>CM060903.1:452124523-453469523 GCA_030737815.1 Allium fistulosum | reverse complement strand
AAAAAATAAGAACAAAAAATCAAATCACACCATCTCTATAATAGGTAAATGCTTTTTTTTCTCCTGAAGTTGTCGGATTTATTCGTAATAAAATATTAGCTATAATTGAGGAGGTCTTATCAATAAAATTTCCATTTATCCGAGATCTAGGCATAATTAGTAATCCATTCTATAATTCTTCTCATTACCCTCTCGGGGAAAATGATCCCACAAAAAGGAATTGTAGAGTACAAAATAACATAAAAACAGAAAAATTCTTGTGTACCTTCTGTTCAAATTTTACTTTTTTTGACAAAGAAAGATGGGTTTGAATCAGATTGAATTTTATAAAATACAAATTTTGTAGTATACAAATGCACGGAACTATTACTATTTCATCTAAGTTAGATAACCAAGGACTTTATTTTACTATGGATTCTTATAACTCGAATCTAATAACTCAATAAATTTAGATTTGGTTATGACCCAAAAAGGAAAAGGATGACTAATGATTATACAATTGAATGAAATGTCATAGAAAAATTCATGGTATGATTCATAAATTTATAATAGGGTAGATGGATGATAAGAGAGGTTGTTTATAAATATGGAATTGGAAAAGAAACTTTTTTTCCTATGGACTCACTATTCACTGGGTTTCTGGTCAATAATAGGATTATATAGGAAAGATGGCCGAGTGGTTGAAGGCGTAGCACTGGAACTGCTATGTAGGCTTTTTGTTTACCGAGGGTTCGAATCCCTCTCTTTCCATTTCTGTTAATTCACCATCATTACCAACTACAATATATCAAATCAAATAAAAACGAATATCATTATATTATTCCAACAGCTTTATTTGATATAAAATTATGATTCCTAATTACTGTGGTATGGATACGTAAAAGAAAAATCTTGTGGAAAGAGCAAAAAAAAAAATCTACTGCGTATCAATTTGTAATACGTGAATAACAAAATACATATTAAGGCCCTTAGATCTATTTCCTTCATCGAAAAAGGGACAGAATTGTCTAAACCCCTTTTCATGTTATGTTCGTTAGGTTCAAGTCTGACGAGAATAATATTCTATGACTAACAACTCATTTATTTTTAAACTGATCCATTTATTATCTATTATTTGATTTACTAAGCCTTTATATTGGAATGAGTCAATAGTCAAATGGTTTGGCACTCCTTCCTGAGGAGATGAAGCAATATAATTTTGAATCAGAGCTTTTGATCTTTGTTTATCCTTCGTAGTAATAATATCTCGGGGTTTGCAACGATAACTTGGTATATCCACTATATGACCATTAACTAAAATATGTCTATGGTTAACTAATTGCCTGGCTCCGGGAATGGTCGAAGCCATACCCAATCGAAAAAGGATATTATCCAACCGCATCTCAAGTAGTTGTAGTAAAACCTGGCCTGTTGACCCTTTAGCTTTTCCAGCGATATGCACATATCTATGTAATTGTCGCTCTGTCAGACCATAATGAAAACGCAATTTCTGTTTTTCTTCTAAACGAATACGATATTGCGATCTTTTCCCGGAACGCAATGGGTTTTTAAGATCACTTTCGGATCTAGGTCTTTTACTAGTTAATCCTGGTAAAGCCCCCAAACGGCGTATTTTTTTGAAACGAGGTCCTCGGTAACGAGACATAAAGTAAAGACTCCTTTTTATTTTATTGAAATTTCATTCATTTTACAGAAGAAATCAAAATTAAGACTGAACTAAAGAATAAACAAAGCAAAGCGAAATCTATATATCTATATAGAATGAAATGTATTGTGTTAATATCCAGATTTTTTGTTGTATATATATATATATATATAGAAAGAAGATTAAGGCTAGAAAGAAGATTAAGGCTCTGTTTTATGATTTATTATATATAAAATATAAATCTAATTGGATCTAATCAACTTTTTTTTAGAATTACCACGATATAATAGATTAGTGACTCAACGTTTGTAGAAATGGAGAGGAGGGATTCTCAATTGTGGAAAAATCGATAGAGAAAAAAGCCGGCTATCGGACTCGAACCGATGACCATCGCATTACAAATGCGATGCTCTAACCTCTGAGCTAAGCGGGCTCACATAACAGAAATAATGCATAGGAATTCAAGAGACTACCAGATCCCCGCTATTAGCTGTAAAGTTCGTATGAACTATATATATATATTTAATATAAACTATTTAATATAAACTATATATTATATATTCTAGTTCATAATTCTATCCATAACATAATATAACTAATAAAAAAATATATAATTAATATGCAAATTAATATTAATAATATATTTAATAAATAAATAGAATAATATGACTAAATAGAATTCTATTCTAATAATGTAATAGAAATAAAATATCTGACTAATTTCAATTTTATTATTATACATAATAATTATTGATGATATACATTTACATTGCTGTTATTTTTATATTTTTTATATTTCGAATTTACATTATTTATCTTAATTTAATATATATATTTAATATATATTTTTTACATTCCATTCTATAATAAACTCTAATAAATTCGAAATATAAAAAAAAATTATAATAATTAATTTATAATAATAAGATATCGAAAATACCAAAAAATTGGAACTCCTTTTTTAGATTTGAGAATAGTTATAACAAATAAGATTAATTATATTCATATTATAGCGGATCAGTCCTAAGAAAAGTATAAAATAAGGATAAAGATACAACAATAAAAATTATAATCAGACATTCCTCTGATTTCGTTCGAAAAAGGATGAAGATAGGAAAAAAAACAATAAGGAAGAATATCGACCCTTCCAGTATTACAAAGCACACTCTAAAAATAAAAGGGGAGGGGGACGTATATATATGTGGTATATACCTCTCTATATTGAATTGTGGATACATCAATGATAGAATCATTTCTGATTGAAACAAAGATGATTCATACAATAGAGGTGGAACGAGAGGGGATAACCAAAAAAATAAAATAGGCATACACAATTTTTTAATATAGGAATCATTATATAATGAACTCAATGGTTCCAAGATAAATGAAAAAGTTGGGTAAAATTACAACTGGATCCTTGTCTAAAAGTCTAAAAGGGGGATATGGCGAAATTGGTAAACGCTACGGACTTGATTGGATTGAGCCTTAGTATGGAAACCTGCTAAGTGAAAACTTCCAAATTTAGAGAAACCCTGGAACTAAAAATGGGCAATCCTGAGCCAAATCTTTATTTTTTGAAAAACAAGGGTTTAAAAAAGAGAATAAAAAAGGATAGGTGTAGAGACTCAATGGAAGCTGTTCTAACGAATGAAGTTGACTACGTTGCGTTGGTAACTCAAATTCTTCTATAACAAAAAATGATTAATCGGACGAGAATAAAGAGAGAGTCCCATTCTACATGTCAATAGCGACAACAATGAAATTTATAGTAAGAGGAAAATCCGTCGACTTTAGAAATCGTGAGGGTTCAAGTTCCTCTATCCCCAGTAAAAAGCCCGTTTTACTTCTTTACTATAATTCTCCTTTTTTTAATAAGTGGTTCAAAGAAAACAAAGAAAATTCAATATCTTTCTTATTCATTTTACTCTTTCACAAATAGACCCAAAGCGCATTATTCACAGCCCATCTCATTTTCCTTACATTCACAAAGAAAGTCTTCTTTTTGAAAATCGGAAAAATTAGGGAATAGCTCAGTTGTGTAGAGCAGAGGCTTGAAAATCTTTGTGTCACCGATTCAAATTTGGCTCCTGAATTATTGGGATAGCTTAGTTGGTAGAGCAGAGGACTGAAAATCCTCGTGTCACCAGTTCAAATCTGGTTCCTGACACATAACTAATCGATTGAAAAGATATTTATACCTCTTCAAATTAATTGAAGCGGGTCAGCATACAATACATATTAATAATCTAGAGCGCAATACATATTTTTTATATAGATGTATAGATCTATCTATGTTTGGAGATGGTAATAAAAAAATAAGTTGTCTAAAAAACTTCCAAGTTTATTTTATAGGAGTTGAAGGATAGAAAAAGTAAGGATATATTTTATACACAGTAAAAAAATCTGTTCTTTTTTCATTTCATTTCGTATTTTCTTTCCTATTTATTCTATTTCTTCATTCTTGTTTATGCTACTTTCAAGGGTTCATCTAAGTGACATGCGCGGTACAAAGTTCATAGTGCAGAACTTTTTTGATTTATCTATTATATTGTTTCTGCTCAAATGAAATTCATAATATCTTCAAAATTGGCCAATGAAGTCTTTTTTAGCTTAGTCTTAATACGAATTAGAATCCAGTTATTCTCTTTCATCTAGAACAAAATGAAAAATATTCCTTGACTTGAATAAAAAAAATCTGGAGTCATGTCATATAAGTGAACATTCGTTTCTTATCATTCAATGAGCATCTTGTATTTCATAAAAATTGGGGGTAATATAGTCCTTACGTAAGGGCCAGCCTATCCAACTTTCAGGCATCAAGATACGTTTAAGACGTGGATGATTATCATAAGAGATTCCCAACATATCATAAGATTCCCTGTGATAACCCTGATTTTTGTGAGTAATTTCATGATTTAATTTAGTTTGTATTTATTTGAAATTGCATTGAAAAAAATAGGAATAGGAAATTGATTTGCAGACACCAAGTATAAAACATGCACATGTGCACAAGGCAGTGCACAAACATGTACACAGTTTTCTGTGTGATAAAATAAGCAACAATCAATGGAAATAATAGGATATATGAATTACAAGTATATATACATGTAGGCAGAAATCATCAAGCCTTAAAAAAAAAAAGAGGACTTAGGCCAGGGTAGGCATACATGTATTGTACATGTGCACTAAATAATACTTGCAGAAATAAAAAGAAAAATTAACATTTGCATGAAAATGGTATGAACTCTTGGACAAGCACTTTATCCATTTTTAGCAATTCCTTTTTACTTTAGAAAAAAAACAGAAATCATGCAAATAACATGACCGGGGCAATGAGGTATATTTTCTGAAAAATATACCAGGACTATTTACCCATTTTCTCTAAAATGTTAGAATAAGAGGCAGATCATAGTTGGTAGGGTAAAATTGGCATTTGGTAATTTCCTTAAACCCTAGTAGCAGCCAGAGTTCATATAAGAAGACCTGGTGTGGTAAGGTTTTATGATTGCTCTACCTCTTAAAAAGAAAAAAAAATATACAAGGCATAAACCAGAGAAAATAGGAGAAGGCAGAAGACTAAAAAGGGGTTCATAAGGCATAGGAAGAAGAAGGATTAATGTGAGTAACCTCACTGAAAACTTTGGCATTAAGACCTGAATATTGAGGCAGCCAGTTTGAACTAATTTTCTTTTATAAGTTATGTTTTATGATTGGATGACTTTGGGTTGTTAATGATTTGTTTTAAGGGTAAAACCTCTATCTGATTTACCCAGAAAAAAAATAAGAGTCATGGATTCATGAACTAAAATGTTGGTCTGAGATATGGGTTAACTTTGAGATTGGGTGTTTTCTTTTATAAGTTTTCTTTGTAAGTTGTTTGTAAAATCCCCGGATTCAAGTAGTGGGTATATGGTCTGAAGGTAGAAAGAAATATGGGCTGTGACATTGTGTTGTTGCTTATGTCTCATATTAATTAAAACAAAAGAAAATGTAGAAGTGCAATGTTGTACATGTGCTGAGCTTCTATGTTTTATGAAATACCCAAATCAAATATACTTGTGGTTTAGCCAGATCATGAATCTGATTGAACCAGAGGTAAGGAAGAATATATATATATATATCTGGCAAATTACTCAGGACCATATGCTTACATCTTGATCCAGTGAAACCCATAGGCAAAATAATGTGCTAAGAAGTCACCTCACTCTTTTATGATATAATGGTTGCTTTTGAGAATTTAACTTACCATACTCTGGATGAATATATGTTGCTTGCATCATTTATGTTTCTCTGATTAAGAAGTGAGATGCAGAAGGGATTAGCACTGCTATGAAAAAAATATTAAAACACTTAGTAATTTAACTAAGGACTTGGGATCTTAGGGCTACCAAAGTATAGCTTGGCAATGGGAATATTGCAAGTTCACACATGGTATATTTATACCCAGGGCCTGAGTGTGCTGGGTTAACAGAGAAAGGTCCCAGGCAGTGTGTGTTTAAAAAGAAGAAAGTAGCTAAAGACCCTATTATATTTGATAATGAATCCTAGGAATAGATTCAGGAGAGGTCTGGGCAAAAATCCCTGATGGCCAGTAAAGTTAAAAGGAGATGATAACTAAATTGATGTTTGCATTTGGTTGTTTTGGTGCTTATTGGTGAATCTTGTGGTTGTTTTCTATGAACTAAATCATTGTGATCATATACAATCTGTTTGGCACTAATATGAATGCACATGCTTCACAAAAACATGCACACAGAAGACATTGAGTTTCTTATTCTTGCAAAGTACTGGAATATAAATAGAATTGAAATAAATCATGTTTTCAGTTAGATTATTCACACCAGACAAATAGTCTGACCCTCTTGTGTTTATGCACCATTGGGTGTCTCATATTTATATGGGGCAGTTCATGGTGATTTTGCAGGGAAATAGGGATTGCTTTGATCAGGCTTTGGATGTTAAACTGCTTAAGATTTGGATGCTATGTTTTTAAAAGTCTTTGCTGAAGCTAAATTAGATATTCATGTTGAACCATGTTAAGATATTTGTTTAAGTTGCCTAGAAAAACCAATGTATTATCATTCACTGTTTTGTAAGTGTTGAACTTACATGTAATAGCTGAACTGTATGCTTTGTTTTGTTAAATGCTTTGTTAAGAAAATGAATTTCAAGTTTCAAGAACAGTTAGGCTAAAATGGTAGAAAATCTGAGATTTGAAAGAATTTGTGGTTTGTATATATATCAAAAGATCTGGCATAAGAGAATCCTTGTTCAAGTCAAAAAATAAAAATCTGATAAAAGGGTTTGAGTTGCTTTGAAAAGAAAATGATATAGCAGATACTTTGTATCAGAGTAGTGCAAACCAGAATAAGGCTAACATAGCCATTTTCTTGAGCCTGGGTTAAGACAGCACCCAAGTGTGTTTAATTAAGCTTTTAAATCTGTTTCATAGCCAAGTATAGGGTAGACTCAGGCAAATATGTAAACAAGGGAAAAATAAAAAGAAAAAAAAACAAAAATTGGGTTGAACCGACCAGCATAGCACTCGAACTTGTGACCTCTCATGTATAAGTTAGGCGCGTTTCCATTACGCCTAGATGTTGCTTGTGTTCACTTAGGATCCACTTTCTTATAGCCTGAGTTTGAACACACATGCACAGAAACATGCACACACACATGCACAAGTAAAAGAATAATTACCCAGTAAGAAAATCAGAAGAATTTATGTAAAATAAGGAGCCTTGAGATATAAAATCAATAGTAATGCATTAACCCAAGTCATTTGAAAAAAAAGAAACCTAACTTTGAAAAGAACACCATTGCTATGTAGAGAGTATTTCTGTAAGCAATACTCAAACAGGTTTCTACCTTCAACATTTCTATACTCTGATTTAGGTAGAAGATGACTTATATATCTTCATATATATAAGTTCAAGATAAAATGATTAAACCAATATTTATTGGCAGAAAGGTCCTGGATAGAAGAAAAATTGAATTAAATATTTTTCTTGATTAAATGGCCACTGAATGTATGTTAAAAAAAAAAAATTTAAGTGGGTCATTTCATTTGGTATCAGAGCTATGTTGTTAAATAACATAGCAAAAATTTTGTATGAATTTGTTTGCATTGGATGTATAGAAGTATTTACTGCTTTGGATGTTTTGTTTTTATATATATATTTACACTATTGATATCTATTATGACAGAATAAGTGATAAATTAAAATGAATTAATCTATAGAGCATTAGGCAAAACATACTAACCTAAGTGTTATATCCATAGAGCTATGGTAGGACCCAGACATCAAAATGTAGGAACAAGTGAACCACCCATGGTGAATGTGCAAGAATTCATGAGGGCCATAAGAGATGGAGTAGGCAACAGGCAGGAAAATCCACATGAGGAACTTTCCAAACTACTCAAGACTTTTACTAATCTTGGAGGCAAAACCTTTGATGGCACAGAAGGAGTTATGGGGGTTCAAAATTGGCTTAGAATTCTGGAAAGAATCTTTGCAGACATGCAAGTTGAAGACCAAAGGAAGAGGCAAATTGCATCCAGGCAATTGAGAGGAGCAGCCTTGGATTGGTGGGAAGTTATCATAGCTGGAAGACCTGAAGGAGAAGTGACATGGGATCAGTTTAAAGCAATGTTGGAAGGCAGATTTATCCCTACATCAGCTAAGGAATCTTTACTGGAGGAATTCATCAAATTAAGGCAAGGGACTATGAGTGTCACTGAGTACACTCAGAAGTTTGAATCATTGGCAAAGTATGGTGCAGTGCTCATCACTACTGAGGAAGCTAAGAATGGCAGATATATCCAAGGGTTGAACTCTAGCCTTAGTAGAGCCATGCTACCATATAAGGATAAAACTTTTGATCAAGTTTTGGATTTGACTCTGAGCATTGAATAACATGATAAAGCTAGAGAAAATTTCAGAGCATTCAAAAATAATCAGAACAAGAAGGGAAAGGGTAAATTCCACCCTTATGATAAAAAGAAAACAGACATAACTTCCACCAAGAAACCAGAAGAAGCTAGAACTGCTGAAGTTAAGAAGAGGATCACTTGTTACAACTGTGGACAAGAGGGGCACATGAAAAATAGGTGCACCAATCCTAGACCAGCATCCTTCAATTGTCACCATTGTGGGAAGGAAGGTCACATAAAAAGGAACTGCCCAGATTTTAAGCAAGGAAAATTAGGGGCTTTGGAAGGAAAAGGCAAGGCAACTGAGGGATCAAATGTTGAAAAGCATGGTCAAGTTGAAGGTACTTTGCTTATCCATTCAATACCTTTAACAGTAGTATATGATACTGGGGCTACACACTCATTGATCTCTCATGACATTGCACAACAATTAAAATTGAACTGTATGATTGTTGATAAACCACTGCTAATTAGAAGCCCTATAGGTAGTTCATGTGTCATGGGTATGATGTGCATGCAATTGGGATTAAATATAGGAGGACATGTGTTTGAGTCAAACCTATATGTGTTGCAATATCCAGACATAGGAATTATTTTAGGAGTTGATTGGTTGAGTAGATATAAGGCTATCATAAATATGGAGACATCCACCATATCATTGAAGGTCTCTGATGGACAAAGAATAATTGTTCTTTGTGAGGCAAACAAAAATAGAAGTATAGCCAACCTTTCTGCATTGTCAAATGAAAAACCCATGCCTGCATTAGAAGAGATCCCCATAGTTAATCAATATGATGATGTGTTTGGGGAAGTAAGAGGAGTTCCTAATCATAGGCCAGTTGAATTTTCAATTAGCATAATTCCAGGAGCTAGCCCAGTGGTTAAAAGACCAACCAGAATGGGGCCTAAGGAATTGATGGAGTTGAAAAAGCAATTGGTTGAACTAGAAGAAAAAGGTTTTATTAGACCCAGTAGCTCATCATGGGGAGCACCAGTAGTCTTTGTTAAGAAGCATGATGGATCTCTGAGATTATGTATTGATTATAGGGAATTAAATAAAGTCACAGTTAAAAATAAATACCCCTTACCAAGAATTGATGATCTCTTTGATCAATTGAGTGGTGCAAAAATATTTTCTAGACTTGATTTAGCTTCAGGCTTTCATCAGATGAAAGTAGAAGAGAAAAGCATTAAGTATACAGCCTTTAACACTAGATATGGACTTTATGAATTTTTGGTGATGCCATTTGGCTTAACAAATGCTCCTTCCTATTTTGTTGATTTGATGAATAGGATTTTCAAAGAATACTTGGATAAGTTTGTATTAATATTCATTGATGATATATTAATTTATTCTAAGTCAGTTAGGGAGCATGAAAACCATTTGCATCTAGTATTTGGGAAATTGAGACAGGAAGACTTGAAAGCAAAGTTTTCAAAATGCACTTTTTGGCAGAATGAAGTGAACTTTCTAGGCCATATTATATCAGAAAAAGGAATAGCTGTGGACTCCAATAAAGTCATTGCAGTGCAAGCTTGGAAAAGGCCTACTAATGTCACTGAAGTCAGATCATTCATGGGAATGGCTGGTTACTATAGAAGATTTATAAAAGATTTTTCAAAAATCTCAATTCCATTAACCAGATTGACTAGGAAGAATCAAGTGTTCAATTGGACTGAGGAATGTGAAAATGCCTTTGGGAAATTAAAAGAGGCACTGGTACAAGCTCCAATTCTTAAAGTACCTGAGGGAAATGAAAACTTGGTGGTATATACTGATGCAAGTGGACAAGGGCTTGGAGCAGTATTGATGCAACAACATCAGGTAATAGCTTATGCTTCTAGGCAGTTGAAATCAAGTGAAGTAAGGTATGCTACTCATGACCTTGAATTGGCTGCTATAGTGTATGCCCTTAAGCTATGGAGACACTACTTGTTAGGAGCAAAATTCGAAGTATATACAGACCATAAATCCCTCAAATATTTGTTTTCACAAAAAGAATTAAACATGAGGCAACAAAGATGGATTGAACTCTTAGCCTCATATGATTTTGAAATATTATACACACCAGGTAAGGCTAATAAAGTAGCAGATGCCCTAAGTAGACAACATGCTAAAGTGGCTAGATTAATGATAGAAGAGTTTAACACTTTATCATTATTAATTGATTCAGAGATAAAAAGTGATAACCTAGAAAACATGAGCTTATGCAGTGGGAAGGTAGAGATGGGAAAATTAAGTTTTATTACTCTGGGATCAGAATTGAAAAATAAAGTTGCAATGCTACAAAACCAAGATCCATTTTTATTTGGAAAGAAGACACAATTATTAAATGGTGAAACAGTGGAAGGTTTTCAGTTGGATGATCAGGGCCATCTGAAGAAAAGAGAAAGGATGTGTGTTCCAGCAATGGATGAGTTGAAGCAAGAAATTTTGGATGCTTACCATAAAAGCAAATATACTATACACCCAGGAAGCACAAGAATGTATCACAACCTCAAGAGAGATTATTGGTGGAGTGGTATGAAGAGTGCAGTGGCAACCTATGTATCAAAATGTATGGTTTGCCAGCAGGTGAAGGCTGAGTATCAAAAACCCTCAGGAATGCTTCAACCTTTACAAATACCACAGTGGAAATGGGAAGACATATCAATGGATTTTATTGATGGTTTGCCTAGAACTAGGAGGGGAAATGATAGTATTTGGGTAGTGGTTGATAGGTTAACCAAGTCAGCCCACTTTATACCAGTGAAATCAGAAAGAAATGCTAATACCTTAGCCCAGTTGTTTGTTAAAGAAGTAGTCAGACTGCATGGTATACCAAAGACTATAGTGAGTGATAGAGATACCATCTTCACTTCAAAGTTTTGGCAGAGTTTTCACAAGGCAATGGGGACTGATTTATGCTTGAGTACAGCATACCATCCTCAATCTGATGGCCAAACAGAAATTGTGAACAAATTGCTTGAAGACATGTTGAGAGCATGTGTATTGGATTGGGGAGGAAGCTGGGAAGATTACATATATCTAGCTGAGTTTGCATACAATAACACCCATCACAGTAGTATAGGCATGGCCCCCTTTGAAGCTCTCTATGGAAGGCCATGTTTATCACCTTCAAGTTGGCATGAGTCTGGAGAAAAAGTGGTCTTAGGACCAGAAAATGTGAAGGAGACTTCTGAAAAGGTAGCCTTGATCAGAAAAAGAATTGCCTCTGCCCAAGATAGGCAAAAGAAATATGCAGATCAAAGGAGGAAAGCAGTACAATATGATGTTGGGGATTATGTGTTCATCAAGATATCACCCATGAAAAAGGTTCTAAGGTTTGGGAAACAAGGAAAGTTGATTCCTAGATATATAGGACCATATAAAATTCTAGAAAGAATAGGGACAGTAGCCTATAAATTAGAATTTCCAGAAGAAATGAGAGCAATGCATGATGTCTTTCATGTGTCTCAACTAAGGAGATGGGTTCATGATAAGGAAGCAATATTAGAATCCTCTAAAGATGTGCAGATTGATCCTAGAATGATCTATGAAAAGGAACCAGTGGGCATAGTTTCTAGAGAAACTAAGAAATTGAGAAACAAAGAAATTAAATTAGTAAAAGTACAATGGAGTCTAGACCCAAATGATTGCACATGGGAAGTGGAGGATAAAATCAGAAATGATTATCCCCAGCTGTTTGATTGAAGAAAAGGTAAATCTATATATATATGTACATACTAATGAATGTGTTGGTTGAATATGCATTGTGATTTTTTTTTTCTTGTGTTGATATGCATAGTGCTTAATAGGTGATTGGTTTGAAAATGGTTTTGAAATCAGAAAAGAAAAAAAATTTCTGAAGAAATGATACTTAAGTTAAGTATGAAAGAATTGTGGGACACAATTCCTAAAAGGAGGGGTATATGTGATAACCCTGATTTTTGTGAGTAATTTCATGATTTAATTTAGTTTGTATTTATTTGAAATTGCATTGAAAAAAATAGGAATAGGAAATTGATTTGCAGACACCAAGTATAAAACATGCACATGTGCACAAGGCAGTGCACAAACATGTACACAGTTTTCTGTGTGATAAAATAAGCAACAATCAATGGAAATAATAGGATATATGAATTACAAGTATATATACATGTAGGCAGAAATCATCAAGCCTTAAAAAAAAAAAAGAGGACTTAGGCCAGGGTAGGCATACATGTATTGTACATGTGCACTAAATAATACTTGCAGAAATAAAAAGAAAAATTAACATTTGCATGAAAATGGTATGAACTCTTGGACAAGCACTTTATCCATTTTTAGCAATTCCTTTTTACTTTAGAAAAAAAAACAGAAATCATGCAAATAACATGACCGGGGCAATGAGGTATATTTTCTGAAAAATATACCAGGACTATTTACCCATTTTCTCTAAAATGTTAGAATAAGAGGCAGATCATAGTTGGTAGGGTAAAATTGGCATTTGGTAATTTCCTTAAACCCTAGTAGCAGCCAGAGTTCATATAAGAAGACCTGGTGTGGTAAGGTTTTATGATTGCTCTACCTCTTAAAAAGAAAAAAAAATATACAAGGCATAAACCAGAGAAAATAGGAGAAGGCAGAAGACTAAAAAGGGGTTCATAAGGCATAGGAAGAAGAAGGATTAATGTGAGTAACCTCACTGAAAACTTTGGCATTAAGACCTGAATATTGAGGCAGCCAGTTTGAACTAATTTTCTTTTATAAGTTATGTTTTATGATTGGATGACTTTGGCTTGTTAATGATTTGTTTTAAGGGTAAAACCTCTATCTGATTTACCCAGAAAAAAAATAAGAGTCATGGATTCATGAACTAAAATGTTGGTCTGAGATATGGGTTAACTTTGAGATTGGGTGTTTTCTTTTATAAGTTTTCTTTGTAAGTTGTTTGTAAAATCCCCGGATTCAAGTAGTGGGTATATGGTCTGAAGGTAGAAAGAAATATGGGATGTGACATTGTGTTGTTGCTTATGTCTCATATTAATTAAAACAAAAGAAAATGTAGAAGTGCAATGTTGTACATGTGCTGAGCTTCTATGTTTTATGAAATACCCAAATCAAATATACTTATGGTTTAGCCAGATCATGAATCTGATTGAACCAGAGGTAAGGAAGAATATATATATATATCTGGCAAATTACTCAGGACCATATGCTTACATCTTGATCCAGTGAAACCCATAGGCAAAATAATGTGCTAAGAAGTCACCTCACTCTTTTATGATATAATGGTTGCTTCTGAGAATTTAACTTACCAAACTCTGGATGAATATATGTTGCTTGCATCATTTATGTTTCTCTGATTAAGAAGTGAGATGCAGAAGGGATTAGCACTGCTATGAAAAAAAATATTAAAACACTTAGTAATTTAACTAAGGACTTGGGATCTTAGGGCTACCAAAGTATAGCTTGGCAATGGGAATATTGCAAGTTCACACATGGTATATTTATACCCAGGGGCCTGAGTGTGCTGGGTTAACAGAGAAAGGTCCCAGGCAGTGTGTGTTTAAAAAGAAGAAAGTAGCTAAAGACCCTGTTATATTTGATAATGAATCCTAGGAATAGATTCAGGAGAGGTCTGGGCAAAAATCCCTGATGGCCAGTAAAGTTAAAAGGAGATGATAACTAAATTGATGTTTGCATTTGGTTGTTTTGGTGCTTATTGGTGAATCTTGTGGTTGTTTTCTATGAACTAAATCATTGTGATCATATACAATCTGTTTGGCACTAATATGAATGCACATGCTTCACAAAAACATGCACACAGAAGACATTGAGTTTCTTATTCTTGCAAAGTACTGGAATATAAATAGAATTGAAATAAATCATGTTTTCAGTTAGATTATTCACACCAGACAAATAGTCTGACCCTCTTGTGTTTATGCACCATTGGGTGTCTCATATTTATATGGGGCAGTTCATGGTGATTTTGCAGGGAAATAGGGATTGCTTTGATCAGGCTTTAGTTGTTAAACTGCTTAAGATTTGGATGCTATGTTTTTAAAAGTCTTTGCTGAAGCTAAATTAGATATTCATGTTGAACCATGTTAAGATATTTGTTTAAGTTGCCTAGAAAAACCAATGTATTATCATTCACTGTTTTGTAAGTGTTGAACTTACATGTAATAGCTGAACTATATGCTTTGTTTTGTTAAATGCTTTGTTAAGAAAATGAATTTCAAGTTTCAAGAACAGTTAGGCTAAAATGGTAGAAAATCTGAGATTTGAAAGAATTTGTGGTTTGTATATATATCAAAAGATCTGGCATAAGAGAATCCTTGTTCAAGTCAAAAAATAAAAATCTGATAAAAGGGTTTGAGTTGCTTTGAAAAGAAAATGATATAGCAGATACTTTGTATCAGAGTAGTGCAAACCAGAATAAGGCTAACATAGCCATTTTCTTGAGCCTGGGTTAAGATAGCACCCAAGTGTGTTTAATTAAGCTTTTAAATCTGTTTCATAGCCAAGTATAGGGTAGACTCAGGCAAATATGTAAACAAGGGAAAAATAAAAAGAAAAAAAAAACAAAAATTGGGTTGAACCGACCAGCATAGCACTCGAACTTGTGACCTCTCATGTATAAGTTAGGCGCGTTTCCATTACGCCTAGATGTTGCTTGTGTTCACTTAGGATCCACTTTCTTATAGCCTGAGTTTGAACACACATGCACAGAAACATGCACACACACATGCACAAGTAAAAGAATAATTACCCAGTAAGAAAATCAGAAGAATTTATGTAAAATAAGGAGCCTTGAGATATAAAATCAATAGTAATGCATTAACCCAAGTCATTTGAAAAAAAAGAAACCTAACTTTGAAAAGAACACCATTGCTATGTAGAGAGTATTTCTGTAAGCAATACTCAAACAGGTTTCTACCTTCAACATTTCTATACTCTGATTTAGGTAGAAGATGACTTATATATCTTCATATATATAAGTTCAAGAAAAAATGATTAAACCAATATTTATTGGCAGAAAGGTCCTGGATAGAAGAAAAATTGAATTAAATATTTTTCTTGATTAAATGGCCACTGAATGTATGTTAAAAAAAAAAATTTAAGTGGGTCATTTCATTCCCGTTCTTGAAAATCGGCACTTCTCCAAATCCAGAAAACAGACGGGATTCTAGGATTACTTCTTTGGGCAAATACTTTTATGCATACCTCTTCCGGCTTATCTATACCATACCGTATTTTCGTAAGATGATACACACTAGCAAAAAATCCGCCAGGTGCTACATCGTAGGCACATTGGGAGCGTAAATAATTGTAACCGTATACATATGAAATGACAGCAATGGAGTCCCAATCCTCGGTTTTTATTTGTAGAGTCTCTATTCCTCGGTAATCGAAACCCAAAGATCTATGAATTAGTTCATGCTTGACTAGCCAATCAGATAAACGAACTCCCATCTTCCCGATTTCTCCCACATTGGTATTTGTATGAGTATTTCAAATTTCCAATGAAATTTTGAAAGATTGACTTGACCCACTCTTTCTTATTCTGCACAAAGGAACCTTGCCTAATTCACTAATTCATGTGAAGATACTAAATTTTTGGATTTGAAAAATACTTCAGAGATACTTTCTGAAGTAGATGGTGATTGATAGAGTAATCCTTGATCGTAATTTCCAGTATGAGTACTACGTCGAACATAAAACTTGTGATTAGTAGTAAAACATCTATTTTCCTGTTGGGACAAAGTTCTATCTTCAAAGATTTCTCGGGATATCTTCTTACGAAGTTTCGTTATAGCATCTATAACTGCTTCTGGTTTAGGCGGGCAGCCCGGCAAATAGACATCCATGGGAATTAACTTATCGACTCCCCGAACAGTACTATAAGAATCAGTACTGAACATTCCTCCTGTAATAGTACAAGCTCCCATAGCAATGACATATTTTGGTTCAGGCATTTGTTCATATAATCGTACTAAAGACGGAGCCATTTTCATTGTTATTGTACCGGCTATTAAAATTAGGTATGCTTGCCTAGGGCTCGATCTTGGTACTAATCCATAACGATCGAAGTCGAATCGCGAGCCTATTAATGAAGCAAATTCAATAAAACAACAACTGGTACCATAGAGAAGAGGCCATAAACTGGAGAGTCTTGCCCAATTCGAAAGATCGTTTAATGTAGTTGAAATAACGGAATTCGGGGTTGTTTGGTCAAGTAACGGAAAATCAATCAAATTCATAACTGTCTCAATATAACCTTTTCCTTCCTTTTTCTTTTTTTTGTTGTCTGAATATTCAGTTAAGACCATTCTAATGCTCCTTTTCGCCATGCATAAACTGAACCAACAATTGGGATAAGCACGAAAATGAAAGCTTCTATAAATACGGATACACCCAATACATCAAAACTCATCGCCCATGGATAAAGAAAGACCGTTTCAACGTCAAAAACAACAAAAACTAGAGCAAACATGTAATAGCGGATTCGGAATTGTAACCAAGCGTCTCCCATGGGTTCTATACCTGTCACGACCCGGCTTTCTACCACCAGAAAGACGTATCATGAATTAAGAAAGAAAGGGATAGAAGAAGAAAAGAAAGAAAAGAAGGAAGAACAACAACATCAGATACTCACAACGGAACGAATGAAATATAATATATCACATAAAATATTACATAGTATCATATACATCAGAGTTATACAACTTATACATCTCATATTAGACAGTTATAAACACCTGTCTATCATACATCTCAAACATCACAGAGAAACAGACTCAATACAAACACAGCGGAAACACCATAATATATCTACACGCTGAAGCCACCTGCTCCAAATCTCCTCCAGAATTCGTCAAAGCTAACCTGAATCCCTCGACTACTCAATACAATATTGAGTACCCAAGAGTTTAATAAAACAGAAAATAAACACTTGGGTCAGACATGGGTCTGGTGTGAGTAAACGGTTAGATTGCTTAACTTTGAAAACCTTTGAAAACAAAAGTATCACGTAAGACTTCCCACAAATAAACATGGGTAAGTTTTTACCTTACGCTAACTAAAACGTTTGATAGGAAATCTGATTGTATTATAATAGGGTCTAGGGTTTTCAAGTAAAATACAGAAATAGCTGAAATGCTTACATCTCACATTCCAACATAGTTGGGCACAACTAATACGTACGGCACTTATTGGAGTTTGGATTCCATACAATGGCAGGGCTACTGGGGTACCGCCCGTCATAGTACGTGGCCTAGATCACCGTACCGAGGAGTACGCCCGCTCCCCTGCAACACAAAGCCGGAACCATCCCTTACTGGATAATCCCGAACAAGACAATCCCGTAGTTGGCGCGACCAACCACACACTAAGCCGAATAAAAGAAAAGGGACCTCTAGACAGGGATCTATCTTGCTCTCAGTGGGTGCTACCCACGAAGCCTTGCTGCACCTCCCCTGTTTTAGCCATTCCCGGTTGATGAGGCTTGAGGTTACGATTACCTTTAATCAGAACATATCACTTAGAATGCTCATCGTCCGCCTGACGATGTGCTGGAAGCATTCAATCCATACAAGTTCGTTCCGGGTTCGAACGAAACCGAAGGCATTATCTCGTTACACTCGTTTTGGAATCACCCTCAGAGTTAACGACAATAACCCTTGCACTCTAAATCTTCATCTTCACTTGAGATTCACGACCTATCGTAAATTTGGATCGATGTGGTATTCGGGTCTCCAGACCTGGAATACCGGTATACGGAAACCCGATCCCGGTCTCATCGAAATCCAAACCGTATCTTTTAAGGCCAAGTTGTTTAAAGGTTTAAACAATTTAACTTATCTATATTCATACAGATAGATAATTCACAAGTCACAATTGATAATCACATTATCAAATAAACAAATGATCCATAACAAAATAGGTAATCCATATCAACATCACAATAGGTAATCTATATTACCATCATAATGCAACCAAGCATTCATACCACACAACATTACTTATCTCATTTCTGAGATTACATCCATTTAAGACAATCAATGTCATCCATTTATATATAAGCAATGATTTACTTAATCACAACATAATTAATTTAAAATGAATTAAATTAACTATCTCTATCTTTAATTAATTTAAAGTGAATTAAATTAATTACTTCATCTCTTAAATCTTACTTATATAATCATTAATTAATTACAAATAAATTAATTAATCTTTCTCTAATTATCTATTTTAATTAATCACCTTGATTAATTATACTTTAATTACATTTAAGTAATTATCTTTAATTAATTTTTAATCGACCACTTCATTTATTAATTAGTCTTAATTAATCATAAACAGTAATTAACAATTTGTAATTACTTATCTTAATTAATTATATTAACCTTGATTAATTAATCTAATTAATTAATCTTTAAATTACTTCATTAAGTAATTATTAATCAATTTAAATTAACAAATAATCCTTAATTAATTACTTTATTAATTAATTACTCTTAGTAATTAATCTTAAATTAAACGCATTTAATTAATCACATTTATTAATTAACTAAACTAAAATTAAGTAATTAATTCTTAATTACTTACATAAGTAATTAATTCTTAATTACTTACATAAGTAATTATCTTCTAATTACTTCCATTAAAAATCTTGTTTACTTTCTTAATTAATTTCTTAACCAATAATTAATTCCATCATTAATAATTCTTAATACTTTAATTAATTAATTACTTCATAATTAATTAACTTTAAAATAATTATATTAATTAATTCCTTAATTGATAACATTAAGTGATTACCCATTAATTACTTCAGCTAATTACTTCCATGAGTAATTTACTCCTCCTAATTACTTTAAGTAATTATCCATTAATTACTTTATTAAGGAATTTACTCATTTAATCATAAATTGATTTTCTTAAATTAATTAGGCTAATTAATTAATCTAAAATTAATTACATTAATTAATTAACTAATTAATCATCTCTAATTAATTCATTAACTATTCACTAATTACTTTATTAAAAGTAAATTAAAAATCAATTTTGAAATAAAATTTACTTTAACAAAACAATTCAAACATTTAATTTTATATACTTAAATTTTTGAAAATCATTTCCAAACATGTTTAATCCAATCAAACCATTATTTATCTTAAAACTTGTTTTTAATACTTAAAAACTTGTTCATACTTTATATTTTAAAACCAAGATATAATTTGCTATAAAATCTCAAAACCTGTTACTTAAGTAAAACAACCCGAGTAAACCCCACTAAAACCCCGAGTCGTCTTCGAGTCTATCCCCACGCTCGTCTACTTCGAGTCGTAACCCCAAATACTCGAACCATCACCGAGACGAACTCGTCTTCTCCAATGCCATCAACCCAGACATACGAACATACACGTGCACGTGCACAGTGCTTCCAGCCTCCTCCGATCCCTACCGAGATCATCAACAAATCGACGATCACCCAAGAAACACTCCAACCCCTTCAACGCCGTCGAACTCGTGCTAAAACAAAAACGAGCAATCCCACTACCTACTGGAACAAAACTCAACCCACAAACTCCCCTCACGTCGCCGATCACGGTCATCAGAAACCCAGATACCTCGTCCATAACACCGCAGCATCACCACGCCACCCTCCATCAACACGCGATCGCCTCCGATCAAATATACATCTCGCAAATAACACGACAATGAAGCAAAAAAAACAGCAACTAAAACCCTAGTTTGATCGAATTCGATCAATTCACACATTTGAAAATTCCAATTATATTTTTCCCCTAATCCATAACATACAAGCAAGCTTCAATCAAAAATCTGGCTACAATCAACATGTCAATCAACGGCAATCCACAAAAACCCCAAATTCGAACAAACCCCAAATTCTCATGATCCATCCAACTTAAAATCATGAAACATATATTAAAAATCATGATTTTTACTCATAAATTCATCCATGTAATACAAATCAAAAATTAAGATTTTTGATTTTTCATGTATAACTGTATTTTTACTGTAATTCGTAAAATATGAGTTAATCTTTTATTTTAAAATTCCATAACTATTTTTAGATGATAAATTACATGACTACAACCAACTTCCATTTACAAATCAAGGTCTAGTTCGTATTTAAAATCAAGATATTGAAATTGTTATAGGATTTGAAAACTGTTTTTATAAACACAGTAACAATCCTTACTCTACAGGCAATTCAATGTATTCAATTCAACATGCATTCAATTTAAACAGATATTTCATATAACATTGTTATAACACCACAAAATCTAGAAGAAATCTAGAATCAAACTGTTTTTAAAATAATTTACTCACCAATATTTTAAAGAAGCAGAGAACAAACAGAGTAGTTTATCACTTCTAGGCTTTTGCATTTGATTTGTGAAAAGCTTTTGATTCTCCTTTGCATGCCTTCAATTTGATGTTGTTTAAAGTTGAACTTGCTGTTGAATTGTTGCAGGTTGATTTGTAGTAGGTTAATTTGCTAGTTTGATCTCAGGTTGATAGATTTTCTTTTCAGGATTTTCTTTGTTTCAGTTTTTAGTTTAGGAAGAAGAAAAGAATAGAGACAGTAAAAATGTTTTGAACTGAAAGAAATTTTGAACGGGAAAGAAAATGAACAGGTTTCTCTAACAACTACATTTTTTTATAAAATAAAATTTTAAATAAAGAAAAAGAATTGCCACTTGTTATATTACTAATTAGACAAATGTCCAACTTGTTTTATATGTTTTACAAGTGTTAAAAACAAGCAAAAATTATGTTTAAATCCTTGTCTTAAAAATATTTATATTATATTAATTATGTAGATATGGATTTATATAAATTCATGTTTTATAAATTTATTTACAAACTATTTAGTTTAAGAGATATTCTAAAAAGAGAGTTTATGTAAAACTATATATATATTTAATCATTTTAGATTAAGTACTTATTAAAAGAAAACAAGATAAAATAAATCTTTTTATTAAATCTTATTTAAACTATCATATTTTAAAATAAACAATTATCTTATATTTTGAAAACAATTGAATTAACCTTAAATTAGCTTTTGAAAATATTAAATTTAAAACAAAGCTTTTAAATCACAATTCATACATATATAAATTATCAATAGATTAAATTAAATTCAAAACAATCCAAATTATAACATATACATACATATATATTACAATTTGAAAATTCATCTTTTATTTAAAACAAAAGATATTTCCATTCACAATATATCAAATATATATATATTATAAATAGATTAAAATTTTATTAGCTTTAATAAACAAATCTTATCAATTTAAATTATTAGAAAAGACCAAATTGAATATTCCCAGATTAAATATTTATTAACCTTTTAAAAGATTAAATTACCAAATTAAATTAAAATTATAAAGAAAATTTATCAATCCAATTAAATTATCAATACTGATTATTAAATTTATATTGCTCAAAATCCCGGGATATCACATTCCTCCCCCCTTAAAATAATTTCGTCCCCGAAATTAAAAACAAAGTTAATTTAATAATCCAGCAAAGATTTCAATCTCTAACAGCAAAGCATACCTATCATCCAATTACTAACAACCAAAGCAACCAATCAATCAATCAAACAAACCTAACTAACTATTCTGATACAAATCAGGATAGATTTACTAACACTATCTCGAGTTTTCCCGAGTACAACACCGGAATACTCGCTCTACAGAAGCTAAACAAACAACACCACTATAATCCAGAGCTCCTCTCTTCTCTAGATCCACTAATCTGAACAAAATATCAGACTACACACAAATCCAGCTCAACTTCCAAATTCATCTGAACTGCAGATTCAACAACCAATGATGAATCATACATGTACTCCCTCAGATATACGTGAAATACAATGAATTCCAGATATCCAAACTGGCTATTCATTCCTGTAGACAAAGAACTACTTCTCTCGAGAACACAGGAAAATCCAAAATACTTCAGTGCTAGCTTCCAGACTTACCAATCTTATAGCTTTATAATCGGAGAAAACTTAGCAAGTTTCCAATCTACAACTCCGAATTCCAAACTCTGCCTCATATCTACATAACTCACCAAACAATCTTGGACTACCCCATCTCTTCCTGATCAGCTTAACCTTCGCTGATGCTTCTTGAAATAAATTCGAACCAAGAACAAAATGATCTCTAGATCCTATTCAACAATATGAACTTTCCAAAATCTGTTGAAATCCAAACTTGAAAACTAGATCTGACCAATCCATTTCCAAAAATTCCTGAGCTGCTACACCAATTCTTCTTTCTCTAAGAACCATCCTACTACCAGACTAACCATCGGTATCGCTTCTGGAATCAAGTCGATACGGAACTCAACTCCAGATGAAGACAAACTTCTACTTCTTCGAAGACATCCGGAAAAAATTCTGACTACTTCAGTAGCTCCTACTTCCATATGAGAAACCTCAATCTCAAACAAAAGATTACCCAAGATAAATTCCCAAACTAATCGCAAGTCACTTTTGCGTTACTACCTAGTTCGGATTCCAAAGAAATTGTTCTCTCTTTACCAATTAAAACAGCCTTAAGCTTTTCCAAACAAGGTTAACCCTTCAAGAAAGCCTTCACCATCTGCCCGGACTGCTGATAGAAGAACCACAAAGATTCCTGAACCATCTAAGAAACGGCCACATTACTGCTTCCAAACTCTATCTCGATGATACTACTAAGCCAAAGACCTCCTCGTCAGCACACCGAACATTTCGAGTTGCACTACTACCACAGCTAACCAAAAACTTCTAATCCATAGGCTTCTCAAAGCTAAAACCATCAACTAACCTTACAACGAACCTCCGAGACGACAGACATCTCTCAAGAAACTCGGGCTCCAAACCAATCGCCAATAACTTACTCTTCTTAAGGGAAACAATGAGACCATGTCCGAAGAAACAACTAATCGACCTTAGTCCCATACTTCAAAATAGATAAAACTCTCTTACTTGATATCAGAGAATTCCTATACAGTCGAGTCTTTCCTGCGGTAGACATCAACTGTTCCTCCAATACCTTCTTAATCTTGTTCCAAAAAGAAAATCTCCTTCGGGAACATCCATAGATACTGCGTTTCATCACACAGCTCCTCCTTCCTGAAGTTGCCAAGATACCATCACTTTCTTCTGTACTTCCGACAGATCCAAATTTTAGAAAATCTGCTCACCCGAGCTCAACCAACTTATACTCCAATAATGGACTCCGAATCTTTAAAAAGATTTCCTTCAGAGATCCGAGAAATTCTTACTCCATATTGCCCAACTTACTCGAGACGGTATTAGGTTTACAGTCTCGACAGATACTCTTCCAACCTCAAACATTCAAACTCCAACTATTGGTAATTGTGTTACACACACTACCACCTTATCTACCTTTATAACTTATATTGGAAAACCCGAACAGGTAACCCAATAAATCGGTAGAAATATATATATATTTAAAATGATACTTTTTATATAGAAATTATTTCTGGGTAAAATTATTTCATTTACCTCTTTAAAACAATATTGTGTCCGTTGGCCTGGTTCAAGTGTTTAGAGATCCCTATCAATAACGTTAGCTACTCGTATTGACCAGAATCCATATACCACTCAACCGATCAATTAACACAATATAAAACCATTTTTATATAACTAACAATTACGCTCTCTCAAGATAGACACCACTTCAGAGCCTAGGTATTCACTCAACCTGGCTCTGATACCAACTGTCACGACCCGGCTTTCTACCACCAGAAAGACGTATCATGAATTAAGAAAGAAAGGGATAGAAGAAGAAAAGAAAGAAAAGAAGGAAGAACAACAACATCAGATACTCACAACGGAACGAATGAAATATAATATATCACATAAAATATTACATAGTATCATATACATCAGAGTTATACAACTTATACATCTCATATTAGACAGTTATAAACACCTGTCTATCATACATCTCAAACATCACAGAGAAACAGACTCAATACAAACACAGCGGAAACACCATAATATATCTACACGCTGAAGCCACCTGCTCCAAATCTCCTCCAGAATTCGTCAAAGCTAACCTGAATCCCTCGACTACTCAATACAATATTGAGTACCCAAGAGTTTAATAAAACAGAAAATAAACACTTGGGTCAGACATGGGTCTGGTGTGAGTAAACGGTTAGATTGCTTAACTTTGAAAACCTTTGAAAACAAAAGTATCACGTAAGACTTCCCACAAATAAACATGGGTAAGTTTTTACCTTACGCTAACTAAAACGTTTGATAGGAAATCTGATTGTATTATAATAGGGTCTAGGGTTTTCAAGTAAAATACAGAAATAGCTGAAATGCTTACATCTCACATTCCAACATAGTTGGGCACAACTAATACGTACGGCACTTATTGGAGTTTGGATTCCATACAATGGCAGGGCTACTGGGGTACCGCCCGTCATAGTACGTGGCCTAGATCACCGTACCGAGGAGTACGCCCGCTCCCCTGCAACACAAAGCCGGAACCATCCCTTACTGGATAATCCCGAACAAGACAATCCCGTAGTTGGCGCGACCAACCACACACTAAGCCGAATAAAAGAAAAGGGACCTCTAGACAGGGATCTATCTTGCTCTCAGTGGGTGCTACCCACGAAGCCTTGCTGCACCTCCCCTGTTTTAGCCATTCCCGGTTGATGAGGCTTGAGGTTACGATTACCTTTAATCAGAACATATCACTTAGAATGCTCATCGTCCGCCTGACGATGTGCTGGAAGCATTCAATCCATACAAGTTCGTTCCGGGTTCGAACGAAACCGAAGGCATTATCTCGTTACACTCGTTTTGGAATCACCCTCAGAGTTAACGACAATAACCCTTGCACTCTAAATCTTCATCTTCACTTGAGATTCACGACCTATCGTAAATTTGGATCGATGTGGTATTCGGGTCTCCAGACCTGGAATACCGGTATACGGAAACCCGATCCCGGTCTCATCGAAATCCAAACCGTATCTTTTAAGGCCAAGTTGTTTAAAGGTTTAAACAATTTAACTTATCTATATTCATACAGATAGATAATTCACAAGTCACAATTGATAATCACATTATCAAATAAACAAATGATCCATAACAAAATAGGTAATCCATATCAACATCACAATAGGTAATCTATATTACCATCATAATGCAACCAAGCATTCATACCACACAACATTACTTATCTCATTTCTGAGATTACATCCATTTAAGACAATCAATGTCATCCATTTATATATAAGCAATGATTTACTTAATCACAACATAATTAATTTAAAATGAATTAAATTAACTATCTCTATCTTTAATTAATTTAAAGTGAATTAAATTAATTACTTCATCTCTTAAATCTTACTTATATAATCATTAATTAATTACAAATAAATTAATTAATCTTTCTCTAATTATCTATTTTAATTAATCACCTTGATTAATTATACTTTAATTACATTTAAGTAATTATCTTTAATTAATTTTTAATCGACCACTTCATTTATTAATTAGTCTTAATTAATCATAAACAGTAATTAACAATTTGTAATTACTTATCTTAATTAATTATATTAACCTTGATTAATTAATCTAATTAATTAATCTTTAAATTACTTCATTAAGTAATTATTAATCAATTTAAATTAACAAATAATCCTTAATTAATTACTTTATTAATTAATTACTCTTAGTAATTAATCTTAAATTAAACGCATTTAATTAATCACATTTATTAATTAACTAAACTAAAATTAAGTAATTAATTCTTAATTACTTACATAAGTAATTATCTTCTAATTACTTCCATTAAAAATCTTGTTTACTTTCTTAATTAATTTCTTAACCAATAATTAATTCCATCATTAATAATTCTTAATACTTTAATTAATTAATTACTTCATAATTAATTAACTTTAAAATAATTATATTAATTAATTCCTTAATTGATAACATTAAGTGATTACCCATTAATTACTTCAGCTAATTACTTCCATGAGTAATTTACTCCTCCTAATTACTTTAAGTAATTATCCATTAATTACTTTATTAAGGAATTTACTCATTTAATCATAAATTGATTTTCTTAAATTAATTAGGCTAATTAATTAATCTAAAATTAATTACATTAATTAATTAACTAATTAATCATCTCTAATTAATTCATTAACTATTCACTAATTACTTTATTAAAAGTAAATTAAAAATCAATTTTGAAATAAAATTTACTTTAACAAAACAATTCAAACATTTAATTTTATATACTTAAATTTTTGAAAATCATTTCCAAACATGTTTAATCCAATCAAACCCTTATTTATCTTAAAACTTGTTTTTAATACTTAAAAACTTGTTCATACTTTATATTTTAAAACCAAGATATAATTTGCTATAAAATCTCAAAACCTGTTACTTAAGTAAAACAACCCGAGTAAACCCCACTAAAACCCCGAGTCGTCTTCGAGTCTATCCCCACGCTCGTCTACTTCGAGTCGTAACCCCAAATACTCGAACCATCACCGAGACGAACTCGTCTTCTCCAATGCCATCAACCCAGACATACGAACATACACGTGCACGTGCACAGTGCTTCCAGCCTCCTCCGATCCCTACCGAGATCATCAACAAATCGACGATCACCCAAGAAACACTCCAACCCCTTCAACGCCGTCGAACTCGTGCTAAAACAAAAACGAGCAATCCCACTACCTACTGGAACAAAACTCGACCCACAAACTCCCCTCACGCCGCCGATCACGGTCATCAGAAACCCAGATACCTCGTCCATAACACCGCAGCATCACCACGCCACCCTCCATCAACACGCGATCGCCTCCGATCAAATATACATCTCGCAAATAGCACGACAATGAAGCAAAAAAAACAGCAACTAAAACCCTAGTTTGATCGAATTCGATCAATTCACACATTTGAAAATTCCAATTATATTTTTCCCCTAATCCATAACATACAAGCAAGCTTCAATCAAAAATCTGGCTACAATCAACATGTCAATCAACGACAATCCACAAAAACCCCAAATTCGAACAAACCCCAAATTCTCATGATCCATCCAACTTAAAATCATGAAACATATATTAAAAATCATGATTTTTACTCATAAATTCATCCATGTAATACAAATCAAAAATTAAGATTTTTGATTTTTCATGTATAACTGTATTTTTACTATAATTCGTAAAATATGAGTTAATCTTTTATTTTAAAATTCCATAACTATTTTTAGATGATAAATTACATGACTACAACCAACTTCCATTTACAAATCAAGGTCCAGTTCGTATTTAAAATCAAGATATTGAAATTGTTATAGGATTTGAAAACTGTTTTTATAAACACAGTAACAATCCTTACTCTACAGGCAATTCAATGTATTCAATTCAACATGCATTCAATTTAAACAGATATTTCATATAACATTGTTATAACATCACAAAATCTAGAAGAAATCTAGAATCAAACTGTTTTTAAAATAATTTACTCACCAATATTTTAAAGAAGCAGAGAACAAACAGAGTAGTTTATCACTTCCAGGCTTTTGCATTTGATTTGTGAAAAGCTTTTGATTCTCCTTTGCATGCCTTCAATTTGATGTTGTTTAAAGTTGAACTTGCTGTTGAATTGTTGCAGGTTGATTTGTAGTAGGTTAATTTGCTAGTTTGATCTCAGGTTGATAGATTTTCTTTTCAGGATTTTCTTTGTTTCAGTTTTTAGTTTAGGAAGAAGAAAAGAATAGAGACAGTAAAAATGTTTTGAACTGAAAGAAATTTTGAACGGGAAAGAAAATGAACAGGTTTCTCTAACAACTACATTTTTTTATAAAATAAAATTTTAAATAAAGAAAAAGAATTGCCACTTGTTATATTACTAATTAGACAAATGTCCAACTTGTTTTATATGTTTTACAAGTGTTAAAAACAAGCAAAAATTATGTTTAAATCCTTGTCTTAAAAATATTTATATTATATTAATTATGTAGATATGGATTTATATAAATTCATGTTTTATAAATTTATTTACAAACTATTTAGTTTAAGAGATATTCTAAAAAGAGAGTTTATGTAAAACTATATATATATTTAATCATTTTAGATTAAGTACTTATTAAAAGAAAACAAGATAAAATAAATCTTTTTATTAAATCTTATTTAAACTATCATATTTTAAAATAAACAATTATCTTATATTTTGAAAACAATTGAATTAACCTTAAATTAGCTTTTGAAAATATTAAATTTAAAACAAAGCTTTTAAATCACAATTCATACATATATAAATTATCAATAGATTAAATTAAATTCAAAACAATCCAAATTATAACATATACATACATATATATTACAATTTGAAAATTCATCTTTTATTTAAAACAAAAGATATTTCCATTCACAATATATCAAATATATATATATTATAAATAGATTAAAATTTTATTAGCTTTAATAAACAAATCTTATCAATTTAAATTATTAGAAAAGACCAAATTGAATATTCCCAGATTAAATATTTATTAACCTTTTAAAAGATTAAATTACCAAATTAAATTAAAATTATAAAGAAAATTTATCAATCCAATTAAATTATCAATACTGATTATTAAATTTATATTGCTCAAAATCCCGGGATATCACAATACCTGATTCATAACTAGAGAGCTTCTCTGGTCCTTCACTAATTGGGGCTAAAACTCCGGAAATTACAAATGCCAAAGTAGGAATAGCACCCGATATTATTAGAAATGCCTAGAAAATATCATATTCGTGAAGCAGAAACATAAATGGACTCCTATTAATGTGGAATAGGTTGAATTATTCGATTTAAATTTCAATTGTAAATTCATCCAGAACTTCTTAAAGGAAAGGGGAATTTTTTTTGATCAAATAAAACTACATAGTTTAGAGTTTGTTTGCCATGGTGCATGCCTTATTTAAAGATTCATACAATGGAACCCCACTTACCATTTTTTTTATTCCATTTAGATATGGTATCGATATAGGATGTTCCCACCCAAAGAAAACTCTCTTACTTTATCTCGGTTTCTCTTTTTAAAAAGTAACTAAATTAAATACAAAAAAATTGTATAATTAGAATACTAATAAATAAGACTAATTATAGCGTAAGAAATCGTATTAGTATAACTATATTTTTCTAGTTCATTTTATATTATAAAAATACAAATATAAAATGCATTAATTTAATTCTTAATCCATTTCCACTTTTTTTTCATTTTGATTGAAAAAAAAGTGGAATGTGTTAGGGCTATACGGACTTGAACCGTAGACCTTCTCGGTAAAACAGATCAAACTAATTATTATCGAAATGATGCGAACTGTTTCAAAGACCCAACATGCATTTTCTTGCATTGGGCTCTTTCATCAACTGATTGATATAAAGATCAGTTAGTCCACCATATTTTTTCTTTTTTACAGGAAGATAATAAGATGGTTCCATGTGTTCTGTGATTCATGATTTGTATTCTGATCTAGGAACAATACCAAAGTGTTTCAAAGAGGGATTGCCTTGACTTAGGTCTGCCTCTGGCCTAGATTAACCTAAGTTAAATGGAATCTCTATCGCTCCGCTACAAGAGTCAAATATGAGACTTCATACACCTTAAAGTTCATAGGATAAAAGGAGGTTCTTTTGAGTCCCTTATACTCATTATGCCTAGCATTGAATGGGCTGGTATTTACCTTATCAATTAGCAAATCAATGGCAGGTTCTATTTCATTTGGCACCTGAATTCGCACTCGAATCGGACCAAATCAAATATTTGTCAGGCTATTGTTCTCTTGTTCCTTCGAATCTATGGAGTAAGACATCGATTTCTCAATAAGATCAATTATGTTCATTGCATAATGGGCCCCTTTGAAAAGCATTGGCGCACGTGTAAACGAGGTGCTCTACCTAACTGAGCTATAGCCCTTGTCATAGACATCTTAACATATAGAGAATTTCTTGTCAAGATCGGATCCCACATGAGAGTTCTTTAATCCGTTTACTATTAATGGATTGGTATTGCGTAGAAAAAATATTCCACCTATAATCCCCGAGGCGATGGGTCCTTTGTGATGATGAATAACCTACTTAACTTAGTGGTTAGAGTATTGCTTTCATACGGCGGAAGTCATTGGTTCAAATCCAATAGTAGGTATAACTTATTAGATACCATCAACTCTGGTATCTAATAAGTTTTTCTAGCCATCTTCTTTTTTTTGTTGTATCATCTAGAATTGATTGTATTCAATTGGCAGAATCAAAATATGGTATATAATAAAGAACCTTTAAAGAACTTCTTTTTCTTATTTTTATGTGTGTTTTTTTTTACTAGTAGGAAATAACCTTAACAGCCTCTACTCGTGTCCGAGCTCGTCTGAGAGTGTGGCGACCCTCACTCTATAACACATAGTTTTTTTTTTAACTTTCAAGAGGCATTCACCACTAAACCCCAATTCTTTTATATTTGAATATTTATATAATTTCCAAATATTTTTCCCAAGACCCTGGTTTTACCAATATAATCATATCAGTGTACAAACAAACTAAGTCAATTGTATATTTGATGATATACAATTGTTTCTTTATTATTATTATATTTTTTTTATCAGAGGGAATTTAAATCAAATAGAAATCAAACTACCATACAAGCTATTGACATAGCCACTTATTTCTTTTCTAAGTCTTGTTCTACTGCCATAGGTGCACTTTGACAAATACTAACACTTATATATATATATATATATATCTTGCCTAGAAAATTCTATTTAACACTAAAATAGCATTTACTTGATCTCATGATAGTTATCAAAGTTGATAATAATTAATAACAATAAGTTGGATCGACTAAAATCAATAAATCTTGGAAATTTACTCGAAAATAGACAAATTTGGCAAAATCAGCAGTTCAGACGTCTAAATTTTTATGACAGACGTCTAAATTGGATCTTAGACGTCTAAATTTTTATGACGGACGTCTCAGAGTGTCTAAAATTGAAACAGAGAGTAGAAAACATTTTGAACTAAATTCAGACATCTAGAATTTTATTGACAGACGTCTAAATTCAATCTCAGACGTCTAAATTATTATGACAGACGTCTCAGAGTGTCTAAATTTTTAACAGAGAGTAGAAAACATTTTGAACTAAATTCAGACATCTAAAATTTTATTGACAGACGTCTAAATTCAATCTCAGACGTCTAAATTATTATGACAGACGTCTAATTTGATCTTAGACGTCTAAAATTGTTGACAAGTTTTCTCAGAGGTTAAACTTAAATACTCAATTACTTACCAAATTTCCAGAATTCGTGCATATGCAAGTATCACTTACCTGCCATGCACAAATTCATCTCACTTGAATATTCTACTAAATTCTTGAGTGTTCATTAAAAATCAATCCCCTTAGCTTATTAATTTCCATAAGGCAAAACATAAGCAATGAAAATCAGAGTTCAAATATATATGTATCCATATCAAATGTATATGACATGTCTAACCCCTTATTTTCTCCAAATCAGACATTCATAAAATAAATTTAGTAGTTATCAAAAACATCATCGATGATCACTCATAATAGGTTTTGATTAAGTACATATCTTCAACTCAAAATACTTAAAAAGTTTCCTAAAAGTAACTTCAATTGCAGAAAATAAAATGTGCCTAGTAATTTCATTACAATGCATCTGCAAATTTTAAAAACAAGTCTCTCTCTTATTTATACTAGCAGCCAATGCCTTCTCTACTCATCAAGCCAACTTCAATTTCCTGCAAGCAAATCATTTAGCTGCCCCAAAGAATTTTTGAGACACCCAGATGATTGCAAGGGCAACCAAACGGGTCAGTTTTCACTGGTATGAGCATTTATCAATTTTGTATACATATTCATAATTTTAAAACATAATCTTGCAGTGCCTACCTAGTTTAACAGGTGTTTATACTTAGCATGTTTTGGTTCATACAAGGTAATGCAAAGAAAACACATTCATCTATTTAAACAAATACACAGCAAACAGTAAAGATATACATATGTATAATTCTTGATTTATTCTCCCCAAATCTGGATAAATAATCTCAGGTTTTATACTCCAAATTTTCACCCAGCAACTAATCAATGAACAAGTTTAACTTGATTAAATTATCACCATATCTGGATATTTATAACCCAGATTTTTTTTAAACCCCTGTCCCCATTTATTTTATGGTCTTTAACTCCTTGTCAAATGAATACTATGTATGCATTGTGAAGGAAACTCCCAGGTTGTTTAAATTATTCCAACACACAAAGGCCTCAGGGTGCAGTTGCACCATGCATATACTTGCTTCCACCTGAAGTAAGCAAATCATTGACTAACTCCCAAGTGACCAATTTAGTTTTTTCTTTCACTCATATTTCAGAAAGATATAACTGCTTGTATATTTTTCTGATTCAACCCCATGTTCCCCTGTTTAATCTATATTCATGTTTAAGGATACTAAGATAGAACAAGAATGCTCCAATCATGTTAGCACCAAAAACCCACTTACAGATTAATACTCCAAACAAACAAGAAAAAAAATGCACAAACAAACATCCATATCACCCATAACAAAATTAATTCAGAGATTTGAATGTCTCATAATATTTTAGGCTGCCTGCAATAGGGCTTAATGCCATTGCATACAAAGGATAAATACTCACCTAATGTTTTTCCTTTCACTGCTTTAATCTTTTGAACAACAAATCCCCCAAAGCCCCAAGCTAGTGTTTCTCCTAGTTTATTATTATTATTATTTTTATCTTTGTTTTGATCCCGAGAGAATGATGGTTTTGGCCATGTGCAGTTATTTATAAATCCATTCTAGGGTTTAAGAAAATGGGTAATTCTCCTAATACCCTTAGCTGTTCATGCATACATCTCATTCCTATGTGGTCCTAAATGGGAAATGTACACATCAGGTTACTTTAATTGGTTATTTTGGGAGTTGAACATTTTAAACACTGCATGCTATTTTCATGTTTCTATTTTGTTCATGCCATATGCATGTGATCCTTTATTCATTTCTTTTTATAAGTTTAGAGAATCTGAAAATCTCCTTTGTACACTTAAATTAAAAATCACATATACTATGCTAATTATTTCTGGCACAATTATAACTTTATATATAAAACAGAAAATGCCCCATATATATTAAATGTATATATTTTTATTTTATTTTATTTTAGGGTCATTACATACCCTCCCCCTTAAAGGAATTATGTCCCCATAATTTCACCTATTTTCTCCAATTAAAAACACTAACCCATAGCCTGTTTTAACTCCATAACCCCATACTCATATTTTATGGAAACAAACAATATATAAATACATTTAGAAAAATTATCTTAGGCTGCTTAAACATACCTCTCCATCAGTAAACAAATTGGGGTATTTAGCCCTCATTTTGTCTTCAACCTCCCATGTACAATCATTAGTGTCCAAGCTCCATTGGATTTTCACCAGTTTGATCACCTTGTTCCTCAACTTTTTCTCTTCCTTGGCAATTATCCCTACTGGTTCATTTGTATAAACCAAATTCTTCTGGACTAGAACTTGAGTAGGTGACTCTAGAATTGCTCCTTCATCATGCACCCATTTTCTCAATTGAGAAACATGAAATACAGGATGCACACCACTCAACTCCTCAGGTAACTTAAGTCTGTAGGCCATAGCACCAATTCTCTGCATAATTTCATATGGTCCTACAAATCTTGGTGATAGTTTACCAGATTTTCCAAACCTGAACACTTTCTTCATTGGTGATACTTTCAGAAAAACATGCTCTCCTACTTCAAACTCCATTGGCTTCCTTTTTCTATCTGCATAAGACTTTTGTCTTGATTGTGCTGCCTTCTATGCCTAATCAATTCAATCATGTTGGAAGTTTCTTTAACATGATCTGGCCCCAACATTACACCCTCTCCTGCTTCCAACCAACAGGCAGGAGACATGCAAGGTCTCCCATACAAGGCTTCAAAGGGAGCCATTCCTATTGTTGATTGATAGCTATTGTTGTAAGTGAATTCTGCCAAGTGGATATGATCCTCCCAATTACCTCCAAAATCAAGCACACATGCTCTAAGTAAATCTTCCAATATTTTATTCACTACCTCTGTTTGCCCATCACTTTGAGGATGGTAGGCAGTGCTTAAACAAAGTTGTGTTCCCATTGCTTCTTGGAAACTTTCCCAAAATCTTGAGGTGAACAAAGTGTCTCTATCACTTACAATAGTCTTGGGTATACCATGTAACCTCACCACTTCTTTAATGAACAATTGTGCAAGCTTAGATGCATTCCTATCTGACCTGACAGGGACAAAGTGAGCTGATTTGGTTAGTCTATCAACAATTACCCATATACTATCATTGCCTTTCTTAGTTCTAGGTAAACCATCCACAAAATCCATGGAAATGCTTTCCCACTTCCACTGAGGTACCTCCAAAGGTTGCAACATGCCAGAGGGCTTTTGGTGGTCTGCTTTAATTTGTTGGCATGTGGAACACTTTGCCACATATCTTGCCACCGCTTGCTTCATTCCTGGCCACCAGTAGCCTCTTTTTAAATCATGATACATCTTAGTACCACCAGGGTGTATGGTGTACCTGGTCTTGTGATGCTCATTCATGATTTCTTCCTTCAATTCTGCAATGTTTGGCACACAAAGTTTATCATTTTTCCTCAAATAACCTTGGGAATCTATTTTAAAATTCTCTGACTCAATGTTATTCAATAACATTTCTTTCTTCTCCTTTAGACTTTGATCTTGATCTTGCATGCTGCCAACTTTCTCCACCAGATTAGACTTCACTGTGATTATTCCCAGTGTACCATACTCCACCATATCACCATGTTCTTTAAAATTCACTGCATCCTTGCTGTATATATCTGCCTCCCCAAGCACTGCAAGATTTTTAAACTCATCAATCATCAGACTGGCTAATCTAACATGATTTCTTCTCAAAGCATCTGCTACTCTATTAGCTTTTCCAGGAGTGTACAATATATCTAAATCATATGCAGCTAGAAACTCCAACCACCTTGCTTGCCTCATATTTAAATCTTTTTGAGAAAATAAATATTTCAATGCTTGATGATCTGTGAATAATTCAAATTTTGCCCCAAGCAAATAATGCCTCCATAGTTTTAGTGCAAACACTATTGCAGCTAATTCTAGATCATGAGTTGCATATTTGGTTTCATTGGGTTTAAGCTGTCTTGATGCATATGCCACTACCTTGCCATGTTGCATAAGCACTGCACCTAACCCAGATCCACTAGCATCAGTGTATACAACCATTCCTTCATTTGCTTCTGGGATTTGTAGGACAGGAGCTTCCACCAATGCTTGCTTCAATTTCTCAAAAGCTTGTTCACACTGCTCAGTCCACACATATGGTTGGTTCTTCTTAGTTAGCTTGGTCATTGGTGCGGCTATTCTTGAAAAATCCTTGATGAACCTCCTATAATACCCTGCCAAACCTAAGAATGACCTCACCTCAGTCACTGTTTTGGGTCTACTCCATGATTGAACTGCAATGACCTTGCTTGGATCTACACTTACTCCCTGCTGTGACACTATGTGTCCTAAGAACTTTACTTCTTGTTGCCAAAATGCACACTTTGAATACTTGGCTTTTAATTCATGTTCTCTAAGTCTGGATAATACTAAATGTAGGTGCATAGCATGATCATTTTCTGACTTTGAATAAATTAGTATGTCATCTATAAATACCAAGACAAACTTATCCAAAAAGTCTCTAAAAATTCTATTCATCAAGTCTACAAAATAGGAGGGAGCATTGGTCAAGCCAAATGGCATTACTAGAAATTCATAAAGGCCATACCTTGTATTGAAGGCTGTGTACTCAATGCTTTCCTCTGCAACTTTCATTTGGTGAAATCCAGAGGCTAAGTCTAGCCTTGAAAATATTTTAGCTCCATGCAATTGATCAAATAGATCATCTATTCTAGGCAGTGGGTACTTATTTTTGATAGTTACCTTGTTTAAATCCCTGTAGTCTACACACAACCTCATTGTTCCATCATGCTTCTTAACAAAAAGCACTGGGGAACCCCAACTGGAACTACTTGATCTTATGAATCCTTTCTCTTCTAATTCTTCTAGTTGATGTTTTAATTCTACCAACTCTTTTGGACCCATTCTATAAGGCTTCTTAATGATTGGATTTGTTCCAGGAATTAATTTTATTTTAAATTCAACTGGTCTGTTTTGAGGAACTCCCTTTACTTCTCCAAACACATCTATATATTCATTTACTACTGGGATTTCCTCTACCTTTAATTCCTTTTGAACTTCATTAATACTCCAGATTTTATTAAAACATGTATTCTTTGCTATTTCACTTAAGATGGTAATTCTTTTGCCTTCATTTGTTTCCAAAGAAATAGTAAGGTTTTCTAAATTTAAAATTGTTTTGTTTCTCATTAACCAATCTACCCCCAAAATAATCCCAATACCAGGATAATCTAAGGTATATAGATCTGAATTAAATTCATAACCCCCTATAATTAATTTCAGACCCATGCACTTCATCCCCAACATGCAATGACTCCCTATGGGACTGTGTACAATTAAGGGCTGATCAATAGAAACACAAGCAAGTGTTAACTTCTTTACAATTTCCAAAGATATTAGTGAATGTGAGGCACCAGTGTCATATATTACTGATATTGGTTGGGTATGAATAAAAATTATACCTTCAAGTTGCCCAACATTCCCAGTGTTACTTGCTGCCAAAGCTCCTACCCTTGCTGTTCCTCTATTGGTTTCTGGGCAATCCTTCTTGAGATGACCCATCTTTCCACAATTATAACAGCCTCCTCTAGGTATTTTAGGGTCAGGGCATTGGTTACTATAATGTCCAGCTTTTCCATAATTAAAACAATGAGTGAATTTCTTGTTTTCAAGTGCTATTGCTCCTTCCCCTTTCTTAACTCCTTTACTTGCATTTCTCTTGTCATAAGGTTGCACTTTGTTCTGGCCACCCTTCTTCTTATTGAGCTTCATATTCCTGAATTTCTCTCTTGCAGTGTCATGTTGCTCAAATGAGAGAGTTAGATCAATTACTTGATCAAAAGTTTTGTCTTTGTATGGCAACATTGCCCTTGACAGACTAGGGTTCAAGCCTTGAATGTACCTTGCATTCTTTGCTTCTGCATTCCCTATTAACACCAGTCCATACTTGGATAATGCTTCAAACTTCTGAGTGTATTCATTCACACTCATGCTTCCTTGCCTTAATCTGATAAAGTCTTCAAGCAGTGTGGCCTTGGCAGATGCTGGGACAAATCTGGCCTCAAGCATGTCCTTGAAATCATTCCAAGTGATAGTATCCTCTTGTCTTCCTGCTGTTACAACTTCCCACCAATCCAGTGCAACCCCCTTCAATTTCCTTGAAGCTATCAGTCTCTTCCTCTGGTCATTGATTTGCATATCTGTGAAGACCCTCTCCATAGTTCTTATCCAAGTTTGAACTCCTATAGCTCCTTCAGTACCTTCAAAATCCTTTCCTCCCAAAGTGGTACATGTTTTTAGCAGTTTGGAGAGTTCCTCATGAGGATTGTCTTGCCTTGGTGCCATTCCATCCCTTAAAGCTCTCACAAAATCCTCCATGCTCATCACAGGTGGCTCTCGTGATGATCCTGCACCTGTATGGTGCCTTGGTCCTACCATAATGCTATAAATATGATTTTTTACATTAGTTTATTTACCCCTATCATTTTTGGTGTCTTTACTTGGTTCATTTTCATTTATATATATATATTTTTTTATTCAGTCATAAAACAAAAGCATTCAACATCAATAATTCAAACAATGCATTCAAACATCCATATGCATACAACAACATTTACTATGTTATTTAAAACATAGCTCTGATACCAAACTGTGGCGACCCTCACTCTATAACACATAGTTTTTTTTTAACTTTCAAGAGGCATTCACCACTAAACCCCAATTCTTTTATATTTGAATATTTATATAATTTCCAAATATTTTTCCCAAGACCCTGGTTTTACCAATATAATCATATCAGTGTACAAACAAACTAAGTCAATTGTATATTTGATGATATACAATTGTTTCTTTATTATTATATTATTATTATTTTTATCAGAGGGAATTTAAATCAAATAGAAATCAAACTACCATACAAGCTATTGACACAGCCACTTATTTCTTTTCTAAGTCTTGTTCTACTGCCATAGGTGCACTTTGACAAATACTAACACTTATATATATATATATATATCTTGCCTAGAAAATTCTATTTAACACTAAAATAGCATTTACTTGATCTCATGATAGTTATCAAAGTTGATAATAATTAATAACAATAAGTTGGATCGACTAAAATTGATAAATCTTGGAAATTTACTCGAAAATAGACAAATTTGGCAAAATCAGCAGTTCAGACGTCTAAATTTTTATGACAGACGTCTAAATTGGATCTTAGACGTCTAAATTTTTATGACGGACGTCTCAGAGTGTCTAAAATTGAAACAGAGAGTAGAAAACATTTTGAACTAAATTCAGACATCTAGAATTTTATTGACAGACGTCTAAATTCAATCTCAGACGTCTAAATTATTATGACAGACGTCTCAGAGTGTCTAAATTTTAAACAGAGGGTAGAAAACATTTTGAACTAAATTTAGACATCTAAAATTTTATTGATAGACGTCTAAATTCAATCTCAGACGTCTAAATTATTATGACAGACGTCTAATTTGATCTTAGACGTCTAAAATTGTTGACAAGTTTTCTCAGAGGTTAAACTTAAATACTCAATTACTTACCAAATTTCCAGAATTCGTGCATATGCAAGTATCACTTACCTGCCATGCACAAATTCATCTCACTTGAATATTCTACTAAATTCTTGAGTGTTCATTAAAAATCAATCCCCTTAGCTTATTAATTTCCATAAGGCAAAACATAAGCAATGAAAATCAGAGTTCAAATATATATGTATCCATATCAAATGTATATGACATGTCTAACCCCTTATTTTCTCCAAATCAGACATTCATAAAATAAATTTAGTAGTTATCAAAAACATCATCGATGATCACTCATAACAGGTTTTGATTAAGTACATATCTTCAACTAAAAATACTTAAAAAGTTTCCTAAAAGTAACTTCAATTGCAGAAAATAAAATGTGCCTAGTAATTTCATTACAATGCATCTGCAAATTTTAAAAACAAGTCTCTCTCTTATTTATACTAGCAGCCAATGCCTTCTCTACTCATCAAGCCAACTTCAATTTCCTGCAAGCAAATCATTTAGCTGCCCCAAAGAATTTTTGAGACACCCAGATGATTGCAAGGGCAACCAAAAGGGTCAGTTTTCACTGGTATGAGCATTTATCAATTTTGTATACATATTCATAATTTTAAAACATAATCTTGCAGTGCCTACCTAGTTTAACGGGTGTTTATACTTAGCATGTTTTGGTTCATACAAGGTAATGCAAAGAAAACACGTTCATCTATTTAAACAAATACACAGCAAACAGTAAAGATATACATATGTATAATTCTTGATTTATTCTCCCCAAATCTGGATAAATAATCTCAGGTTTTATACTCCAAATTTTCACCCAGCAACTAATCAATGAACAAGTTTAACTTGATTAAATTATCACCATATCTGGATATTTATAACCCAGATTTTTTTTAAACCCCTGTCCCCATTTATTTTATGGTCTTTAACTCCTTGTCAAATGAATACTATGTATGCATTGTGAAGGAAACTCCTAGGTTGTTTAAATTATTCCAACACACAAAGGCCTCAGGGTGCAGTTGCACCATGCATATACTTGCTTCCACCTGAAGTAAGCAAATCATTGACTAACTCCCAAGTGACCAATTTAGTTTTTTCTTTCATTCATATTTCAGAAAGATATAACTGCTTGTATATTTTTCTGATTCAACCCCATGTTCCCCTGTTTAATCTATATTCATGTTTAATGATACTAAGATAGAACAAGAATGCTCCAATCATGTTAGCACCAAAAACCCACTTACAGATTAATACTCCAAATAAACAAGAAAAAAATGCACAAACAAACATCCATATCACCCATAACAAAATTAATTCAGAGATTTGAATGTCTCATAATATTTTAGGCTGCCTGCAATAGGGCTTAATGCCATTGCATACAAAGGATAAATACTCACCTAATGTTTTTCCTTTCACTGCTTTAATCTTTTGAACAGCAAATCCCCCAAAGCCCCAAGCTAGTGTTTCTCCTAGTTTTTTTTTATCTTTGTTTTGATCCCGAGAGAATGATGGTTTTGGCCATGTGCAGTTATTTATAAATCCATTCTAGGGTTTAAGAAAATGGGTAATTCTCCTAATACCCTTAGCTGTTCATGCATACATCTCATTCCTGTGTGGTCCTAAATGGGAAATGTACACATCAGGTTACTTTAATTGGTTATTTTGGGAGTTGAACATTTTAAACACTGCATGCTATTTTCATGTTTCTATTTTGTTCATGCCATATGCATGTGATCCTTTATTAATTTCTTTTTATAAGTTTAGAGAATCTGAAAATCTCCTTTGTATACTTAAATTAAAAATAACATATACTATGCTAATTATTTCTGGCACAATTATAACTTTATATATAAAACAGAAAATGCACCATATATATTAAATGTATATATTTTTATTTTATTTTATTTTAGGGTCATTACAGAGAGCTAGATTCGCCTCAATTGCTTGTCTCTTTCCCTGAGCTCCACTCAAGTTAGCTTCAGCTATTTCAAGAGCTTGTTGAGCCTCTTGCGGATCAATGTCAGTACTCATCTCCGCATCATTTCCTAAAATGGTGATCTCATTATTACTTATTCTAGCGAAACCACCCATCAAAGCTACCGTTAACCATTGGTCGTTGAGACGTATTCTCAAAAGACCTATATCTACCGCTGTGGCAATAGGGGCGTGGTTTGGTAATACGCCAATTTGTCCACTATTAGTAGATAAAATGATTTCTTTCACTTCTGAATCCAAAATAATTCGATTAGGGGTCAGTACACAAAGATTTAAGGTCATTTCTTCAATTTGCTCTCCCCTTCTAAGTTCATAGCTTTCGCGATAGCTTCGTCAATGTTACCTACCAAATAAAAGGCCTACTCGGGAAGACTGTCTAATTCCCCAGAAAGAATCAATCGAAACCCCCTAATTGTTTCGGCGAGACCAACATATTTCCCTAGAGAACCAGTAAAGACTTCTGCCACGAAGAAGGGTTGTGATAAGAAGCGTTCAATTTTTCGTGCTCTTGCTACAGTTAAACGATCTTCTTCGGATAATTCGTCCAACCCCAGGATAGCTATAATGTCCTGAAGTTCTTTGTAACGTTGTAAAGTTTCCTTAACTCTTTGAGCAGTTTCATAATGTTCCTCGCCAACGATCCGAGGTTGTAACATAGTTGACGTTGAATCTAAAGGATCTACTGCTGGATAAATACCTTTGGCAGCTAATCCTCTTGATAGTACGATAGTAGCATCTAAATGTGCAAATGTCGTGGCAGGAGCAGGGTCGGTCAAATCATCTGCAGGTACATAAACTGCTTGGATCGAAGTTATAGACCCTTCTTTGGTGGAAGTAATTCTTTCTTGTAAAGAACCCATTTCGGTACTAAGGGTAGGTTGATAACCCACTGCAGAAGGCATTCTCCCTAATAAGGCAGATACTTCTGATCCCGCTTGAACGAAACAAAAGATATTGTCGATGAATAAAAGTACATCTTGTTCATTAATATCCCGGAAATATTCTGCCATGGTTAGTGCAGTCAAACCTACTCTCATACGAGCTCCTGGTGGTTCATTCATTTGACCATAGACTAGAGCTACTTTTGATTATGCAATATTTTTTTCATTAATTACCCCAGATTCTTTCATTTCCATGTAGAGATCATTTCCTTCACGAGTACGTTCACCTACTCCACCAAATACGGATACGCCTCCATGAGCTTTGGCAATGTTGTTGATCAATTCCATGATAAGTACTGTTTTACCCACGCCGGCTCCCCCAAAGAGTCCAATTTTTCCTCCACGGCGATACAGAGCTAAAAGATCCACCACTTTAATCCCTGTTTTGTTAACCCACTTTTTGGCAAGGTCGAGATATCAAGGAATTAGCAAAAAATCAATGATTACTTGTTCCGAATATTAGTTGTATACCGCAGGTTCACTATGGACATCGATGAATTTTGTCCAAGTCCAAATCAAGTTAGAATTGATATGACACGACGATCAAAGAGGAGGAAGCCAAAGTTGCAAGTTTCAAGTCAATCGGACTTCATATGCTCAAGTTATGATCGATACAAATTTCAGGAATCAACCTCGCTCGGGTGTCGCTTAGCACACCTCACTCGGGTGTCGCTTAGCACACCTCACTCGGGTGTCGCTTAGCACACCTCACCCGGGTGTCGCTTGACACACCTCACTCAAATGACGTTCGGCACAACTGCTTTGTTCGGCATATAAGGAACGTTCGGCATCCATGAACGTTCGGCTATTCTACGATTCGACACGAATGGGTCAACTGGTATTTAAGGTCGTTCGGCATGCAGAGCGTCCGGCCTCACTCCAAGACCGTTCGGCACACCTCACCCCAGTATCGTTCGGCACACCTCACTCTAATGTCGTTCGGCATACCTCCACTCCAAGACCGTTCGGCATACCTCACCCCAGTATCGTTCGGCATACCTCCACTCCAAGACCGTTCGGCATACCTCCACTCCAATGCCGTTCGACACACCTCACTCTAATGTCGTTCGGCATACCTCCACTCCAAGACCGTTCGGCACACCTCACCCCAGTATCGTTCGGCATCTGGAGATGTTCGGCGTGATGGAGGTTCGGCACTAAGGATCGCTCGGCATTGCACCTCGCACCTCCATACCTCAGTACCTCGCACCTCCATACCTCAGTACCTCGCACCTCCATACCTCAGTACCTCGCACCTCCCAACGTTCGGCATTCAGCGTTCGGCATCCATGGTTCGGCATATGGAGACCACTCCATTTGGGCTGAGGTACTCGGCTACCAAGCCCACCAGGGAAGTCCAACCCATCTTTGTCTATAAATAGAGAGGCAGGGGCACAGTAAAAGGGGATCCTCTCTCCTACTCTCTAACTTTCTATTTCCTAAGGCTAAGGCTATCCTACCAGTTTGTAACTGTAATTGATTCGAACATCAATAAAAAGGAAATTTCTAGAGTGGACGTAGGCCGGAGTCAGCCGAACCACTATAAATTCTTTGTCTTTACCGCTTTCATTTTAATTTCTGTTATTCTTCATATTAACATCCTCTACATACATTCTATCTGTGAGCGGTGATTGTTATTTGGTGCTTTCATTTGCATTTGGGGGTTAGTGACCAATTTTGGCGCTAACACTTTGGTGCTTTCACCGATAACGCAAACACTTGGGAATTTTGGAGCTAGGAACTTGGATTCTAGAAAGCAATGGCCAGGCCATCAACTAGGAAGCAAGCGACAGGAAGGAGCAATCAGGAAGGGAGTCAAGAAACTTCCTCTGGAGCTGGAGAGGGCCGAGCCTCGATCTACATCACTCGAAACGAGATGGAGGCAATGATGGACTCGATTCACGAAAGATTGATGAAGAGCCAACAAGAAGCGATGCAGAGCTTCTTTGAACAGATGAGAACAGCCGGAGCATAGAACTTAGGACCGGCTGCAGTTGCTGCCGATATGGGGCAGGAGACTAGAGCTACAGAGAACACTGAAGGTCAGAACCAAGAACAGAATGCAGTGCCCGAAGGAAATCAACAAGGGCTTGGGGGCAGACCCTCAGGATCTGACATTGGAAGACCCACGGACGGAGCTCAGCAGGCTAGAGCTAACGCCAACATTAATGAACCACATGAAGAATATTACCCAGAATACCCTTCGAGACCTGGGGGGCAGGATAGAGGCATGTTGAGGGGACAACCCCTTGATGGAGATGAAAGGATGGCTGGATTAGTGCGGCGAATAATGAGAGGAGGATTGTCAAGCGGAGGCTTAGAGGATGTCAGTCGGAGCCCGTTCACTCCAAATATCAGGAATGCGAGGAATCCTCCAAAGTTCAAGTTACCCACGCTGGATACTTATGATGGAAAGTCAGACCCGACCATGCACATTACCAGATACATCAGGCATATGGAAGTGCTGGGGGCATCCGAGGAAGTGATGGCACGATGCTTCCCTTTATTTTTATCAGATTTGGCTGCGCTTTGGTTCAGACAACTAGAGACTGGATCAATCAGGACATGGGGTGAGCTAGTGGAATGCTTCATGAGACAGTTTAGGGTCCATGTGACGCGACCCAAGAGTGTGATGACTTTAGCCTCGATAAAGCAAAGGACCGGAGAGTCCATAAAAGATTTTCTATTGCGATTCAATGCAACGGTGGCTTCTGTAGATCGCCCGGATCCATCAATGATTTTGATGGCGGCAGTAGCAGGAATTGCAGAAGGCACCGAATTCAAAGATTCTCTGACCAGAGACCCACCGCAAGATCTAGGAGAGTTTTATCATGAAGCTGAAAAATTCATTCGACTAGAGGAATCACGAGCCGAGAGGCAGGAAATAAACACTACACGAAGCGAAGGAACCGCAGGAGGACAGTCTGGAGCAGACAAAGGAAAGAGAAAGCAGGACGATGCACAGGACGGTCCTAATAAACGGAAGAAATTCCGGGAACCCAGATTCAGGCAATACACCGGTTTGACGGCAAGCCTGGAACGAATTTACACTGAAACTCGGGGGCAGCTCCCTTATCGAAAGCCGCCGAGAAGAGATCCCACAGAGCGGGAACGCAGAACTGGAAAATATTGCCTATTCCATGAGCTGGATGGGCACACGACCGATGAATGCCGCCACCTAAAGGATGAGGTGGAAGAACATGCTAGGAGTGGTAGATTGCCACAATATGTCAGAGAACCGACAGCAGCGGTAAGGCCTGAACAGCCACCGCCTCCGCGTAACAGGAACGATCCAGGATCGGGATCACGACTCGTCATCCACTGATCATGATGGCAAGGGCCAAGTTCAAGATATGAACTCTGGTCAATCACTTTTCTTAGATTTTCTTTCAAAATAAAACGGCTATTCCACTCACTCATGTATGGGAACCAGAGAGATCCCTAGGCATGCTCTGAGATGGTATAGACCGTTCAGCCCGGAGAGGCGTTGTTTAGTTTTTCCCTGATGTTTGAGATTGAACATCTAGGGTCTGAATTTAATAAATAAACTTGAATTTCCTGAATAAGCCTTTGACCGGAGAGTTAAAGGACGAATATTACGTACTGATACAAAATGATGATCGCTTTATGACCCTACCCGGAGAGATAGGGTCCAGAGTGCAAGAAGTGAGTCGCTTCGTCGAAAAGCGACAGGATCGACTCACTTGAGCGCTGTTTCCCCCTTCACCGGAGAGTGACGAGATGGGATCTAGCAAGAGCCCGGAGAGGCTATGATCGGCTTAAAGATTTTGGCCATGACATCGCTTAATGTTCAGAAACGCTGAACCGGAGTGCAGGAAGTGAGTCGCTTCGTCGGAGAGCGACAGAATCGACTTGCTTAAGCGCTGTTTCCCCTTCACCGAAGAGTGACAGGATGGGATCCAGCAAGGGCCCGGAGAGGCTATGATCGGCCGACGATTTAGGCCAAGATATCGCTTAATGTTCAAACACACTGAACCAGAGTGCAAGAAGTGAGTCGCTTCGCCGAAAAGCGACAGGATCGGCTCACTCAACGTTGTTTCCCCTTCACCGGAGAGTGACAGGATGGGATCCAGCAAGAGCCCGAAGAGGCTATGATCGGTTTAGAACAACCAAGACATCGCTTTATGCCCTAACTGGGGCTGGAGTGCAAGGGATAGAAAGCAACGCCGGAGTGCAACATGATCTTTCTATTCAATCGTTAAGTCTGGAATGGACTTAGCAAGGGTCCGGAGTGACCATCGATAGTTCAGAGAGGCTATAGAATTTGGTTACTGACTTCCGTAAGTGGAAGTAGATATTGATTCGGCTTTGAACAGCCATAAATCTGATTGACAATACTAAAGAAATAAATAGAACATAAGCTCACTGCATTCGATCTGAAGCTATTCAAAACACGCCTTTTACCAAAAGGCATGTTTTGGGGGGCAAAGTGTTAACCCACTTTTTGGCAAGGTCGAGATATCAAGGAATTAGCAAAAAATCAATGATTACTTGTTCCGAATATTAGTTGTATACCGCAGGTTCACTATGGACATCGATGAATTTTGTCCAAGTCCAAATCAAGTTAGAATTGATATGACACGACGATCAAAGAGGAGGAAGCCAAAGTTGCAAGTTTCAAGTCAATCGGACTTCATATGCTCAAGTTATGATCGATACATATTTCAGGAATCAACCTCGCTCGGGTGTCGCTTAGCACACCTCACTCGGGTGTCACTTAGCACACCTCACCCGGGTGTCGCTTGACACACCTCACTCAAATGACGTTCGGCACAACTGCTTTGTTCGGCATATAAGGAACGTTCGGCATCCATGAGCGTTCGGCTATTCTACGATTCGACACGAATGGGTCAACTGGTATTTAAGGTCGTTCGGCATGTAGAGCGTCCGGCCTCACTCCAAGACCGTTCGGCACACCTCACCCCAGTATCGTTCGGCACACCTCACTCTAATGTCGTTCGGCATACCTCCACTCCAAGACCGTTCGGCATACCTCACCCCAGTATCGTTCGGCATACCTCCACTCCAAGACCGTTCAGCATACCTCCACTCCAATGCCGTTCGGCACACCTCACTCTAATGTCGTTCGGCATACCTCCACTCCAAGACCGTTCGGCACACCTCACCCCAGTATCGTTCGGCATCTGGAGACGTTCGGCATGATGGAGGTTCGGCACTAAGGATCGCTCGGCATTGCACCTCGCACCTCCATACCTCAGTACCTCGCACCTCCATACCTCAGTACCTCGCACCTCCATACCTCAGTACCTCGCACCTCCATACCTCAGTACCTCGCACCTCCATACCTCAGTACCTCGCACCTCCATACCTCGGTACCTCGAACCTCCCAACGTTCGGCATTCAGCGTTCGACATCCATGGTTTGACATATGGAGACCACTCCATTTGGGCTGAGGTACTCGGCTACCAAGCCCACCAGGGAAGTCCAACCCATCTTGTCTATAAATAGAGAGGCAGGGGCACAGTAAAAGGGGATCCTCTCTCCTACTCTCTAACTTTCTATTTCCTAAGGCTAAGGCTATCCTACCAGTTTGTAACTGTAATTGATTCGAACATCAATAAAAAGGAAATTTCTAGAGTGGACGTAGGCCGGAGTCAGCCGAACCACTATAAATTCTTTGTCTTTACCGCTTTCATTTTAATTTCTGTTATTCTTCATATTAACATCCTCTACATACATTCAATCTGTGAGCGGTGATTGTTATTTGGTGCTTTCATTTGCATTTGGGGGTTAGTGACCAATTTTGGCGCTAACATGTTTCAAAGATTGATAATTTCGTATCTAACTATATAAAAGCAGGCGATGTTGTATGAGTATCTACAGGACCTAAATTATCAACAGGCTCCCCAAGAACATTGAAAATTCGTCCGAGAGTAGCTCCGCCGACTGGAACACTTAGAGCAGCTCCTGTATCAATCACTTCCATTCCTCTCGTCAGACCATCTGTAGCACTCATAGCTACAGCTCTAACTCGATTATTTCCTAATAATTGTTGTACCTCACAAGTCACATTAATTTGCTGACCGGCAGTATCTCGACCTTTAACTACCAAAGCGTTATAAATATTAGGCATCTTGCCCTGGGGGAAAACAACATCCAGTACTGGGCCAATAATTTGAGTGATACGTCCTAGGTTTTTTTCTTCAAGTGTGGAAACCGTAGAACCAGAAGGATTCGGATTGATTTTCATAATATAATAAAGTAAAATATGTCGAAATTCTTTTGATTGAGAGACTATGGTACATAGTACCAAATCAATTTCTGGTAGCAGCTTGATTAATTAATTCAATACGAATTAAATGGGAATTAGTAATCGATTTAGTTGGTACCACCCAACCGAATAAAATTCAATTGTTTACTCATTAAATTTAAATGAGTAAATTTGCAAGTTCAATCTATTCTTTTTTCAAAAGATCAAGTAGATGAATAAGAATTGTGAGTAAGTGAAGTGTGTTTCATTTCTCTATCATTATATTATACAAAATACCATCTATACTTATACTCGATTAGATGAAATCTATGAAATTCTAACTCGTGATTCATTATTACGATCTCATTGACTGTTTTCTTTTCTATATATCTAACTATATATCTATATATAGTTAGTTTAGTTAGTGTCTATTTTTGTTTTATTCCCCTTCTCTTTCATGGATGAATTATCCCTATTTTCACATCTAGGATTTACATATACAACACATATCACTGTCAAGGGGGAATTTTTCTTAGTATTTTTTTTTAGATTCAAAATGGAAAGTGCCCAAATTCAATTATAAACTTGAAAAACAAAGATTGGGTTGCGCCATATATATCAAAGAGTATACAATAATGATGTATTTGGTGAATCAAATGCATGGTCTAATAAGAAACTTAATTCATTGATAATATTAGTTGAATATTTTTTGAAAGATTTTTGTCAAAGTTTTCATTCACGCCTAATCTATATCGAGTAGACCTTGTTGTTGTAAGAATTCTTAATTCATGAGTTGTAGGGAGGGACTTATGTCACCACAAACAGAAACTAAAGCAAGTGTTGGATTTAAAGCTGGTGTTAAAGATTACAGATTGACTTATTATACTCCTGATTACGAAACCAAAGATACTGATATCTTAGCAGCATTCCGAGTAACTCCTCAACCCGGAGTTCCCACTGAAGAAGCAGGGGCTGCGGTAGCCGCCGAATCTTCTACTGGTACCTGGACAACTGTGTGGACTGATGGACTTACCAGTCTTGATCGTTACAAAGGACGATGCTACCACATTGAGGCCGTTGTTGGGGAAGAAAATCAATATATTGCTTATATAGCTTATCCTTTAGACCTTTTTGAAGAAGGTTCTGTTACTAACATGTTTACTTCCATTGTGGGTAATGTATTTGGTTTCAAAGCCCTGCGAGCTCTACGTTTAGAGGATCTGCGAATTCCCCCTGCTTATTCCAAAACTTTCCAAGGCCCGCCTCACGGCATCCAAGTTGAAAGAGATAAATTGAACAAGTATGGACGTCCCCTATTGGGATGTACTATTAAACCAAAATTGGGATTATCCGCAAAAAACTACGGTAGAGCAGTTTACGAATGTCTACGTGGTGGGCTTGATTTTACCAAGGATGATGAAAATGTGAACTCCCAACCTTTTATGTGTTGGAGAGACCGTTTCTTATTTTGTGCTGAAGCTATTTATAAAGCGCAAGCTGAAACAGGTGAAATCAAAGGGCATTACTTGAATGCAACTGCAGGTACATGTGAAGAAATGATCAAAAGGGCTGTATTTGCCAGAGAATTGGGAGTTCCTATCGTAATGCATGACTACATAACCGGGGGATTCACTGCAAATACTAGTTTGGCTCATTATTGCCGAGACAATGGTCTACTTCTTCACATCCACCGCGCAATGCATGCAGTTATTGATAGATAGAAAAATCATGGTATGCATTTTTGTGTACTAGCTAAAGCATTATGTATGTCTGGTGGAGATCATATTCACGCTGGTACAGTAGTAGGTAAACTAGAAGGGGAACGTGAGATGACTTTAGGTTTTGTTGATTTATTACGTGATGATTTTATTGAAAAAGACCGAAGTCGCGGTATTTTTTTCACTCAAGATTGGGTTTCTATGCCAGGTGTTATTCCCGTGGCTTCCGGGGGTATTCATGTTTGGCATATGCCTGTCCTAACTGAAATCTTTGGAGATGATTCCGTCCTACAGTTCGGTGGAGGAACTTTAGGGCACCCTTGGGGAAATGCACCTGGTGCGGTAGCTAATCGAGTAGCTTTAGAAGCGTGTGTACAAGCTCGTAATGAAGGACGTGATCTTACTCGTGAAGGTAATGAGATTATCCGTGAAGCTTGCAAATGGAGTCCCGAACTTTCGGCTGCTTGTGAAGTATGGAAAGAAATCAAATTCGAGTTCGAACCAGTAGATAAGATAGATAAACAGAAATAGATAAACGGAAAATATAAGAACTAAGCGCACATAATTCAGCAATTGTTGTTTGTTCTCCTAATTGATTGCAATTAAACTCGGCTCAATCCTTTTTTTTAGGAAAAGGATTGGGCCGAATAAAGAATAAGTATCCTATACTATCTATTTGTATAGATCTTTCATATGTACAGATCTTACCTATATAAACAAGATCTAAATACAAGATTAACTATGAAATTGAAGAATAAAAAATGCAAGAGTTCTTTTCTTTATTGTTGGATCCTTAATTATGGACCTTGAGGTTGGTGTAGATCGTTTTTTATCCCGCAGTTTCGGGCCGTAGATCAAGCCAAGGGGGGCTCCTCCTACTCACACCCTTTATATTGTCTGTTTCATTTCATGTTGCAATAGAAATTTCTTATTTGATTATACGATACTAGATTCTACGAGAATAAATTCTTCATTTATTTATTATTTAAAATACTATTTATTATTTCATAGTATAGGAAGAAACAGCTATTTATCTTTTCGATGATAATTTTTTTTGTACATGACATGAGAGAAACTTGTCTCTTTATATTTTAAATTGACCAAAAGATTCTATCATAATATATATTTATATAAGTGATACCTCGGATTTCCCCAAAAGAGAATTATTTATTTCAATACTCACTCGTTGTTAGTTAACAATTCTAATGATTGGATTATATGCTTAATTCTAATAGGAAATAAAATAGTAAAATGATTATTCATCGAATGACTATTCATCTATTCTATTTTCATTAAATAGAACGAGGAGCAGGAAAACTCTATGGAAAAATGGTGGTTAAATTCGATGTTGTTTAAGGGGAAGTTAAAACATAAGTGTGAGCTAACTAAATCAATGATATATCTGTTTCTTCAAATGGGTATTATTCCTGGTGCTTGGCATCCCGGTGGAAGTGAAGAAAAAGATACGGAAAAAAACATTTCTAGGTGGAGTGATAGTAATAGGTATAGTTTCAATGATATTGATATAAGGAATATTTGGAGTTTGATCTTTGATAACACTTTTTTGGTTAGGGACAGCAATGGTGATAGTTATTCTGTATATTTTGACATTGAAAATCATATTTTTGAGATTGACAATAATAGTTTTTTTCTGAGCGAATTCAAAACTTTTTTTTTCCAGTTATTTGAATAGTAGGTCTAAGAGTAACAATCACGACTATTATCATTACATGTATGATACTAAATCTGGTTGGAGTAATCACATTAATAGTTGTATTGATAGTTATCTTCGTTTTGAAATCAGTATTCATAGTTACATTTTAGGTGATACCGAAAATTACAGTAACAGTTACATTTCTAGTTTCATTTGTAGTGAAGGCGTAAGCAATAGTGAAAATGGAAATTCTAGTATATGAACTGATGGTAACAGCCGCGATTTCAATATAAGAGGAAGATCTAATGATTTTGATATAAATAAAAAATACAAAAATTTATGGGTTCAGTGCGAAAATTGTTATGGATTAAATTATAAAAAAAAATTAGATCAAAAATGAATATTTGTGAGCAGTGTGGATATCATTTGAAAATGAGCAGTTTAGATAGAATCGAACTTTTGATTGACCCGGGCACTTGGGATCCTATGGACGAAGATATGGTCTCCATGGACCCCATTGAATTTCATTCAGAGGAGGAACCTTATAAAATCGTATTGATTCTTATCAACAAAGAACAGGTTTAACTGAAGCTGTTCAAACAGGCATAGGTCAATTAAATGGTATTCCCATAGCAATTGGGGTTATGGATTTTCAGTTTTTGGGGGTAGTATGGGATCTGTAGTAGGCGAGAAAATCACTCGTTTGATCGAGTATGCTACTAATCGATCTCTACCTGTTATTATTGTGTGTGCTTCCGGAGGAGCACGTATGCAAGAAGGAAGTTTGAGCTTGATGCAAATGGCTAAAATATCTTCTGCTTCATATAATTATCAATCAAATAAAAAGTTATTCTATGTATCAATCCTTACATCCCCTACAACTGGTGGAGTAACGGCCAGTTTTGGTATGTTGGGAGATGTCATTATTGCTGAACCTAATGCGTACATTGCTTTCGCAGGTAAAAGAGTAATTGAACAAACATTGAATAAAACTGTACCCGACGGTTCACAAGCAGCTGAGTATTTATTCCATAAGGGCTTATTTGACCCAATCATACCGCGTAATCTTTTAAAAGGTGTTCTGAGTGAGTTATTTCAGCTACACGGTTTTTTCCTTTGAAAAATAGATATATATAATATAGAAATAAAACGAAAATATTAAAAAATAGAAAAAATAGAAGTGATTTCTATGCCTTGCCTACCAAGAACTTCCATTTTTTATTAGAAATCTAATCCCTTTTTGTTGGTTTTTGTTGGGTTGAATTAGTTTAGTTAGAGTCGCGAACTTATAATAAACTCTTTATCTTTAATAAAAAAACTCTTTATTTTATTAGTAAGATAGAAAGAAAGGACGGGAGAATTCATAAAATTTCGTAAACTTAAAGTGGGTTGTCATACATATTCGTGTAGAAAGATGAATAGGTACACTAAATTTTCATTTAGTTCTCATTCCTTGCACTTATTAAGTACTTAATAATCTTAATATTATATTATTTATAATATTAATAATTATAATATAATATAATAGATATACTTATGATATCTTTATATTTATAATAGATACAAATATTAAATTATAATGGATACAAATATTAAATTGAGGCACCCGTTCTATGGCAGATCTTTACTTACCTTCTTTTTTTGTCCCTTTAGTAGGCCTAGTATTTCTGGCGATTGCAATGGCTTCTTTATTTCTTCATGTACAAAAAAATAAGATTGCCTAGACCTGATGGGGCCAACCAGATATTTTTTTGGTACAGTGTTTAGTGTAATGCGGTATGATATGTGCCTTTTTTCCGAATACAAATGAAAGAACTGTTATGCATGCAGATACATGATATCCGTATAAATCCATGTATATACGGGTTATAAAAACGATCGGTAAATATTTTTATAATAGAAAGTCAATGTATCTAACCAATTACTCCTAAGGGTTCATATCAGAATAGTTTTAGTTGATGAAAGTTACTTTGGCATCAAGAAAAGTAAAGTCAATTTTTTTTTTCTGAATTCCAATCGAATGCAATCGGATCTAGTATAGTATGAACTGGCGATCAGAACATATATGGATAGAACTTATAACAGGGTCTCGAAAAGCAAGTAATTTTTTCTGGGCCTTTATTCTTTTTTTAGGTTCACTAGGATTTTTAGTGGTTGGAATTTCTAGTTATCTTGGTAGGAATCTGATACCTGGATTTCCTTCTCAACAAATTATTTTTTTTCCACAAGGGATCGTGATGTCGTTCTATGGGATCGCGGGTTTATTCATTAGTTCCTATTTGTGGTGCACAATATCGTGGAATGTAGGTAGTGGTTATGATCGATTCGATAGAAAAGAAGGAATAATGTGTATTTTTCTTTGGGGATTCCCCGGAATAAATCGTCGCATTTTCCTTCGCTTCTTTATGAAAGATATCCAATCAATCAGAATGGAGGTTAAAGAGGGTCTTTTTCCTCGTCGTATTCTTTATATGGAAATCAGAGGCCAAGGAACCATCCCCTTGACTCGTACTGATGAGAATTTGACTCCACGAGAAATTGAACAAAAAGCTGCCGAATTGGCCTATTTCCTGCGCGTACCAATTGAAGTTTTTTGAATTTTTATCAAAAGGAACAAATTCGTTCGGATTTATCCAATTAAGATATTAGGAAATCCCATTTACTTAGAATTTACTTATTCTATTATAAATATATATATTTCATTCGAAACGGGATCCTTAATTCTATTTCTATATTCTTTTTTCTAGATCTAAGGACTACATTTTTACAAAAAACTAGGAATAGATCCATAGGTTCGATACCTTGTTATAGAACTCGTGCTTTAGAGAAATATAAGATCAGATAAAGTTGACAAATGAAGCAGTTCATTAATAATTCACAGAAAAAAAAATGAAAAAAAAGAAAGCATTGGCTTCCCTCGCGTATCTTGCATCTATAATATTTTTGCCCTGGTGGATCTCTCTCTCATTTCAAAAAAGTCTGGAACCTTGGATTATTCATTGGTGGAATACTAGGCAATCCGAAATTTTTTTGAATGATATTCAAGAGAAAAATGTTTTAGAAAAATTCCTAGAATTAGAAGAACTATTCTTGTTGGATGAAATGATAAAAGAATACCCAAAGACACATATAAAAAAGCTTAGTATAGGAATACACAAAGAAACGATACAATTGGTAAAAACACATAATGAATATCATCTCCATATCATTTTTCATTTGTCGACAAATATAATCTGTTTTACTATTCTAAGTGGTTATTTTATTCTGGGTAATGAAGAACTTGTTATTCTGAATTCTTGGATTCAGGAATTCTTCTATAACTTAAGTGACACAATAAAAGCTTTTTCTATTCTTTTAGTTACTGATTTATGGATTGGATTTCACTCAACCCATCGTTGGGAACTAATGATTGGTTCGATCTACAATGATTTTGGATTGGCTCATAATGAGCAAATTATATCTGGTCTTGTTTCCACTTTTCCAGTTATTCTAGATACAATTGTGAAATATTGGATCTTTCGTTTTTTAAATCGCGTATCTCCTTCGCTTGTAGTCATTTATCATTCAATGAATGAATGATAAACTTATTTGATTTCCTGATATCAATCAAAAAAAATTTTCACGTAAAAAAAGGGCATTTTTTTCATTCTTTATACTTTTCAAGGCCTTCGTCCTGTTTTCGTTGAATTTTTTCAGTACAATAGCAGACTCGTGGATAGGGAACTATACTAGCTACCTATCTAATTTATTGTAGAAATTCCGGGATCAATGATTGGATCATGCAAAATAGAAATACTTTTTCTTGGGTAAAGGAACAGATGACTCAATTTATTTCTATATCGATCATGATATATGTAATAACTCGAGCATCTATTTCAAATGCGTATCCCATTTTTGCGCAGAAAAGTTATGAAAATCCACGAGAAGCAACCGGGCGAATTGTATGCGCCAATTGCCATTTAGCTAATAAGCCTGTGGATATTGAAGTTCCGCAAGCTGTACTTCCTGATACTGTATTTGAAGCAGTTGTTCGAATTCCTTATGATATGCAAGTGAAACAAGTCCTTGCTAATGGTAAAAAAGGGTCTTTGAACGTGGGGGCTGTTCTTATTTTACCCGAGGGATTCGAATTAGCCCCCACCGATCGTATTTCTCCCGAGGTGAAAGAAAAGATAGGAAATCTATCTTTTCTGAGTTATCGTCCTAATAAAAGAAATATTCTTGTGATAGGTCCTGTTCCAGGTCAAAAATATAGTGAAATCGTCTTTCCCATTCTTTCCCCCGACCCCGCTAAAAAGAAAGACGTTAACTTCTTAAAATATCCTATATATGTAGGTGGGAACATGGGAAGGGGTTAGATTTATCCTGATGGTAGCAAGAGTAACAATACAGTCTATAATGCTACATCCGCGGGTATAGTAAGCAAAATAGTACGTAAAGAAAAGGGGGGATATGAAATAACCATAGTTGATGCATCGGATGGTCACCAAGCGGTTGATATTATACCTCCAGGGCCAGAACTTCTTGTTTCAGAGGGTGAATCTATCAAGCTTGATCAACCATTAACAAGCAATCCTAATGTAGGGGGGTTTGGTCAGGGAGATGCAGAAATAGTGCTTCAAGATCCATTACGCATCCAAGGCCTTTTGTTCTTCTTGGCATCTGTTATTTTGGTACAAATTTTTTTGGTTCTTAAAAAGAAACAGTTTGAAAAGGTTCAATTATATGAAATGAATTTCTAGATCCAGAAATTCCTTACCATCAAGTTGATAAAAAGCGACGAATTCTTGTTGATCAAAAAAATGAAATATGTATTTCTGTAAACTTCCTTAAACCTACTTTGCTTTGTTTTTTGTTTCTAGTATTTTTGCGAGATCTATGGAATTCATTACTTGTATTCCATTTTTAGTACTAGGCACTAGCCAATAGGTATACAAAAACAAAGGAAGAAGATACAAGACAAGGACTGGATAAATGAAATGAAAGGAACAGTCTAGGAAGGATTATAAGTCTTCCTAATCTTCTATTCGACACAAGAAAAAGGAGTTATACCTTTTCTTGTGTCGTCTTGTATCGAAATAATAATGCTTTTTCTCTTGTTCACCAAAGATTAATATTTCTTCTTTTCCGGATATATCGGAAATCTTTTGTTTAGATTCATACATTCATTATTTTAAATAAATAAAAACATAAGAAATAAGAAGTAGTAGACAAACAAAAAGTTTTAGAGGGGAGTCATTCATTGAGTAAACGGAGCTTCTTCTTCTATTATTAAATTAACTTCCACTTTTAATTTATATTATTTATTTTTCAATATTACTAAAAATTTACTTGTTTGGTTGAAAAGCGGCGCGGATTAGAATCTATTTTTACGCATACCTAAATGCTTATTTTTTATTTTATCTTTTTTTCTATTTTATATACAATAAGTTTTTATTTCTTTACTATAAGAAATGTAGAAATGATTTGCAGAATATCTCATCCGTTTAAATTATCCATATGATATTGGATTACCCCCAAAATAGATTGATTCCTTCTTTCTTGTTGCTTCATAAGATAAGAGTTAATGAGTGCCAGAGCCTCTATTATATATAAATCAATCAATAGAAAAAGCTTCTATTCCCCATTGTGCAAAAAGATCATAAGAAACAAAAGAATAGAGTGGTTTGAAAGATCAGAGCAACGGATCTATTTTAGCATTTATACCAATAGAAAATTTTGATTATGTTTATTAGATAATTTTCCAATTTGTATGTTATGGAATAGACCAAAGTCTCCTGCCGCTCTAAGAGTAAGAAAAGAGTAAGAACGCAGTGGTACCTTGCCAAAAAAGGGGTAAGGTACCGCCGAGTTCTTACTTTTTCATGTCTACAATTCGGTTCATTCGATTACTACAGAGATGAACCCAACCCGGAATATGAACCGTAAAAGAAAACACCTACTAAACCGATCACAAGAACACCAGCTACAGTACCTATTAGCCAAAGAGGAATCCTTCCAGTAGTATCGGCCATTTCCCCCACTTTCTTCCACATTTCATCAAGTGGTCATACTATAGACAAAAACAGTCATGGATAATTATGAAGATGATATCCTTCCGAATGGGATAAGAGAATTCCTACTACTCTCTTTCTTTCTCTCAATTGAAGAAATCATTGGAAAATAAAACAGCAAGTACAAAAATGAGTAATAAACCCAGTATAGATTGGTACGATTCAATTCAACATTTTGTTCATTCGGGTTTGATTGTGTCATAGCTCTATAATTCGAATTTGGTTTATCGTTGGATGAATTGCATTGCTGATATTGATCCCAAAAAAGAAACGGTAGGTACAACTAGTCCGTGAATAGCTAACCATCGCACTGTAAAAATTGGATAGGTTCGATCTGTGGTCATTGGTGGCCTCCTAACTCCTAAAAGGATCTACTAAATTCATCAAGTTGTTCCAAAGAATCAAAACGGCCGGTTATTAATGGAATCCCCTGTCGGCTCTCTGTGAAATATTCGTTTGGTCGAGGACTTCCAAATACATCATAAGCTAAACCTGTACTGACGAATAACCAACCCGCAATGAATAGGGAAGATATAGTAATGCTATGAATGACCCAGTATCGAATACTGGTAATAATATCAACAAAAGAACGCTCTCCCGTGCTTCCAGACATGTTGAACTCCAAAAATTCTTTTACATTAAAAAAAAGAATCGATTCGGTGAAAGATGGGATCAGTAAATGGAAAATAAACCACTGATATGTCATCTTTTTTTTGTGAGATCGTCAATTTTGTACCAAAGGTGTATTTCGAGTATACCGAATCAGTATAGCTATCCTTCCGCTGGCGCAGCAACGCAGTCTCGATCAATATGGAAATGAAATACTACATAATTTCTTTCTTCTTTTTTGTTCTTTGTTTATGCATAATTTTATGTTATAGATCAATAAAAAATTAGAAAGTTCCTTATAATTATAATATAATGTTTTTTATTTTCGAATACTTTCATTTATTTTAAGTAATTGATTGGTCGTAGAAAAAATATACTATAATAGATAATAGATATAGTAGTATAGTATTTGATCTAAAAAGAGAATATAGTTGGAATAATCAATAGTCACAATGCAATCATTGTTACATTAAGATCTAAAACAAAGATTCTTTCTTGACCGAACTACAAAATGGAACTCCTTGATATGGAAAAACAGAATATAGAATAAAACCTAAAATAAAAGGATAAGGGAAGTTGCTCTTCTTCGAATCGAGTTGTCCCCGAAATAAAAAATGAAAATAAAGGTTTTTTTCTACCTTTCTAATTCTTTTTTTTCTATCCATAATGACTAATGAATTAAGAACTTTCAATTAGAACTCTTTTTTTTCAATTGATTTTTTCTTACCGTCATATCTGAAAAAATGGAAACTTAGGTAAGTGTTTTATCAACGTATGTAGCAAAAGAAGATATCTAATTTAGCTCTTTCATGCCTACTATAACTAGTTACTTCGGTTTTTTATTGGCTGCTTCAACTATAACTCCAGCTCTATTGATTGGATTGAAAAAGATACGACTTATTTGAAATGAATTGAATGAACAAATTAATAAAAAAAAATATTTCTCCTTCAGGTATTCTACGGTAACTTCTCATGTCAATTGTTAATTCTTGGTCTATATTGGTAACTCTTGGTCATTGAGATTCGCGGATTTTTCAGATTAATATTTAGGGATAGATCATACCTTTCTTTTTATCTCCTCAAACAAATTGAAATGATTGAAGTTTCTCTATTTGGAATCGTCTTAGGTCTAATTCCTATTACTTTAGCGGGATTATTTGTAACTGCGTATTTACAATACAGACGCGGTGATCAGTTGGACCTTTGATTGAATAGCATTTTTTCTCGATTGACCTCCTCTTTGCAGGAGGTCAATCGAGAAAAAATGCTATTCAACGGTGTTTTGTTAATTTTTTTTATTATGATTCAAAATAAAATAAATGGAATCACGCTCTGTAGGATTTGAACCTACGACATCGGGTTTTGGAGACCCGCGTTCTACCGAACTGAACTAAGAGCGCTTTCTTATGACAAGAACTACAATTGTAAAGAAAAGTATTTTTTTTACCCCAGTCTTGCATACCAATCCAGGTAAAAAATGAAAGATAATGAATGCCTTATTTTATTTCATTTTTATTTAATTGATCTCACTCAATTAATCTTTCCTTTCGTTACTGCCCCCTAGGAGAAGTAATAGGTAGGGATGACAGGATTTGAACCCGTGACATTTTGTACCCAAAACAAACGTGCTACCAAGCTGCGCTACATCCCTTTTAAAATTATTGTACAATGTCATTGTACAAAATCCATGTCTTGTTTTCCATATCGTTATTTTTTTCTGTATCCATATAAAATTTTCTTGTCATTTCTTCTTTTTGGTTTCATATAATAAATAATCAAAAATTATATACATCTGATAAAAAAAGAATGCATATTTATTAGAATGCTTAAGAAAAAAGAAAGGAGTACCCCTTTCTTTTTTAGGGACAGGGATAGGAAAACCTCATCTACTGCTCATTGTAGATATTTATTTTTGTTAGGAATTCCGTACAAAAAAGACAAATGATCTTGAACTACAGCATCTGACCATATATGTATTACAATAAAGAAGGAGGATTTTCAATGCGGGATATAAAAACATATCTCTCCACAGCACCCGTGCTAACTACTCTATGGTTTGGTTCTTTAGCGGGTCTATTGATAGAAATTAATCGTTTATTCCCCGATGCTTTGTCATTCCCCTTTTTTTAATTATAGTTTAAAATCCTATTTTATTTTGGAGAACAGAAATGGAAAAGAGGTTCCTGTATAGGGTAAAAAATTCCACGAAATCATAGCATAGAAAAAAGGATACTTAAATGAAATACTGGAAAGAATAATTGATAATTAGAAAAAATTGTATTACTCACATAAAATTATTATATTCTATTAATTTCTATTAGTATTAATCGGAATTAACTAGTTAGTAACTTTTATTTATATTTATATATATATATATTTTCTTTTTTGTTGTTTTTGTCTTCTTAGATTTAGATTCGGGTCGAAAATAGAAGAATTAAGTCGATCAAAAATTTAAAGGAGGTTCATGGCTAAGGGTAAAGATGTCCGAGTTAGAGTTATTTTGGAGTGTACCAGTTGTGCCCAAAATGGTGTCAATAAGAAATTGCCGGGCATTTCTAGATATATTACTCAAAAGAATCGACACAATACACCCAGTCGATTAGACTTGAGAAAGTTTTGTCGTTATTGTCGCAAGCATACGATTCATGGGGAAATAAAGAAATAGATCGAATGGAACATATGTATTGTATTATTTTTCAAAGGAACAGGAAAAAGAAAAACTTAACATATATATGTATATAAATATATAATATACAAATAAAAAAAGAAAACTCATTTCGGTCAGATCTGAAATGAATAAAGAAATAGAAATTTAGAGATAAGGAATAAACCATGGATAAATCCAAGCAACCTTTTCGCAAATCCAAGCGATCTTTTCGTAGGCGTTTTCCCCCAATTGAATCGGGGGATCAAATTGATTATAGAAACATGAGTTTAATTAGTCGATTTATTAGTGAACAAGGAAAAATATTATCTAGACGGGTGAATAGATTGACCTTGAAACAACAACGATTAATTACTATTGCTATAAAACAAGCTCGTATTTTATCTTTGTTACCTTTTCTTAATAATGAAAAACAGTTTGAGAGAGCTGAGTCGATCCCTAGAACGGCTGGTCCCAGAACCCGAAATAAATAGATATACTCTTAGATATACTCTTCCTATTGATTCAAAACTCCAAGCGGAACTCAAGCTCAGATTGATGTTTTGCTCGAAAAACCACGAATCCAGATTTGATTGTTGTGTTATAAGAAACAACAAATAGGGAAAGAAGAAATATTTTTTTTTGAAAGATATTCGTTCATTCCCACTACTTATCTTAATTTCTTTTTAATTTCTTAAATTCATTTTTATTCTATCTTCCCGGAGTCCATTCTCCGGGGAATTCTATTCTGTTTTCGCTATTTAAATATATATGATATATGACTTTTTAATCTCTTTTATTTGCTAATCTTATTGGAAATCATGTAAAGACAATTCTTATTTGATATAGCTATTTGCGCAAGTATTTTACGATTAAGAAGCAATTGCTTCTTATACAGATTGTGTATGAATTTACTATAACTATAGAATACCATATTCTCACGAGATGCTGCATTTATTCGAGTAATCCACAAACAACGAAAGTCCCTCTTTTGTCTGCCCCCATCCCGATGAGAGGAAACCAAAGCTCTCATTTTCTGTTGAGTAGCAGTTCGGGTAAGTCTTGAATGGGCCCCTATAAAGGTTGATGCAAATAAACGAATTTTTGTTCGACGTCTCCGAGCTATATATCCTCGTCTAACTCTGGTCATTGAATCAAATTAAACTTTAATGAATAACTAATTGATTTCTTTTCTTTCAGTCATTCTCTTATCCCCCCTCTCGTTAATTAATACCAAAACGGATTATTCCGATATATAAAATATAAATTCCAATGGCTTTTGCTACTATGACCTTCCCAACCACGATTTTTTATTCTTTCCGGGTAAAATACCCGGAAAGAATAAATTCTAGCGAAAAAAAATAGTGGGTTCCATCGTTTCTATGGTTACTTCGTAAACGGTGAGGTCCTCTCTATACACCGGAGCCTTTTCTTTCATTTAACCAAATGTTATTGTGAACTTATATAGTTCACACTCCTTAGTTTAGCTCTACCAATCAGTAATAGTTCTTTTCAAAAAGGGTTATCCATACAGTGACGGCATTTAATTATGAAAGTTAGCTAGGTAGCTGACCTTGTTAGTCCGTTCTTTCAAGAATAGGAGCATAACCTTTTTGCTTCTTTATAGTACTCTTTCCTCCGCTTAATAGATAACTATTTGCTACCAATGGGGAATTACTTCTCATCTCAAACTGAGGTGATTGGATTTGCACCAATGGGAACCATAAATTTAATACACAAAAATATAGGTAGATGATGAATCTTTAGCTTTATAGATAGTAAGTTTTTTCATCCTATCTATCTTTATTCCTTGGTACTGGTGATTGGTACTTGAAAATTTGCTGTATTTATTTTGTTTGAACTCATGATCTAAACGAGTCGCACATACACCCGAGTACATGTTCCCCGTCGTTGAGGGCACCCCCTAAGTGCGGGGGATTTCGTGATATTTCGTATTGGCTGTCTTGTGTTTCTAATAAGTTGTTTAATTGTCGGCATATCATACATATATATAATAAAATAGGTTGGTTTAGATCGATCTTAACCTGATTTATTGATGATTATGAATTATTTACATTTAATATCAAATCACGAAAAAATAGAATTATGGAGGGAATCATATATTTAGGCGAAATCCCCAATAGTTTCATTTTCGACCGCTACAAGATCAACAATGCCATGAGCTTGGGCTTCTGTTGCTGACATAAAAACATCTCTCTCCATGTCTTCGGATATAACCCATAAAGGGTTACCTGTTCTTTGTACATAAACCTTTGTGAGGGTTTCGCGAAGTCTGAGTAGTTCTTCCGCTTCCAAGATAAATTCCCCTGCTTGTGCCTCATAAAAAGAACTAGCAGGTTGGTGAATCATAACCCTGATAATATTGATCTAACATCATGCATGAACGGTTCTTCTATCTTGAAGAATTGGATTAAAGTAAGGACTAAAAAAAACAAGAAAAAAATAGAATTGAACGACGGACCGTACAGGCACCTTTTGTGCATTGCATACGGCTCTGCAATGGAATTTCCTTTTCCCCCTTCTATTTTATCGAAGAAAAAAAAAAGCGATCTAAATTGTTGAATGATCCATTTACCACCCTTCCTTTCATTCATATTGTAATGTAAAAAAAATACTATGATGGTTCTGTTGCTTTCTATATTTATCTCGTCTGTGATTTAGCAATCCCAAAGTTTCTTTTTTTCGTACTCTTTTCTTCGTAAGAGAAATATCAGAAAAAGGCTTCTGGTGTGGAAGAAAACGGTTTGTGACGCTGAAATGCACTCCCGACATAGAAGATCAAGTCGGAAATAACCTTTTTTCATACTACTATCTCGATAGAAAATATCGTGTTAGAAAAAACAATAATAGTTTGTTCATATCGAACTCGAAGTGCCATGCTATTATTACCTATTATTCATATTCAATATGGCGAAGGCATAGTCTTCTTCTTCTTCTTTTTTAATAAAAACTCATTGGCGCCAAGCATGGGGGAATGCTAGACGTTTGGTAATTTCCCCTCCAACCAGAATGAAGGATCCCATTGAAGCGGCTAATCCCATGCATATTGTATGTACATCGGGCGAAACAAATTGCATAGTATCATAAATAGCGATTCCTGGTATTACCCATCCACCAGGGGAATTTATAAACAAATAAAGATCCTTAGTATCATCTTCTATACTGAGATATACCATGAGACCAACAAGTTGATTTGAGATCTCGCTATCAACTTCTTGTCCTAAAAAAAGTAATCTTTCTCGATAAAGTCGGTTGATTAGGACAAAATTATATCCCTTTTGAACCGTACGTGCATCTTTGGATGCATACGGTTCAAAAAAATTGCGAAAATAAAGAATCAATGTGTCGATTCCAATCCTATCTCTCTCTTTTTTAAGAGATTCTTTTTTTTCTAATGAAGGGGTTTTTTCTTCCATTAAAAAAAGAAAGTTACCCCTTCCCTAAAAAAAAGAATTTACTGAACTTATTTAATTAACCTCTCATTGATGTATTGTTTCGTCGAGATTTAAATCACGATGTCATTTTCTTGTTCCTGAATGGGCCCTTTGAATTCTTTTAGGTTCATGTTCTACTCCGGGGAAAGATCTATCCGAATTCTAGTTGTACATATAGGACAAATGATCTCAGTACCACTTCCTTTTGCTACGAGTTTTTTTCAATTCGTTTCATGTCTCCAAAAACTATTCATTGTTTTATTATAATGGTTGACATGGCAGTTTAAGAGTGCTTCTCTAATTAAATAAATAAAATAGAAGAATCTTCTATGCATAGCTACAAGCGGTAATTCTACATATATTACTATTACCCATTTGGTATTTTACCCATTTGGTATTTTATGAGCAGAGCCTGGATACTCCATTTTTTTAGTCCAAGTTAACCATAAATTCTTCTAATTAAGAATATTGCTCCTCAATCGAAATTAATCTAATTTAACTTCATGCTACGCATGATTGATTCTTCAATCAATACAATATTTCTTGGGCGAAACAGAGGATATCTCGATCGGGGGAGAAAATGGGGAAATTCCATATGACCCAATATGTCTGACAAGTCGCACTATACGTCAACCCAAACTGCATCTTCCTCTCCAGGACTCCGAAAAGGTACTTTTGGAACACCAATGGGCATTAAATTAAAGAAAAAATTTAATTACTATACTTCACTTTAATATGGAAACGTAAGAATGAGTTTATTGTCTTCTTCGAAGGTTTTTAGAGAAAGATAGAATTAAGAAATAAAAATTAATGAAGAGATAGATCGTTCGAATAATAAAAAGGATCCATACATTCATTCCCCCAAAATAGGACTAATGCTCCCATTGCGTATTGGTACTTATCGGGTATAGAATAGATCTGCTTCTCTTTGTTCTTACGAACAGAATTCAGCCATTATTTTCAACGGAATACAATAAAAAGTAACCTTTTCTCATACAGAATTCGCTGAAAAGATTAGGTAAATAGTAGAAGTCTATTGCAATGCGATAAAGTTACATAGTGTCTATTTTTCTTTGAGAAAGGGGTATTTCCATGGGTTTGCCTTGGTATCGTGTTCATACTGTCGTATTGAATGATCCCGGCCGATTGCTTTATGTCCATATAATGCATACGGCTCTAGTTTCCGGTTGGGCCGGTTCGATGGCTCTATATGAATTGGCGGTTTTTGATCCCTCTGACCCTGTTCTTGATCCAATGTGGAGACAAGGTATATTCGTTATACCCTTCATGACTCGTTTAGGAATAACCAATTCATGGGGTGGTTGGAGTATTTCAGGAGGAACTGTAACGAATTCGGGTATTTGGAGCTATGAAGGCGTGGCCGGAGCACATATTGTGTTTTCTGGCTTGTGTTTTTAGCGGCCATCTAGCATTGGGTGTATTGGGACTTAGAAATATTCTGTGATGAACGTACAGGAAAACCTTCTTTGGATTTGCCCAAAATCTTTGGAATTCATTTATTTCTTTCAGGAGTGGCTTGCTTTGGCTTTGGCGCATTTCATGTAACAGGCCTATATGGTCCTAGAATATGGGTGTCTGATCCTTATGGACTAACTGGAAAAGTACAATTTGTAAGTCCAGTGTGGGGCGCAGAAGGTTTTGATCCTTTTGTTCCCGGCGGAATCGCCTCTCATCATATTGCAGCAGGTACACTGGGCATATTGGCAGGCCTATTCCATCTTAGTGTCCGTCCGCCTCAACGTCTCTACAAAGGATTACGTATGGGCAATATTGAAACTGTACTTTCTAGTAGTATCGCCGCTGTTTTTTTTGCAGCTTTTTTTGTTGCTGGAACTATGTGGTATGGTTTAGCAACAACCCCAATCGAGTTATTTGGTCCCACTCGTTATCAGTGGGATCAGGGATACTTCCAGCAAGAGATATATCAAAGAGTTGGTGCCGGACTAGCTGAAAATCTAAGTTTATCGGAAGCTTTGTCTAAAATTCCTGAAAAATTAGCTTTTTATGATTACATTGGTAATAATCCGGCAAAAGGGGGATTATTCAGAGCGGGCTCAATGGATAGCGGGGATGGAATAGCTGTTGGATGGTTAGGACATCCCGTCTTTAGAGATAAAGAAGGGCGCGAGCTTTTTGTACGTCGTATGCCTACTTTTTTTGAAACATTCCCGGTAGTTTTAGTAGATGGAGATGGAATTGTTCGGGCAGATGTTCCTTTTCGAAGGGCAGAATCAAAGTATAGTGTCAAACAAGTAGGTGTAACTGTTGAGTTCTATGGTGGCGAACTCAATGGAGTCAATTATAGCGATCCTGCTACTGTGAAAAAATATGCTAGGCGCGCATAATTAGGCGAAATTTTTGAATTAGACCGGGCTACTTTAAAATCTGATGGTGTTTTTCGTAGTAGTCCAAGGGGTTGGTTCACTTTTGGGCATGCTTCGTTTGCTTTGCTTTTCTTTTTTGGACATATTTGGAATGGCGCTAGAACCTTGTTTAGAGATGTTTTTGCTGGTATTGATCCAGATTTGGATGCTCAAGTGGAATTTGGAGCATTCCAAAAACTTGGAGATCCAACTACAAAGAGACAAGTAGTTTGATACAAGACTGCTCTGGTATCTTTATCCTCTATCTCTATTTTTTTCTCGGGTACCCGAGAAAAAAATAGGGACTTGAATCAACTTATTTTCGTTGATTCTTTCCCCTCTTTTTTTATGGTAAATGATCCCACTCAATCAAATGAATAGATGTGAAAGCTATAATTGTAAACCACGATCGAATCTATGGAAGCATTGGTTTATACATTCCTTTTAGTCTCGACTTTAGGGATAATTTTTTTCGCTATCTTTTTTCGAGAACCACCTAAGGTTCCGACTAAAAAATAATGAAATACTTTTTCATTATAGAAACTGAAGTAATGGGCTCTCATATCAAGAGGCTCATTACTTCAACAAGTCTAGTCTCCGTGTTCCTCGAATGGATCTCTTAGTTGTTGAGAGGGTTGCCCAAAAGCGGTATATAAGGCGTACCCCGTAAAGCTTACAAGTAAACCTGATATGAAGATGGCGACTAAGGTTGCTGTTTCCATTTTTAGAAAATTTCAAGATCACAATGGATCTACGATAAGATTGTTTATTTATTTACAATTACAACGGAATAGTATACAAAGTCAACTGATCTCAACCAATGATTAAATAGGATTTATGGCTACACAAACCGTTGAGGGTAGTTCTAGATCTAGGCCAAGACAAACTACTGTAGGGAGTTTATTGAAACCATTGAATTCAGAATATGGTAAAGTAGCTCCGGGCTGGGTGACTACACCACCTATGGGAGTTGCAATGGCTCTATTTGCAATATTCCTATCTATTATTTTGGAAATTTATAATTCTTCCGTTTTACTGGATGGAATTTCAATGAGTTAGGTTTATAAGAACTATGAACCTCTAGTTTTTCAATCAAAAAAATTTTATTTCAAACTTGGATTTATAGACCTTTTTGGTAGTTCGACTGTGGTATTTCTTTTTTCGGTATTTCCGGAATATGAGCGTGTGACTTGTTATAATTGATCCTATTGATAATACAGAGAACGGCCCTGTCATCTCTATTAAATTAAGATGATTCCACCCCGTCGGATATTTATTCTAATATCTGGAACACGGAATATTATAGAAAAAAGTAAGAAAAACAAAATATTCTAACTATGATTCATACCTATTATTTAGGCCTCGCAACCGGACTAAAAAAAATTTCAGATGGGTATTTCCTAAATTAAATGATTTTTCTTTCTTTAGACTTATGAAATTAATTTTATCTGAAGAACAACTTCTTTCTCTAGATTTTGTTGAGTCATTACATCCACTCATTGAAATTGAATAATTGATGATCAAATGGTTTTTACTCAAAGAACCCTTTTATTTAGCTTGGGATTAAATCATCGTGGTTCTTGTATGAATCTGAGGTTTTAATTGATTTATAGGGTCTTAACAAGGGAATTCCTATCAACAGTAAAACAAAAGTCGACCCACATTACGCACAAAAAACAACAAATTAAATAACAATAACAAAAACAAACAAAAATAGGAAAGAGAAGATTCAAGAGGCCTGGAACGATCAATATCAATATAAAGAAAAAGAAAGGTGTACAAGCTAACTTGATATTTTTGGCATTAGTATCACAAAGAAGAGATTTCGGATTTTTTTACTTCCTATCTTTGGCACAAATTGCATCGAGCAGCTAAGAAGTTTTGAACTTTCTATTGCATATCCGTCAAAATCGGTATTTGTGTGTTTCTGTTTGAGCCGTACGAGATGAAATTCTCATATACGGTTCTCGGGGGGGGATCCTCTCGGATTCCCTATCTCAATAAAGTATATGATTGGTTCGAGGAACGTCTCGAGATTCAAGCGATTGCAGATGATATAACTAGTAAATATGTTCCTCCTCATGTCAACATATTTTATTGTCTAGGAGGAATCACGCTTACTTGTTTTTTAGTACAAGTAGCTACGGGTTTTGCTATGACTTTTTACTATCGTCCAACTGTTACGGAGGCCTTTTCCTCTGTTCAATACATAATGACTGAAGCTAACTTTGGTTGGTTAATTCGATCAGTTCATCGATGGTCAGCAAGTATGATGGTTCTAATGATGATTCTGCACGTATTTCGTGTGTATCTTACAGGTGGGTTTAAAAAACCCCGCGAATTAACTTGGGTTACAGGTGTGGTTCTAGCTGTATTGACTGCATCTTTTGGTGTAACTGGTTATTCCTTACCTCGGGACCAAATTGGTTATTGGGCAGTAAAAATTGTGACAGGCGTGCCTGACGCTATTCCTATAATAGGATCTCCTTTGGTAGAGTTATTACGTGGAAGTGCTAGTGTGGGTCAATCTACCTTGACTCGTTTTTATAGTTTACACACTTTTGTATTGCCTCTTCTTACTACCGTATTTATGTTAATGCACTTCCCAATGATACGTAAGCAAGGTATTTCAGGTCCTTTATAGTTATAGCTTTATTTTATAGAGAAAACAGATCATAGATATTTGTAATTTCTGATATATCTTATCGGGAAGGAACAATAGTATTTCATTGCTACAAATATGTATTATTGAAAAAATAAGACATGTTTTTTGATACTTCTCTTCAACTCCGAAGTAGTTTAGTTCTTATTTGATAAGAATAGTTGAAGTGGATTCTCCGAAGAGAGGATGGATGGATTATGGGAGTGTGTGACTTGAACTATTGATTGGGCCATGCTGATATATTACTTTATCCGCCACGTTGAAATTCACAACCAAACGTGTCTCCGCATCCAACCACCACGTAAATCCCCCTATGTAGCATAGGATAGGCCGGTTCGCTTGAGGAGAATTTTTTCTATGATCATGTCCTAATTATGTCATGCATGAACAGGCTCCGTAAGATCCTGTAGAATAAGTGATGTGGCACGATCCAATGTTTTATCTATCCCACTTACTTATTTATAGTATGGAAATGCATTCATTTCTTCTGCATCGACCTCGATCTATAATATGATACTATCGGAGTGAAATAAGAGATCTAAGGAAGAACAGAGGCTAGACTTTATTAGTAACAAGTAAAGACTTTGTATGTAAGAAAATCGAGATGTTGTGGGGAAAAAAAAGAATAAAATCAAAAAGACATGAGACAGTCCAAAAAGCCCTTGATTATGATCAAATTTTTAAGCTTACTTGGATATTGAGCATTTATCTGTAAGAACTAAATTATTTGCACTGAATATGAATAGGTGCAACTTCAGAAATGGGACCTAGTAAATCCTTTATCATTTACATAGAATCATTCTATTTTATATGTGTGGATATCTATAATATATAGATTTTCTATCAATCTATTTCTGTAATTCTTTTGAATCTTGCTCGAGCCGGATGATGAAAAATTATCATGTCTGGTTCTTTCGGGGGATGGATCCATAAGAATTCACCTATCCCAATAACAAAGAAACCTGACTTGAACGATCCTGTATTAAGAGCAAAATTGGCCAAAGGGATGGGGCATAATTATTATGGAGAACCTGCATGGCCAAATGATCTTTTATATATTTTTCCGGTAGTAATTCTAGGTACTATTGCATGTAATGTCGGCTTAGCAGTCCTAGAACCATCAATGATTGGTGAACCGGCAGATCCATTTGCAACTCCTTTGGAAATATTGCCCGAATGGTACTTTTTTCCTGTATTTCAAATACTCCGCACAGTACCCAATAAATTATTGGGTGTTCTTTTAATGGTTTCAGTACCAACAGGATTATTAACAGTACCCTTTTTGGAGAATGTTAATAAATTCAAAAATCCATTTCGTCGTCCAGTAGCTACAACAGTCTTTTTGATCGGTACCGTAGTAGCTCTTTGGTTAGGTATTGGAGCAACATTACCTATTGATAAATCTCTAACTTTAGGTCTTTTTCAAATTGATTCAACTGTGAAATACCACGATGTAGGTATCTAGGGAATAGTTGCTTCTAAAGTGAATCCTCCCTAGATACATGAATTTTATTATGATCTATTTCGCGAAAATACGAATTGTGTGTCGAAGATAAAAAATGAAGTTTTTTTTTTAATAAAAAAGAATATGAAAAAAATTTCTTTAAAATGAAAACTTATTCTTAGGTAAATGGATTGCGAAATGTTTCTGTAGAGTATCCAATATCCGTTTTACATCTTCTGTACGAAAATATTCAATTCTCATAAGATCCTCCTGACTGTTACTCAAAAGGTCCAATAATGTATGTATATTGGACTTTTTGAGACAATTATAGGCCCTCGGAGATAGTTCTAATTGGTCAATAAAAATACATTTCAATGGAATTCCTTTTTGTTTTTCCTTAGCTTAGTAAATCCATTTTGAAAGGTACAAGGAGGTAGAGTAAACCTGTTTTTATTTTCCTCGAAATGAATGTTCCTTTCCTCCGCATGCAGAAAAGGAATAAATAAATTAATCAAATTACGAGAAGCTTCATAAAGTGCTTCCTTAGGAGTTAAACTTCCATTCGTCCATATTTCTAGAAAAAGTATTTCTTGTTTTTCATTTGCATTTCCATAAGAATGAATACTATGATTTGCATTTCGAACAGGCATGGATACAGCATCTATAGGATAACTTCCGTTTTGAGAGTTATTTTTGGGGTTCATACGGTATCCGCGATCTCTATTGATTTGTAATCCAATACGCAAATCAATTGGTTACGTCAGGTTAGCTATATACTCTATTGTGTCAACTATTTCCACGGAAGGCGGTGAGATGATATCTTGAGCGGTTACGTATCTAGGACCTCTAACGCAAATGGATGCGTCTCTAACTCCATACAGATTACTTCTCAATACAATTTCTTTCAAATTTATTAAAATTTCATGTACCGATTCCTCAATACCTACTATCGTAGAATATTCATGTGGCACTTTCTTAGATTTAGCACGTGTGATACATGTTCCTTCTATTTCTCCAAGTAAAGCCCTTCGCATGGCAATACCTATGGTATCGGCTTGCCCTTTCATGAGCGGGGACAGAATGAAACGACCATAATAAAGACGCGTACTGTCTACTCTTGATTCAACACATTTCTACTGTAGTGTTCGAGTGGATCCTGCTATTTCCTCTCGAACCATACAAATATTATTATTTGATTAGATCATTGAATCGTTTATTTCTCTTGAAATCCATTTAATTCTTTTTTTTACACACGTCTTTTTTTGGGAGGTCTACATCCATTATGTGGCATAGGTGTTACATCACGTACGAAACTTAATAGTATACCACTTCTACGAATAGCCCGTAATGCAGCGTCTCATCCGAGACCAGGACCTTTTATCATAACTTCTGCTCGTTGCATACCTTGATCTACTACAGTACGAATAGCATCTAAAGCGGCTGCTTGCGCAGCATAGGGTGTTCCCCTTATTGTGCCTTTGAATCCAGAAGTACCGGCGGAGGCCCAAGAAACCACTCGACCTCGTACATCTGTAACAGTTACAATGGTATTGTTGAAACTGGCTTGAACATGAATAACTCCTTTTGGTATTCTACGTCCAGTCTTACGTAAATTAATACGCCCATTCCTACGCGAACCAATTCTTTGTATAGGTTTTGCCATATTTTATCATCTCATAAATATGAATCAGAAATATATAAAAGGATATGGAGATATCCATTTTATGTTAAAACAAATCTTTTATTTTTACATAACCATAACCACTCTTTGGGAAACTTTAGAAAGATTATCTTTGTCTCTGTTTATGTCTCGGATTGGAACAAATCACTATAATTCGTCCGCGCCTACGGATCAGTCGACATTTTTCACAAATTTTACGAACAGAAGCCCTTATTTTCATATTTCTTTCTCCTTACTTTCATTTTTAATCTATTCCTTGGAAGAAAATAAGTCTCTTGTTTTTTTTTGCTTCAAATTATATCTTTGATGAAAGGGATTTTTTCAAAAAGAATCTATCTAATCGTTCGAATCTTTGTTCCGAAGTCTATAAATTATACGTCCCCTGGTTGAATGAATAATATTGCCTTATTTTTATTTTTATTCTATCACCCGGCACCGGTAGTGTTTGTATCAAACTGCGTCGTATCTTCCCCGAAATATAACCTAGAATTAGATCTTCATTATATAAAATATAAACGGATTCGGGGAGCATACCATTGGAAAATGATTCAGTAATTAAACCTTCATGAATCATTTTTTTTTCATTCCAGGAAACCTTTTTGAAGTATCAACTAATGGAGGAAGAGTTATATAACTCACCTTTCCTCTCTATTTCACAAATAGGAAGTTAGAGATAAAATTAGGATACCAGAGGAGGATCACCATATATAACACAAAATTTCTCCTCCAATTTTTTCTAGTCTAGCTTCTCGATCTGTCATTATGCCTCGAGAAGTGGAAAGAATTACAATTCCCATTCCACCTAAAATCTTAGGAATTTTTTTATAGTTGGAATAAATTCGTAGACCGGGTCGACTTATACGTTTTAAAATCGTTTTATATATTCCTTTCCTAGTTCTTTTATGGCGCAAGGTTGAAACCAAGAAATTTTTATTACTTTCCTGATGTTTCCGAACATTTTCAATAAAACCCTCTCGTAGGAGTATTTTAACAATGTTTTCGGTGATATTTGTGGATACTATTCGAACCGTTCCATTTTTACTCATGTTAGCATTTCTTATAGAAGTTATTATATCAGCAATAGTGTCTCTGCCCATGACGAATTATAATTATTGGTGCTTCTTAATTTTGATATAATCAACATGTTTTTTTATTTGAATACTTCAAAGTCTTCATTATTTAATTAAATTTGAAATTTATTATTAAATTAATTATTAAATTTAGTAAAAGTATATGCGTGAGACACAATCTATTAATTTGGTTTATTTCAGATATCCTACTAAAACAATATCCTAATTTGATCTATGACTATGAGTCTTTGATCTATGACTATGAGTCTTTATAATACCTCGGGAGCTAATGAAACTATTTTAGTAAAATTCAACTGTCTCAATTCCCGAGCAATCGCGCCAAAAACTCGAGTTCCTTTTGGATTTCCTTCTTGATCAATGACAACCGCTGCATTGTCATCATATCGTATTATCATACTGTTGTCACGTTTGAGTTCTTTACATGTACGTACAATTACAGCTCTTATTACTTCTGATCTTTCTAGAGGCATATTGGGCACTGCTTCTTTAATTACAGCAACAATAACGTCACCAATATGAGCATATCTATGATTACCAGCTCCTATGATTCGAATACACATTAATTCTCGAGCTCCACTGTTATCTGCTACATTCAAAAGGGTCTGAGGTTGAATCATATCATTTTTATTTGAATTTTTTATTTCAATGCAAAGAATGAGGAAAAAGAAGAAATAGTATTTGTCTAGAAATAAAGAAACTCGTGGTTGTTTTTTCATCCCTTTTTTATATTTAGTTCTACACCCCTATCCTGAAATAACAAATTGAGTTTTTATAGGCATTTTGCACGCAGCTATTGAAATTGCTGCTCTGGCTACAGTTTCTGAGACTCCGCCCATTTCATAAAGTATTCGACCGGGTTTAACAACAGATACCCAATATTTGGGAGATCCCTTTCCCGACCCCATACGTGTTTCTACGGGACTTACTGTAATAGGTTTATCGGGAAAAACACGTACCCATATTTTTCCACCACGACGTGCATATCGTGTCATTGCTCTTCGTCCTGCTTCTATTTGTCTAGCGGTAATCCAAGCGGGTTCAAGTGCCTGAAGAGCATATCTGTCGAAGCAAATATGATTACCCCGGCAAGATATTCCTTTCATTCTTCCTCTATGTTGCTTACGAAATCTGGTTCTTTTGGGGTTATAGTTGATGGTTTTTTCCCACCTCTACTACAGAACCGGACATGAGAGTTTCTTCTCATCCAGCTCCTCACGAATGAAAGGATTCGATAATATTACAGATGCACATGTATTTAATAACTAATACATTAAACTAAGTAATGGGATTTATTGATATTATATTTCATTTATTAGATAAGAAGCTGTATATACGGTTAAATTTTTCTATTTCTAGATATAGATAATGTTTCTTTTTTATACCGGATCCTTTTTTTTACTTTTATTTTTTTTTTAATAAATTATTGAATCAAGACAATATTGGAATCCAATAAATAAGAAATAAGGGTTTCGCGGGCGAATATTGACTCTTTCCTTTTCCTGCTTTATTCGTAGGATCAATCCACAACCTCTCCGAGTAAAAAAAAATTGTTCTTGGTTCATTCCGCCATCCCGCCTGCTCAATCATTTGGATTCTTTTAAATAGAATCCTATATAGTCACAGGTTTCATCGTTCCTATAGCTTCTCCATTAATGATTAGGCCTGAACTCTGCAATGGAGCTCTCAACAAAATCTGTTTCCGAGTCAATCTCCTCAGTTTCTATTAACCGGAAGCTCTTTATTATTTATATATCATTTATTATTTATATATCAATTGATACAATATTAAACAATATTAAAACAATATGAAATTAATGCTTTATTACACTGCCTTTTATTTATATGAGGTAATTCATAGACCATACATATTGGAATTATATATCATTGATATTTTTATTCTCTCTTTCTATCACCTTTCCATTTATCCGCATCCCTTTATTTTTATTTCAAACCCACAATCATATTTTTTTGTTATGGAACAATTCCAGTTGTTACAACTATATGATTGATCCAGTCATATAGTGACTGTTTTTGGGATCTCGACAATATGAAGCAATAAGTTAGTTATTAGTTTTTAATTTTTTTTTTATATTTTATATAGTAGTTGTAGTTATTGAATTAATATTAGGGATCAGTCTTTTTTTGATCCTACTAAAAACTATAAAGAAAAAACTAACGAGTCACACACTAAGCATAGCAATTATAAAAAAAAGTTAATTTCTTTTTTATTCAACCTTATAGAATTCGAATTATTTTATTTTTTTGATTTAACAGAAAAACAGAAAAAGTTTCTAGTTTTTTGTTCTATATATCACTATATTACTGGATAGAATGACAAGATAAATAAAGGTCTATTATTCTTCATCCACAAATATCCAAATTTTGAGGCCTAGTACTCCATGGATAGTTCGAATTGTATAGGAACAATGATCAATTTTAGCGCGAATTGTTTGTAGAGGAACCTTACCTTCTCTGATCCATTCGACGCGTGCAATTTCTTTTCCGTCAATACGTCCTGCAATTTGTATTTGAATTCCTTTTGTATCTGTTTGTTCGGTTAATTCAATAGCTCTTTTCATTGCCTTTTGTAACGACTCGGAAATTTCGAACCCGAAATTTCCAGATAGTTAGAAGAAAAAGAAAAGAGATAGAAGAAAGAAATAGAACAAGACAAAGATTCTCACATTCGCAGCGGATCAAAATACAATATCAAATAATAATATCAGCTATACAAAGAAAACTGTATTTGTTAATTACATTTTACTATATCAGAGATACAACATTTCACAATCACTGAACAGTTAAAATAACTCGTCCCAATAAATAACAATATATCACTCTCCATACGTTCCTGCCATCCAGCTCGCCTCCTGAGCTCCAGAACGTCCTTACCTGGAAATCTGTAATACTCGGTCTGACCCGAGCATTACATCAAAGTAACACCCGGGTCAGGCTGGAAACCAGCGTGAGTAAACTCAACTAACATGAAATTTCAATTCATAGAACTTATTTAAACCCGGGGTAACTCGTACTTTACTATAAGTAAACAACTTATAAATCAACACTTATTTCCACAAAAAAATATCTAAGTATCCAACTTAGTTTAAAAAGTCCATATTATCCAAAACCCGGCCTATTGATTTCACATATCAACCTATAAAGAATTATAGAAGATTTCAAATCGAAGTGGTTTCGGGTATTTACTGATACCCGACCCCGGTCTCTTCGAATTCAACGTCATCTAACCTCAAGTTATTCAAGTGAATACAATTTATAATTAAATACAGGGTGTCACCTTTTGCACAGTAATTCATCATCGATAGATATCCACATTATCACAGTTTAAAACAAACATATCATATCGCATAGCATCACAAATCTCATATCAGAGATATCAACTAATCTAAGGCATACCATATCATTCAATCACTCATAAGCAAGATTAATCACTTCCAAAATTAATTTAATTTATCTTTAATTAAATTAATTACTAATCTTTAATCACTTAGATTATTTTTACTCAACATTAATTGATTACAAACCAATTAATTAATCATCCTTTAATTATCCATCTTAATTAATCACCCTTGATTAATTATTCTTTAATTACATTAAGTAATTAGTCTTTAATTAATTACATAAATTAATTATCCTTAACCATTTACAGTAATTAACTTTAATTACTTTATTAATTAATTAACTCTTTAATTAATTTTATTAATAAATCCTTTAATTAATAACATTAAATGATTAACCCTTAATCACTTCCATTTAATTACTTACATAATTAATTTCTCTTTTCTTAATTACATTTAGTAATTACCCATTAATTATTTTACTAAGTAATTATACTTAATTAATCATAAGTGATTATCTTATATTAATTAGCCTTATTAATTAACCTAAATTTAATTACATTAATTGATTAATCAATAAATCATCACTTAATCTTTAATTAATTCATTAACCAACCACTAATTACTTTTTTAAATAATTATCCTTAATTACAATAAGTAATTAACTTTTAATTTAATTTATTAATTAATTATCTTTAATTAATCTCAATCTAGCCAATTAAGAATAAACTTTGCATTTATATTAAATACTTACTCAAATTATTTACTTCATTAAAACCAAATTTAGAATCAATTTTGAAATAAAATTTACTTTAAACAAAGCAATTAAAACATTTAATTTCAATATACTTAAAATCCTTAAAAACCATTTCAAACATGTTTAATCAAATTGAACAATTATTTATTTAAAACTTGTTTTAAATACTTAAAAACTTGTTCATGCTTTAAATTTTAAAACTAAGATATGATTTACTTTAAAATTCAAACCTGGTTTCTTGAATTAAAACAACCCGAGCCAAACACGCTTCTTTCCCGAGTCACTCACGAGGAAACACACGTACGTCTGCTGCTTCGAGTCAACCTACAGAGCTACTCGAGTTCGACCCGAGAAACTCAGCATCCTCCCAAACTCAGACTTCACCAGAACCAAAGTGCACGCGTACACGTGCACGCGAATTCCGGTCATCTCCGACCAACGCCGCGTCCCTCAACTAGTCGCCAACGACCTCCACTATCGATCCGACCACCCAATTCGACGAATTTAACAACAGATCGAAATCGAGTCAAACGATCAAAAATCTGGAACCCACATCGATCAGAAAACACCTCGCATCACCTCTTCCGACACCGGAGACCACGTCCATTCGCTTGAACCTTTACCTTACTTCCCTCCTTCTATTCCACCACCTCCGAGCCACTCCGATTCACCCACAACAATAAATCTGCTTCGCAAAACATCTCGATCAAAACTAACAGCTAAACCCTATTTCACCTATTTCCGATCACCTCGGCCAACCAGAAAATCCACCAGTATTTTTCTAGAGACCCCCAGGCCTCCGACCTTCTCCAGCCCAAATATCAAGCACTCCAACGTCGCCGATCATCAGAAATTAACGAAGATGCCCAAAACGTACATTTCGAAAATTCTCATTCGATACCACTCTAAAAATCGTGAATTTTCTTTTAAAATTCATGGTTTTCAAAGTCGATTCAGATTGTATACCTGAATCAGCAATTCATGATGATTTATTTTAACATGTTTAAAATTTTTTTACTGTCTTTTCCATTTTCCAGATGATATTTCAACTTATTATACTTAAAAATAATTTAAAATCTTAATTTATGTTTAAAACAAACTCAAATTATTTGAAAACCAAAATCTACCAGAGAATAGATGAAGAGATTTGAAATTTTAATCTACATTTTTACCCTGTAACTTAAAACAGAGATGAACACAGATATATCCAGTCATGCACACTTATATCACTTCATATTATAACATGCAGGTCTAATTTCACTCATGCAAACAATTTACCACATTACTATTTCATAAAATCATCACATGCACTAAGTTAAACAAGATGTTTGTTTAGTTTACTCACCTGCTTTGTAAAAGCAGAGAACAGGATCTCTTGATTTTTTTATCTGATATTTAGTTTTGATGATGATCTGGAAATACTTTTGTTTCTGAAACTTGTATTTGATTCTGATCTTAGCTTGCTTGAATGTTGAGATGATTTTTGAGTTGTTTTTGAACTTGAATTTGCTGCCATACTTTACTATATGCTTTTGATTCATCTCGGGTTGAAGAAAAGTATAAGCTTTGGTTTATCAATTCTTGAAAATGATTTACAGGTTATTGAATTTGATTAATTTTTGGTTTGAGGAATATTAGATTACAGATTTGTTTTGAGTTATAGGATTGAGTCTTTCTTAGCTTTTGAATTTGAAGAATAGAAAAAGAATTGAAGAGAGGAATTAGATGGATATATAGGCTAGATTATGATTTATTAAAAATAAAAGAAAACTAAAATTAAAAATGACACTTGTCTTTCTTCTCATTTAATCATCCAACACTTGTTAATAAGGAGGTTTATAATTTAACACATGTATTTTTCATGCATAAGTAAAATTTTAAATGTTTATAAGGCTCTTTTTCCTAATTAATAAATACATATCTTAATTTATAAGAATAAATCTTTTTAAAGAAAACAAACTATATCATATATAATATATTTCCAAATCCAAAATATATTTAAGATATATATAAATATCTACCCCTTTGAATTTTAAATTCAGATTCAAATACAATTTAAAATCCAAACTGAAATTAACTCACACAAATATATTTACTTAAACAAACACAAATTCAATTTGTTTGAATATAATAATTTTATTTAATATATATATATATATACACACACAACACATTATTATTATTGGTTTGAAATTAACAATTTTGCCAAATTTTAAATAATTTATACTGGAGATTATCACATCTAAATTTGTTCAATTTATAAATCGGTATTTTTAAAAGTTAAATCAGATAACTATCCAATTATCTGATGCCCAAAAATCCGGGATATCACACCTTTCGAAATGAAACTCTATTTCTTAATTGAGAAGCCATATATTCTGCAAGAATATTGGGGTCTCCATAAGGTTTTTCTATTCGTGTGATAGCAATGTTGATTCTTCGGTTCACAGAACGAAATTCTTTTTGTACATTCATCTGTAATTCTTCGATTCCTCGTGTTCGGCCCTCTATTAATAAATTTGGGAATCCAATATGAATTATAACCTGGATTAAATCAATTCTTTTTTGAATTTCTATACGCGCAATTCCAATTCCTTCGAAACCTGAGGATATTTTTTTGTTTTTTTGTACATAGTTCTTTATACAATTTCGTATTTTCTCATCTTCTTGTAGACCTACAGAAAAAAAATTTTGGTTGTGCGAACCAAAAGGAATGATGATTTTGGGTTGTACCAAGTCCGAAACCAAGCGGATTTATTTTTTGTCCCATATTTTTTATTATATTATCTTTCCATCTATTTTTTTCTAAATATGAATCTTAATCTTAAATTCATCGAAAGATAATTTCGATTTATCTTTTAATACAATTGTTATATGACAAGTTGGCCTTTTTATCGGGTAACTACGTCCTCGAGCTCTAGGTCTTAATTTTTTCACAAAAGAACCTCCATTGACTTCGGCTTTACTAATGAATAAATCAGTTTCGTTCAAACCCATATTATGACTAGCGTTTGCTGCTGTGGAATAAACCAATTTTAAAATGGGATAAGATGCTCGATAAGGTATAAGTTCCAATATCATAAGCGTTTCCTCATAAGAACGCCCGCGAATCTGATCAATTACTCTTTGCGCTTTGAAAATAGACATACATATATGTTGAGCTAAAACTTTTACTTCTCCACTCGAATTTGAGTTCTTATTCTTTATCATAAGGTTATCTCCCGCCAATGAATGATAAGTATCTATTTTTTTCCAAATTAACGACGAGATTTATTATCGTTTCTCGCATGTCTCGCGAAAGTCAGAGTCGGCACGAATTCTCCCAATTTGTGACCTACCATACGATCTGTTATATAAATAGGTAAATGTTCCTTTCCATTATGAATAGAGATTGTATGGCCAATCATTTTGGGTATAATGGTAGATGCCCGAGACCAAGTTACTATTATTTCTTTCTCCTCCCTCATGTTGAGTTTTTCAATTTTTCTTGATAAATGATTAGCTACAAAAGGGTTTTTTTTTAGTGAACGTGCCACAGCTGATTACTCCTTTTTTTACATTTTAAAGATTGGCATTCTATGTCCAATAGAATATCTCGATCTAAGTATGAAGGTAAGAATAAATACAATAATGATGAATGGAAAAAAGAGAAAATCCTTTAGCTAGATAAGGGGCGGATGTAGCCATGTGGATCAAGGCAGTGGATTGTGAATCCACCACGCGCGGGTTCAATTCCCGTCGTTCGCCCATCACATTATTTCAAATTCAAAAAATTCTATTTTCAATATTCCTATTTACGGCGACGAAGAATAAAACTATCACTATATTTTTTCCTTTTCCGACTTCTTCTTCCAAGCGCAGGATAACCCCAAGGAGTTGTGGGTTTTTTTCTACCAATTGCGGCTTTCCCTTCCCCACCTCCATGGGGATGGTCTACAGGGTTCATAACTACTCCTCTTACTACAGGACGCTTACCTATCCAACACTTCGATCCGGCTCTACCCAAACTTTGTTGATTCACCCCAACATTACCCACTTGTCCGACTGTTGCTAAGCAGTTTTTGGATATCAAACGGACCTCCCCGGATGGTAATCTTAATGTGGCTGATTTACCCTCTTTTGCGATCAGTTTCGCTACAGCACCCGTCGCTCTAGCTAATTGTCCACCCTTTCCAAGCGTGATTTCTATGTTATGTATGGCCGTGCCTAAGGGCATATCGGTTGAAGTAGATTCTTCTTTTAAAAATCTCTTCCCAAACTGTACAAGCTTCTTCCAAAGCATACGGCTTTCTAGATGTATATGATGATATCTAGACAGATGGATCTTTATCTTATATGAATCGTATGATGAAGTACCACATGAGTGGATATATAGAAATCCAAATCTGCCGAATCACTCATGTATGATCTTCTACATCCTAGGTCTCCCCGTTCCATCATCTGGCTTATGTTCTTCATGTAGCATTCAGACCGAATGACTCTATGAAATTACGTCGATACTTACACATATTACGGGTAACGTAGGAGACATCTCTATTTTTCCCCGGGGGATCTTTATAATTACCACTGCTTAGCTTTCAATTCGCCTCTGACCATCAAATTAAATGTGAATAACCCGTCCTCCTCTCTTTGAAACAAGGGGCGCTTCCGGTTCTGTGCGTGCTTCAAACAATTTTGTCTTCTCCATATTACCATATCTCTAGAGTCAATAATTTTCTATGAGGAACTACTGAACTCAATCACTTGCTGCCGTTACTCAACAGTTTTCTGTTGAGGTCTATCCCATAGAGGTACTCAAATTGGATCAGTGATTGATTTCTAGGTTTCATCGTAAACCTAATTGGTTACTTCCAATTATGTAAATCAATAGTTCAAACCGCACTCAAAGGTAGGGCATTTCCCATTGATATAGGGACTTCTGTACCAGAAATAATGGTATCTCCAATTATAGCCCCTCTGGGGTGTAAAATATATCTTTTCTCGCCATCCCCATAATGTATGAGACAAATGTATGCATTTCGATTAGGGTCATATTCTATGGTTACGATTCTACAAGATATGTCTTTTTCATTCCGTCGAAAATCGATTTTACGGTATAGACGCTTATGACCTCCCCCTCTATGTCTTGCGGTAATGATTCCTCTGGCATTACGACCTTTACCACAATGATGTTGTCCACAGATCAAATTATTTCGTGGATTGGATTTCTTTTGACTGTCTATGGCTCTATTACGTGTGCTCGGGGTAGAAGTTTTGTATAAATGTATCGCCGTGTTATTAAGTATTTTGCTTTAAGTTCTTTTCTCTATAAGAGGTGGAATAGAATAACCCGGTTGAAGCGTAATGATCATACGTCTGTAATGCATTGTATGTCCCATAATAGGGCATATTCTTCTACCCTTTCCTGGGAGTGGGAGTCGATGACTATTCATAGCTATTACCTTGACACCAAAGAAGAGTTCGACCCAATGCTTTATTTCTGTCCTAGTTGATCCTGATTCGACATTAGAAGTATATTGATTGTTCCCCAATAACCGAATACTTTTTTCTGTAAATACTGCATATTTGATTCCATCCATAACTCCATTTTCTTCCCTATGAGTTCCAGTATCGATAAGAATTCTAGTTCTTACTGTTCATATGTTATGGTATGAATATACCATACCAATTCGTTATGTATGGATGATGAGATTCCATTGATACAGAGCCAATTCCAATAGACTTATTGAACGTTCCCAATAGGAAGGCGAAACAGTGCTTTACCCCTAAACAAGGTAACTCATTCCATATAAGAATGTGGGGTGGAATTTGTTGATTCTCGGATACGAAGATACCAAGCTGGAGTACGGTAGGGGCAGAGGGAATTTCCGGTGGAGCGGTGAAATGCGTTCTTCAAGTGTGCTTGTTCCCCCTTTCTTCAAGTGTGCTTGTCCATATTATAATTTCCCAAAATATTTATTTCAAAATATCTTTACAAGGATATATATATATATCTAAATTTTTCCTAGTATTCCATCATTTGAAAAAAAATACAACACTTATCCATCACATGATATTTTTAAACCATTTCAACACTTAGAAACATTTTTGAACTCAATTTATAAAACTTAGGAAAGTATTTCTATATAAATCATTCCTCTCTTAAAATAATTTCCAAAACCCTCTTTTGAATACTTAGGAGAATATCGATAGGCAGATTCTCCAAAATCACTTTAATATCGAACTCAGAAAATATTTCATAACTTATCTCACAAAACTCCGGAATTATTAATAAATTCCCTTTTTCCATTTCCAAAAACTAATTATACTCATTTATAATTCCAACTAACAATTCATAATTTCTTTAATGGATTCATATTCATTTCCTATGTCCCATATTCCAACATTTTAGAAAATTCCCTTTCTCTTCCAAAATCTCTTACAAGATTCCTTTATCAAAATCATATCCATTTAAATAACCCCATTTACCAATCTCAAGAGAGTTTATAATTAAATTTCAATCCTTCAAACTCTATATATATAATAAGTATTTTTAAAGAATAACAATAATTTAATTTATTTCCAACTAATATCAGATATTTGAAAAAATCAACTTTCCAAAATACTTTCAATTCCAAAATAGTTTTTAAACCACATAGTTTAATAAATAGAAATCCATTCTAAAAACAAACTTAACTTCTCGATAAAAATCCATTTTAAAATCCAATAACCATTTTGGCATTTATACATCTCTCTCGATTTATCACAAATCAATTTCGTTTCCAATTCCATAACTTTTTTTTATTTCCAAAATGGTACATTATATTTCATTCTCAACAAATTTCCATATCTCATTATAAATTCTCACTGTGAATTTATATTCCAATTTATCTAATGATAATAATTCCACTTAATTTATAAACATTGTTTATAAATTTCTTAAACTCATTTCCGGTTTTATAACTGGTTCATATTACCAAAAATCCATTTTATAAATCGATTTCCAATTAAAATTCCATTTACAAATCTATTTCATAAATGATTCAAACTATATTCCAAAACCAATCATATATCGATTTTCGTCTTCCACTCCATATTTCAAGAAATCTTATTTTAAATTTATTATTTACAAATTTCCAATTTAAAATTCTCCAATTGAAACCATTTTTCCAAATTAGCTAAATAAATTTCCAAAATCCAATCATTATTAATCCATTCAATTCCCTTTTAAATAATCTCAAAATCCACTATAAATATTTAATTTCAAAAATCGCCCTTTAAATTTCCTTTTAAAATCCAATAATATTGTTTATGGTATTTAAAATACCAAAATTTCGGGCCAGTGATATCATAGCATTCAATAATTCCAATCACAACAAAATCTATATCAGCTTATCCATCCACAACATATATCACTATATATGAAATTTAAATCAACATTTTTTATGAATCCAATTAGATCCCTCCAACCTGTTTCCCTGCAACCATAGATGTTACGTAACAATAAAATACCAATCCCGCTTCGAGGCGGGATATCGCGGTAATATAGTGTCATCCGCTATTATGCGGGGCGCATAGTATCTCATCCGCTCCAATCGGCGGAAAATACACCCAAATACTAATATATACATACATATATATACATATATACATATATATATAACATCCAACTAATAATAATCCATAAATTCATCCAATCGACCAATAATTGGTTTTTACCATTTTATATTTAGACTAGTAATCCAAATGAGTGAGATTTACTCACCTTGATTTCCAATTCGCCAACGTTTCAATTTTAAATTAAATCGAATGACGTTCGATTTAATCTAAAATTTTAACTAGCTCCAAATCTGTTCCAACCAGCTATAAAACATAGTGACCGTTGGATAGGAAGCTCTCGTCTCCCTCTATGACTTTCTAGTTGGGGATTTTCACTAATTGTCGAAGGATCATGAGATAATCGAGGAAGAAAGCAGGCCATTTTCGGTCATTGAACTAAAATGAGTGTAATATCCCGGAAATTTGGGGCAATATCAATTTAATAATCTGTTTAAATAATTAAATTGATTGATAATTTTTGATAATAAAATTTGAATTGATTTAATAATCTAATTTAATAAATATTTAAGTAGTGAATTTTATCTTTTAAAACCTAATAAATTGATTTCTATTTATAATGTATATATATTTGTATATATTGTAAATAGAAAAGCTTTGGTTTGTATTTAATTTACATATGATATGTTAATTCATTTAGTAATAGAAGTAATTTATAATCTCTTTTATAAATTATTTTAAAATTGATAAATTTGTTATTTCAAACAATAATTATAATAGGATTATTATTTCAAATTGAATGTGTTGTTTTAAATTTACTTTAAATTGGATTTTAAGAATATAATTTGAATTTGAATTTGAAATTCAAAAGAAGTAATATTTAAATAGTTTTAGACTTTAAAATATATGTATAAGCTTTTATTTATAAGTATAATTGGTTATTTCTTTAAAAAGTTATCTTTATATATAAATAGATAAGTAATAAGTGTTTAATAAATTAAGAAAAAGCTTTTATTTACATTTAAAATAAATATAAATTTATCATAAGGACATGTGTAAATCTATAAAAGCTTGTTATAACAAATGTAAACAAATTAACACATATAAAGACAAGTGTCATTTTGTTTTTAATTTTTCTTTTATTTTTAAATAAACCATTTATATTTATAAAAAGATGTTTTCCTCCTTCTCATCTCTTTTGCAAATCTTTATTTTCAAAAGCAAAGAAACTTTCAGCCTGTAAACAAAATTCTCAAACAAAATCAGTAATCAAATTCCTCAATCTCAAATCAAAGATCTGTAATTCATTTTAAAAATCAAATGAAAGCCTGTAACTAAGAATCTTCAAACCAGTAGTTCATCATTTCTCTGCATTCTGGAACCAAACCTGTATTTCTTCAAAACTGGAAATCAATACTTCCAAACCAGAAATCAAACTCAAACCAAAATGCAACTAAATCAAAGCCTGCATCTTTTTCAAAACCCTGGAAACAAAGGCCTGTTTTCTTATTCAAATCTGGAGCATGCAAAACAATTTCAAAAATAAGATCAAAGCCTGCAAATTTTCTTCTGTCTGAAATCAAAAGCAAGTAAATCTGAAAATCATAGCATGCATGCAAGTTTTCTAGCAAGCATTCTAAGTTTAAAAAGTTTTATAGATCAAAGGATATTCAAAAAGCTTTTCAAAACTGTTTCAGAGGAGAAGCTCTGTTCTTCATCTTTCAAACAGGTGAGTAACACTTTTCTAAAAACTTAAGTATTTTTATCTGGTTGCATGTTATGGGAATAAATATGTTATGTGTGATTTTATATAAGTAGACTTATCTGTATATATGGATGTATATATATGTTGGTGTGCATATCTGTTATTAGCTCTGTTCCCAGTTTCAAGTTCAAAGTTTGATTTAAATCCTGTATCTTTTGACTTAGTTACTATTATGGTTTAAGTAAAAACATAAATTGCTTGTTTTATCATAGATTAGAGTTTTAAAATTTTAATTAAGTTAAAATAAACAGGAATGTCTCTAGGAACTAGAAACTACAGTGCATGTTTAAAATAGGTGAAAATTTAAGTATCTAAATTTATCAAGACAGGCATATAATCTAAAACCCTATCCTAAAACATGAATTTTAAAAGTGAAATCACAATTTTTAGAGGGGTATAGTAGGAGCAGATTGAGTTTGGCCAGAATTTGAATTCTGGGTGATCTCTGATGATCTAGTAGTTTGTCGGAGACGTGGTTCTCACTGGAGATAGTTGGATGATGGGTGAGGTAGGGAAAAATAGCAGAGGTGATGTCAAAGCTCTGTGGCGATGGGGGTTGATCGGGAAAGTTTATAACCCTAGTTTTAGTGAGGTTGGGAAATAGGTTCGTCACGACGTCCAGAGGGGATCGAGTTCATCTGAACTCTGAGGATCTGAAGCTTGAAGGATGACGAAGACTTGGCCAGAAGTTCTGGTGCTCAGGTGGTCTCGATCGTCGAGGCGAGTTGAATTTGTGATCGTAGTTCTGGTTCCAGGTGAGGATCGTGATGCTCGATTTTGATTGTTAAGGTTGTTCGAGTTTCTGGTGTTCGTGATCGTGTGAGATGGTCGTGGTTGATATGTCGGCGATGGCATGGGTGGTCGGAGGCGATCGAGTCGCCTGTGCACGTGCACACGAGATATCGGCAATGGTTTTCGTATTTGAAGTTTGGGAAGATGAAGTCTGGGTTTGGCTCGAAGTTTTAGCGTGAGAGACTCGAAGCAGAGAGGGTTTCGACTCGGAGCAATTTAGTTAAGGCTCGGGTAGATTTTTGTTTACAGGTTTTAAACCTGACAGTGTTTTAAATTTAAATTTAGTTTAAAATTTTAAAGCAGGATTTAAAATAAAAGTTTTAATAAAAGTTTAAAGTATGGATTCAATTTAAATTTGTATCCTAGTTAAAATAAATGAGTTTATTAAATTATAATGTTTAAGTAAATTTAAAATGTTTAAAGAAGATTTGAATTTTAAATGAGTGGGTTTAAAATCTTATAAATTTCTTTTATAAATGTTAAGTGTTTCTTTAACATTAGGTTTTAAGAAGATTTTGTAAATTTGATTTAAATTTGGTTAAAGTTAAATTTGTAATTTATTTTAAATCTTTAATTTAAAATAAATTAAAAGAAAGATTTGAAAGTAAAAATGTTTTAAAGTCTTTTGTTAATAATAATTAAAATTGTTATAAAGGTTAATACTTTAATTTAGAAAGTAATTAAGGTTTAATGATTTAGGATTCATTAAATTAATAAGGTAATTAAGGAATAATTTAATAAATTAATTAATTTGAAATTAAGGATCATTTATTTAAATAAGTATAGAGTTTTTATAAATGATTAGAAATTTATTAATCAAGTGATTAAAGATTTATTTAAGCAATTAATTAAGTAATTAGAAATGAATTAATTTGTAATTAATAATAATTGATTAAAGCTTAATTACTTAAGGAAAGTAATTAAAGAATTGATTAATAATTAATGAGGGTTCATTAATTAGGGATTATTAAATAATTAATTAATATGATTAATTTTGATAATCAATTAGATTAATTAACTAATGATAATCATTTGTGAATTGGTTAAGTATAATTACTTAATGAAAGTAATTAAAGTAATTAATTACTTAAGGTAATTAATTAGATAAATTTGATAAGTTTAATTTATTAATTAAATTAAGATAATCACTTGGTGATTGATAAGTAATTACTTAAATGTAATTAGTGAAGTGTAATTACTTAGGAAAGTAATTAAAGTTAATTAGTGGATGTAATTAACTAAAGAAGATTTTAATAATAAAAGTAATTTTAGTTTAATTACTTTGTATAATTAATCAGGGGATTAATTAAAGGATAATTAATTAAGGAGTAATTAATTTATGAAGTGTAGTAATTAAGAGTAGTTAATTACTAAATGAGATTAATCAAAGGTGATTAATAAATGTGACTAATTAATTATTAATTTAAATAAGATAATTAATTAAGAATAATTAAGGATCATTAATTAATATAATTAATGATGTAATTAAGAATTGATTAATTAAGATTAATTAATAAATAATAAGTGATTAAAGTAATTAATTAATTGTAATTAATTAAGGATTAATGTAATTAAGTATGGTTAATTAATTAATGAAGTAATTAAAGATTAATTACTGTAATGGTTTAAGATAATTAATTTGTGAAATTAATTAAGTATTAATTACTTAAAGTAATTAAAGTATAATTAATCAGGAATGATTAATTAAGATGGATATTTAGAGTAATGATTAATTAATTGGTTTAATTAATAACTAAGTAAGCAGGATTTATAGAATGAAGTAATTAGTCTAATTCACTTTAAATTAATTAGATGATATAAATCATTGCTTAAGGATGGATGAATGAGATTGAATGTATTTCATTGTTTGATATCTCTGATGAGATATGATTGATATATGATATGGATGTTTGGTTGAATTATAATGATAATGTGAATTATCTGTTTGGGATGATAATGTAGATTATCTATTGAATTATCTATCTTTGTGTATATAGATAAGAATTGAATTGTTTTAACCTTAAAACAACTTGGCCCTTAAAAGATACGTTTTGGATTTCGATGAGACCGGGATCGGGTTTCCGTATACCGGGATTCCAGGTCTGGAGACCCGAATACCACATCGATCCAAATTTACGATAGGTCGTGAATCTCAAGTGAAGGTGAAGATTCAGAGTGCAAGGGTTATTGTCGTTAACTCTGAGGGTGATTCCAAAACGAGTGTAACGAGATAATGCCTTCGGTTTCGTTCGAACCCGGAACGAACTTGTATGGATTGAATGCTTTCAGCACATCGTCAGGCGGACGATGAGCATTCTAAGTGATATGTTCTGATTAAAGGTAATCGTAACCTCAAGCCTCATCAACCGGGAATGGCTAAAACAGGGGAGGTGCAGCAAGGCTTCGTGGGTAGCACCCACTGAGAGCAAGATAGATCCCTGTCTAGAGGTCCCTTTTCTTTTTATTCGGCTTAGTGTGTGGTTGGTCGCGCCAACTACGGGGTTATCTTGTTCGGAATTATCCAGTAAGGGATGGTTCCGGCTTTGTGTTGCAGAGGAGCGGGCGTACTCCTCGGTACGGTGATCTAGGCCACGTACTGTGACGGGCGGTACCCCAGTAGCCCTGCCATTGTATGGAATCCAAACTCCAATAAGTGCCGTACGTATTAGTTGTGCCCAACTATGTTGGAATGTGAGATGTAAGCATTTCAGCTATTTCTATATTTTACTTGAAAACCCTAGACCCTATTATAATAAAATCAGATTTCCTATCAAATGTTTTGGTTAGCGTAAGGTAAAAACTTACCCATGTTTATTTGTGGGGAGTCTTACGTGATACCTTTTCTTTCTAAAGGTTTTGAAGTTAAGCAAGTTTAACCTGTTACTCACACCAGACCCATGTCTGACCCAAGTGTTTATTTCTGTTTTATAAACTCTTGGGTACTCAAATTTTTACGAGTAGCCAAGGGATTCAGGTTTAGCTTTGACAAATATTCTGGAGGAGCAATGGAGCAGGAGGCTTCGGCGTTCGTAGATATAGTATTCCGCTGTGTTGATATCTGTGATAGTGTCTTGTCTTGTATTTGAGTTGTAATGTCTAGACAGATGTTTATAACTGTCTAGTAAGTGATGTATATGCTGTGTAACTCTGTAAATTGTTGTAAACTATGTAATAGTTTATGTTATTAATATAATTTATTCGTTCCGCTGTGAGATCGTTGTTGTTGTTTCTTTCTTTCTTCTCTTCTTTCTATTTTCTACCCCTTTCTTTCTTCATAATGATGCGACTTTCTGGGCATAGGAAGTCGGGACGTTACAATTGGTATCAGAGCATAGGTTGAGCGAATGCCTAAGCTTTTGGTTAAGTGAATATCAGAACACTAGGTTGAGTGAATACCTAGGTTCGGAAGGATTGTTCATTAGAGATAGGATCTGTAGCAACCTGTTGAGTCTGAGTATATATATACGAGAGCGCGTATTTGTTAGTTATATAAAATGGTTTTATATTGTGTTAATTGATCGGTTGAGTGGTATATGGATTCTGGTCAATACGAGTAGCTAACGTTATTGATAGGGATCTCTAAACACTTGGACCAGGCCAACGGACACAATATTGTTTTAAAAAGGTAGATGAAATAATTTTACCCAGATATAATTTCTATATAAAAAAGTATCATTTTAAATGTATATGGTATTTGTAATGATTGGTTGAGATGATAATAATTTATCATCTAGGATTAGGAGTCTGAGTGTTGAAGTTGGAAGAGTATCTGTCGAGACTGTAAACCTAATACCGTCTCGAGTGAACTTTACAGTTGTGTAAGGATTTCACAATCTCTGAAGGAAACCTGTTAAGGTTCGGAGTTTATCTTTGAAGTTGGATGAGTAGAGTTGGATCTTCAGTTAGGCAGAAGTGAGTAATGGTATCTTGATACCTCAGGTAACAGTAGCTGTGTGATGAGATGCAGTGACTATGGATGTTCCCAAAGATGTTTTCTTTGGAACAAGTTAATGAAGTGTGTCTGTTTCGGTGTTGTGGCTGAGTTCAGCAGGGTGTTTCTGTTTGGTTTGGGTTTCGAGTTTCTCGAAGAGCTTTGGATTGAGAAGTCTTTGGCATCTGTGGCAGTAGTGCAGCTCGGAGTATTCTGTGCATTGGCAGGAAGTTTTCTGGCTGAGCAGTTTTTCTGAAGATAGAGTTCAGAAGCAGTATAGTGAATCCATTTCTTCGATGGATTGGATAGTTAAGTATGAACTGTTCTGATTGGTAAAGAGAGAACAGTTTTCTTTGCATTTTGGCTGGGTTGATCCCAAAAGTGACTTGCGATTGCTGAGTATTCTCTTGAGTTATCTGAGATTTTCTGGGATGTGTTGTCCAGTCTGTGCTTATGTTCATTCATCAGCATTTTCATTCTACTCCAGATCAGAGTGGTGCAGCAGAAGCAGTTTGGCGAGTGCTCTTGTTGTCTTTTCCAGATAGGAGAAGTTAGTTCGATCTTCTGATGTTTGGTAGTAGAGTTGTGTTTTGGATTATTGGTAGATCTTGAGAGGATCATTCTGTTGAGTTGTTTTTGGTTCTGTTTATTTCTAGAAGCATCAGCGAAGGTTGAGTTGATCAGGAAAGATCTGTAGACAGCTCAGGATCGTCTGAAGGATTTTGTGGGTAAGAACGGAGGAATTTGGAATTCGAAGTTGGAAACTTCGTTGTTGTGAAATTTTTCTCTGGTTAAAGGGAGCTATAAGATTAGGTAAGTCTGGGAAGTCAGCTCCGAGTTGTTTTGGATCTCTTCTGTGTTTTGATTTGGATAAAAGCTTTGATCTACTGGATTGAATGGTCAGTTTGGATAACTGGAATTCATTGTGTTTTACATATCTCTGAGGGAATACGTGTTTGATCTATCTCTGGTTTTGGAACCAGCAGTTCTGGAAGATTTGGTTGTTGAGTCAGACTCGTCTGTAGTCTGATATCTTGTTTAGTTCTATAGATCTAGATGAGTAAGAACTCTATAGCTTAGTATTGATGATTGTTTGGATTTTGTAGAGCGAGTATCCCGGTATATTTATATTTGGGGAAACTCGAGGAGATTGTATTCAGAATTTTGTTTGGATAATTAAAATTGTTTGATTGGATGAATTGTTTGCTATGGTTGTTAGCATATGGATGATAATATATGGTTGTGATTTAAATAGATTATTAAATTACCTTTGTTTTAAATTTCGGGGACGAAATTATTTTAAGGGGGGAGGAATGTAATATCCCGGAAATTTGGGGCAATATCAATTTACTAATCTGTTTAAATAATTAAATTGATTGATAATTTTTGATAATAAAATTTGAATTGATTTAATAATCTAATTTAATAAATATTTAAGTAGTGAATTTTATCTTTTAAAACCTAATAAATTGATTTCTATTTATAATGTATATATATTTGTATATATTGTAAATAGAAAAGCTTTGGTTTGTATTTAATTTACATATGATATGTTAATTCATTTAGTAATAGAAGTAATTTATAATCTCTTTTATAAATTATTTTAAAATTGATAAATTTGTTATTTCAAACAATAATTATAATAGGATTATTATTTCAAATTGAATGTGTTGTTTTAAATTTACTTTAAATTGGATTTTAAGAATATAATTTGAATTTGAATTTGAAATTCAAAAGAAGTAATATTTAAATAGTTTTAGACTTTAAAATATATGTATAAGCTTTTATTTATAAGTATAATTGGTTATTTCTTTAAAAAGTTATCTTTATATATAAATAGATAAGTAATAAGTGTTTAATAAATTAAGAAAAAGCTTTTATTTACATTTAAAATAAATATAAATTTATCATAAGGACATGTGTAAATCTATAAAAGCTTGTTATAACAAATGTAAACAAATTAACACATATAAAGACAAGTGTCATTTTGTTTTTAATTTTTCTTTTATTTTTAAATAAACCATTTATATTTATAAAAAGATGTTTTCCTCCTTCTCATCTCTTTTGCAAATCTTCATTTTCAAAAGCAAAGAAACTTTCAGCCTGTAAACAAAATTCTCAAACAAAATCAGTAATCAAATTCCTCAATCTCAAATCAAAGATCTGTAATTCATTTTAAAAATCAAATGAAAGCCTGTAACTAAGAATCTTCAAACAAGTAGTTCATCATTTCTCTGCATTCTGGAACCAAACCTGTATTTCTTCAAAACTGGAAATCAATACTTCCAAACCAGAAATCAAACTCAAACCAAAATGCAACTAAATCAAAGCCTGCATCTTTTTCAAAACCCTGGAAACAAAGGCCTGTTTTCTTATTCAAATCTGGAGCATGCAAAACAATTTCAAAAATAAGATCAAAGCCTGCAAATTTTCTTCTGTCTGAAATCAAAAGCAAGTAAATCTGAAAATCATAGCATGCATGCAAGTTTTCTAGCAAGCATTCTAAGTTTAAGAAGTTTTAAAGATCAAAGGATATTCAAAAAGCTTTTCAAAACTGTTTCAGAGGAGAAGCTCTGTTCTTCATCTTTCAAACAGGTGAGTAACACTTTTCTAAAAACTTAAGTATTTTTATCTGGTTGCATGTTATGGGAATAAATATGTTATGTGTGATTTTATATAAGTAGACTTATCTGTATATATGGATGTATATATATGTTGGTGTGCATATCTGTTATTAGCTCTGTTCCCAGTTTCAAGTTCAAAGTTTGATTTAAATCCTGTATCTTTTGACTTAGTTACTATTATGGTTTAAGTAAAAACATAAATTGCTTGTTTTATCATAGATTAGAGTTTTAAAATTTTAATTAAGTTAAAATAAACAGGAATGTCTCTAGGAACTAGAAACTACAGTGCATGTTTAAAATAGGTGAAAATTTAAGTATCTAAATTTATCAAGACAGGCATATAATCTAAAACCCTATCCTAAAACATGAATTTTAAAAGTGAAATCACAATTTTTAGAGGGGTATAGTAGGAGCAGATTGAGTTTGGCCAGAATTTGAATTCTGGGTGATCTCTGATGATCTAGTAGTTTGTCGGAGACGTGGTTCTCACTGGAGATAGTTGGATGATGGGTGAGGTAGGGAAAAATAGCAGAGGTGATGTCAAAGCTCTATGGCGATGGGGGTTGATCGGGAAAGTTTATAACCCTAGTTTTAGTGAGGTTGGGAAATAGGTTCGTCACGACGTCCAGAGGGGATCGAGTTCATCTGAACTCTGAGGATCTGAAGCTTGAAGGATGACGAAGACTTGGCCAGAAGTTCTGGTGCTCAGGTGGTCTCGATTGTCGAGGCGAGTTGAATTTGTGATCGTAGTTCTGGTTCCAGGTGAGGATCGTGATGCTCGATTTCGATTGTTAAGGTTGTTCGAGTTTCTGGTGTTCGTGATCGTGTGAGATGGTCGTGGTTGATATGTCGGCGATGGCATGGGTGGTCGGAGGCGATCGAGTCGCCTGTGCACGTGCACACGAGATATCGGCAATGGTTTTCGTATTTGAAGTTTGGGAAGATGAAGTCTGGGTTTGGCTCGAAGTTTTAGCGTGAGAGACTCGAAGCAGAGAGGGTTTCGACTCGGAGCAATTTAGTTAAGGCTCGGGTAGATTTTTGTTTACAGGTTTTAAACCTGACAGTGTTTTAAATTTAAATTTAGTTTAAAATTTTAAAGCAGGATTTAAAATAAAAGTTTTAATAAAAGTTTAAAGTATGGATTCAATTTAAATTTGTATCCTAGTTAAAATAAATGAGTTTATTAAATTATAATGTTTAAGTAAATTTAAAATGTTTAAAGAAGATTTGAATTTTAAATGAGTGGGTTTAAAATCTTATAAATTTCTTTTATAAATGTTAAGTGTTTCTTTAACATTTGGTTTTAAGAAGATTTTGTAAATTTGATTTAAATTTGGTTAAAGTTAAATTTGTAATTTATTTTAAATCTTTAATTTAAAATAAATTAAAAGAAAGATTTGAAAGTAAAAATGTTTTAAAGTCTTTTGTTAATAATAATTAAAATTGTTATAAAGGTTAATACTTTAATTTAGAAAGTAATTAAGGTTTAATGATTTAGGATTCATTAAATTAATAAGGTAATTAAGGAATAATTTAATAAATTAATTAATTTGAAATTAAGGATCATTTATTTAAATAAGTATAAAGTTTTTATAAATTATTAGAAATTTATTAATCAAGTGATTAAAGATTTATTTAAGCAATTAATTAAGTAATTAGAAATGAATTAATTTGTAATTAATAATAATTGATTAAAGCTTAATTACTTAAGGAAAGTAATTAAAGAATTGATTAATAATTAATGAGGGTTCATTAATTAGGGATTATTAAATAATTAATTAATATGATTAATTTTGTTAATCAATTAGATTAATTAACTAATGATAATCATTTGTGAATTGGTTAAGTATAATTACTTAATGAAAGTAATTAAAGTAATTAATTACTTAAGGTAATTAATTAGATAAATTTGATAAGTTTAATTTATTAATTAAATTAAGATAATCACTTGGTGATTGATAAGTAATTACTTAAATGTAATTAGTGAAGTGTAATTACTTATGTAACGACCCGTATTTTTACGGATCGACAAGTTCGTCAAAATCTGGAATTTTTGCATTTTTAAGTCATTTCAGATTTTTAGGCAGATTTGTCTAAGTCCTAGGTCGTGAACGACCTAAGAGCTAAGTCGTGACCGAGTTAAGGAATTCGGCGAGTTAGTGTTAGGTCGTGGGTTAGTTGGAGCGACCTATAGAATTATGCAACCTAGGATTTGGTTAAGTATTAGGTCGGCAGGGTGAGTTAACGACCTAAAGAACTGACCGACTTAAGGGTATGGCGACTCAAGGGTAGGCAGACCTAGTGGAGTAAGCGACCTAGTGGTTACTGGGTTAGTGTGGTTAGGTCGGTTGGACGAGTTAGTGGGTTGACCGACTTATGGTTGTAGACGACCTAAGGTTAGAGTTAGGTCATAGTAACCGAGTTAAGGGATAGGTCGCTATGTGTTAGGTCGTCTGGTAGCTTGGTTGGTTAGGTCGTAAGCGACCTAAGGGTTAGGTTGTTACCAAGTTAGGTCGACTGGGTGTGTTAGCGACCTAAGGAGTTAGCGTGTTAGCGACCTAAGGAGTTAGCGTGTTAGCGACCTAAGGAGTTAGCGTGTTAGCGACCTAAGGAGTTAGCATGTGGAGTAAGTCGCATAAGTGTTAGGTCGCTGGGTTTTGCCTAAGTGTTAGGTCGCTGAGGTTATAGGTCGTAGCAGTTGTTAGGTCGCAGATGCTTCTGGTTAAGTCGTAGGATGGCTAAGTGTTAGGTCGTAGGTCGACAGTGTTAAGTCGGCAGCGACTTAAGGAGATAGCCGAGTTACGACTTAGGGGCAGTTTTCAGCTATAAATAGGAGAGCTTCTCTTCATTTTTGGGATCCGGATTTTGAAGCGACGAAGTGCTGCCATTTTGAGAGCTCGGCTTCTACACTTCTTCACTTCTTTTCTCCACTCTAATCTAGTGCTTCCATCCATCCAAATCGAAGATCAAGATTGAAGATTCAAGAGCTTAGATTGAAGATCTTCATCTTTTCAAGTGAGATTTCTTCGTTTGAAGCGGATCCATGATAGATCAAGCTTCATCCTTCGCTGTCCAGATCTGAAGTGTGTTGATTTGAGGTTGTTTAGGTGATTTGGTGAGTGGTGATTATCTCTCACACAGATCCAAAGGAGTATATCGGATTGTTGGCTCGATTTGGTGTTAAAATAGTGATTTCCATGCATTTTCTTCATCCTATGTGTAGATCCATATAGATCCATTGTTCATGATGATGTTACATCCATTTTATCATATGTTAACCTATGCAAGTTCATTCATCAAGTTTGTAGAGATATAATCCATGTTTTCATGCTTATTGGACTTTCAACTCTTTAATTACGAAAATGCCATTATTGTTATAATTGTCTACTTAGATCATATTTGAATGCTTGATTGTTGGGATTGATGATTGATTTGATTGATTGTTATGAACTAGATGATTGATGACTAGATTTAGATCGAAGGTGATTCAAAAGCTAAGGGAAAGGCTCTTGAATTGGAAAAGCTGCTCGTGGCATATGTAGCGGGATGATGAAGCTCTTATGCATAGATTTGATGATGTGAAGTTGAGATGAAGCTTTGCAAGGATGTAATGAAGCGAGGCATCATATGATGAAGACTTGGTCTAATCCAGACGGGATCATTCCAAGCATGTTGATAACTCGGTGATATGATTCGAGTTGAAGATAATGAATGGATATGAGAATAGTCGTCGAGGAGGATGACTAGGAGGCTTGGATAGCATCGTTGTTGAAGGTTCTAGCATGCTCTAAGCAAGAGTACGTTTGGGCAGATTCGATAGTCCCAACGGCCAACTGTTGATGGTCGAGTACTCTGGGCAGATTCGATAGTCCTAGGCACGGGCTGCGACGACGTGCGGGAGTTATGTCTAGAACCGGGGTTTCCATTAGCCCTTGACGGACGGCTGAAAGAATGTGCCGGTCATTCAATTAACGGTGATATCGAAGCAATGATAACAGTGATAGCCAGAGTCATGGATGTTTGGTTGTATCGTCATTCGGACTCAAGAGCGGTATTTTCTGGGTGCTTATCTAATTTAGGCCTTGGTACTTGGAAAACATCGCCCTTGACTCGAGTGATAGTAGTTTTACTTTAAATTGTATGCTCTGCTATGTTTGTTTCTGCTTAGTGTGTGTCTGGGGGCTATCACTGTAGAATGAGGTTGGAGTGGGAGGGTTGTATTCCTATTCCTTTTTCCTTTATGCTCTTTTGGTATGTTGTTAGTTAATTTACCGCTCACTAAGACTATTGTCTGACTCAAGGCTTTATGTTTTTAATTCTTATTGCCTTGGGCTGTTCGTCCATTTTGGGACGGGCAGACTAGGTAGCAGGTGACAGGTGCTGTTCTCTTCTCACGATGCTGATATCGAAGACGAGCTAGAGGGTTGCATATTATCTTCTTATATGTACTGGATATTCCGCTGTTTTGTATTCTCTGAGAGATATGTAGTGAGGCTTGATGTATTGACTATTTTGATGCTTGTACTCAACTATTATGGAGTTTTATATGATGTCATTTTGTTCTGTAAAGCTTCACTGTACATATGTTCTATTGTATTTTGTCCATGCGCTGTGAGTAATACGATAGATTCTTTTGTTTTAAATCTTACCTTGGCAATCGTCCATGGTCGCCTGGCACACTTTTCAGCGCTTTATCTCTAGATTCGGTGCAGGGGTCATGGGCGGTCGTCACATTTGGTATCAGAGCATTGGTTAATCGATTTTACCCAACGCTCGCTGTCGTAACTACGTATGAGAGACGTAATTGTATTTTGATGGATGATTACTATATATAATATAGTAACTTAGTAGAGTTTGAGTCCTTTATGCAGTTGTTTCTCCAGATGTTCTAATCATTCCTTTTTATCGATATTGAGAATGAGTCGAAGAGGGAGACCAGCTGCTAGGGAAGGTCGTGCTACTGAAGAGACTGCTGATTATGCAGCCATGTTCGAAGCTATGATGACTTCGATCATGAGAAGGATACCAGTTCCGGGGGCAGCAGTAGATGTTGGAGTTCAATTCCAAACTCCGAAACCAGTGGATTTTGCCAAGTTGTGCAAGGACTATACTGCTCTTGGAGGGAAGGTTTTCTTGGGAACAGAATCTACCATTGAAGTCCAGAGGTGGATCGATGCTTGTAGAAGGATCTTTGGTGATTTGGGAATTGATGATGCAACTAAGAGGAAGTTGGCATCAAGGCAGCTTCAAGGGAGAGCTTCTGATTGGTGGAACTCTATTACCATCACTACTCCGGAAGAAGAGATTACTTGGGAGCAATTCCAAGTCAGATTTGAAGCTAAGTTCATTTCTACAGCTCAGAAGTCTGTTCTGTTCAAGAGGTTTGTGGAGCTCAAGCAAGGTGGAAGATCAGTTCTTGAGTATGTTTCTGAGTTCGAAGCTTTGTCCAAGTATGCCCGGTCATATATTGAATCTGCTTATCAGAAGAATGAGAAGTTTGTGACCGGCTTGGATAGTTATCTTGGGAGACAGTTGGTGGATCATTTGGACGATTCATTTGAGAAGCTTGTGGAGAAAGCTCTTAGGCATGAGAGTCTGTTTCCTAAGGAAGGACCTGTTGTTGTTGTTACCAAGGGAGAATCTAAACCACAGCAGGGTGGAAACCAGAAGAGGAAGCAGCAGCAGCAGAAGGGTAAGGATGGCCAGAAGAAGCCGAAAGGTGAGGTGACTTGCTACAATTGTCAGCAGAAGGGCCATTTCTCTAAGGATTGTAAGAATCCGAAGGCACCGATGAAGTGTCACAACTGTGACAAGCCGGGACATTTCAGGAAGAATTGTCCGGAACCAAGGAAGGACAGGCAGATTGTGCAAGCCTATGCTTTGGGGGCTGTTCCGTCGTCTTCAAAAGCTCCTACTGCTGAAGAGAGGGGAAAGAGTGTGGTTGTTCAAGGTACTCTTTTCCTATGTGGTATTCCAGTTAGAGTTCTGTTTGATACTGGAGCGTCGCATTCATTTGTTTGTAATGAACTAGTGGGCCGGTTAGATTTGAAGCCGGATATTGTTGATAGGCCATTGGTTGTGACTAATCCAGTTGGGGGTTCGTCTTGTTTGTGTATGTTATGCCGTGGTCTAGTTGTGTCGAGTCATGGTTGCTCTTTTGTTTGTGATTGCTTTGTTCTGAACTTTGCGGGGTTCGGAATTATCTTGGGTATGGACTGGCTTAGGAAGTATGCGGCAAAGGTTGATTGCGAAAGGTTGGAGGTGACAGTCGAGAATGTGGAGGGGCGAAAGATTGTGATACGATGTAAGCATGAAGAAGGCGTCTTCATGAGCTTCATGTACTCGCTAGTTGTTCCACGGGATGGACTGTCATCAGTGCCGATCGCAAATGGATTCGAGGATGTCTTTGACGAAGTCAAAGGGTTGCCGCCGCATAGAGAGATCGAGTTTCGTATAGATCTAGTTGAAGGAGCCAGACCTGTTGTGATGCCTCTTAGGCGGATGGCGCCTAGAGAACAACAGGAGTTGAGGGTGCAAGTTGATGACCTTTTACAGAAAGGATTCATTCGGCGTAGTGTGTCCGAGTGGGGTGCACCAGTTGTGTTTGCAACCAAGGCAGATGGGTCGTTGAGATTGTGCGTCGATTATCGTGAGCTGAATAAGGTGACTAAGAAGAACAAGTATCCATTACCGAGAATAGATGACTTGTTTGATCAGCTTCACGAAGCTAAGGTGTTTTCTCAGATGGATTTGGCAACGGGATTTCACCAATTGCGAGTGGCTAAGGATAGTGTGCCGAAGACTGCTTTCAGGACACCATCCGGTTTCTTTGAGTGGCTGGTAATGCCGTTTGGATTGACTAACGCGCCAGCATATTTTGTGGATCTTATGAATAGAGTGTTCAGAGATCAGTTGAACAAGTTCGTACTTGTGTTCGTGGATGATATTCTGATTTATTCCAGAACGGAAGAAGAGCACAAGACGCACTTGCGTACTGTTTTGGAGATCTTACGGAGACATCAGCTAAAGGCTAAGTTTTCGAAGTGTCACTTCTGGAAGAGTGAAGTGAGGTTCTTAGGCCATGTGATTTCTGGAAATGGAATAGCGGTTGATCCCGCTAAGGTGGCAGCAATCCAGGATTGGGTTAGACCTAAGAATGCATCAGATGTAAGAAGTTTTCTTGGATTAGCAGGATATTATCGACGGTTTATCAAAGACTTTTCCAAGGTAGCTGCACCGTTAACAGGATTGACGAAGAAGAACCAAGTGTTCAGTTGGAATGCTAAGTGTGAGCAAGCCTTCGGAATCCTGAAAGAGAGACTGACGAGTGCTCCTGTTTTGACTATTCCAAGTGGGAATGATGAGATGGTGGTTTACACCGATGCATGTGGTACTAGACTTGGAGCAGTGCTGATGCAGAAGGATAAAGTTGTTGCGTATGCCAGTCGACAACTGAAGCCGCATGAAAGGAATTACCCAACTCATGATTTGGAATTGGCGGCGATTGTATTTGCTCTGAAGATGTGGAGACATTATCTGTTGGGAGTTCGATTCGAGTTGTTTACGGATCACAAATCATTGAAGTATCTTTTCTCCCAAAAGGATTTGAATCTTCGGCAGCAACGTTGGCTAGAGTTTTTAGCATCATATGATTTTGGTATAGCTTATACTCCGGGAAAAGGTAACGCAGTGGCAGATGCGTTAAGTCGAAGACATACAGGATTGGGAGCCATGTTTTCCGAATGGAAGAGTCTCGAGTATTTAGCTGGATTTAACTTCAGGCCTAGATGCGAATTGGAACCTGAGATGTTGGCAAACTTATCGATAAGACCCACTCTTGTGGAAAGGATTGGTGAGAGCCAAAAGCGAGATGATAAGCTTGTCAAGATTATCCGTGAATTGGAATCTGGATTGGATCCAGAAAAGGATAAAGGATTCGAGGTCGATCGAGAGGGTTGGCTTCGGAAGCAAGGACGACTAGTTGTTCCCGAAATAGATGAATTGAGGAGTGAAGTTCTGAAGGAAAGTCATCACTCGAAGCTGACAATTCATCCAGGTGGAAACAAGATGTATCGGGATATGAAGAGAACCTACTACTGGGAAGGCATGAAGAAGGATGTTGGAGATTTCATTTCCAAGTGTATGAACTGCCAGTTGGTAAAGGCTGAACAGAAGAAGCCAAGTGGATTGCTTCAGCCCTTAGAGGTTCCTACATGGAAGTGGGAACAAGTGTCGATGGATTTTATCGATGGATTGCCTAGAACCAGAACGGGAAATGAAGGAATTTGGGTCATTGTAGATCGTCTGACTAAGAGTGCTAGATTCATTCCTGTTCGATCGAATAGGACTGCATCAAAGTTGGCTGAGTTGTATGTTAAGTGGATAGTTCGATTCCATGGTATTCCGAAGAGTATAGTGAGCGATCGAGATCCTTTGTTCACTAGTGGATTTTGGAAGAGCTTCCAGGAAGTTTTGGGAACCGAGTTGTGTTTGAGTACAGCTTATCACCCTCAAACAGATGGTCAGACTGAGAGAGTCAACCGAGTTTTGGAAGATCTCCTCAGAGCTTGTGTTTTGGACTTCGGAGGATCATGGGAAGATCACCTTCATTTGGTGGAGTTTGCGTACAACAACAGTTACCAGTCAAGCATTGGTATGGCACCGTATGAGGCATTGTATGGAAGACCGTGTAACTCTCCAACATGTTGGTTGGAAACTGGAGAAAAACTGATGCTTGGGCCAGAGATGATTCGTCAGACTTCAGATTGTATAGAAATCATTCGGCAACGAATGAAGGCAGCCCAAGACCGTCAGAAGAGTTATGCTGATAAGCGTCGAAAGGATTTGGAATTCGACGTGGGAGATATGGTTTTTGTGAAGATTTCTCCACTGAAGAATGTTATTCGATTCGGGAAGAAAGGAAAATTGACTCCGAGATTTGTTGGACCATTCCCGATCATCGAGCGAATTGGAAAGCTCGCCTACAGATTGGAGTTACCGGAGAAGATGTCGGGTGTGCACAATGTTTTTCATGTATCGTATCTACGGAAGTATGTGTACGACTCGAGTACAGTGGTTTCTGCTGATAGCTGTGAAGATTTCGAAGTTGATCCAGTTGATAGAAGACCTCGTAAGCCGCTTCGTGTTGTTGAAACTGACCCGAAACAGCTTAGGAGGAAGATAGTTAAGTTGCTCAAGATACAATGGAGTGATGATGATAACGACTGTACGTGGGAGGTGGAAGAGAGGATGAAAGCAGCTCATCCTGAACTCTTCGAGGTATGGCCCTAAGGTGTCGTGTCATCTAACGAAATTGTAACTTGTTCTAAGTCTTAGAATTCTGTACGCTAAGCTAGAATTGGATGCATGGTTTGTTGATTGCTATGGATGGTAGGCGTACAGAATAGTCTTTGATTGCTATGATTGCCTGGAATTTCGGGGGCGAAATTCCTAAGGGGGAGAGAATGTAACGACCCGTATTTTTACGGATCGACAAGTTCGTCAAAATCTGGAATTTTTGCATTTTTAAGTCATTTCAGATTTTTAGGCAGATTTGTCTAAGTCCTAGGTCGTGAACGACCTAAGAGCTAAGTCGTGACCGAGTTAAGGAATTCGGCGAGTTAGTGTTAGGTCGTGGGTTAGTTGGAGCGACCTATAGAATTATGCAACCTAGGATTTGGTTAAGTATTAGGTCGGCAGGGTGAGTTAACGACCTAAAGAACTGACCGACTTAAGGGTATGGCGACTCAAGGGTAGGCAGACCTAGTGGAGTAAGCGACCTAGTGGTTACTGGGTTAGTGTGGTTAGGTCGGTTGGACGAGTTAGTGGGTTGACCGACTTATGGTTGTAGACGACCTAAGGTTAGAGTTAGGTCATAGTAACCGAGTTAAGGGATAGGTCGCTATGTGTTAGGTCGTCTGGTAGCTTGGTTGGTTAGGTCGTAAGCGACCTAAGGGTTAGGTTGTTACCAAGTTAGGTCGACTGGGTGTGTTAGCGACCTAAGGAGTTAGCGTGTTAGCGACCTAAGGAGTTAGCGTGTTAGCGACCTAAGGAGTTAGCGTGTTAGCGACCTAAGGAGTTAGCGTGTTAGCGACCTAAGGAGTTAGCGTGTTAGCGACCTAAGGAGTTAGCATGTGGAGTAAGTCGCATAAGTGTTAGGTCGCTGGGTTTTGCCAAAGTGTTAGGTCGCTGAGGTTATAGGTCGTAGCAGTTGTTAGGTCGCAGATGCTTCTGGTTAAGTCGTAGGATGGCTAAGTGTTAGGTCGTAGGTCGGCAGTGTTAAGTCGGCAGCGACTTAAGGAGATAGCCGAGTTACGACTTAGGGGCAGTTTTCAGCTATAAATAGGAGAGCTTCTCTTCATTTTTGGGATCCGGATTTTGAAGCGACGAAGTGCTGCCATTTTGAGAGCTCGGCTTCTACACTTCTTCACTTCTTTTCTCCACTCTAATCTAGTGCTTCCATCCATCCAAATCGAAGATCAAGATTGAAGATTCAAGAGCTTAGATTGAAGATCTTCATCTTTTCAAGTGAGATTTCTTCGTTTGAAGCGGATCCGTGATAGATCAAGCTTCATCCTTCGCTGTCCAGATCTGAAGTGTGTTGATTTGAGGTTGTTTAGGTGATTTGGTGAGTGGTGATTATCTCTCACACAGATCCAAAGGAGTATATCGGATTGTTGGCTCGATTTGGTGTTAAAATAGTGATTTCCATGCATTTTCTTCATCCTATGTGTAGATCCATATAGATCCATTGTTCATGATGATGTTACATCCATTTTATCATATGTTAACCTATGCAAGTTCATTCATCAAGTTTGTAGAGATATAATCCATGTTTTCATGCTTATTGGACTTTCAACTCTTTAATTACGAAAATGCCATTATTGTTATAATTGTCTACTTAGATCATATTTGAATGCTTGATTGTTGGGATTGATGATTGATTTGATTGATTGTTATGAACTAGATGATTGATGACTAGATTTAGATCGAAGGTGATTCAAAAGCTAAGGGAAAGGCTCTTGAATTGGAAAAGCTGCTCGTGGCATATGTAGCGGGATGATGAAGCTCTTATGCATAGATTTGATGATGTGAAGTTGAGATGAAGCTTTGCAAGGATGTAATGAAGCGAGGCATCATATGATGAAGACTTGGTCTAATCCAGACGGGATCATTCCAAGCATGTTGATAACTCGGTGATATGATTCGAGTTGAAGATAATGAATGGATATGAGAATAGTCGTCGAGGAGGATGACTAGGAGGCTTGGATAGCATCGTTGTTGAAGGTTCTAGCATGCTCTAAGCAAGAGTACGTTTGGGCAGATTCGATAGTCCCAACGGCCAACTGTTGATGGTCGAGTACTCTGGGCAGATTCGATAGTCCTAGGCACGGGCTGCGACGACGTGCGGGAGTTATGTCTAGAACCGGGGTTTCCATTAGCCCTTGACGGACGGCTGAAAGAATGTGCCGGTCATTCAATTAACGGTGATATCGAAGCAATGATAACAGTGATAGCCAGAGTCATGGATGTTTGGTTGTATCGTCATTCGGACTCAAGAGCGGTATTTTCTGGGTGCTTATCTAATTTAGGCCTTGGTACTTGGAAAACATCGCCCTTGACTCGAGTGATAGTAGTTTTACTTTAAATTGTATGCTCTGCTATGTTTGTTTCTGCTTAGTGTGTGTCTGGGGGCTATCACTGTAGAATGAGGTTGGAGTGGGAGGGTTGTATTCCTATTCCTTTTTCCTTTATGCTCTTTTGGTATGTTGTTAGTTAATTTACCGCTCACTAAGACTATTGTCTGACTCAAGGCTTTATGTTTTTAATTCTTATTGCCTTGGGCTGTTCGTCCATTTTGGGACGGGCAGACTAGGTAGCAGGTGACAGGTGCTGTTCTCTTCTCACGATGCTGATATCGAAGACGAGCTAGAGGGTTGCATATTATCTTCTTATATGTACTGGATATTCCGCTGTTTTGTATTCTCTGAGAGATATGTAGTGAGGCTTGATGTATTGACTATTTTGATGCTTGTACTCAACTATTATGGAGTTTTATATGAATTCATTTTGTTCTGTAAAGCTTCACTGTACATATGTTCTATTGTATTTTGTCCATGCGCTGTGAGTAATACGATAGATTCTTTTGTTTTAAATCTTACCTTGGCAATCGTCCATGGTCGCCTGGCACACTTTTTAGCGCTTTATCTCTAGATTCGGTGCAGGGGTCATGGGCGGTCGTCACAACTTAGGAAAGTAATTAAAGTTAATTAGTGGATGTAATTAACTAAAGAAGATTTTAATAATAAAAGTAATTTTAGTTTAATTACTTTGTATAATTAATCAGGGGATTAATTAAAGGATAATTAATTAAGGAGTAATTAATTTATGAAGTGTAGTAATTAAGAGTAGTTAATTACTAAATGAGATTAATCAAAGGTGATTAATAAATGTGACTAATTAATTATTAATTTAAATAAGATAATTAATTAAGAATAATTAAGGATCATTAATTAATATAATTAATGATGTAATTAAGAATTGATTAATTAAGATTAATTAATAAATAATAAGTGATTAAAGTAATTAATTAATTGTAATTAATTAAGGATTAATGTAATTAAGTATGGTTAATTAATTAATGAAGTAATTAAAGATTAATTACTGTAATGGTTTAAGATAATTAATTTGTGAAATTAATTAAGTATTAATTACTTAAAGTAATTAAAGTATAATTAATCAGGAATGATTAATTAAGATGGATATTTAGAGTAATGATTAATTAATTGGTTTAATTAATAATTAAGTAAGCAGGATTTATAGAATGAAGTAATTAGTCTAATTCACTTTAAATTAATTAGATGATATAAATCATTGCTTAAGGATGGATGAATGAGATTGAATGTATTTCATTGTTTGATATCTCTGATGAGATATGATTGATATATGATATGGATGTTTGGTTGAATTATAATGATAATGTGAATTATCTGTTTGGGATGATAATGTAGATTATCTATTGAATTATCTATCTTTGTGTATATAGATAAGAATTGAATTGTTTTAACCTTAAAACAACTTGGCCCTTAAAAGATACGTTTTGGATTTCGATGAGACCGGGATCGGGTTTCCGTATACCGGGATTCCAGGTCTGGAGACCCGAATACCACATCGATCCAAATTTACGATAGGTCGTGAATCTCAAGTGAAGGTGAAGATTCAGAGTGCAAGGGTTATTGTCGTTAACTCTGAGGGTGATTCCAAAACGAGTGTAACGAGATAATGCCTTCGGTTTCGTTCGAACCCGGAACGAACTTGTATGGATTGAATGCTTTCAGCACATCGTCAGGCGGACGATGAGCATTCTAAGTGATATGTTCTGATTAAAGGTAATCGTAACCTCAAGCCTCATCAACCGGGAATGGCTAAAACAGGGGAGGTGCAGCAAGGCTTCGTGGGTAGCACCCACTGAGAGCAAGATAGATCCCTGTCTAGAGGTCCCTTTTCTTTTTATTCGGCTTAGTGTGTGGTTGGTCGCGCCAACTACGGGGTTATCTTGTTCGGAATTATCCAGTAAGGGATGGTTCCGGCTTTGTGTTGCAGAGGAGCGGGCGTACTCCTCGGTACGGTGATCTAGGCCACGTACTGTGACGGGCGGTACCCCAGTAGCCCTGCCATTGTATGGAATCCAAACTCCAATAAGTGCCGTACGTATTAGTTGTGCCCAACTATGTTGGAATGTGAGATGTAAGCATTTCAGCTATTTCTATATTTTACTTGAAAACCCTAGACCCTATTATAATAAAATTAGATTTCCTATCAAATGTTTTGGTTAGCGTAAGGTAAAAACTTACCCATGTTTATTTGTGGGGAGTCTTACGTGATACCTTTTCTTTCTAAAGGTTTTGAAGTTAAGCAAGTTTAACCTGTTACTCACACCAGACCCATGTCTGACCCAAGTGTTTATTTCTGTTTTATAAACTCTTGGGTACTCAAATTTTTACGAGTAGCCAAGGGATTCAGGTTTAGCTTTGACAAATATTCTGGAGGAGCAATGGAGCAGGAGGCTTCGGCGTTCGTAGATATAGTATTCCGCTGTGTTGATATCTGTGATAGTGTCTTGTCTTGTATTTGAGTTGTAATGTCTAGACAGATGTTTATAACTGTCTAGTAAGTGATGTATATGCTGTGTAACTCTGTAAATTGTTGTAAACTATGTAATAGTTTATGTTATTAATATAATTTATTCGTTCCGCTGTGAGATTGTTGTTGTTGTTTCTTTCTTTCTTCTCTTCTTTCTATTTTCTACCCCTTTCTTTCTTCATAATGATGCGACTTTCTGGGCATAGGAAGTCGGGACGTTACAATGAGCGGCTGCGTATTTTCACGGCTAGGTTGTGACTTGTGTGTGTATATATGTACGTATATTTTACTATTTGAAGCCCCGTTCACACTTAATTTTTCCGATCTCCAAACGGAACGTGCCGACAGGCGTTTATAAAGTTTTACCCCTATTCCGAACTCAATGGAATATGTTTCGAGGCGTAGTTCGAAAGTATACGGAAGTTAAGTGTAACAACCCGTAAATTTTTGATAATTAAAATAGTTAATTTAATAAGATTTCATGGTTTAATGTTGGAAGAATTAAAATTTTGTATTATTTATGATAATAATAACTAGAATGAATTATGACAATATTTGTCTAAGTTAATTATTAATAAATTGTATGAAATTCCCATAAATTGAAATGAGTTAAATATTATAACTTAGTTATAAAGGGAATATAAGAAAACAAATGTAAATTTTGGGTTAACTAATGAAATAATATATAGTCAATGGTAATGAAATCTAATTAGTATTGTATAGGTAATTGTGACACTTATTTGTAATAATATATTTGTAACTGTGATTTAAAGTTAATGGTGATAATTATTATAAGTTACCGGTTTATTTGTCAGTTGAATTGAATTTGAAAACCAATTGTAAATGAAATGAAATTTTATATATTAACTGGGTTTACAATCAATAACTGAAGTTGAATAACAAATGTTGGATGCACTGGATGTGAATAAGGTAATTGACTAATAACGGAAATTTATTTAAAAATCCAATATTGAAATATAAATGCTACTTATTGAATGAGTTTACGATCAATAGTTGGATAAATAAATGTTGAATTCATTAGATGTAAATAAAGTAATTGATTAGTAATGAGAATTCATTTAAAATCTAATATTGAAATTTGTTGAATATGGATCAATTAAATCGTTTAAATTTGATATTGGAAATAAATTGAATAATTGAATAGATTGAATAACGGGAATTGAATAACTGTATAACGGAAATAATTGTTCCATAATTTGAATTCGTTTTAAAGTTAAATTTTATAAGTTCATTTTCAAATATCTCAAGATAATGAATTTCGGATAATTTAAATTGTTTAAAATTTAAATTTGCAAATATTTGAATAATTGAATTTTGAATATAATATGATTGAAAATGATATCGAAGATTGATATAAAATTTTATTTAAACAACAATGAATTTGTTAACATTTAAAATTGGATTCGTAAGAAATTTTGTAAATTTTGAAAAGTCGTCGATTTAATCGACGAGTAAAAATAGCCTTCCGAGACACAGTCTCGGAATTCGATGAAACCAGTTCCATTGGATCCGTAATAGTATTATTATCGGATTTCATATTTCGTAGCATTTGGAGTTATCGTTTGGTTGTACGGGTTAGAAACGCGCTGAAATAAATAACGAAAATTTAATATTTTAATTCGATTCAAAAAGCTATCTTCCACATACGATCAAATTGGCTTCCGAAACACGTTCCATTGTGTTCGGAATGCGGGTAAAACCTTACGAACGCCTGTCGGCACGTGTTATTTGGAGTTCGTTCGGAAAATCATGAAATTTGTGAGATTAATATTAAAACAATATTAGTTATACGCGTGTATATACGCATTCATCCCGTAACCCTAGCTACTTTCTTTCGTGGCCGCCTCTGTTCGTTTAATGGCCGATATACAATCTCGTTCTCCCTCGTTTTTCTCTTAATCCATTCATCTTTAACAAAATCTTCCAACAAGTAATTCGTTGAGGGCATCGAGATTTGCGATGTCAACGGCTGCGATCGTTTTTCGAGTGATGGATTGACGGAAATTGTTGATTGAAGGCGCTGCGTTCAATCGCGTGGTTCGAGAAGGAGGGGCAACCGGGTTCGATGAGACTCTGGTCGAAGGTGGAGGGGGGTCGTAGCTTTGGAATGGAGGTCTCTGATCGTCTTCTGGAGGTCGATGGTGGTTGCGATATGATGTTCATCGAGGCGTCGTTGGGTTCGTTTGTTTCTGGTAGTTGCGTACGAAACTTGAGAGGGAAGAAGTAGCGTGCGCTTTTGATTTTCTGAAGCTAGACGTGTGGCCACGATTTGTTTAGGTGGAAAAATATAAATCTTGTTTAAATTGTATTAATATATATTCAAACTTTAACTAGTCGTATCTCATTCATTCGTTATCAGAATGGGACGAAACTTTTTGCGTTGGAATCGTAGGGACGAGATCTACGTCATGGATTTGATTTGGGGACATTTGAAGCTAACTAAAATTTCAGGTTAAATCGAACGTCGTTCGATTTGATTTGAAATTGAAAACCCAGGTGAGTGTTTTATAACGCTCACAACGTACTAGAATATTCTGATGCTAGTTAAATTTAATATTGTGAAGTGATATGATTTTTTTTTAGTCGTTGTTGATAAAATTTAACTGTCATCTAGATTGTCATCGAATTTAATGTTAGAAATTGAAATCGACAGTCAAATTAGAATTGAAATCGACAGTCTAATTAGAATTGAAATTTAATCGAAATTAAATTACCGAACATTTATAACTATGAAATTCTGTGATTTATATTGTCTGTTTGGATGATTGGTTGCGATGGATGCTATTGATTGATGTTTGAATGTTTGGATGTTTATTTGTTGTATATATCCTGTCATCACCCTGTGCATTATTTATAGTTGTAAATTAAATCATTGTTAATAAATTGAGAAATAGGTTGAAATGATATATACCTATGACACTATGGTTTGATTTGAAGTGATATATATCTATTCCTGAAATTTAATTGAAATAACTGATCACTTGGCCATAGGATAGAAAATTATATATGGGCACCGGATTGGTTAAATTAAATAATTTGTAAAATCTTTGATTTGGAATTATTTTTAAATGGTCTGATTTAAAGGAATTTAAAAATCAAATTTTATAGAAATTGAATTCATCGCGAGTTTGATGTTGAGATGTTGAAATAAATTTTGTTAAACAAATTGGTTAATAATTGAAGTTAAGATTTTGAAATTAAAAATTGTGATATGATTGAATTTCATTAATTGATTTGATTTTTAAAGAATTCAACGTTTATTCGGACTTTGACTATTATTAAGTAAAAGTGTGATAAAGACAACATTTTGACATCGAAATTGAGATAATTGGATTTGAGATGGAATAAAATTTAAATTTGAAATCAAAATTTGATTTGAATTGAAATTGAGATTTAATCGATAGAATGGAAATTTGAATTTGATTCAGATTGGTAAGTTGGAAATTAAAATGGTTGACTTTGAAGCTATTTCAAATTTGGTTTTCTGAAGTTATTCTGCTGTACAAACTATTTTAAATACTTAAACTATTTTATAGTAAACTATTTTAACCTATATTAACTATATTAAATTATTTTAACTTATTTCAAACATATTAACTTATTTTAATCTATTTTAAATCTACTTAACCCAATTTAATTTATTTTAAACTAATTAACTGTTTTAATTTATTTTAATTATATTTTATCTATTTTAAAGCTATTCAGCCTATTTTATTTTTATTTAATCTATCTTAAAAATCTATTTAACTATATTAAATCAAATTTAAACTATTTTGAAATCTATCTTTAATATTTTAGAGTATTTTAAATATTTTAAATTTTACGCTGTTCTTAAAACTATTCAAACTATTTTTCCAAAATTTCCAGCTGGTCAATAAGGTGAAATGTTTATATTTAAATCTTGGATTTAAATACGAATTGGGCTAAATGAAGTTACAACCTAAATTGAAATGTGAAATGATTTTTAAATTGAAATGAGATATTGGGCGAAATGATTTTTGAAATGAAATCGTATATTTTGCGTAGATACGATGATTTTGAAATGGATTTGATTTTGAAGTGAACTTGATATTTTGATATCAATTATGAAATTATTTTTGAAAATGTAAAAGAACCATCCGGTGTGTAATAAGCGTTCGGTTGTTAAAGAGACCGGGATCGGATATGGGCATACTCTCTATCGATACCGAAACCCACTTTAACAACTGTGTACGTGGTGGAGATTCCAAAAATGAAGTAGGATGGTTTGGCGACGATTCTATATGGTATGACGTGACCCTGACTCCCGTGAGTCAGCTTAGATGTGACTAAAATCAGGAGCTATACCGGGCCAATGTGAGGTCATTCCTCTTATCGGGCATATTTCTTCGATACCATTCTATTGCTTTTGTGATTATTTTGGTGGCCACCCCTCGATTGTTGGGAGTGTGTCCGAGGTGGGCGGTAGTAGCTGCTATGCGTCACCACCAGTCCGGGAGTGCAATTGGTATATCTACCCTGGCATTTCCTCGTGTGCCGTGTTCACATGCCCTAGAGCGCCTTCTACGAATTTGTTTTGTACCATACCTATGGAGTGCCCTCTGATAGCCCTCCAGTTTACGGAGGAATTATGGTACTGTATAGACTATGGGAATATAAAAAAATGTGTTAAGGGGGATATGGGTAACGCCTTAACGCTATTTTAATAGTTTATTTTACTATAGACATATTATAATAGCGTATTGTACTACATAGTAGATAGTTTAACGGATCCTTAAGAGATGGAAAATCCCGTAACATCTCTTGAGTTATTGCACGCACGTCGACACTGGATAAGAGATGTCAAACCCCGTAAACATCTCTGACGCCGTTACACTCATATTTATTTATGACTGATTTAACTTACATAAGGATGTTTTAGTCCTGACTCGAGTGTTTTGTCTTTTCATTACGCTCGGGTCAGTCCTGAGTTTTTTCAGCTTATTGAAGATCTATTCTGGAGGACGAAGACGAAGATTTGGTATACTATTACTATTATTATCCTTGCACCATGCTGTCTGCTGCATTATTTTATTTGTTCTGTTGTATATGTATAACTCTGATAAATGATGTATAAATGATAATCAAAAGTATATTAAACAGCTTCATTAACTGTTTATTTGATTATTATATTTTATCTTTCCGCTGCGAGATTCTGTGGTTGTTTCTTGTTCCTTTTCTCTTCTTTTCTTATTTACCCCATTAACAATCCTCCCTTTTGAATCGTTTGGAATCGGCATGTGTGTCTGCTTGTCGATTTAAATTGTCCAAAAAGGTGGGTCGTTACAGTTGGTATCAGAGCTTTGGTTTAGCGATAACCTTAGCTTTGTGGGGTCTGACTCTTTATTAATAAGGGTAGTAATACCCTATGATGAGTCATTGAGTGTGTATATACGAGAGAGCGTATTTGTTAGTGGTATAAAAAAAATTTATATTGTGTTGGTTGATTTGTTGAGTGGCATATGGATTCTGGTCAATACGAGTAATTAACGTTATTGATAGGGATCTCTCAACACTTGAACAGAACAATTCGACATAGTATTGTTTTGAAATTGGGGAAATGAAATAATTTTGCCCTAATTATATTTTACATATAAAAGAAATAATTTTCAGAAATTATTATGATTCATCCAGTTTGTTTGGTTGTTAGAAATGATAATATGGATGGTTGCCGTAAATTGGATATTGGGTTTTAATAAATAAGGTTTATTACAAAATAAATAATGATAAAACAACTTATAGAATGTTTTAAGAAGGTAAAATTTTGTAAGAATAATTTATAAAATGTGACTTATAAATTAAATTGAATCTAAATTGAGAAATATTGAATTTAAGACCCGGGGATTTTGAAAATGGTTTTCAAAACTTTGAAGAAAATATGTAATGATATGAGTTGAAAAATATTTATGGAAACATTTTGAAAGGATTTTTAAGAAGGAATGAATTCAGTACTCCTCTCTTATGTCGCTGGAAAATAATTTCGGTGATGACTGCGCAGCATCATCGACGTTCATTTTCGAGTCTCAGAGTGGGGGAGACTTTTGCGAAGCTTTGCTTTGCTTTGAAACCGTTTTGGAAAATGCATTTTTGGTTTAAAACTACAAAAGTATGATTTGATAGATATAAGATATAAATGTATATATTTATTTCAAATGATTTGAAATGAACCGGGCATTTAAATTTCTAAGTTCTGTTAATGAATATTTTTCAAAATATTTGAATGAAATGTGAATAATCAGAACTTATATAATAAGAGGATTTAGAATTCTAAGATTAAATGTTTTAGAAACTTTAGAGTGAAAGTGTAACTCTTAAAATGGAAAGGTATTGAAAGGTAAAGAAAATATAAACAAGTTAAAAAATTGCGAACATCCTAATTTAGTAAAATGAATCCTATAAAATTTGTATTGTATCAAATTGCATTCTAATAACATATGATATGACTTACCAAATGCTAAAAGATAAAATGATGTTTTGGTTATGTAATGGGATAATATACAAGTAAGCAAAACCTAAAAATAATTGAAATATACAAGTAAGCAAAACTTAAAAGTGATTAAAATGTATATAAATAGAATTTGGTTGTGATAAAAATGTGATATACTTAAGTATAATATGAAATGATGAATGGCTAAATGGAATAAGTAAGTAGAACTTAAGAAAACCGGCCAATGAATCAAAATAATATCTTTATAAATTTGTGATAGAATTAAATATAAATTTTCAAAGAAATGGTGAAATTGAAATTGTAGTTTTGAGGTAATTACAAACTTAGATAAAGTCCAACTTCTTATATATGACTTTTATAGGATAATTATAAACTAACTGATGATTAATAAAATGTTCCACAAATAAATTTGTTATTAACTGAAATTATGAAAATGAACTATATAATTAACTAAAATTATGAAATTGAAGTGAATGTTAACAAATGAATTTGGTATAGCTAAGAATCAATTGAAGAATGAAATTGAATTTAATTAAATTACATGGAATGTTTAAAATGAACTTAACTAAGCAAATTGTATGAAATGATGCATATAAAAAAAATGATAGTATAAAAGAATATGCTATGTAAAGAAATGGAACTAAGTAAATAAGGGGTGTGAATAATGCATTGTGGATAATTAATTGTAAATGAAATGAAGGTAAGTAAATTAATTGAATATAGATGAATTGTATAGAAATCTATTGAAAGTTAATAGTAAGTTGTACATATATTATTTTATTCGCATAACAATTTGATCTGAATTCGAGCATAGAATTTCGAGATAATTTATATCGATCCAAGTAAGGATTTTTCACTCGATTCTCGACTGCGAACCCTGGATATGGATTTTTGATTTGATCCTGGAATTCTCTATCATAGTATATGGCTATGCAAGGAGAGTAACAGTTTCTGATCAAGAAACCAAATCTGAGTCCGCACTAGAGAGTCGTGTGAACGATACTAGTTTGAAAGTGAAATTATGTGATCAAATGAGTGATCAGATTTGATATTGCGTACGGATGATATAAGTACTTCGTACAAGTTTAAGTAAAGCTAATATTGAAAATTGAAAATGCAAATTATAAAATGATTTTAAATTATATGATTTGATATAATTGTTAAATAAGATGCAGGTATTTAAAAATCAAGGAAATTTGGATTGCCCGACAAAAAGGTACGTGTTTATTTATCATTGGATTTGATGGTTTTATGATGGAGCCACTTGGCTTTTTTTTTCTTTTGTTGGTTTGGGGCCCGTAGGGGCGGTTTTGTAGTTGTGCCGATCGAGCCGCGCAAAGGAGACGCTGCCGAAATTTTCCGTAAATCCGGGTGTTAGAAAATTCTTGAGTTTTAAAATTTTATAACTCATTTGGATAACCAACTTGTAAATTTCGTAAGCTTATCGGAGTAGCGTAGTGGAAGTGTAGTAACGACTTTATAAATGAAATTTCATTGTTTTATAAGTTGATAACTTTGAATAAAATATTTCAAATGTTGAATTCTTTACTTAGTTCTTTTTCCCTTCTTTTTCCTTTTCGAGGACGAAAAGTTTTGAGTGGGGGAGAGTGTAACAACCCGTAAATTTTCGATAATTAAAATAGTTAATTTAATAAGATTTCATGGTTTAATGTTGGAAGAATTAAAATTTTGTAATTTATTTATGATAATAATAACTAGAATGAATTATGACAATATTTGTCTAAGTTAATTATTAATAAATTGTATGAAATTCCCATAAATTGAAATGAGTTAAATATTATAACTTAGTTATAAAGGGAATATAAGAAAACAAATGTAAATTTTGGGTTAACTAATGAAATAATATATAGTCAATGGTAATGAAATCTAATTAGTATTGTATAGGTAATTGTGACACTTATTTGTAATAATATATTTGTAACTGTGATTTAAAGTTAATGGTGATAATTATTATAAGTTACCGGTTTATTTGTCAGTTGAATTGAATTTGAAAACCAATTGTAAATGAAATGAAATTTTATATATTAACTGGGTTTACAATCAATAACTGAAGTTGAATAACAAATGTTGGATGCACTGGATGTGAATAAGGTAATTGACTAATAACGGAAATTTATTTAAAAATCCAATATTGAAATATAAATGCTACTTATTGAATGAGTTTACGATCAATAGTTGGATAAATAAATGTTGAATTCATTAGATGTAAATAAAGTAATTGATTAGTAATGAGAATTCATTTAAAATCTAATATTGAAATTTGTTGAATATGGATCAATTAAATTGTTTAAATTTGATATTGGAAATAAATTGAATAATTGAATAGATTGAATAACGGGAATTGAATAACTGTATAACGGAAATAATTGTTCCATAATTTGAATTCGTTTTAAAGTTAAATTTTATAAGTTCATTTTCAAATATCTCAAGATAATGAATTTCGGATAATCTAAATTGTTTAAAATTTAAATTTGCAAATATTTGAATAATTGAATTTTGACTATAATATGATTGAAAATGATATCGAAGATTGATATAAAATTTTATTTAAACAACAATGAATTTGTTAACATTTAAAATTGGATTCGTAAGAAATTTTGTAAATTTTGAAAAGTCGTCGATTTAATCGACGAGTAAAAATAGCCTTCCGAGACACAGTCTCGGAATTCGATGAAACCAGTTCCATTGGATCCGTAATAGAGTATTATTATCGGATTTCAAATTTCGTAGCATTTGAAGTTATCGTTTGGTTGTACGGGTTAGAAACGCGCTGAAATAAATAACGAAAATTTAATATTTTAATTCGATTCAAAAAGCTATCTTCCACATACGATCAAATTGGCTTCCGAAACACGTTCCATTGTGTTCGGAATGCGGGTAAAACCTTACGAACGCCTGTCGGCATGTGTTATTTGGAGTTCGTTCGGAAAATCATGAAATTTGTGAGATTAATATTAAAATAATATTAGTTATACGCGTGTATATACGCATTCATCCCGTAACCCTAGCTACTTTCTTTCATGGCCGCCTCTGTTCGTTTAATGGCCGATATACAATCTCGTTCTCCCTCGTTTTTCTCTTAATCCATTCATCTTTAACAAAATCTTCCAACTAGTAATTCGTTGAGGGCATCGAGATTTGCGATGTCAACGGTTGCGATCGTTTTTCGAGTGATGGATTGACGGAAATTGTTGATTGAAGGCGCTGCGTTCAATCGCGTGGTTCGAGAAGGAGGGGCAACCGGGTTCGATGAGACTCTGGTCGAAGGTGGAGGGGGGTCGTAGCTTTGGAATGGAGGTCTCTGATCGTCTTCTGGAGGTCGATGGTGGTTGCGATATGATGTTCATCGAGGCGTCGTTGGGTTCATTTGTTTCTGGTAGTTGCGTACGAAACTTGAGAGGGAAGAAGTAGCGTTTGCTTTTGATTTTCTGAAGCTAGACGTGTGGCCACGATTTGTTTAGGTGGAAAAATATAAATCTTGTTTAAATTGTATTAATATATATTCAAACTTTAACTAGTCGTATCTCATTCATTCGTTATCAGAATGGGACAAAACTTTTTGCGTTGGAATCGTAGGGACGAGATCTACGTCATGGATTTGATTTGGGGACATTTGAAGCTAACTAAAATTTCAGGTTAAATCGAACGTCGTTCGATTTGATTTGAAATTGAAAACCCAGGTGAGTGTTTTATAACGCTCACAACGTACTAGAATATTCTGATGCTAGTTAAATTTAATATTGTGAAGTGATATGATTTTTTTTTAGTCGTTGTTGATAAAATTTAACTGTCATCTAGATTGTCATCGAATTTAATGTTAGAAATTGAAATCGACAGTCAAATTAGAATTGAAATCGACAGTCTAATTAGAATTGAAATTTAATCGAAATTAAATTACCGAACATTTATAACTATGAAATTCTGTGATTTATATTGTCTGTTTGGATGATTGGTTGCGATGGATGCTATTGATTGATGTTTGAATGTTTGGATGTTTATTTGTTGTATATATCCTGTCATCACCCTGTGCATTATTTATAGTTGTAAATTAAATCATTGTTAATAAATTGAGAAATAGGTTGAAATGATATATACCTATGACACTATGGTTTGATTTGAAGTGATATATATCTATTCCTGAAATTTAATTGAAATAACTGATCACTTGGCCATAGGATAGAAAATTATATATGGGCACCGGATTGGTTAAATTAAATAATTTGTAAAATCTTTGATTTGGAATTATTTTTAAATGGTCTGATTTAAAGGAATTTAAAAATCAAATTTTATAGAAATTGAATTCATCGCGAGTTTGATGTTGAGATGTTGAAATAAATTTTGTTAAACAAATTGGTTAATAATTGAAGTTAAGATTTTGAAATTAAAAATTGTGATATGATTGAATTTCATTAATTGATTTGATTTTTAAAGAATTCAACGTTTATTCGGACTTTGACTATTATTAAGTAAAAGTGTGATAAAGACAACATTTTGACATCGAAATTGAGACAATTGGATTTAAGATGGAATAAAATTTAAATTTGAAATCAAAATTTGATTTGAATTGAAATTGAGATTTAATCGACAGAATGGAAATTTGAATTTGATTCAGATTGGTAAGTTGGAAATTAAAATGGTTGACTTTGAAGCTATTTCAAATTTGGTTTTCTTAAGTTATTCTGCTGTACAAACTATTTTAAATACTTAAACTATTTTATAGTAAACTATTTTAACCTATATTAACTATATTAAATTATTTTAACTTATTTCAAACATATTAACTTATTTTAATCTATTTTAAATCTACTTAACCCAATTTAATTTATTTTAAACTAATTAACTGTTTTAATTTATTTTAATTATATTTTATCTATTTTAAAGCTATTCAGCCTATTTTATTTTTATTTAATCTATCTTAAAAATCTATTTAACTATATTAAATCAAATTTAAACTATTTTGAAATCTATCTTTAATATTTTAGAGTATTTTAAATATTTTAAATTTTACGCTGTTCTTAAAACTATTCAAACTATTTTTCCAAAATTTCCAACTGGTCAATAAGGTGAAATGTTTATATTTAAATCTTGGATTTAAATACGAATTGGGCTAAATGAAGTTACAACCTAAATTGAAATGTGAAATGATTTTTAAATTGAAATGAGATATTGAGAGAAATGATTTTTGAAATGAAATCGTATATTTTGCGTAGATACGATGATTTTGAAATGGATTTGATTTTGAAGCGAACTTGATATTTTGATATCAATTATGAATTGATTTTTGAAAATGTAAAAGAACCATCCGGTGTGTAATAAGCGTTCGGTTGTTAAAGAGACCGGGATCGGATATGGGAATACTCTCTGTCGATACCGAAACCCACTTTAACAACTGTGTACGTGGTGGAGATTCCAGAAATAAAGTAGGATGGTTTGGCGACGATTCTATATGGTATGACGTGACCCTGACTCCCGTGAGTTAGCTTAGATGTGACTAAAATCAGGAGCTATACCGGGCCAATGTGAGGTCATTCCTCTTATCGGGCATATATCTTCGATACCATTCTATTGCTTTTGTGATTATTTTGGTGGCCACCCCTCGATTGTTGGGAGTGTGTCCGAGGTGGGCGGTAGTAGCTGCTATGCGTCACCACCAGTCCGGGAGTGCAATTGGTATATCTACCCTGGCATTTCCTCGTGTGCCGTGTTCACATGCCCTAGAGCGCCTTCTATGAATTTGTTTTGTACCATACCTATGGAGTGCCCTCTGATAGCCCTCCAGTTTACGGAGGAATTACGGTACTGTATAGACTATGGGAATATAAAAAAATGTGTTAAGGGGGATATGGGTAACGCCTTAACGCTATTTTAATAGTTTATTTTACTATAGACATATTATAATAGCGTATTGTACTACATAGTAGATTGTTTAACGGATCCTTAAGAGATGGAAAATCCCGTAACATCTCTTGAGTTATTGCACGCACGTCGACACTGGATAAGAGATGTCAAACCCCGTAAACATCTCTGACGCCGTTACACTCATATTTATTTACGACTGATTTAACTTACATAAGGATGTTTTAGTCCTGACTCGAGTGTTTTGTCTTTTCATTACGCTCGGGTCAGTCCTGAGTTTTTTCAGCTTATTGAAGATCTATTCTGGAGGACGAAGACGAAGATTTGGTATACTATTACTATTATTATCCTTGCACCATGCTGTCTGCTGCATTATTTTATTTGTTCTGTTGTATATGTATAACTCTGATAAATGATGTATAAATGATAATCAAAAGTATATTAAACAGCTTCATTAACTGTTTATTTGATTATTATATTTTATCTTTCCGCTGCGAGATTCTGTGGTTGTTTCTTGTTCCTTTTCTCTTCTTTTCTTATTTACCCCATTAATAATCCTCCCTTTTGAATCGTTTGGAATCGGCATGTGTGTCTGCTTGTCGATTTAAATTGTCCAAAAAGGTGGGTCGTTACATTACGGCATTAAACGGCTGATTTTAAATTAATTGCCTTAAATTAATTTCTGCGCGTTTTCAGTTACCACGAGCAAACGATAAATCTGATTGCTACGAAATTTGAAATCTGATAATAATACGCTATTACGGGTCCAATGGATCTGGTTTCGTCGAATCCTGAGACTGTGCCTCGGAAGTTATTTTAACACGTTGATTAAATCGAGAAATTTTCAAAATCTACAAAAATACATGAAGTTCCAATTTTAAAAACTTACCGACTCAATTATAACTCAAATAGAATTTATATTCATATTAGAAACCATTTCTATTCATCTAAAATCACAAATTCAATTTTTCACCCTATTCCTAATATTAAATTTCATTATTAAATTAATATATAAAATTCCAAATTTTTAATTTTTTGACTTTTAATTCCATCCAAAAGTCCAATATCATAACTCTAATTCAAATAGAGTTTAAATCCACTTTAGAAATCATTTCCTTGCACATTTACTCCAAATTCACATATTTATCCAATTTCAAATATTAAATTTACTATTCAACAAACCCATTATATATTTGAAACTTTAAATCATTTCACAAATTCAACCAAAATCTCCATATCCAAAATAAATTAATATTTCAAATTCAACATTTAAAATAAATTAAACGTTCAAAATTAAATTACCATAAACCCCAGATCGTTACATTGCTCCCCCCTTAAATAAATTTCATCCCCAAAATTGCTAGGGTAGGAAAAATGCTCCCAATCCATTTCTTTTTAAAACTCGCTTAGTTAAAACTCGATATTTCACTTTTCTAAATTTTTTAGTTTCATTCAAAACAATTTGGTTTCCATTCCAAATCAAAACCTTTATTTCAATTACCGTTCAAAATCAACTTCTCTGGTAACAAAAATTTTCAAAATTTTTCTAACACCCTTAATTTCTGAAAAAAATTTACAGTCTCCTTTGTATGGAGAGCCTTTTGCGATATCACAAATATGATAAATATATATACATTGACCCACACGGTCGGAAACACAATTATATATCAATATATATTTCATTTTTGCTTTTAATACGTAAGCATACCTTATATTAGCATTATTAAGCGAGCTTGCTAAATTTATATGCAATCACACACCCAAAATCTATCCAAACAGCCCTGTACTTGCTCAAAATAAGCGCATAAGTTTCAAAATCATGAAATTTTCATAACATTCCATTCCTTTAATGAATTAAACACATGTTTCCCATAAAACAAATACATTATAACATGTATATTTGAATGCATAAGCAAGTACAAGTTCTAAACAATCAATCATCCATTTCTAATCAATGTACATTCAATTTCAAATTGATTCACAATCCATTCCTTTGCATTCCATTCACATTCTCACTTATTATATTTATATCCATCTTATTAAGCATCAATTTATCCATTTAAATTGATTCTAACCAATTTATCTATTTTCCATTGATTCCCATTAAATTTATTCACTTCCATTTACTAAGTATATCCAATTTATATTATACCACTTGGGAACCATTCCATGCTAATTTATCTACAAACCATTTCATAAAATTATCTCTAAGGTTTATTATAAACATTCCATATCGCTGCTTAAGTTATATTCAGCTTTAAAACTTAAGTTCACACTCAAACTTATCCAATCCATACTCCAAAATCATATTCAATTTATTTTCTTGTTATCAAATGTTTAACCAATTTAAGTTGGTCATACTTTTCACTTTCTCAGTTTAATAAGTTATACAAACCCATTTATTCACAATTCCCTGAATTCCCACTTAAATTTACTCACATTCTATATTTATAACATATAGTTACATAATAACTTCACAATTCATATTTATATTCAATCTACTCAATTCCAACTCACCCTCCATTTATAAATCAATTTTTGAATTTCCATTTCGTTTACCATAATATCAAACCATTTTTCATTTATGTTTTACCATTTCTTTTCTCAATTCATAAGTTCAAGAACTCATTTACTTTAAATCTCATATCTCTTACTTGAGTCCATTCACATCCTATAATCATAACTTTAGATTATATATATCACTTTATAGCTTAAGTGTATCCATTCCATTAAATAGTCATAACTTATAGTTATATAATCATTCTACATTTCAACTTTATATTCAATTTAATTCAAATCCCAGTTCAAGTTTTATTTAACTCATCTTAAGTTAAATTCAACCCATATCATTCATTTTAACCTTTTCAAGTTAACTTTAATCTCAGGATTAAAATTCTCACTTTCCCTTTCTTATCTATATCAACTCCCAATTATAAGTCCAATACTGATTTTATCCTGACTTCACAAATCATTTAAACGGAAATCCCATAATTCAATTACCCGGTTTTATTTCAAAACATTTCGAAATCATAAATATACATATATCCACTTTTGTATATATCAAATCATACTTTCGGAATTTTAAAACAACTTGGTTTTATCAAAACAATTTCCCTTTGGAATTTCTAAAACAAAACTTGTTTACCAAACAAGTCCAAAGCAAATAATCATACCCAATCACTATGGTAGCAATTCGTCACTTAGAAACTCAAAAATGAACACCGATGGTGCGGCCATCATCACCAGAATTATTTTCCAGCGACTGAAGTGAGTTCAGTGCTTTCTTACTTTCAAAACTCTTTTTAAACAATTTCTATTCAAAAATATCTCAAAAATAATATTCCATTCTTCCTTTCAACATTTTGGAAAACATTTTCAAAATTCCCAAGATTTTAAAATTACCAAATACTTAATTCGAATCCACTTAAAACATTTCCCAAAATTTCCGAGATTAAATTTCCAAATTCTGGTTTGAATCCACTTTTAGTTACAACTCATATGTATAATTATACTTATACCATTTCTATTTGGTCATATAAACCATTTCAATTTTTATAATATTCTTTAGATTATATTAATACCAACCAAACACTCCAAATATATACACTATAATAATTCCAGAAAAATGTTTCTTTTATATCAAAATATAGTTTGGGTAAAATTATTTCATTTACCCTCTTCAAAACAATACCGTGTCAGTTTACCTTGTTTAAGAGTTTAGAAATCCCTGGCGATTAGGTTGTACTTCTCGTGCCAACTAGAATTCATGAACACTCAACCGATAAGTCAACACAATATAAAACATTTTAAATTCACTAACAAATACACGATCATATCTATTAATACACTCAAAGCCATTCTAGAGTACTACTGACTCCATCTCTAATGAGTAATCCCCACCAAAGCCAAGGTTCTCGCTTAACCTTCAGCTCTGATACCAAAATTGTAACGACCCACTTTTCTGTAAATTCTAAGCTGACAAATAACCGCACATGCCAACTCAAATTGAACAAAAGTTGGATTGTTAGGGGTAAGAAGAACAGATAGAAGATAAGAAGAAAACTAAACAATACAGAATCTCACAGCGGAACGAATAATCTATAATATATCACAAGTCTTTACACAAAACAAAAACTTTATATATATATATATATATTCAATCATTAATCAGAGTATAATAGTCAATATAATAATCTAAACAGTTATAATAACTTTTCCTCATATACATAACACACAGCGGAAATAACCAAGTACTTGAATACGTCTCTATCATCTAGCTCATCTCCTAAGCTCCATAGCATTCTAACCCGAATCTGTAATACTCGGTCTGACCCGAGCATTATAATAAAATAACACCCGATTCAGTCTGGAAAACCAGCGTGAGAAAACACACTCAACTTGAATTATTAAAGTTGTCAAAATCCTTTGAAAACAAAGGTATCTCGTAAGACCGCGTCACACATAAACACGGCGGGTTTTTACCTTACGATAACAAAAACACTTTATATCAAAATCATCTGATATTATAATAGTGTCTATAGAAAGTAAATTAGAAAATAGCTGAAATGCTTACATCTCACGTTTCAGCATAGTTGGTATACAATCAAAAACGTACAGGCTGGTAGTGGATATTGGATTCCATACAATGACTGGGGTACTGCCCGCCACAGTACACCTCTAGAAAAATGTACCGAGATCGTACCTAACGATCACTACCAACACAGGATCGGCCTACCCCTTACTGGATAGTACCGAATATGTTATCACCCTGGGTGTTCCCACCCTTTTCGAGCGCTCTCTTTTCCATGCACAATCATATCCATAAATTATAATATAATATTTCCGAGGGTATCTAGAAAGGTGATAACATACCTTACTTGGATGCGACCCACTTAGCCCTGCTGCATCTCCCCTGTTTTAGTCATTCCCAGTTGATGAGGCTTGAGGCTACGTTTACCTTTTTGAATAGCATTCATTCTTGGAATGCTAACACTGTCTTCCAGGAAAACAATGCAATGATATAATTCATCCATACAAGTTGTCATGGGTCTGGACAAACCAAATCTCCTTCAATGTTACCATCTCCATTATCTTTGAGATATCACAATTCGTACGCACAAACCGGATCGAAGTGGTTTTCGCATAATTTTAAATCTGATCCCGGTCTCTTCGAAACGATCAACGAATTTGGCCAGATTTGATAGTCGGTTATTTAACTATCAAATAACACACATAAGCAATCACTAGACCCATATTATAATTTCCCAAAATATTTATTTCAAAATATCTTTACAAGGATATATATATATATCCAAATTTTTCCCAGTATTCCATCATTTGAAAACAATTACAACACTTATCCATCACAGGATATTTTTAAACCATTTCAATACTTAGAAATATTTTTGAACTCAATTTATAAAACTTAGGAAAGTATTTCTATATAAATCATTCCTCTCTTAAAATAATTTCCAAAACCCTTTTTCAATACTTAGGAGAATATTGATAGGCAGATTCTCCAAAATCAGTTTAATATCGAACTCAGAAAATATTTCATAACTTATCTCAGAAAACTCCAGAATTATTAATAAATTCCCTTTTTCCATTTCCAAAAACTAATTATACTCATTTATAATTCCAACTAAAAATTCATAATTTCTTTAATGAATTCATACTCATTCCTATGTCCCATATTCCAACATTTTAGAAAATTCCCTTTCTCTTCCAAATTCTCTTACAAGATTCCTTTATCAAAATCATATCCATTTTTTTAAAATCAAGAAAATGGAGGACTCCATTTCTCTGATTCCTGTTCCTCCCCATCCTCCTCCTCTTCCTCCTCCCTCACCTTTGTTTCTCCCACCACATCTTTCATCTCATTCTTATCGATCATCTTCTACACCTCAATCTCCTCTACATCGACAATCTTATCGACCATTTTCTCTGATTCCTGTTTCTCCTCCTCATCCTCCTCCTCATTCTCCTCCTCCTTCCTCACCTCTGATTCCCCCACCACATCCTTCACCTCATCGACCATCTTCTACACCTTAATATCCTTCTCATCGACAATCTTCACCTCTTCATCGATCTTCTGTTTCACCATCACGAACATCTTCTAAACCTTTTGATCAACCATGTCAATCTTCTATGAGTCAATCCACTCTTTCCTCAGATATGCAATCATTTCCACCTCTATCTGATAATTTTGATCGAAGTTCGAAAAATAATATTGGGAAAGTATCAAGGATTGCTGAAAAAGAAAATAATTGGTTGTCTTTATTCAAGAAAAAGCCAAGAAATGTTGTAGTCTTTGTTCCTATAAAATTTGAAATTAAAAAAGGTGGTAAACCGAAACCATTGCCTAAAGAAGTTAAAAGAGAAGGAATTAAGTACTGGAGTAATCATTTGGTAGGATTTTTCTTGGATGGATCTTTATCATATCTTACTGTTGCCAATCATTTGAGAAGAGTTTGGAGATTGAAAGGTGAAGTAGATATTAAGTCTGATAATGAAAACTTTTATTTTAATTTCTCGAATGATCAAGATAGAATGTGTATTTTACAATCTGATCCTATTTTTATCAAAGGAAAAATGTTCATCATAACAACATGGAATCCTTCTTATGGATATGTACAAGAACAAATTAAAAAAGTTCCAATATGGGTTCATTTTTATAGAATACCACTCATTGCTTGGACTTTAATGGGAATTAATTGGTTATCATGTCATATTGGGAATTTGATCTGTCTTGATGAAAATACAGAAAAGTTAACAAGATTTAAGTATGCAAAAGCTTTGATTGAGGTAACTCCTGATCAGGAACTACCTGATTTTATTGCAATTGATGAACTAGGTGATAGCTGTCCACATGTTAAGGTTGTCTATGATTGGAAACCTAAGATTTGTTGTAGCTGCAAAGTGTTTGGGCATGAAACTAATAGTTGTGCTAGAAAAAGCAAATTGAGCAATTAGGTATGAATACTAAAAGTGATAATGTAGAAATAGATCGTTGTGAATATGTTAATCAGCAAATCTTTTAGGACAAGGAAATGAAGACTCAATATATAGGAAAATACAATAAAAAGACCCTGAAAGTCTGGAGAAAGAAGGAAAAAGAACAAGAAGCTATGAAAGGGTGTAGTAATGGAAATGAGGAATCTGATATTATTCTACAAGGAAATGGGAAGGAAAATATGTATCAAAATAAAAAAGTTCAAGAAGAAACAGAGTCTAATTTAGATAATAAAGCAACAGGTTTGAGTAATGAGGAAAGAAATTTAGATGGAAAGGACCTTGCTGGAAGCATTATTACTACAAATGCATTCATGGCATTATCAGATTTAAGTGAAGAACCATTTAATAATGAAATAATAAAAGGTAATGGGAATTCTACTCATAAGACTGGAAATCCTCAGGAAGTTAGAATTTCGAGTAAAAGGTTCATTTCTGATGCAGATATTATGATTAGTGATAGCTCAGTTATAAAAGAATCAATTGTTTCAACTGAGAACTTGCAGCATGATGAGAATTTAGGGGAGAAATCAAATGAAAATGAGCAATACCTTGCATGCAGGAAACAAAATGTATGTTCACAGAATGGTGCAACTTTGGACAACACGAAAGATATGGATGCAAAGTCTTACATAAGTAGGAAAGAATCACATAAGCAGTTGGAGCAACAAAATCCAACAAACTCAAACTTGTATAGTGGAAGTGATGAAGATAGTAATACAGATCCTATGATTCAGAGAAAATCAAATATGGCACCATACAATATTGAAGAAAAGCAACATATTGATAAATCTGAGCAAATAACTTCTCCATATATCAATTTAACCCCACCTTCATATCTAATTCTACCTCCACCACCTTGTAATTCAAAGGAAGCATCTGCAGTGCAGACCTTATCTAATAGCAAAAAAGGAAAAAGTGGAAAAAAGAAAATTTCTTTCAATAATTCAACAGATGATCTCAATAATGGAAATAGTTTTAGTATTGATGAAATTCAACCAAAAAATAATAAAGAGTCTCCACTGTCAATCAAAGGAATATCAAATCAAACAAGCGGAAATAGACATACTAGAATGCATCCAACTCCCCTTTTATCACTTAATATGATATGATAATGAACAGCAATATTGCATATTGGAATATAAGAGGAGGACATTTATCCTCAAAGCAAACTGAAGTGAGGAAATTGATCAAAGATGAAAAGATTCAACTTATTGCTTTAAGTGAAACAAAGTTAAATAAGTCACTGACTGAAAAAGCTTGCAAGTATATTGCTCCAAATTGGTCATATGAGGATAATCTACAAAGTGCTCCATATGGAAGAATATTAGTGCTCTGGAATTCAGCAGTTTTCAAGTTCACAAAATTAATGGAAAATGATCAAATCATTCATTTAAATGCAATATCCTTACCTTCAAACACATCTTTCTTAATTTCTTTTGTTTATGCTCAAAATAGTTTAGACGGAAGACTCTCTTTCCTCTCCAACCTATCTTTACTTGTTCAGCCTTATCTTCCTTGGATTATTCTTGGTGATTTTAATTGTATGTTCTCTTATGATCAAAAAACTGGAGGTATTCCACTTTTTATAAGAGAAATAACTCCTTTGAAGCAAGCTCTTATCCATTCATCTCTCAGTCATATTAATTATGTTGGTGCTGAATTTACTTGGAATAATAAAAGTAAAAATGGCCCAAGAACCTTTTGTAAGCTTGATCATGCTTTTCAAAACATACATTCTGTAAATCTGTGGCCAACTCTTCTTTGTAAATTTTTAAATCCCACCATCTCTGATCATTCTCCAATTATCTTAACATGGGGAGAGAATACTATAAGGAGAAACCCCTCATTTAAATTTTATAAATCTTGGACTAACCACAAAAAATTCCATAGCACTATTTTGCAGGTTTGGCGGGAATTATATTTGGTAATCCTATGTATATTCTAAAGACAAAGTTACAAAGATTGAAAACAAAACTTAAAATCTGGGCTAAAGAAAATTTTGGAGATGGATCAAAAATTTTTGATGGAATAAGAAGGCAGCTTTATAACATACAACAGCAACTCCAACATGATCCATTGAATTCAATATTAGCTTGCCAAGAATCAGATTTATCATATGCATTACAAGAGGCTTTGGAATTTGAGGCAACTATGAGAAAAGAAGTTTTACATGAAATTAATGATAAGTAAGGAGATAGGAATACAAGATACTATCATAATTCAATTGAAATAAAACAGGCCAGAGAGAGAATTATCAACATAACTGATTTGAATGGAGTAATGCAGGATAATGATGAATCCATTACTAAGGCTTTCATTAATTACTTCTCTTCTATATTAGCAAATCTTGATCCAATTATTCCAAATCTTCTCCCTCTCTATAAGATACAAACTCCTTTTTTTGAAAATGAGCAAGCTAGGAAGCTGATTGAAGAGGTATCATCTGAGGAGATTGAAAGGGCAGTTTTTTCTTTAAAGCCTGATAGTAGTGGTGGACCTGATGGATTTAATGCATTCTTCTATCAAAATACGTGGAAATTAATTAAAATGGATGTAATCAAAGCATTTCAATATTTCTTCTCTCATAATAAATTACCAATTGGTGTCAATGCTACAAATATTACTCTAGTGCCAAAAAGAGCTAACCCAAACAATGTTGCAGAATTCAGACCAATCTCGTGTTGCAATGTATTATACAAAATTTTATCCAAGATAATAGCTAGTAGATTATAAAATGTTTTGCCCACAATCATATCAAGCAATCAAGTTGCATTTATGCCACAGAGAAATATCAGTGATAATATTTTATTAACACAAGAGCTTATAAGAGGATATGGAATGGGAAAAATATCTCCTAGATGTATGTTGAAACTAGATATTCAAAAAGCTTTTGATACTATTTCTTGGAGCTCAATTATTGCAATTCTCTCCAGAATGAATTTTCCAAAACCAATGCTGGCCTGGATTTATACCTGTATATCAACCACTCACTTCTCTATATCAAGAAATGGATGTTCAAATGGATTTTTCAAGGGAACACAAGGGGTTCGTCAAGGAGATCCAATTTCTACTTATTTATTTATTATAGTGATGGAAATCCTTAATTCATTGATAATTGAACAAGTACACTCCAAGAAACTGGAGCTTCATCCAAAATGCAAGGATCCACTGATAACTCATTTGTTATTTATTGATGACCTAGTAATCTTTACCAAGCCTACAATTAAAAATATTACCACAATACTTGAGATATTGAAGCAATTCCATGATATAATTGGTTTGAAGATTAATTTTAAAAAATCCCACATATTAATTGCAGGACTAAGTGATAGTTTGAAAGCGGAAATTATAGCTCACTCAGGGCTAAATGAGATGCAACATAATACCAATTACCTTGAATTGCCACTTATTACTGCAAGAATTACAAAATCTGATTATCTACCACTATATGAAAAGATCACTGAAAGACTAGCCATCTGGCCAAACACAAAGTTAACTCAGGCTGGTAGATTGGTTATTATTCAAAGTATTGCAAATGCAATGACAAATTGCTAGATGAGACTTTATATTCTTCTAAGCAAATTGATATCAATGATTAAAAGTGCTCTGAATAGATTTCTTTGGCATGGTGATCCTTTTCCAAAAAGCTCATACCAATATCTTTTGAGAAGATTCAGTTGCCTAAGAATAAAGGGGGTCTAGGTATAACAAATTTAAAACTATGGAATATTGCTGCTATCTCAGTCTATCTTGACAAAATACTATCAAATAAAGAAGACCTTTGGACATATTGGGTAACAAAAAATCTTATAAAAGACAAAGACTTTTGGACAATGAATATTCCTAATGTTGTTAGCTGGAGTTGGCATAATATTCTTAATCAGAAATACCTTCCTACCAATGATACAGTGTAATCCTTTAGAGAATAGTGATCTATTATTCTGGTCAACACCTTGGGCAAAAACTGGTATAATCATTCAAGAACTCTTACCATACTCTTTAAAAATGCAGACTGGAATTCCTTTAAAGGAAAAATTTTCTTCCTATATTGCTGAAGGATCAATAATCCTTCCTTATTGTAGTTCTAATCATGTTAGAAAGTTATGGCAATCCTTATGTACTCTGCCTCTACCATCTGCAAAGCTTAAAGTACTCTGGACAAGTAAAGGAAAGAAACATACAATTTCTCTGGTTTACAAAGCCCTTTTAGACAATAAAAATGATGAAATCTTTCCATGGGCTTCAAGAATATGGATGGAAAACTCTCCTGCAAAGGAAAATATGCTATTGTGGAAAATAATGGCAAATGCAATTAGTACAAAGCAGAAATTAGTGTGCTTGGGAGTAATAAATAATGAAGACTGTGTACTATGTAGTAATCACCCTGAAACAAATACACATTTATTCTTTGAGTGCAATTATACATATGAAATCTGGTGCAAGCTTCTAGCTAATGGAAATTTTCACAAGGCAGGAAAAAGTTCAAGAATTGAATGGTTAAATATATACAAGGCAACAAGGTGGAAGACACCGAAAGCAATAGTTCTCTTGATTATATTGAAGACTTTTGCTTATGAGATATGGAAAGAAAGAAATAGCAGAATTTTTGAATTGAAGAAGGAAACTGCAGCAACAATATATAGCAGAATAAACAAGAAGATTTTAACAAGATTAAGAAGGCTGAAATGACTTATGAGATGAATTTGATTTTGAAGAATTTTGTCATAAAGTAGAGAAATTATTTATTGTGCAATAGAGCATTTGTATTCATGATGAAATGTTAAATGTATTTGAAGCAGATTTGTAACTGTTTGTTTGGAATGAAAATGGGTAGGGCTCCCTTAGCCCATTGCATTTCAAAAAAAAAAGAATAACAATAATTTGATTTATTTCCAACTAATATCAGATATTTGAAAAAATCAACTTTCCAAAATACTTTCAATTCCAAAATAGTTTTTAAACCACATAGTTTAATAAATAGAAATCCATTCTAAAAACAAACTTAACTTCTCGATAAAAATCCATTTTAAAATCCAATATAACCATTTTGGCATTTATAAATCTCTCTCGATTTATCACAAATCGATTTCGTTTCCAATTCCATAACTTTTTTTTATTTCCAAAATGGTACCTTCTATTTCATTCTCAACAAATTTCCATATCTCATTATAAATTCTCACCGTGAATTTATATTCCAATTTATCGAATGATAATCATTCCACTTAATTTATAAACATTTTTTATAAATTTCATAGACTCGTTTCTAGTTTTATAACTGGTTCATATTACCAAAAATCCATTTTATAAATCGATTTCCAACTAAAATTCCATTTACAAATCTATTTCATAAATGATCCAAACTATATTCCAAAACCAATCATATCTCGATTTTCGTCTTCCACTCCATATTTCAAGAAATCTTATTTTAAATTTATTATTTAAAAATTTCCAATTTAAAATTCTCCACTTGAAACCATTTTTCCAAATTAGCTAAATAAATATCCAAAATCCAATCATTTATTAACCCATTCAATTCTTTTTTAAATAATCTCAAAATCCAATATAAATATTTCATTTCAAAAATCGCCCTTTAAATTTCCTTTTAAAATCCAATAATATTGTTTACCAAAATTTCGGGCCAGTGCTATCATAGCATTCAACAATTCCAATCACAACAAAATCTATATCAGCTTATCCACCCACAACATATAACACTATACATGAAATTTAAATCAACATTTTTGAGGAATTCAGTTGGATCCCTCCAACCTGTTTCCCTGCAACCACAAATGTTAGATAAAAATAAAATACCAACCCCACTTCGAGGTGGGATATCACGGTAATATAGGGTCATCCGCTATTATGCGGGGCGCATAGCGTCTCATCCGCTCCAATCGGCGGGAAATATACCCAAATACTAATATATATATATATACATATATATATACATATATACATATATATATACATATATACATATATATATATACATACATATATATATATACATATATGTTTGTACCAAAATTGGGCACAACACTCTTCGGATGTGTTTGAAGAGATAAAATGAAGAAAATAAATGTAAAATGAAGCAGATCTAACAAACACATCAGTTAAACCGATAAGAAAATGCACAGAAACACACGAATTTAGAGTGGTTCGGCGAATTGCCTACGTCCACTATGAAATGATTGATGTTTATTGAATTTCACTCACTGTTTACAAAAGAATACAACAGTATAACTGAAGTTTGACAATCATTTCGGTAGAATATCGGCGTAGAGAGGCCAAAAGTCCTTCTGTAGGCCCTGGGGCTCTATTTATAGGCGTAGGAGACAAATATCTTGCTCAGATCTCGGGAGACTTCTTCTGGCACGTAGGTGGACCCACGCGATCGATCCTAGGCGATTTCGACTCGATCCGTGATCGATACGAATGAATTTCGTATCGATCAAGACTTGCTCCAATCGAGTCAAAAATTTGGTAGGAACATTCTTTATATTGTACGTAAGCTCCTGTGAAAATTTCATAGCATTTGGACTTGTAGATCATGAGATATAATCGATGCAAATTGGAGTTTTTCTGTCCGTGATCGATACGAACGAATTTCGTATCGATCAAGACTTGCTCCAATCAAGTCGAAATTTGGCATGAACATTCCTTAGGTCGTACGTAAGCTCCTGTGAAAATTTGGTGGCATTTGGACTTGTAGATCTCGAGTTATGATCGATGCAAGTTTGGTTTTCTCAACCGTGATCGATCAATATCTTGAGCATACAAACTCCGAATGACTTGAAATTTGGAACGTTGGCTCTCATAGCTTCGCTTGTCGTGTCGTATCAATTTTAGCTCGATCCGGACTCGGACAAAATTCATCGATATCCATAGTGAGCCTGCGTATAACCGACTTCGAAGACAAACTGTCATTGGTTTCTAGTCAAGTTCTTGGTGTCACAGCCTTGCCAAAAGGCGGGATAACATTTGCCCCCTAAAGTACGTCTTGTGTGAACATGACGTGCTTTGAAAAGCTGCCTCCTTCATTCTGAAGAAGTTCTATCTGATTCTCTGAGTAGTTGTGTAATGACCCAAGATTTTAGGAATTTATTCTGAAAAATATAAATGAATTCAAAATAATTTTTGAATAAATTTTGAAAGGGGAGTGATATAGCTTGATAGTGTATCAGTATGTGTGTACATGTGTGCACAGGAAATGCACATGAACTAAAGCTAAAAATCTCTGAACTCTAAGAATAAATACACATTGATATGTATGGGAATATATATATATATGTAGATTAAAACCTTAAAAGTTGTATGCATGAGTAAATATACATATATGGATGCTACTGAATATTTTGAGTATACATGTGCATGTGTGTGTCAATACAGAATGATGTGTAAATATATATATATGGATGTGCTAATTATTTCAGTAAGACTTATATAAATATATATGTGTTAATAAAATTACTAGAGTTCGATTCAGCAAAATAAAACATACCAATATATTTTATATATGTAGGCAGAAATAAAAAGAATGAAGATATAAAAAGGAGAAATCCTCTTGTAAATAAATGAAGGAAGTACATACCATTTACATGAAAGCTAAAAATAGAAAAAAATAAGATAAAGCAGGGAAATGCTTGGTATAGGCAGAATTAGAAAGAGTATTTGATAAATAACAAATCAAGTCACATTTTTAGCATGATTGTAGACAAAGGAAAAAAGTATTTTCTGAAAAGCAAAATTCTGAAATTAGCCAAAAAGAATGTAACCACTTTTCTCTTCACCTAAATTAAGCCGGGAAGGGTAGAATTTTGGGTTCAAATAAAATACAGATAACATGATTTTTCTGGTGGGCAAAAATGGCTTTAGCCAATACCCAAAACCCTAAGGAAGACCCTGTATATATACATGTATATCAGCCTCCTCTCCTTCTCAGAAAAGAACTTGAAAAAAAAAGAGGAAAACAACACCATAGAAATCATAAGGCAAGGGAAGGAAGAGAGTTTGAGGCTAAAGGCAGATGTTCATCAATTAATTAAGGAAGCAAAGAAGAGAGCTAGGTGAGAAAACTCACTCAAAAATCTAAGGCAATAAGTCCTAATGTAGGCAGCCAGTTATAAGTAATTTTCTTAAAAATATATTTTCATATGAGAATGCTTATCTGTGATTTTAAAACTGAAAATGTTTTGATTCTCTTTGGTTGATCACTTGTTTTATTATAAGAAAGCTTTATGTGTTGTTAGTATACATATATGTTTTATAAATCCAGATCTATGATATATTAATGTTTAGGAACATAAACAAATACCCAGAAAACAAAATGTTGAAAATAGGCAAGTAGTATTGGTTTTGGCTCAACCCAGAAAGATGTAAATAATGTTGAGCTACAATATACTCATGTATAAGTGCTGAGGCTTGAGACAAAAAGGAATTAGGGGTGCAATAGGGTTGCCTATGTGCTGATGCTCCTAATTCAATGAAAATATATATATGTTCATATGCATAGCAAACAAAATTTTGTGATTCAGTGAAACCATATCATTCTGAGTTTAACTCAAGCACAAATGTTTGCAAAAAGGAAAAAAACTCTCTCAAAAGCCATAAGCCAATGTTAGTTGCCTAGACCCCTTTTTAGAATACCAAAATGTATATATATACATACAGAACCTTATTTATTTAGTCACCAATGGGTGTTTGCTTGTTTGTCTCTGTATGGTTATGAATAATATGAGATGCCATGATATGGATGTTTTTAGTTAGTAAAATGGATCACTGAATGGTTTAGTCATGAAAAAATCAAAAGAGTTATTATTAACTTAAACCTGATTAGGAAATTGGGGTCAAGAACACTTCAGGAATGACTTGTTTTCTTGAGTAATACAAGTTGACACATGGCTTGTTTAAGTCCTGAGATCTTTGTGTAATGGAGTGAATTAGTTCATTACAGTGTGTCCATTGATTCATAAATATTGCAGATGAGACCAGGATAGATAAATATACCAAGGGAATAATATTTGAGATGATGAGAAAACTAGAGTTTTTCCCAGAATTGAAATATGAGGATTGAATAAATGATTTAACTCATATTGGTTATTTTCCTGTTTGGTATGAATGATTGTTTGACTATGACTGAATTGTATGCTTGAATGTATGTGCCATATTTATATATGTAGTCTTTGGAAAGAAAAATTAAAGTGTGCACATGCACAATGACACAGAGCATGCACACAAGTATGATCTGATTCCAAAGGGCAGAACTTTATGTATATGTATTTAATTTGATTTTAACCTAATTAACTAATTGCTTTTGTGAATTTTCTCATACCAGACATGTGTCTGACCCTAGTGTGCTAATGGCATCTGGGGTGTCTCATTTAAAATGAGGCAGTTTCAAATGCTTTTTCAGGGATTGCAGCAACTAAGTAGGAGTAGGAGCAAGGCTTTGAGAAGAAGATTATAGCATGCTAAACTTAGTTAGATAAGAGCCTAAATGATAAAATCTGCATGTATTAATGATTTAAATTGTTACTTGTATTAAGTGTTGAATATGGGATGGATATTTTGTTGAGTATTTTATTAAGAGATTGATTTGTATCTGGAATTTATAAATCTAGTTAATATCTGATACTAAAGAAGTTAATCAAAATATTGTAAGTGAATTTAGTAAGAACACCATGTTAAAAAATTGAATGATTACATTTTATAAATGTATTAGTCAATCTTGAGTCTTTAGAAAGGATTTTAGTTTTGGAAAATCTGGATAGTTGATTCTCAGAAAAATTAAATGGTTTTATCTTTCTACCATGGCATATGTATACAAAAGATAATAGGCATAGGTTGAATGTTTTTATATGACTGCAAGGTTCCCATAATTTAACTTGTTTCATACAAATGTTTCATGTCTTATTTTTAAATAAAGAAAGGATCTGTAATAAGGGAGTTGAAAGCCAGATCCAAATAGTTGCAGTTATATACGCACATAAACATGTTTTGTGCAAATAATAACACACCTTTTCCTTTGTATTTGTAATAGGAATCTGAATTTCACTCAGATTTTATTGCATATAACACTGTACTATGCGTGGATTGATTAAATCCAATCAATCCAATATCCTCTTGTTTTCCAAAACTCTGATTCAAACAAGAGAGGCATATACATCCTCACATGTATGTGCATATCTTTGTGAATGTACTGATATATTTATATTGGTTAATTGTTTTGATCCTGGATATATTTTGTTTATTGGAAAAGAAAATGACCCTGGGAAATATATTTGTAATGAATGATCAATCTATATATCATCTCTGATAGTTCAAAGGAAGTTTAAATCAAAATTAAAAGTGTAAATGAATGTAGGTGGACATCCAGACACATATAAATTGAATGTGCATATGCATGTACATAGAGATCGAATTTAGACGTCAGTCTTAATAATTTAGACGTCTGAGACTAAACTTAGACGTCAGTCATAATAATTTAGACGTCTGAGGTTAAATTTAGACGTCTGTCACAAAAAAATTAGATGTCTGAATTCAGTTCAAAATGTCTTTTTCTCTCTGTTTCAATTTTAGATCTCTGAGCCGTCTGTCATAATTAGTTAGACGTCTGGGATTAAATTTAGACGCCTGTCATAATTATTTAGACGTCTGAACTGCTGATTTTTCCTAATTTGCCTATTTAAAAAGAAACAAGTGGCTATGTCAATAGCTTGTATGGCATTTTGATTTCTATTTGATTTAAATTCCCTTTGATGAAGTAAAAAAAATCCTTATGAAATTAGGGTAGAAATAGGAGGGTCATTTCATTTGGTATCAGAGCTATGTTATTCAACATAGTAGAAGTAAAGATCAAGTTCTTAGATAGAAATAAAATTTAAAGGAACTAAATATATATATCAATGTTTTCAGTGTGGAAAAAAAAACCACTGAAATAATAAAATTACCAATCAAACTAACCTGCTATGTAAATTATTATTAGCAAACTATGGTAGGGAGACCACCAAATCAGGGAGCAGGATCTTCCCATGCACCACCAATGGTCAATCTGCAAGACTTGGTGAGAGCATTTAGGGATGGGGCAGGACAAAGGCAAGAAAATCCCTATGAAGAACTCTCAAAATTACTTAAGACATATACTCATTTAGGAGGCAAAAGCTTTGAAGGGACAGAGAGTGTCATGGAAATTCAAACATGGTTGAGAACATTGGAAAGAATTTTCAATGACATGCAACTTGATGATCAAAGAAAGAGGCAAGTGGCTTCAAGACAGCTAAAAGGAGTAGCTTTAGGCTGGTGGGAAGTAATCATTGCAGGAAGGAATGAGAATGAAATCACTTGGAATCAATTCAAAGAGATGTTGGAAGCAAGGTTTGTACCAGCATCAGCAAAGACTACCTTGCTAGAAGAATTTATTAGACTTAGACAGGGAACCATGACTGTCACAGAATACACTCAAAAGTTTAAGGGGCTTTCCACATATGGAGCAATGCTTGTGGCAGATGAGGCATCCAAAAATGATAGGTACATAAAAGGGTTGAACCCAGGACTTAGCAGAGCCATGTTACCCTATGCAGAAAGGACTTTCGACCATGTGATAGACTTAGCTTTGAGGTTGGAACAGCATGACAAGGAAAGGGAGAAGTTCAGGAATTTTAAGAACAATAATACCAAGAAGGGTAAGGGGAGGTATCACCCTTATGATAAGAAGAAGGAAGAGGCCAGTAACAAAGGCACTGGAGATGTCAAAGCTAAGGAAACCAAGAAGAAAATTGTGTGCCATCAGTGTGGAAAGGAGGGGCATATCAAGCCTAGGTGTCCAGAATTGAAAGGAGGAGCTTTTAAGTGCTATCTATGTGGGAAAGAGGGACATATGAAGAGGAATTGTCCTGAGTACAAACAGCAAGGAAAATTGGCAAATTTGGAAGGAAAAGGCAAAGCCACAGTGGAGAGTAACACAGAAAACCATAGCCAAGTGGAAGGTACATTACTTATTTGCACCATACCCATAGCAGTAGTATATGATACTGGGGCAACTCACTCTTTAATTTCTTATGAACTAGTTAAAATGCTAAAACTGAATTGCATATTGGTTGAAACCCCATTGCATATACAAAGTCCACTGGGGAGTTCTAGTGTTTTAAATATGATTTGTGTGGATGTGGAATTAAACATAGGAGGAAATATTTTTATTTCCAATTTATATGTTTTGAATTACCCAAATATAGGTGTTATATTGGGGGTAGACTGGTTAAGGCAATTTAAAGCCATAATTAATTTAGACTCATCCACCATATCATTGCAAAATTCTAGAGGTCAGAGAATCACAGTTTTATGTGAAGTAGCTAAGGAAGGAAAACTATATCATTTAGTTGACTCAGAAAAAGATTTCAGTGAACTAACCATTGAAGAAATTCCCATAGTCAATGAATATTTGGATGTGTTTGGTGAGGTCAAGGGTGTTCCACACCATAGACCAGTAGAGTTCCAGATCAATTTAGTTCCAGGAGCAAGCCCAGTGATTAAAAAGCCAACTAGAATGGGGCCAAATGAACTAAAAGAATTAAAGAAACAGTTAGAAGAATTGGAAGAAAAGAGTTTTATAAGACCAAGTAATTCTTGCTGGGGAGCACCAGTGGTATTTGTTAAGAAGCAAGATGGCTCCTTAAGACTCTGTATAGATTATAGAGAATTAAACAAGGTAACTATTAAAAATAAATACCCATTGCCAAGAATAGATGATCTTTTTGATCAATTAGCAGAGGCAAAGGTATTTTCTAGACTAGACTTAGCATCTGGTTTTCATCAAATGAAGGTGGAAGAATCAAGCATCAAGTACACTGCCTTTAACACTAGGTATGGGTTGTATGAATTTTTGGTTATGCCATTTGGCTTGACCAATGCACCATCATACTTTGTAGATTTAATGAACAGAACCTTTAGAGATTGTTTAGACAAGTTTGTGCTTATTTTTATAGATGACATTTTGATTTATTCCAAAACAGTGGAAGAACATAAGCATCATTTGCACCTGGTTTTGTCTAGGTTAAGGGAAAAAGATTTAAAAGCAAAATTTTCAAAATGTGTATTTTGGAGAGAGGACTTGGCCATGTTATATCTGCTCAAGGAATTTCTGTGAACCCTAATAAAGTAGTGGCTATTCAAGCATGGAAGAGGCCAAGCACTGTGAGTGAAGTGAGGTCATTTATGGGGATGGCAGGGTATTATAGGAGGTTTATAAAAGATTTTTCAAAAATTTCTACACCACTCACTAACCTAACCAGGAAGAACCAAGCTTTTGTTTGGTCAGAAAAATGTGAGAAGTCTTTTGAACAGTTGAAGGAGGCATTGGTAAATGCTCCAATTTTAAAGGTACCTCATGGAAATGAAGAATTAGTTGTATACACTGATGCTAGTGGATTTGGCTTGGGTGCAGTGTTGATGCAACAAGGCCAAGTCATTGCATATGCATCCAGACAACTTAAACCCCATGAAGTAAGGTATGCCACACATGATCTCGAATTAGCAGCTGTGATCTATGCTTTAAAACTTTGGAGACATTATTTGTTAGGCACAAAGTTTGAACTTTACACTGACCATAAGTCTCTAAAATATTTATTTTCACAAAAAGATTTGAACATGAGGCAACATAGATGGGTGGAGTTCTTAGCTGCCTATGACTTTGACATACTCTATACACCAGGCAAAGCAAACAAAGTTGCAGATGCTCTAAGTAGACAGCATGCTAAATTGGCTATGATGATGATAGAAGAATTTAAGGGCTTGTCTTTGCTGACTGAGTTAGAAATTGGGGAGAATGGTTGTGTGCACATTGATGAGCAGATGCATGGTGCACAAGAAGATAAAGGGAAGTTAAGCTTAATGACACTTCAACCAGATTTAATTCTGAAGGTAGGAAAAATGCAAGAACAGGATGCCAACTTATTAGAGAAGAAAGTGCTCCTCTCAAGAGGGGAGGAAGTGATGAATCACCATATTGATAAAAATGGTTATATGAGATACCAGAATAGGATGTGTGTACCAGAGGACACAGAATTAAAGAAGGAGATATTGAATGAATATCACAGAAGTAAATACTCCATACACCCAGGCAACACAAAAATGTACCAAAATTTGAAAAGAGACTTCTGGTGGAAGGGGATGAAATCTGATGTAGCTAAATACATTGCCAAATGTATGACTTGCCAACAAGTCAAGGCTGGAACCCAAAGGCCATCAGGGTTGATGCAGCCTCTTAGTGTACCACAGTGGAAGTGGGAAGACATATCTATGGACTTCATAGATGGACTGCCTAGATCTAAGAGAGGTAATACAAGTATATGGGTGATAGTTGATAGGCTAACCAAGGTAGCACACTTCCTCCCAGTCAAGTCAGAAAGAACAGCACCAAAATTAGCTCAAATTTTTATAAAGGAAGTGGTAAAGTTACATGGCATTCCCAAAACCATTGTGAGTGATAGGGATACCATCTTCACTTCAAAATTCTGGAGAAGCTTTCAAGAAGCAATGGGAAGTGAACTATGTTTAAGTACTGCCTATCATCCTCAATCAGATGGGCAGACTGAGGTAGTAAACAAAGTTTTGGAGGACATGTTGAGGGCATGTATACTGGATTTTGGGGGCAACTGGGAAGATTATCTTCATCTAGTTGAATTTACATACAACAACAGCTACCAAAGCACCATAGGAATGGCTCCATTTGAAGCCTTATATGGTAAACCCTGTTTGTCACCTGTTTGTTGGGTAGAAGCAGGAGAAAGGTCTATTTTAGGACCTGAGTACATACAAGAAACTAAGGAGAAAATTGAGTTGATAAGAAGAAGAATGGCAGCAGCTCAAGATAGGTAAAAGAAATTTGCAGACATGAGAAGGAGGCAGGTAGAATATGAAGTGGGAAATTTTGTTTTCATCAAAATCTCACCTATGAAAAATGTGCTGAGGTTTGGAAAACAAGGCAAATTAACCCCAAGATATATTGGACCATACAAAATTCTGGAAAGAATTGGTCCCTTGGCATATAAGTTGGAATTACCAGAAAACATGCAAGGTATACATGATGTTTTTCATGTATCACAATTGAGAAGGTGGGTCCATGACAAGGCAGAAATTCTTGAGACCCCAACCCAAGTGCAGATAAATTCTAATTTGATTTATGAAAAGGATCCAGTGGAAATTTTGGCAAAAGATGTGAAGAAGTTGAGAAATAAATCTCTGAAACTTGTGAAGGTACAGTGGAGTCTTGATCCTAGTGATTGCACATGGGAATTAGAGGACAAAGTTAGGATGAATTATCCTAAGCTATTTTCAGATTAAAGGTAATTCTGATCTTTGATTGTTTTCTTTTTAGATGCATATGTGTTTAGTTATTATAGAACTAAAAACCTATTTGATTGAGAATGTACTTGTTCTCTGAATTAAGTTTAAAATTTATTTTAAGCTTAAGAAAATTGTGGGACACAATTTCTAAAAGGAGGGGTGTATGTAATGACCCAAGATTTTAGGAATTTATTCTGAAAAATATAAATGAATTCAAAATAATTTTTGAATAAATTTTGAAAGGGGAGTGATATAGCTTGATAGTGTATCAGTATGTGTGTACATGTGTGCACAGGAAATGCACATGAACTAAAGCTAAAAATCTCTGAACTCTAAGAATAAATACACATTGATATGTATGGGAATATATATATATATATATATATGTAGATTAAAACCTTAAAAGTTGTATGCATGAGTAAATATACATATATGGATGCTACTGAATATTTTGAGTATACATGTGTGTGTCAATACAGAATGATGTGTAAATATATATATATGGGTGTGCTAATTATTTCAGTAAGACTTATATAAATATATATGTGTTAATAAAATTACTAGAGTTCGATTCAGCAAAATAAAACATACCAATATATTTTATATATGTAGGCAGAAATAAAAAGAATGAAGATATAAAAAGGAGAAATCCTCTTGTAAATAAATGAAGGAAGTACATACCATTTACATGAAAGCTAAAATAGAAAAAAATAAGATAAAGCAGGGAAATGCTTGGTATAGGCAGAATTAGGAAGAGTATTTGATAAATAAAAAATCAAGTCACATTTTTAGCATGATTGTAGACAAAGGAAAAAAGTATTTTCTGAAAAGCAAAATTCTGAAATTAGCCAAAAAGAATGTAACCACTTTTCTCTTAACCTAAATTAAGCCGGGAAGGGTAGAATTTTGGGTTCAAATAAAATACAGATAACATGATTTTTCTGGTGGGCAAAAATGGCTTTAGCCAATATCCAAAACCCTAAGGAAGACCCTGTATATATACATGTATATGCAGCAGCCTCCTCTCCTTCTCAGAAAAGAACTTGAAAAAAAAAGAGGAAAACAACACCATAGAAATCATAAGGCAAGGGAAGGAAGAGAGTTTGAGGCTAAAGGCAGAAGTTCATCAATTAATTAAGGAAGCAAAGAAGAGAGCTAGGTGAGAAAACTCACTCAAAAATCTAAGGCAATAAGTCCTAATGTAGGCAGCCAGTTATAAGTAATTTTCTTAAAAATATATTTTCATATGAGAATGCTTATCTGTGATTTTAAAACTGAAAATGTTTTGATTCTCTTTGGTTGATCACTTGTTTTATTATAAGAAAGCTTTATGTGTTGTTAGTATACATATATGTTTTATAAATCCAGATCTATGATATATTAATGTTTAGGAACATAAACAAATACCCAGAAAACAAAATGTTGAAAATAGGCAAGTAGTATTGGTTTTGGCTCAACCCAGAAAGATGTAAATAATGTTGAGCTGCAATATACTCATGTATAAGTGTTGAGGCTTGAGACAAAAAGGAATTAGGGGTGCAATAGGGTTGCCTATGTGCTGATGCTCCTGATTCAATGAAAATATATATATGTTCATATGCATAGCAAACAAAATTTTGTGATTCAGTGAAACCAGATCATTCTGAGTTTAACTCAAGCACAAATGTTTGCAAAAAGGAAAAAAAAACTCTCTCAAAAGCCATAAGCCAATGTTAGTTGCCTAGACCCCTTTTTAGAATACCAGAATGTATATATATACATACAGAACCTTATTTATTTAGTCACCAGTGGTTGTTTGCTTGTTTGTCTCTGTATGGTTATGAATAATATGAGATGCCATGATATGGATGTTTTTAGTTAGTAAAATGGATCACTGAATGGTTTAGTCATGAAAAAATCAAAAGAGTTATTATTAACTTAAACCTGATTAGGAAATTGGGGTCAAGAACACTGCAGGATGACTTGTTTTCTTGAGTAATACAAGTTGACACATGGCTTGTTTAAGTCCTGAGATCTTTGTGTAATGGAGTGAATTAGTTCATTACAGTGTGTCCATTGATTCATAAATATTGCAGATGAGACCAGGATAGATAAATATACCAAGGGAATAATATTTGAGATGATGAGAAAACTAGAGTTTTTCCCAGAATTGAAATATGAGGATTGAATAAATGATTTAACTCATATTGGTTATTTTCCTGTTTGGTATGAATGATTGTTTGACTATGACTGAATTGTATGCTTGAATGTATGTGCCATATTTATATATGTAGTCTCTGGAAAGAAAAATTAAAGTGTGCACATGCACAATGACACAGAGCATGCACACAAGTATGATCTGATTCCAAAGGGCAGAACTTTATGTATATGTATTTAATTTGATTTTAACCTAATTAACTAATTGCTTTTGTGAATTTTCTCATACCAGACATGTGTCTGATCCTAGTGTGCTAATGGCATCTGGGGTGTCTCATTTAAAATGAGGCAGTTTCAAATGCTTTTTCAGGGATTGCAGCAACTAAGTAGGAGTAGGAGCAAGGCTTTGAGAAGAAGATTATAGCATGCTAAACTTAGTTAGATAAGAGCCTAAATGATAAAATCTGCATGTATTAATGATTTAAATTGTTACTTGTATTAAGTGTTGAATATGGGATGGATATTTTGTTGAGTATTTTATTAAGAGATTGACTTGTATCTGGAATTTATAAATCTAGTTAATATCTGATACTAAAGAAGTTAATCAAAATATTGTAAGTGAATTTAGTAAGAACACCATGTTAAAAAATTGAATGATTACATTTTATAAATGTATTAGTCAATCTTGAGTCTTTAGAAAGGATTTTAGTTTTGGAAAATCTGGATAGTTGATTCTCAGAAAAATTAAATGGTTTTATCTTTCTACCATGGCATATGTATACAAAAGATAATAGGCATAGGTTGAATGTTTTTATATGACTGCAAGGTTCCCATAATTTAACTTGTTTCATACAAATGTTTCATGTCTTATTTTTAAATAAAGAAAGGATCTGTAATAAGGGAGTTGAAAGCCAGATCCAAATAGTTGCAGTTATATACGCACATAAACATGTTTTGTGCAAATAATAACACACCTTTTCCTTTGTATTTGTAATAGGAATCTGAATTTCACTCAGATTTTATTGCATATAACACTGTACTATGCGTGGATTGATTAAATCCAATCAATCCAATATCCTCTTGTTTTCCAAAACTCTGATTCAAACAAGAGAGGCATATACATCCTCACATGTATGTGCATATCTTTGTGAATGTACTGATATATTTATATTGGTTAATTGTTTTGATCCTGGATATATTTTGTTTATTGGAAAAGAAAATGACCTTGGGAAATATATTTGTAATGAATGATCAATCTATATATCATCTCTGATAGTTCAAAGGAAGTTTAAATCAAAATTAAAAGTGTAAATGAATGTAGGTGGACATCCAGACACATATAAATTGAATGTGCATATGCATGTACATAGAGATCGAATTTATACGTCAGTCTTAATAATTTAGACGTCTGAGACTAAACTTAGACGTCAGTCATAATAATTTAGATGTCTGAGGTTAAATGTAGACGTCTGTCACAAAAAAATTAGATGTCTGAATTCAGTTCAAAATGTCTTTTTCTCTCTGTTTCAATTTTAGATCTCTAAGCCGTCTGTCATAATTAGTTAGACGTCTGGGATTAAATTTAGACGCCTGTCATAATTATTTAGATGTCTGAACTGCTGATTTTGCCTAATTTGCCTATTTAAAAAGAAACAAGTGGCTATGTCAATAGCTTGTATGGCATTTTGATTTCTATTTGATTTAAATTCCCTTTGATGAAGTAAAAAAAAATCCTTATGAAATTAGGGTAGAAATAGGAGGGTCATTTCAAGTTGCTACCTTTTCGTCAAAAGATGTAACCTTCGATTGATTTCCAGTAATATAAATGTTGATTTGTTGACTACCAATGATTTTGCAGTGCATTGTTGTAACTGTGTGTCGAGTGCTAGCGATTTGTTGTTCACTGTTGTAATTGTCATCAGGTGAGCATTCAACTCCTGTAAATTTTGAAAATTGAATATTAGTTCGTCATACGCGTACGTATGTTAACCTGACTCCCGTTAACGTTTGCATGTTCACGAGTCATTGTCAAGTTCTTTAGTTTTTGTTTGGATTGAGTGTCGTATCGATCCTCTCCTGGATCGAAGTGAAATTCAAGTTGTAACAACGTTCGATGGTTGTTTTAAGTCCTTCCTTTGTACCGATCCTCTCCTGGATCGATCTGAGATGTTGGAATGTATGCTTCGTATCGATGGATACGTCATATTGGGTGTCGGATTGGCGGATACAGGAGTAATGCCTTGTGTCAACGGAGTTGAACGATCTAGACATAATCATGCAGTGAGGCTTCATTGAGGATATGCCATTTCTCATTCCTTCATTCAAGAAGAATCCCCGATTATGGATAATCTTCGATAGGAGTCATCCATGACTCCTATCTTAGATCCATCTCTAAGATCTAGTTGATCTTCATATGTCAATGCTTGGAATAATAAGTATTTCAACTGGGACAAAGTCTTTTTGCCGCGCATCCCCAGAACTGGCTAGCTTGGCCAGTGACTTAGCTTTTCCATTTTGTTCTCCGAGGATGTGTGTAATGGTGTAATAGTCGAAGTCGACTAGTAGCTTTTGGACCCAGCTAGGATAAGGAGCAAGATGTTGCCCCCTAGTCGAATAATCTTCCCTGACTCGGTATACTACTAACCAGTAATCACATAAGATATGTAAAGTTTCCACTCCTAATTTTCTTGCAACTTTGAGCGCCAAGGCTTCATACTTAGCTTCGTTATTTGTTGTAGGGAAGTTGAGTTTGAGGGCGTGGTAGATCGATCGTTCCTCAGTAGTCATTAACGCAACTTCGACGTTAGAAATTCGATTATTGGAAGTTCCATCTGTGTACGTTCTCCATCGGTTAGACGGTTCTCCACTGTTCTTCGGATAATCGTCTGATGTAGTGAATTCAGATATGAAGTATGCTAATGTTTGACCTTGGAGAGCTCTCCGTAGGAGATAAGTGATATCAAATTGGCTTAGCTTGATACTCCATTTGAGTAACTTTTCAGACATCTAAGGTTTCTATTGGACCTATCGTAACGGATGGTCGATATGGACGTTAACGGGGTGAGCTTGCCAATAGCCAGCCTTCATCATATACTGGTCTTTGGATTCGTTTCTCTTCACATAGCATTGCGATGCTTATGGCGTATGTTGACACGGCCCAATTGATGTATAAATCTTCGCGATCCAAAGGTTTGGGTAAAATGGGAGGTCTCTTTAAGCGATCTATCGGAGATGGAAGTGCATCAACGTAGTTGTTAGTTCATTCAAAAGTTCTCTTCCCTCTCTTGGTCAGGTTGAAGAAGAGAATTCACTTGTAGATGGTCCTAGAGTCAAATCAACTTAGGACGGTAATCTTTCGACTTAGGCTTCGTACCTGCTTGGTTGTCCTCGGTACATGGGTATCTCTAACTATCGGAATTTTCTAGAAATTAGTCTTGATTCCATGAGAATTGATGATGAAAACAAAGAATCTTTCTGATGTAATGGTGAAAGAGCATTTCAAAGGATCGAGTTTCATCCTGCATTTTTCGAAGAGCGTTGAATACCTCTGTTAAGTCATCGATATAGTCGTTTGATAGTCGTGATCTCACGATCATATTAACCACATCTACTTTCATCGATCAACCGATATGATTTTTGAATGATCTGTTAATCGTCCTTTGGTAAGTAGAATAAGCATTCTCAAGTTTGAATCCAGGGATTTCAGCATAGCACTATAGGCCCGGGTCAATAATGAAACAGTTGTATTTCTGGTCTAGGACATGCTTCAGTATCTGATTGTATCTGGAGTTTGCATCCATGGATATGAGTAATTCATGTCTGATGGTCAGGTCCATCAATTGGTTGATCATTGGAAGTGGAAAGCTGTGCTTTGTCATACCCCATGCAAATCCGAGTAGTTGACGTATGCCATCCACTCTCTGTTCGTTTTTCTTATAAGTAAAGGATTGGATACTCATTTTGGTTTGAGGGCATCATGGATAAACCCACTGGTTTTGAGCAGATTCGCCTCCTCTTTAAGTGCAACAGATCTCTCCGGATGCATGTCGCATCGTTTTTGTTCACCGAGACATGCCTCGGGTCGACATTTAATGCAGGGTTCTTCATGGCTGGCGAGAGTCCATATATATATATATATATATATATATGAGATCGAGTCCAAGCGAACACATCAAGATTCACCTGAAGTAAAACAGTTGACTCTTTCTTCATCATTGCACAGAGTTGTGATCTGATCTATAATACTCATGATGGGTTGTAGGCGCCTCATGTGTTTATTTGCAATGGTAAATGATCAAGCTTATAAGGACGTTGAATCAAAGGATTAGTAGAACTTAGCCTTGTACTGCATGCTGCTACAAAGCTGGCTCCAGTTTTGAGATTGAATTTACTTGTGTTTCTGAATGATGCGCTTTTCATTCAATGTACTCGCGATCCATTGCTCATTGTAAGGGTCAGAATGATGATTAGTTGCCCATGAGTTCGGGTATTGATCTGATGATTCTATCTCTAGGCATCCTTTCAGTCATGACCTAGAGTTGTTAGGAATATCAGGCATGGGTCATAGGTTCAAATTATCATAGTCAACTCTCGGATAATCACTCTTTTTCCCCCAGTCTTGGGTTGGCGGATGCATTATGCGGACGGTCTAGTCTCGTCCTAGCTGTGTTTATACTGTAGTTCAAGCTTTAAGAATCAGAGTTGGTTGATGAATGGTTGAATCATATTAATCTTATCTTCTAGCTCGTGCCCCCAAGTCTAGGGAATATCTCGATAAGTGGCAGGGTAGATAATGTCCACTTCAATTTTATATTCTATCCCATTGAACCATGGATGGAGGGCTAAGTCGTGCCTATCCTGCATTATGTTCTAGTTCTTTCCTCTAGGCGGAATACATTGTTACTTTGCCGACATTCGGACATAAGCTAGATTCTGGATGGTCAATGACATTCACTTCGCTGCTTATGTCACCATACTTTGGGCAAAAACTAAAGAGTGAATCGTCCAGTCAGATCCAATGCAGGATTGATGCTTCCCTTATCGAATCCAGGGTAAGAGTCAGTGTGCAAATGTTTAGGTTGCACTTGTTTTGAATTGCTCTTTTAATCGAATCATGGTAAAAGTCAAAGAATGAATGGTCACATTGCATTCTCTGGGAGTTAGGAAATTAACTACATCCATTTCGATTTACATTCTCCCGTCGGAACTTGGGATAATGTCAGCTCAAACGTAGTCAGGTCATGCCCATCCGGTTTCACGCTTTTTCGAACAGATCGTAGGAAGGCGATGGAGGACAAATGGTCAAGTCACACTCACTCGTGGTTTATTCTTCTATCCATGCTCTGTTAGTCAAAGGTATTCGATGGACGTTCGGGTCATATCGATATGTAGTCGAAGAGGATTGATATTGACCGTTGATTCAACGGCACGATGTAGAATGCTCGGACCTCATTTCCTATCGATCCAATGGTATGATATGAAAGGTGCAGATCGATATTGCCCATCAATCCGGTGGTACGATATAATTGGTTGCCCAGGACTTCGGGCATCATTCTGATTGGTTAGCATTAGGATCTTCTTGTAGTCGTTGTCTTAAGTTGTAAAGGACGCTAAGTTGGAGATGTAGCGAGTCACCTTTCTCTTCTTTCGGTGATCTGTACTTCTGCCCCCAATCTTGGGTTAGCAGTGTTAGTTCGTGGATGGTCTAATTGCACCTGTAGTGAGTTTATACTCCTCATGTCGAGTTTAGGTCAGAGTTGGTGAATGAATGGTCGAGTCACATTCATTCATTTGTCTATGCTTGTAGTCGCACCTTGGGGATCAAAGTAAGTTGAAGGGCCATTAACCACGCCTATTTGATGTTTATTCCCCGCATCCGCATCTAGGGACTAAGAGTTTTAGTAGATAACGGTCGGACAACATTTTCCTCGGTCAATTCTCTGCCCCCAGTCAAGGGCAAAATTCGAAGTGTGGTTGGTGAAATTACAACAACTTTAGTTTGATGCTTCTCCCATTGAACTGCAGGAAGGAATTGATTGGTGGATGGTTAGGTCACATCCGTCCATGTTGCGCGCACAACCCGTCGGATCACAGGCGAGAGTTAGGAGATGAACGGTCATGCCACGTTCATTTGCGGTTGGATGGTAGTAACATCCATTTAGAATAGGACGTTCAGCTAGGTCCGGTTTGCGAATCTGCATCTCCATGTCGAATCAAGGAAGAAATTTCATCTTGTAGGGTTGGAGTGCATCCCTATAAATTTATGTTATAGGTCCCATGCTGAGGACAAGAGTTGATGCATGGACGGTCGCGTCGTGCCCGCTTAGTGCTGGATGGTCGGGTCGCATCCGATTTTATGTGATAAGTGTGCCCCCAAGTGAGGGTAGAGTTGGAAAGCGGATGGTTGAACCACATTCACTTTTTATACTACAGGACTTGCTGAGGAATCAGAGTTGATAGATAGACGGTCGAATTGCATCCCTTCTGGTATTCATATTACAAACCATGCTTTGAGGACTGGAGTTGGTTGATGGGTGGTTTGTCACACCCTTTTGGTCTTTATACTACAGTCTGCGCTCTCGGGACCAAAGTTAGTTGATGGGTGGTCAGTCGCACCCAGTTGGTGTTTATACCCCAGTTCGCACTCTGGGAATTTGGAGTTAGTTGATGTTTATACTCTAGTTCGCACTCTAGGAATCTGGAGTTAGTTGATGGGTGGTCAGTCACACCCATTTAAGTGTTTATACTCCAGTCCGCGCTCTCGGGACCAGAGTTAGTTGATGTTTATACTCCAGTTCGCACTTTAGGAATCTGGAGTTAGTTGATGGGTGGTTAGTCACACCCATTTAAGTGTTTACACTCCAGTCCGCGCTCTCGGGACCAGAGTTAGTTGATGTTTATACTCCAGTTCGCACTCTGGGAATCTAGAGTTAGTTGATGGGTGGTCAGTCACACCCATTTAAGTGTTTATACTCCAGTCCGCGCTCTCGGGACCAGAGTTAGTTGATGTTTATACTCCATTTCGCACTCTGGGAATCTGGAGTTGGTTGATGGGTGGTCAGTCACACCCATTTAAGTTTATATACTCCAGTCTGCGCTCTCGGGACTAGAGTTAGTTGATGTTTATACTCCAGTTCGCACTCTGGGAATCTGGAGTTAGTTGATGGGTGGTCAGTCACACCCATTTAAGTTTTTATACTCCAGTCCGCGCTCTCGGGACTAGAGTTAGTTGATGTTTATACTCTAGTTCGCACTCTGGGAATCTGGAGTTGGTTGATGGGTGGTCAGTCACACCCATTTAAGTGTTTATACTCCAGTCCGCGCTCTCGGGACCAGAGTTAGTTGATGTTTATACTCCAGTTCGCACTCTGGGAATCTGGAGTTAGTTGATGGGTGGTCAGTCGCACCCATTTAAGTGTTTATCCTCCATTCGACGCTCTCGGGACCATAGTTAGTTGATGTTTATACTCCAGTTCACACTCTGGGAATTTGGAGTTAGTTGATGGGTGGTCAATCACACCCATTTAAGTTTTTATACTCCAGTCCTAGCTCTCGGGACCAGAGTTAGTTGATGTTTATACTCCAGTTCGCACTCTGGGAATCTGGAGTTAGTTGATGGGTGGTCAGTCACACCCATTTAAGTTTTTATACTCCAGTCCTCGCTCTCGGGACCAGAGTTAGTTGATGTTTATACTCCAGTTCGCACTCTGGGAATCTAGAGTTGGTTGATGGGTGGTCATTCACACCCATTTATGTTTATACTCCAGTCCGCGCTCTGGTGACTTAGAGTTATTTAATGTTTATATTCTAGTTCGCGCTCTGGGAATCTGGAGTTGGCCGATAGATGGTCAGTCACATCTATTTAGGCATTAGGATTTCGTTCACACTCTGGGAACAAGAAGTTGATCAGGTACATGGATGGTCGTATCACATCCACCCTGAGTAGGCAAGCGAAGTCGTTAGATGGACGGATCAGCCCTCCTCGAGCTTGCAAATATAAAGGGCGAGGTTGTTAGATGGACAGATCCATCCTCCTCGGGTTTAGGTTGAACATGGGCGTAGTCGTTAGGTGGACGGATCCACCCTCCTCGAGCCTACGTCTGTAAGTTTATGCTCCAGCTTGCACTCTGGGTGCCGGAGTTAGTTAGAGGATTGTTGTGTATCAATCCCTTTTGGCTTCGGTGTGATAGCTTGTCCCTGAGCTCGGGGTTTCACTTTGCGAGTGATCGGTGGGATCCCGATTAATTTCCACTTATCTGCCTCTCATCGAAGGATGAGATTTAGTTTATGGACGGTTGGATCACGTCCATGTTCATTTGGATTCCGCTTCTACCATGCCTAAGGAGTAAGATTAGTGTTCTGGCAAGCTTTGAGCTTGAGCAGAGGAGAGGATGATCGAACTGCATCCACTTTGAGTTGTGTATTTTCCGTTAAGTCAGGTGCAAGAATTGGAGAGCAGACGGTCGAGTCACGTCCACTTTATACTTTGAGTTTTTCCGACCGAGCTGAGGAAGAGAGTCAAAATGATGGCTCATGATGGTTAGCAAGTAGGCAGTCGGTTGTTGATGACTATAAATCGAGGTTTGGCCCCTAATGAAGTCGGTTTAAGGCATGATTGCTTCACCGAATCGTAGACGCAAGCTGGAGAGTGAATGGTCAAATCATATCCACTTTAAACATATTTTCTCAAATTGCCCCAAGTTCTAATGTAGGATTGGATGCATAGACGGTCATGTCACATCCATCCTTTATGTGATTTCAATTTTACTGGGCATCAGAAGAAGCACAAGTATTTTGGCGAGCTTCAAGTATGAGACGGAGAGTACATTGTTGGGACATATCACTCTAAGTCTTTCCCAGATCTCCAATTAAATTGCATAGGCGGATGAGTGGATGGTCGGTTGCATCCACCTTGTACTAGAGACCTGACCTTGTTGGTCTCTTCCACTTTGATGCTTTGTCCCCAGTCAGGGGCATATAGTAGCCGATGAGTGGTTGAATCATGCTCGTCGTGATGATACCTCAATGATTTGACCGTAGTCTACGAAGGTTGTTATGCACCCAACTTTAAGTACTCGGTTACCTGCATCATTTGCAAGTAGTTTAATTCAAGTCGGTCATATTTTGCAACATAAACGAAATTGAAATAGAAATAATTCAAAAGGGATCGGATTAAATCTCATTGATAGGTGAAGTGGCATCGTATGCTCGTTATTGCACTTTGATCCAGCCCTTCACAGTTGGAAGTCTAACGCAAATGGTTCAATTTGATCAAAGTTCTTGATCGATAGGGGTCGGGTGTTCCCGATCCTTTGTTTTATGGGGCTTGCACATATTATCAGATCTATCCTTTCTGGAGTAGCCTTATGGCGTTGGCTTTCACGGTAGCCATCTAGAGAAGAGGATTTTTCCGATCTAGAGTATGGAGTAGGTCCCCTCCTTATCTCGCCATGTTGATCCTTCATCTGATTCATCAACTCAATATTGGCCTAGACATGTTGGTGTAGTCGTCGGTGGCTATCCACCAGTTCTCTTATCAAAGTCTGGAAATAAGCTCTGGTGATGAATTCATTTATGGGTATTGGCAGCAACTGGCTGTGGGCTTTGGATAAATTCATCGGCTGCCAGCTTGTTCATTCCCTTCAACAATATGAGAAGTAGAACTTGTATGTCTAACCACGATTGACAGTCTTCTTTGAGGAATGGGGGAAGACATCTGCATTATATGGCATTCATCACCCTTGGTGAAATCCACGTGCCATTCCTGCTTTACAAGGTAGTGTCGGGTTTGCATTTCCATAGTACACCGACATGGTTAGCATGTTGAATTTTTTACTAGAAATTTTGTATGTAGAACAGTTTCAATGAATGGGTCTCAATCAGGAACGATATTCCAATCATCGTTGTCAGGTCCATTTTCTAGCTATGTGGACTTGTAACACTGGTGAATGGTGTATGCATGATTGCCCAACGCTAGAGTGGTTGGTAACGCCGATTGGATGGTGAGTTGGTTAAGATGGGCTAATAGGTTGGTGATTGTTTCTAATTTTCACCCCGGTAGGAGGCCATATAAGGTAGTAAGGAAGTCCTCTTAAGGTTGTATGCCATGCTTTTAGTCATATGGACATGGTATGATTAAGATGCGGGCCTTTTAAGATGGTTCAAGGGTGACCGGCTATGCTTTGAGTCGGTATAGTAGACAGTGTAGGGCAGTCGTCATATTAGCCATCATACCATAGTTGTCAATCCAGGAGTTTAAAAGAAGTTTAATTGGGGAAAGTTGCAGTCCACCTTAGAAGCATGATGTATTAACCAACTATAGTCCTTGGCGTATTTGCTAGGTTCTCCAGCCTCTGGGAGCATCGATTTAGTAGTATTCCTTTACCCATTCCATGATTGCAATTCAGCATTTGTTGTTGTAATCCCCTATGTCCCGTTCAGTCATGGTACGATCAGGAGCGTGGATGGAATGTTCCTTCATTAAATTGGTGACTGAATTCACTATGCGGATGTAAAAATCAACTTTCCAAAATACTTTCAATTCCAAAATAGTTTTTAAACCACATAGTTTAATAAATAGAAATCCATTCTAAAAACAAACTTAACTTCTCAATAAATATCCATTTTAAAATCCAATATAACCATTTTGGCATTTATACATCTCTCTTGATTTATCACAAACCGATTTCGTTTCCAATTCCATAACTTTTTTTATTTCCAAAATGGTACCTTTTATTTCATTCTTAACAAATTTCCATATCTCATTATAAATTCTCACCGTGAATTTATATTCCAATTTAATGAATGATAATCATTCCACTTAATTTATAAACATTTTTTATGAATTTCATAAACTCATTTCCAGTTTTATAACTGGTTCATATTACCAAAAATCCATTTTATAAATAGATTTCCAACTAAAATTCCATTTACAAATCTATTTCATAAATGATCCAAACTATATTCCAAAACCAATCATATCTCGATTTTCGTTTTCCACTCCATATTTCAAGAAATCTTATTTTAAATTTATTATTCAAAAATTTCCAATTTAAAATTCTCCAATTGAAACCATTTTTCCAAATTAGCTAAATAAATATCCAAAATCCAATCATTTATTAACCCATTCAATTCTTTTTTAAATAATCTCAAAATCCACTATAAATATTTCATTTCAAAAATCGCCCTTTAAATTTCCTTTTAAAATCCAATAATATTGTTTATGGTATTTAAAATACCAAAATTTCGGGCCAGTGCTATCATAGCATTCAACAATTCCAATCACAACAAAATCTATATCAGCTTATCCACCCACAACATATATCACTATATATGAAATTTAAATCAACATTTTTGAGGAATCCAGTTGGATCCTTCAACCTGTTTCCCTGCAACCACAAATGTTAGATAACAATAAAATACCAATCCCACTTCGAGGCGGGATATCGCGGTAATATAGGGTCATTCGCTATTATGCGGGGCGCATAGCGTCTCATCCACTCCAATCGGTGGGAAATATACCCAAATACTAATATATATATATATATATGTGTGTGTGTGTGTGTGTGTGTTTGTACCAAAATTGGGCACAACACTCTTCGGATGTGTTTGAAGAGATAAAATGAAGAAAATAAATGTAAAATGAAGCAGATCTAACAAACACATTAGTTAAACAGATAAGAAAGTGCATAGAAACACACGGATTTAGAGTGGTTCGGCGAATTGCCTACGTCCACTATGAAATGATTGATGTTTATTGAATTTCACTCGTTGTTTACAAAAGATTACAACAGTATAACTGAAGTTTGACAATCATTTCGGCAGAATATCGGCGTAGAGAGGCCAAAAGTCCTTCTTCTGTAGGCCTTGGGGCTCTATTTATAGGCGTAGGAGGCAAATATCTCGCTCAGATCTTGGGAGACTTCTTTTGGCACGTGGGTGGGCCTACGCGATCGATCCCAAGCGATTTCGACTCGATCCGTGATCGATACGAACGATTTTCGTATCGATCAAGACTTGCTCCAATCAAGTCGAAATTTGGCAGGAACATTCTTTATATTGTACGTAAGCTCCTGTGAAAATTTCATAGCATTTGGACTTGTAGATCATGAGATATGATCGATGCAAATTGGAGTTTTTCTGTCCGTGATCGATACGTATCGATCAAGACTTGCTCCAATCGAGTCAAAATTTGGCATGAACATTCCTTTGGTCGTACGTAAGCTCCTGTGAAAATTTGGTGGCATCTGGACTTGTAGATCTCGAGTTATGATCGATGCAAGTTTGGATTTCTCAACCATGATCGATCAATATCTTGAGCATAGGAGCTCCGAATGACTTGAAATTTGGAACGTTGGCTCTCATAGCTTCGCTTGTCGTGTCATATCAATTTTTGCTCGATCCGGACTCGGACAAAATTCGTCGATATCCATAGTGATCCTACGTATAACCGACCTCCAAGACAAACGGTCATTGGTTTCTTGTCAAGTTCTTACTGCCACGGCCTTGCCAAAAAGCGGGATAACATTTGCCCCCCAAAGTACGTCTTGTGTGAACATGACGTGCTTTGAAAAGCTGCCTCCTTCATTCTGAAGAAGTTCTATCTGATTCGCTGAGTAGTTGCTACCTTTTCGTCAAAAGATGTAACCTTCGACTGATTTCTAGTAATTTCAAGTTACGGCATGTAACCTTCAATGGAACACTCGGTTACAAAGAAAATTTCCTTAAACCAAATGCATTAAATCGCTATATTTGAAACTTTAAATCATTACACCGATTCAACCAAAATCTCCATATCCAAAATAAATTAATATTTCAAATTCAACATTTAAAATAAATTAAATGCTCAAAATTAAATGACCAAAAACCCTAGGTCATTACAGAATAATTAAATATTCGATGAAATATCTAAATCATAGCATGCAACCATATTTTAATCCAATTCATTCACACACAATAAATAGTCATTGAGATCTACAATTAAGGAAGGATATACAAAGAAAAATTCATGTTTTAACTAATTCAATGATTATAAATCAACAATTATCACCCAAATAACCATATCATAGCATGCATAAGGAATTTACATTGATAGATATAGAAATGTGAGTTAAAAATAACTCACCTTAACCATCCGCTAATCGAAGCTTCAGCAACAGTGATTCAGTCACTATTTTACTGTCGCGCATGTCTCCTTCGAACAATCCTTGACTACGCCTTCCTTTCATCATGTATGCCAACAACGTCAAGAAGCAAGATTGAGTTTCCCCTCTAATAGCCCTTCACCTCGCCAAGGACGCAGCAATCATCACCAGAGACAACCAAGCTCACAACCAGCCCTTTACCTCGCCGCCATGTCACACCACCCATCACCTGAAGCCACCGCGCACCAACCCCTTCGCTTCCCCTTGAACTCACGTGCATCACCCAGGTTAGACGCCATGCACGCGCTCTCCGCCTCTAGGCCGAAACTCGCATCGAACTCGCTATTGCCAGGCCACATGCCTCTCCCTCCTCCTTGCGTCATTAGAGGATGCGCGCATCTTTTTTTTCGAATTCGATTTTCTAAATTAAGGCTTCAGAAAATAACGAACGATGGGAATGAGTAAAGCGGGTTGGGAAAAAGAATAGGAGGTATTGAGGTGTTGTTCTTCTTTGTTATGGGCTGGGCTTTAGTGTTTTAAGTAATGAGTTTGTTTTTTTTTTCATTATCTTTAAAATTTACTTTTCTTTTAAACAATTATTTATTAATTTGTAAATCTATTCTGATCCAACTGAAACTATTGAAAATGATTTACATTTTATTATGCAAATTATATTTCAATAATAGGATAATTTAATTCAATGCTTATTTATTTTTATCTAATTATCCCTCGTAAACTATGAAATAGATTTAATTTCCCAACTATTACTTAGAAATCATTTTACTATTTGCATATATAAATATCTCTAACATTTATTTACAAATATATTTTCAATTCAAATTGATATATTAAATTTTATATACTTAATAATATATTCATAACATTCAAATTCAACAATCATTTATCTTCATCAATTTATTGATTTCATTGAATATCAAATAAAGCTTCTTTAATCCATTTCAAATACATAAAATTATTTACGTTTAATTTTTTTATTTATTAACATTTTATTTGAATTTTAATATATTATCTAAAAAGAAATTTATTAACTAATTTACTTTTATTATAACAATATCCTTTATTAAATAGATTAATTAAATAATAATTTGATTCCAAAAATAATAATTGTCAAATTTGAATTGAAACACTTATATTCTAATTAAATTAAATTAATATTACAGCTTTTAAAATAGGGTTGTTACAGACCTTCCCCCTTATGAAAATTGCGTCCTCGCAATTTCTTATAGGTTGATGTCAAAAACATATGCAAATATTAATTCTCTTCGAATTTTACTATTAAGTTGAAACTCAATCAAAACTTAAGTAGTTAACATTAGAATCAAACTTATCGTATGTTATAAATTTAAATAGATTCATTTATTAATTTTCGTTTCTTTGCATACAAAAATTTATTGAAAAATTTCTAAGTTTTGAAATTTTTAGAAAATTTTGGCAGTCTCCTTTGTACGGAGAGCCATTTGCAATTTCACAAGTATAATATAAACAATATACATCAACCACACGGTCGAAACACAATATATAACAATATTTTATCAATTCTGTATTTAATCCTTAAGCATACCTTTATTTAGCGTTTTAAAGCAAACTACCTTACTAATTTGCGAGTAAGAGCAAGCTAAATTAGTCGCATAGTCGCATAATGCCTTCTAGAGCTCCTATACTCAACTCCAATCAAATACATAAGCTTATATAAATAAAGTTTTATAACATGGTAGTCATTCAACAAAATATACATATATAAGCAACTTTCCAATTAGCTTTTTAAGTGCCAAAACACAATAATGTGATGGTTTCAAAGGTTGGTTTGGTGGTCGTTATATTCCTAATACTTGATATTTGATGAAATTTACAAATCAACATTTCAAAAGACCAAAATCACAAAGGTCAACCTTCTCCAATAAGAAAGAATTAATACCAGAATTTTGCTAAGAATACAGACATTGTTATGATTTAAACTTTCCAAAACCGATGTATTATTTGCAATAATGTTAGAGTTGGGAAATTAAAGATAGTCAATTATGGACATGGAAATTTTTTTATTTGGATTTTATCATTAACTTTAACTTAAAATAATTACAAGGGCTTACTATTAGATGTCAATTCTATATTTACTCTTGTTTCATACATGTAATGCAAGGTCTGTTTTGTTTTATCGAAATTATACATATCTCAAAGCTGATTGTCTTGCTTTACCTTAAAGCCAATCAAAGAAATTATACTGGCAAAGTAGTGGATAAATGTTTCCCAATTTAATCAATTCAACACTACTACATACTACCTCGCTGCTGCATATCGCAGCAGCTGTTCAATAGCAGTCTGGCCGCTACTCCATTGTAGCAGCCTGCTGCTGAAATTTTTTTAGACATGGGTAGATATTTGGATGCAGCATCAATTTGGTTATGTATTAAGGTATAATGCAGCATGATGTTTATTTTGGGAGGTTTAGCCATGTCAGACCAGAACTAAACTATACCACATTATATGATTCTAACCAGGTAAAAGCTATGCAAATTTAAATCCTTTCAAGATTAAGTTCAATGCTTTGATGGTACATGGGTAGAACTAGGAGTAGAAGACAATAGCAATTTTAATACTTTAAGCCCAACGAATATGGTTTTAAAGAAATTAAGCATGAAATACCGCAAATGGCCAAATAATTTCAATAGCAAATTGTTTTGCGTAATCAGCCAATCAAATTCCAAGTGTACATCAAGTTACGAAACCGATATTACTAATTACATGGCATGAATCTAATTATGTAGGAAATAGTAAGTTGTCTACAAAAAAATAATATAGAAGACGACTTATTAACAAGAACTAAATTCACAAAATTTGAACAAAATTTGAGTCAAACATGCTAATCGTACTAGATATGAAATCAATCTTTCATTCCCATGACAAATTACGCATCAAAAGTATAATCGAGCAACTGATAAACAATTTATGAGTTCATAGCAAGAAAATCATAATAGGATGGTATTTCCAGATAAAATCTATAATAATGATAGATCCAAGTCAATATAGTTCTACAATACAATAGCAATTTCTACAAGTCTTATTGCATGCATGTCAGTGCAATTATTATTTTTAGTGATACAAATATATGGAATCATCATACAAGTGCTACTAAGACCTTGGGGAGATATGGAGATTGGAAAAGGTCGAGAAAATAGCCATGTCTATAGCACTAAACAATTTGCTAACACAATGATAACAAACAATCATTACTACAGTAATATGCAAGTGGTAATTAAGTGCAGACGTTAATTAAAATAGCCAAAGAAATACAAACGTTTGTATCTCGCACATTTCACCATAACAAATCAAGTGTAAGGGTTAATTAAGCTATCTTAACTTGATTTTTCAAATGAAAGTGTGATCATTTTGAATTGATGGCTACAACAATTCAACTTATTATCTTGCTAAATTTGGATCCTTTGTTCTAACTTTTTCTTAATGAATGAATGAGGTTATATGAATAGATTTCATTTGGTAGTTAAGTAGTGGATGGTCAGATTTAATTTAATTAATTTTTTTTTCCAAAATGACTTTTGGAATAAAACCTTTCAAGAACCAAATATTAATTGACAAATTAAACATGACTAGTGCTTATATTTCAAATAATAGAACATTTTCTTGTAATATTATTTTCAATCATCCAACAAAATTTTTCTTTTTCCTCAAAACATTTCATATATGGTATATTGAATTTTCAAAATAATAAACAAGTATTTATATCAATAATTTCTATATTTGAAATTATTCACATACTTAGAAGGCCCTCCATGTGAATTTAAATTCAAATGATCTAAAATACTTTGAAGGTTTTCAATCTTGATCTCTTTTAAAATATCATATATATGAAATTCAAAAATCTAAGATTTTAAATGAATTTTCCAAACCGTAACTTATTTACGGTAAACTTAAACATTGTATATATTTTTATTATTATTTCATGCCTTATATTATTTTCAAGGTATCGTTTTCTTTTCAAAAACATATTATTCTTTTCAAACTATCATGTCGAAATGCCTCGTTCTAGTGTTTAGAAATTCCTATCGATAACGTTGGTCAAACGCATCGACCAGAATTCTTAAATACTTAACGGAAAAATTAACACAAAATATACCATTTAAAATTCTTTTCAAAAATAATTTCACTATTATTTTCTTTTATAAACAAAGCTCGTTAAAAAAAATTAATCTAACCAAACCATATCAATCACCAAGCAAACATTCATATCATCTAAATAGAATACTAAAACATGTTGGTTATTGATATATGAAAGCTATTTTGCTATTTATGTATTACAGTAATACATATATTCAATACAATATTATTTAGGCTAATTAATTTTATTTGCAAGTTTATCAAATTTACATCAATTCCTAGTATGGCTTGCAATATTAAGGCAGCGAGTTTTAATTAAAGATAAATAAAGTTTAATCATTGTATTTGAAAATTAACGTTTATACTCATCGAAAAATAAAATAAGGCTATACTCATGAAAATGAAGTTTTATTTATTGGAACAAGACCATACACATGTTTCAAAGAAAATATATAAGTTGTTATTTATTTGTTTCACATACCATAGGCTCGTACTCTTCATTCCATTCATCTAGTAATTTATAAATCCAAACATATTATGACATATAAAAATTATTTTAATACCATTACAATATCAAAGTTCAATTAATTCCATAATGTTTCTTTAATAGAAAAGACTTCCACATTTTATGTATATCTATATTAATATTCTTTTAATCCATCTCAAGATTTACATAAAACAATTCTTAACAAGTAATGATTTTGTAACGACCCAGATTTTTCGACGGTAAATTTTGAATATTTAAATGGTTTAAATAATTTAATTGGAGTTATAATTGAGTTAGAAAGTTTAAATAAAAAAACCGAAATTCCAAATGATTTCGTAAAATTTTGAAATCGTCGATTTAATCGACGCGTTAAAATAGCGATCCGGGGCACAGTCTCGGAATTCAACTAAACTAGTTCCATTGGATCCGTAATAGTGTATTATTATTGAATTTCAAATTTCGTAGTATTTGGAGTTATCGTTTGATCGTACGTGATAGAAACGTTTGAAGTTAATATCGAGATTTAATATAATAATTGGGTCCAAAAAGCTATCTTCCCCATACGATCGAATTAGGACTCGAAACCTTTTCCATTGCGTTCGGAATAGGGGTATAACATTATGAACGCCTGTCGGCACGCCTCGATAAGGATTCGAAATTTGGAGTTGCGTATATTGAGACGATTTAAATTTAAAAATATTTATATATTTGACTTGACCTTTTTAATTCACGTCAGCTGTATTCTCCCTTTTAAAATCACTACACACCTATCCTAACATGCAACCCACTCCCTCAGGTTTCTTCTTCACCTTTAAATCACGTCCCTCCTTTCTCAAATCGGTTAAAAACTGAAGAAAAAAAACGAATATAAAATCGAGAATCCCTCTTCCTTCTTTCCAATTTAAAAGACAAACGAGCCTTCTTCCTTCCCCTTCTCTGCTGTTCGATTTCAAAAAAAAGAGTAAAATCGCGCGACGGTGGAGGTGCGATTGATGGAGCATCTCATGTGCAAGCATATGCGAAGTGGAGGCGGCGACTGTTAGTGCTTTGGGTTGTTGTCGATGGCGGCGGCGTCTTGGGATGGATACCGGTGGTGGAGGCATGAGCGAGGTCTGGATGGGAATGGATCGATGGAGGGTAGTGTTTCGCGATGTGGGGTTTCGCTCCTAGAGCCGCACGCAAGCACGAAGGCATTTGAGAGGTTATGACTTCCATTTGGGTACAGGGATAAGCGGGGTGGTCGATGCATAGTCGTGGGTTGGAGGAGATGGTCGACGAGGCTGTTGGCGAGGGGATGGAGTTGAACGAGGTAAAGATTGGTCTGGGTATTTTAGTAAGGAATGGAAGGTGAGGCGTCTGTCGCATGGTAGGGGTTGTTTGGGTGAAGCTGCGATGGCCAAAACTAGGGGATGGCGAGGAGGAGGTCGAGTCAATGAAGGTAATTTGAAATTTAAGTTGAAATCGTTATTAGTTGTATTAATTACAAATTGAAAATAAAATAATAACTTATAAAAATTCGTAATGCATTTTATGAGGTCAAAATCGCATGAACTGGAATGGTCAGGTTTGTAATGTCGTAGAATACGAAATAGAATTGGAGCAGATTGCAAATAAAAATCAAGGTGAGAAATTCTCACTCATTTGGATTGTCATAATTAAATTTTAAATAGCTAAAATAAATTCTGGATGCTTGATTGAATTTATAAAATTTATTATCTATTGAATGATGTTATATATATATATATATAGTAGTATATATATTAGTATTTGGAGTAACATACCCGCACATTATAGTGGATGAGACCCTATGCGCCCCGCATAATAGCGGATGACCCTATATACGGCGATATCCCCCTCGAAGTGGGATTGGTATTTTTATGTTGTATTAACATCTATGGATGAAAGGAAACAGATTGGAGGGATCCAACTGGATTCCTCAAAATGTTAAATTTAATTTCATATATTGCGTTATATGGATTGTGTAAAATGATCTATTATAGATTATTGTAGTGATTGGAATTATTGGACGTTATTGTAGCACTGGCGTGATAATTAAATACTATAAATATTTTTTTTAAATTTATGGGATTAAAGGGGATTGATATAAATATATATATATATATTGGAATTGGAGTTATTTTAAAGAAGTTGAATTAGAAAATATATTTGATTTTTGGGCATACTTAACTATTGTGAATTTCTAAATGGAGATTTTAAAAAATGACTTATATAAAAGAATTTATAAATGGTATCTGGAAATATGAAAAGGAGTTGAAATCAATGTTAAAAATAGATTGGAAGTATAAATGGAATTTATACGAAATGAATTTATATAATGAAATTTTATAAATAAGATTTGTTTTATATACAAGTAAAACTCAAAGGAGTTTATACATTTATAAACGATGTTTATAAATAAGGAAAATGATGGTCAGTTGATAAATTGGAAATATAGATTTTTGTGAATTTATATCGAGTTATGGAAATTGTTTGGGAAGGAAATAGTGGAATCTATTTCTAAATGTGAGAATGGTGATAAAACTAAAATATAGTCGATGTGATACAAATCATGAGAGATTATAAATTGAAATTGGCAATATTAGATTTTATCGAGAAATTAAAATGGTTTTAAATGGGATTTTAAATTACTATACTATTTAACTTAAAATATTATTTATAATATTTCGAATAGTTAGTTATTCTAATATTTAATATTTATTGAAATAAATTCTAATTTTATTTATCACCTTGTTAATTAATCAGTTACTTAAAAATGATTTGGAAATGAGTTATTGATGTTATTTAAAATGTTTGATATTTTAAATTTTACTTAAACATATTTTACAAACAAACTATTATTCTTTAATAATACTTATTTTATATATATAGTTTTACAAGAATTGAATTTTTATAAATCCTCTCAAGATTGGAAACGAAGTTTATTAACGTATATGATTTTTGGAGGGAACCTTATAGGGAAATTCTGGGAACTTAAAGAAAATTTCCAAGCTGTTAAAATACGAGAACTTCGGAGAATGAATTAGAATTCATTAAAGGAGTAAGAAATGGGCATTTGGAGATACAGCCAGGTACATTCGACTTTGGGAATATTAAGGGGTTTACAAATAAAATTTGTAAAGAATTGTGAGAATAGGAAGTAAATAGGCTATTCCTTGAATATTGGGATAAAAAGATCTTAGGGAATATACCTATAAATATTCTTAAGTATTGGATGGGAAGGGTTTGAAAATAGTTAACTTCGAGATTTTAAATATAGAAAATATTTTTAAAGGGATGAATTATAATTGGAAGCGAGAAAAAAATATTCTAAGTATTGAAAGGAGGGTTTTGGAAATATTTTTAGCGGAAAAAAGATTTGAGATAGAAATATTTTCTAAGTGTTATAAAAATGGAAATTGGAAGTATTTCTAAGTGTTGGAATGGCTTGGAAATATCCGGTTACGGATTTAATTATTTGAAATTGTTTTCAAATGTTGGAAGGAATCAATATACTTTATAAAGATATCTTGAAAATAGACATTGGGGAAAATGTATAATAAGGCCTAGTGTCTGCTTTTGGATGTATTTGATAGTTCAATAACCGACTATCAATATTGGCCAATTTCGTTAATCGTTTCGAAGAGACCGGGATCGGATTTAATTATCCAAAAACCACTTCGATCCAGTTTGAACGTTACGAATGAATACCGTGAAGATGATGAAGACAGTGATTTGGTTTGTCCAGACCCAGGACAACTTGTATGGACGAATGCTATCAGAACATCGTCATTGGAGGAAGATGAGCATTCTAAGTAAAATTGTTCTTGAAAGGTAACGCTTAGCCTCGAACCTCATCAACCGGGAATGATTGAAACAGGGGAGATGTAGCAAGGCTAAGTGGGTCGCACCCAATTAGGGTATGTTATCACTTTTCCAGATGTCCTCGGAAACCTATTATTTATGGATATGGTTGTGCATGGAAGGAGCGCTCGATAGTAAGGGTGGGAACACCCGGGGTGATAACATATTCGGTCTATCCAGGTTAGGGATAGGCCGATCTTGTGTAGCAGGGGATCCCGGGGAGGTCCTCGGTACATTGTTCTAGAGGTGTACTGTGATGGGCGATACCCCAGTGGCCCAGTCATTCGTTCGAATCCATTCTCCAATACGAGCTTATAGTTTTGTTTGTAGAGCCTAGTATGCTGGAATTTAATTAATGGAACAATTTTAGCTATTTGAATAAGTATTTGTATTTAGAGACTATTATAATATCATTGGATTTTCTACAAAATGTTTTGGTTATCGTAAGGAAAAAACCCGTTGTGTTTATGTGTAACGTGGTCTTACGAGATACCTTTGTTTTTCAAAGGATTTAGATACTCTAATAATTCGAATTGAGTGTGTTTTCTCACGCTGGTTTTCCAGACTGACTTGAGTGTTATTTTATTATAATGCTCAGGTCATACCGAGTATTACCGATTCAGGATAGAATGCTATGGAGCTCAAGAGACGAGTTGGATGACAGAGACGTGTCTCTGTACTTGGCTTATATTCCGCTGTGTAAGGACAAGTTATATAACTGCCTAGTTGGATGTATTGATTGTTGTACTTTGATGATTGTAAATATAAAACAATTACAGATACTTTTGTATAAAAATCTATTATTATATATTATATTTTGTTCAGCTACGATTGTGAGATTCTGTGTTATTGTTTTCTATTTTCTTCTACCTTTTTCTTCTTCGCCCTAGTTATTCGCTCTTTCGTACACTTTAGGTTGAGCGAGGAAGAATTATTATCAACTCAAGGGGTACGGAACTGCGGGTCGCTACACTTGGTATCAAAGCCGAAGGTTAAGCGAGAACCTTGGCTCTGGTGGGGATTACTCATTAGAGATAGAGTCAGTAGTACTCTAGAATGAGTTTGAGTGTAATGATAGATATGAGCGTGTATTTTTTATTGAATATAAAATGGTTTTATATTATGTTGTAATGTGTTGAGTGGTATATAAATTCTGATCGAATAGTGGGACGCCACAAAATCGATGGGAGTTTCTAAACACTTAAATAGGATAATCTGACACAATATGGTTTTGAAGTAGGTAAATGAAATAATTTTACCCAAATTATATATGATATAAAAAGGATAATTTTCTAGAAATTATTATAGGAGATCGATGTGTTTGGATTATTATATAATCAAAATAAGAATATAAAATTGAAATGGTTAAATACAATCAAAATGAAGATTGTATAAGCATGAATTATACAAGTGAATTAAAACAACTTTAGTTTGATGCTTCTCCCACTAAACTGTAGGAAGGAATTGATTGGCGGATGGTTAGGTCACATCCGTCCATGTTGCACGCACAATCCGTCGGATCACAGGCGAGAGTTAGGAGATGAACGGTCATGCCACATTCATTTGCGGTTGAATGGTAGTAACATCCATTTAGAATAGGACGTTCAGCTAGGTCCGTTTTGCAAATATGCGTCTCCCTGTCGAATCAAGGAAGAAATTTTGTCTTGTAGGGTTGGAGTGCATCCCTATAAAATTATTTTATGGGTCCCGTGCCGGGGACAAGAGTTGATGCATGGACGGTTGTGTCACGCCCGCTCAGTGCTGGATGGTCGGATCGCATCCAATTTTGTGTGTTAAGTGCGCCCCCATGTCAGGGGAAGATTGGAAAGCAGACGGTCAAACCACATCTGCTTCTTGTACTACAGAACTTGCTGAGGAACCAGAGCCGATAGATGGACAGTCGAATCGCATCCCTTTTGGTATTCATATTCCAAACCATGCTTTGAGGACTGGAGTTGGTTGATGGGTTGTCAGTCAAACCCATTTGGTATTTATAATCCAGTCCGTGCTCTCGGGACCAGAGTTAGTTGAAGTTTATACTCAAGTTTGCACTCTGGGAATCTGGAGTTAGTTGATGTTTATACTCCAGTTCGTACTCTGGGATCTGGAGTTCGTTGATGTTTATACTCCAGTTCGCACTCTGGGAATTTGGAGTTTGTTGAATGTTATACTCCAGTTTGCACTCTGGGAATATGGAGTTTGTTGATGGGTGGTCAGTCACACCCATTTGGCATTCGCGCTCCAGTCCGTGCTCTCGAGACTAGATTGAGTTGGTGTTTTATACTCCAGTTCACGCTCTGGGAATCTGGAGTAAGTTGATGGGTGGTCAGTCACACCCAATTGGTGTTTATACTCCAGTCCGTGCTTTTGGGACCAGAGTTAGTTAATGTTTATACTCCAGTTCGCGCTCTGGGAATCTGGAGTTGGCCGACAGATGGTCAGTCACATCTGTTTGGGCATTAGGATTTCATCCACACTCTGAGAACAAGAAGTTGATCGGGTACATGGATGGTCATATCACATCCACCCCGAGTAGGCAAGCGAAGTCGTTAGATGGACAGATCAACCCTCCTCGAGCTTGCAAATATGAAGGGCGAGGTCGTTAGATGGATAGATCCATCCTCCTCAGGTTTAGGTTAAACATGGGCGAAGTCGTTAGGTGGACGGATCCACCCTCCTCGAGCCCACTTCCGTAAGTTTATGCTCCAGCTCACACTCTGGGAGCCGGAGTTAGTTAGAGGATTGTTGTGTATCAATCCCTTATTGTCGCAGTGTGATGGCTTGTCCCTGAGCTTGGGGTTTCACTTAGCGAGTGATCGGTGGGATCCCGATTAGTTTCCACTTATATGCCCCTCAACGAAGGATGAGATTTAGTTTATGGACGGTTGGATCACGTCCATGTTCGTTTGGATTCCACTTTTGCTAAGCCTAAGCAGTAAGATTAGTGTTCTGGCAAGCTTTGTGCTAGAGCATAGGAAAGGATGGTCGAACTACATCCACTTTGAGTTGTGTATTTTCCCTTAAGTCGGGTGCAAGAATTGGAGAGCAGACAGTCGAGTCACGTCCAATTTATACTTTGCATTCTTCCGATCGAGCTGAGGAAGAGAGTTGAGATGACAGCTTGTGATGGTTAGCGAGTAGGCAGTCAGTCGTTGATGACTTTAAATTGAGGGTTGGCCCCTGATGAAGTCGGTTTAAGGCCTGATTGTTTTGCCGAATCACAAACGCAAACTGGGGCATGAACGGTCAAATCATGTCCACTTTATACATGTGTTCTCAAATAACCCCAAGTGTCTAATGTAGGATTGGATGCATGGATGGTGACATCACGCCCACCCTTGGTGTGATTCCGATTTTATCGGGCATTAGAAGAAGCATAAGTATTTTGGCGAGCTTCAAGTATGAGATGGAGAGTGCATTGTTGGGACATATAACTCCAAGTTTTTCTTAAATCTCCTAATTAAATTGTATAGTTGGATGAGTGGATGGTCGGTTGCATCCACTTTGTACTGGATTCCTGACCTTGTCGGTCTCTTGTGCTTTGATGCCCTGCCCCCAAGCCAGGGGCATATAGTAGCCTATCAGTGGTTGAATCAGGCTCGTCATAATGATACCTCGATGACTTGATCATAGTCCGTGGTGGTTGTTTGGCACCGAACCTTGAGTACTTGGTTACATGCACCATTTGCAAGTAGTTTAATTCAAGTCCGTCATACTTCGCAACGTAAATGAAATTGAATTAGAAATAATTCAAAAGAGATCAAATCAAATATCATTGATAAGTGAGGCAGCATAGTATGCTCGCTATTGCACTTCAGTCCAGCCCTTATCAGTTGGAAGTCGAATGCAAGTGGTTCAGTTTGATCAAATTTCTTGATCGATAGGGGTCGGGGGTTCCCTGCCCTTTGCTTTATGGGACTTGCACATATTGTCGAAGCTTTCCTTTCTGGAGTAGTCTTATGGCGCCGGCATCCATGGTAGCCATCTAAGAAAGAGGAGCTTCCCGATTTAGAGTATGAAGTAAGTTTCCTCTTTATCTTGCCACATTGATTCTTCATCTAGTTCATCAACTCAATAATGGCCTGGATATGCTGGTGTAGTTATTGGCGGCTATCCACTAGTTCTCTTGTCAAAGTCTAGGAATAAGCTCTTGTGATGATTTCTTTTATGAGTTTTGGCAGCAATGGGCTGTGGATTGATCAATTCGTCGGATGCTAGCTTCTTTATTCCCTTCAGCAATTTGAGAAGTAGAACTGGTACGTCTAACCACGATTGAAGTCTTCTTTGAGGAATAGGGAAAGAAATCTGCATTTGATGGCATTCATCACTCTTGGCGAAATCCATGCGCCATTCCTACTTCACAAGATAGTGTCGGGGGTTGCATTTCCATAGTACACTGACATAGTCAACATGTTGAATTTTCACTGGAAATTCTTCATGTAGGATGGTTTCAACGAATAGGTCTCGACTGGGAAAGAATCTCCGATCGACATTATGATCAGGTCCATTTTATGGCTACGGGGTCTTGTAACACTGGTGAATGATGTATGCACGATTGCCCAACGTTCGAGTGGTTTGGTGATGCCGATTGGATGGTGAGTTGGTTAAGATGGGGTCATAAATTGGTGATCATTTCTAATTTTAACCCAAGTAGGAGGCCCATGTAAGGTAGTAAGGAAGTCCTCTTAAGGTTGTATGTCATGCTTCTAGTCATATGGACACGGTATGATTAAGACGTGGGCATTTGAAGATGGTTCAGCGGTGACCAGCTATGTTTTGAGTTGGCAGAGTAGGCAGTTTAGGGCAGTCGTCATATTAGCCATCATACCATAGTTGTCAATTCAGGAGTTTAAAAGCTGGTCAATTGGGGGGAAGTTGCAGTCCACCTTAGAAGCATGATTTATTAACCAACTCTAGTTCTTGGCGTATTAACTAGAGCCAACATCGCTCTAAAAATATAATTCCATAATTTGGAATTATTTAGCGATCCGAGTTGTTTTTCGGCAAACTCCGATCACACAACAATGCATAAGTATCGGCATACTATATAATCTTAATTCACAACATGTTGGAGTTTCATTTGAAATTTTTACACTATTAATCCCTACAACGCATCAATATAACGCCAAACAATCAAATCTCATCGAATAATTAATTATCCAATGAAATAACTAAATCATAGCATGCAACCATATTTTAATCCGATTTATTCACACACAATAAATAGTCATTCAGATCTACAATTAAGGAAGGATATGCAAAGCAAAATTCATGTTTTAACTAATTCAATGATTAGAAATCAACAATTATCACCCAAATAACCATATCACAGCATGCATAAGGAATTTATATTAATAGATATAGAAATGTGAGTTAAAAATAACTCACCTTAACCATCCTCTAATCGAAACTTCAGCAACAATGATTCAGTCACTGTTTTACTGTTGCGCATGTCTCCTTCGAACAATCCTTGACCACGCCTTCCTCTCATCATGTATGCCAATAATGTCAAGAAGCAAGATCTAGTTTCCCCTCTAACAACCCTTCACATGGCCAAGGACGCAGCAATCATCACCGGAGACAACCAAACTCGCAGCCAGCCCTTTACCTCGCCACCATGTCACGCCACCCATCACCTGAAGCCACCGTGCTCCAACCCCTCTGCATTCCCCTTAAACTCATGTGCATCACCCAGGTCAAACGCCATGCATGCACTCTCCGCCTCTAGGCCGAAACTCGTGTCGAACTCATTGTCGCCAGGCCTCATGCCTCTCCCTCCTCCTCGCATCGTTAGAGGCTGCGCGCATCTTTTTTTTCGAATTTGATTTTCTAAATTAGGGCTTCAAAGAATAACGAACGATGGGAATGAGTAAAGTGGGTTTGGAAAAAGAATAGGAGGTGCTAAGGTGCTGTTCTTCTTTGTTATGGGCTGGGCTTTAGTGTTTTAAGTAATGAGTTTGTTTTTTCTTTTTCCATTATCATAAATTTTCCTTTTCTTTTAAATGACTATTTATTAATTTGTAAATCTATTTTGATCCAATTGAAACTGTTAAAAATGATTTACATTTTATTCTGCAAATTATATTTCAATAATAGGATAATTTATTCAATGCTTATTTATTTTTATCTAATTATCCCTCGTAAACTATGAAATAGATTTAATTTCCTAACTATTACTTAGAAATCATTCTGCTTTTGCATATATAAATATCTCTAACATTTATTTATAAATATATTTTCAATTCAAATTGATATATTAAATGTTATATACTTAATAATATATTCATAACATTCAAATTCAACAATCATTCATCTTCATCGATTTATTGATTTCATTGAATATCAAATAAAACTTCTTTTAATCCATTTCAAATATATAAAATTATTTACGTTTAAATTTATTTATATTAACATTTTATTTGAATTTTAATATATTATCTAAAAAGCAATTTATTAACCAATTCGCTTTTATTATAACAATATCCTTTATTAAATAGATTAATTAAATAATAATTTGATTCCAAAAATAATAATTGTCAAATTCAAATTGAAACCACCTCTATTCTAATTAACTTAATTTAATATTATAGCTTTTAAAACTGGGTTGTTACAACACATGTCTACACAAACAACAATTACATTATAGCGGAACAGTGATTTATTCTGCTATCACATGTCTACACAATCAAACTATTTACATCATAACTCATTCACAGTAATATGATTACTTAATGGTATTGAAGCTTGAATCCCTTATGTTCAAAACCATCTTTGAAAAAGAAGTACCTTTAAAACAATTTGATTCTTGGAAAATAAAGGATTTAAAACTTTAAACTTCTTTTTAAAATAATTAATTACTAGAAAACTCTTATAGAAATCATAATTAATCTTAATTAACTTTAATATAAATTAATAATTAAACTTTAGTGAATATTAGGCTCAGGTCCCTAATAAGTTTCAAAATACACAAAAACCCCAGTAAAAAAAGTATGTAAATTAGGTCCCTAAAATTAAGTTACTAAGTAATTGCATATAGTTATGCAATTATTCACTGAATAATTGCAGACATTTATGCAATTATATCCAAAAGTTGCATAAATTTATGCAATTTTTCGGTGAATAATTGCGGAAATTTTCGCAATTTTTCAATGAATAATTGTGGAAATGTCGGCAATTTTTTGATATAATTGCATAAATGTCTGCAATTATTCACTGAATAATTGCATAAGTGTATGTCATTATTCGATAACTTAATTCTAGGGACCTAATTTACAAACTTTTTTTACTGGGGTTTTTGTGTATTTTGAAACTTATTAGGGACCTGTGCCAAACAATCCCTAAACTTTAACTAAATAACATTTATCTAAATTAACTTTAATTGAGTAATAATTAAGGAAATAATTAGCCTTTAAATAAATTAAATAATTAACCCTATTTAAAATAATTAAACTTATTTAAATAAAAATAATTACCTTTTTAACTTAATTAATCATTAATTAAAACTTCTTAATTAATTAATCACTAACTTACTTAATTATTACTAATTACTTAACTTAATTATTAATTAATTAATAAAAAATTATCCTTAATTGATAAATTAATTAATTATCAAACATACTTAATTAAGTAATAATGAACTTTTGTATTTAGTAATTAAGTTTAAAAATGGTTTTTCAAAATCATTAAAAGAATCACTTTAAAACTTGAAAATCATTTAAATTTTTCGAACTGCATCCATAGCGACTATCGCGATGGATGTAATAACTTAGAATTACTTTTCTAAGTTATCATCCAAAACTTCATCTTTTCACCTTTAAATCCCTTGCAAAAAGAAAGGATTTTGAGATCTTAAACTAAAGTTAGAAACTAAAATGGAAACATTTTATAAACCAAACTAGTAAACCATTTGATTTTTGAAAATGGATCTCAAACCCTTTTAGCATATCAACTTCCTAACTCTAAACCATTCAACCACAATTCAAGCATATTTGTATATACCAAATCACAACGTTACCATATCACATCAATGGTCACAACTTTATAGCCAAACATATCGCTTAAACCATTATTTTCAAATCTAATGCCAAACCACATATTAGCAACATGCATATCATCCAAACTATACCATAATCCAACCAACAACATTATATATATAACCATATAAAAAAAATATAAAGAATATTCTTTCCCAGAAATTTAAGAATTTACTCACCAAAATTTTGTAAAGCTCTTTTAAAAACTTGAAATACTTTAGAACTTGCAAAGCTTGGAAAACCACAAAAATCATTTCGAAAATGGGTCATCTTTCCCTCGACCTTTTGCCATGTTCCTCTCGTAATTTTGAAAAGTGGTCAAAATAAAGGTTCTTGGAAATTCTTTTCTCTATCATTTCAAAAAATGAGTCACCCAATTTGGATTTGTTTTGAGGGGGATATAGTCAAAAAAGGAGTGCTATTTTCAGGCTTGAAAATATGGGTCTGAAAATAAGTCAGAAAAAATGTATTTTAGACCCTAAATTATTCATAATTTGAAAAGTGCTTCACATGAAAGTTTAGCCACTGGAAGTTTACTTGGTTTGAAAAAAAGAAATTTTTTATTTGGAGTAGCCTATATGATGTTATTGCCAAATGAAGTGTGAGGAAAATGGAGAAAGTGGAGTATTGAATGTAGAAGTGTCTAAGCAAGTTATGGAAGGGATTTAAGTGGAAATAAATGGATTTTAAAACATGGAAAATATGTTTAAGAAGCCATGAAAGGATGCTCAAAGCTTGGAAAAGTTTGCAAAAGGAAAATGAAATGAGAAAATGGAAATAAAGTTGGGAAAATTAGTTTTATATGAAATGTATAAGGTGAATTACCATTTTACCCTTGCACCTATACCATCTGCTACATGTATGCCTCATCACACCCTCTCTTCCACCTCACTAGTACTTGCACCACCCATAGCCCCCTTAGCCACATTCCCAAAAAATCAAAACTAACATGCATTTAAATACCTAAAGTACTAAGAGTTGCCAAAATGTCACATCTTGTCTCTTAAGGCGTCTTTATATTTTATTTTATTTTACTTTAAACCAATTTAGCTAACTTAAGTAAACTAATAAATCTCATTATATCCTAACCATCTTATGTTTGTAGCATATATATATATATATATATATATATGTGTGTGTGTGTGTGTGTGAATATGTCTACTAAGGTGTTTACAGTATGTCAGTTAACTTAAGTAACATATTTTATACGGTGGAACATTGAAAATTCATAAAACGGTTTCTAGTCACGTTTTCGATTTTTCTTCGAACTAAATATTTGTGTAAACTAAATTTGAAAAATATTTCACATCATTATTTATTATTTAAAAGAGTTTTATTTTCATTATAAAACCTATATATTGAATATTTAAAATTAATTAAATATTCGCAAATCAAAGCGGTGAAATCCCGGGTCGTTACACTTAGCTATAGACCATTTATCCAAATTTTAACGACAACTAGATGTGTTTACATATATTCTTTCATAATGCAAAAATGGATTGTAGAATTTTCATTAACCTATTTTTACAAATGTTCTTCCATTAATTAAAAAAGAGAGTGCAGAATTACACAAACAAGTACACACTTTTTTTACAACTTACAATTTGAATCCCATTTGGGTCTATGATTCATGGTTTAGATCTCGTTTTGATTTAAAATTTAAACTTTATGATTTAGGATTTAAATCTCATATTGAAATCATTGAATGGAACAATCATCGACCAATGAACACCGAAACATCTTTGAGAAATTACTTTAATATACTGCTAACAAGATGTAGGTTTTTCTATAGTACGGAGGAGCTATTATCATATGTATATTGATCTCAGCTGCATGTATCTTAAAACACAACTTGGCTGTATAACGAATGTTTGTGCACGCGTGCATGTACACACAAATATACATATAAATACATCCATATATACGTACATATATATATATACACACACCCACCCACACACACTTGTACGTACGTATGTATACACACACAGACACACACACACATGCATGCATGCGTGCATACGTACACACACACATCACTGGTTGAACTAAACACATGGAAATAATGAAAATATGGCACATGAGGCTCATCTGTAATTCGTGAAAACAAAAAATAAAAAAATAAAATAACAACTAGGAGGCAGGAGCTATAACAGTACAAGAGTAGCTACTGTTATCTATATTTTGATCTCAGCAACATATAGCTTAAAATGCAAACTTGTCTGGATAAAGAATACATACATATATTTGGTTGAACAAAACATATTGAACCAATGGAAATATGGCATGGAAAAGCTCATCCTTCATTCTCAAAAAATAAGAAGCTATATCAGTATAACATGTAAAACCACAATTATGTTGTATTCCTTTGTTACATAATTAATTCCAACATGATTGTCAATAACCTAAGTAAGAAATGATAATTTAGTATGATATCAAAGTTAGCTACAATAAATTTGAAACCACGAAGTAAATGCCTAAACGGTAAAATTTGAGATCATTAATGAACAAAACAAGCAATACAACAAGCGATAATCATTTCAACCATAAATGAATTTGAAACATTATGCACAAGCATTCATACAAAAAAATGACTATATAACATGAATATCGAGTTTGGTGCTAAAAGGAATAAATTATATGTAAAAAATTAGAATATAAGTAAAGAACATTCACAAAAAATCGATTTCAAGATGATTTCAAGGTACAAAGAGAAATTCGCCATAACATTAGATCGATAGTTTATACATCTCAAAGTCACCGAATTCATAATGATAGCTTTAGAAACTAGATTTATAAATCGAGAATTCAAGATCCATGATAATAGAGGGAGAAGTTTACCGAATGTAATCATATAATTGATTGGCTCACGAAACCCTGACTTTTTTAGGAGAGAGAAAGGGAGGCAAGAAAATATCTATTATTTTCCTTTTTGTAAAAATAATAACATAACAAATAATGTTTATACTGTAAGTTTCCTTAGTTAGCAATAGGAAAAAAGTGAATATTTGAAAATATACTTATTTGTATACTAGTTGGGCGATGTCAACATCCTAATAGAACGATTTGGAGATTTTGGTAGTCTATCTTCATCTTTTTGGTTTTCTTTCAATTCACAATGTACATGCTAAGAGCATCCCCATCAGCTTTAGTTCGATAAAAATGGGGAGAAATTCCCATTTTTTTCCAATCCTCGTGCTAAAGCGGAGTGGGTTAGAGCATGGAGAATGGAAAAGAGTAGGAACTCCTTTTTTTCTTTTTCTAGTGTGAGTTCCTAAATTGTTTTCTTAAAACCATTTAAGCCCTAAACGGCTTCTAGGTAAAGGGTTTCTTACAAAACATTTAAGTGTAAACGGTTTTAATTTAACCATTTTATGTTTTACCTTGTTAAATTTATATATCTTTAGTGAATTCACACATATTTTCAACAAAAAATTGAAAATACATTGGACCATTCATTAAAATGCAAGGCAAGCCCTACAGACACAAAGTAAACTAAAAAAATACATAATTACTAAAACACATACATCCTAAGATTGAAATTCCTCTATATTCCAGAACTTCTCTCTTCATCTTGATACCTTTGTCGTTGAGCCCTTAAAATGATACGTTTTTTGGTCAGAACGTACTCTAACACGCCCTAGATAGATGAAAACCATATTTTTCTAAATATTTTTCCTCTTCTTTATCCTATAAGCATCTTTTGCAACAACCATACTTTCTACGTCATTGTAATAATTTTAACTAAAATAAAATGATCAAGTTAAATTTGGGTTTATTTTATTTTATTCTGAAAATATAATTTATTGGGTTAAAGATTAATTGATAAAAAAATTATTTTAATTAATTGAATAAATTAATAGTCCTTTTTGGGAAATATATCGACTTTGAATAAAATATTTACAATAAATATAAAATATTTTTATTTTGCTAATAATTGTTATATAATCGAAATGGTTAAAAATAAATATTATTCGATAATAATAAAGTCAATAAATTAATGAGAGATAAACTATTACTGAATTTAAATTCTTTGAATATTTTGTCAACATATTTTGTAAATGCTATGGTAGATTAATCTAAATTGAGAATGTACTTATAAATAGATGATAGTATTTTATGTAAATAAAAAGATTTTAACTTGCAATTAAAGAGCGATTTGAAATTGATTTTATTCAAAGAACTTAATTGGCAAATGAAGAAAGAAGCAATAATAAAAAATCAAAGGAGCTCATTCTTTCTCTTTGGTTCTAGAAAATTCTTCTTTTATCTCATCATTCAACCTAAACCCCATTCATTCCTATTGAAATCCCAAAATCGGCTCCACTTCTAAAGCCCTAGGCTCTAAAATCAAAATTAATGCATAGAGAGAAGAAAATTAGAAACTGACGTATTTGGAAAAAAGTTAAAAATTAGCTATCGCACTTCAACGTCGGCAAGTGCCAATTGGAGGTGATGTTGCCTCGGCATGTGCAATGGGATTGGCGGACGGAAGCATGATGGAATTTTGGTTGTGTGATGATGAGAGGGAGTTAGCATGCAATGATTTCTGTAGGCGTGAAATGATCGAGCAAGGTGGAAGATACGTTAGTGATGAAGAAGGGCAACCGTGGATAATTGAAGTTATGGTTGAAGCTAGAAAATTGATGCAATAACAGGCTTAATTGCTCAGTTTAAAGGCTAAAGTGAGGTGAGTAAATTTATTTACTCACAACAATAATCTAGTACCAATTGCAATTTTGATTGAAATTGTTTATTTCATTCTATGATATTGAATGGTTGACTGGATATACTTAAATATTGCATAGTTGGAAAAAATTGTATTAATGGATTGTATGTTTGTTTGTTTAGTATTAAATGTTGATTGTATGATATGCATTGCTTGATATTTGAATGGATTTGACTAGATATGGTGCCGAAATAGATTAAAAGGGAGGAAATTAATTTAAATGCTTTAAAAGTATTTATGTAAATTTGTTTGAAGAATAGCGTTGACTAAAGAATTAACCAACCTTGGAATTATTCTAATGTGTTGTGAATGCAAAGGTTAACTGCCAATCACTAGGCTTAAAAATATAAAATGAGGAAGAAAGCAAACTAAATTGCATAAAGATGTATAGTGGTTCGACAAGCTTGCCTATGTCCACTATGAAGATCTTTTACTATGCTTCTCTCTTATAAGTACAAGGAATTACAAGAGAATAATAACAAATAAAACACTTAAGACTAAATAGTAGCTAATCTTAAGAGCTTAGGGCTTTGATTTTCTGTGTAACGAACTCTGAAAAAGAGATAATAACCAGAATTCTAATAATTTCTGACCCCTTTAAAGTGCATGTCTGGGGGTATTTATAGTGGATGTAGGAGATGGTGAATGGCTGAGATTATAACATCTCATTACTTTAAAGAGTTTAATAAAATCCAACTTGAATATTTATTGGGTATTTTAAATAAATAAATGAATTATTGAAGTTTTAAATTGAAAAGAATTCAAAATTAAATGGGATTCAACTCATGGAAAACATATTTTTTGATATAGATTTAAAATAAACAATAAATAAGATTAGAAAATAATCTTGATAATTTTTATTAAATTTAATTCAATAAAAATCAATTTTGGAATTTATTTGGAAATAAGATAATTATTTTATAATGGTTAAAAATTGAAAAGCAGTATTATAAACAAAAATCGTTATAAAGGTAAAACAAAATTTGCATTAAAATGCCTTGAGCAGTATTTCAGTCAGAGATTGAATAATTGTTGGGTAATAAAAAGCTAAGGGTATAAAATTATTTAAAATAAAATAAATTAGAAAATTTTCATTTGACCCCATGTTTTAAACCTATCCGTAATGTGATTATCTTTTAACGTATATCTTTGGCCTTAACCGTGAGAGAATCCAACTCTATACATATTTAAACCCAAAATAGTTCGTCACTCCATACATTATTTTCTTCACCATCTTTCACTAATCATCTTCTTGAAACCCAAAATAAGCTACTATTTTATCTTCGCTCGGAAAACATCACTGACATTGGCAATCTCATCACCACCATCAAACTACTACATCTCCATCAAACACTGTGAGTATACTTCTTCTATAATCCTTTTATTTCATCTCTATATGTATATATCATCATTAAACCTTCAAACGGTGCAAATCCTCATTTTATACAGTAACATAATGAAGTTAGTAAGTTTATTTCTTTCGTTCTTCAACTGGAAACCTTATTAAGGAATCACGTTTTTGGTCTTTAAACAAACATAAATAAATCAAATGCCAAAGACATGATATTTTATGAATATATTTCCCAAAAGCAGAACTCTGAACCAGGAAACAAGAGTAAGTTGGTTGCATGAAATATTTTCCTACATGAGAACATTTTCTTTGTCACCAAATATATATATGTATATATATATATATATATATCTGTGTGTGTGTCTATATATATATATATATATAACTAAGAACGTAAACAATATATGTGTGGCTATGTGTTACAATAGATGTAGTTAATAACACACACACATTCCTCTTCAAAACTTCAATCCCCTATAGCTCAAAATCTAAGGTGAATTTAAACATCCAACCAAAAGAGTAATTGTAGAGGAAAGTGAAATGAACAAATCGACTAGCTTTCGCCTTGTTTTCAAAGCTATGGTGATCAGAAATGACACCGTCATGTCCGCGTATGTATTGTGAAAGGTTGCACTAGGGTTGGAACGTAAAATACGGTAGGTTCGTATTGCATAGCTGAGTGCAATGGTAGGTTCGGTTTGGTCATCAATGGCCCGAGGTAGCGAAATTATAGCCAATTAGCTAATGATGAAAAGGAAGAAAAGGAGGCTAGGATGTGCATTATGTGTATCAACCAAGCATGCAAAGCAAATTAAAGTAAAAAATATGACGTGTGTGAATGTTGCTTGTTCCATGTTCCCTGCACAAGAGAAAAGCAAAAGAAAACATGTAAAGGAGAAATAAATGTTTTCTTGCACGAAAAAATAATAAAAAATAATAGAAATAATTTATACGCACATAGATGTCTTTATATGAGACCATAAAAAAATACCTTCACTTTCATTTTTTCAAAATAGTTCACTTTATTTCTTCAAACAAGGTACGTGTACGGGATAAGCCATGCACTACACACAATTTAATATAAAAAAATTCTAATTTCTTGAATTTAAAAATTAAATAAAATGATGAAATTCTATTTAAAATAATTCCAAATGATTTTGGCTTGAATAAGATGAAAATTTCTACGGATTTATAGATTGGAAAAACTTTTACCATAAGTATTGATTTAGTTCAAAAATAAATGGAATTTGAATTTAAACCATAAGAGATAAATGGTTTAAATGTATAAGCATTTATATAATGAGAATTTTGGAAAAAAATTGAAATATTATTGAAAATATTTTATAAATGAACATGAAATTCATTTATTATATAAAGGCCTGTATATGATTTTAGATTTGTCGAATAATATTGAATGATACTTTGTTAAATTTAAAAGAATTTTCCATATGTTTTTAAAGAAATAAAAAACCAAGTATATAAACAAAATATTTTAGAAAAAAGGGTATAGTTTATAAACTATGAAATATGAGTTTAAATTAGGTAAATAAAGAATTTGTTTTAATTTGATTTAAAATATTGATCATCTACTTTATCCATAGTCTGTTATACTCATGTTAAGTCAATGAAAACTTGCTAGATTAGATTTGAATAAATTAAATAATTCTTGGCCTAGAATATTGAGTGAAATCTATTTATATTGCCGAGTATAATTAAAATTCAATTTTCAAATTGATGAATTAAGGTGATTTAAATACTTGTATAATTTTAAAAATACAAGTATCGAATTATTATATATATTTTCACCTATGATATATACTAAAACAAGTTTACTATATCCCACGTATATTGAATTGAATGGATGACTTGTCGTTTTTAAATGGAAATGTTTGAATACACTATTGCTTGACAATTCAATTGTATATACACGACATTTATTTGGGATATAACACCATTTCAGGAATAATAATGTTTTGGGAAGCCAAATGTTTCTAAAAGATACAAATTCAACATTTGATGAAAATGATACGAGGTATTGATTAATAGACTACTAGAATCCATCCTAGCAGACTGATTTGAGGATCGCAACCCGAATCGTGACGACTTTGTCCCTTGTCACAAAGTCCAACGATCTTTTGCACAGATAATATAATGCATAGTAAGGTATTGGAGATGTAGTGCCACAGGAGTTAGCACCTCAACATGGAATTGGACAGGTGACTACAACATAGAAAATGTATACGTCTTCAAAAGCCAGAAGAGTAGTGCAACTAAAGGATCGTGTGAAGTGCACTCATAATTGGTTGTAAACAGCAGGTGAAAAAGATTGCATGGGCTTGTTGAGACAGTTAGTCTATTAAAGGGTGAATCCAAAAGGGGTTACCATTGAGTATTCCTACTGGGGACTCAAAGAAGAGTGTTAAGGTTTGATTTTCCTTTATATTTATCGACCTCATAAAACATATAAAAATTGTTTAGATATGCGGGTGAAAAAGACCATACTATGGTAAACAATAAATATGTGCAACTATTAATTGTTTAAATATATGGTTGAAAAAGACCGTACTATGGTAAACAATGAAATCGGACTCTAAAGATTTGAAAACAATGTACATTAATTTAAACTAAAAGAAACTCATATAATATGAATAGATTGTGATATCCTAATTTATTAGAGTTGCAGCTGTGAGTCACGATGATTAAAGCCGTAACACTTGTGTTAAAACCCTTTTGATGAAATGTGGGCGGGATATTGTTTGGCGTGAGTGACATTATTAGATTTGATTGGTATATCATGTGTTTATATCCGACACCACACTTATATGTTATTATTGAGCACTATTATACTCATAGCCAGATTTCTAGCCTGACTCAAGGTTTGTTACGTATATGACAACGCCTCGGGTCAGACTGAGGTGTTGTATTTCTAGGTTAACTTCCTATTGGATGTCAGTTTGTTTTGTTTAGTGAGTCCTTAGGATATGTATATTATTTTGGAGTTCTATGAGGTTTGAGTTCAGCAATCATAGTCTGAAAGTCAAGATTTGAAGCAAAATTCGGATTATACAGAGATATGATGAAGATGAGGTTACTCAATTAGCTGTGGACATATTTGAAGATCGATTGCAAGAAGAGTCATTGCATGGACAATTGGAGTCGATAGTTTTGGAGTGTAGTTAGTCAGTTGAGTTTTAAGTGATGTATTTTGGGTAGTCAATGTATCAGACAAATCATGACATATATATTTTTTCATTTCCATGGTGATATCACTACCTATGTCAACCATTACTTATATGTGTTCCTGATATATGAGTTATTCAATTCTAAAACTCGTGTATATTGCCTTGTGTCGAGACAAGATACGTACTATTTCAGATGTATTCAGATATTAAAAAGTATCCGTGTTGATCCAAAGTAGTGTATATGAGAGATCGCTCCTTCTATGCCCATTGATCTAAGCTATTAGACGGTAAACTCCCTCTTATATTTCGATCACTTGAGTCGGGGCGTCACATAATGGTATCAGAGAAAGATTGAAGTAGAATTGAGTAAATCAGGAATCAAAAGATATTTGACCATAGAGAAGTTGGACATAGGTTGTTACTTAATCAGTATAACCTGGGTAGAGTTGGGAATAACTTGTTAAGTGATATACGAGTTAAGTTGGCATTATGAGAAAAGAACCTTGGAAAGGAGTTGTATATGTATCTAAGATATATACATAATTATTACCGAATTTTTGAGATAAATGCTGGATAGGTAAAAAGGTTTGTCTAATAAGTGATAAATGTTATTTCACATAAACTGATTGGACTTGGTAGACCCGGAGCTGGTATATCTCTTAGATCACTAATTGATCAAGGAAGCGGGTCGGAAAATCCGAGTGTTCTATTGACAAAGGAACAATGGGCTGAAGTTATGAAGCATATGGACATTGCTAGAACACCAAATTTGAGTCCTAAAATAAAATTCACAAGGCTTGATGGAAGTTATGAAGCATATGTACATTGCTAGAACACCAAATTTGAATCCCAAAATATAATTCACAAGGCTTTGTAGCGACTATACAAGTCTAGGAGGAAATCCATTTCTGGGAGATGAAACAATTATGGATGTGCATACTTGGTTAAGATCTTGCAAAAGGATGTTTAATGATTTGAGATTAACAGACCAAGAGAAAAGGAGGTTGGCATCTTGTCAGCTACAATATAGTGCTTTGGACTGGTATGATGCCATCACAACAACCATACCACAGGAAAAAATAACATGGCAAGGTTTAAAGACCTATTTGAAACTCAATTTCTTGCCAAAGCCAAAAAGGCATATCTGCTTTAGAAATTTATAGATCTAACCCAAAAGAATTCATCGATGATAGAATATGTAAATGAATTCAATGCTCCTTCCAAGTATGGACCAACATTGATAAATTCACCATTGGAAAAGAATGAAAAGTTATTCTTGGACTAAATGCGAAATGTTGGGATATATTACTTACTCAGATAAGAAGTCTATTTGAGGAAATAGTTGACATGGCATTAAGATATGAGAAAGTCCAAGAAAATAACCCAAGTTCCAAAGAACAATCTACTCAACCATTCTAATAGAGAAAGAGATCGTTCTTTCAAAAGAGCAACTGGAAGTCTAAAAAGAATAAGAAGTCTTTTTAATCATAGCGAACTGAGCCAAAAAATCAATTCACCCAGAACAACCTGAACAGAAGAAGAAGTTTGATAAATCTCAGTTGAATATTGTGCATATGGAAAGAATGGTCACTATGCTAACAAGAGCAAAACAACAAAATAAAGATGTTATAATTGGGATGAAATAAGTCATATGGCAAGAAAGTGAAGAAAGCCCAAGAGATAGATTCCAAGTAAAATGTTCACAATTAAGGAATGTGGTTATGCACAAGAAAAAGGGAAGACAGTCTCAGAGGGTATGCTTCCTTAAGAACAAAATTTTATAATACTTTGGATTATTGGATTTAGTAGTAGAATATTTTGTTTAAGTGATGTTAAAATAAATTGGCAATGATCTGATTAGGAAGCGTATAAGACCCTAATCTAAATCCAGTAATAGAAATCCATCACAAAGATTAGAGTGATGGGATGGATTTGAATAGAAAGATCCAATAGTGATCAGAGTGCACGACGAAAACTAATAGATTTGTTTTCTAGCTGTATGTAATTAATTATTTGAGTTCATATATAGATGGTTGCATATTTGTTGGTTTTTTAAGAATATGGGTTTTTGAAAGTGGAGCTATCACTCATAAAGAGATGAGCCCTCTTAATTCTAAATGAAGTGGACTGAGTTGAAATCATCACTCAATGGTATTAAACTCACTTATTCAACTAAATTATAAGTCAGTGGTTTTCTCAAGTTAAACCACAATGAGATTATGTAATTGTAAGAATAATATTGGAAATTAACTTTGTTAACTTATCCGTTGTGTGGTTACGAATTCTAATCGTTGCACCTAGCCAGTGCCATTGAGAGGAATTTCTTAACGCTAAAAGGACATATTCCGAAACAACGATATTCCAAGTAAAAATATTATTCTTAAGAATAGATCAATTGGAGTTTCAACAGAATAGATTCATTTGTTGTGTGTAGATGATTACTCTTCCGTAATTCGATCACACGGAAAGAATTTTAATATACTTAAAGCATTAGCATCAATTTAAGAATTAATATGAAAAATTTTAGGCGAAGTAAGAGACTTAGGAATGACTGTTTCTCTAAAATCTTTAATGGTTGAGTTATATCAAAACAACTCATCAAGAATACTCGAGTTATAGCATTTCCAATAGAACAAATTGAAGAATAAGCGACCTCGATAAATAAGACATTCCATTGATATAATAAAGATTTAAAGGTCAAGTAACTCTAGAGATTATATATAGAAGATAGAAGAGCGAACACCACGGTCATGACCCATTTAGTTTGAATCATTACGTTTATTTAAATTTGAATCGAGTCATGGATATTTGTTTAAATTTTGAATTGATTATTGCATGCGTGAACATATAAATATAGTTAACCGATATCTAAAATAAACCATAGTACTCTTCGATAAATTGCGAGAATGCAATTTCTTTAAGGAGGGGAGTCTATAACATCCCGTTACTTTAAAGATTTTAATAATATTCAATTTGAATATTTATTGGGAATTTAAAAAAAATGAATCATTGAAGTTTAAAATTGAAAAGAATTCAAAATTAAATGGATTTCAACTTATGCAAAATATATTATTTGATATAGAGTTAAAATAAACAATAAATAAGATTAGAAAATAACCTTGAGAATTTTTATTGAATTAAATTCAATAAAAATCAATTTTGGAATTTATTTGGAAATAAGGTAATTATTTTATAATTTTTGAAAATTGAAAGGCAATATTTTAATGAAAGAAAAATCATTATATGGATAATATAAAATTTGGATTAAAACGCCTCAAGGAGTATTTTAGTCGGAGATCGAATAACGGTTGGGTAATAAAGTGGCTAAGGGTAAAAATTATTTAAAAGAAAAATAAAATAAATTAGAAAATTTTCATTTGACCCCATGTTTTAAACCTATCCATAAAATTATAACGACTCGAATTTTGATCACTTTAATTAAAGATATTTAAATAATTTTAAATGATCGAATATATATTATTTTTCATAAATAATCAAGTTTTAAGTGATAAGTAATAATAATGAACTTATTTTGGAAAAATGTTCACAAAAATATTTCCTTTGGAAAGAAATATCGATAAAAAGGCCGAAAATTATTTTATCGATAAACTGCTCTATAATCATAAAATATCGCGCATGGAGCTGGATACATACACTTATTTTTATAATTGAACAAGAATATAAAATAAAATTAATTATTTTATTTTTGGAAATTAAATGTATTTATGACATCATCAGTGATGCCCTTATATTTAATAATTGATTTATGAATTAAATTGAGATTTAACGATTTAATAATTATTTTAATTATTCTAATAATTATTCTCAAATGGTGATAATTCATTTTAAATAGTTATAAAGTGTTAATAAATCATTTATAATATTTTTATAAAGATATATACTTGATTTGAAAATATATGAAAAATTCGTAACGCTTTATCGATATAATAGCGATTTTTGTAAATAATTGATACTGATTTATATGGTTTTATAATTCAAATGTGATCATTTTAATTAATTAATAATGATTATAAATTTATTTTCAAATTTTGTTTACATTTATATGTAATTTAAAATATAAGTGAAAATGTGACCGGAAATTGGTTTTCCGATTTTCAACGGTTTAACGAATGGAAGTCGTTCAAAGGTTGTTGCAACCTTATTTACTTGTCATGTACACATATTTAACCATACATATAGATGCACAAACTTGACATGTACACACATGAACATATAAATATAAATATACATGTAAACACGTATATATATATATATATACATATCTAAGATATTTTAGATTTCTTCATCCTTAAGCATTCACAAAGTCAATGCACATGCATAAGTACAAGCACATGGCCTTGTCCATGATGGAGCGGACTTCTAGCTTTCCAAGGGTGATGTAGGGAGGGGGTGGATGTACTGATGGTTGGTGATGGTGGATGATGTAAGGTGGAGATTTTCTACCTCTCCACTTGCCTATAAATACCCATCCATTTTGCCTCTTCTTCACTCTTCCATAACTTCCTTATATCAGAACGAAATTAAGAAATTCGTTTTTTCAAACCATGTAAAATTCTAGTGGCTACAACTTTTGTGCTATGCACTTCTTCCGTTTTTGAGCTTAGCCATGTCAAAAGCTCACTTCTTTGCATTGCATTCTCGAACCCAGTTTTTTAGGTCCAAGAATACCCCTCTTCTTTTGATCATACTTCCTCGTAGTAAATCGAAATTGAGTGTTTCTTTTATTCAAATTGTAGAGAAAATAATTTGCAAGAACTTTCCTTTTTACCACTTTTAAAAATTATTTGAGTAACACGTCCAAAATTCAGTTAAAAGTTGACCCCATTTTAGGTGTAATTTTTGTAAATCCGAGAACGCCCCTTCTTCATTTGACCGTATCTCATTCAAATCCAAATTGGATGATTCTTTTTTTTGAAACCGTAGAGAAAAGAATTTTCTACAACTTTCATGTTGACAACTTTTCCAAGTTCAGAGTAGAACGTCCAAAAATCCGAGAGAAGATGACCTATTTTCAGGTCTAGTTTTTGGTAAACTCAATAATAATCCAAAGTCCTACACCTCATTCCCCATGCTTGGCCGAGCACCACTTTTGGCATAGAATGGCAGAGCATACTAGGAGGCAAGGACTAAGGGTTCGTGAGCTCGGATCGCGAGTTAGTGAAGCTATAGCCCTTTTTCCGATAGAAAATCAATGTGAGAAAACTCCTAAACTATAGTTATATATTATTGGATGATATATGTTTGGATATGATTGTTAATGATGATTGTTTATCATGTTTTAATATGATAATAAGGATGTTTAATATGGTTGTTGAATATATTTAAAAGTCATATTAATACACGTCGATAAGCAGAAAGGAAATCACTTTCCTTTATTGAATATGGTGTATATGGAATGTTTAAACCTTTTAAAAATGGTTTAATGAAATGTTTTACAAACATTTAAAAGTGTATTGGCAAAGTTTAAATGAATATTGAAAATTGAGTCAAAATTAGGCACGTCGCGTGATGGTAGTTCGTGATTTCGCGCCGTAAAGATCAAACGAATGTATGGAATGGAATATAGCTCGGAATTCTTCAAGATAAGAATTTTCCAAACTATTATATCCATAGTTTTCAAACAAAATAAAAAGATCAAGATTTCATTTAATAGATTTCAAAATATGAGCAAATCAAGTTTTCGATAAAATCGCGCTTTGGCAGTTCAATGGCCAAAGTAGCAAATGTTCTAAATAAATATTTTTAAAATGTTTAAAAATATGGAATAAATTTTATAAATCCTTTAAAATATTTTAAAGAGATTGAATTATAAAAATGGATTTCTAAATGATCAAAAAGTTGTTTTAATCAAATAAGCTTTGAAAACACTATTCGCAGCACTATTCGCAGCACTTTTTACAGCACTTTGGTAACTTTTGAAATACGAACTTAAACTTAAGTATTCTTTTCCAAATCTTTTATAAATGTTTTCAAATAAATAATTAAGTGTTTAAAGATGATTTGAGGATTTTATAATTTATTTTAAAGAGTTTAAATAAATGATTTAAAGAAAAGCTGTCAAAATCAAGTAATTTAATCTTGGCTCTAAAAGCCGACGAGAAGACTGGATTTGTCTATTCGTGAGATCCAAGTGAGGTTATTAAACTAAGGAGATGTTCAGGAGAAACCAGTGCCCTAGCTCACCTGGCCTCTCCTGGGCGAGGGATAGATAAGGTTGAAATGTCGGAAACGAGTTAAGTATAAAAGATTAAATTTTCCAAATTTAAACAACTTGGATTTTATAGAAATAATCTTCTTATACTTGGTGTTAAATTCCAAAGAGGGAACTTGTACTATTCGTGGAATTTAAAAGGTGATTTCGTTGTTATTCCTCCCATAGTACCTATTGAATATGGGAATTGATATTGAGTAGAATTAGATGATTTCTATAGATTCTACTCACTTAATATTTATTGGTTTTGGATTAATATCCTAGATAACATGGTTTAAACTCAATCAAAATTTTAATTTTGAATTAAGACATCTTTGCTAGGATTTAAATAAATAATTTGGAAATATTTTCCTAAGTAAAGGATGAAATGGTTTGGAATTTAAAAAGGTTTTAAATAACCGAAGGATATGATAAGAGAGGTTAAATAATTCTGTGTATACCAGAAAGAAATGTTTAAAAAGATATATTTTCTCTTAAAGATATTTTTGATATAAAAAGAAATTAATCAATCAAAGAATAATTCCTTATTCACCGAACATCTTTTTATTGATGATTGGTTCGAAGGAACCGGGGTTGGATTTGAAGTGATTCTTATCCGGAAACCACTTCAAACCAATTTACGTATTCGAAGTGAAGACATGGAAATGATTTGGAAGATAGAATGTAGGGTTGCTTGTCACCGACCCTCAGGGGAAATTTTCCATGTCATATTATGTGGTCGATGAGACCATCGATGCAAAGGCTCCTTGCTACTAATCCTAGGGATAATTTCCGATAGGATGTGGTAGGAGAGTTCCTTCGTTTTGTCCTGTTCCCGGACAACTTATGTGGATGAATGTTTGACGTTGCATTTCTAATAACATAAATTGATCTCTATGAATGTATTTGTTTAGTGGCGGAGAAGGCAACTTCTCTTAGTTTAACACCCTTTCCAAAGACGTACGAGCTCAGGAGTTATACGTTTATAGAAATCAGTTGTGTGATCATGGAATGGTAGTATGGCATTCAAAGTGGAATGTGCTATGTGAAAGGTAAAACGTTACCTTAGGCCTCATTAACCGGAAATGACAAAAACAGGGTAGATGGTGCAGGGCTATGTGGGTCGCTCTCATTATGATATGGTCATCACCTTTCTAGATAACCCTATATATATCGGGTATGTTGTGTATGCTATGAGACGTCTCGGATAGGTAGGTAACAACCGGGGTGATGTCATATTCGGTACTATCCAGTGAAGGGGTAGGCCGGTTCTGTGTTGGTATAGACATTCAGTATCTGGACCCTAGGTACAACCCTCTAGAGGTGTGCTGTACAGAAGGTAGTCCCTCACCTTGTCATTGTATGGAATCCATTCTCAAAACGAGCCTTGTAAGATTTTGATTGTAGAACCTAACATATCCGAAATTCAATAATGGTAACAATTTCGACTAAGATTCATAAGTTTACTTGCAAATGTTTTCAAAAGAATGTCATTAAAAATAATATCCCCATATTTTGCACAGAAACTGGTTTGGTTATCATAAGGTAAAAACTCATTCCGTGTTTATGTGCGGCGTGGTCTTATGAGATACCTTTGTTTTCAAAATGTGTATTTTGAGTTTCTCACACTAGTCCCGTGACTGGCCTGAAGTTTATTTTCTCTTTCCCTTAAACTCTGGGTGCCCTAGTTTTCCTAAGCAGCCTGGTAGTTCAGGTTTAGTTAGAAGAAAGTTGGATGGAGCTCAAAGCAAGGAGTTCAAAGATTCTTCAGTAGGCTATTACCATATTTCCACCAGACTTGTGTACTATTGTATTCCGCATTTGTAAGGACAGATATTTATAACTGTCCATGTTTAACTTTGATTAATGTATTTAAATTTTCCATTGTAAAGATTATATGTTGAAATGATATATGTTATTCCATTCGTGTGAGATTTCGTTCTTTCTTTATTTTCTTTCTTACCCTTAATGATCGGGTTTTCAACACTTAGATTTGCGCACGTGAATACCGAGTATGTATTAGTGTCAATTTTCGTGGGTCGAAAATCTCATTTGTTACAAAAATGATTATATTTTAACATATATCTTTGGCCTTAGCCATGAGAGAATCCAACTCCATACATATAAACCCTCGAGCATAGTTCATCACTCCTTTATACATTATTTTCTTCACCATCTTTCGCTAATCATCTTTCTAAAACCAAAAGGAAGCTACTATTCTATCTTCCCTCAAAAAACATCATTGACATTGGCAATCTCATCATCACCATCAAACTACTACATCTTTATCAAACACTATGAGTATACTTTTTCTATAATCATTTTATTTCATCTCTGTACATGCATGTCATCATTAAACCTTCAAACAGTGCAAATATTCATCTTCTACCATAATATAATGAAGTTAATAAGTTTATTTCTTTTGTTCTTCAACTCAAAACATTATTAAGGCATCATGTCTTTGATCTTCAAAAAAAGAAAAAAAAATCAAATGTTGGAGACATGATATTGTATGAATATATTACATAAAAGAAAAACTCCAAGCTAGGAAACAAGAGTAAGTTGGTTGCATGAAATATTTTCCTAAGTGAGAACTTTTTCACCAAAGAAATATATATAACCAAGAATGTAAATAATATATGAGCGGCTAAGTGTTACAATAGGTGTAGTGAAAAATATGCACACACATTCCTCTTCAAAACTTCAATCCCTTATAGCTCAAAATCTAAGATGAATTTGAACATCCAACAAAAAGAGTAATTGTAGAGGAAAGTGAGACGAACAAATCGACTAGCTTTCGCCTTACTTTCAAAGTCCGTGGTGATCAGAAATGACATCGTCATGTCCGCGTTTGTATTGTTAACATGTGCGCTAGTGTCAAAACAGAAAATATTGGTAGGTTCGTATTCTGCAGCTAAGTGCAATGGTGGGTTTGGTTTGGTTGTTGATGGCCCAAGGTGGCAAAATCATAGCAAACTAGCTAATGAAGAGAGGAAAAAAAGAAGTCTTGGATGTGCATGCTGTGAATCAACCAAGCAAGCAGAGCAAATTAAAGTAAAAAAATGATGTGTGCATGTTGCTTGTTCCATGTTCCATGCACAAAAGAAAAGCAAAAGAAAACATGCAAAGGAGAAAGAAAATTTTCTTGCATAAAGAAAAAATAATAGAAATAATTTACACGTACATAGGTGTATTTACATGAGACCGTTAAAAAATACATCCTTCATTTCTTCAAAAAAGGTACGTGCATGGGACAACCATGCACTACACATGATTTAATTTGAAAAGTTATCTAATTTCTTGAATTTAAAAATTAAATAAAAGGATGAAATTTTATTTAAAATAATTTTGGCTTGAATAAGACGAATATTTTTACTGATTTTTAGATTGGAAAAACTTTCACTATAATATTTATTTAGTTTAGAAATAAATTGAATTTTAATTTAAACCACCAGAGATAAATGGTTTAAATATATAAGCATTTCTATAAAGAGAATTTCAGAAAATTTGTTTGAAATATTATTGAAAATATTTTATAAATGAATTTGAAATTCATTTATTGTATAAAGGCATGTATATGATTTTAGATTTGTCAAATAATATTGAATAATACTTGGTTAAATTTAAAAGGATTTTTCGTATGTTTTTAAAGGAAAAAAACCAAGTATGAAAACAAAATATTTTAGAAAACATGGTTATAGTTTATAAACTATGAAATATGAGTTTAAATTGGGTAAATAAAGAATTTGTTTGAATTTACTTTAGAAATAAATTGAATTTAAATTTAAACCACAAGAGATAAATGGTTTAAGTATATAAGCATTTCTATAAAGAGAATTTTGGAATATTTGTTTGAAATATTATTGAAAATATTTTATAAATGAATTTGAAATTCATTTATCATATAAATGCATGCATATGATTTTAGATTTGTTGAATAATATTGAGTAATACTTGGTTAAAGTTAAAAGGATTTTCCATATTTTTTTTAAAGAAAGGAAAAAACCTAGTATATAAACAAAATATTTTAGAAAACATGGTTGTAGTTTATAAACTATGAAATATGAGTTTAAATTGGGTAAATAAAGAATTGTTTGAATTTGATTCAAAATATCGATCATCTACTTCACCCATTATTTGTTAAACTCATGTTAAGTCAATGAAAACGTGATGGATTAGATTTGAATAAATGAAATAATTCTTGGCCTAGAATATTGAGTGAAATCTATTTATATTATCGAGTATAATTGAAATACAATTTTCAGATGGATGTATTGGTTGTTTGGATGAATTTGGGTGATTTTAAATAATTGCTTAATTTTAGAAATACAATTATAGAATTATGGTATATATTTTCACCCATGATATATATTGAAACAAGTTACTATATCCCATTTATATTGAATTGAATGGATGACTTGTCGTGTTTAAATCGAAATGTTTGAATATGTTATTTCTTGACAATTGAATTGTATATACACAACATTTTTTTGTGATATAACATTATTTCGGGAATAGTGATGTTTTAGGAAGCCAAATGTTTCTAAAAGATAAAAATTCAACATTTGAGGAAAACGATACAAGCTATTGACTATTAGACTACTAGAAACATCCCAGAGGGTTGATTCGAGGATCGCAACCCGAATCGTGACGACTTTGTCCCTCATCACAAAGTCCAACAATCTGTGGTACATAAAATATAATGAATAGTAAGATATTGGAGACATAGTGCCACATCAGCCAGCACATCAAGATGAAATTGGGCAGGTGGCTACAACACACAAAATGTATGCATCTTTAGAAGCCAAAAGGGCAGTGCAACTATGCGATCGTGTAAAGTGCACTCACAACTGGTCGTGAGCAGTTGGAGAAAAAGACCGCACGGACTTGTTATGGCAATCAGTCTATGTAGAGGGTGAATCTAGAAGGGGTTACCAATGAGTATTCCTACTAGGAACTCAAAGTAGAGAGTTAAGATTTGACTCTCCTTTATATTTATCATCCTCGTAAAATATATAAACATTATTTAGATATGCGGGTGAAAAAGACCATACCATGGTAAACAATGAATATGTACAACTATTAGTTTTTTAGATATACGGTTAAAAAGGACCATACTAGATAAACAATGAATCAGACTCCGAAGATCTAAAAAAAGTGTACATTAATTTAAACTAAAATCAACTCATATTATATGAATAGACTGCGATATCGCAGTTGATTAGAGTGGCAGTTGTGAGTCACGATGATTAAAGCCGTGACACTTGTGTTAAAACTCTTTGATGAAATGTGGGGCGGGATATTGTTTGGTGTGAGTGACATCATTAAATTTGATTGTTATGTCATGTGTTTATACCCGACATCACACTTGTATGTTATTATTGAGCACTATTATACTCACGGCTAGATTTCTAGCCTGACTCGAGGTTTTTTATGTATATGACAATGCCTCGAGTCAGACTGAGGTGTTGTATTTCCAAGTTTTCTTCCTATTGGACGTCGTTTTGTTTTGTTTAGTGTGCCATCCTTAGGATATGTATATTATTTTGGAGTTGTATGAGGTTTGAGTTCAACAACCATCATCTAAAGTCAATACCTATAGCACTTTCCAATTTATACAGAGATATGATAAAAATGAGGTTATTCAAGCAGTTGTGGACATATTTGAAGATTGGTTGCAAGAAGAATCGTTACATGGATAATTGAAGTCGATATTTTTAGAGTGTAATTAGTCAGTCGAGTTTTAATGATGTATTTTGGGTAGTCCAATGACATATTTTTTTTTCATTTCCATGGTGATATCACTACTTGTGTCAACCTTTACTTATATGTGTTCCTGATATGTAAGTTATCCAATTCTAGAACTCGTGTATATTACCTTGTGTCGAAACGAGATATGTACTATTTCAGATGTATTCAGGTATTGAAATTTATCTGTGTTGACCTAAAGTAGTGTATACGAGAGATCACTCCTTCCGTGCCCATTGATCCGAGCTATCAGTTTGTAAACTCCCTTTGATATTTCGGTCACTGAAATGGGGGCGTCACAGAGATCATGCGGGAAAATAGGCAGGATGGATGCTCAGCCATTGATCAGGTCCCCTGGTTGATGGAAGATAACTGTAAAGGAAGGTTGGAGCATGCGATTGAGAAGTATGCCAGTTGTCTCTCCATACTAAGCACATGCATTGCATTTAATGAGCATTAAATGTTGACGACCTGATACAAGAGTAGGTGTGCTTTTGGTACCTTTGCAATAGTACCTAGTACAGCTCGTTGTACCACTTGTCATTTACTTCTTCACGGCTATATGGCATGGTAGATGAGTGAATCCGGCTGGGCTGTAGAGGATACTTGAAGGAAGATGAATGTTTCTAAGGACCAAGGTAAAAAGAACATACCGAGTTGGTTGTGATATGATGGGACAGGCTGCGGTGATGCAAGGCCAGAGATGGGTCATGCCTAAGCCAGTCTTGACAAAAGAGTTGTTTGTTGAAGCCATCTTGACTTGTGTCGGCCAGCGATGGAGCTGAATTTGATGCGCTGGCCTTGAGCCAAATTGCATATGGACCACCATGAGTGGGCCAATTTCTTAATGCCTAAGTTTGCCGAAGAGAGTTGAATGGCGCTAAGGACCAAGTTGCAAGGGAGGTGCCAAGCTTGCTATGAGACGATTAGATGGGCTGCTTGATACTAGTCGAAGATGATTGTGATGAAGCCGGGTTAGAGAGGGGTTAAGCTTAAGCCGATTTTGTCTCATGACCTAGTTGGCAATTTACTTAGAGTAATTTTTTATAGATGGGCCGACATGAGAGGGTTGGTCATAGGTGTGTGGGAAATAGTATAATATAAATTATTATAGCATGGACGAATCTTAAGGCTATTATAACATAGTGTTTTATAACTAATTTAGAACTTCTGTAAACTGTTTTAAGATTTAAATCAAAATATAGATAATCAACATAGATATGTATTAACAAGCAGTCATGGATGTATATAAATGTAGCAAAAATAAAAATAAAGTAAGAGAGACGACACCAGGAGTTTTATATTGGTTCGAATTGACCAATCCTACATCCAGTCTTGTACAGTATAAGTACATATTTCCTTTTAACGCCTACTTTAATCAGATTGCAAGCAAACCATAATACAACCTTGATTTCAAGGCAACAAGATACACCCATCTTACTTTTCAAGCTCAAAGTAGACTCCTTTGATTTACCGGGCAATGGGATTACCCACTTGATTTGAATGGTTAGCAAGTACACCCACTTGATTTGAATGGAGAACAAGCACCCCACTTGATTTAAGCGGGTAGCAAGCACACCTACACAAAATAGTAGTAGAGAGTTGTTGATTCCATATACAAATTGTTGTAACTTGAATACATAATATCCAATAGCCATTTTATAACAGTTTGATCTTTGAATTGGTGAATGAAAAGTTTAGAATAGCATGAGAATGATTTGAATATTTGCAAAACAGTGAGTAGATTGTAGAGAATGAATGTAGTGAAGTAAAGATTAAATTTGAGTGGATTTGAAGAGTAGGGAAAGTGGATTTTGTGAAATATATAATAATAATTTAAAGTAAGAAGAATGGAGTGAATAATTGATAAAAAATTCGTTTTCCAATCCCCTTTATATAGTGTTTGAAGGGACATGTTCATTCACAAAAAGGTGGAGCCAAAAAACATAACTCTTCAAATTTCAAAAAACCGTCTAACGGTACATATGTCGACATACTTAGGTAGGATATGTCCATATATCCTTATATGTTAGGAAAAACAACAATATTTTTAAAGTGTTATAAAATTATGGAATTTTGTAAAGTCATTTAAAAATATTTTTTAAATATTTTAATATATAAAAATTTATAAAATATTTGTGTAAATATATTTTGAAAATAAAATAGATTTCTAGTGAGAGAGTATTTTAAAGAAATGAAAGTTGTTATTCAAGGACTTTCACAAATTTACCCAATTCCTATTAACTATTACCTATAGTCTTGAACTCATCATGTCTTTACCTTCAAACTCATGAGTCTTCAGTTATCTTGATCATCTCTGAACCTTTATCTCTAGTCTCTTTACTGATCAACCTTCAAACTTGATTATCATGTACTTGTATAAACATGTGTAACATCCTACAAAATATTCTATACAACTTGGGAAATCATTGGTACCTATATTTATATAATTGTTGTCATCAAATCAAAATCTGTGGTATTAACGATCTCTCTATTTTTTATGATGACAACCATGTAAATAGTTTTATTATAAAATAATAATATAACTCCCCTTAAATTGGTTAACTCCCCTATTTTAAATAACTGCCACTATGTATATACCTATATTATATTTTATGCATTTTCTCCCCATTTGTCATCAACAAAAATGGGTAAAGAAAAATAAACTCTCCCTAAAAGTGACATACTAAGTACTGTGAAATGTGATAATGTTGTATACGGAAAAAAAATCATACATCATAATTTTTACACTTATACACACTTATACGAATTCAAAATGTGATAATATTTTTAAGATATAACTTTATATATATACATTTATAATTTCATCTATTTAAACCATACATCATAAATTTTACACTTATACACACTAATGTAGAATTAATTACATATAAAAAGTAGTTTCTAGTTATAAAAACTAAAATGTACAAATAATAAATACACATTTTAAATACATATTAAAACTAGATTTTCTTGAGAATGTCGACCCATCTTTTGGATCCAAAGATTGGATTGGCGTTGATAGCTTCTCAATCTTCATATTTCACTTTTACTTTAGAGTTCAAGCATTCAGGGTTGTCATCTTGAACTTCTTTAGTGAAATAAGAAATCAAGCATCAAAGAGAATCAAAATATTTTACTTGTTCTTTGATCATTAGTATTTAACTAAACTCTAAGTGTCGTTGATTGCAAAGAATAATGCAAAGAGCTCTTTTTAATGTTTGAAGAGTTTCTTTTAGATTGTCACTTGGTTTTTGTTGTGAAAAATTGATGTTTGAATTCATATTTTGGTGAAAAGAGATGAGTAGAGAAGAATAAAATAAGAGGATGAACTGATTTGTGAGTTTTTCTAGAATAAATATGGTTTTGTAGTGATAAAGAGACGGATTAAAAACTTGTTCCTTCAGTTAAAATAACTAATCCTTTTGAAATTCAAAATCTGGAAATACCAGAATATGTCGACATATGTATGCAGGGTATGTCGACATACATGCAGTAAATTGCATGTTTTTTGTTTTGTTTTATATTTTGTTTATATTTTATCTTATTATATAGTTTATGATTCCAGAGAACAAAAAAACATGATTGATAACAAAATGAAGTTTCTAAGCAAATTCCTTTAATAAAATAGAAAGATACATAAACATAATGAAAAATACAAAGAAATGACATAAATAAAAGTAGAAAATACAAAAATAGCTAATTAGATCTAAGATGATGAAGAAGAATTTCCACCAAGCTTTCTCTCCAAAGTATTTGTCAACTTTGTTTGAAAGTTTAGTGAATTTCTTACTAAATGAACGCTTAAGCTTCTTTTGATTATTAAGAAGTTTCTTTTGATTCTAAGAATCTGTTTGTTTGGATAGCAAGACGATTTGTCATAGCTTTTAAGAGATGTATCCATTTCTTTCTCCTTTTCTTCCTACTCTTTTATTTCTATTTCGTCACCTTCTTCTTCTTGAAGAATCTCTTGCTCTTCTTCTCTTTTTAATCTTTCTTCTTTTTCTGTAAATGACTCATAGGATCCAAATTCAAGAGGAATGTGCATGAGCGAGAGGTTAGATTTGTCAAAAACTTTATGGGGTAAAATGTTTTCACCCCTTATGTCAATACCAAAAAAGTTGAAAATTCTAGTAAGATACACACCATGGTAAAGTTTGTTTTCATGTTTAGAAATTTTCTTTCGAACAAAGTCATCCAAAATCACTTGATCCCAATTTATATCACTGTTTGCACCAAAAATTGGTAAAAATACATAGAATTTTTGAAGAGAAATAAATGAAAAATATAAAATGAAAACATAGGACAATAACAAAGAAACAGTAATAAATTGAAAGAATAACATGCAGACAACGATTTATAGTGGTTCGGCATTGTTTGCCTACGTCCACTTTGAATAGATTGCTTTATTAATCACTTTATAAACCGAGTGTAATAGGGATCGAATGAAAATACTTAGTTACAAAAGAGTATAAAGCAACTAGTAGTGTAAAAGTCCCAAAAATGAACAACCAAGCCTGTATTTATAGATGAAAATGGCCAAATATCTCTCTGAAAATTCGGCAGAAGGACCTTCAGAACCGTATGAACCCATAAGAGGGATCGCCTGAGTCAATTCCCAAAGAAAAGGGATCGGTACTGATCCCTACTTTGGTCGAACTTTGGGGTGTGATCCCTATGGTTGCTTTCTCATGCTAAAATATGCTTAGCCTCCAAATTTCATGCCAAATAGATCGGTAGAACTCGAGTTATTACTTGATCTTTGCTTCAATACGGGTTGCTTGCTGATTCCTGCAGATCCTTGCCAAGGGAAGAGTGTCGATCCCTCTAACTTTATCTTCTTGAGGTGCGATCCCTAAAGTAGGCTCCCTAAGGTCTCCATATCTTCTTCACAGTATTTCATATGCATTGGACTTATGGATCTTGAAATATTGCTTATTTTCTATTGAAATTTCTTATTCCCTGAAACATATTGATCCCTATGATGTGAGCCAATTTATACCGATCCCTTCTATATATTGAACCATATTTCATACTTCGAACATTCTGCCTTGCATATCTATAAATTCCATTCAACCTCGACTTCGTGTTATCATCTGTACTTGACTTCTATGCCCCACAACCGTCACTCTGGAATCATCGGTCTTGATAGCAGTCGAGTCTAACTTGTGCAATCAGTTCAATTTAGCTAGGTCAAAATGCCGGATAACACTTGCCCCTTAAAGTATGTCTTATGTTGAACATGATGTACTTTGAACTGAGGCAAGTTAGAGTTGTCGGAAAGAAACTCATCCAGTTTTATGAATAGTCGCTATCCCTCTATCGAATTATTTTTCCAAAGCGTTGTATCTCTCTTTGATAGTCATGATGTTTTGTCAATTTCCAATAGCATAAATCCAAGATTATATTCCATCGGCTAACAACTTGGCCTGCATCTATGAGACTAGTAAGCTTTGGTTATCTGGTCCAGCTTCGAACTTGAAGGTTTCAGGTCTAATTTCAATTTCTGTTGATTTCAAAAATTAAACTTTTTGACCATACATGTGCACATTCAAATACACGTTCTTGTCGTTGGTTACCGGACACGTTCATATGCTCATGGGTTGTAACAACCCAGTTTTAAGGTAATTAATTTAAGTTAATTATGGTAGTTTAATTAATTAAATAAGAATTTGAAGATTCTCTTTAGAAATGAGTTTTGGAATTGTTTAATAAAAAGATTTAAATAGTGAAAATAAGATAATCGAATTAAAACAAGTTAAAAGGTGAGAAATAATATTTCATAAAATGATGTTTTTGGAATACAATGTTGAAGTTTGTAATGAGGTGATTTTAAATTGAAATTTATACTTACTTAAATTGAATAGCCTTTAGATTATATGTAAAAGAATATATATATATATACATATATATATATATATATTGAGTTTACTTATTTCATTTAGAGGCCCAAATTCAAGCAACAAAGCCCAAAGCCTAAGATAACCCAAACTCAAATTAAACTCTAGAATTTCCTTCTCACCAGGATTTTTATGCATCTTAGCTCTTCTTACCCTCCATCTTCTCCTGGAAAGCCATCGAAATAAATTCTCTTCACTTCTAAATTTACAAACAATTTGTATAAACTATAATAAAATGTGAAATTTGAATATGTTCATCTTCATATTGTTATATATCCATGGCTTGAAGAAAATCATGTTGCGTGTGTGTGTTAGAGCATAGTAGCTGAGGGAGAGGGAGCGAAAGCAGGTGAGTAACAATACTCACAAATCTATGTCAATCTGTACAATTTCTCATGAAATCTTGCATATATGTTTGTGTGAATGTGTATATATCAGCGTTGTGTGTGTGGCCAATGAGGTGTGTGTTAGCTTCATCTTGTTTGTGTGTTTATACCTAATCCAATTGATGTGCATTCCAATAAAGTTATTCTTTGCATTAATATTATTCATATATCGCCTACTGCCCTTATATTTATATGACCATCCTTATCTTAGTGCAAGCAAGTTTGTATGTACATAACTTTAGGAGAATGCTGGGTGCGTGTATGAGCTGAGATGCATGGGTAAATTCATGCGTGAGAAAGTTATGTGAGAGTACTACTACAAATCAAGTAAGCAATTTAGGGTTTTCCTCAGCCATGGGGGAAAAGCTCTCCCCTCACAAATCTCTCTCATCTCTCTTCTTCAAATCATCTTATCAGACCACCTGAATCTCACAGTAGAGAATCAAGTAATGGAATCATCATAAATAAGGATGGGTTTCAATTGGTTCAATCAAGATCACAAAAGAAACGACAACCCTATTTTCCCAGTTATCAGAGAAATTCGCGGGGCAACAATACTCAAACAAAGAAGACAGACGGTCAGAGTTCAACCATCCCTCCTCTAATTACAAGAAATCAATCGTATCAACCAAGGAAACCCACAAATTTATCTCTGAATAAGGCACAAGGGCAAAAATCTTGGGCTGAAATCGTTTCTGAGCAATCTAAAGAACCAAATAATGATGAATGCAATCTTGAAACTATTGCTCCTCTCAAAATTAATAGTAAGAAATTTGGTTTGATTAAAGAATCTGTTTGCAAAAGAGCAATTGATTGTTGGAGCAATTCGATTTTGGTTTATGTTGTTGGTACCAAACCGTATTATACATTTTTCAAAGCTTACATCCAACGTGTATGGAAACCTGTTGGAGAATTTGAAATTTTTACCAGAGAAAATGGGTTTTTTATTGTTAAATTCAAAGAAGTTCAAGATTGCAATTCGATCATTCGGAATGGCCCATACTTTTATAATGGAAAGCTCATCATAATGAGAAGATGGTCTGAGTCCCTAAAAATGGATAGGGATCTCCTTAGTACGATGCCGATATGGGTTAAGTTACCCAATGTCAATCTCAAATTATGGGATCGTGAAGCCTTCAGTGTAATGGCCAGCATTATCGGAAAACCCATAAAAATGGATGCAGCTACAACCTTGAAAACGAGATTGAATTATGCTCGTCTTCTGGTGGAGGTATCTGCAAATGATGAACTTCCTCAAGAAATAAATCTTACGTTATACAATGGAGAAAACATCACCCAAAAGATTGAGTATGAATGGGTACCACCGAAGTGTAGCATCTGTAAATGTTTTGGACACATTAGGGAACAATGTGTCGCAGAACAAAGGTGGATACCCAGAGCTCGCAATCAAAACAAAGAAATAGTCACGGATCAAGAAAATGATGCAGATACAACAATTCAAGATTCGCATCTCAATGAGGAGACACTAAAAGAATCAAAAATTCAAAAGAACAAAGATCGAATCAACCAGAATGGTATCATCTTCAATCAAGAAACAACATCTCTTTTGCTCACCGATCAAGATGACCAGATCCTTGCTTCGGAAGTTCATCATACAGGGAAAATAAAAGAAAATTCAAATGATAGTTCACAACACAGCACAAAGGAGGGTATCAATAATGAAGAGGTCTTTAACTCTGAAATCCCCCCCATTTCAGAGTTATGTTTAATTACAAATAATCATGAGATAGACACAAATAATATCCCACCTTTGTGCTCCAACCAGAGTCCAGAATATAACATGGAGAGTGAACCTCCATTAGATAATGCTGCAGAAGTTGAGGACATTGGTGGCATCCACTCAACCTTGCCTCGCAATGCTGAGGAGTTTGACATCTCTCGCATTATAATCCCAGAAAGTTATATTGCATCTACATCTGATAATGTTATGGAGGAACCTGAAAAGCAATTTGATATATCAGAACTTCATATTCCTAAGACTAAAGCTATTGGTAAATACAAAAGCATGGGTAAAGAGAAGAAAGCTTTTGGGCAAAAATACATATCAATCAATCCAGACTGGAATGAAATGACCACAAGGCTTAAAGCTAAAAGATCAGACAAAAAGAGGAAGGGTAAGGATAGCAGTGTATCAGGTTCAATCTGAAACTCTGTTTCTTTTATTTTATCCTTTTATTAATTTTTATGACTATCATGGCCTGGAATGTTAGGGGTATGAATTCCCCTGCTAAACAAACTGACATTTAAATATGGTAGAATTTACAAACCATCTGTAGTTGCCCTCATTGAAAACAAGATGGATGATATTAACACTGAGAAATTCTGTTTTAAACTCTCCAATAACTGGAAATCTATAAACAATAATGATTGTGGTAGTAAAGGTAGAATCCTTGTCATTTGGGATTCTAATATTTGGAATTTAGTTAACGTTAATAAAGATATTCAATTTATTGACTGCAATTTCAAAAATGTTGGTGGGTTTTCACTTCAAATAACCAATATATATGGTAGTAATTTCGAAAATGAAAGAAACAGTTTATGGTATAGATTAAAAGCTCTTAGTCAAAGCTATGATTTCCCTTGGATTATTTTGGGTGACTTCAATACTGTTTTTCATGCTAATGAAAAATTTGGTGGTAATAAAATTCCCCACAGTAAGCTTGATAAAATTAATAAATTTTTACTTGAATCTGGGCTTATTGAGCCTAATATGATTGGCAGTAAATACACTTGGAAATCTGGAAAGGAGAAAAATATTCATTGCAAGCTTGATAGAGTGTTAATTAATGAAAAATTTTGTTGTTCTTTTCCAAATTTCTGTTGTTACTCTATTGAGCAAAATACTAGTGACCATACTCCTTTACTGATAAACTTTTTCCAAAACCAATCTAATAATAATAATAATCCTAAAGCTGCTCCTTTTAGATTTAAAAATGGTTGGGTCTTAAGCAATGATTATAATGATATTGTAAAAGATTGTTTTTCTTTTTCAAATAATGGTTCTTATCAAGTCCAGTTTAGCAAGTTTCTTAAAAATACAAAAAACACAATCAAAAACTGGAATAAGGCTAACTTTAGTAATAATGACTGTTTAAATAATTTAAGGGAGGAAGGGAAAATTTTACAAAAACTTGCTGATGATAATCCTGGAAATACTGATATTATTGATAATTTCTTTTCTAATCAAGCTAAGCTTTCTCAAGAACTTTATATAAACTCTATCAATCACAAGCAAAAAGCTAAAGTTGACTGGCTTACTAAGGGTGATGAGTGCACCAAATTTTTTCATGAAAAAATGAGCTGCAGGAAGCATATCAACAACATAGGTAAAATTATTGACAGTAAAGGTGAGTGCATTAATAATTTTGAAAAAATTGTCAATGAAGCTATTAATTACTATTCTCAGTTATATTTCTCTGACTCAAAAGAAATTTGTTTTCCTAATATTGTGTGTAAGAATGTGTTAAATGATAATGCTACTGACATCTTACTAGCTCCTATTAGTATAGATGAAATCAAAGCGATTATTTTTAATGCAGGAGATAATAAAAGTTCTGGTCCAGATGGTTTCGATGCAAAAAAATTCAAAACTCATTGGGATAATATCAAAGATCATATTTCTAAAGTAGTTAATGAATTTATGAATGAAGGTAATTGCTCAAAAGCTTTAATCATACTTTCATTACCTTAATTCCAAAAAACAAAAATCCAACTTGTATTGAAGATTACAGACCAATATCTTGTTGCAATTTTGTCTACAAAATCATTGCTACTATTTTAAGTAATAGAATAAAGCTGTTTCTCCCCTTTTTAATTTCTGAAAATCAATGCGCTTATATACCTGGCAGATTAATTTATGAAAATTCTTTGCTTGCACATGAAATGGTCAGGAATTTCAATCATAAAAAAGGGGATAAAATGTGTCTCAAAGTTGATCTTCAAAAAGCTTATGACAAAGTTAACAGAAATTTTATTATCCATATCTTGAAATGCATGAATTTTCCTGCTAAATTTTGTAAGTTAATTTTTGAATGCATTAGTACACCCCTGTGCAGTTAATGCCCCGCTATTACCCCGCTATAACCCTGCTATATCTCATAGTGGGTTTCTGCCGCTACGATATTTTCATATAGCCCCAAATATAGCCTTTCCGCTTTAAGCCCCGCTATTTCCGCTATATCCCGTTATTTCCGCTATATTCCGCTGTTTCCGCTATATCTTCTTTAAAAAAATGAATTGAAAAATGATATTTATACATTATAAAATTATGAAATTAAATTATTTAATTAATTTTTTAATATATTTTCAGAAATGAAAATACTCTAATATTCTACTAAATTCAATTATGTTATATAACAGTTTTACGTTTATTTACAGTATATTCGCACATGTTTTTATTTAAAATTATTTATGTACTAATTATAACTCAATTGAATGTTAATTTTTCACTTAATTACCATTTATATATTTGTAAAAACATTAAGTATGAGTTTTATATGCTATTTTAGAGTCATCCGCTATATCCCGCTGTATCCTCGCTGTATCCCCGCTATGACTTTTTGCACCTCCGCCGCATTGAGTCTGTCGAGCGCTTTAACTGCACAGGTACACCCACCTTCTCTATTTTATTTCAAGGTAAGCCTGAGGGTTTCATCAAGAGTAACAGGGGTATCAGACAGGGAGACCCTCTTTCTCCCTATCTTTTTACCTTAGCCATGGAATATTTTTCTATCCTAATTGATATTGAAACTATCAAAAACAATATTTCTCCAATAAATATAGTTCACCATCCATTACTCACCTGATTTATGCTGATGATCTTATGTTGTTCTCTAAAGCTAACAAAAATAATGCAAAGGCTATTAGTGAGGTTTTTGAAAATATGTATAAATATGCTGGTCTCAAAATTAATGAATTTAAAACAAAGGCATATTTTAGTAAATACTGCAGGTACAAAAATGAAGTTCTAGAAGTTCTTAAAGTTAATGAAGGTAATCTTCCTATTAAATATCTAGGACTTCCTTTATCTGCTAATCAAATAAAAGATAGTGATTGTTCCTATCTAATAGATAAAATTCAAAACAAAATGGAAACTTGGTCATGCAAGCTTCTATCCATTGCTGGTAGAATTGAGTTAATTAAAACTGTTGTTTATGCTATTATTTTATACTGGTTTCAAACACACCACATCCCTACTGCTACAATTAAAAAAATTGAAAGCAGATGTGCTGAATTTCTTTGGGGAGGAAAATACCATAAAATCAGTTGGGACAAAGTATGTAAACCCAAAAATGAAGGTGGGCTTGGTATCAGAAATCTTAATGATCTTAGTTTAACTTGTCAATTAAAACTTTTTTGGAGATTTATAAGTGGTGATTCTTTATGGGCCAAATGGATGACATGTAAATATCTTAAAAATGGTAATTTTTGGACAACTTTACCAAAGAATAATCAATCTAATGCTTGGAATCAAATTTTAAAATGCAGAGATTTAGGAAAATCTTTAATTCAAAGAAAATTCAAATCTGGTTGTGAAACTAGTCTTTGGTTTGATCCTTGGTTTCAAAATAATTCCTTTATTAATAGGGTTGGATGGGATAATCTTGTTATTTGTGGTGAAGCTAATGCTAATGTAAATGTCATAATTAAAAATAATCAATGGCAGCCTCATCTCCATCCAATTACTAATCCTCATAAAAATTTGATTACTAATATCCCTTTAGACCCTAATGCAGATTGTGATTATTGGGAATGGTTAGCTAGCATCAAAGGTAAGTTCTCTTTTAAGAAAACTTGGGAGCATATTAGAAACAAGCAACCTACTGTTGAGTGGCATAAGTGCATATGGAACAAGGTGAATAATCCTAAGATGGTTATCTGTACATATTTTGCTATTAAAAACAGATTGCCAACTCTGGATATAATCAATAAATGGGGGAGAAATACTCTTTCACTCTGCTCCTTATGCAACTTAGCAAATGAAACTGTTACTCATTTATTCTTTGAATGCAATTATAGTTATTACATATGGAGCCAAATTAAGACTAAGCTGAGCATGTACAACAATAGCAGCATGGACCTTAATCAGATTATCATGGATATCTACAACCAATTTAGAAGGAAATCTCTCGAAAGAGATCTCGCTCACGTTTTACTAACTACAGCAGTTTACCATATATGGAAAGAGAGAAATAATCGTACTCACAACAAGTCAAAACTATCCAAAGAGCAAAGATGGCTTATTATAGAGAATGACAGTAGAATTATTCTTCAAAAATCTAAGAAAAAGGTTAAAGACCAAACCAATTATGATTTCCCTGTGGATTTGTGGAGCAAAGAGGCTGGTAGCAAATACATCGAACATTATCTCCTCAATCCGAAGGCCTATCATACGGATTTAAGCATTCATCAGCAGCTTAATCGTGGCAACAACTAGCTCCTAACCATCAATCAACATAATGATGGCGATAACAGCTACAGATCTACAGATCTGAGTCGCGTTGACATCAGATCTGTAAATCAAAGCTTCATGAACCAAAACTCAGACTCGAGGAAACACATCAGCATTATCAACGAAGACTGTGGTATGAGAAGCAAGTTTAACCAAAGCCTTTTGTATTGGGAAAGGGGAGAAAGCAGTGGTAAAGAGAAGATGAAAGAGATCTGAAGTTTTGCTCTCGAGAATTTCTAGTCGCCATTTTTTCTGGCTTTGTTGTTTTGAAGTTTTTGTGATGACAAACCTAATTTTGTTAGGGTTTGTTTGTTGAGAATCGGGTATTTGATTTGTTTACCCGTGTTTGTATTTTGGGCTGGGCCCTTTACCTCCTTTCAAAAAAAAAAGTTATGTGAGAGTATGTATTTGAATTTGTGTGTGCGCTTCCCCGTAGACAAAAAAACTAGGAATAGAAGTAAAGCAGGTCTTTGTTTGAATATGGATGCTGGGTTGTGTTTATATTGGTATGCGGTGACTTTGTAGTGTTTTATGCGTATGCTATGGTCTGCATGTATATGTGTGAGTTTAGAGATGCGTGCTGTTGTGTAGTGGGTTGTCTTAGTGAGTGTGTGCATGCTTCAGTATGTGTGTGAGTGTGTACTTCATGTGCATGTGTTTGTGAATTTATATGTCTTTGAATTTGAAAATTTATGTAAAATATAATGTAGGTTAGGTGATCAATAAAGAGCAAGCAACTAAAATAAGGGAATCTAATTCTCAGGTGGTGAAATGGTGAGTGTTGTACATATGGTGTTTAATTTTGTGAGTGCGCCTTAGTAAATATGTGCGTGAGTTTCCTTGAGCATGCAGCCATGTGTTCTTGCGTGAGTACTTTCCTGTGCGTGCACTGTTTTTTTTGTTTTTTTAGAGATAAGAGAAAGTATATAAACAAAAGGAGAGAAAACACCTTTCTCCGGTGGCACACAAAAAAAAGGCGAAGCATATGAAAGTCATATGCCTCCCAGATTCGAAGAGCACAGAACAAAAACGGAAAAGACAAAAAGTCAAGGCCACAACAGACAGAGACAATACAGCCAGCTCAGAAATACAGAAAAAGAAAAAAACCACCAACAACCACCAACCCGCCTTAACCTGAAGGTAAAGGCCAGACCACCAAGCCAAACCACATAGAAAGCACACTGAGCTACAATAAAGGCAGCTAAACTAGAGGAAGCAGACTCCTGGGGTAGGAGCTATCGCTGACTGATATGAAGAGCCAGCTCAGAAGAACCAAGAAGGGCCCCACAGAAGACTCAGAGCAGCACGGAATATCTGGATGAGCTCCGGAAAATCCACCGCCCATCGGACAACCTCATCGAGCTCCGGCAAAGCCACCGCCCAATGAAGATGTCCACAGAACCTCGTGCACAGCTAGACGAGGGAGAAGAAAGCCTAAGGCCCTCCAAAGAAATCCGCTAAATCCAATCCAAGACATAAAAAGAAGGAGGACACAAGAACCTCCTCCAAAGCCACGCAGGAATCACCCATAAGTCCGAAAGGAGAAAAGCAAGGCCAAACCTGATAATCCGACACCTGGAACGGATAAACTAGCAACCACATTAAACAAAAAAAAAGGGGGGAGAGGATAGGGAGCGCTGGGTGAAAGCCAACGCCTGATCGAAAAGATTCAACCAACTCCCTGTCTAGCGGAAGTCAGAGCATACTGTGCGTGCATTGTTGATGATGCATGTGTGGAAGGATACATATATATATATCCTGTGTGTTTGTATATATGTGTTGGTCCTAAGAAAATTTACGCACTCAATATATATGTATATTATAACATGATAATGGTATTAAAAATATATAATTTATATTTAGTTGGCCTTAGGTTGAAAGATCATAATAGGGGCAAAGGCTAGGATAATCTGCAAATGAATTAAACTTGCGAGTATAAAATGTAGCAGGAAAAATGTTTCTCAACAGCACACATGTAGACACGTGAGTTAATACTTGAAAGCCCAAAGAAGAATATAAGTATAAGTGCATAATTCCTAAACAAGTTAAATGGTATAGAACAGCTTATTGATGGACACGTGAAAATATAAGGTAAAGGAAGTATTAACTTATATATGTGTGTATAATAGCACACGATGTAAATATAGCAGGTACAACATTAGGTTATACATTTTTGAAACTAAATACGTGGTATTGAAATGCATGACTGATAGACCCAACATCACCACTGAGAACAATAAAGCAAAATATATGTATTGTCAGTTATTATAATTTAAAAGTAAAACAAAACAAATATACTTAAATTATTAATATACACATATATCTATACACACACACTCTCTGGTATAATAAGAATGCAATTGTAGTTTAAATATGGATTTATTTATGTATGTATATATTTTGGATTATCTATTTTTATTTTTCTTTCTTTGATTTTACTTTCTTGTATACATAATTTATTTATATGAGGGATTCACGGTTGATATCGATTTAGTTGATAATTTAAATATGATACGATGATGACATCCATTCTGTTTGATTTATTGATAATTATTCTGTTTGACGAGAAATCTGAATAAACAGTTAGTGATACCGTCTGGCTTGGGACTATCGGTAACACTTTTCCGATTACTCTTTGGACTCATTATATAGAATAAAGAAGGGCGAGTGTGATATATGAGCACTGAATAAATGGACTAGTAACACGCGGTGGTATGGGATGCCGTTGTGTTATTTATTCAGTTATTCTTTGCTCGTGGATGACACTCATACGGGGTTATGTTGTGTATGTTGTGTGTGACTCGCTGCGGTGAGCACGTATGGAGGCTACTAGTTGACCACATAGATTGTATACATTATATGTCAGTCTACCTCAGATCAATTCCCTTTATGTTTCAGGAGTGAACTAGATTGGCCAGTATCCACCCTAGCGGCATGATCGTGGGGTCGCACCCTAGATCCGCGACACTGTTGTTGTTTATGATATTCGATGCGCATCACGAGATTGATAGTTGGTTGCTCCTTGTGTCGCATAGGCCAGTAGTCAGTTAACATATATGGGCACATGTCGGTAGTCGTGGTCGAAGAGGCTACGCGTTGTCGAGCCTATGGTGGATCATTGTCACAATACCGAGAGGGAAAGGTAATGGTAATCGATGACTGTAGGAGTCATGTCATATGGACCATGTATGGCTCCTGGAGCAAGCAGACGTGCTGTCAGTCTCCCGTCTAGTTCCGGTATATGTGGATATATGTGGAAGATAATGGTAGTAGATATACATATATTATGTATAGATCAGATTATACCTGAGACTGTGTCCAGAGTATGGTCAACCTCGTATCTTTCTTAGGCAGACAACCTATCTTTTACAAGCAGACGACCTACTTATTATTGATTATATTTGGATATTGTTATGAGCTAGCTCATATCTTTCTTATTGATTTTATATTGATATTTTATAAAATGAGATTGAGGGAGACAGTGGACATTGGTTCATTACTACCCGACTTCGCTTTAGGATGTCTCGTTACTGGTTATTTTGGATTTGATGATGATTTCTAGATATGTATGATTCACCCATTTATATTGACTCTATGATTTATGATTAGATGTATATCTTTATGGGTGGTGGCATCTTTGTAATCGGTATTGACTGTTTCATATGGATTTGAGTTATTTAGTTTTTGTGATACCATGTTGACTATTTATGGTTATATTTATAAGTATATCTTATTATTCAGCGATTATATTGTGCTTTCATTATTATTATGTACCCTTAATTAGACATAGTCTGACCCGTGTGTTATTTTATAATGCTCAAGTCAGTCCGAGATATTTCAGGTTTAGGGACGACTTAACCAACATGTATTTCATTCGGCTTAGAGGAGTTCTATATTAGGATTATTACATGATATTTGTGTGACATCGTTTCATTATGTGTATGTATATAATTGACATATGAATTGTATTGTATAACATTAATGTATTTATATTATATGTTATCACCGAGATTGACTTCGTGCTTCTGTGCTATACTATATATTATGTATTGTTCTGTCCTGGAGGCACACATGTATATTGCTTTGTGCTGATACTATGTATGTATTGATGAGTTTTATATTTGATGTTTTAATAGTACCAGTGTTAGTCTAAGGGAATATTCACGTGTGTACCCTATATAGCCTCATTTTTCGTATTACCTGACAGTATTACTTTGTAATACTCTTGGATGGTATGGGTATAGTGGTGGGGTGTTACATGGGTCGTCGCTAATTTTCATTGAGTAAGATGCAATTTCATCGCATTTTGAACATACATGCTTTGAAAAATTGCATGCCTATGTTTGTTTGCATACATGCTCATAGCCGATCCTTCTTCTTATCTTCTTTCTCTCCTTTTCCTTTTTTTTTACGTTTGTAGGGATCGACATAAGGTGTGACGCCCCACCCCGAGATCCACATTATCAAAGAGTATTACCCAGTAATACCGTCTGCTAATGCAGAGAATAGGACCGGTTAGGAGCGACCATCTATAGTCTTGTCTTAAAAATCTATTGAATACGTCGAATAGTGCTCTATATTTTTTTTCCAACTCAAGTGGATCGACATATCCAATAAATGCTTAATACAAAACTGCAGGTGGCTATAGGATCTATCAGAATAAAATACAACAACTCAAATGCATAACACATCACAGAACAACAAACAGATATATATACACATATATACTGATACATCCCAATACAATACAAATAATACATCATATTATGGTATTTCTAGCCGATCCCTCTCTTTTTTATATGTATGGTCATAGGGATCGGTATCTTTTTAGCCGATCCCTCTCCTCTTCGCTTTGAGTTGAAACCATGGGCTGGTCCACTCGTCCCCATATATAAACTAACATTCCTTTCCATCCTTACTTATTTCATTTCCCTACCATCCCTTAAAATACCGAACCTTCCTCGTTCCTCCATTAAAACAAATCCCTCCTTTCCTTCTTCTTCCTTTAACTTCGAAACGAAATCATTCTGCAATTCAACTTGCCCTTACGAACCCACTTCCCCTTATCTTTCATCTCGATTATCTTCAAGCCAATCACCACCACCTCTAACATACATCACATGTACGTAGGTTTTCTAGTTTTTAGATTTTGATTTTATGACGAGATGATGGATTCCATGTTATTGGCGACTAGGGTGGAGCTTGACACGATGATGAAATGATGGTCGAAGTTGCTTGTAGGAGATAACATGTGGGATATGGAAGGGTTCGGCAGAGCAGAGAAGGAGGAGGAAGAAAGGAGTTCATGACATAGGGTTCAGTCGAGTAAGTTGAAGATAACATGTTAGATGGAGGAGGGATCGGCTGGAATTTGGTGTAAGGCGTGGGTATACCGATTGGTAAAATAGCTAGCTGTAGGGATCGGTTGTTTGGTTAAATGGGAGAGATCGGCGGAGAAAGTTTGGTGGAAGGTTGAAAATAGTGAAGTAGAGGGATCGGTGGAATTTGTTAGCATGGTAGGATCGGTATATTTGTTAAAGGAAAGGGATCGACATCTTTCATTTGGAGAGAGGGACCGGTTGTACTACTCTGGGATAAGGATCGACAAATAGGGATCGGCTAATTCTAGTCATTGAATTGAACTTGAAAACCAATCCATAATCACTTATTTGAACAATCAAAACCAATCCCATCTCAATGAACTCGAACATATGACAATGATGAACAACAGGACTTGCATATCCACTAAGGAACTCGAAATTGAACTATCAAATCCTTGGGACTTAGAACATGAACTAAAACATAACATATGGACTTTAATGATGGATTTCACACTTCAATATGTTGATGATCGATCCCAAAGCTTAGACAATTGATCAATCTATTCGCCAGTTGAGATGGTTGCGATGACGATCACTCTGGTCGGAATCCAAAGTCCTATCATTTACTTTGTTTTGTTTTATTCTGAACTGCTTATCTCTGCACTATACGACACTGCACCACACTAGCTTACACTTATCACAGGGGGACAGGTAAACTTTTCTAATCTCGATTATCTACTGAGTATAGTTGACATGGACTTCAGACGTTTGGAGCGTCTAGCTTCGATGTTTTCTGGACCAACTTCACAACATAGTAATCCTGAAGCTGAGTCGAGTTCCATAACTATACCTGGCACGCTTTCCCCTGGTCATCAAACAGAAGTTTCCGGCTGTTGGCGTCAAAATTGACCACCAACACCCAATTCTATGAAAGCACCAATATCCAATCCATTCACAGAAATATGAAGAGAAATAAATAAGAACAAAATTAAAACAATCAGAAAGCAAGTAAATAGAGACGTGGATTTATAGTGGTTCGGCTAACTCCGGCCTACGTCCACTCCAAAGATTTTCCTTTTATTTAGTTTGTACTGTTGATTACAGTTACAAATCCATAAAATTCAAGAATAAAAATGGCAGAGTATAGCCTAGGTAGAAGATGAAGAGAAGCGGAATGAAGATCCTCTTTTTGGAACCATGCCTGCTGTATTTATAAGGGAAGACGTGCATGGATCGGGCTGAAACTTAGACAGAAGGTTCGAGAGACCAAGACGAGGCCACCCAAAAATTTCCAAAACCATTGGGGCCCACGATAGGGATCGGTATCGATCCCTATTTTTGTGCCCAAATGGGATGCGATCCCTCTGCGGGATTCTCTATGTTGTTTTGTGTTTATCCTCCAAGTTTCGTGTCATTCGAATCAACAGAGATCGAATTATTGATTGTTGAAGCGAGAATACCCTTGGTTTTCTGACATATGGCGACCCCTCCATGTATGTCGATCCCTTCTTTTCCTAATAAGGTAAACCGAACCATGCCATTTAACTAAAGCCTGCTGATCCCTTGATGTTATTGCTTACCAATTCATCCTTTACCGATCCCTTGTTGTGAGTCGAAGTATGCTGACCCATCTGATATGTCGATCCCTCTAGTGACCATCCATGCCGACCCCTTCCATCACCTATGTCGATCCCTCTGTCTTACTAGGCTATTGAAACATACCAATCCCTTTGGTCACCTATGCCGATCCCACCATCCAATTGACCATGTCGATCCTCCCTTTATGGAGTTTGCCGACCCATCCTCCATGAAGCGTGTCAATCCTTCCTACTCTATGAAGGTATGTCGATCCCTCCTTCATATATTATGCCCATACCGATCCCTTTATATTGAAACATGTCGATCCATCTACAACTTCCCAAACCAATAAAACATGTTGATCCAAGCTATGTTCAATTTTTCTAGTATCCTGCATTGTCTATCTACCAACTCCATCCAACTTTGGCTTTGTATAACCATTTGTACTTTACCTTCGGGTCCTGGAACCATCGCTCTGCACTCATCGGTACTGATAATTGTGAAGTCTGTTGGGTTGAATCCGCCTGTATACTGTCTTGACAGAAGGCGGGTTAACACTTTTGACGGTTCATTGTCATCTCAGAGCATGCCCAGGGACCGTTCTCAATCCCGTACATGTGTAAGTGACTTAGCCGTTTTATTGTGGTGTTTATTACTTATTCTTTGCCATTCCGGTCAATTGATGAAAAGTTGATGCCTCGATCCTGGGCAGTTCCCATTCGATGCGGATGGTGGTTGCTCCTGTTCCACTGCCATGCCCGAGTTCTCATGTATTGTAACAACTTGTCGTTCTGGATATGCCCCTCAACCTCATCCTTTAAGTGCCTGTAGTCATTTGTACTATGCCCGTTCAGCTCATGGAATAGATGGTATTTTTCTAATTTCTTCTCATCGTTTGTAGGCTCTCTCCTCATTGGCCTTTGATAGGGGACCTGCCCCCTAGTATCCAGATATATCTGTTCCAATGTTTTAGTCAATTCCGTGTAAGAGGTGAATCTCGATTCCCTTCGTGGATGCTTTAATCCATCAATGCCATCCTCTACTTTACGCTTTCCTATATCCTTGTTTTAACCTTCCTTAGACAGACCTCTACCTTGCACAACATTCATCTCCGGTTTGTTTGCTCATGCGTCTTCCTGTCGTAGGAACCTTTCTGCTTCATGATAAAACCCTCCGAGGTCCATAGGTGGATCCCGTGTCAGTGAATCCTTGAACTCCGTTCCATCAACAATTCCAGGTACAATTGCCATCAAAACCATAGATGGATCTGGACGATCCACCGATGCCGCCATAGCATTAAACCATGTCAAGAAACTCCTCAGCGACTCTCCGGTCCTCTGTTTCAGTGTTGCCAAACTCATCACATTCTTAGGCCTCGAGATTGGAACATAAACTGCCTCATAAACCTCTCGATCAGTTCCGTCCATGTGCTAATAGAGCCGCTTTCCAATTATCTGAACCATAGTGCAGCTATATCCGTTAAGTATAATGGGAAGCACCGTGCCATGACTTCCTCTAATGCCCCTAGTACCTCCATGTGTCTCATGTATCTTGTCAGATAAACAGCGGGATCCGTCTTTCCATCACATATCTCAAGCGTCGGTAGTTTGAACTCTGGTGGATTCCTAGCTTTCCTGATATTAGGAGCGAAGGGACTCCTATTTACATCTTCCAAATCCCTGTTCACTAATCCTCCACGCATAGCTTGCCTTATCATCTCCGTAAACCTGTTATTGTCTTCTAATGGGAGTCTCCTATCATCATGCCCAAGCTGCCCCCGAGTCTACGAGGGAATTCTGGGACGTACTCCTCTGGATGAGCATCCAAATTCCGATTCGCACCAGCTTCATAGGGTCGATCGCAGGTCCTCCAACATCACGATCAACCAGTCCCGGGGGCATGCCCCCCAACCTTTGGGGATCGGTACCGGTCCCTCTGGAGGGATCGGTGTCGATCCCTCTTAAATGGCAGGGGATTGCCCTCGGCTACTCTGCTCCATTCCTCTCTCTATTAGCTCCATTTCCATGTTCCCGGTTTTGATTTCCAACGATTCCTACTACTTTAACTCCTTGATTCTGCATTTCAGCAGCTCTTATGGCTATAGCCTGTCCAATTTGTTGGAGTAGGTTCTGCATCATCTCCTCCTGCCTTTTCAGCATCCTCTCATGTATAACATCCATTATTGTTTCCATTTCATCCCTGATGATATAAACAGATGCTTGATTAGCTCTAGCTCCTAAGGAATCCTCCTGACTCCCTCCACGGTAACTTCTTTTGGGTAGCACTCTCCTAATTGTTGATATCCTAGCCATTGCTTTCTAGATCCAAGTATCCAAGCTTTCAAATCAGCGGGTGCAAGTCTTCTCAATGAAAGCACCAAAATGTTGGCTTCAAAATTGACCACCAACACCTAATTCTATGAAAGCACCAATATCCAATCCAGTCATAGAAATATGAAGAGAAATAAATGAAGAACAAAAGTAAAACAATCTGAAAGCAAGTAAATAGAGACGCCGATTTATAGTGGTTCAGCTAACTTCGGCCTACGTCCACTCCAAAGGTTTTCCTTTTATTTAGTTTATACTGCTGATTACAATTACAAATCCATGAAATTCAAGAATAAAAATGGCAGAGTATAGCCTAGGTAGAAGATGAAGAGAAGCAGAATGAAGATCCTTTTTTGGAGCCGTGCCTGCTGTATTTATAGGGGAAGACGTGTGTGGATCGGGCTGAAACTTTGACAAAAGGTTCGAGACACCAAGACGAGGCCACCCAAAAATTTCCAGGTCCATTGGGGCCCACTATTGGGATTGGTACTTTGTGCTCAAATGGGGTGTAATCCCTCTAAGGGATTCTCTATGTTGTTTTGTGCTTATCCTCCAAGTTTCGTGTCATTCGGATCAGCAAAGCTCGAGTTATTTATTGTTGAATGCGAGAATACCCTTGGTTTTCTGACATATGCTGACCCCTCCATGTATGCCGATCCCTTCTTTTCCCAATAAGGTAAACCGAACCATGCCATTCAACTAAAGCCTGCTGATCCCTTGATGTTATTGCTTGCCAATTCATCCTATACCGATCCTTTGTTGTGAGTCGAAGTATGCCGACCCATCTGATATGCCGATCCCTCCAGTGACCATCCATGCCGACCCCTTCCATCACCTATGTCGATCCCTCTACCTTGCTAGGCTATTAGAACATACTGATCCCTCTGGTCACCTATGTCGATCCCACCATCCAATTGACCATGCCGATCCTCCCTTTATGGAGTTTGTCGACCCATCCTCTATGAAGCACGCTGATCCTTCCTACTCCATGAAAGTATGCCGATCCCTCCTTCATATATTATGCCCATACCGATCCTCTACATTGAAACATGTCGATCCATCTATAACTTCCCAAATCAATAAAATAGGAGGATCCAAGCCATGTTCCATATTTCTAGTATCCTATATTGTCTATCTACCAACTCCATCCAACTCTGGCTTCGTATAACCATTTGTACTTTATCTTCGGTTCCTGGAACCATCGCTCTGCACTCATCGGTCTTGATAATTGTGAAGTCCGTTGGGTTGAATCCACCTGTATACTGCCTTGATAGAAGGCGGGTTAACATCGGCCCGTCGGTTGACTTTTTCTGTTACGTTCCCGTCCTTCTGGCGGAAGGTCCTACCCTCGACGCTGTAGAAGACGCTATATTTTTAGATAACCAAACAGATTCTCAAGTCTCCTGAATTGGTGAAGTCGCTCTTTGTAGACTATGTTCTAGGAACAGGATTCCCTTCGAAGACGTTTTGGTTCCATTGGTGAACGACAGGGCTCATTCACCTCCGGAGGGGTATACAGCATGCAATAAGTTCATATGCTAGGCTGGATGCGTGCCGCCCTTCAATTCTTTCATCCGGGAGATGCTAAAATATTTTGGAATAGCTCATACTCAACTACACCCGAACAGCTATGCCTTTCTCCATAACACTTTCTTACTATTTGTGAACATCTTGTTCCGCCCGCTAACTCCTGAGGACTTCAGGTTTATTTACAACTTTAAACTACGGACAGCGAGTCTTTCCTACATTTTCCTTGAGCCTTCGTCCAATTGTCAAGTCTTAACGGGTGCTTGGAACAAACTCAGCCTCTTCAAACACAAATGGTTTTATGTCCGATAACCGCCTGGCTTTGCAAGGCGATGGTTGAAAGGACATAAGTGTCGTCTTCGCTCTATTATAAAATTGTTTAACCCAGGTCATAACCTAAAACAACTAACATTCTGAAAATCTACAGGTGTCCTTCCATGTCTAGAGGGTGATAGTTTTTCATAGGCAATCTCTGCAATTCGTGCCACTTCGGTCAAAGACAGGGACATTAGATTTCCTGTACCGACGAATGGTTATCTCTGTTCGGATTGCTAGAGGAAGTTCGTAGCGTTGGGCTTCCAGGAGGCGCTGCGCTACTAGGATATGTTACAGAACAAGAAGGTGACATTAATAACCCTATCGTGCCCACAGTCGAAGGGACTCAGGATGACGTCGAAGAGGGCAAAATTAGGGGTGCCGAGACCAACGAGCCTGGCGATGCTAATGCAGGTCCAGGCAATGCAACTGTGGTCAAACCTCATAAGGCGCACAACCTCACATGCCAACTAGGAGAAGAAAGAAGCTTGCATATAAGCTCCATAGGAGAAAAACTGCCAATGAGCCTGAGTTTGTTATCACTTCCGTCGACGAAGAGTCGTCTTCCCAACATTTAGAAAGCTCAATGAAGGGGTTTTCAAATCTCCAAATACCTGACATCATGACTTATGACTTCCCCAACATCAGTATTGAGGGGCTCAATTCTCCCACCAGAAGTGGCGACGGCATTTTTCCCACTGGAAAAGGAGAGAAAACTCCTATAAGAAAGGCTGCAGCTACTGGTCCATCGTGGGGACACTCACAATCACGTGCATGTCACCACAGGATCTCCATCTACTTTTTGTATAATGGTCATTCATACATCTTTGTGTGGTTTTTTCATGTGTGATGTCTTAATCTTGAACTTTTAATCGCTCGAGGGGCTCCTCAACGCAATACAGATCCAAACGTGATTTAGAATCGGGCAGGCGTAGAGAACAGGATGATGACCGAGAAAGAAGTCGTCCTTCGAGGGAATCTTCATCTTCTAAGCATAAGTCCCAGCCTCGGTCGTCCCATCAGGAAGTCCAACCTAATCTTCCTATGCATAGTGGAGATCAGGCCTCTTTCCATGGCCCCTAAGTTGCCATACCGCCTGAGTAGTATTCTGGTTCCTTCAGCTCCAAGCTGTCCTATAACCGTAGGTCGAGCAAACGTCCAATCGTCGTCTGATCCATCTTTGTCAAATGCGGCTCCAAAAGCTTCCATAGTAGAAAAATTGGCCAAACTTAAGGTCAATTTTCCAAAGTTTTGTTTCGACGGGCTTAAGTTCCTCCCCTCCATTCATAAAATCCCAGGGAATGTTAAGGCGAGTTCTCTCGCATGTGTCAACGACGTTTTTGTTCAACATGAATCATTCCAGCACTTAGCAGAGAAGATCTCCGAGGTGTCTGTCGAGAGACAGCATTAAATCGATCGTCTCAAGCTAGAGGCGGTCCATGATAAAGATATAATTAAACACCAAGACACCGAGATCTCGGATTTGACGGTGAAGTTGATCGAGGTAGAGAAAAGTGCTAAGGAAACATATGAAGCAGTGAGTCATCTAGAAGTTGCCCACAAAAAGGAACTTGATGCTGCCCTCAACCACAGCGGTGCGCTTGCCTTGGAAAAAGATACCTTGCAAACACTACAACAAAAAGACCATTTTATAGCGTTTTTATATACGTTGTAAATTAACAAGTTGTAATAAGTCAATGATCTATTATGGCAACATAAGAAACGCTATAAAAAACGAGTCTTTTAAGTGTTTTCAAAATGTTATAAAAAGTTTTATTAATGGCGTTCATAAAATGCTATAAAAACCCTTTATTACAATGACATATGGTGTACGACGGTCATAAAACACTATTATTAACTATAATAGTGTTCCATAAACGCTATTATAGGCTTTAATAGCGTTTTTAAAACGCTGTTAAATCATTTAACAGCGTTTTAAAAACGTTGTTTCATTTAACAACGTTTTGAAAACGCTATCAAATCCTTTAACAGCGTTTTAAAAATCATTTTTGCAGTGCGTACATATCCATTATCACACTATAATCGACAAAATTACATAAACACAATGTATTATTTCACATAATCATATAGATCACATTAAACGAAAAATAACTAACCATTCAACATTCACATAGAATAATGCATAACATGTCTTAATATTTAATGAACATTACACTAAAAGTGTAAATAATACAAGTGATAAAAGATCGTACTACACATGACGATTAAATGTGCAAACAAAAAAAGTTGTTACTTCAAAAGAACTTCAAATCGCTAATATACCGCAGCATGTTGCCATTTGTATGCACCCTAGATGGGTAATTACCCATGAAAAAGAAATTCAACAATTAGCAATTATAACTATACATACATGCATATATGTGTGTGTGTGAAACTTAATTATATAAATTTAATTAATTTATATGGAACTTAATTAATTAATATGAAACTTGATTAACTTAGTTAATTTTTAAAATTAAATTGATTTATTTAAACTTTAGTTAATTTATAAAATTTAGTTAATTTATATAATAATATGGAAACAATATCAACAACATACGGAATTTCCTGAAATGGATGTAAATTTTTCTTAAAATACATTATTCAACAATTGCATGTATATTGTTATAAACTTATTAATTTTTATAAAACTTAATTAAATTTTATAAACTTATTTGATTTTAAAAAAACAGTTGGCTTATTTAATTATTATAAAACTTAATTAACGTAGTTACTTATTTTAAACTTAGTTAATTTGTTGTTGTTGTTGTTGTTATATTATTAATATTATTTTATTATTTTATTACTACTATTAATATTATTATATTATATTATTATTATTCTTCTAAATTTAGTTAATTTTTATAAACTTAATTAATTTTTATAAAACTTAGTTAACTTAGTTAATTTTTATAAAAATTAGATAAATTTTATAAAACTTAGTCAATTTTTATAACAATTTAACAAAGATTTCAAAACAGAGAACATGATTTTTACAAAACTAATTTTTATAAAACTTAATTAAATTTTATAAACTTATTTAATTTACAAAAAACAGTTAGCTTGTTTAATTATTATAAAACTTAATTAACTTAGTTACTTGTTTTAAACTTAGTTAATTTATTATTATCATTATATTATTACTATAATATTATTTTATTACTACTATTATGATTATATTATATTATTATTCTTCTTCTAAATATATTTAATTTTTATAATTAATTAATTTTTATAAAACTTAGTTAACTTAGTTAATTTTTATATCCTTTAATTAGTTTTTATAAAACTCACTTAATTAACTTAGTTGAATATTTATAAGACTTAGTTTATAAATTAGTTAAATAATTTTAGTTAATTTTTATATAACTTAGTTAAATTTTATAAGAATTAGTTAATTTTTATAAACTTTTAGTTAATCTAGTTAAATTTGTATAAAACTTCATAACGCAGTTAATTTTTATAAAAATTAGTTAACTTTAAAAAAAACAGTTAGCTTATTTAATTATTATAAAACTTAATTAACTTAGTTACTTATTTTAAACTTAGTTAATTTATTATTATTATTATTATATTATTATTTTACTGCTATTACTACTACTATTATTATTCTTCTTTTAAATTTAGTTAATTTTTATAAACTTAATTAATTTTTATAAAACTTAGTTAACTTGGTTAATTTTTATTAAAATTAGATAATTTTTATAAAACTTAGTCAATTTTTATAACAATTTAACAAACATTTCAAAATAGAGAACATGATTTTATAAAACTAGATTAATTTTCATAAACTTTAGTTAATTTAGTTTAAAAAAATTTTTGTTGATTTTTATAAAACTCAATTAACTTAGTTAATTTTTATATAACTTAGTTAATGTAACGACCCGGTATTTTGGACCATTCAAATCGACAATAATCCACACATGTCTGACTTGAATAATTCAAAATAACAGATTGTAAATAAATTTGGAGCAAATGAAATCAAATACACAGAATCACAGACACAGAACATATCAGAATAACTCGCAGCGGAAATAAAATACCATAGTAGTTCATGAAGCTACTATATACAAACTCTCAAAAACATATTACATAATATCATTCTAAAAACATATACAATAGAAATCCCAAATACATAGAAGTTTATAAATACCAGATCTGAAATAGAACAACTGAACTGGAAGGAAATAGATAACTAGACAAGCAGAATCTCCAGCGATTCCTAGCTCCAGAACAAAATCCAAAGCTAAGCTGTAAATACTCAGGCTGACCCGAGCGTAAAGTAAAACACAAAACACTCGAGTCAGGACAATATATACTTATATAATGTAAACCAACTCAAGTGAACTGTAGTAGAAATGCACAATAACTCAAAGGATGCTTGGGACCGCCCATCCTTTAAGGATCAGTTAAACTATAAATTAAATACATCCCGTGGTTAAAATTTCAAAATGGTATTTTATACTTTGAAATAAAATATCATTTCAAAATTCAATATCATTCAAAATCCATTTCAAAATATCAAAATATCATATTTCAAAATAGTTTATATTTCAAAACAAATTACTTCATTTTAAATCATAAAATGAAGTTATTATATTTAATAATTAAATTATTAAATTTCCAAAAATTTAACTTTTCAAAGTTCATTCGTTCACTTAAATTAATTAAAACAATGAAAATTCAACTTTCGCAGCATTTAGAAAATGCTACGAAAAGTCACATTTAAAACAGTTCAATTTAACAAAAGACAGCATTTAAAATGCTGTAATAGGGTTACATTAGTTTCAAATAAACTTAGTTAAATTCAACCATTATAACATTTACAAAATGCTATAATAGCCTTTAATTAAATTTAGCCATTTGGTTCATTATTATCAACTACAGCATTTACAAATGTTGTATTATCATTTACATTAGAATTAATAGCATTTCAGAAATGCAGTTAATTAACTTCAAATATTCAGTATAATTTCACAAACAATTATATTTTTATATAAATCATTTTTAACTTATAAAATCATATAATTTCACTTTTAAAACAATCATTCAAATACCCTTATATTCATGATTTTATAAAGTTAAACCTCCATTCAAAAATCAAAATTTAATAATAATTCACTTATTAAATTCCAATATTAAATTATAAATTCATTAAATTAAATTAACTTAACACTTAAGTTTAAATTGTCAAATATAACTTAATTCCATTTTTTTATTTACTTGACTTAAAATTCACTTTTAAGCAAAATTCACAAATTTCCAATTTTAGTTATATTTCAAAATTTCAACTTAAATATTCATTGATTTCACATTTTAACTTTATTCAAAATCATTAATATAATATAAAAATCATTTAAATTCACTTTAATCCAAATTATCATGAATTTATCACATTTCACATTTAATTTAAATTCCAATTATCACCAAGTTAAAATTTCCCAAATTAACTTACATTTCAAATTTTCTAATTTTACCATTAATTTATTTCACTTATAAATTTTCAGAAAATCAATAATGCTTTACAAAAATCATTTTTATTTAGTTTAAATCAAAATATCATAATATTTACATTTCTAAAATATTTTAAAAAAAATTTATAAAACATATTTTAACAACGGGTCTGTATTTCATTTTCTAGCCTAGGTAAAGTGATACGGGTAATATATCATTTCAACCCGTAATTTACAAAGAAAACCCGGGTTTGATCATTTCAAACCCGCAAATCCCAAGTAAATGAAAATAATTGAAAATCATTCAGGCCTATCATTTCAGCCCATAACGATTTTCTCCTATTCTAAAGTCCGTTCGGGTATGTATCATTTCAACCCATAGTGATTCTAATCTAAAGGGAACTTGCAGTGTGATAAACTGATAAAAATAACAGAACAACATAATATAACAGTAACATATGATATAACAGGTGTTTAAGCATGTGTGAACATCATATAATAGTGACATAGCAAATATAATATGGTGATGCAATTTACAGATTCACATGTGATCGATTTACTATTAATATAAGTATAAAACTGTCTGGTGAGAATAACTCACTAGTATAAGCTGGAGACGATAACTGAAACGCACAAACTAAGATCTTTGAAGGCACAAAAGCACAAATAAGATTTGAGATTGGGAGAGCCAAAGATTAATCACCTTGAATACATTCAAACAAACAAAACAATCTACATAAGTTTTCAACCCGAATATAATAAAACGATGTTAGAAATGAATGTACAAAACATCACCAAAGTATTTGCACTTGCTTCAACCACTTGTGCTTCAGTCTAGGGTCAGAAACACATGGCTAAGCATGGGTTAAGATCTGGTCTTTGGGTTGGTAAGGGTCGGCCTAGCATGTAAGAGGTGATGGTGTAGAGAGATAGGTGCATGAACTACAGCTACAAGGCATAAACAACATGATTTCTAGGCAAACAAAGAGCTCGGCCAAGGCAAGGGTAGGCACGGCCATGGCTACAGGTGGGGTAGGGATGACATGGCAGTGGGTTTCAGGTCATCTATGGGTGGTGGAGGTGGAGTAGGTGGCGGCCAAGGAGGAGTTTGGAGGTGGTGGTGATGTATGGTGCTCGACTTGGCATATAAGGTGAAGTTTTTGTGTGTTTTTGTGTGGATCAACAACAAGGTGGCCACGGCTATGGAAGGACAGTGGGCTGGAGGTGATGGTGGCTGGTTGTGGTGGTGGTGGAAACAGCCATGGTGCTGGAGGAGGGAGGGCCGAACAATATAGGTGAAGCAAGTGCAAGTACAAGAAGAAAACAAGTAGGAAAAGTGTAGAAAAGTGAATTATTTACCAAAGTTTTCTCTTCAGGAGATGGAGGCCGACATTTTTGTGTTTGAGAAGGTTTTGGTGCGTGAAAAATGAGGGGAAGTTGGCTGAAGCAAAGTGATAAGGTCAGCAAATGAATGGATGTGGTGATTGGTAATGAAAAGGTAAGGTTGAATATGAAAAGGTGGAATGCAAAAAGGCAATGGGCAAATCAAAAGTCAAAACCTCTTCACATTTCTTTAATTTATTTTTAAAACTTTATATTTCTGGTAATAATAGTAATACCAGATAAAATTTCGAAATTTAATCAAAATATAAAAATATATATAATATTTATAAATTATATAAAGTAAAAATAAGAGAATAGCTAAAAATAGTAAACTAGTCTAGAAAATTTGAAATTAATTGAAATAAATTTTAGAAAATTCATATGAGCTTGTAATATATTTTTAAACATAAATAATAACATAAAATAAAAGTACATTCACAAAATAAATATATAAAATTTAATTTAAATATAATTTTAATGAAGAAAATAGCAGAAAATAAGAAAACAGCCTATAAAAATAGGAAATCAACACAGTAAACTTTGGAAAAATTTTAACATCACTTTAAAAATGTTTTAAAATAAAATATATATCTAATATGTCATATAACACATATTAGAACATGATTTGACAAATAAAAATATTGTTTATATAAATTAAAATAGATGATTTTATTAAATAAATCAATTTACATACAATATGGTAAAAAGCATAATTTTCACAATATAAATCGGATTTCAACGAAACGAAAAGCAGTATTATTGAAATTAAATTTATTTTCATAATAAAAGATAAAATTCAAGAATTTAAAATATTTAAATTTTAAATTTAAAAGTCAAAGTTTGACCAGATTGACCAAAAATCCACTTTTCGGGAAAATATTCAATTTATACCAGTTTGAAATTATAATTCACATAATAATCAACATTTATATTTAAAAATGAAATGTTTGAAATAAAAAAATAAAAAAAAAAGTTTAAAGTAATTTCAAAATAAAAATAAAGTCAAAATTAAAAATATATATAAAATCTAGGGTTGTTACACTCTCCCCCACTCAAATCTTTTCGTCCTCGAAAAGGAATGAAGTACGGAAAACACAGATAAAGATAGAATGGAATAGGATTAAGACAAGATGACAAGAAGATTAAAATTATACCTGATAACTGTTGTTATAGGTAAGTTTAACAAGGTGGAGAATAGGAATAGCAAGAAGGGAAAATAGGACGAAAGACAAGGATGAGCCATTAATTAAAATTGTTGGTTAAAGAGGTAAAATATTTAAAACACTTTAAAATCCTTTAAAAAGGAAATAACTGATCAAAGTATCATTTATATAATATTTTATCAAAATACTTTTATAACTCGATGTCTTAACAAGTTTATCCTCGTTCCTGCAGACTCTGGCAGTGCGTTGATCAGGCGCAAACTAGAATTCTCCAGGTACTTAGTAGACTTGTTTCAACACCCAGTGAAAATACTGGAAAACTTTTAAAAACAGATATGGAAAGTACAATCCAATCAAAAACGAATCAAATCATGGATCGCAGATACACAATGGTTACGCCTGGGTCCCCCAGGAAACATCCGTACCTTTTAAGCATTCACTGCCTTGCGAATTTCGCCATGCAACAAAACGGTGGACCGCAGGATACATAAAAATGGTTACGCCTGGATCCCCCAGGAAACATCCATACCCCGTAAGCAATCTCTGCCTTGCGGATTACGCCACTAACACGACCATAGATCGCAGATACACAATGGTTACGCCTGGATCCCCCAGGAAACATCCGTACCTTTTAAGCAATCACTGCCTTACGAATTACGCTATGCAGTCGAGTTCGTAAGACCATGGGTAACGCCATGGAATTCGAAGGACACTCAAGTATCATATCCGGAAAACCAAAAATCAGGGAGAATAATATCGATAGAATGAATCCAAGATGTGGCCACAAATCGGATATCAAGCAGAAGGCACTTTCCATATCTTTACTTCGAAAATATGTATCATATAGTACCTTTTCAAATCACTTTCAAATATCGTACTTATATAATATCCATTATATATAAGATTTCACTTTCAAATTGAGTACCTTTTCAAATCTATAGTTTTCGAATCAATTTCATACTCATACAAATCAATTTTATATAAGTTCGACAACTTCCAAATCAAGTGTTTAGTAACATAAGGTTCTCAAATTTCAATTTGTTTCAATATCAGTTCAATTTCAAAATCATATACAATTTCACCGAATTATTTCTTCTCAAATTAATTATCTTTAGTTTCAACGTTTCCAGAATAATAGATTTAGAAAATAAATCCAAATTTCCAAATCAATAATTTAAGTCAACCAATTCATTTCCAAAATCAAATGTTTTCAAAATCATCTTATACTTATGTAAGGTCCATCTTATATAAGGATCAAAATTTTCAAAATAAATTTCGCTGTATGAAGAGCCATATGGGATTTGAATATCTTTGCTTTTATGGGTTATATCTTTGTAATTTAAATTGGAATTTTCTTTTAGTAAGCAAAGATATTCTAACTCGACAGCTTTCAATTTCAGCGTCAAAATATATAAATGATATTAGGATATAAGATGTACATACGTCATCATTTCGCAAAACTACATTTGATCGCTCGCTCGATCACACAAGTTCGCTTTCGAACTAGTATTGTCCATTCGACTTCCCTAATGCGGATTTCGATATGGTTTCTCGACTAGAAGCCATCAGTCTCCTTGCATAGCCATATACTACGATAGAGAATTCTAGAATCAAGCCCAAAATCCATATCAAATATTCGCCATCAAGAATCGAATGAAAATCCTAACACGAAATGGTGTAATCCACCTCGAACTTGTGTACTCAAATTTGGATCAAATTAATTATGCGAATAAAACACCATACGTACAACTTATATATTTATTCCAACTTGTTAAATATATAGTTTCATAAAGATGTTACTAAGTTAAAACATTTAAACTAAATTTTATTCAAAATATTTTGAAGACCAAATTCTTTTCAAAGCATTTCGAATCTAAATTTCATATTAGAAAATTTTAAAATTTCCTTATTCATTTACTTAACAAAACAGTTTCAACTTATTTAAATCATATTACTTCATACTTAAACATTCAAAATAAATTTATATACTTTATCAAATAATTCATACTTTTCAAAAAAATTTAGCTTTGAAAAGTTAACCTTGATTTGGAAGTGCTCGAACCTTTAAAATAGTTGAAGAAATCATATTTCAATCCAAGAGTTGGAAATCACAATTAAATCAGTAAATCCATTCCAAAAATAGGGTTATATCAAATCAAATCCAAAACTCAAGGACTGAACACCGGCTCATTTCAAATTTTACAAATATATATACATATATCTTTCGAATATCAAATATTACTTCGGAATTTGAAAATCAAAACTGGTTTCACAAAATCACTCGCATAATAATGCTACTAAAGTGGCCTCTCCCTCACTCAGAAACTCGAAAATCAATGTCGATGATGCGTGCACTCATCACCGAAATTATTTTCCAGCGACACAAGTGAGTTCTGGACTTCTATTTTCTCAAACTTCTTTTGAAATTTCTTCGAAATCATTCGAAACTCATTAAAATCATTTGAAACATTTCTTATTCGAAAGAATACCTTTAAATCATATTATTATTATATATTTCAAAATCTTAAAACCAATTTCAACATACCGGAGTTCAATTCTCGAATTTCAAATTTAAAATCCTTTAGTTATAAATCATTTTTATATAAATCAATTTCTTATATAATTTTCAAAATTACAAATCCTTTCAAAACCTCAAATTCTAATTTTAAAAAGGTTTATAATCTTTATCGAAAACATTTAACTTTTATATATAGAATATAATAATTTCGATATATAAAACAATTTCTAAAATATAAACAAGCCTGATTTTTCAAAGGATGGTTCAAGAATGGATTTCAAAACAAAGATAGAAATTCAACTTAGAGGGACTCTAATCAAATATGATTCTGATTCGAAATTAAGTTCGAACGAAAATGAGATAATTAAATTTCAAAATAGAAGGTGAATATACTTATATAAATCGCGGGCGACCTTAACCGGATCAACCGTGACTTCAAGAACAGATCGATGCAGAATTCCAAGAAAAATCAACATTCGATCGCAAGAGATAGCGGCATCTAAACCAAAGATATAGAAATCTCCGGTGAATCAATGCCAATTGTGAAGAAGTTTCACCCCTTCACAAATCATTCAAAGATTGGTGGGATCCTATTCTTATAGAGATCCTTCGAAGTGGAGTTGTGGGATACTCCAGAATCAAAAGAATACCAATAGAGAGAGACAGGAATGGATTTCAGAACAAGTGGGAGCGTTCCAAAATTCAAAGGAATCTTTTTCGATAAGAATCCAAACGAAGATTAGAGAAATATAACCTATATCGATACAGAAAAATTCCCATTCAAAATTTGGAAAGACTCGAATTCATAACATACAAAAACAGAAGCATAAATATCTTTAGTTGGACAACTTTAGCTAAGAAAAGGATACAACAGAGTTTACTAAAAGCATCCTAACAAACTACTGATTTTGCCATACCCAAAATAGATTCCTATCAACAAAGGATCTAGATCAATCAAGAGAGAAGTTCAAAATTTTAGAGGATCCTAATCAAAGAAATTACTAACAAGGAGGATACGAAAGGAATGAAGTTTAGAAAATTTTACTTTCAAAGCAAGAAAATTTTATATCAAAATAATCTTTGAAAATTCTTTAAAATCATTTGAAAATCATTTTATACTTCAAAAATACGTCCTCTCACAAAGAAATGATTCTGAGATTGATTTCACTCATTCTAGGGTATTTCTACCCTATCTCTAATGAGTTTTTGCTCCGTAGGCTAAGGTTTGCCTAAAACCAAAGCTCTGATACCAACTATAACGGACCGCGTCAGTGGGGTAACGCCCACCGTAGCATACAGCTGTACCTGTGTTCTGCCTTTATAGCCAGCCTCTCGACTGCACCAACCCCGCAGGGACATGTAGGAGTAAGAGTCACCCGCTCGCTACCAAACCAAATGCGAGAACCCCCTATCATGCTGCACCCTCTAAGTGCATAGGCAGACACACATGTCTGACTTGAATAATTCAAAATAACAGATTGTAAATAAATTTGGAGCAAATGAAATCAAATACACAGAATCACAGACACAGAACATATCAGAATAACTCGCAGCGGAAATAAAATACCATAGTAGTTCATGAAGCTACTATATACAAACTCTCAAAAACATATTACATAATATCATTCTAAAAACATATACAATAGAAATCCCAAATACATAGAAGTTTATAAATACCAGATCTGAAATAGAACAACTGAACTGGAAGGAAATAGATAACTAGACAAGCAGAATCTCCAGCGATTCCTAGCTCCAGAACAAAATCCAAAGCTAAGCTGTAAATACTCAGGCTGACCCGAGCGTAAAGTAAAACACAAAACACTCGAGTCAGGACAATATATACTTATATAATGTAAACCAACTCAAGTGAACTGTAGTAGAAATGCACAATAACTCAAAGGATGCTTGGGACCGCCCATCCTTTAAGGATCAGTTAAACTATAAATTAAATACATCCCGTGGTTAAAATTTCAAAATGGTATTTTATACTTTGAAATAAAATATCATTTCAAAATTCAATATCATTCAAAATCCATTTCAAAATATCAAAATATCATATTTCAAAATAGTTTATATTTCAAAACAAATTACTTCATTTTAAATCATAAAATGAAGTTATTATATTTAATAATTAAATTATTAAATTTCCAAAAATTTAACTTTTCAAAGTTCATTCGTTCACTTAAATTAATTAAAACAATGAAAATTCAACTTTCGCAGCATTTAGAAAATGCTACGAAAAGTCACATTTAAAACAGTTCAATTTAACAAAAGACAGCATTTAAAATGCTGTAATAGGGTTACATTAGTTTCAAATAAACTTAGTTAAATTCAACCATTATAACATTTACAAAATGCTATAATAGCCTTTAATTAAATTTAGCCATTTGGTTCATTATTATCAACTACAGCATTTACAAATGTTGTATTATCATTTACATTAGAATTAATAGCATTTCAGAAATGCAGTTAATTAACTTCAAATATTCAGTATAATTTCACAAACAATTATATTTTTATATAAATCATTTTTAACTTATAAAATCATATAATTTCACTTTTAAAACAATCATTCAAATACCCTTATATTCATGATTTTATAAAGTTAAACCTCCATTCAAAAATCAAAATTTAATAATAATTCACTTATTAAATTCCAATATTAAATTATAAATTCATTAAATTAAATTAACTTAACACTTAAGTTTAAATTGTCAAATATAACTTAATTCCATTTTTTTATTTACTTGACTTAAAATTCACTTTTAAGCAAAATTCACAAATTTCCAATTTTAGTTATATTTCAAAATTTCAACTTAAATATTCATTGATTTCACATTTTAACTTTATTCAAAATCATTAATATAATATAAAAATCATTTAAATTCACTTTAATCCAAATTATCATGAATTTATCACATTTCACATTTAATTTAAATTCCAATTATCACCAAGTTAAAATTTCCCAAATTAACTTACATTTCAAATTTTCTAATTTTACCATTAATTTATTTCACTTATAAATTTTCAGAAAATCAATAATGCTTTACAAAAATCATTTTTATTTAGTTTAAATCAAAATATCATAATATTTACATTTCTAAAATATTTTAAAAAAAAATTATAAAACATATTTTAACAACGGGTCTGTATTTCATTTTCTAGCCTAGGTAAAGTGATACGGGTAATATATCATTTCAACCCGTAATTTACAAAGAAAACCCGGGTTTGATCATTTCAAACCCGCAAATCCCAAGTAAATGAAAATAATTGAAAATCATTCAGGCCTATCATTTCAGCCCATAACGATTTTCTCCTATTCTAAAGTCCGTTCGGGTATGTATCATTTCAACCCATAGTGATTCTAATCTAAAGGGAACTTGCAGTGTGATAAACTGATAAAAATAACAGAACAACATAATATAACAGTAACATATGATATAACAGGTGTTTAAGCATGTGTGAACATCATATAATAGTGACATAGCAAATATAATATGGTGATGCAATTTACAGATTCACATGTGATCGATTTACTATTAATATAAGTATAAAACTGTCTGGTGAGAATAACTCACTAGTATAAGCTGGAGACGATAACTGAAACGCACAAACTAAGATCTTTGAAGGCACAAAAGCACAAATAAGATTTGAGATTGGGAGAGCCAAAGATTAATCACCTTGAATACATTCAAACAAACAAAACAATCTACATAAGTTTTCAACCCGAATATAATAAAACGATGTTAGAAATGAATGTACAAAACATCACCAAAGTATTTGCACTTGCTTCAACCACTTGTGCTTCAGTCTAGGGTCAGAAACACATGGCTAAGCATGGGTTAAGATCTGGTCTTTGGGTTGGTAAGGGTCGGCCTAGCATGTAAGAGGTGATGGTGTAGAGAGATAGGTGCATGAACTACAGCTACAAGGCATAAACAACATGATTTCTAGGCAAACAAAGAGCTCGGCCAAGGCAAGGGTAGGCACGGCCATGGCTACAGGTGGGGTAGGGATGACATGGCAGTGGGTTTCAGGTCATCTATGGGTGGTGGAGGTGGAGTAGGTGGCGGCCAAGGAGGAGTTTGGAGGTGGTGGTGATGTATGGTGCTCGACTTGGCATATAAGGTGAAGTTTTTGTGTGTTTTTGTGTGGATCAACAACAAGGTGGCCACGGCTATGGAAGGACAGTGGGCTGGAGGTGATGGTGGCTGGTTGTGGTGGTGGTGGAAGCAGCCATGGTGCTGGAGGAGGGAGGGCCGAACAATATAGGTGAAGCAAGTGCAAGTACAAGAAGAAAACAAGTAGGAAAAGTGTAGAAAAGTGAATTATTTACCAAAGTTTTCTCTTCAGGAGATGGAGGCCGACATTTTTGTGTTTGAGAAGGTTTTGGTGCGTGAAAAATGAGGGGAAGTTGGCTGAAGCAAAGTGATAAGGTCAGCAAATGAATGGATGTGGTGATTGGTAATGAAAAGGTAAGGTTGAATATGAAAAGGTGGAATGCAAAAAGGCAATGGGCAAATCAAAAGTCAAAACCTCTTCACATTTCTTTAATTTATTTTTAAAACTTTATATTTCTGGTAATAATAGTAATACCAGATAAAATTTCGAAATTTAATCAAAATATAAAAATATATATAATATTTATAAATTATATAAAGTAAAAATAAGAGAATAGCTAAAAATAGTAAACTAGTCTAGAAAATTTGAAATTAATTGAAATAAATTTTAGAAAATTCATATGAGCTTGTAATATATTTTTAAATATAAATAATAACATAAGATAAAAGTACATTCACAAAATAAATATATAAAATTTAATTTAAATATAATTTTAATGAAGAAAATAGCAGAAAATAAGAAAACAGCCTATAAAAATAGGAAATCAACACAGTAAACTTTGGAAAAATTTTAACATCACTTTAAAAATGTTTTAAAATAAAATATATATCTAATATGTCATATAACACATATTAGAACATGATTTGACAAATAAAAATATTGTTTATATAAATTAAAATAGATGATTTTATTAAATAAATCAATTTACATACAATATGGTAAAAAGCATAATTTTCACAATATAAATCGGATTTCAACGAAACGAAAAGCAGTATTATTGAAATTAAATTTATTTTCATAATAAAAGATAAAATTCAAGAATTTAAAATATTTAAATTTTAAATTTAAAAGTCAAAGTTTGACCAGATTGACCAAAAATCCACTTTTCGGGAAAATATTCAATTTATACCAGTTTGAAATTATAATTCACATAATAATCAACATTTATATTTAAAAATGAAATGTTTGAAATAAAAAAATAAAAAAAAAAGTTTAAAGTAATTTCAAAATAAAAATAAAGTCAAAATTAAAAATATATATAAAATCTAGGGTTGTTACAGTTAATTTTTATATCCTTTAATTAATTTTTATAAAACTCACTTAATTAACTTAGTTGAATATTTATAAGACTTGGTTTATAAATTGTTAAATAATTTTAGTTAATTTTTATATAACTTAGTTAAATTTTATAAGAATTGGTTAATTTTTATAAACTTTTAGTCAATCTAGTTAAATTTGTATAAAACTTGATAACGTAGTTAATTTTTATAAAAATTAGTTAACTTTTAAAAAAACAGTTAACTTATTTAATTATTATAAAACTTAATTAACTTAGTTACTTATTTTAAACTTAGTTAATTTATTATTATTATTATATTATTTTACTGCTACTACTACTATTATTATATTATATTATTATTCTTCTTTTAAATTTAGTTAATTTTTATAAACTTAATTAATTTTTATAAAACTTAGTTAACTTGATTAATTTTTATTAAAATTAGATAATTTTTATAAAACTTAGTCAATTTTTATAATAATTTAACAAACATTTCAAAATAGAGAACATGATTTTTATAAAACTAAATTAATTTTCATAAACTTTAGTTAATTTAGTTAAAAAAAATTAAATTTTTTTGATTTTTATATAACTCAATTAACTTAGTTAATTTTTATATAACTTAGTTAATTTTTATGTCCTTTAGTTAATTTTTATAAAACTCACTTAATTAACTTAGTTGAATATTTATAAGACTTAGTTTATAAATTAGTTAAATAATTTTAGTTAATTTTTATATAACTTAGTTAAATTTTATAAGAATTAGTTAATTTTTATAAACTTTTAGTTAATCTAGTTAAATTTGTATAAAACTTGATAACATAGTAACTTTAATAAAAATTAGTTATTTTTTATAAATTAAGTAATTTTTTAAATTTTAATATTTTTTATATAACTTAGTTAAATTTTCATATTTAGTTAGTTTCATAAATTTATTTAAATTTTTTTAAATTTTATTAATACTTAAATATTAATTTAATTTTATAAAACTTAGTTAATTTTTAGAAAATTATTTAATTTTTATAAAACTTGGTTAACTTGGTTAATTCTTATAAACTTTGTTTATTTTTATAAACTTATTGGATTTCATGAATTTTCGACAGCACCTCCTTTGTGCGGTTAGTGCTTTCCCGCACACCCAATTCGATTTACATTTACACGATCAAAACAAGATCAGATTTATATCATATATAAAAAAATATACTTCATAATAGCGTCACATTCAAATGCATAAAAACATACCTTTTATTAGCAACTTTAGCTACCAATCTTCCATATAGCAAAGGAATGTTTTGTGTACCTATATAGCAAAGTAAAGGGAATAATAGGGTGCAAATCTACAAAAGAGTTATGTGATTATGCAAAAGGTGCGAATGCTAATATTATTTATTAAGTAATATTTGCACACTTAGAGATAGAGTGCAAGTTGTTCCATAAGATGAGCGAAAAATGAGCTTGATGATAATTCATGTCTTCTAGTCAGTAATCGCTATTCCATTCAGTGTTGGAAAGTATAGTTACACCAGGAGACAGTGTTTTTCCATTAAAAATTGAAGCTCGATCATAAATAACAAGAACATCGAAAAAGCACCTGCTGCGATGTTCATATTTTATTTTTAGTTGTCGCATCGCTTGAAGCCCTGACCATTTCTCTTTTTGTCTCCTTATTGGAGGTGTCAACGTAACTCCAACTTCTTTCTGTAAAAAGACGAATAAGGCTGAAACTATGATAAGATATGTATATACAAATAAATAATATTCAGATGAAATAATCAAACTGTCGCTTCTTTCTTTAAGCATATTTGTCTGTAGTGTACAAGCTGATATAATCCAGATATAATCCGGTTTACTTTGCAACCGTAAGACCATCAGGCGGTCTTTCTAAGGTTAATATAGCAACAAGCCTGAATTTAGCAACAACATTACGTGGAACAATAATTTCAAGTTAGCATTTATCACCTGACGATGAACCTGATATGCATAAGTTGTTGTTAAAGGGTTTCTCTGACCATCTCTTACCCCTTGAAAAGGATTCGAAAGTCCTATCTATGCCAGAATCTGAACAAATGCTTGCTGGAATAGGAGCCACTTGCGGACATTGATGTTTGACTACGTCAGAGCCACTACCTCCCGAACACTCAGTTAGAACCAAGGGCATTTGAATAGAATCATCGGGAAAAGTGGCAGCTTTTACATTAATTAGGCTCGCAGTTGACGACAAGGATGGACCAATGTAGTTGCAGAGGTGTCAAAAGAAACATAAAGTTTATAACAAACCACATCAAATGTTTTCATACCTTACCACTTGACTTCATTGCCTTTGCCTTTTGCAACTTCTTTTTTTTCAAAGAAACGAGTTTCTCTCCAAACTTATTTTTTCCTCTTCAACATTGCTACTTCACCCAAGTGGGTATCTGCACAAAGTAGTGTGTACTTCTCTATCATTCCTTCTCTAGTTTCGAAAGTACCAATAATACGTTGACATAAATATATGATATAAGAAACTGAAAGTCTATTGTAAGTTACCTTTGAAAAATGAAATATTGTAAATTGTGTCTATTTCTCAAGCCAAACAAAATTGACATGGAGGCAATAGTTTACCTAAGCAAAATTTAGTTGCAGCAACATCTTGATATAATTTGATCTAACATGCAAATTTAGAAATATCTAACCCAATAACACACAAATTTCGTAAATAAAAAAGGTTAATGAAGCACCTAATTCCCAAACAACAATTTTTTATATCAGCCAAACATGTAGCATTAGAGTATCAAATTTTGTTAATAAAGAGTTTGGCACTCCCATATTTAATTATATCCATTTGGAATCAACATCATATACATATTAACTTAATTGTAAAATCCAAGTGTTTTCATTCTATACTGTCCATGGATCAAAAGACCAGCCTAAACAATATTCTACACAACCAACTTTATCAATGATAAGTCGTAATCCAATCTATTGTCAACATTCTTCTACAGACTAGTGCATACCACTAAATAAATAATTTTTCTTCTCCGCCAGAGATGAAATAAGTAAAACAACCCTAATCATTGTATATGAGACTTGGTATTGATAAAGAAATATTTAACAAGATTAACACAAATATATTAGGACTTTACACGTATTAGTTAATTTTTATAAATTTATCTAATTTTTATAAAACTTAGTTAACTTAGTTAATTTTATAAAACTTAGTTAACTTAGCTAAATTTGATAAAAAATAGTTAATATTTATAAACTTAACTAAATTTTATAGAAAATAGTTAATTATAAACTAAGTAACTCAGTTAAATTTTTATAAAACTTATTTAAATTTTATAAAGTGGGAAACTTAGTTAAATTTCTATAAAACTTATTTAAATTTCTATAAAACTTATTTAAATTTTATAAACAAAGCAACTTAGTTAAATTTTATAACCTGAGAAACTTAGTTAAATTTCTATAAAACTTATTTAAATTTTATAAACAAAGCAACTTAGTTAAATTTTATAAAACTTCATCAACTTAGTTAAATTTTTATAACACGGTTAAATTTTTTAAAGCTTAGTTAACTTAATTATTATTTTTATAGAACTTAGTTATTGTATAGTAATTATATTATGCACTAGTGCGAACCCATGTTATGCATACAGATCGTAGTTAACTTCTTCTTGTAAATGTCAAACATGTATTTAGTTCCACACATGTTCAAGTTTTAGTCGCGTGTATGTAAGTCCAAGCTCATGTTGCATATGAAACTGTTGTGAGTTTTATAGGTTAAATACAAATTGGACACGACTGTATTAATTATATGAGTTTTAGTTTTGTATATAATATTTGCTAATGCATTTTTTAGTGACTTATGCATCAAACGCAATGAAAACACAACATAAAATTACTAAGTATAAACTTGATTTCCAACAGTAGGACATACCAGCTCTATAAAGAAGGAAATGTTCGATTTCATTTGACTATGCATGCCTTTATTCAAACATTTGACATCCTATCAAGAATATAATTGTTGTTCATTCAAATAATGTTTGCTATATTAAATAATTTCGCCATTTTTCTTCACATTTGATTGCGTTCATATTTTCTGTACCAATTTATTATCAACCCTGATTAATAAAAAATCCTAGCTTTGTCCCTGATTTATTATACCAATTCAAGCCTTGAAAATTAATAATGGAAAAGAGAAAAAACTACATAAAAAGTATACTTGTTCTTACTTAGTACAGTCTATAAAAATTAACCAACACCTCCATCCATTTATGACTTATACTTTATACTACACGTTATATCTAGTGTAATCCAAACTAATATAGGAACTATTTTAATATGTAACATATATTTATATATATGGTTGAATATAGCATGTTTTAAGTATTTTTTGAGCTATTATAATAATTCTCAGATTGCACATACAACTAAAATCACAGTAAATTTGACATTTATCTAAATCACATCTATAACCATTTCTTATGGGGAACCCGTCACTCGAGATTGAAACAATTTGTAGTTTCCTAGACGCATAATAAACTGGATCATTTATTTAAAAGGTGAAGTTCGAATTCTATACTCATCGTATCTATAATCGGGTACTTATATGAACTACATATGCACATAAATAATCAGTTGAGTCTGCTGCTAACAAAAAAATGTCAACTTAGTTAAACTGGAACCAAGAAAACAATATCGATAATATAGATACCATATGTATACACATAGCTACAATTAACCCGAACGAAAAACAATCACCTTGAGCAAAAATTGATTTGCTGCAACTAAAAGATTCTTCCATAATTCATTACCAACTGGTTAGATCATTTCGCTACAAATAATTTATAAGTAATTTCATTGTGTTTCATGACTAAATTTGTAAATATTATGATAAATAGAGTTTGGAAATGTATTAGATGTCCAAAGGCACATGCATTACACATGCGATGAAAGAAAAGTGAGCAAAATTACTTATAACAAAGAAGTAGCAGTATATGCATTACAACAATATTTTCAAACATAACAAAGCAACATGTACAAGTATATAAATGAGAAGAATGCAAAATAATCAAGCATTTCCCATGTGAACAGTTAGGAGAATAAAATTTTGTTGCCGCATTTATCAGAAAACATTTTCTATGTATTGGATTAGGATATTCTTTCTTGATAAATATTTCCTTATTGGTTCAATCGAAGTCAAATCATGTCTTGATTGTGCAATACATATTCAAAGAAGACATTAAGGTTATCCTTTTATAAATAACATGGTTTTATATGTATTTGATCGCGGTTTTTGCTTGAACGTGTAATTCAATAATGACTTACTTCAAACATACCTTCCTCACTTACTAAAAACCACTAGCAGATTCTTCAAGTCATAATATATAAAACTAAGCTGAGTTGAAACAAAAGTATGAAAACTAATATACATCCAAAAAACATGAAACTTTCCGTATGTATCGACTTTTGAATCCAAAATAACAGACCATATCAACTAATGTTGCTACAAAATAACATAGACCAAATGACAATAACAAACACCTTTTTCCAACCATTTCATACAAAACTTATTGGTTTAACCTCTTCTTACCAAACTAGCATATTTACCACTTCTGTCAATATTAGAGAGAACAACTATTGATATTTTAATAGATGGAAGAATGAATCTAGATGTATCTCTTTCTTTTCTAAAATTCAGCCAACATACAGCAAATAAAGTAAAAAGTCAGGCATACATAATCTAGTAAAAAACTTGATCTAAAACACCTAACAAAATATAAAGATTAATACACATATCATTATAGAATTCAAAGCTTTAACGGTTTTAAATTTTCTTTTTTAGCTTTGATATGAGAGTGTCGTGGATAAAAGTTGGAAAATGAGTGCACCAGAGGGCATACATCATGATTACTATAACTCATATTAGGCAGTATGGGTTACGTCACTAGAATAAATTAAAATACATAATAAATTTGGTTAAGCCCGACTAAATTAGAAATTATCATGTGTAGTTGAACATGGGTACGCTTAAAACTGTAATTCACACAAAAATAGGCAACCTAATTCCATGAAACACAACTAAATTGTTATGACATAATCACATGCTAAAATAACATATTTTCCTATTTGATATATTCCTTGAATTTAAACCTAAAGACCTCATTTTTCATATTTTTGTGGTAAAACATTAGTAACTTATGCTTTTTGAAGAAGCTCATATAGATCTAAATAAAACATTGAGCTATCAAATTTACAAAATTGTTCCTCATCACATCAAAGTTTTTAACTACATAGTACCAGGGGAAACCAAAAATTTAAAGCTAAACAGGCTAAGCATGAATATCACAAAATAAGAAACAATAATTCATCTACTAATAACAAAAGGAATACCTAACTTTCAACTCAGAAAATCAATTATCCATAGGCGTAGCACAATCAAACATGGAGTATATACCTAAAAGTCAAAAAATATATACATAACAATGGTCAAAGTTCACGACAGTTAAAGGATCGAAGCACTGCGTAGTGAATCCGAGGGATTGAAGTAGCAGGGAGGTTGAGGTATCAGAGCAGCAGCAAGCAGCGAAGTTGAGGAACATCGAGCAAGGGATTTTAAATTGACGATTAATTTAGGGCTTTGGAAGTGAAGGGTGAAATTGGTTATTCGCGGTAGAGATTAAAACATGAGAGGGAGAGTAAAAAAATATGCAGTAGCCTTTTCTTTTTAATCAATAGTGTGACAATGAGTTATAATTTTAATATGAAGTACTACTTAGCCAACAATAGCAAGTCACATTGCACTGCAATCCTCCTATGCTATCAATAAACCATTTTCTTGTAGTGAAAAGGAGAAAAAAATTTAGCCCGCCATGTTGAGGAGCTTGAAGAACTTCTTAAGAAGGAGAGGGAAGAGAAAATTGAAGCCAAGAGGAATCACAAAGATATTCCGAAGAGACCGTTGAAGCCTATACTTTGAAGATTAAGTTTGATGAGCAACTTGCTCAAATAAAAGTCCTTAAAGAAGAGGTGAGAGAAGCAGGCCGCAATGAGATGAAAGAACAGATCGAGCTCGGGTAGAGGATGCCAAAGAAGCCGGTCAAAATGAAATTAAGGACATGTTTGATCCCCTGATCGTTGAATACAATGTTAAAGTCCTTATCCACCATGATCTGAGCTTTCTTAGGGAGGGTTATCTTGAATCGCTTGCCGAGGGCTGGGAGTGCATTGTTGAAATGAAAAAGAGAACCCTCGACGGAGTTGATTTAGAGAAAGAAAAACTAGTATGGGAGATTCTTCGCGGGGATGAACCTTTGGACGTTGCTGCTACGAGACTTCGATATTTTGACATTCTAGCACCCTCCGGCAAAGGGAAAAACACTGCCTAGCATTCGAAGTCTGATCCTAAAGGCCTCTCTTCTCTTCAAGCAGCCGGAGCATCAGTTTCTCTCTGCCCAGTACAAGATCTAAGCTATGATCCGAACAAACCTAGTTATAAATCTAAGGTGCTAACCCCTATTCTGGAAGAGGGATTCCAACGACAACTGAGAGTCAGCCAGACGTAGGTATTCCACTCTATTCTCCACTTTTCGAGTGATTTCGTTCTTCATGTTCAATAGTCATAGGCTTATCTTCTTATTTTTGCGAATCTACAGGTCTTCCGAGTCTTAGCCAAACTCAAAAAAGTGGTGCCGTCGTGGAGCAACAATCGACATCAACTGAGATTCCGATGACCACCGACGCTCCATGACCTGATGCTTAAGTCATCGGAGCGCTTGATGATGATAAATCTGAAGACCCACTGTTGGTTGATGAGCTGGATGACGTTGTAATTACTAACACCAGTGAAAATATCGATTAGCTCAGCTTAAAAGAGCGCATCGAGAGATAGGAATTGTTGAAGAAAAAATCTAAGGCTAAACCTACCGACGTGGACATTGACGATCCAAATCTCGTCCCATTACAAGTCATCCCACGTGGTGGGTCGGTTCCCCAAGAACCCCCTCCATCCTCCGAAAGTTCTCCTACCAAGGGCGGCAAAGGATCAAGGAAAAGGATAGGCGGAAGTTTAGGTGGTGGCACTCCTTAAAGATTCAGAAATGAGAAAGGGCATAAGAAATAGTCATCTCTCCAGCTTAGTTTGTATATAGTTTGCAAAGTTGTTTTCCTCTTTAGTTGGCCGTGATTGTGCGGGTGCGACCCTCGTTTTTAAATAAACTTGTATCACAATTTTTAAAATTTAATATGTAAATAAAATTTCTTTGTTTTTGGCGAACTCCTATGTGAATTTTTTATTTAAGTAGTCTAGTTATTACTTTCCATTCAATGTACTTGTAATTCATCACTTGTTGCTTTGGATGATAATCCGTTAATTATATCCCAAGGCCTCCATGCGGTCGTGGCCCTAAGTCATACCGAACACTGGGCTTAAGCCCTAACATTGCACTGTCAGGTTCAACGGTTTGAATGATTATACTCCTGCCCCTAGTTTTGGGTTAACGGAGTTAGACGGTGGTTGGTCAAACTACATCCTTTGCAAGTTTATACTCTTACTGTCGGTTTCAGGCCGGAGTTCACAAAATAGTGTGGTCGAACCACACTCATCTATTTGTTAATACTCTTACCCGCACTTTGGGGACAAGAGTTAGTTAGCAGGTGATCGAATCACACCCGGCTTATGTTTATACTCCAGTCCCCACTTTGGGGACTTAGGGTTAGTTAGCGGGTGATCGAATCGCACCCGGCTTGTGTTTATACTCCAGTCCGCATTCTAGGAACTTAGAGTTATTTCGAAAAATAGTCGGATTGTACTTTTCTTAATTGATAGACTTGCCCCCAAAGTCTGGGGGTTAACATAGTGAGCGATCGGTCGTGTCACGATCGCTTTTGATTCATATTTTTCCCATCGTTTGATAGGATTAAGTTGGTCATTAGATGGTCGAATCACATCCATCCCTTATTGGGCATTCCGTCCATCGGGTTGTGAGCATGAATCCTCAAATGAACGATCGAACCATTTTCATTTTGTTTAGTTCAGTCGTGAACTTATGTAATCGGCTAGCTCCTAACTCTGGGAACTTGCTCGTACATGTCAACACTAGTTAGTCCAGCATCGTAACTAATATGTACTGCTACAACAAACACAGACATGAAGGAAATTCAAAACTTTATTTGGCAAACGGAAAGAAATGACATAACTTGTCTTATTACATATCTTTGAAAATCAAATACTAAAGCAAGTCTTGAAATGAAATATAACTGAATGAAAAAGAAGTAAACCAAGTAAAATAGCATCGTAAATGCTTACTATTCCACACCCTTGGGAGTGTGATACCATAAACAGTCGCTAGCTTGAAACTTCCCTCTCCAAGCCTCTGTTCAATGACATATGGTCCTTCCCAAGTAGGATTCATATGCGACGGGGTAGGAAAAACCTGTTTCAAGATGAGATCGTCGATTTCAAAGGTTCTAGGTCAGACTATAATGTTGTAATATCGGGCGACTCGGTGTCGGTGCACAGCTGCCCTCAAATCAGCTTCTTCGCACTTCTCATCTGTAAAGTCTAGAGATTCCAAGAGGAGATCTCTATTCGTTCTGGGATCGTAGTAGGTCACTCGATGAGAAGGAACTTCGAGCTCAACACGAATAACGGCTTCAGAACAGTAAGCAAGGACGAATGGAGTATGGCCAGTCGCGGACTTGTTGGTGGTCCTATAAGCCCTTCATCTATCCACTTGCCTCTAGCCTTCTCCAAACGCTTCTTCAGAATGGACTTTATGATATTGTTCATAGCTTTAACTTGTCCATTGACTTGAGGGTGAGCGACTACTGCAAATCTCTTTTCAATATGATGCCGAAGGCAGAAGTCTTTGAACTCAGCACAGTCAAATTGAGTTCCATTATCTGTTACAATAGTTCGTGGAAGACCAAAATGACATATGATGTTCCGGACGATGAAGTTGATTACTTTCTTGGTTGTGATCGTAGCTAAAGGTTCCACTTCGGCCTATTCAGTGAAGTAATCAACTGCGACGATGGCGTACTTCACACCACCCTTAGAGATCGGTAAGGAACGGATAATATTTATACCCCTACATGGCAAACGGCCATGAGCTGACCATTTGTGTAATTTCATAGGCGGAGCTCTTGGAACTTTTGCATATATCTGGCACTTGCCGCATCGTCTTACATAATAAGAGGCATCTCATTTAATGGTCGGCCAATAATATCCGTAATGGAGTATTTTCTTTGCCAGAGTTTGCCCATAGTGTGATCGCCACGTTCTTCTTCATGAACTTCATTTAAGACTCGTTTTATTTCGTCATGAGCGATACACCGGAGTAGAGGAATGGAAAAGCACTTTCTGTACATAACTCCTTCATGTATGATATATCGTGAAGCTTTATGAAGAACTTGTCATTTTTTATTCCTTCATTCGGGAAGAATTCCCTATAGAAAATAGTCTTTAATCAGAGTCATCCATGACTCCTTCTCAGGTTCTGTCTCCACTACCCGGTCGATCTCCATCGGGCTTATGCTCGGAGCATTTAATACTTCGATTGGAACCAAGCCCATCTGTTGTGCATCCCCGGTGCTAGCAAACTTTGCCCATGAATTAGCCTCTTTGTTTTGATCTTGAGGAATGTGTGTAATATCATAGTACTCAAAGTCAGTCAACAGCTCTTGGGCTTAGGTAAGGTAGGAAGCAAGTCGTTGTCCTTTTGCTTGGTAATCATCCCTGACTTGGTATACTACCAATTGTGAGTTGCAAAAGATTTCAAGAGACTTTATCCTCGGTTCTCTGGCAAGTTTAAGTCCAGTAATCAAAGCCTTATACTTAGCTTCGTTGTTTGTTGCAGGGAAATCGAGCTTTAAAGCATAGCAAATTGACCAAGCTTCAGGAGTTACAAGCACAATTTCAGCTCCAGAATAATAATCGTTGGATGCTCTATTTGTATATAACTTCCACCGTATAGTAGGGGTTTCACTGTTCTCTGGAAAATCATCTTGCACAGTAATTCTGTTATAAAGTCCGCCAGTGCCTGACCCTGGGTAGCCCTACGAGAAAGATGAGTGATGTCAAATTGGCTAAGTTTGATATTCCACTCGAGAAACCTTCCAGATGTCTCAAGACGTTGCAGGACCTGTCGTAACGTGTAACATCCCGAAAATTTTCGACTTTCGAAAATTCAACATCGATACTCACTTTATCGACTGCTGAGCCATCGAATGCCGGAAACCCGAAAAGTTATGGTTTTAAGAAAGAAGAAAAAGGTAGAAGAAGAACAACAACAGAATAACATCAGATACAGAAACAGAAACAGAACAATATCAGAATCTTACACATCGCAGCGGAACAATATATAATAGATAAATCAGTAATCTTTAAAACAAAGAACTATATCATTTTATACATACATCAATCATCAGAGTCAATATACAACAATGGACAGTTATATAACTTGTCCTCATACAGAATACACAGCGGAATAAATAATATCAGATACAAATACTACGTCTCGTCATCCAGCTTGCTTCAAAACTCCAGAATACCCAGAATATCCTGATAATATAACTCTAGGCTGCCCGTGTGGAAATTGGTGGGCACCCAGAGTTTAGAAGGGAAACAATAAACTCCGAGTCAGTCATGGTGACTGGTGTGAGATCGTAAAACAGTTATCTTTAAAATAAATAGCAGAGAATTTTAAAGTCAATTCGCAATGCTTTTGGAAAATGAAACTACCATAAGACCTCCCACCACACACACAATGCAAACGCAGAATTGGAGGAGATTTCTTCTTATGATAGTCAAAGATGCTTACTACGCAAAAATCAAATTCTTTTTGATATTATTATTAGTGCATAGTGTAGAAAACATTTCGAAAGTATAATATTAATCTTAGCCAACATACGACCAGTATCGTATGCCTACTATAGCTACCATCTAAACAGTGGTGACCACCGTACGTAAATGGCAGGTTCTACAACTAATACCGTACAAAGTTCGTATTGGAGTTTGGATTTCCAACAAATGGTCAGGCTAAGGAACTTCCTATCCACGATGGGTACGTCCCTGGAATAGACGACCCGAGAACCTAACCGGATCTCTGCCAACACAAGGCCGGGTTACCTCTGCAAAAATAGGTAACTACTGACACGCGTATGTCATCCCCCGATCGTCACCGATCTTCCCGAGGATCCCCGATTCGCAACAAACCACATAGATAATAATAATGCAGTAACCACAGAGGTTAAGTATCTGGGCTCCATACCATGATACCACCTTTATCCAGAAGGAATGACATACACTAAGGGGCGCTACTCCCTAGAACCTTGCTGCATCCTTCCTGTTTCGACCATTTCCGGGGTGTGAGGCTCGTCGAAGTCTCGTCCACAAAGCTACGCTTTCTCAAAAAGCCCTGCTTCGGGTCAAACAAAATGATCAACCTATGATCACAAAGATATAAGATCAAACAAATGATCATATCACAAATGATCAAACACTGATCATTTCACAGCAACACTCAGTATGCCACGTTACCAAATTGGGAGTATATCGCTGATAAATTTCAACTACATAACCTCTGAGCTCGTACGTCTCAGAGAAGGGTGTTAAGCTAAGAGAATAAATTCTCCGCCACCAACAGAAATGTATTTGAAAGAAATCAGCTTTATATCTCAAATTGTAACGTCAGACACACAATCCATACAAGTCTGTTCCGGGATCGAACAGAACCGAAGGCACTTCTCACGAAGCCCTTGCATTTCCGGATAATTTTCAATCACGTCAGGACTTCCCGTCACTAAGGGTGATAAAACCTCTAAACCGAGGATCAGTCGGTGTAGAGTAACTCGACGGTAATCCTTCCGTTTTCAAAAATATCCGGTCTTCAACACCGGTCTTCAAATGCGATTCATAACGACGTATCACATATTCGGAATGGGTTATACGACCCCATGGTCCTTTCCCGGTTAACCCGAATAGTGAGCGTTTATTCAAAAATAAGTGTGGCATTTAAATTTATCCAATTCACAACTAATACCTACTCAAGGTAATTATTGATAGTCGGTTATTTAACTATCAATGAAGATGCGCAACATCATCAGATTCCAAATAATTCTCCAAATTATTTTATCTCCAAAAATATCTTCATTACATATAAAATTTCCACACTTAACCATTTGAAAACAATTTCAAATCAATTTCCACTCTTCAAAAATAAATCAATATTTATTTTTAAACAACTTCGCTTTCTTTTATAAATTCCGTATCGAATTTATACTTTCGAATATCTACTGATATTCGATTTTCAAATCGTTTTCAATATCAAATTTCAATTTATCTTTACAAGGATAAATTCTCAAAACGTTCATTCCATATTGGAAAAGCAATTCCATACTTATTTAAAAATAAGTGTTTCACAAATCTATTCATTTTTAACACTTGAAAATATTCGATATACTTAAATTAAATTAAGTATATATTCATCCTTTAAGGAAAATATTTTTTTAACACGTTTATTTGAGTCAAAACGAATGTTGCGTAAAACATCGTTACGACGAATCGAAATCACTAGTATAGGGATTCGAATTTAAGATAGATATATAAATCCCAATACTACATAAAAACATTTCCTTTCGGAAATCATTTACTATAACAATAGTGTTATAGTCCACCATTTCCTTATATTTCTTGAAAACGTCTATTTCAACAATAAATGTTGAAATCTATGCTTTCGATTCATAACACATTTTAAAACACCTTTAAAATGTTTAACTTCATTTTTAAAATATTACTTCTTCAAAAATAAATCCATTTTACTTAACAATATATTCACTGTCCAAAATCGTGAATAAAATTTACTTAACCCCATTTCAATCATTCCTACACATTTTTATTTCAATAAAAATTCGCTATTCAAAATCGTGAATATATCTTCTTAAATAATCTTCTATATTAAATCTATCACATTCAATCTATTTTCGAATTTATAAGCACGTTTATAAATTCTATTTCTCTTTTTAATAACAACTTCGTCTTATAAACCTTCTTTTATCAACTTCTATATTTAACTTATCAAAACAAGTGACTTTGGGTCTATAAACAACTTTTATAAATTTTAATTCTATTTATAAAAGCTTCAATACCAAATCAATTTCAATATTGATTTCTAATTTTATTTTCAACGTTTGAATAAAATTTCCATATTGATTTCTCAAAAATTCATTTCTAAATATTAAATCAATTACAGATTGATTTCAAATTTTATTTATCACTACTAAATAAATTCCTTATTTTTCTCAAATTATTCAATATCCTGTTTTTAAATGGATTCTTTAAATTGAAATCATTTTACATTGATTTCCCAAATCGTTTCAACTTACCAATTAAATTTCAAATTTGATTTCCAACTTATCTCCTTTTAAATAGATTCCTTTCAAAGAAAATATATTTCAATTGTTTCTTTCAGTCTATTTAAAAATCCAAATTCTTAAATTAAATTCTTCAATTTATAATCACTATTTTACGAAATCCATTTATTTAACATTTTCACTTGACCCTGGAATTAATTCGATAAGATTAAAAAAATTAACTTTTTATACTTTAAAATTTTCTTTCTTCAAAATATATTCAATTTCAAAAATTGATTCACTTAGAAATTTCTACTTTGATTTCAAAAATTCAATTTCGTTTATTTTTGGAATCCAATGATGTCAAAACATCCATTCAGCTAAATTTTAGCTTTTCAAACAATTTCCAGATATCAATTCAATAACAACAATAATCATTCACAGATTATCACATCACAGTAGAAATAAATTCAATCAATGTGAGGGGTCCAGTTGGATCCCTCCAACCTGTTTCCCTGCATCCAAAGATGTTAGCACAATACCAATTCCGCTCCAGTACGGAATTATCGCGGTATATAGGTTTTTATAAATCCGCTTACTAACGGCGCAATAGGGTCTCATCCGCTATACGAGGCGGGAAATCATCAATCAAATATATACATATGCCAATATGTATATACTGCTATATATATAGATATATCCTATCATATCTAATAGCACATTCAATAGCAATCAAATCATCAATAACTGTAAAATTAAATTTTTTTCCTTCGAGTGAGAAAATCTCACCTTAGCTTTTTATTTTGCCATCCGTTTCCATTTCAGTTTTGTTTTCTCGATTTTAACCTGGTATAAACAATTTTATAAAATCTATTAATATTCGAATTAAATCGAATAATCAATTTTCATTTATAAATCTCATTTTAACTAAAATTTAATTTAAACAATTAAACTCCCTTTTTAAATAAATTCCTCTTTAATAATTTCTTTTAGTATTTAAAATAATCCGAATAAGCAAATTATTCACCAAATCTATTTTAAACATTTCCATCTTCAAAAATCTTATCTCAATATATATATTTACAATTTAAGAATTAAATCGAAAACCACAAGCAGATATACTTCCCTGCAATATATTTTCTGTTTTAAACAGTTTATAACAAAATATATTTCTTTTCCAGTAATAAAATAAATGTTCTAAGTTCATATCTAAAATTGGAGACCCAAAATCGATACGCATAAAAACATAAATAGATCGAAGATTACTCACCCAACGACTGACGACACACTGCCTCAATCTGCAGAGGTTCACGCGAGCTCCTCCCAGTCAAGACCACTGCTCGCCTCTTCCAGTCGCAATCGCCTAGTCAATCTCGACTTCGACTTCGTCACCACTTTCCAAACTCGCGAGCACGCACACCTCCAATCACGAATTCTCAAATCGAGCACGACCTGGCCCCTAGCTTCCAGCACCCACGACGCATCACCAGAGTCGCCGCCTTGACTTCGAACTGCGACCCTGTTTTCCACTTCGAGGTCCCACATCCACGTGACATCGTACGCGAAAATGACTCGCGATTATAACTCGCGCCACCGTCGATTGACTTGCCGCTCAAAGCAGCCCCACGTGAGCTTCGTCCCCAAACCCTAGCTTGCCTTGACACGAAATCGACTTCGATTTATGAAATTTCGTTATTTTGAAGAGAGAGGGAAAAGAATGAGGGGCTCGGCAATTTCTGATTATAACTCGATTTCGAGTTTACTGCCATCACTTTGATTTTGAATCTCGAGTGAAGACAGTAGCCATTTTTTTTTTCCTTTTCAAAACTGTTTTGCGTGATGATTTTAAAAGAGATGGAGGGAGACAGGAGTACGCGATGCAGCAGAGAATAGGTACGAAGGAAACAATCCGGGTGCGTGATGTACGTATTGTCGTTTAACAAATCTTTAACTTTAAATTCAAATATCAAAACGTCTCGATAAAATTTCCAACGCGTTTATATGTCGTACGTTCACATAACAACTCTGAAAATTACGAAAATTGGAATCCGGCAATAACTCGATATTACGGACCCAATGGAACTGGTTTCGTCAAATTCCGAGACTGTTTGAAAATTGACTATTTTATAAATATCGGTTCGAGTGATTATTTTCAAAACTGAACAAAACAGTTCGAAATTAAATTCTGAAGCTTCAATCATCTTCAGTATTATCAATACGAATTTTAAAAGCTTTCGAAATATTTTTCTTCAGCTTAAACTGAAGATTCGAAATTTTATTCAACATTCAACAGATTAAATTTTAAAGTTTATTCGAAAAAAAATCAGAGTTATATCGAGATTCAAATTAAATCGTCGTTCAAATATTTAAAATAAATTAAATATTCTCAATTAAATTTGGTCGAAATTCTGGGTCGTTACAGACTTCCCTCCTTAAAAGAATTTCGTCCTCGAAATTACAAGTTAGGAAAAATGGTCCTTAACTCGTCTACTATTTTTCAACATCTAATAGTTTTATCAAATTTCCAAAACAAATCTCTTTACTAGAGATTCGTTATCATTCCAACTATCTTTCCAACTTCAATTATAGGTTTCAAACAACATTGCTTTACTTCAATTCAAATTTAAATTCAAATCTCAAATTTAAATTTTCAAAATTTCTCAAAAATTTTCTAACACCCTAAATTTCCGAAAAATTTCGCCAGCGTCTCCTTTGCGCGGCTAATACGGCACGACTACAAAACGTCCCTCCGGACTCTCAGATTTCAAAAAGAAAAAAGAAAAAGCCAAGCGGCTAGAGAGAAATCATCAAAAACTCATATTATAATTCAAATACGTACCTTTTGTCGAGCAATTTAAATTCACCTTTGAAATAAATTTTCCAATTCCTTTTATAACACCTGTATATCTACTAGCCATAATATCTAGTTACATACATACAAACCATTTTGTTACAAAATTTTCAATATAAACTGCTTATACATTTCTAGCTTACTATTGAAGTTACATTCGTTTTTAAACAAAATGAATTCATATCCATTCAATTTTTCATTTCAAATTTCATTTGAATTACATTTCACATTTCAATTTCTCATTCGAATTCAATCCACTATTTTGGTTTATAACCACTTATATTAAACTGAATTTCCAATAACATATGAATTTTTAATCCACCTTTCAATTTACATTATTCAATTCAATTCGTTTGCTTACGAATTCGAAATGAATTTCAACTTTCAATTTCCTACATCATAAATCAAATTCAATTCTAGTTCTATTCACTTACAATTGTAAATTCCATTGATTTGAAAATTTATTTCTACTTACTTGAATTTATCTTTAATTTCGAACCATCTCTTTTCATTTAGCTCACAATTCAAGTTTCAATTTAATTAATTCAACTTCCATTTCATGAATTTATTAATTATCAAGGTGGCTTGTTCGGATTCCATCCATATTTCAATTTACAATTCCAATTGATAAAATCATTTATACATTCACATTTACAATTTCATTTCATTAATGAATTTTACCTTTAATTATCTTTTCTGGAATTCTATTTTCATTTATAAATCACATTTACAATTCATATTTACCATTTTATTCATATATGAATTCATCTCTTTATATTTCAACTCACATTTATAAATTTCATTCGTTAAATGGATTTTTTATTTAAACTTTAAACTTCAAACTTTACAAGTTATCAACTTCATAATATTTCATAAATATTTTTATATAGCATTCCAGAGTTTACCAACATTTCAAAGCCATTTTGAAAACGATTCAAACTATTCTTTGAATTTTCTAAAACAAAACCCAAATTTTCAAAACAACCTCCATTTAAAACCATTTGGCAGCAATTCCTCTTTTGGAAACCCGAAAATGAACACCGGTGATGTCGCGATCATCATCGGAATTATTTTCCAGCGACCGAAAAGAGTTTAGAGCTTTTCATCTCTCTAAAATACTTTTCAAAATCTTTGAAATACATTTCCAACTCCAAAAAGATTTTAAACTTTTCGAATCTCCAAGATTTACGAATTCTTTTCAAAACATTTCCAAAAACTTCTCTGGAATTCCGTTTTAAATTACAATTAACATTTATAATTTACATTCTCAAATTTCATTTGCATGTGAATCTATTTCTTTAACTTTGGAGTTACAATTTCCATTTCTTATTCAATTTCATATAAAAATGATAACATTTCAATATTATCACTTTCCTAACAACCATGCAACCATATACTATAATAATTTACAGAAAAATCATTTTTTTATATACAAAAATAGTTTTGGGCAAAATTATCTCATTTACCCATTTAAAACAATACTGTGCCGAATTGTTCTATTCAAGTGTTTAGAAACCCCTTCGATACAGTTTTGCAAGACTGTGCCGACGAAGGTTCATATACCACTCAATAAACCAATCATCACAATACAAAAAAAAATTTATATTCAATAACAAATACGCGCTCATATCTATTATTACACTCAACTCATTCTAGAGTACTACTGACTCTATCTCTAATGAGTAACACCCAACAGAGCAGGGTTGTCGCTTAACCATATGCTCTGATACCAACTGTAACATCCCGAAAATTTTCGACTTTCGAAAATTCAACATCGATACTCACTTTATCGACTGCTGAGCCATCGAATGCCGAAAACCCGAAAAGTTATGGTTTTAAGAAAGAAGAAAAAGGTAGAAGAAGAACAACAACAGAATAACATCAGATACAGAAATAGAAACAGAACAATATCAGAATCTTACACATCGCAGCGGAACAATATATAATAGATAAATCAGTAATCTTTAAAACAAAGAACTATATCATTTTATACATACATCAATCATCAGAGTCAATATACAACAATGGACAGTTATATAACTTGTCCTCATACAGAATACACAGCGGAATAAATAATATCAGATACAAATACTACGTCTCGTCATCCAGCTTGCTTCAAAACTCCAGAATACCCAGAATATCCTGATAATATAACTCTAGGCTGCCCGTGTGGAAATTGGTGGGCACCCAGAGTTTAGAAGGGAAACAATAAACTCCGAGTCAGTCATGGTGACTGGTGTGAGATCGTAAAACAGTTATCTTTAAAATAAATAGCAGAGAATTTTAAAGTCAATTCGCAATGCTTTTGGAAAATGAAACTACCATAAGACCTCCCACCACACACACAATGCAAACGCAGAATTGGAGGAGATTTCTTCTTATGATAGTCAAAGATGCTTACTACGCAAAAATCAAATTCTTTTTGATATTATTATTAGTGCATAGTGTAGAAAACATTTCGAAAGTATAATATTAATCTTAGCCAACATACGACCAGTATCGTATGCCTACTATAGCTACCATCTAAACAGTGGTGACCACCGTACGTAAATGGCAGGTTCTACAACTAATACCGTACAAAGTTCGTATTGGAGTTTGGATTTCCAACAAATGGTCAGGCTAAGGAACTTCCTATCCACGATGGGTACGTCCCTGGAATAGACGACCCGAGAACCTAACCGGATCTCTGCCAACACAAGGCCGGGTTACCTCTGCAAAAATAGGTAACTACTGACACGCGTATGTCATCCCCCGATCGTCACCGATCTTCCCGAGGATCCCCGATTCGCAACAAACCACATAGATAATAATAATGCAGTAACCACAGAGGTTAAGTATCTGGGCTCCATACCATGATACCACCTTTATCCAGAAGGAATGACATACACTAAGGGGCGCTACTCCCTAGAACCTTGCTGCATCCTTCCTGTTTCGACCATTTCCGGGGTGTGAGGCTCGTCGAAGTCTCGTCCACAAAGCTACGCTTTCTCAAAAAGCCCTGCTTCGGGTCAAACAAAATGATCAACCTATGATCACAAAGATATAAGATCAAACAAATGATCATATCACAAATGATCAAACACTGATCATTTCACAGCAACACTCAATATGCCACGTTACCAAATTGGGAGTATATCGCTGATAAATTTCAACTACATAACCTCTGAGCTCGTACGTCTCAGAGAAGGGTGTTAAGCTAAGAGAATAAATTCTCCGCCACCAACAGAAATGTATTTGAAAGAAATCAGCTTTATATCTCAAATTGTAACGTCAGACACACAATCCATACAAGTCTGTTCCGGGATCGAACAGAACCGAAGGCACTTCTCACGAAGCCCTTGCATTTCCGGATAATTTTCAATCACGTCAGGACTTCCCGTCACTAAGGGTGATAAAACCTCTAAACCGAGGATCAGTCGGTGTAGAGTAACTCGACGGTAATCCTTCCGTTTTCAAAAATATCCGGTCTTCAACACCGGTCTTCAAATGCGATTCATAACGACGTATCACATATTCGGAATGGGTTATACGACCCCATGGTCCTTTCCCGGTTAACCCGAATAGTGAGCGTTTATTCAAAAATAAGTGTGGCATTTAAATTTATCCAATTCACAACTAATACCTACTCAAGGTAATTATTGATAGTCGGTTATTTAACTATCAATGAAGATGCGCAACATCATCAGATTCCAAATAATTCTCCAAATTATTTTATCTCCAAAAATATCTTCATTACATATAAAATTTCCACACTTAACCATTTGAAAACAATTTCAAATCAATTTCCACTCTTCAAAAATAAATCAATATTTATTTTTAAACAACTTCGCTTTCTTTTATAAATTCCGTATCGAATTTATACTTTCGAATATCTACTGATATTCGATTTTCAAATCGTTTTCAATATCAAATTTCAATTTATCTTTACAAGGATAAATTCTCAAAACGTTCATTCCATATTGGAAAAGCAATTCCATACTTATTTAAAAATAAGTGTTTCACAAATCTATTCATTTTTAACACTTGAAAATATTCGATATACTTAAATTAAATTAAGTATATATTCATCCTTTAAGGAAAATATTTTTTTAACACGTTTATTTGAGTCAAAACGAATGTTGCGTAAAACATCGTTACGACGACTCGAAATCACTAGTATAGGGATTCGAATTTAAGATAGATATATAAATCCCAATACTACATAAAAACATTTCCTTTCGGAAATCATTTACTATAACAATAGTGTTATAGTCCACCATTTCCTTATATTTCTCGAAAACGTCTATTTCAACAATAAATGTTGAAATCTATGCTTTCGATTCATAACACATTTTAAAACACCTTTAAAATGTTTAACTTCATTTTTAAAATATTACTTCTTCAAAAATAAATCCATTTTACTTAACAATATATTCACTGTCCAAAATCGTGAATAAAATTTACTTAACCCCATTTCAATCATTCCTACACATTTTTATTTCAATAAAAATTCGCTATTCAAAATCGTGAATATATCTTCTTAAATAATCTTCTATATTAAATCTATCACATTCAATCTATTTTCGAATTTATAAGCACGTTTATAAATTCTATTTCTCTTTTTAATAACAACTTCGTCTTATAAACCTTCTTTTATCAACTTCTATATTTAACTTATCAAAACAAGTGACTTTGGGTCTATAAACAACTTTTATAAATTTTAATTCTATTTATAAAAGCTTCAATACCAAATCAATTTCAATATTGATTTCTAATTTTATTTTCAACGTTTGAATAAAATTTCCATATTGATTTCTCAAAAATTCATTTCTAAATATTAAATCAATTACAGATTGATTTCAAATTTTATTTATCACTACTAAATAAATTCCTTATTTTTCTCAAATTATTCAATATCCTGTTTTTAAATGGATTCTTTAAATTGAAATCATTTTACATTGATTTCCCAAATCGTTTCAACTTACCAATTAAATTTCAAATTTGATTTCCAACTTATCTCCTTTTAAATAGATTCCTTTCAAAGAAAATATATTTCAATTGTTTCTTTCAGTCTATTTAAAAATCCAAATTCTTAAATTAAATTCTTCAATTTATAATCACTATTTTACGAAATCCATTTATTTAACATTTTCACTTGACCCTGGAATTAATTCGATAAGATTAAAAAAATTAACTTTTTATACTTTAAAATTTTCTTTCTTCAAAATATATTCAATTTCAAAAATTGATTCACTTAGAAATTTCTACTTTGATTTCAAAAATTCAATTTCGTTTATTTTTGGAATCCAATGATGTCAAAACATCCATTCAGCTAAATTTTAGCTTTTCAAACAATTTCCAGATATCAATTCAATAACAACAATAATCATTCACAGATTATCACATCACAGTAGAAATAAATTCAATCAATGTGAGGGGTCCAGTTGGATCCCTCCAACCTGTTTCCCTGCATCCAAAGATGTTAGCACAATACCAATTCCGCTCCAGTACGGAATTATCGCGGTATATAGGTTTTTATAAATCCGCTTACTAACGGCGCAATAGGGTCTCATCCGCTATACGAGGCGGGAAATCATCAATCCAATATATACATATGCCAATATGTATATACTGCTATATATATAGATATATCCTATCATATCTAATAGCACATTCAATAGCAATCAAATCATCAATAACTGTAAAATTAAATTTTTTTCCTTCGAGTGAGAAAATCTCACCTTAGCTTTTTATTTTGCCATCCGTTTCCATTTCAGTTTTGTTTTCTCGATTTTAACCTGGTATAAACAATTTTATAAAATCTATTAATATTCGAATTAAATCGAATAATCAATTTTCATTTATAAATCTCATTTTAACTAAAATTTAATTTAAACAATTAAACTCCCTTTTTAAATAAATTCCTCTTTAATAATTTCTTTTAGTATTTAAAATAATCCGAATAAGCAAATTATTCACCAAATCTATTTTAAACATTTCCATCTTCAAAAATCTTATCTCAATATATATATTTACAATTTAAGAATTAAATCGAAAACCACAAGCAGATATACTTCCCTGCAATATATTTTCTGTTTTAAACAGTTTATAACAAAATATATTTCTTTTCCAGTAATAAAATAAATGTTCTAAGTTCATATCTAAAATTGGAGACCCAAAATCGATACGCATAAAAACATAAATAGATCGAAGATTACTCACCCAACGACTGACGACACACTGCCTCAATCTGCAGAGGTTCACGCGAGCTCCTCCCAGTCAAGACCACTGCTCGCCTCTTCCAGTCGCAATCGCCTAGTCAATCTCGACTTCGACTTCGTCACCACTTTCCAAACTCGCGAGCACGCACACCTCCAATCACGAATTCTCAAATCGAGCACGACCTGGCCCCTAGCTTCCAGCACCCACGACGCATCACCAGAGTCGCCGCCTTGACTTCGAACTGCGACCCTGTTTTCCACTTCGAGGTCCCACATCCACGTGACATCGTACGCGAAAATGACTCGCGATTATAACTCGCGCCACCGTCGATTGACTTGCCGCTCAAAGCAGCCCCACGTGAGCTTCGTCCCCAAACCCTAGCTTGCCTTGACACGAAATCGACTTCGATTTATGAAATTTCGTTATTTTGAAGAGAGAGGGAAAAGAATGAGGGGCTCGGCAATTTCTGATTATAACTCGATTTCGAGTTTACTGCCATCACTTTGATTTTGAATCTCGAGTGAAGACAGTAGCCATTTTTTTTTTCCTTTTCAAAACTGTTTTGCGTGATGATTTTAAAAGAGATGGAGGGAGACAGGAGTACGCGATGCAGCAGAGAATAGGTACGAAGGAAACAATCCGGGTGCGTGATGTACGTATTGTCGTTTAACAAATCTTTAACTTTAAATTCAAATATCAAAACGTCTCGATAAAATTTCCAACGCGTTTATATGTCGTACGTTCACATAACAACTCTGAAAATTACGAAAATTGGAATCCGGCAATAACTCGATATTACGGACCCAATGGAACTGGTTTCGTCAAATTCCGAGACTGTTTGAAAATTGACTATTTTATAAATATCGGTTCGAGTGATTATTTTCAAAACTGAACAAAACAGTTCGAAATTAAATTCTGAAGCTTCAATCATCTTCAGTATTATCAATACGAATTTTAAAAGCTTTCGAAATATTTTTCTTCAGCTTAAACTGAAGATTCGAAATTTTATTCAACATTCAACAGATTAAATTTTAAAGTTTATTCGAAAAAAAATCAGAGTTATATCGAGATTCAAATTAAATCGTCGTTCAAATATTTAAAATAAATTAAATATTCTCAATTAAATTTGGTCGAAATTCTGGGTCGTTACATAACGGCTGGTCGGTGTAAACATTGGTAAGATGTGCCTAAAAGATAGGGCGGAGCTTTCGCGAAGCAATCAACAAACAGTATTCCAGTTTCTTTATCTTCGGATAGTTCCTTTCAGCTCATGTCAATCGCTTGCTAACATACTAGACAGGTCTTTGGATTCGATTTTCTTCGCAGAGCAATACGGCACTTATAGCGTGTATTGACATGGCTAAGTAGTTATATAAATCTTCATGATTCACCGGCTTTGACAAGATGGGAGGTCTCTCTAAGTGGTTCACCAAAGCTTGGAATGCGTCTTTACAATCCTATGTCCATTCAAAATTCCTTTTTCCTCTCCTAATCAAGTCAAAGAAAGGAATGCATTTATCAAAAGCTCTAGAAATAAATCGACTTAGGGCGACAACCTTCCCATTCAGGCTCTATACTTGTTTGACAGTCTTTGGCATTTGGATGTTGCAGATAGCTTGGATCTTCTCGGGATTAGCTTCAATTCAATGGGCATTAACGATGAAACCCAAGAACTTTCCTGATGTTAGGCCAAAAGAACACTTCAAAGGGTTAATCTTCATTTTGTAGCATCAAAGAATATCGAACATTTCTGCCAGGTCTCTAATGTGGTCGCTAGACCTTCGTGACTTCACGAGCATATCATCCACATATACCTCCATCGTTTTTCCAATCCGATCTTGAAACATTCTGTTGATTAGGCGTTGGTGCATTCTTTAGTCCAAACGACATTACCACATAGCAATATAATCCAACATCGGGAATGAAATTGGTTTGCTCTTGATCGGGAATGTGCATTGGGATTTGGTTATATCCTGAGTACGCATCCATAAAAGATAGCAATTCATCTTCCGCGTTGAGTCTACCAACTAGTCGATCCTTGGAAGGGGGAAGCTGTCTTTTCGGCATGCCTTGTTCAAGTCTGAGTAACCAACGCATGTACGCCATTTCCTATTCCTTTTATCACAAGTTCAAGATTAGATACCCACTTAGGGTAGAGGGCATCGTGAATAAACCCATTATCTTTGAGCCTATCCACCTCCTTTTTAAGAGCGACAGATCTCTCTGAATCCATGCCACGCCTTTTTTGTTTCACTGAGACATGCCTAAGGTCAATATTCAATGTATGGCTAACGATGGCAAACGAGGTCTCATACATGTTAGAGTGACTCCAAGCGAACACGTTGAGATTTTCTCGGAGAAATCCAGCAGGATCTTTCATCATCGGGGGGCTGAGTTGTGATCCAATCTTTAGGACCCATGATGGGTCATCGTGGCTGACTATGATGTTAATCGTCAGCTCAGCCGGTGCAGCCTTGGTCTCCCCTCATCATCTCTTGTATCTATGTCTCTATAGAACCAATTGTGGCGCCTAAGCCAAGGCTCAGGCGTTGGTTGTTAATCTTCAATGGCTTGGATGCGGACAGATTGTCCACGCCCTTACCCTTTTACTTTCGTTGAGCATTCCTCAATTCAGCTACATAACATGCACGTCCGGTCACCTGATCACCATGAACAACTCCAACACCATTATCTATCAGGAACTTCAAAATCAAATACCACGGGGCAAGAGCTACCCAGAACTCAACTAGGGCCGATCGGTCCAAAAAAGCATTGTATGGAGAGTCAACATCCAAAACGAAAAAAGGCAGAATCTGCACTCTCCTACGGTCACCTTCTCCCAACTCCATGGGCAATTTAACATAACCAAAAGCTTCAGTGGCATCACCATTAAAGCCATGAATGCAGGCTTTAGACGGTTTCAAGTCTTTGGCTTCCATCCTTATCTGATCATAAGCTTTTCTGAAAATTATATTTACAGAACATCCATAATCAACTAATATCCTTATCACTACTGCAAGGTCGATCATGGCCGAAATGATCATTGGGTCAATCGTTGGAGCCTCCATCTTGTCTACATCTCTGTTTCTAAAAACAATATCATCTGCCATTGTACGTTTTGTTTTATCGGAGCTCCATCTTCCGTACTCGAACAACATTCAAAATTCACATGCTTAATCGTGCTAGCGTAACGCTCCATCTTATGCCAACTCTTATCAGCCAGATGTGGACCTACGACATTGTATTGATTACCAATCTTCCACCAGTCCGCACAGGCTCCTCAACCCTGTGCGGTGCTTGTTCTCAATTGGGGTCGGATGTCCTCTGCCCACCATCCTGCGGGGTTTTTACAAACTGTTGTAGCTTTCTTTCTCGATTCAGATTTTCGATAATACCCTGAAGATGCTTGCATTCATTTTTGTTATGACCATAACATTTGTGAAACAGAAAATATTTTCCGGTCTATTTCTGCTTCTCCGTTGATTCTTTTGGAGGCGGCTTCCTGTACTACATGGTATTGCAGGTAGACAAATAGATATTCTCTAGTGATAGGTTCAGTGGCGTGTAAGTATCGTACATCAGAATCCTCGACTTTTCTCTTCTAGAATCCTTCTTTCATTCTCGGCTCATATCTCTGCCTTTCTTTTGTTGATTCGGTTTGTTCTGTACATTCATTTGAACTTTTCCAGAGCTATCATCAGACTGCGTCACTGCAATATTACTCTGCACTCCCTCTCCACGGCAACATTATTCTTCCTAGAGCATTTGGCTTCCTCTTTCCTCAAATACCGAGCCGCCTTTGCGTAAAAGCGCTCCAACATTGCGGGTGGCTTGCCAGCTAACCAATCGCCAAAATCAGACTCTGGATCAATCATTTTTGTTATGGCCATCAATATTGCATGGTCATTCAAATTACTGATTTATGTAACACCTGTATGGAATCTCTCCAAAATCTTTCAACGGTTCTCCCGGAGCCTGGATCACGCTGGATAGGGACATTACATCTTTGGGGCGAGTTGCATGCATACGGAACTGCTCTACAAACCTTTTTACCAAATCATCAAATTTAGAGATTGACCATGGGGATAACCTTGTAGACCAGATTGTTACTATTCCAAAGAGAGTTATGGGAAAACATCTACACTTGGTTGCATCATCTGCTCGTGCAAAATCCACCAGCTATTCATATCTTATAATGTGCTGCATAAGGTCGGGTTTTCCCTTATAGGCAGGCATCGACAGCATGTTGAACCTCCTTGGATTCTCTGGAAGTAGGACATTGTCAGTGAATGAGGTATGGCTTCTCGAGATTTCCTAGTCATCAATTGTCAAGCATTGGCTCTCTCTTACTAACTATCTAACCATAGCTGACAAGTCGGACGTCTTGATAGTTGGTGCCAAGCGGTGGTCGTGTTCCACCTCACGTGAATGGTCTGGTTGATGTCTACGGGTCGTTCCACGCCTTCTTGGTTCACCATCTCATTGTATACCATGTACATTCACTTCATCATCATTTCGGGGAAATAATTTATCAACATTTAACTGAACTCCATCATCCAGATCAGCTGCAGCAGCTCCAGCTTGGATCCCAGAAAGTATAGGTAAGTTCCCTCCTCTAGACAAGGGATCAGTACCAATCTCTATAGAGGGATCGACATTGATCGGTCCTGGAAGACCATCCTGGTCTACTTGATGACACCCCAAAGTTTCTACACGATATCCGTCTATTCTACGACGCCTGTGTTTGTGATACTCGTCCAATGAACTAGAACTCTCCGCTGTTGAGAAAGGGGTGGGGTCCCTCCTTGCTTTCCCTCGCTGTTGCTGACTGAGTTGGTGTATTAGGTTGATATTGGCTTGAAGCTGCTGATTTAATTACCGACGGTTATCCACTAGCTCTCTCATCAAATTCTAGAATTCAGCCCTTGTAATGGAATTAGTTGGATTCCAGACTTCAACTGGATCAACATTCACATCCATTGGTTGACTACTCGGGCCTCCTTGCTGGATGCTAGCATTCTCATTTCCTTCTGCATTCTGAGAAGTAGATCTAGTGTTCCTTACCATTGTTGATAGCTTTGCTTAGAATTTCTCAAATCTAAATAGAACGAGTAAACTTCCTGAGTTCAATTCTCAATGAAAGCACCAAAATATTTGCACCAAAAATTGGTACAAACACCCAATAGAAGTTTTGAAGAGAAATAAATGAAGAATATAAAATGAAAACAGAGGACAATAACAAAGAAATAACAGTAAATTGAAAGGATAACATGCACACAATGATTTATAGTGGTTCGGCATTGTTTGCCTACATTCACTTTGAATAGATTGCTTTATTAATCACTTTATAAACCGATTACAATAGGGATCAGATGAAAATCCTTAGTTACAAAAGAGTATAAAGCAACTAGCAGTGTAAAAGTCTCGAAAATGAATAATCAAGCCTATATTTATAGACAAAAATGGCCAAATATCTCCCTGAAAATTCGGTAGAAGAACCTTCAGAACCATACAGACCCACGATAGAGATCACCTGACCTAATTTCCAAAGAAGAGGGATCGGTATCGATCCCTACTTTGGTCAAATTTTAGGATGTGATTCCTATGGTTGCTTCCTCATGCTAAAAATGCTTAGCCTCCAAATTTCATGCCAATTGGATTGGTAGAACTCGAGTTATTGCTTGATCTTTACTTCAATATGGACATTGCTTGCTAATTCCTGCCGATCCCTACAAAGGAAAGAGTGTCGATCCCTCTAACTTTATCTTCTTAATGTGCGATCCCTAGAATAGGTTCCCTAGGGTCTCCATATCTTTTTCACAAAATTTCATATGCATTGGACTTGTGGATTTTGAGATATTGCTTGTTTTCTATTGAAATGCTCTTATTCCCTAAAACATACCGATCCTTATGATAGGAGCCAATTTATACCGATCCCTTCTATATATTGAACCATATTTCATAGTTGGAACATTCTGCCTTGCATGTCTATCAATTCCATTCAACCTCGACTTCGTATTATCATCTATACTTGACTTCTGGGCCCCACAACCGTCACTCTAGATTCATCGACCTTGATAGCAGTCAAATCTAACTTGTCAACCAGTTCAATATAGCCAGGTCAAAATGTTGGATAACAATTATAATTTAACAAAATATCAAAAAGGGCTTTGAAAACTTTGTGAGTGGGGTTGTTGTAGGCCCTTATCCTAGGTGTATTACTTTGTTGTAAAATAAGACTCATTAATCTTGCTTTTGGCCTAAGACTTTTACCTTTAAAACTAAGTTCTTCATCATTTGAAAACAAATCATGCATAACTTCTCTATTTCCATTATCAATTTTAAAAGTGGAGAGGTCATTTCCACTAATTTTACAATCAAGAATTTGACCAAGAATATCACAATCTAAAACAATAATAGTACATTTGATACTACTCCAAGTTTGACCTTCTTTTCCTTGATAAACTTTCCATTTAAATTAGCATAAAATATTTTAATCAAATCGGGATAGCAATCAAAATTATGTTGTGATATATCGTTAAACTAAAAATTCCATTTTTCGAAGTAAGATCTTGTAAACCATAAGATAAAATTTATTAAAATCAGCAAATCTACTCGAAAAAACTTTACCATATTTTAAATACTCAATGTATGTTTCAATGACTCTTGATCATTGAAAAGTTGACTTTTGGTTCTTTTGGTAAGCCTAATAGTTTGGATAACGGGGTTGGTTTGAAGAAGACATTATGACTTTCTTTTGGAAGAAAGAGTGTGAAGAAACAGTCTATTTTTTGAAATAATGTGTGTTGAAAATGAGGTTAGATGGTGTAAATATATACAGTTTGAATGAACATGTGATAGCCAAAAACGTGTCATTTCAAATTTTGAATTGAATGTAAAAGAGAGGTAGGTTCAAAAGCTTAAATTTTAAAAAATTCTTCAAATTTTGTCAGGATATGTTGACATACCTAGGTGGCATATGTTGACATATATGCCAAAACTTCTATGTTCAAGAAATAAAGAAATACATTCATTATATATATATACTTATACTTGTTATATATTTATTCCTATATTAAATATTTGTAAATAATATCAAAAATTTCAAAAAGAATAAAATACAAAATGTAAAAGTACCGATTTCACGGTTTCCTTTGTTTGACTCGTTTAATTTTCCATCACCATAAAATGCATGTTGATATTTTCAGTGTTTGGTTCGTTGTCACTGGATGTTGTATCAGAATCATCCAAAGTTGCATTGAATGCCCTTTTTCTCTGTTTAAATGAATCAGTGTTTGATGAATTGTTTGCTTTCTTCTGATCCGGACAGTCTCTTCGTAGATGGCCAAATTCATCACAATCGAAACACTTAAAAACGTTTCTGTTTCCAAAAATTTTGTTTTTAATTTTAAAAGTTGTTCATCATTTTATATTTTAGAAATTTTCTGAAATTTCGGGTCATAAGAGCAATCTCCTCATCATTATCATCGTCGTTTGAATCTTGATCTTCAGTTGTTGCGTTGAATACAATTGATTTCTTTTCGGTCGCTTGACTTTCCTTTCTACCCTACAACTGTGCTTCATAGGACATTAAATTACCAATTAATTCTTTAATTTATAATTTACTAATATCATTAACTTCCTCTATTGCTAATGTCTTTTGGTCCCATTCTGAAGAGAGTGAATTAAGGATTTTCCTAACATGATCCTCTTTTGAGAAATTTTTCCCTTATGATATGAATGGATGAACTATATCTTGAAATCTAGAATACATATCAGAAATAGACTCGTTTTGTTTCATTTTAAAAAGTTGAAATTGGTTGGTTCGTGTGAAAATCTTAGTTTGTTTTACTTTACTAGTACTCCAATGTGTGCTTGCAATGTTCTCCAAATTTCATAGGCAGACTTACAAGTAGAAACTCGATTAAATTCATTTTTATCTAAGGAGCAAAACAAATATTCATGGCATTTGAGTTATTGAGTGCTTTTGTCTTTTGGTCTATGGTCCATTGTGAATATTCGGTTTGGGTTTCAGTGTATCCACTTTTTGTAATACTCCAAACATCTAAGCCGTTGGATTGTAAATAAATTTTCATCCTACATTACCATTAAACATAATTATTACAATTGAATAGTAGGGGTCTAGTAGTTGATTGTCCTTCTACAAAAGTGTTAAAAAGTATACTACCAGTGTTACCAGCCATTTATAATTTTCAAAAATCAGAGTTTTATGAAAGCCTAATGCTCTGATACCAAATGTGAGAAATGGTGTAGTATAAATTATACTAGCGTGGACCGATCTTAATGCTACTATAACACTAGACGGGTGTGAATAGTGTTTATAACTAACATGGAACAATTCTAAATAGTTTCAAGATTTAAATCAACACACACACACACACACACACATATATCAGCAGGCAATCGCAAATATATATAAATGCAAATATAGTGAAAGTAAGAAAGACGATACTAAGATTTTTATATTGCTTCTAATTGACCAATCCTACATCCAGTCCTGTACAGTATCAATATAGATTTCCTTTCAATACCCACTTTAATTGGTAACAAGCAAAATAAAATACAATCTTGAGTTCAAGACAACAAGATACACCCTCCTAATTTTTCAAGCTCAGGGTATACTCTCTTGATTTACCAGGAAATACGATTACCCACTTGATTTGAACGGACAACAACCATACCCATACAAAATAGTAGTAGAGAGTTATTGATTCTAAATACAAATAGTTGTAACTTGAATGAGAATCTAAAACGGTTGAAGCCCCCGGGCATTGGGATTTGGGACTCTCGGTGATTAATGCCAATCTTCATCGGGTTGGACTAATGTGGTTGGACCAGTCGATGATCAAGCAACAATACCCCAAATAGGAAGCCAGTAAAGAAGGTAGCCGCAGAAGAGAAGTCGAACCAAATTATTCTTAAAATTCAAAATTTTATCTTATTCATCATATAAAATTTAAGATGAATATTAACAGTTTTACATGCACATATCATTATACATGTACATCTTATATTATTAATTAACATTTAATTAATTTATTTATCAAATAAATATTTCATTTGATTAAAACTATGTTAATTAAATATTTAATAAATTGAAAATTATTTTAATTTACCTTAAACAATTTAAGATAAATATATATACATTTTATACTACAACATTTATAGTTATATATATACACATATATCAATGTATATATGTTTTAATTTAATTAATTAACTATTAATTATTTATTTATTTAATTAATCAAATTAATTAAATTTCAAATAATTTTCAAAATACTAATTCATTTCCAAAACAATTTTGAAAATGCATTTTGTAACTTCTATAAATTTTATTTCATATCTTAAATTTAACTTTTAAACTTAAAATATCTTTTAGGTTTTCAAACAGATTTTGAAAATTGGCCCAAGGCCCAATTTCAGTAGGGCCTTTTCTATTAGATATAAAATTTGGTTTTACTTCACCTTTCGGGCCAGGCCGATTGCTAAGTAGGGCGGGGGTACTTGAATACCCAAACCTGGCCTAGACACTACTTTTCTAGGTACTATACTAAATGGGCAAGCTTAATTAGTTGGTCCACATGCTGATGGACCTATTATCTAGTTGGCGAAACCATATGACAGCCAAATCAGTTAAGTATAATGCGAAGCATCGTCCCATCACCTCCTCCGAAGCTGTTAACACTCTCATGTGTTGGATCAGATGTATCTCACTAAGTGAACTGTTGGATCTGTCCTTTCATCATATGGCTTCAAAGTAGGTAACTTGAAATCAAGTGGATTCCTACCGTATCGTATGTTTGGGGTGAAAGGGCTTTCGTTCACATTCTCCAAACTTCGATCTAGAGCTTTACCTTGAAGTACATGTCTTACCATCCTAGCCAAGTGATCATCTAGATTCAATCGAAATCTCCAAGGCTTTGCACGCCTTTGATTCAAATCTTCTTCATGCCCCTTGTTCCAACGGGGAACTTTCGGTTCTAATCCTTGCAGCTTCAAGTTTGCATTCTGATCTTGATTTTGAGGCTCGACATCATCCATTTGACGCACCCCTTCTATGCTCGACATTCAGATCAACCATGCCCCCGTCCAAACAAGTCGGCACCGATTGCTCTAGACCTTTCGATACCGCGTGCCAAGGGGATGTTTCCAAATTGTTCCGCTCCATTTCCTTATGCATTTTTTCCGCCTTCTGGCATTCAGTTTCGATTTTCAGCAACTGTAGTTACTCTTTATTGTTCCATTTTTTGGAAGAACCCGTTCATCATCTTTACTTGTTGAGCTATCAATCTCTCATGTAAACTTATCAATACCCCTTTCATCTTCTCTCTAGTCACATAGATAGAAGATGAATTTAAACTAGAGGACACCTCCTGACTACCCCACGCTCTGGTTGACCTGGTGCAACAATGACTCTTATGGTATGCTCTTCAACTTCTCCAAATATTATATCCAAGTTAATCTTAGTGGAAACACCAAAATGTTGTTCAAAAAATTGGTACAACACCCTAATATCACTATAAAAAAAATAAAACAAATATTAAAATGAACAAAACACAGAGGAACGAAGAAGAGATAAGATTTCATAGTGGTTCGACAAAATCTCTGACCTACATCCACTCAATCGGTTTTATTTCTGAATTCTCTTTGGAATACACAATTTACAATCAAATCCGAGTTATAATCTAGTATATCTTAGTTTTCTCAAAGTCTTATAAAATAGAAGATGAAGAAGATCAACCATCTTTCTAGTTGAAGATAAACTGCTATTTATAGTTGAGATCCAATATGAATTTCACCATTGCCAGCTTGAATAAGTCATTTCCTCCAGATCCGAACTTCCAGATCGTCGCACATGTTTCCCAATGCAGCCAAACATTCCGGTACCGATATATTTTTGTGTGTCAAAGCTTCATTTTTTCTTTATAGCTTGAGTTCGAAGCCTTCAAAGTAGCCAAATCAAGATTCGAAATTATGTTAGCACCGACCAGATCATATTGGCACCGACATTTTTTTGTTGTCCAAATCTTAGTCAAATTTAGCGTATTTCTTCCTTTTTTATTCTTAACGGTTTCCAAATCATGTTGGTACCAATCATGTCAATACATAATATATCAGTGTCAACCTATTTTATATTTTAGAATATTGGTCAAATCTTTGATTTTTTCAATCTTGGCCTCTTTAAACTTATTGACTCATTCATTCATCATTTTGTACTCTAGTTTATTTGATCTATATCAATTACAAGACTGCGGTAAATTTGATGAAACAACCACAATTTGAATATTTAAGAATCGACGAATAAAAATTGGATGATGAAAAAAAAGGGTTTGAGAAGCTTTTGCGTTTAAAATTAATACAAAATGGCTATGAATCAAAGAAATGAATTCGACGAAGTGATGCTTTAATATGGTTTACGATTTTTTATTGAAAATAGAAAAACTTTAATGCGTGCATGAGAAAAAGGAATAAAAATAACAGGAAATTATTGTTAAGGGCAAAATTTCTCAGCATTTTTACATCAAGGACAGACCTTCAGTATTTTAGCTTGAAGGACAACTTTATTTAGGTATCAATTTTTAAGTTTTTAGGTATCAGTTTGTAGTTATCGATAACAGTTTTTAGGTATCAGTTTTTAGTTCGGTAGCAGTTTTGGAAAAATGTTTGTCCTTGTGAATAATTTTGAAAGAATGTTTGTCTTTATGAATAATTTTTAGGAGAATGTTTGTCCTTGTGGTTAAAATATTGAGGTCGTGTCCTTGAGGCTAAAAATATACAAATTTTTGTCCTTTAAATTAATTCTCCCTAAAAATAAATTGTGAGGATGTAGCTGGATTTGTAGGGTGTTTGGATGGATGGAAGGACAAATGGGCTTAGGTGGATAATTTGGTGTGTGGAGATACCTACACCGACCCAATCTTAGTACTCTGTCAATCATCTTCCTCCCTGAAGCTTAGGGTTTCTAAAAACAAAAAAAAATCTGAAAATAGAAGAGAAAATTAAATCAATTTGCCTCCGAATCCCAGATTTTTTCAATTCAGGTTTGCTGCTGCTGCTACTTCCTATTCCTCTTTTTTTTTCTTTTCTTTTTTGCTGAATGGAGATCGCGATGCCGAACTAAATCTCTTTTGATTTTGTTTCAATTCGATGTTTAAATTGAAATCGCGATTCAGTATTGGACTCCAATATTTTCGTTCTGAAATAGGATCGTAATTTTACACGGGTTGCGATCCAATTTAACTCTTGGATCGGGAAGGCTGCGATTCCTTCCAAATCGCGTTTTGGGACATACGATCTCGCGATTTTTGCAATCACCAACAAAGGTCTTTAGGTTGTAATTTAAGCTGGGGTGTAATCCGCTATTTAATTTAGGATTTTGTGCTATAGCTTGTCTATTCTATGGTTTGTTATTCTGAGTTCTTAAATCAAATCATTTTTCTTGTTACCTTCTGATGCTTTATCTCCATTGCCTGTTTTTCAGTGTACATATTCACCAAAAATACGTAGGAGAAAGTTAAATCATAGATTTCTGGTTTGATTGTCGTTTATGCTGTATAATATATTCTGTTGTGTAGACTGTGTACTGCATTTCAGGTTTGATTGCATGTTTTTTTTTCTATGACATTTAATAGACTTCTACATAGTATCCATTCCATGTTATTGCTACAGCCTTCCATTTTCATGAAGCTGTTCTGTAATCTCTGTTTAACCTAAATCAATGCTATTTGCATTATACATACACATATATGTATGTAATTATCATCCTTATTGACTCTTTTTAATTATTTTTATGTAGGCTCAAATATAAACATCTGTGTGCTGATAATTCAAGAAGAAAAAATCCGATTGCAACTCATTCTCTCGATCACATTATGCGAAAATCATCATGGGCTGATTCTTCCGAGAGCAGTGACTCTCGACCTGCCAGACCTTCCTATGTTCCACCTCATCTTCGTAACCGACAGCAATCATCCGATTCTGCTCCTCCTGCCCAAAATGATGGCCCCCGTCCAATTGCATACTCAGGCCCACCCATCAGTAACCGTTGGGCTGGAAACAACTTCGGCACTGGTGGTGGTGGAGTCCTCGGTCGTCCTGCCTATGGCGGAGGCCGCGGTGGTGGAGGAGGTTGGAATAATCGAGCAGGTGGGTGGAATAGCAGTAGAGTACATGAAGCAGATCCCTTTGCTAATGATGAAGATACCCCTGACCCTTCCTTTGATCAGGAGAACTCAGGCATTAATTTTGACGCTTATGAGGACATCCCTGTTGAAACTAGCGGGGATAATGTTCCTCCCCCTGTCAATACATTTGCGGAAATCGATTTAGGTGATGCTTTGAATGAAAATATTAGAAGGTGTAAGTATGTGAAGCCTACTCCTGTACAGAGGCATGCAATTCCTATCTCTCTTGCTGGACGTGATCTCATGGCATGTGCGCAGACTGGGTCTGGAAAAACTGCGGCATTTTGTTTCCCAATTATCAGTGGGATTATGAAAGCAGATATGATACAGAGGCCAAGGGGATCTCGAACTGTGTACCCAATAGCTCTTATACTATCACCTACCAGGGAGCTTTCAGTGCAGGTAAGTTGATTTGAGATGATATATGAACTCAGTTTTATGTGTTTGAACATGCAATAATTCCGACTTTATGTGGAGTCAGATACACGAGGAAGCTAGAAAATTTTCGTACCAAACTGGAGTTAGGGTGGTCGTTGCTTATGGAGGTGCTCCAATTAACCAACAGGTATTGTTACACATCCTAGATCTTGATACGATGGTTGCTATCATGTTTTCTTCCATTTTATCCATGCACATTAATCCTTAAACTTTTTGTGCAATGTAACTTAAATTTCATCACATTTCATAAATGGTTTGCCTTGTCTATTTGTCATTAACGTAATATAGATACTGACAGCCAAGTTTTAATGTTAACTAAGTATATTCAATTTGGCAGTTTACACTAGTTTCTTCCATTTTGTCTATGCATATTAGACCTGAAACTTTTTTATTTAAAATTAATGTAATATGCATGCTTATCCAACTTCCATTTTTGTGTGTCAATATCCAATCTTCTATACATCCATATGCGAAATACTGGCATACCAAGCGTTTATGTTCACTAAACATGTTTGATTTGGTAGTTAAGGGAGCTTGAAAGAGGAGTTGAGATTCTTGTGGCAACTCCAGGACGTCTTGTTGATTTGCTTGAGAGGGCTAGAGTTTCGTTACAAATGATTAGATATTTGGCTCTTGATGAAGCAGATAGAATGCTTGATATGGGTTTTGAGCCACAAATTAGAAAAATCGTTGAACAGATGGACATGCCACCAAGGGGACAAAGGCAAACTATGCTCTTCAGTGCGACTTTCCCTAAAGAAATACAAGTGAGTTGCTTCATTTTTCGTTGTTTTGTTTGCTTTTTCCATCCTTTATGTATGTTTTGGTTGAATAATGTGTTTCAATTTCATTAGGGAAAGGATAAAAATACTCTCATTCGACTTTCATCCCCTTCGTTCTTTGCCATCTCACATTGTAGCTTAGTCCTCTCTATCTTCTTTGATTCATATTTTGTATGTACAATTGAAGCAATTTAAATCAGCATATGGTTTGGTCACCTGCATCATCATTTACAGTTTATACTAAAGTAAAAGAATGTCATTCAATACATCCTTTTGTAATAGAATTCAATTAACAGTCATTGGACATCATTATGCAAATGATTTGTACATCGAATAAGGGTGTGGGTATCACCTAAAAAGTTCAAAAATTCAGAATTGTTGTAAATTAGGAATGAAAACAGGAGTGAAGAAACATGACCATCGAAAAAGCCGACAATGTGCTTTAATATAATATCATAAGTGTATTTAACGATCATCAAAATTTACAGTGTTCATGTTGTTTGGTAATTCAGACAGATATACTAAATATTTTATCCTTGACTGTCTCACATTATATCGAAGTCTTATTTAGTAATTCAAATAAACATATAATACCATGCTGATATATTGATACTTATGCCCATATATTTTGTGCATTCCCTTTTTATAAGGTTAAATTTTCTGCTTCTGAAGTCTGGAAGTTTATTAAGAATTGGTGTATTAGTTGGAGCTTTGAAAGTAAGCAATTTGTGAAAGGAGCATAAGTCGTGAAAGGATTAGCTATTACATTGTTCATACATGGTTCCTATTTACAGAATTTATAAACTCATAAGGAGAATGATTTATTTTCAGAACACATGTTTAATATGTTTGAGATAATTTTTAAGGTATACATCTTTTGAGATGAATTAAACAATTATAAATTCTCCCTTTAGCTCTAGAAATCATATCCGTATTGTCAAAATATATAGCAATAATTTCTCCATATACATCTGATTCAATATACACTTGGGCTCTTGTGGAAACTTATCAATAACAAACACGATTGTAATATATATGTGCTACTATGTTAATAGTTCCATTTCTCACTGAATGTAAACACAAATTGTGATCTGTAGAGGAATTTTTTTCCCTAATCGGTAAGACTTAGATAATGATGTTAACTTAATTTTGATTATATGAAACTGTGCTTGTGTGTATTGATAATAAAAGTAATACTTTATTCAAACATAGCACTTCTTAAGGTGTCTTAGGGACTCGAATCCATGGCCTCTTAAACCTTTGTCTAAAGAGTTATACCTCTAACCAAGTTAGAGATCCTTGAGATCCATATAATATTGGTATGTGTAGCTTTTGTATACTCCGATTCTTGTGTGAAGTTTACAAAAATTTTCTCCATAGTCCAGATTTTATGTTGCCAGAATCCATGCTTTCACTATGGTATTTCGATCTAGTACATGTGCCCAATAACAATATCTCAGCGATTTAAAAATGTGGTATGCGTTGGGATGTCAACCTCGAAGGTATGAAACATTGGTTCTGCCAATCGGAAGTGTTGGTTCTACCGATCTGAAGAGATTGACTGATGATTTGGAAATTGTATTTACATTGATATACATCCAAGTAATGGCTATATATAGAAAATATAAGTAAATAACGATGATATATTTTAAAATCCTTAACCGAAGGCTCATGCAACGTGGATGATCATCTACAATGGGCAAAGAAAACAGGATAATGTAACTTTGTTATGATTTCAACTACTTTAATAAAAGCGCACTGGTGAAAAAATAGAAACATGGATGTCAGACTACGATATTTGAATATGTTTAGTGTTGTTTAAGTTCAATTGTTATTACACCTCATAGCTAATTGGTATTAAATATAAGTAGTATATAATTTTTGTTTGTTTGTTAAAAACGTTCGTACTTCATGCTATATATACGTGTATATTTTGCAGTAGTTTCCCTCGTAGCAAGCCAAATGTCTCATTCGTTTTCATATCTTTTTCACCAATTTCTAGTTTGTAAGCAAAATTTTAATTTCCTTTGAAATTGGCCTTGTGGAATTAGGGTTTGAATTTTGATGCACTCAAATGGTTTTGAAATGGAATACACTTTGTAAGGCATATGTTCATATTTTGAATTAAAACTAATTTAGAAAATTCATAATGTGATTGAAACCTTAGAATTTTGTCTTTTTTTTGGTTCGGCCATACCGAAACGGAAAACACCTAAATTAGTTTGGGACAAAATAATTCAAAAATGATGGATTTCTTATTTTTATCATAAAATCTTTGAAATAGATAGTTCTGAAATATCTTTTACTCTCAATAATTTGAAGATTGAATTACAAAACAGGAAAAACTTCCAAAACATAAGAGAACAAGTTTGAACACACCCAAAAAAAGAACTGTTTCAACCTTCTTTACCTTCATGTGGGACCCAATTTCGTCAACCGTCGTCTTTGTCTTCAGTTTTGAGCTGTATAATAAATTATTGATATTTAGTCCAAATATATCGGTTTAAAAACCTAAATTTACATCTTTTTAGTAATACAGATAGAAAACGAGAAGCTAGGGCTTCATTTGGTTAATGCATCCATATTGGATTACAATAACCATTTTCTCATATTCTCAAACAATAATAATAGTAGTAGCAGTAGTTCCATTTTTGTTGTGTAGGCTTATTTAAAATACCATAAAAGTTGTATTTGGGTTGATGCAGGTATACTATATTTATTACTATATATTTCCATGGTAAAATGTACTGAAATTCAAATCCAAAATTGGAACAAATTTTTTTGGGAATTGATCCATATTTTTAAAAGACTGAAATGCAAACGAAATTTGAGAACTTAGCATTTCTATGGTAGAAAGTTTGCTTTATGTTCTATCTCTAGACTAAAACTTAATTTTTGCTCATGTTCCATTCTTTCTTTTCAAAAATATAAAAATTAATTTGTGGATTCATACAATTATCTTCATTTTTTTTAGCATGAGTAGAATGAATTGTGATTTGAATCAACCTTTGAATTAGAATTTGGTATCTTAAATCAAAATCGAGAGGAGTCAATTTGAAACAGATTCAATAGCAAGGGTTTAAGTTTGTGATTGTTTGATGAAAGGAATCACAACGTTGCTCAAGTGATGGCAAATTAGCGATTCAATGTTCATGGGGCTGTAGCGGACAGCAGTGCATGGTGATTATTGGTCATTTGATATGCAATTTAATATTACCGAGACTGAGGAACAGGGAGTGAAGAAATAGGATGTTGATTTTAGTTGGATAATTTGATCTTTTTTTTTGTTTCTTAAAAAATGATACTACAACAGGTCATTCGTCCTTCTTTTTGTGAATTTTTTTACAATCCCCTTATATACATACTTCATTTTCTCCTTATGTAAATATATATATTTATTATCTACTCATGTATTTCATTATTTCTTAGTGTAAATATTTCTTTCCTTTGTCTTTTCCCCTGTTAAAAAACGTTATGAATTATTTTTATCAATTATAGATAGGTTGAAATTTATGGTATAAAATACAAACAATGTACACCCAATTGTTGTTATAGTGGAAGGTGTTGTGAGTTTGATGCAAGCTTTCTCGGACTTTACAAGTGAAACTTGGTTCTTTGTGTATTAAAAAAAACATAACACAAATATGCGATAGAGAAAATAATAAAATAAAATCATATATTAAGTATTAACTATGAAGGTTATTGAGATTCTTTTTTATAATTTTTTTTTTCAAGATATGAGATCTTAGTTGAAATATTGCATTTGCAGTAGGATTTCAGTTAAGATTTTAAATTTTGATTTCAGGAAAAAAAACTAGTCATGAGGTTTGTATTGTATAATAATAATTAATTTTTTCAATTTGGACTTAAGGGATGAGACCTCAGCGAAGGTTGATCTACTATGATTTTCTTCAGAGCCTTGGTTGTATTAAAAAAACAACTATTTGTTTCAGCAAAGATCAGTATGAAACAAAATTTACTAATCTCGATTAACCTCTGTCTAACTGAAGGTTTCAAGAATTTATTTTGCTTCCGATATTATTGATTCAAAATATTTCAGTACCATGTTTGCAAATGATCATGTGGTCATGCTACACTGTTTTGTTTTTATTGCAGAGACTGGCTTCTGATTTTCTTTCCAATTACATATTTCTTGCTGTTGGAAGAGTTGGTTCAAGTACCGATCTCATTGTTCAGAGAGTGGAATTTGTTCTGGACTCTGACAAGAGAAGCCATCTGATGGATCTTCTCCATGCGCAAAGAGCAAATGGAACTCATGGGAAGGTACAAAACAGCCTCTAAACACTAAACATACACATGCATATACATACATATAGATACATACACATATGTATGTATGAGGGACCCACAGTCCCTTCAATTCAGCCCCTTCTCTTAACCCACTAATTTCCCACTAGTTCTTATATCTATGTGTGTGTGTGTGTGTGTGTATAGACTAATTCTATTTGGATCCGAAAAATTGCCGAGTAGCCCCCAACAAAATTGAAAAAAAAACCATTATATTCATAATTTTGTTAAGTATACCCATATTATTGATAACTCTTTCCCTTTATACCCTTCAGCCTTAGTTAAAAGTCGTTTCAGCAACAAATCAACCACATAGACCAAGCATGTGGATTTGTAACGTACCATGTAGTTATAGTGCGTGGTACTCAAGCTAGCCGAACTTATGCACCTCCCCTGCGTGTTTGATCTATAAATCACACACTACAACCGTGGGATTTTCCAATCAATCACCTAGCCGAACTTTTGCGAACTGTGCACTTTTAAAGTAAAATTAAAATAAATCAAAACAAGTTAACATTAAAGTTTTACCTCTTTTGATTTCTTTTGATTCCATTAGCTTTGCGTTACCATTATCATACTCTATCAATTCAAGCAAAATATTTTAGATTTTACTTAAATTTAGATTGTTATGGTTCATTGGCTATGAGCAATTGAAGTAGGAAAAAAGAACGAGTTTACAAGAGGTAGATCACACAAGGACAATTTTGTCATGCATTTTTTTATTTTCGGGGATCTGCTCAGCAGTACCATTTGTGTAAATAAAATTAGCCACACACACATACATAAAATGATTGCATTGGTTTTAAGGTCTTTACTGTTTATAGTATACTGACTTTTTTTAAAATGTAATTCATCAGTATATTAATTTTAGTATTTTGGTTGGCAGCAATCTTTGACATTGGTCTTTGTAGAGACTAAAAGAGGAGCTGATGCTTTAGAATACTGGTTATGTTCAAACCAATTCCCAGCAACCAGCATACATGGTGATAGGTCACAGCAGGTAACTTCTTTACTTGCTTGCATTGGTTGTTGCATTTTTATTGGAAACCATGTGCGTGTTTCTAATGTTTATAAGTATGAATTTTGTTTCCCCAGATATTTCTTTAGAAGGACAAAATTTTGAAATAAAGTCAGGAAAAAAACTAATTGCGCTATAATACCTCAAACTCTCTGCATATAAGTACTATTAGGAAACAGTTAAAATAAATTCATATTTTACATATGCAAAATACATTAGTCAATCTTAATGTGTCATATAACTTAACCTTGTGCATTTCATGTCTTTACACCACAACTGAACAACAATCCTTGTGGAGTACGGTGAGCACGAATATGAATTAGATAATATATGCTATAACGTTATAACAATATACATCAGCTAAAAAAATTCATATAACATATGAATAATAACCAAAATATAGAACAGAAGAAACTCACCTAGATATTTATTGGCAACATTATGTGTGCAAATGAAGGTATTCTACAATGAATTGACAAATTATTTTGTAAGCCAATAAACAATTATTGTACATGCAGGAAAGAGAAGCAGCTCTGAAATCGTTTAAAAGCGGAGCAACCCCAATACTAGTGGCGACAGACGTGGCAGCACGTGGACTGGACATCCCGCACGTTGCACACGTGGTAAACTTCGACCTCCCAAACGACATCGATGACTACGTGCACAGGATCGGGCGTACAGGCCGAGCAGGCAAGTCAGGGTTGGCCACAGCCTTCTTCAATGAGGGCAACGCCAACATGGCAAGGCCTCTCGCTGAACTCATGCAGGAATCCAATCAAGAAGTGCCAGCCTGGCTCTCACGCTACGCAGCACGTTCCTCCTATGGCGGCGGCGGTGGAGGAAGAAACAGACGTGGCGGTGGGGCCCGCTTCGGCGGTCGTGATTTCAGAAGAGAAGGCGGCGGCGGCGGTTACAGCGGCGGCGGGGGTTACAGCGGCGGCGGCGGTTACAGCGGCGGCGGCGGTTACAGCGGCGGTGGAAGTAGTGGAGGCGGTTATGGTGGTGGAGGGGGTTATAGTGGAGGTGGTGGCGGCGGCGGCGGTGCAGGATTTACCAGTGCATGGGATTAATTTATCCTCTGGCCAACACTTTTGAACAATACCTCTTTTTTTTCTTTTTCTTTCCTCCTTTCTAGTTTATGTTGGCTTATTATTTTTGGTAGTTGTGCGTCTAGAACTAGGAATATGTGGGTAGTTTTCCCTTTTTCTGCCTTTCTGATAGTTGATTATTATTGGTAGAAGTCGTGCAGGCGTGTTCCCCGCTGTTCAGAATTTTATGAAAAAAAAACAAAAAAAACAAAAAAACTTCTGGTAGGCTAACAACTTAGGGTTTGAGGTTTAGATCTTCTTCTTCATCTTCAAAATCCTAATTTTTTTGGGATGTACTTTTAGCTGCTGGGTTGTAGAATATGTGGAGAGAGTTGTTAGGGTTGGTTTGTTGTCTCTATACATGTTCTTTTCAGCCTCGTTTTGGGAGAATAAGAGGATATCAAGATACTCAGTTCTTTCCTTTTTGTTTTCCCTTGAGGAGTGGAGTGTGGTGGCCTGTAAAATTTAATGGTGGGGGTCATTCTCATAAATAAGTCGTCGGTCTGTTTGTTGAGGGTGGGTAAGAGAGAGGGTATGCTTTGCCAAAACATTTTCCTTTGGATTGTGCGTTATGATATACTTCAAATTTACTGTTATGGATCAGATTTTATGTTATAATATTTGCAGTTTGTTGCAATGTAATGCTTTTTAATTATTATTTTATTATCTATAATACATCATATTGTGATTAATCTTTAGTGGCTGTACTTGTGAAAATGCTGTTTTTGATTTATTTTCCCTTTGGGAGTATGTTTCATTTTACTGAGACTTGGTGGTTTACTTAAGTAGGCTTTTATTAATTCATATATCCGTTAGAACTCGTGCTATACATATGAGTTGTTTTAGTTATGTTATAGTCACGGGAAATAGGGAAAATGAAAAATTTTGAATTTTTTTTAGGTTAAAGAATATTAAGTTTTATTTTTAGGTTGAAGGACGAATGTTAATTATAATTAGTATTATATTCAGTTTTACATTATATAAAATGCTAGTTATAACTAGCGTTATTCTTCAGTTCAAAAAAAAAAATTGATGTCCTTCAGCTTTATATTTTTTCAAAGTTGTGTCTATTTTTCTGTTATAGTAATGTAAATTAAAGAAATTAAAGCATTATTTTGCGCAGTTGTAAATTTATAACAAATAAAAAATGTTAAGTGTATTGTACAATGAGTTTGTCGTAATAAAAATTGAATTTGAGTATTATTATGTTGAGATGCAACAAAATTATTAATGATGTGTTTTTGTTTTATGGTTTTACCTCTAAGAAAATCCCAAGTTGCATGGCTATTCGTATGAATGAGGCTAAGGAGATTAAGGAAAAAAATGTGCTTCAAGTCGTTACACTAAATTTTCATCAAACCATCTAACCTAAATAATACCAAGTAATTGCAACAACGTTCTATAAACTAAATGTTGTACAACTTTAGCTAACTTTAAATTGAAAAATTAAAACTTACCGATAAAGATGTATAAGCGGCAAATTCGTTCAAATTGTTACTCCGTTAGCTAATGCGACAAGTGGACGTTAATATTAGAATAGTTATTAATCATTAATTGAATTCTCATCTATAAGTGCCACAATCGTATTCATGACTTATTTGAAATACCACATGATTTAATCGATTTATAAATTATTGTAAATTAGTTAAATTGATTAATATTTAGGAAATATAGATTATTTACATATTTATGTATTAGATGCTTTTAGTAATTTTTTGGGTGCATCAGTAATTAATTGAGTGCGTGTATAAAATTATATATGTACCTAAATATGATTTAAATGATGTTGTTTACTGAATGAGTTGGATTTTGTAGTGGCCTACTTAGCCCAATGACATAGGGCGAAGAAAAGAAAGGGAATGATTGTTTATATTAGGCATGTCAATGGATACCCGAAAAATCTGAAATCCATCCGGATCCGTATCCCAAAAAACGGATATTATCCGATATCCGAAAAGCGGATGTAGATATCCGATATCCGAAAAGAAAATCGGATGCAGATGCGGATATGGGCATACCCGTATCCGAAAAACATCTGTCCGATCCGAAATTAATTATAATAAAAATTGTTATTATTATTGATTTAAGATGACCATAAGTTATAGTTAAAATATATTTAGAAATGAATTGGCCCAAACCCAAATTGCTCAAGAAAGAAAGTAAAACCCTAACTAAGCAAGTAACAATATCAATCTAAATTTATGTTAGAGGAATATGTATGTTATTTGTTTTATTAACTGATATTTGATTATCTAGTGTGCTATACTTTGTATTTTGTTTAGATTATTAGTTACTTTACATGAGATGGCTAAGATGAAAACATATGAGAACTGAAAACAAATATTATCTATTGTTTTAGTTTGTTTTTGTTTATTTGAATTGTTGTAATATCGTACAAACTTGTTTATTTCGGTTGCGAATATTCTCTGATATCCGCAGATATCGGATGCGGATTTAAATTTTCGGATGCGGATGTAGATACATCCATATCCGCATCCGTTTGCATCCGTTGACAGCCCTAGTTTATATTATAGATTTGGATCTGGAACTGGTAAATGAAGATGTAGTAAAAGAAGGAGAATTTGTCGTCTCCTCTTTTTCTATTTAAACAAGCCTGCCTCCTCCTCATTTACTCTTGATTCCTCCCTCTCTCACCTAGCCGTGAGCATCTCCATAACCCACCCTTTTGTCAAAAAAATTTAAAGCCAAAACACATCAAATTTCAGTAGATCCAGTGGTACTTCAGACCACTGCAAAATTCGAAGATCAATTTAACGTGAATCTAGAATAACCCATCAATTAATGTGTGTTTAAAAGTTGCATCCTTAAGGTATAAAATATTATTTACCTTTCTTTATCGTACTTATCATGTAGTAGATAATATATACAACGATTTTATATACGCATTAGTTGTCTCCTATTTTATTTGTAATTTAATATTATTGATCTGTTTACGTTATGTAACATTGTTGTTTAAAATTAAAAACTAATATTAAAAGAATATTAGTTTATATTTTTTGCTAAGCTTAATTTCAATTATTTATTTTATAGTTTTTTACGTACTAATATTAATTTTAATTATTTAAAATTGCTATTTGCTAATTTTTATTTAGTTATATAAATGTAGTATGTTTTAAATTGTTTTCAAAATTTAATTATATACAATAAAATAGGTTTCGGATTTTAATTATTTTTTATGTCGTATGTATATATTAATATAGTGTGACACTACACACACATACATATTTTAATGTTTTATACTTGATGATTTAAAAAATGGAAAATGAAGAGATTACAAATAATAAAGCAAGAAAAGAGACACAAAATTAAAGTGGTTCGATTAAAGTGATCTACGTCCACTATATTTGTAGTTTTTGTTGTTTCAATTTACGATTATAATTGCTTGATTACAAAAGACAATGATATGTGTAATTAATTGAAATTTAATCCTGGTACAGGTGTGTTAAGCGCTATATTTATAGCAGTTGAAATCTGATTCGAACGGCTCGGATTAGTGCGATGATTCAAGGGATCCCTCGTAGTCGTTGATGTTGGGGAAAATCCCTTGAGATGATCAGTCTAAGGGAATAAAAAACCCAACGCAGCGGAAAACAACCGAATCGTGATTGTAGTGAGACGGAACAAACAGAGATAAACACCAGAACAGACAGTCACAGATCAATGCAATGCAGAAAAATAAACAACACCAGTATTTATAGTGGTTCCACTACCGCGAGGCAGTATACGTCCACTTGAAGAGAGGAGATTTTATTAATCACTGAATGATTAGGGTTACAAGATTGATTCACTTTTAAAGGCTATACATAAGAAGAATTTACAATACAGACAAAATTCTACAGAGTTTCAGCTCTCTAGGATGGCTGCCATTGTTGTCCAGAAGCTTCAATATTTTTAGAGTGAAGGTATGAGGAGGGGTAGTTGCTATATAGCAGCCTTGAGGTTTGGTTCGACAAATCTGGTTCGGCGCATCTAGCTCGACATCACTTTGGTTCGGCAAAGAGCACGCATGGTTTGGTCCGGCATACACCACTTGGAATTTGGTTCGGCGTATCTGGACCGACATCTCCCTTATTGGAGCGGCATGCTCAAATACCGAACGAAATATTTCGTTCGGTATGTCCAAATGCCGCTCCATAATCATCGGACGAAACAACTCGTTCGGCACTTCCACTTTACCGAATGAAAACTCATTCCTGCTTCTTTCTCTTCTTTCCACTTCCACTTTACCGAATCACCGAACCAAATTTCTCGTCCGGCAAGACCAGTCCACCGAACGAGACAACTTTCTTCTCTTCACCGAAGTCACTCACCTCCACCGAACGAACTCCACCGGACCAAATCTTTGGTCCGGCATCTCCTCCACTGAACCAAATATTTGGTTCGGCGTCTTCTTCTCAGCATTGATGCAAGTGATGCCTCCACCGAACGAAGCCACAAAGCACTGCGACTTCGCCTCCCCTTCACCGCACCTAGGATTAGGGCTTCTCCAAGCTTTGCAAGTATCTCCAATGGCCTCATCTTCTTCAAATTCGAAATCAGGTATCAAAATTAACACTCTCCACCTTGATACCAGATTTCCAAACAAGCCTTCCAACTTCATCTACACCTTCATGCTCCAAGCAATGGATACTTACCCAATGAGCTTCGGCAATGCCATCACCCATTACACTCTGTCAACGAACTCCGGCAAGGTCACCGCCCATCAATAAAGTGTTCGAAGTACCCGGTCCGTGTAGAACCTATCAATCTCCACTATGAAAACAAACGTCTCCATGAACCAGATCAACTCTCCCCCCGTGCCACCCCGTGGCACCTAGCACTTCATTAAGCGAATCAAGTCCGAGCAATGCTCGAACTTAGCAACATGCAATGAATTGGTAAACATGTCTACTGCATTCTCCTTTGTGTGAACTTTCTGAAGACGGACTAGCTTCTCGTTACTCATTGAGATAAGTAACGATTCTCTCACCTCAATGTGCTTTGTCCTCGAGCTGAATGCCAGAATTTCAGCTAAGTGAATTGCACTCTGACTATCACAGTACATATCCACGCCTTCATATACGAAGCCCAAATCACACAACAGTCGCCTCAAATAAAGCGCCTCCTTAGCTGCTTCAACCGCAGCTATGAGCTCTGCCTCTGTAGTAGACAAAGCCACAATCGTTTGCAACCTCGCTCTCCAACTGATCATTGTCCCACCAATGGTGAACACATATCCGGAGGTTGACTTCCTTCGATCTCTACCACCGGCATAGTCGGAATCACAAAATCCAGCCAAGCTGAAATCTCTTCCTCTGCTGCCAAAGACAAGTCCATGGTTTGGAGTTCCTCTAAGGTATCTAAAGATACACTTCACGGCTTCCCAATGTGTCTTTCCTGGATTTTCCATGAACCTACTCACCAATCCAACCGCCTGTGCAATGTTAGGCCTAGTGCAGACCATGGCATACATCAAGCTGCCAACTGCAGTTGCATATGGGACCTTCATCATATAAGCCTTGTCCTTTTTCAAGATCGGAGAGCCTTTACTAGAAAGCTGTATGTGCAAAGGCATGAGTGTGTTGATTGCCTTTGCCCCTTCCATGCTAAACCGAGCAAGCACCTTTCGAATGTACTCCTTTTGAGTGATGCTTAAAAGTCCTAGCTTTCTATCCCTTTGGATTTCCATACCCAAAATTTTCTTTGCTTTTCCAAGGTCTTTCATTTCGAATTCCGCTTTTAACTTAAGCTTTAAACTATCGATTTCAGCCTTATCCTTGGAAGCAATCAACATATCATCCATGTACAAGAGTAGGTACACCCATCTACCATTCTTTAAATGCTTGAAGTATACACAAGCGTCTTTGATGCTACGATCAAAACCAAGTGAAAGCATAAAAGAGTCAAACCTCTTGTACCATTGTCTAGGCGACTGCTTAAGTCCATACAATGACTTGTTCAATTTGCAAACCCAATTTTCTTTCCCATCTACAACAAATCCTTCTGGCTGCTTCATGTAGATGGTCTCATCCAAGTCTCCGTGCAAGAAAGCGGTTTTCACGTCCAGTTGCTCCAGCTCCAAGTCATGAGCTGCGACGATAGCGAGCAAAATGCGGATGGACGTATGCCTCACTACTGGAGAGAATATCTCATCATACTCCAATCCCTTTCTTTGTGAAAACCCTTTAGCGACTAGTCTAGCCTTGTATCTCCTATCATCCTTCACCTTGAATACCCATTTTCAACCTATGGCTCGGCTTCCTTGAGGAGGTGGTACAAAATCCCAAGTCTTGTTTTTTTTCAACGACTCTAACTCCTCTTCCATAGCGCACATCCACTTTGAACTGTCACATGACTTCAAAGCTTCATCAAGGTCAAGCGGCTCCTCATGAACCACATGTAGGGCATAGTCAAACTGATCACCAAGGCTAAGGTTCGCAAACTGCCAATCACCATACCTTTCGGGCGGCCTAATAGTCCTACGACTGACCCGGGTAGGTACTGCTTCGCCTAAACTCCTTTCAGCTCCACCTTGAACTGAACTTCCTCTAGATTCATGCACATCACCAGCACTACTAGAAGGTACCTATGGACTATCCTATGATGTTTCATCAACTGCGTTTTCCTCGACAGCATCAACAATAACTCTACTATATGGCTAGAACATGGGAACTTCTTCCATCTCCTTAGGCCTATCAAAATCTTCTGATGTGGTAGGTAGCTTCTCCTTCGGATTGAACATAGCAGACTCATCAAAAGTAACATGTCTGGAATGAACAATCTTCCGATCAACAAGGTTCCAAATTCGATACCCTTTGATACCATCGGTGTATCCCATTAGTCTGCCTTTGTATGCTCTAGCCTCCAACGTGTCATCACCTGTATGGTGAACGTACACATGACTGCCAAAAATTCGGAAGTAACCAAGATACACTGCTTTACCTCTCTACTTCTCCTCTGGAATCCTCCTATCTATGGCTGAGCATGGAATTCGATTTATGATATGCACCGTAGTTGATAATGCCTCAGCCCAAAAGCCTCTAGACAAGCCCGCCGTCAATCTCAAGCAACGAATCTTCTCCAGTAGAGTCCTCTTCATCCTTTCTGCAACCCCATTGGATTGCGGATCGCCGGGTGTAGTGAAATGTCTCTGAATGCCATACTGTCTACAAAAGTCGAGGAACTCCCTAGAGGCAATTTCACCGCCATTATCAGATCTCAGCACCTTCAACCTAGAACCAGATTGATTCTCAACAAGCACTTTCCTGTATTTGAACTTCTCAAAACTTTCTGATTTGGCCTTCATCACATACACCCATACTTTTTGAGAAAAGTCATCAATGAAAGAGATAAAATACTTCTCTCCTCCAGGAGAAGAAGTAGAAACCGGTCCCCAAACATCTGTTTGCACGTACTCAAGAACTCGCCTCGATCTATGGAGTCCAACTCCAGAAGATACTTTAGTTTGCTTGCCTAACACACACTCCTGGCAAAAGTCCATCTTGTCGAAGCTTTCTCCTTCGATCATCTTTCATCTTCGAAGCAACTCTAAGCGCTTCTCTAAAATATGACCCAACCTGAAATGCCAAGGCTTTGTCGCATCCAATGCACGAGAACTATCTACTCCAACACACGACTCTCCAAGAACTGTGGTTCCTTTCAACAAATACAGATTTCGAAATACATCTCCTTTCATAAGAACTAGTGCACCTCTCAAAACCTTCAGACTATCCTTCTCGATAGTTACCTTGCATCCTAAATATGCCAATTATCCTAAAGAAATTAAGGACTTCCAAAGACCTAGAACATACCTGACACCTGTCAAAGTGCGTATTACTCCATCAAACATTCTGATACTCACTGTACCTTCACCCATTGCTCTACAACTAACATCATTACCCATAAGAATAGAGCTTCCCTCTCGTCCAATGAATGAACTGAAGTAATCCTTATTAGACGTCATATGGAAAGATGCCCCCGAGTTCAACACCCAATGGTCTGAGACATCCGACACTACTGCAGACAACACGTCGTCAGATACATAATTCTCCACCGCAAATGATGAAGATCCGTCTTCTTCCTTCTTCTTCAAATCTGGACAATTCCTTTTACAATGACCAGGTTTCTTACAGATAAAGCACTTCCCATCCTTAAACTTTCCTCTCCTGCCGTTACTGGGCTTCCTGGACTTGGAACGCCCTCTAGAGTGCCAATTCTTCTTATCTTCTCTACCTCTTTCAACAAACAGGCCATGACTACTACTTCCACCTCTACTTCCTTCACTTATCTCCTTCATCTGATCTCTCAAGCCCTTAGATAGAAAGCCTGACTTCACATCTTTCACTGTCAATGTGTCTCTAGCGAAGATAAGGCTGTTAGCGAAACCTGTGTATCGCTCCGGAAGAGAACACAAAAGAATCATTGTCATTTTCTCCTCATCCATCTTCAAGTCAACAGTCTTCATCTTCATCACGAGATCATCAAAGAAATTAAGATGTTCCTTCACTGAAGTACCCTCTCTCATCCGCATGGTGAAAAACGTCTTCAGCAATATCAGACGGTTAGTCAGAGATTTCTTCAAGTAGAGATTTTCCAGCTTGGTCCAAATGCCTCTAGCAGTGGTCTGACCGCCAATCTCTGAGATGACATTCTCTCCCATAGCTAGCTGTAAAGTAGTAAACACCTATTTCTCCATCTCCTTCCTTTCCGCGATTGAGATGTCAACCGTCAACTTCTCATGGGCAAACACTACTGGATGGACTTCATTCCTTATTAGAACATCCTTCATCCTCCATTGCCACTTCTCGACGTCTTTATCCACATTCCATTTCTCAATTGCCAACTGTGATCCTGACACGATATACATCCCTCTAGTATAGGGTCTTGTAACAACTCGAGTCCCTTCATCTCCTGCCATAGTGTCTAACACTCCTCAATCAACCTTGCAGCTCTAATACCAGACTATTGGGGAAAATATCTTCAGATGATCAGTCCAAGGGAATAAAAAACCCAATGCAGCGGAAAACAATTGGATCGTGATTGTAGTGAGACGGAACAAACAAAGATAAACAGCAGAACAGACAGTCATAGATTAATGCAATGCAGAAAAATAATAACACCAGTATTTATAGTGGTTCTACTACCGCGAGGCAGTGTACGTCCACTTGGGGATAATAGATTTTATTAATCACTGAAAGATTAGAGTTACAAGGTTGATTCACTTTTGGAGGCTATACATAAGAAGAATTTACAATACAGACAAAATTCTGCAGAGTTTCAGCTCTCTAGGATGGCTGCCATTGTTGTCCAGAAGCTCCACTATTTATAGAGTGAAGATATGAGGAGGGGTAGTGTAACAAACCGGATTTTCGACCCTCAAAAATCGACACTAATACGTTCATTGTATAGAATGCCGAGCAATCGAGTGCCGGAAATACCAGATCATTATGGTTTAAGAAGAAAAAGATAGAAGAAGAAACAGAAACAACAACACAGAATCTCACAATCGCAGCGGAATAAAATATAATTTATAATAACAGATTTTTATACAAGAAAACTGTAACTATTGATATACATACAAATTATCAGAGTACAACAATCGACAAAGAAATTTGGACAGTTATAATAACTTGTCCTCACAAATGCTGAATATACAACCTACAATACACAGCAGAATATGATCAAGTATGTGTAATACGTCTCTTTCATCCAGCTTATCTCCTGAGCTTCATAGCATCCTAACCTGAATCTGTAATACTCGGTTTGACCCGAGCATTACAATAAAGTAACACCCGAGTCAGTCTGGAAAACTAGCGTGAGTAAACACACTTTATTTGAATTACTTAAGTTATCAAAACCCTTTGAAAAGAAAAGGTATCTCGTAAGACCGCGTCACACATAAACACGACGGGCTTTTATTTGAATTCACTTTTGGATCGAAGTGGTTCCGGATAATGCTGATATCCGATCCTGGTCTCTTCGAATCCAAACTATAAATTTTAAAAGGTTAAGTTGTTTTAAATGCATAGTTTCACAATCAAGGTGTCAATATTCACATATGGAAATTCATTCCATATGTTCACTTTATCATAACCGGTCCATCGAGATTTACTTGCTTGTACTCATTCATTTTTCGAAATCGGAATAGTGATCAGTACGAGTCGATTTACTTCAAATAAACGTGTCAGCGTTTTATTCTACTTTAATTTGTTTGGCTACTTGATGGCACAGACGATAGATAATTGAAATCAATATCAAAGAACAATATCAGTCAAACATGGATCATTAACTTAGTCAACAATCGATAATTAATATTAAATCAATTTATAAATCAAAACTGAATCTGGTTTTAACTTAACCGAGTCGAGTTATAAAATTTTAAATCCATATTGATTTTGTTAACCAAGGTAATTAAATAAATATTTCATTCTTAATTAATTCAAAAATTATCAGTTCATTACATAATTAATTTATTAATTAACATATAATTAATCAAATAAAATACCACTTGTTTGTTCACTTAAACCGTTTACATCATTAAATTTTCATATTGCAGAAAACTGGAAGTTATTAGTTCAGATAAAATTACTTGTCGACAGGGCTCCGACGCAACAATTTTCTCATCGATTGGATTTAAGATGGAGAAGAAATATTGTTTTAAGCCTTTTAGATTTAAAAAATTAATTAAATTACTCCTATAAAAACACCCAACCCAAACGCATGTAACCCGATCGGCCCAACCCCTTAAGCCCAAACCTCCTTCTCTTCTCTTCTTCTACCAGTTCCTTTTCCTTCCTTCTTTCATTTGAACTCCAGGAAGAAATGTGTACGCACCTGATACGTGCACGTGCACCCTACCTCTGGACACCGAGCCTTGCCGCCGTCCATCCCCACGAGTCGCCCGCGACTATGACACTCCGCTCCCTTACCTGAAAACGCGACCAAACCCCCAGTTCAAATTTCGAACTCTAAACCCAAAACTGGAACCACCACCACCATACTAAATCGCCTCGTCTCGACACCACACACTAGCGTTCACTACCAAACTTCTCCGAGAGACACGCCCCAATCTCCTTTCCCTTTTCCCCCTGGTGCGCACACCTCCGCCTCCACCTCCTCGCCAGCATTTCCACGAAACCGAACCCAAACCAACTCCACTGCAAAACCCTAGTTCCACTACGTCTAACTACCACGATCATCTAAAAATTATTTCGACATTTTTCTCATGTGCGCCATCACTCAACGCTCCTCCACGCTGAACTCCACGCCACGACATCGACCCAGTCGTCGGAATTTGATGAAAGCTCGAAATCCGTTCATCTCAACGTATCTCCTACCACACACAACTAAAAATCACCATATCACCTCCAAAAATCATGATTTTCAATAACGATTTCAAACATATAATCCATTCGTTAAAATTTGATATTCGAATTTTGGTCATCACTAACCTACTCTCTGTAAAATGATGTTTCCTTTCTCTTTGCTCCATGAAACTCGATGAAATAAAGTTTAAAATGTTTTTCATTCAAAAACAAACAACTTTTCTTTTGAAATCAAGATCTAAAACCAAATGGTTGTTGATCTATTGGTTTTTGAAACTACGGGACTTAACTTTGTACAAAGCAACTTTTTGAAGAAGAAGAACAAATGTTGAGTTGTACAGTGAACTATCCATGGCTAGCACACATACACACATGCTTATACACACAACATATACATATATACTTGCCCCATATAAAAGATTCATCAATATCACAGCAATATATATAAATATAAGTAGTGTTCAGTAACAAAATAAGTGTTTACTCGCTTGTAAGAATGATGAACACACTGTTTAGTTAATTTTCCTCTTCCAAGCCTTTAAGCTCCTAACTTGCTTTTTGATTTAATGGCAGATTATATATATTTTCTTTCTTTTTTTTTCTTTCTTTCATGCGTGAGTATGAACAAGTATAGGCCTATATATATATATATTAGAGAAGAGAGACAGTGAGGCAATGTGGAGGCTGAAAGATATGTACAGGCTTCTCTTCATTTTTTTTCCTTTTGATTTGATTTTGCTGATTTGAATTCATGTGGATTGATTTGATCTTTTGTATGTTGATTTGATTTATTATGGTGATTTGATTTCATGTGTGGCTTGACTTGAAGTTTTTCATCATGATGCTTCTTGTATAATATATACATACATATATATAGATATATTATACTTACATACATATCCTCACCATATATACATTTACTTTTATATATATATATATTTCATCAAAAGTTAGGAGTTTATCATCATGAAGCTTTTACATGTATATATCTATATATAATTTCATATACATTACTTTTACCATAAATACAATTATATATATAGATATGCATACATATACAATGTACATATTTATTTTATCATATTTACATGATGATGCTTCTTGTATAATATATACATACATATATATAGATATATTATACTTACATACATATCCTCACCATATATACATTTACTTATATATATATATTTCATCAAAAGTTAGGAGTTTATCATCATGAAGCTTTTACATGTATATATCTATATATAATTTCATATACACTATTTTTACCATAAATACAATTATATATATAGATATGCATACATATACAATGTACATATTTATTTTATCATATTTACATTTATACATATTTACATATACTTTACTTCATATGGACATATATACATATATATATATATACATATATACTTATATATATATATATTTAAACATTATAAAGCTTGTATATATTTATATATATACATATATGGATATTCTATCTTAAATTTTAATGGTGGAGTTTATATACATATATCTATAAAATTTATCATATCCAGAAATTTATATTTTAAAATTAAATATAGTTTAATCAATTTATAGATTCAGATATTTTAAATATCAGAAAATTTATCTATTCGATTTATAAAAATTAATATTTTAATAATTAAAATTAGCTAATCATTTTTTTCTCATATCGAATTTTGTTATTTAAAATTTGTCTAAGTTCATATCAATAAATTACATAATAAATCATTAAATTTTATTTTTAACCATTTTAATTCAAAAATTATATTAAATTTAATAATTTAAAATAGTTAAAATTATGGGTCGTTACAATCTCCCCCACTCAAAACTTTTCGTCCTCGAAAAGGAACGAAGTAAGAAATTTAACATACGACATATTTTACTCAAAATAATCAACTTATAAAACATAAGAATCATTAGTACAACTATGTGCAACACATAATTGTAATGCAACTAATAGGGATGATGTCAAACTACATGCAACCATACAACATAGCAATCCTAAGCAAGAATCAATCATAGCTAGCAACCATAGCATATAATCATTTTATTAGAATCCGTACGATATATATATACCATTCGTACGTATAACAATTTCGATCTCTTATTTGAATACACAACTTTATTTTCCGAACTAGTATTGGTAACCCGACTACTCTAGTGCGGACTCTAATCTGACTTCTTGATTAGAAACTTCCATCTTCCTTGCATAGTAATAAACTATGATAGAGAACTTCAGATTCGTATAAAAAATCCGTATTAGTGTTCGTCGTCGAGAATCGAGTGAACAATCCTAAATCGGGCAGGTATGAATTACCTTAAAATCGTGTATTCAAATCTGAATTAACACTGTAAATGTAATTAGAATGGTCTATATACAACTTACGTATTTATTTTATGGTTTCTTAATTACACCAATAGGTAATTCGAGTGGTTTTTATATTCAAATCTTAAATGCTTGAAAAATTTCTTTGTTAAAAATTCTTTTATAACGAAATACTTTTATATCGAAAATACTTTTGATAACTCGATGTTTCCACAAGTTCATCCTCGTTTTTACAGAATCTAGTAACACGTCGATCAGACGCAAGACTAGAAATCTCTAAGTACTTAGTAGACCTGTTTCAACACCTAGTGAAAATACTTGGAAAACTTTTAAAAACAGATATGGAATTACAATCCAATCATCGAAATCAAACGAACAGGATCGTCATGGAACGCAGTCCCTAAGGTCGCTCTCTTGCTAAGTCGAGAGGACTGAGCGACGCTGCCTCAGGTGACTTTAGGCAGCCACTGCCCCACGTCTTACGCCATGACATCCAAAACAACCATAAATCGTAGATACATAATGGTTTCGCCTGGATACCCCAGGTAACATCCGTACCCATGAGCAATCACTGCTCTACGAATTACGCTATGCCATACACTCGCATGGATCGTAGTTTACTTAATAGTAACACTGGTGGTTACGTCGCTATCACCCATAGACTCAAGGCAATCATCTGCCCCTCGAATTATGCCATATGCACCATAGATACACATTGGTTTCGCCTGGTTCCCCCAGGAAACATCCGTATCTCAAGGCAATTGTTCTACCCAGGCGGATTACGCCGAAAATGACCATAGATCGCAGTTACACAATGGTTTCGCCTGGGTCCCCCAGGAAACATCCGCAACCGTAAGCCTTCATAGCCCTGCGAATTTCGCTATGCAGCCGAGGTCGTTAGACCATAGGTTATGCTATGGAATTCGAAGGAACTCATGAGTTTGTGTCCGGACGACCTAAATCAATCAATAGAATCAATAGAATGTATCCCCAATGTGGCCACAAAGCGGATAATCAAGCAGAAGGTACTTCCTATATCTTCAATTTCAAAATGTATATCATATTATATATAGTACCTTTTCAAATCATCACTTCAAAATCATACTTATATAAATTCCGTTATATATAAGATCATCGCTTTTCAAATCGAGTACCTTTCAAAATCAATAGTTTTCGAAATAACTTCATACTTATACAATTCATTTTATATAAGTTCGGAAACTTCCAAATCAATATTTTTATATAGTCAAAGGTTCTCGAAATCAATTACTTTCAAATATCGGTTCAGCTTCAAATTCATATATGATTTTAACAATCATTTTTCAAATTGAATATTATTCAATCTTCATATATTTTAAAATCCCAACCATTAGTTTTCAAAATTATTTCAGTTTCATATTTACATAAAGTCATATTTATATAAAATCAGCTTTCTTTCTAAATCACTTTGTAAGTAACTAAGTTTTAAAACCACAATTTCTTTTCAAAATCAAATACTTTACAAAAAAAATCCTTTATACATAACTGACCTTATAAATTTTTATTATATTTTATTATTATTATAAATTATTATTTTATTATTATTATTACAAATTATTATTTTATTATTATTATTATAAATTTTTTTTCATAACATTTCTCAAACATATAAAACTTTTCAAAACTAGATTTCATATTTACGCAAAGTTGGGGCTGCTTAAGAAAAATCAATTTGCAAAAATATATGATTTTATAAATATTTACTACGTTCAAAACATTTCTTAAAACTCTTTTCATTTAAGAACATTTCAAAACTAAATTTCATACTTGTAAAATACAAAATAACCTTATTTATTTTACTTATCAAAATATTTAACATTTTAAAACTTGTCTAACTTCTATTTACCTTTATTTAAAATTTTCAAAACTAAACTTTATATACTTCCCAAAATACTTTTATACTTTACGAAAATGCTTAGCTTTAGAAATTAATTCTCAATTTGGAAGTGTTCAACTATTCAAAATATTCGGAAAACTCAAATTCCAATTCAAAATTGGAATCGGCAATCAATCATCTCAACAAGATGCACACTTAGTCAATCAATCCTAATGCATAAGGTACAAGCGTTCATAATATCATTCAATCCGAAAACTCGAGAATTGATCACCGGGTTCATTTCAAATAGATATATACGTATATCTTTTGAATATCAAATCATACTTCGGAGATTTGAATCAAATCAATTTCATCAAACAATCGAGTAGCAATGCTACTAAAGTTTTATTTTCTTTGAAATCATTTTGAAAATCGTTTTGAAGACATTTCTTATTTGGAAAATAATTTCAAATTATACTATTATATTTTTAGAATCTTAAACAAATTTCTAAAACTCCCAAAATCCAACTCTCAAATTTCCAGTTTGAATAACTTTTTGTTTATTTATTAACCATGTCTAGATAAACCATATTTCATATATCACTTTCAAATGGTATCTATTACTCTTTAAAATGATACGGGGGAAATTCAAATATGTATTCACTTTGAAATCCATGTTAAACATGCAGTTTCTCAATTGATTAAATATTTTTCAAAAACCAAAATTTTCCAACCATAACCAAATGCTCAAATCAACAGTCAATAGTCGATGCTCATAAACTGGCCGAGCATGACTCATCAATCAATAAGCGATAATATGCACATCCATATCAAACAATCAATCAACAAAGGGATAACATCCAATCATCATCAACAGTCATGAATGATTTAATTGGTTTATAGGGTTCATTCTTTTATATTCTATATAAAATCCAAGTTAAAATCATTTCATTTATTAATATCAAATTATTTTTATATCACTAACAAATACGCTCTCTCTTATACGCATATACACTCAGACTCATTCTAGGGTACTACTGACCCTATCTCTAATAAGTAATCCCCACCAAAGCCAAGGTTCTCGCTTAACCTTCAGCTCTAATACCACATGTAACGAATCGATTTTCGACCCTCGAAAATCGACACTAATACGTTCACTGTATAGAATGCCGAGCAATCGAGTGCCGGAAATACCAGATCATTATGGTTTAAGAAGAAAAAGATAGAAGAAGAAACAATAACAACAACATAGAATCTCATAATCGCAGCGGAATAAAATATAATATATAATAACAGATTTTTATATAAGAAAACTATAACCGTTGATATACATACAAATTATCAAAGTACAACCATCGACATAGAAATCTGGACAGTTATAATAACTTGTCCTCACAAATGCTGAATATACAGCCTACAATACACAGCGGACTATAATCAAGTACGCGTAATACGTCTCCGTCATCCAGCTCATCTCCTGAGCTTCATAGCATCCTAACTTGAATCTGTAATACTCAGTCCGACCCGAGCATTACAATAAAGTAACACCCGAGTGGGTTTGGAAAACCAGCGTGAGTAAACACACTTAATTTGAATTACTTAAGTTATCAAAACCCTTTGAAAAAAAGGTATCTCGTAAGACCGCGTCACACATAAACACGATGGGTTTTTATCTTACGATAACCTAAATACTTTTATAGAAAATCCGGTGATACTATAATAGTGTCTAAGTACAATATTTATTAAAATAGCCGAATTTGTTACTTTATTAAATTTCAGCATACTAGGCTTTAAAATCAAAACCGTAAAGGTTCGTGGTGGTTATTGGATCGAAGTGGTTCCAGATAATGCTGATATCCAATCCCGGTCTCTTCGAATCCAAACGATAAATTTTAAAAGGTCAAGTTGTTTTAAATACACAGTTTCACAATCAGGGTGTCAATATTCATATGGAAATTCATTCCATATGTTCACTTTATCATGACCGGGCCATCGAGATTAGTTGCTTGTACTCATTTCATTTTCCAAAATCAGAATAGTGATCAGTACGAGTCGATTTACTTCAAATAAATGTGTCAGCTTTTTATTCTACTTTAATTTGTTTGGCTACTTAATGACACAGACGATAGATAATTGAAATCAATATCAAAGAACAATATCAGTCAAACATGGATCATTAACTCAGTCAACAATCGATAATTAATATTAAATCAATTTATAAATCAGAACTGAATCTGGTTTTAACTTAACTGAGTCGAGTTATAAAATTTTAAATCCATACTGATTGTGTTAACCAAGGTAATTAAATAAATATTTCATTCTTAATTAATTAAAAAATTATTAGTTTATTACATAATTAATTTATCAATTAACATATAATTAATCAAATAAAATATCACTTGTCTGTTCACTTAAACCGTTTAAATCATTAAATTTTCATATTGCAGAAAACTGGAAGTTATTAGTTCAGATAAAATTACTTGTCGACACGGTTTCAACGCAACAATTTTCTCATCCATTGGATTTAAGATGGAGAAGAAATATTGTTTTAAGCCTTCTAAATTTAAAAAATTAATTAAATTACTCCTAAAAAAAACACCCAGCCCAAACGCATGCAACCCGATCGGCCTAACCCCCTAAGCCCAAACCTCCTTCTCTTCTCTTCTCCTACTAGTTCCTTTTCCTTCCCTCTTTCATTTGAACTCCAGGAAGAAACGCGCACGCGCCTGATACATGCACGTGCACCTAGCTCTGGCCACCGAGCCTTACCGCCGTCCATCCCCATGAGTCGCTCGCGACCACGACACTCCGCTCCCCTACTTGAAAATGCGACCAAACCCCCCAGTTCAAATTTCGAACTCTAAACCCAAAACTAGAACCACCACCACCATACCAAATCGCTTCGCCTCGACACCACACACCACCGTTCACTACCAAACTTCTCCGAGAGACTTGCCCCAATCTCCTCTCCCTTTTCCCCTGGTGCGCACGCCTCCAACTCCTCCTCCTCGCCACCATTTCCACGAAACCGAACCCAAACCAACTCCACTGCAAAACCCTAGTTCCACCACGTCTAACTACCACGGTCATCTAGAAATTATTTCGATATTTTTTCTGTGTGCCCCATCACTCAACGCTCCTCCATGCCAAACTCCACGCCACGACATCGACCCAGTTGCCGAAATTTGATGAAAGCCCCAAATCCGTTCATCTCAACATATCTCCTACCACACACAACTAAAAATCACCATATCACCTCTAAAAATCATGATCTTCAATAACAATTTCAGACATATAATCCATTCGTTAGAATTTGATATTCGAATTTTGGTCATGACTAACCTACTCTCTGTAAAATGATGTTTCCTTTCTCTCTGCTCCATGAAACTCGATGAAATAAAGTTTAAAATGTTCTTCATTCAAAAACAAACAACTTTTATTTTGAAATCAAGATCTAAAACCAAATGGTTGTTGATCTATTGATTTTTGAAACTACTGGACTTAACTTTTTATATAAATAAAAATATGTATAGAGCAACTTTTTGAAGAAGAAGAACAAATATTGAGTTGTACAGTGAACTATCCATGGCTAGCACACATATACACATGCTTATACACACAAAATATACATATATACTTGCCACAGATCAAAGATTCATCAATATCAAAGTCATATATATAAATATAAGTAGTGTTTAGTAACGAAATAAGTGTTTACTCACTTGTAAGAATGATGAACACACTGTTTGGTTAATTTTCCTCTTCTAGGCCTTTAACCTCCTAACTTGCCTTTTGATTTAATAGTGGATTATATATATATATATATATATTCTTTCGTTCATGCGTGAGTATGAACAAGTATATGCACACACACACACACACACACACACATATATATAGAAGAGAGACAGTGAGGCAATGTTGATGCTGAAAGGCATGTACATGCTTCTCTTCATTTATTTTTTTTCTTTTTGATTTGATTTTGCTGATTTCAATTCATGTGGATTGATTTGATCTTTTGTAAGTTGATTTGATTTATTATGGTGATTTGGTTTCATGTGTGGCTTGACTTGAAGTTTTTCATCATGATGTTTCTTGTATAATATATACATACATATATATAGATATATTATACTTACATACATATCCTCACCATATATACATTTACTTATATATATATATATTTCATCAAAAGTTAGGAGTGTATCATCATGAAGCTTTTACATGTATATATCTATATATAATTTCATATACACTATTTTTACCATAAATACATATATATATAGATATAGATATGCATACATATAAAATGTACATATTTATTTTATCATATTTACATTTATACATATTTACATATACATTACTTCATATGGACATATATACATATATATACATATATACTTATATATATTTTTAAACATCATAAAGCTTGTATATATTTATATATATACATATATGGATATTCTATCTTAAATTTTAATGGTGGAGTTTATATACATATATCTATAAAATTTATCATATCCAGAAATTTATATTTTAAAATCAAATATAGTTTAATCAATTTATAGATTCAGATATTTTAAATATCAGAAAATTTATCTATTCGACTTATAAAAATTAACGTTTCAATAATTAAAATTAGTTAATCATTTTTTTCTCATATCAAATTTTGTTATTTAAAATTTATCTAAAGTTCATATCAATAAATTACATCAATAGACCATTAAATTTTATTTTTAACCATTTTAATTCAAAAATTATATTTAATTTATTAATTTAAAATAGTTAAAATTACGGGTCGTTATAGGGGTAGCTGCTATATAGCAGCCCTGAGGTTTGGTTCGGCAAATCTGGTTCGACGCATCTAGCTCGACATCACTTTGGTTCGACAAAGAGCATGCATGGTTTGGTCCAGCATACACCACTTGGCATTTGGTTCGGCGTATCTGGACCAGCATCTCCCTTATTGGAACAACATGCTCAAATACCGAACGAAATATTTCGTTCGGCATGCCCAAATGCCGCTCCATAATCACTGGACGAAACAACTCGTTCAGCACTTCCACTTTACCGAACAAAAACTCACTCCAGCTTCTTTCTCTTCTTTCCACTTCCACTTTACCGAATCACCGAACCAAATTTCTCGTCCGGCAAGACCATTCCACCGAACGAAGTACCACCGAACGAGACAACTTTCTTCTCTTCACCGAAGTCACTCACCTCCACCGGACGAACTCCACTGGACCAAATCTTTGGTCCGGCATCTCCTCTACCGAACCAAATATTTGGTTCGACATCTTCTTCTCAGCATTGATACAAGTGATGCCTCCACCGAATGAAGCGACAAAGCACTGCGACTTCGCCTCTCCTTCACCGCACCTAGGATTAGGGCTTCTCCAAGCTTCGCGAGTATCTCCAATGGCTTCATCTTCTTCAAATTTGAAATTAGGTATCAAAACTAACAGTTGATTACATTGTAAGGTTCAGATGGGGGCTAGCTCCAATGCTCGGTGGATTGGATGGCTTATGTGATGGCCATCCGATATACCGCATGAAGGCATGACATTGTCAGAAAGGCAACATAGGGACTGTTACACCCCAATATATTTCAAGAATTAGGCAAGAAAAATTTGAACATGAATGAAACTATCGAGAGTTCACAGTCAACAAGTTATCGGGAATTAAATAGTCAATAAAGCTATCGAGTATTAAAGTGGAAAGTGCTATCGAGTATCAAGGTGGAACAAGCTATCGGTCGTTAGAAGTGCAAAGGAACTATTGCATACTAAAGATACTAGAGCTATTGAGGTTCAAGATGTGATGAGCTATCGTATGCTAAAAAACATCGAAACTATATTGGGGAGCTATCAAGTACTAATTAATGAAAGGCTATCGATGAGCAAGGCTATAGAATATTAACTCATGAAAGACAATCACAAGCTAAAGAGCAAAGCTATCAAGTACTAATTCGTGAAAGGCTATCACATGCTAAAGACCAAAGCATCGAGTACTAATTCGTGAAAGGCTATCGCATGCTGAAGATATTACCATCAAGGTTCAAGATACAAGGAGCTATCGCATGACAACTATAATGCTATAGAGTACCAAGAAAACAACAAGTTATATGCATCTGCCATGATGCTATTTAGTGTTGAAAGAATAGGAGCTATCGCATGCTAAGATATGAAGCTATCAAGTGACAAGAATTGACAATCGCATGTCTACGACAGCGCTATCGAGTTTCTAAAATCGTCACTATTGCTTCACTAAAAATCAAGTGCAGAATGTTCAGTTGGCCACATGGAAGCTTTTGGATATGACATGTCATCATTATGGTAGCAAAATAAGCCATGCCACATGTCACCTAGATAATGTGCCAGATCAGCAAAAAATTTTACCGTCCATGTTTGAATGGCGCCACGTGTCTAAAATCCAAGGATGCAATTTATCTATAAATAGACATGTGTTCCCAACTAAGTGGGGGAGAATTTCGAATCATACTTCTTCCTCATTTTCATTTTTACTCAATCATAATAAAGAACTTTACTTTGAGACTTTAATAGAAGCTTATGTCAAATCCAAGTTGGGACTTTGTGGCTAAGTACATGGATAATTGCCTATCTGCATATTAGACTTTTTGAAGACATAACGACTTGCATATTTGTCCAAGAGTCCAGTCTGTTGCCTAAGTACCACTAGACTTTTTCGAACTAAAGATATAAGTTAGGCCTAAATTTTGGTCTAACATTTTTGGTGCTTTCACTGAGAGTTGAAATCAGTTGAAAATTACCTATTTACCCTCATGCTTTCATGAAAAATGGGAAGAGCAACAAAGAAAGTTAATATCCAAGTACAAGAGGCCTTACATCATGCCAGTCTTGAAGAAAATGTAACTCATCAATTCAATACTGAGAACGTTGAAATTGGGTAGACATCGATACCAGTAATAATAATGAATGAAGAGGCTAACATCAAGACCATGTAGAAACAAATCCAAACTATGCATGAACTAATTAAGATGCTTGTATCTCAAAAATCATATAGAACATCACCAAGAATAAGAGGTGATGACGAGGAGGAAGCAAAATCTCCCCTGTTGAATGTTGATGCTTCAACCTTGAGAAGTAAAAATAATGGGAAAAACATTTTAAAACTCGGAAAGAACGATGAAACAGGAGCCACCAAGTTAGCAAAAATTCTTACCAAGCGCGATCTAAATGAAGGAAGGGGAGTTGAGGTTGATAATCACCCAAACTATAAAATAACCAAAGAAATGCAATCTCTATTAGCACAGTCTGCTAGTTCAACTTCTTAGAAGTAGTATAAGCTAGAACAAAAAGACTATAAGGATGACGAGTCATATCAGAAGGATTTAGCAAACAAAATGGTTAAATACATTTTGGATTTAAAAGTAAAGCAAACAATGGATCCTAGAGTTAACAAAAATTTCAGAGGAGCTCCATTTATCGAAGAAATAATGACGGTTTCGTTGCCTTCATATATAAAAATTCCTTCGATAAAATACGGTGGATCGACTGATCCAAACAACCATTTGTTAGCTTTAGTCAGATGGACAATTACGACGATCCCAGAGCTGTGAGATATAGGGCTTTCCCCTATAACCTTCTTTGGCGCAACCGCAAAATGGTATCAATAATACCATGAAAAGAAAATCTATTCATGGGATCAGTTTGTGTACGACTTCTACGCTTAGTTCTGCACCTCTAAAGGGCCAACTATAGATCCAAGTGTTTTGGCTAACATAAACAAAAACCCGAGAAGCTATGGAGATTACCTTAAGAGATTCAATATTGAAGCTACAGGAGCTGAAAAGGTAAGTGACAACGAAAAATTGATAGCAGTAAAAATCTGTACTAATAGAGAATATCCCTTTGGAAAGAACTCTACCTCTATGGATGCAGAGAACCGCAAGATTTCCATTTCCAACCTAACAAATTCATCTGCACGGGTGATATTTTTCATGAGAAAAGAAAGTCTCAACAATGGGGAGGAAAAGGAGAGAGCCTGGATTCTCGACTTAGAACAAGAAAGTAAGGTGGGATGAGATATCAAGAGCCAACCGTGTTAACTTGAATCAACCCATCTTATTTTCGTTACAAAAAAAGTTGGATGAATATTCCATACCAGAAAAGGCCAAGAATAACTCGAAATCCAATAAAAGGGGAGAGCACTGCGTTTCCATAAGGTAAACGGACACAAAACAAATGATTGCCGAGTTTTGGTGGAGATTATTCAAAATATGGTAAGAAGAGGAGCTCCAAAAGAGTTTGTTAAACATAATCATAAATTACTGCATCCAAATAATAGCGAAAGACCTCCATCAAATAATGCAAATTTTTTAGACAACGAACTCCCATTGGAGTTCATACCACCAATCAATCGTATCGATATGATTTATGGTAGGCCTTATGTTGCTGGGTTGAATAAAGGTTCAAGCAATATGCATATTCATGAAGCCAAAGAAGGAATCTATTTTATAGAAGAGGAACTACTAGTGAAGGCCTACAAAAGCGCTATACAAATCCCAGATCTAGTGATTACTCCAAAAGAGTTAAGGGGTTGTGGCACTCTCATAATGACCCATTAATGATTGCTATCCAAATCAGACCGTCTTTAGTATCCATGATTTTGGTGGACACCGAAAGTCAGTGAATGTCATTTTCAAACATGCATTCAATTATATGGATATTCCTACCGAAAAATTTGAGCCCAACTTTGAGCTAATTTATGAATTCAATAATGAAGGTTCTACTCCGGTCAGGCAAATAAAGTTGTACGTTCAAATGGGAACAACACTTAGCTCAAGGACTTTTGAAACACTGTTTATGGTAATTGATCAACCTTCTTATTATAATGCTTTCTTTGGGAGATCCACGTTGGATGAAGTAGATACTTTTGTTTCAGTACTACAAAATAAGTCATTTGGTTCGGTTGTTTATCCTCTGTTACTTCGGTTCAACGACCGAAGCAAATGAAGACAAATCAACATGCCAAAACCTATTGCTTCGGTTATTGAACCGAAACAACATGGATCATTTGCTTTGGTTCTTTAAACCACCGAAGTAGTTGATTGAGAGTTTTGCTTCGGTTATTTCATGGTAACCGAAGCAAATGACCCTCTTTTGCTTCAGTTGTTACATGACAACCGAAGCAAATGTCAATTGAAAGCAAAAAAAAGTTGATACCATGTCAGGTTTTAAAACCTGAAACGTCATCAAATTGCATTTAAGAAATTCGTAAATGCATTATTACTATGAATCTTGAACAAACAATACAATTTGTAAATTCCATCTTAAAATGTAAACAAGGCTAAGGGTTTTAAACAAAGTAGCTGAGAGTTTAACAAAAAAACAAAATATATACGTGAATAATTCAAATAACACAGAAGCAAATATCATGAAAACAATAATACAGACAAACAAAGGAACAAAGCAAAAGAGACTGGTTTGGAACATTCAGCATCGCCATCTGTCCTGATGTTTTCTTTATTTTTTGGTATGGAACAAGTTCACATCATATATGGCGACCGATGGATCAGGACTAACATCTGTTATAAAAAAGTAAACCAAATCGATTAATATACCATATAAATTCCATAAATTTTAAACAAGATAAACACTGGCTAACAAAACTCATCATCAAATTTTGAGGTTTAATGTCTCGATGACGAATGCCCATGTAGTTGTGAATGTAAGCAAGAGATATGATATCAGATACAATGGTTTTGTTAAAATGTATATTTATCTACACCAATTAAGACATGAAAAATTAGCGTTCATGTAACGATCCAGAATTTCAATCATTCGAATTTGGAATATTTCATTGATTTTAAATATTGAAATATTAGTTTTTTAAGTCAAATAGCTTAAATTTCAAATATAGGAATTTGTTTGAATAACGAATTTAAATAATTAGAATATTTAAATAATTTAACTTGGGATTTGATATGAATTAAAATGATTTGGAGATATTATTTTAATTCAATATAAATAAGAATGGAACAATAAACTTTTAAAATTTAGGTTTAAAAGTGATTTATTTGGTTTTAATAAACATTCATTTTAATAAACGTGTGAAAATATGATTCCAGGAAATTGTCTTATATTTTAACAAAACTAATGCCATTGGATCCATAATAATGAACTGATGTATGCCGTCGAATTTCGTAACGATTGGACATATCGTGTGGTCATGCAAGCTTGAAACGTGTAGAATTAATTACTGGAAATTAATATAATATAATTCGATTTCAAAAGCTATCTTCTGTATATGATCAAATTAAGTCTCGAGACTAGTTCTATTGTGTTCATAATAGGGGTACTTAGTATAGAACGCAAGTAGGCACACCTTTTGGAGTTCGAAATTTTTAGGGTATACGGTGTCCAATATTATTATATAAATAATATATATATTCTATTTATAACCATACTTCCCTTCACTTAACCCATACCTCTCACATGTTTCATCCCACACCATCTTCACCTATAACTGTCGCATCCAACCAGAGAATAAGGACTTCCCATTATTTTAAATAAAATCCCTCCAAATCCAACAAACTTAGTTCGATGGGATCACCAGAGGCCATAACGAGGGAAGTTGCCAACTAGAGTTTTGTTTGCGTCAAGGTGGTGTGTAACGACCTATAATTTTAATGGTTTTAATAAAGTGTTTAACTGAATTTTTGTGAAATTTTAAATATTTGAATTTTGAAATAAAAATTTGATATTTGGAATACGTATATTTAAACATAGCAAATGGTAAATTTTCATCAGATAATATGGAAGTTTATTTTATTGTGTAATTTTATTTAAATTTATATCCGTTATTATTTGATGATAATAAAATGTTTTCCAAACCTGAATATTTTTATACAATAAATTTGTAAATCATCTTCTGAGTGAGACGTCATATTTCATTTCTTCAAATTTGGACTTCTATTGCCCCGTTTATCTTATTTCTGGCAAATTAGCAGCATTTTCGGTACCGATTATCGACTTTTGATACGATGATCATACCACTGATATCTGTATGCCAATTTGATCGCCTCGTCGTGCTGATCTTCGTAGTATATTCATTTGTGTGCTTCGGTGTTCGGTACGTGGAGGAACCGTGAAATGGTTAGCCGTATCAGTATGCGTTTTGGTCCTTTGAGTTTCCGGTGTCCATTCGCTTGTCCAACGGTTGAAAAATAAATGGGCACTGCTTTTAATATTCCCAGAATTTATTTATTGACTGTGACTATTCGCATTTGGTTGATATTTATTTCTGATTCATTTTCTCTGGCCCTTTCTTTTCATTGAACTGTTCATTTGGAAAGCCTCTTTGATATATCAGAGCTATGTATTTAAATTGCCACATGTTGCTTTTATTTTTTCTCTTTGAAGCCTTTCCGTCTTCTTTATTTTGATCCATGCCTGCGTACGACCCTCCTCTTTTCGACCATCCCTTTCGTCCACCACCCAACACAGAAACCCATGCTTCCTCCATGCTTTCAAGCCCGCATAGCCTCATGCCAATCATCACCTCGAAGCCCTCCTCTCGGCCATGCATACGCGCCTTCTTCTTTCTGGGTATTACAAAAGTAAGGTATATATATATGTAAATTTATGTGAATTATTTATAGGGCTGGGTATGTATATTTTACTATATTGGTTACAGTATTTATAAGTCTACAACTTTGTATATATATCTCGGCTCCATATATATATGTTTTGTATATAATAATGAACAACGTTTGTATATATTAGTATATATATAAGCTTATAATCTGCAACTTTATTTTGAGATTTGACAAGACAATGGTGTATATGTCATTACAGTTTATTTTATTATAAATATATGTATATATATGTTTTAGTATGTTTATGTATACTTGTGTTTACAGATTCTAAGTATAATAACATGTAAATCTAAGGTATAAAAATATATAATGTTTGTACATGTTTATATATATATATTTGTAGTTTTAAATATACAATATATGTTGTAAAGTGTATATATATATATATTGTATAAAGTATGTAAAGATTTTTGGTTATATTAGATCTGTAGTACATATGAAGCTGGATTTGTTAGTATATATTTCAAGGTATATATTGCTTTGATATCTATAAGTTGCTTTTCATACTTATGTGCTGTTACATATATGCACATTTTCGACAGAAAGGTTTTTAGATTTCAGTATATATACTTTTACAATATATGAATTTATTTAATACTTGTTGATGTTTATATGAGTCTTAGGTATTAAAGCATACATAAGGGTCAGTTGTGTATTGATATATGGTTGTACATCGGTTTGAATATATTTATATAAGAGGTATATATTGTGTTTAAAATGGTTTGGAAATATATAAAGATTTTATTTTAATATATGTGTTTAATTAAAACAATGATTTTTAATTATATATATACATATATTTTAATATTCGTTTTAAATTTGAATATTGATTTCATGGAAATAATAATAATATACATATAGCCTTGCTGTTTCTATCAAATTGATTCTGATTGTTTCATCGATTCCTTATCTATCAGCTTTGCTCGCCAAATTCGGGTTCAATCTTGCCTTGTTTTGAGATTCGTGCCTGGATTTCGTAACTCAACTTCATTGTCAATCATCTCTAGCCTCGAAAGGTGAGCAATCACTCATGATTAATGTTCTTATATCTATTAAATTTGATTTCAATTGAAACGACAATTGAAATATGCTGTTGTTATTTATTTACATTACTATATATGTGCTATTATCTTTATCTGTTCACCTGTGACATCTGATACCATTATCTGTTATTTATATTGATGATAAATGCCAGTTATATTATTATCATATCTATTATGACTCTGCAAGTTCCCTGTTAGTTTAGAATTCCCTATGAGTTGAAATGATACATACCCGAACGATCTTGTAGAATAGGAGAAAATCGTTATGGGTTGAAATGATAAACCAAAGCGATTTTCATTGAATTGAATTTGGGATTGTGGGTTGAAATGATATATACCCGTATATATTTAAATTGGGATTGAAATGATAAATATCCATATCACTTTACCATAAGATAGAAAATTATATATAGACACCGTTGGTCTATATATAAATATTTTGGAAATAATTTCTATGGTTTTGGAAAGAAATATATGATTTAGTCGATACTAATTTTAAGAGATATATATATATATATATATAAATGTTATTTTATAAAGGTTTAATTTTGATTTTTAAAGTTATATGTTTTCAAAATTTTAAAATTATAAGTTAGTTTTGGAATTATAAATTTTAAGATTTTACTTACAATTTTACTATTTTAAAATATATATAAAATAAGTTTAATAATAAGATTTGATTTATTAAAGTGGATTTAATAAATTTGATTTAATTAATATATAATATGTTTAAGTATTTATTTAAAATTTATATTTCCAAATATAGAGTTTATAATGATTTTTAATAAATTCAGGTTGGAAAGAGAAATAGAAATTGGTTCGAAATTGAATTTATTTAAGAATTATACTCAAATAAGTTTGATTGAAATTTATTAAATTTGAGATTTTGAAGATATGATTTTATAACTTGATTTTGATTAAAAGTGATTTAAATGAATATTTCAAATTTACATAAATTGAAAGGGTATATTTAGTTTTTTTATTTATTTGAAATTTGAAGTTTTATTTAAGTGTTATTTGAATGATTAAGTAAATATTTCAAAAATAAATAATAGTAAAGTGAATTTGATATATATATTAAATTGTCAAATTTAGTTTTGAAAATATGGAATATTTAAAGCTTTGAAATATATTGAAATTGAAATGGTTTATTTTGTGGTTCAAATATGTATTCGAAATCAATATAATTTGAAATGGTTTATTTAGAAACTAAATTGAATTGAAATTGATGAATTGAGATTGAATTAAATTTGAATTTTGGAAGTCGAGTTGATTTGAATCGGTTTGTGAAATTGAGGAAAATATTTTATTATATAAAGTATTTTAAAATTATATTAATATATATAAAGTATTTTAAATTATAGTTAAAACCATTTATATATTTTACTTTACAAATTATTTAATGTAAATTATTTTAATATAAATCATTTTAATATAAACTATTTTAATATACTAACTACTTTAATATAAACTATTTTAACTTATAACTATTTTATATAAACTATTTTATTTTATAAACTTTTTTATTATATATACTATCATTAATATCTAAACTGTTTGAAGGAAAGTGTTATGATTTCAAATGTTATGGTTTTCCAAAGTATTATGAATTCAAAGTGTTTTGGTTTCGAAGTGTTATAACTTTGAAAGTACTATGATTTTGGAAGTGAATATTTTTGAAATGGAAATGATATCGTATTGATTTGGTTTTGAAATGGAAATGATATCGTACTGATATTGTGTTTGAAATGGAAATGATATTTTGGTTTTGAAGTATAAACTATTTTGAAATGACCGCGGTATTAGAATAACGTTGGGTTGTTAAAGAGACCGGGATCGGTTATTGTCATACTCTCTGCCAATGCTGAAAACCACTTTAACAACCGTGTACGTGGTGGAGATTCCAGAATGAAGTAGGATGGTGGCGACGATCCTATATTAGGTATATACGTGGACCCGACTCCCATGAGTTGGCATAAGGTGGCTAAAACAGGAGCAATCGACGGGCCAAGTGAGGTAGCTCCTCCGATCAGACACACTTCTTCGTATGCCATTCTATTACTTTGTGATTGATTTGGTGCGCACCTTTGATTTGGGAGTGTGGCTCGAGGTGGGTGGTAGTTGCTGCTATGCGTTACCACAAGCCCGGAAGTGTAATTGGTATATCTACCCTGGCATTGCCTAGTTGTGCCATGTCACCTACCTTATCGAGACCACTACGAGTTTGTTTTGTACCATACCTATGGAGTGCCCTATGACGACGCCCAGTACGGGGGAGATTATGGTATTATATAGACTATGGGAATATATAAAATGTGTTAAGAGGGATATGGGTAATGCCTTAACGCTATTTTAATAGTTTACTTTACTTTAGACATTATTATAATAACGTATATTACTACATAGTAGATAGTTCCACGGATCATTAGAGGATGGTTATCCCAAACATCCTTTGAGTTACTTGTATTTCAGTTGATATTTCACTTGAGTTGGATTTATTGATATAAGAATGTTAATCCTGACTCGAGTGTTTTGTGTTTTGCTTTGCGCTCGGGTCAGACCGAGTGTCACAGCATTAGAGACTCACCTTTGGAGTTGGAGCTTCGCTTGGAGATCCATCCATATCTATTCAATTTCGAGTATTCAGTTGACTCCAGTGATATATTCAAATTTTTGTTATTTGACTAGTATTCGAGACTTCTGTTGTATTTTGTTTTAACTTTGTTATATATATAGTAGCTTCATGAACTACTATTCATTTGTTTTCCGCTGCTTATTGTTATATTACTCTGTGTCTGTGATTCTGTAATTGATTTATTTACTGTATATGCTGAGTTTTGCCAAATATAAATTAATAATATGATATTTTGAGCAATTCAATTCTGGCATGTGCGGATGCGAATGGTTGAAAATATCGGGATGTTACAGTTGGTATCAGAGCTTTGGTTTTAGGCAAAACTCAATATATAGAGTAAATTTAATTATAGAATCACTTTCATTCGAGCTTGAATTCCTTCCTCTTTGACTCGGTTTCCATTGAATTTTGGAACGTTCCCCTCGGTTTCAAAATCCATGTCTGTCTCTCCCATTCGTTCTGAAATCCATTCTTGTCTTGACCTATTTGTGTTTCTTAATTCTGGAGTATCCCATAACTCCACTTCGGATGGTATCAATAATGAATCGGTGATTCCGCCAAGCTTAGAATGATTTGTAAATGGGTGAAACTCCTTTACAATAGGCATCGATTCACCAGAGATTTCTATATCCTCGGTTTAGATGGTGCTATCTCTTGCTATGCCTGAATTCTATCTCTTGTGATCCGATGTCGATTTGCCTCAGAATTCTGCATCGATCTTATTCTTGAAGTCACGGTTGACCCGGTTAAGGTCACCCGCGATTTATATAAATCTATCCATTCTTTTCTTTCTTTGTGATCTATTTATCTTCATTTCGAACCTATCTTCTAGCCAGAATTCTATTTGATTAGGGTTCCTCTAAATTTGGATCTCTATCCTTGTTTTGGAATCCATTCTTGTATCATCGAGTGAGGGAGTGTATTTGTAATTAATATAAAAATATTTTATAGTGTGTTGTTTGAGTTGTTAAGGTTGATTTGGGGTTTCGATCGATTTGTCTGATCAACGCTATCGATAGAAATTCCAAAACACTTGAACAGAGCAAACTGACACAATATTATTTTCAAATTGGTAAATGCAATATAATTTTGTATGATCATATTATTTACATATAAGAATAATTTTATGAAATTAAATAGTTAACTGAATTGGTTGTTAGAAATGATAATATTTGATCATCATTTATTGCCTTGTAAAACCTTGACTATTGCATCATGATAAATGAAGTAATGAAATTATAAAATATGGTTTATAAATTTATTTGGAATTGAAATAACTTTAAATCAAGGATTTAAGAATTTAATTTCCGGTATTTAGAAAATTTGGTTAAAATTTTTTTAGTGTATATTATTTCGAATAGAAATTGTTTCCCAAGAATTTTTAAATGTTTAAAATTAGTACTCTTCTCTATTGTCGCTGGAAAATAATTTCGGTGATGACTGCAGCATCATCGACATTCATTTTAGAGTTTCAAAGTGGAGAGACGAGTTAGTAGCTTTGCTACACTTTTATTTTGGAAAATGAATTTGATTTAAATTTCTTAAGTATGATTTGATTTTTATAATATATAGGTATATGATAATAGATTTGGTTTGATATATAGAATATATATGTATATATGTTTCTCTAAATGGTTTGAAATTAATCGGAAATTTACTTATTAAATTTATGTTATGGGGTGATTTCAATAATAAAATGAAGCCAGATTTTTTTGAATGGATATATAAACTTGAATAATTGAATTAGAAATTTTTTACTTGTAAACTACTCAATTGCATTCCAATATAACTTACCTAAATCATTAAGTTGAATATGTAATTGAATAGTTTACAATGTAAATTGATGTTAAAGGAATTTATAAATAAATTTGAGTGATTATAATAAATGTTTAAACACTTAATTTATAATCTATAGAAATGTTAATTGAGATAAGATTGAATAATAAGATAATGAATAAATAAGATAAATAAAATAAATTTTGTTTTGAAGGAATTAATAAATTGAAATTAAATCAACTTAATGAAATACCTTGAATTTAAATCAATTGCTGAATATTAATTAATTTAATTTGAAATCTATATGGTTTTAAATTAATCGTTTTATTTGTTTTTCAATCTATTTTCTTCTGGTTGTTTCTATTCTCCTACCTCGTTCCTTTTCGGGGACGAAATGTTTTGAGTGAGGGAGAGTGTAACGACCTGTAATTTTAATGGTTTTAATAACGTGTTTAACTGAATTTTTGTGAAATTTTAAATATTTGAATTTTGAAATAAAAATTTGATATTTGGAATACGTATATTTAAACATAGCAAATGGTAAATTTTCATCAGATAATATGAAAGTTTATTTTATTGTGTAATTTTATTTAAATTTATATCAGTTATTATTTGATGATAATAAAATGTTTTCCAAACATGAATATTTTTATACAATAAATTTGTAAATCATCTTCTGAGTGAGAGGTCATATTTCGTTTCTTCAAATTTGGACTGCTATTGCCCCGTTTATCTTATTTCTGGCAAATTAGCAGCATTTTCAGTACCAATTATCGAATTTTGATACGATGATCATACCACTGATATCCGTATGCCATTTTGATCGCCTCGTCGTGCTGATCTTCGTAGTATATTCATTTGTATGCTTCAGTGTTCGGTACGCAGAGGAACCGTGAACGATTAGTCGTATCGGTATCCGTTTTGGTCCTTTGAGTTTCCGGTGTCCATTCGCTTGTCCAACGGTTGAAAAATAAATGGGCACTGCTTTTAATATTCCCAGAATTTATTTATTGACTGTGACTATTCGCATTTGGTTGATATTTATTTCTGATTCATTTTCTCTGACCCTTTCTTTTCATTGAACTGTTCATTTGGAAAGCCTATTTGATATATCAGAGCTATGTATTTAAATTGCCACCTATTGCTTTTATTTTTTTCTCTCTGAAGCCTTTCCCGTCTTCTTTATTTTGATCCATGCCTGCATACGACCCTCCTCTCTCCGACCATCCCTTTCGTCCACCACCCAACACAGAAACCCACGCTTCCTCCATGCTTTCCAGCCCGCAAAGCCTCATGCCAATCATCACCTCAAAGCCCTCCTCTCGACCATGCATACACGCCTTCTTCTCTCAGGGTTTTACAAAAGTAAGGTATATAATGTAAAGTTATGTGAATTATTTATAGGGCTGGGTATGTATATTTTACTATATTGGTTACAGTATTTATAATTCTACAGTTTTGTATATATATCTCGGCTCCATATATATATGTTTTGTATATAATAATGAACAACGTTTGTATATATTAATATATATATATATATAAGCATACAATCTGCAACTTTATTTTGAGATTTGACAAGACAATGGTGTATATGTCATTACAGTTTATTTTATTATAAATATATGTATATATATGTTTTAGTATGTTTATGTATACTTGTGTTTACAGATTCTAAGTATAATAACATTTAAATCTAAGGTATAAAAATATATAATGTTTGTACATGTTTATATATATATATATTTGTAGTTTTAAATATACAATATATGTTGTAAAGTGTATATATATATATATTGTTTAAAGTATGTAAAGATTTTTGGTTATATTGGATCTGTAGTATATATGAAGCTGGATTTGTTAGTATATATTTCAAGATATATATTGCTTTGATATCTATAAGTTGCTTTTCATACTTATGTGTTGTTACATATATGCACATTTTCGACAGAAAGGTTTTTAGATTTCAGTATATATACTTTTATAATATATGAATTTATTTAATACTTGTTGATGTTTATATGAGTCTTAGGTATTAAAGCGTACATAAGGGTCAGTTGTGTATTGATATATGGTTGTACATCGGTTTGAAAATATATATATAAGAGGTATATATTGTGTTTAAAATGGTTTGGAAATATATAAAGATTTTATTTTAATATATGTGTTTAATTAAACCAACAATTTTTAATTATATATATACATATATTTTAATATTCGTTTTAAATTTGAATATTGATTTCATGGAAATAATAGTAATATACATATAGCCTTGCTGTTTCTATCAAATTGATTCTGATTGTTTCATCGATTCCTTATCTATCAGCTTTGCTCGCCAAATTCGGGTTCAATCTTGCCTTGTTTTGAGATTCGTGCCTGGATTTCGTAACTCAACTTCATTGTCAATCATCTCTAGCCTCGAAAGGTGAGCAATCACTCATGATGAACGTTCTTATATCTATTAAATTTGATTTCAATTGAATGGACAATTGAAATATGCTGCTGTTAGTTATTTACATTGCTATATATGTGCTATTATCTTTATCTGTTTACCTGTGACATATGACACCATTATTTGTTATTTATATTGATGATAAATGCTAGTTATATTATTATCATATCTGTTATCACTCTGCAAGTTCCCTGTTAGTTTAGAATTCCCTATGGGTTGAAATGATACATACCCGAACGATCTTGTAGAATAGGAGAAAATCGTTATGGATTGAAATGATAAACCAAAGCGATTTTCATTGAATTGAATTTGGGATTGCGGGTTGAAATGATATATACCTGTATATATTTAAATTGCGGATTGAAATGATAAATATCCCTATCACTTGACCATAGAATATAAAATTATATACAGACACCGTTGGTCTATATATAAATATTTTGGAAATGATTTCTATGGTTTTGGAAAGAAATATATGATTTAATCGATACTAATTTTAAGATATATATATATATATATACATATAAATGTTATTTTTATAAAGGTTTAAATTTTGATTTTTAAAATTATATGTTTTGAAAATTTTAAAATTATAAGTTAGTTTTGGAATTATAAATTTTAAGATTTTACTTACAATTTTACTATTTTAAAATATATATAAAATAAGTTTAATAATAAGATTTGATTTATTAAAGTGGATTTAATAAATTTGATTTAATTAATATATAATATGTTTAAGTATTTATTTAAAATTTATATTTCCAAATATAGAGTTTATAATGATTTTTAATAAATTCTGGTTGGAAAGAGAAATAGAAATTGGTTCGAAATTGAATTTATTTAAGAATTATACTCAAATAAGTTTGATTTGAAATTTATTAAATTTGAGATTTTGAAGATATGATTTTATAACTTGATTTTGATTAAAAGTGATTTAAATGAATATTTCAAATTTACATAAATTGAAAGGGTATATTTAGTTTTTTTATTTATTTGAAATTTGAAGTTTTATTTAAGTGCTATTTGAATGATTAAGTAAATATTTCAAAAATAAATAATAGTAAAGTGAATTTGATATATATATGAAATTGTCAAATTTAGTTTTGAAAATGTGGAATATTTAAAGCTTTGAAATATATTGAAATTGAAATCGTTTATTTTGTGGTTCAAATCTGTATTTGAAATCAATATAATTTGAAATGATTTATTTAGAAACTGAATTGAATTGAAATTGATGAATTGAGATTGAATTAAATTTGAAATTTGGAAGTCGAGTTGATTTGAATCGATTTGTGAAATTGAGGAAACTATTTTATTATATAAAGTATTTTAAAATTATATTAATATATATAAAGTATTTTAAATTATAATGAAAACCATTTATATATTTTACTTTACAAATTATTTAATGTAAATTATTTTAGTATAAACTATTTTAGTATACTAACTATTTTAATATAAACTATTTTAACTTATAACTATTTTATATAAACTATTTTATTTTATAAACTATTTTATTATATATACTATCATTAATATCAAAACTGTTTAAAGGAAAGTGTTATGATTTCAAATGTTATGGTTTTGCAAAGTATTATGATTTCAAAGTGTTTTGGTTTCGAAAGTGTTATAACTTTGAAAGTACTATGATTTTGGAAGTGAATATTTTTGAAATGGAATTGATATCGTATTGATTTGGTTTTGAAATGGAAATGATAACATATTGATTTGGTTTTGAAATGGAAATGATACCGTATTGATATGGTTTTTGAAATGGAAATGATATTTTGGTTTTGAAGTATAAACTATTTTGAAATGACCGCGGTGTTATAATAACGTTGGGTTGTTAAAGAGACCGGGATCGGTTATTGTCATACTCTCTGCCAATGCCGAAACAACTTTAACAACCGTGTACGCGGTGGAGATTCCAAAATGAAGTAGGGTGGTGGTGGCGATCCTATATGAGGTAAATACGTGGACCCGACTCCCGTGAGTTGGCATAAGGTGGCTAAAACAGGAGCAATCGACGAGCCAAGTGAGGTAGCTCCTCCGATCGGACACACTTCTTCGTATGCCATTCTATTACTTTGTGATTGATTTGGTGCGCACCTTTGATTTGGGAGTGTGGCTCGAGGTGGGCGGTAGTTGCTGCTATGCGTTATCACCAGCCCGGAAGTGTAATTGGTATATCTATCCTGGCATTGCCTAGTTGTGCCGTGTCACCTACCTTATCGAGACCACTACGAGTTTGTTTTGTACCATACCTATGGAGTGCCCTCTGACGACGCCTAGTACGGGGGAGATTACGGTACTGTATAGACTATGGGAATATATAAAATGTGTCAAGGTGTATATGGGTAACGCCTTAACGCTATTTTAACAGTTTACTTTACTTTAGACATTATTATAATAGCGTATATTACTACATAGTAGATAGTTCCATGGATCCTTAGAGGATGGTTATCCCAAACATCCTTTGAGTTACTTGTATTTCAGTTGATATTTCACTTGAGTTGGATTTATTGATATAATAATGTTAATCCTGACTCGAGTGTTTTGTGTTTTGCTTTGCGCTCGGGTCAGACTGAGTGTCACAGCATTAGAGACTCACCTTTGGAGTTGGAGCTTCGCTTGGAGATCCATCTATATCTATTCAGTTTCTAGTATTCAGTTGACTCCAGTGATATATTCAGATTTTTGTTATTTGACTATTGTATTCGAGACTTCTGTTGTATTTTGTTTTAACTCTATTATATATATATAGTAGCTTCATGAACTACTATTCATTTGTTTTCCACTGCTTATTGTTATATTACTCTGTGTCTGTGATTCTGTGATTGATTTATTTACTGTATATGTTGAGTTTTGCCAAATATAAATTAACAATCTAATATTTTGAGCAATTCAAGTCTGACATGTGCGGATACGAATGGTTGAAAATATCGGGATGTTACATGATGAGTGCATTCAACGGTGGTGATGGGGTATAGTGGAGCGAGGCGATGCAAAGGAGGGATGCATGGCAGCCATGGTTTCATTGATATGGCAAATTGGTGGACTTTGGGGTGATGTGTCATGATGGAGAAATGTAGGGGATGACTAGGGCTAGGCTTGGCCGAAGTTTGGTGGCGCGGCGTAGCCAACGACGGCGGTAGTCGCGAGTGAACATCGCAACAGTTTGGGCTCTGTTCTCTTCAACGACGGCGCTAGGGGTGAAGGCACTTGGGGCATGGGTTTTTCGAGGTCAGGGGTGCTTGGGGAATGGTCATGGCGGTGCCAGGTGGCACGTGGTGGCAGGGATGGACGATCAAAGTGGCGCCCGAGTTTGGATTCGATTAATTACTTAATGTAAGTAATTAAAAGATAATTAATAATTAAAGGTTAATTAATTTATGATTAAGGGATAATTAATTAATGCAATTAATTAAGGATAATTGATAAATTAAAGGATAATTAATTAAAGGTTAATTAATTAATAGAAGTAATTAAAGGTTAATTAATTAATGTAAGAAATTAAGGGTTAATTAATTAATGTGTTAAATTAAATTAATTATTAATTATGTGAAATTAATCTTGCTTATGGATGATTAAATTGTATTGAATACCTTTGATTGTTATTGACTCTGGTATGTACTTTGTAATGTTATGTGATATGAAATGTTTTGGTTGAACTAGGATAAATATGAGTTATTTATCTGTGATGGAATTGCTGTGAGAATATGACATTCTGAAGTTAAATTGAATTGTTTAAACTTAAACAACTTGGCTTAAAAGGATGGTATTGAATTCGAAGAGACCGGGATCGGATATCAGCGATATCCGTAACCACTTCGATTTGAAATCTATAATTCTTTATAGATTTGATTTGTAAATCAAATAGGCTGGAATGGAATAAATTAAGTAAACTAGACCTTTGAAACTAAGTAACGGTACTTATATATTATTTGGTGAAATAAGTGTTTGACTATAACAAGATAAGAACTCGTAGTGAGGTACGAGTTACCCTGGTTTCAAAGAAGTTTTATAACTTAGTATTTCAAGATATATGGGTTTACTCACGCTGGTTTCTAGCCTGACTCGGGTGTTACTTTATTGTAATGCTCGGGTCAGACCGTGTATTACAGATTTTCAGGTAAGGACGTTCTGGAGCTCAAGAGGCGAGCTGGATGGCAGGAACGTATGGAGTGTATTCCGCTGTGTTATATTGTAGATTGTCTGGGACATGTGATATTAACTGTCTAGTGTTTGTGTAAATGTTGAAAACTCTGATGTATTAAAATGTATTTGATTGATACACCTTTCTTTGTGTAAAGAATATTATTTGATATTATATTTCATCCGCTGCGAATGTGAGATTCTGTGACTTGTTTTCTGTTTCTTCTTCTATCTCTTTTCTTCTTTTCTTAACTATCTGGAATTTTCACGATCGAAAATTTGGGTCGTTACAATTTTCCTAAACTCTTGGGTACTCAAATTTTTATGAGTAGCCAAGGGATTCAGGTTTGCTTTGATGAATTTTGGAGGAGCAATGGAGCAGGAGGCTTCAGCGTTGTAGATATATATATATAGTGTTCCGCTGTATTGGTTTCTCTGAGTTGTATTTGAGTTGTAATAACTAGACAGGTGTTTATAACTGTCTAGTATGTGTTGTATAAGCTGTGTAACTCTGATAGCTATTGTATACTATGTAATACTTATGTGATTAATATAATTTATTTGTTCCGCTGTTTGAGATTCTGATGATGTTTCTTTCTTTCTTCTCTATCTTTTCTCTTTTCTATCCCTTTCTTTCTTAATGATGATGCGTCATTCTATGGAATGAATGGCGGGTCGTTACAGTGCTCTGATACCAACTGTAACGACCCATCTTTTTCTCCACAGAAAGACGCATCATTATTAAGAAAGAAAGGGATAGAAAAGAGAAAAAATAGAAAAGAAGAAACTAAACAATACCAGAATCTCACAACGGAACGCATAAAATATATTAATCACATAGTTATTACATAATGTTCATCATCTATCAGAGTTACACAGCTTATACATCACAATACATTAGACAGTTATAAAAGTCTGTCTATTGTACAACTCAAATACATCACAGAGATACAGACACAGCGGAAACATCTATATATCTACAAACGCTGAAGCCTCCTGCTCCATTGCTCCTCCACAATTTTTCAAAGCTAACCTGGATCCCTTGGCTACTCGTAAAATTTAAGTACCCAAGAGTTTAATAAAACAGAAAATAAAATCCGGGTCAGACATGGGTCTGGTGTGAGTAACAGGTTAAAGTTGCTTAACTTTGAAAAACCTTTGAAAACAAAAGGTATCTCGTAAGACTCCTCGCACATAAACAAGGAAAAGTTTTTACCTTACGATAACCAAAACATTTGATAGGAAATCCAGTTATATTATAATAGTGTCTAGGGTTTTCAAGTAAAATACAGAAATAGCTGGAATGCTTACATCTCACGTTCCAACATAGTTGGGCACAATCAAAACGTACGACACTTGTTGGAGATTGGATTCCATACAATGGCAGGGCTACTGGGGTACCGCCCATCACAGTACGGGGCCTAGATCACTGTACCGAGGATCACTCCAAATCCCCTGCAACACAAGGCCGGAACCATCCCTTACTGGATAATCCCGAACAAGACAACCCCGCGGTTGGGATCAGCAACCGCCCACTAAGCCGAATAAAAAGGAACCTCTAGACAGGGGAAAATCTCATCCTACTTGGGTGCTACCCACTTAACCTTGCTGCACCTCCCCTGTTTTAGCCATTCCCGGTTGATGAGGCTTGAGGCTACGATTACCTTTAATCACAACACAACACTTAGAATGCTCATCGTCCACCTGACGATGTGCTGAAAGCATTCAATCCATACAAGTTCGTTCCGGGTTCGAACGAAACCGAAGGCATTATCTCGTTACACTCATTTTGGAATCACCCTCAAAGTTAACGACAATAACCCTTGCATTTTGAATCTTCATCTTCACTTGAGATTCATGACCTATCGTTAATTTGGATCGATGGGGTTTTCGGATATCCAAATCTGGAAACCCGATCCCGGTCTCATCGAAATCCAAAATGTATCTTTTAAGGCCAAGTTGTTTTAAAGTTTAAAACAATTCAATTCCATTATCTATATACACACAGATAGATAATTCACATATCACAATAGATAATCAACATTATCATCATAAACAGATAATCCACATTATCATTATAAATAGATAATCCATACTATCATCAAAATAGATAATCCATATTATCATCACAATGCAACCAATGCATCCATATCACACACCATTACTTATCTCATATCTAAAATCTCAAATCATTCAAGGAAATCAATATCATCCATACATAAGCAATGATTTACTTAATCACATCATTTATAATTAATTTAAAATGAATTAAATTAATTACTTCCATTTCTAATTAATTTAAAGTAAATTAAATTAATTACTTCATCATTATAAATCTTGCTTACATAACCATTTAATTGATTACAAATCAATTAATTAATCACCATCTAATTATCCACCTTAATTAATCACCCTTGATTAATTATCCTTTAATTACATTCAAGTAATTATCCTTTAATTAATTTCACAAATTAATTATCCTTAACCAAATTCAGTAATTAACCTTTAATTACTTCATTAATTAATTAACTATAATTAATTACATTAATCCTTAATTAATTAATTTAAAGATAATCATTTGTGAAATGTTTAAGTGAAATTACTTAATGGAAGTAATTAAGAAATTAATTACTTAATGTAATTAATTGAGTTTAATGTGATTTATTTAAGTTAATTAATTAAGTTTAATTAATTTAATCACTTGATAGTTTGATAAGTGTAAATTACTTAATGTAATTAATGGAGTATAATTATTTAGTGAAGCAATTAATGATAATTACTGGATGTAATTAATTGAAGAGAAACCAATGCCAGAAAAAGCCTCGCCCAATCGATTCTGACCACCGGAGGTTGAGCAACCTCGCCCACACCTTGCCGAACTCCTACGCCACCAATCCCCGCAGCCTCGAGACACTCGATCCATCAGAGACGAAGCAACGATCCCTAATCCCACCTTAAACCAAACTAGGTTAAAATCCTAGTTTGACTTGCCGCCGCCACCACAACGAACTATCACCACTTCTACCATTTTTCCTTACTTCCCTAATCATACATCTAGCTCCAGCTAGAACCTCGATCACCAGAACACTCCAGTCACCAGAGATCATCAAAAAACCAAAATCTAGAACTTTAAGAACTGTACCCTCAAAACCACACTAAAAATTTTGATTTCTGTTTTAGAAATCATGATTTGGGACAGTGATTCATATTATCAAAATAGATCAAAGAAATCCGATACTTGAATTTAACATGTTTTGGAAGTTTTTACAGGAATTCTTGATTTCCAGATAATATATGTACCAAACATATTGAGATTATTTTTAAAATTCTAGTTTCTGTTTCAAACAAACTTAAATTGTTTGAAAACTAAGCTAACAAAGAACTGGAGAAGAGATTTTGGAAATTTATCAAAATCAAACTCTGTAATTATGAACAGAGATTCACACAGACAAATCACACATGCACACATGGTTTCAACATTCATATATACATGTATTCAGGTCTAAAAACAAACGTACATATATATTTCAAACATACATTCCAAATTTATTTCCAACATATAGCATCTGCATCAAATCTAAAGGGGTTTCATGTTCACAGTTTAAAGGCAGAGGATTGGACTAAGAATAAGATGTTTAAAATCAACAAATATGCACACCTTAAAAATATACAAGGGCTTACATAAATACAGACATGCAAAGCAATCATCAACACATTAATTCACATGCAACAAATATTTGATACTTAGGTTTTTAATTTAAAGGTTTACTCACCTATTTAAAGAGGCAGAGCTTTGAAAAACTGGAAGCTTTAAACTGCATCAGTTTTAAAACTGAAATACTTGCTTTGAAAACCGAAATGCTAGCTTTGAAAACTTTAAAACCATGGCCTCTGGAACTTGTAAGCTTTGAAAACTTTGCTTTGATTTACTTCAGATTTACTTGCTTGAATTCTTGACAATGGTTACAGGCTTTGGTCTAGAACTTGCAAATTGGTTACAGACTTGATTTTGAAATAGAAAAATGGTTGCAGGATTTTGAACTTGAGTTTGAACTTTTGAAAATGATTTCAGGTTTGAGAAAAATGATTTACAGGGTTGAATTGTTTGATTTTTAGATTTGCTTGCTTGAGAAGGTTAAAAGGTTGCATTTGATCCGAAATTTGAAAAATGAGACAGTGTTTTGCTTATAGAATTTGGTTTGAGAAGATGATTCAGGTCTGATTTGGTGGATTTCAGATTTTGGTTTTGTTTTTGAAAATGTGAGAATAAACAAAGAAAATGGAAGAGAGGGAAGATGTAAATTTATATAGATTCATTTAGATTTGTTTTAAAATTAAAGAAAAATAAAATTGAATTATGACACTTGTCATTACAATCTTTGATTAACTTACACATGTATTTAACAAGCATATAAAATTAACACTTGTAATTATTTATTTTTATTTTATTTTTAAATGATTTAAAAGCTTTTGAATTAGATTTCCTAATTAATAAATATATTTTAATTGCCTTTCTAATTTATATAAATAAAACTTTTTAAAAGAAATAAAATATAAACCAATTATAATTTAAATAAAATCATATATAATATATTAAATTCATTTTAAAATGTAAATATAAACCTTTTGTATTTTTTTACTATTAAATAAATACTTTCTAAATTTATATAAATAATCTCTTTAAGGAAAACTAAATAAAACAAATCTTATTTAAATAAAAACTTTATTCATACATTTCATATCAAAATATTTTAAAATACTTATCTTTAAAGATTCAAACTTAAACCTAGATTCAAATTAAAATTTTACTTTATCAAAAATCCAATTTAAAAATCAACTCAAACATTTATATTTTTAAATAAGCACATTATTAAGTTTTGAAAATGATAAGTCTATTTAAAATCAAATTTATAAAATAACACAATTTAAATAATTATTCTTATAAAAAAATCAATCTATAACCATAATTAAAACATCACATTATTATTATTTGGTTATTTATATTTGAAAATAACAATTTTATCAATTTTAAATAATTTAAATTAAGAGATTATCACATTTTAAATTCCATGAAATCCTGGGATATCACATTCCTCCCCCCTTAAAAGAATTTCGTCCCCGAAAGTTAAAACAAAAGATAATCCAAAAGTTTTAAATATTATTTCAACAATCCAAGTTACACATCAACCATACATTATCAATCAAACAACCATTCATCCAAACAAACAATTTCATCCAAACAAACAATTCATTCAAACAAACAACTCTAGCTATCCGGACATAGATCCGGATAAGCTCCCTAAAATTATCCAGAGTTTCCCAGATACTGGGTTACTCGCTCTACTAAATCCAAATTGGCAATTCAATCCCAAAGCCAAAACACTTATCCTCACAAAAACTCAGAAAGATCCAATATACTCAGAGCTATCTTCCTAGTCTTACCCAATCTTATTTGCTCCCTTTTACCGAAGAAATAAAAACGAAGTTTCCAACTTCGAATTCCAAATTCTCCATCTCTAATCCACAGAACTCTTCTGACGATTCTGGGCTACCTTCATCCTTCCTGGTCAGCTCAACCTTCGCTGATGCTTCTTGAACAAACTGGATCAAAAACAACCCAACAAAGTGATCCTCTCAAGATCTACCGAAATCAAGAACACACTCTACTCCACAATTATCAGTAGATTCCAAACTTACTTCTCCTATCCGAAAAAGAAAAAAACAAAACAGATGTACTTGTCAATCTGGCCTTCAGATCCTGAAAAACTTCCTGTAGAAACCGTCTAATCTAAACACTGCAACTTCCGGTTGCTTCCACTCTAGAACAACTACTACCTAGCTTCCACTGCACAACTCTGATCTGGATGCCGTCGATGAACACGAGCACAAACTTGACCAACACATTCTAGAAAATCTCTAACAACACTATAACTCCTACATCTACTAGAGATGCCTCAAACCCAAGCAAAAGATTTCCCAAGAGAACACTCAAACTATCGCAAGTCACTTTTGCGATCTTATCCAGTCCAATATCCAAAAATAATGTTCTTTCTTAATCCATCAGAACAGTCTATGCTTGACCAATCCATCGAAGAAATGGACCCACTCTACTGCTTCAGAATTCCACCTCTAGAAAACTGCTAAGCCAAAAGATCTTCCAGCAAGAACACAAAAAACTCCGAGCTGCAATGCTGCCACAGATGCCAAAGACTCCTTATCTAAAGCTCCTTGAGAATCTTAGACCTCAGACCAAACACAAACATCATGCTGAACTCAGCCACAACACCGAAGCAGACACACTTCCTTAAACCTTCTCCAAATAAACATCGTCGGAGACATCCATAGTCACTGTGTCTCATCACTCAGCTACTACTTCCTGAGGTAGCCAAGATACCATCACTCTCTTCTGCTCAACCGACAGATCCAAATTCTCAAAAATCCGCTCACATGAGCGCGATCAAACTTACACTTCAATGATGGACTCCGAACCTTAACAGGTTTCCTTTAGAGATCAATGAAATCCTTACACCATATCAAAGCTCACTCGAGACGGTATTGGGTCTACAGTCTCGACAGATATACTTCCAACCTCAAACATCCAAACTCCAACCATTGGTAGTCGTGTTACACACACCACTACCCTATCTACCTTTATAACTTATGTTGGAAAACCCAAACAGGTAACCCAACAAAATAGGTAGAATATATATATATATATATATATATAATTACAAGTACGTTCTCTCAAGATAGACACTACTCCAGAGCCTAGGTATTATCTCAACCTATGCTCTGATACCACTGTAACGACCCGCCATTCATTCCATAGAATGACGCATCATTAATAAGAAAGAAAGAGGTAGAAAAGAGAAAAGATAGAGAAGAAAGAAACATCATCAGAATCTCAAACAGCGGAACGTATAAATTATATTAATCACATAAGTATTACATAGTATACAACAACTATCAGAGTTACACAGCTTATACAATACATACTAGACAGTTATAAACACCTGTCTAGTTATTACAACTCAAATACAACTCAGAGAAACCAATACAGCGGAACACTTTATATATATCTACAACGATGAAGCCTCCTGTTCCATTGCCCCTCTAGAATTCGTCAAAGAAAACCTGAATCCCTTGGCTACTCATAAAAATTTGAGTACCCAAGAGTTTAGGAAAAACATAAATAAACTCCGGGTCAGACATGGGTCTGGTATGAGTAAACGGTTAAAGTTGCTTAACTTCAAAACCTTTTGAAAACAAAGGTATCACGTAAGACTTCCCACACATAAACATGGAAAAGTTTTTACCTTACGCTAACCAAAACTTTGATAGGAAATCTGGTTATATTATAATAGTGTCTAGGGTTTCCAAATAAATATTCACATAGCCGAAATTGTTACATTCATTAAATTCCAGCATACATAGGTATACAATCAAGTCCGATGGCACTTATTGGAAGTTGGATTTCCATACAATGGAAGGGCTACTGGGGTACCGCCCATCACAGTACGTGGCCTAAATCATCGTACCGAGGATCACTCCCGACCCCCTGCAACACAAAGCCGAAACCATCCCTTATTGGATAGTCCCGAACAAGACAACCCCGCAGTTGTTTCGAACCAACTGCCCTCACATCCGAATAAAAAGGAACTTCTAGACAGGGGAAAATCTCGTCCTACTTAGGTGCTACCCAATTAGCCTTGCTGCACCTCCCCTGTTTTAGCCATTCCCGGTTGATGAGGCTTGAGGCTACGATTGCCTTTAATAGAACACATCTATCTTAGAATGCTCATCATCCACCTGACGATGTTCTGAAAGCATTCAATCCATACAAGTTCGTTCCGGGTTCGAACGAAACCGAAGGCATTATCTCGTTACACTCATTTTGGAATCACCCTCAGAGTTAACGACAATAACCCTTGCACTTTAAATCTTCATCTCTATTCAAAGCACTATCTTTGTTAACTCGTTTTGGAATCACCCTCAGAGTTAACGATAATAGCTTTCCCTTTGAATCTTCACTTGAGATGTCACGACCTATCGTTTAACTTGGATCGATGTGGTTTTCGGATAATCAAATTTGATTTCCAATCTCGGTCTCATCGAAATCCAAACGTATCTTAAAAGCCAAGTTGTTTTAAGATTTAAACAATTTAATTCAATTTAATACTTGAATTTACACAACATTAACATAGATAAATATCACACATTTATCACAGATATATCCAATATCACATCACAGAATATCATAGCATATCATCCAATAGATATCAACCAAATCCAGACATTCTACTCAAACAATCATCCATAAGCAACCATTATTAATCCATATTATAATCAATTTAATCAACTTAAATTAAATTAATTACTTAAGAATTAATTCCTAACCTTGCTTAATCAACCATTAATTAATTTCAACCTTTTAATTAATTAATCATTCCTTTAAATATAAATCACTCTTGATTAATTATTCATCAATTACATAAAGTATTTATCCTTTAATTAATTTCACAAATTTATTATCCTTAATCATTTATAGTAATTAACCTTTAATTACTCTCATTAATTACATTGATTAATGATCCTTAATTAATTTCTTTTATTAATTAATTAACTATAATTAATTACATTATTCCTTAATTAATTACATTAATTAATCATGATTTAATTAATTTCTTTCATAAATCAACCTTAAAAATCATAAATAGTAATTAACTATTCTTAATTACTTTAATTTCTTTTATAAATCTTTTTGATTAATTACACCAAGTAATTAATCCTTAATTACTTTTACCAAGTAATTATTCTTTTAAATTACTTCCCATTAATTAATTTCCCTTATATCAATTACATCCAGTAATTCATTTATCAATTACTTACACTAAATAATTACACTTAACAAATCTTATTAAGTAATTATGCTTAATCAATTACCAAGTGACTATCTTTAATTAATTAACAAATTAATTAACTTAAATTAATCACATTCATTTCATAAATCATAACTGAGTAATTCATCCCTTAATTACCCTTTAAACAAATTAATTAATCCTTAATTACAGATTAATTATTCCTTAATTATTAATTAATAAACCTTAATTATTAATCAATATCCATTAATACAAAGTAATCAATCCCTAATTACTATTATAATTAATTAATTAACCTTAATTAACTAATTAATTATCTCTTAATTATTAATTAATAAAACTTAATTATTAATTAACAACCTTAATTACAAATTAATTAATTCATAATTACCAATTAATCAATCCTTAATGACAATTAATTAACCCTTAATAATAGTTAATTAATCCTTAATTAACTTTAATTATAGATTAATAATCTCTTAATTATTAATTAAGAAAACCTAATTATTACTTAATAAAACTTTATTAAGTACTTCTTAATTACTAGTTTAATTAACCCTTAATTACTTAATTAATTAATTTCTAATTACAAATTAATTAATCTCTAATCATTAATTAAACCATCATAGTTTTATATATATATATATGCACATTATTATAAATATAGTTTGGATATGTACATATTAATATGACACATAAGTTAATATAAAAGAAATGTAAATGAACTTTTAATTAAATCCTTATTTTAAACTCAAGCTAAAATATATCTTTTTAAATAAATAAGAAATTATCCTTGTTGTTAAAAATTTAAACATAAGACAATTTGGTTTGTAAAAATATATATAGAGTTAAAATAAAATCCACTAGCATATAAGCATATAATACATTTATTTGGATCAAAACATAAGTTATTTATAAACAAATGTTTACATACATTCTCACTTGTATATTTATTAAAGTTTAAAAGCTTATTTATATGAAAACAAACATTTTTATATACATGTAAATCTACTACATAAATACATATATATGACTTAGAAGAGATAACACTTGTAAACATCATAATGTATATTTAGGACATTTGTAAATTGGAATGTATATGTGAAAGCTAAATAATCAATCTAAGGACAAGTGGCTTTATTTGTTTTTCTTTGATAATTAAAATTTAAAAATTTAAAAAAATATGAAGAAGAAATCTGTTTTTACCTTTCAGCTCAATTTCAACTAAAATTTATACAAACCAAAAGAAAAGGAAATGAAACCTGGAAATTCAAATCCGAGACAAGAAATCAAAGGCAAATGCAACATCAGGTTCAAGCAAAAACAAATAAAAATATGGATTTAATTCAAACTGAAAGTTATCTGGAATCTACATCAAATGCATGTTCAACTCAATGCAAAGATTTAAGCTTCAGGCAAATCAAGGTCGAACTCAATTTGGTCTCTGTTTCAACAAATCAAGTGAGTAAACCGCTACTCTTTTTAATGTTAAACCTGTTTGAAAATGCATGCTTGTGAGTAAACAAATTTATTTGAAAAGTTTTAGATCTGTTTAAATATATAGATGCATGTTGTAATTCCTTGAAGTGAATATGATAAGTGATTGTATGATTGGTTAAACAGAAATGCATGTATATATGTAGGTGGATGTTTGTATGCATGTCTGGAACAATGTTATTTGCTCTGTTCTTAGTTCTACCGTTTTAAAATATGTTCAAAATCAAATTTGCTCACCCTCTAATCTTCTTTAAGATTTGATATATAAACAAAGCTTGTTAGTAATAACAAGATAATGGAATTAAAAATGTTTCCAGTAAGAATCTGATGGTCATTGCAATAAAAAGGAAGAAGAACAGTAGGATTCAAACTTTAACAAAGATTCGACCTCAACAAATTAGTGTTTCATGATTATAATCTGATTCATGATCAAAATCTAGGATTTTTAAAAATGAAATCATAAATTTTAAGTTTGTAAATCACGAGATATTGCTTGTTGATCGGAAATTGGGTTTCGAGTAATTTTTGATGATCGGGAAATTTTGGGGTCGCGTGTTCATGGATGAAGCAAGCCAGAAGGTAGGCGACGTCAGGAAAATTGATAGCTGGATCTATCATCCACCGTGGTGGCCGGACGATGAAGTTTTAGGGTTCGACTGTCAGATTGGGTCGACGTTGATTTTTGAGGTCATGTGTTGACTGGGGAGCATCGGAAGCGATCACATGTGGGGAAACGGAGCGTGATGATGTGGGGCAGCTTTTGGGTTGGTCGGCGTGGGTGCCGGTGGTCGGAGGCAAAGGCTAGAAGTGATTTTCCGATGGGGTATGAGTTCCAGTTTTTGGTCGAAGGGCTTGTTTTTGTTTTGCTGGTGAATTCGTCGATCTGGATGGTCGAGTGGGTAGGCGAGGTCGACTGGTCTGGGTTCGAAAAGATGGTCGGAGGAGTGTGGAGTCGACGTGCATGTGCACGCGTGCACGAGTATCTTCATGTATCTGGTTTGGTTGTAGTTTGGGGAAGAAGCATTCTTCACGGGTCAGACCGAGTATTACAGACTTTCAGGTCAGGTCGTTCTGAAGCTCAAGAAGGAGAGCTGGATGGAGGAACGTATGGAGTGTATTCCGTTGTGATATATTGTTGTTGACTGGGATAAGTTAATTTTTAACTATCCGGTTTATTTGTGATTGGATGTAACTTTGATGTATTGATGTAATTGACTGATACAACTATTCTTTATGTAAAGAATATTATTTGATATTATATTTTTATCCGCTGCGAATGTGAGAATCTGTGTTTTGGTGTTTCTGTTTCTTCTTCTTCTTCTATCTCTTTCTTCTTTTCCATAACTATCTGGAATTTTCACGATCGAAAATTCCGGGTCGTTACAGTTGACGACCTGACTTTCATCGACCAGAAAGTCGTATCATCTTGAAGAAAGAAAGGGATAGAAAAGATAGAAAAGAAAGAAAGAAAGAAACAACATCAAAATCTCAACAGCGGAATGAATAAATTATATTAATCACATAAGTATTACATAGTATACAACATCCATCAGAGTTATACAGCTTATACATCACATACTAGACAGTTATAAACATCTGTCTAGACAATACAACTCAAATACAACACAGAGATACCAACACAGCGGAACACTATATATATCTACAACGCTGAAGCCTCCTGCTCCATTGCTCCTCCAGAATTCGTCAAAGCTAACCTGAATCCCTTGGCTACTCGTAAAAATTTGAGACCTGTGACGACCCTGAAGACATCCGAAAACTTCTCCAAAAACTCAAGAGAACACTCAACTATCGCAAGTCACTTTTGCGATCAATCCAGCCTAATTTCAAAGAAAACTGTTCTCTCTTTACCAATCAGAATAGCTTACACTTATCTATCCAAAATCAAATCTCCGACTTCGGAATCCAAATTCCTCCGTCTCTTATCCACAAAATTCTTTAGACGATCCTGGGCTGCCTACATCCTTCGTGATCAGCTCATCCTTCGCTGATGCCTCTAAAAACAAACTAGACCAAAAACAACCCAACACAATGATCTCCTCAAGATCAACCAAGACCAAGAACACCAACTCTACTCACAAACATCAGAAGATTGAACTAACTTCTCCTATCCGGAAAAGATAAAACAGATGCACTCCCAAACTGCTTCCGCTGCATAACTGTGATATGAGGTAGAATGAAAATGCTGATGAAGAACACGAGCACAAACTGGACAACACATCCCAGAAATATGGTCCAACAAATCCATAAAGATAAAACTTCTGGAATCCTAGTCGATACAAAAACTCAATCTCCAGATGCAGACAAACCTCTGATTATTTAATTAATTAAAGTTTTAACTGTAACTTAATTAATCTTTAATTACTTGATTAATTAATCTTTAATTATTAATTTAAAATCTAATCTTATCAAATTAATGATCCTTAATTCCAAATTAATTATTCCTAATTAATTAACTTAAACCTTAATTAATTAATTTAAAACTCATAATTACTAATTTAATTAATGTACATATCCAAATTGTGAAATTGAATAAAGTTTTATAAATTAAATTGTTTTAACAACTTTAATTGTTTAAAATGTATTTTAAAATAATTTGAATTTAAAATGAATTTGGTTTTAAACTCTTGTAAATTCCTTTTATAAGATAAGTGTGTCTTTAACATATGATTTTAAAAGTTTGTAAATGGTTTTTAAACTTTGTTAAAGTTAAAATTGTATTCATTTTAAAATCTTATATTTAAAATGAAATTTAAAAGTAAATTTGAAAGTAAAATGTTTTCAAATGTTTTGTTATTGATAATTTAATCATTAATAAGAATAAAGTTTTATCTTAAAGTTAATTAGGATTTAATGATTTGGATTCATTAAATTAGTAAGATAATTAAAAATGGATAATTAATTAATTTAATTAATTAATGATATGGATGATTAATTAAGTAATTAAGAGTTTTAAATTAATTAATTAAAGTTTAAGACTAATTATTTAAGGAATAATTAATTTGTAATTAAGGATCATTAATTAGATAAGATTAGATTTTTAATTAATGATTAAGAATTAATTAATGAAGTAAATAAGGATTAATTAAGTTATAGTTAAAACTTAATTAATTAAATAATTAGAGGTTAATTAATTGGTAATTAAGATTTATTAATTTGAAATTAATAATGATTAATCTAAGTTAATTACTTAAGAAGAGTAATCAAAGAATTTTTAATAGTAAATGAAGGTCATTAACTTGAGATTATTTAATAATTAATTAATGTGATTAATTTTGATGATTAATTAGATTAATTAATTAAGGATAATCATTTGTGAAATTGGTTAAGTATAATTACTTAATGAAAGTAATTAAAGGAATTAATTACTTAAGGTAATTAATTAAATAAATTTGATAAGTTTAAATTAATTAATTAAGTTTAATTAATTTAAGACGATCAATTGGTGATTTGATAAGTATAATTACTTAAATGTAATTAATGAACTGTAATTACTTAGGGAAGTAATTAAAGGTAATTACTGAATGGAATTAATTAAAGGAGATTTATTAATGGAAGTAATTTGAGTTTAATTTTTTTTTGTAATTAATCAAGGGATTAATTAAATATAATAAATTAAGGAGTAATTAATTAATTAATGAAGAAATTAAGGGAAGTTAATTACTGGATGAGATTAATCAAAGGTGATCAATAAATGTGGTTTAATTAAAGATTAATTACTTAATGTAATTAATTTAAATAGGATAATTAATTAAGAGTAATTAGGGATCATTAATTAATATAATTAATGATGTAATTAAGGGTTGATTAATTAAAACTAATTAATCAATAATAAGTGATTAAAGAGTAATTAATTAATGTAATTAATTAAGGATTAATGTAATTAATTATAATTAATTAATTAATGAAGTAATTAAAGGTTAATTACTGTAAATGGTTAAGGATAATTAATTTGTGACATTAATTAAATGCTAATTACTTGAAAGTAATTAAAGAATAATTAATCGAGGATGATTAATTAAGATGGAAATTAGAGATGATTAATTAAATTGGTTTGTAATTGATTTATGGTTATGATTAGCAGGATTTATAGAATGAAGTAATTAATTTAATTTATTTTAAATTAATTAGAGATGAAGTAATTAATTTAATTCATTTTAAATTAATTATAGATGGTGTGATTATTAGATCATTGCTTATGTATGAATGGATGATATTGATTGCCTTAAATGGTTTGAGATCTCAGATATGAGATAAGTGATGTTGTGTGATATGGATGCTTTGGTTGAAGTGTGATGATAATATGAATTATCTATTTGTGACGATAATGTAGATTACCTATTATGATATTGTGAATTATCTATCTGTGTGTATATAGATAATTGAATTGAATTGTTTTAACTTTAAAACAACTTGGCCTTAAAGATACGTTTGGATTTCGATGAGACCGGGATCGGGTTTCCAAATTTGGATATCTGAAAACCACATCGATCCAAATTAACGATAGGTCGTGAATTTCAAGTGAAGATGAAGATTCAGAGTGCAAGGGTTATTGTCGTTAACTCTGAGGGTGATTCCAAAATGAGTGTAACGAGATAATGCCTTCGGTTTCGTTCGAACCCGGAACGGACTTGTATGGATTGAATGCTTTCAGAACATCGTTAGGTGGATGATGAGCATTCTAAGATAGATGTGTTCTATTTAAAGGTAATCATTGCCTCAAGCCTCATCAACCGGGAATGGCTAAAACAGGGGAGGTGCAGCAAGGTTAAGTGGGTCGCGCTCAAGTAGGACAAGATTTTCCCTTGTCTAGAGGTTCCTTTTTATTCGGCTTAGTGGACAGTTGGCGACGGCCATCTGCGGGGTTGTCTTGTTCGGGACTATCCAGTAAGGGATGGTTCCGGCCTTGTGTTGCAGGGGATTGGGAGTGATCCTCGGTACGGTGATCTAGGCCCCGTACTGTGATGGGCGGTACCCCAGTAGCCCTGCCATTGTATGGAATCCAATCTCCAATAAGTGATCTCGGACTTGATTGTATACCTATTGTGACGACCCGTAATTTCGAGTAGTTTAAGATGACAACAATCCACACATGTCAACGTAAATTACTCATAACTACGAATTATCAATGGAGTTTATAAATGAAAATCAACACATATCACAGACACAGAATAAGTTACAAAGTTCGCAGCGGAATACAAATAGTACATAAGTAGTTCATGAAGCTACTCAATAAGTTACAACAAAGTTCCAAATCAAAAGAGCTGAAATAGAAATACATAGATGTCTAATAATAGTACATGCAAACTGAAATAGGGAAATAATATATAGATGGGGTCTTCAAAGTCTTCGGCTCCTCAAAATATGCTCTTTAAAATAGTGCAATCCTCAGGCTGACCCGAGCATACAAAAAGCAAACACTCGAGTCAGGACTAATGTTCTTATCAAGTCAAATAACTCAAGTGCAATAAGATACAATGTAACTCAAGGTAATTATGGTATTTCCTCCTTGTGGATCCGTTAAATCATTCACAAAAGTAGAATACGCTATATATGTAATGTCTATCAAGTAAAATAAATATTTTTCATAGTGTTAAGGCTTTACATTGATCCCCCTTAACACATTTTTAAGCACTAGTGTACAGTTTGCATATAACACACCAGTAAACCGTCAGTGGATAGTGACGTGCCGTGATACACTAACACTAAATCAAAATCGTAGTGGTCGCGCATAAGGTTAAAAGTATGACAAGGCACGTGAGGCAATGCCCAAGGTAGGATACTACCGTTTCGCGTCTCCGGCTGGTGGTAACGCATCGCTGCTATGATCGCCCACCACATCACATCACTCCCAAATCAAGGGTGATCACCAATCGACAACAAAGTAGATATAGTATACGAAGGAGTGTGAATGCTAGAGGTAGCTAACCTCACTGGCACGGGTATGGCTCCTGTTTTAGTCATTTCAAATTTGACATGAGTGTCAAGGCATCCATTAACGTTCTCTTACTTCAAATCAGCAACGTACATCAAGTCCAACCACTTCGTTCTGGATCAACTCCACGAATATAGTTATTAAAGTGGTTCCGGTATCGACAGAGAGTATGTTCATATCCGACCCCGGTCTCTTTAATAACTAACGTTATTATTTCACCGATTGGTCATTTAATTTAACAAAATTTGTTTTTATTCGATATAATCTTTCACCCATTCACGAATAAAGAATCCATCATTCATTTTCAAAATATTATTTCATCCGAAATTTAGTTGACAAAATTCGAATTGGTTAAAATTTCCAATTAGATTTAGTTTCAATCAATTATTTAATTTTACTAAATTAAATATTTGAACACAAGCCATTTATCAATTCAACTTAGGTTTCAATTCAACTTAGTTCCAATTCGAATTTATCATTTATTTAATTTTACCGAATTAATATTTTTAATAACCCATTTATCAATTCAACTTAGTTTCAATTTAACTTAGTTTCAAGTCTAGTATCTACATTTCAAAACTCATTTATTTACCAATTTAATTAAATCAAAGTTTAATTAAATTATCAATTTATTAAGTTAGAAAAATTTCAATCTATTCCCTTTTCATTATTTCAATCTACTATTAAATTTCCAATTTAATTTATAACAAGATACAAATGTATTCCTATCACTTAATAATTTACCCACTTGAACAATTTATAAAATTTTATTACGACAAATCTTATAATTTCATTCTAAACAATTTCTTAATAAAATTCCCCTTTAAACAATTTCACAAACTTAGTTTTACATTAAATTAATTAAGATGAAGTCTTGATATTTAAATTCTTAAATTTTATCTTAACTTTATTATGATTCAAAACATCCCAAATTCCATTTTCCACAACGTTCATTTTTATTTAAATCAATTCAAGTGTTTTTAGAATCTATTCCATTCACTTTATTCCTAATCAATTTAAATAAATTCCAAAACCATTTTTATTTATTTTGATTTTAAGAATACACTTAACAAATTTTCAAAATTTGTTCATTTGTTTTTTTATTTCTAAAAATCCATTTACCATAATTTTAAAATCAATTCATTTGTTCGTTTTTAAATAATAGTTTCAAAAATCAATTTATTTGGCCAAATCGGTGATTTTATTTTAAATTTTCTAACCTAGGCCAAGTGATTTAAATTTTTGGGTATATATCATTTCAACCCTTATCCAAATTTGGATTTCAAGGTTTTTGGTTCACAATTATATAATATGGGAACTTGCAGTGTTATAACAGGGATGGTGTCAAAGTAAAGTACATAAAGTAAATGCATAAATTAAATAAACAATCATCACAATATTCATATTGGTCAATATTATCAATTTATGTAATTTTTCTAACATAAATTAAATCAATATTTACACTATCATTTCATATAATTTCTAACACATATTACTATGTGAAGATGAGGTAAATTTATGTACACAAATTTTATTCAAAATTTTATAGGTCAAAATTTTTCTAAGTGTTAACAACTGATAATATTAACATATTACTCTAGTTGTTACTTCATATAAAATAATTCAAATGTCAAATTTTTCAGTAAAATTTGTTATGCTATGAATTACTCAGAAAAAAAAGTGTCGGGTCAATCCAAGTAATATAGCTCGTCATTTCATGTGATTTACCACTCAATTTCTACAAATTTGAACTTGTTCGAACAGGTCTGGGTTCAACTTGGTGACAGTTTTTTAGGTACTGTAATGGTGTCCAAATGTCATGAAATTTTATAGGCATAAAGTTCAAGATGTCTACTTTAAACTGCAAAAAGATTTACTTCATTTGGGTAAAAGACCAGAGAGTTATGACGTCTCAAAGTTGGACTCAGGCTCTGTTTTTACACTAAAGTTCAGAGTTTAAATTAGTTTCGGGTGCTACTTTCATATATATTTTGCACAACCAAACGACAGTATTTTTCTGTAAAAATTTGCAGAATTAAACTATGAAACATTTTCCATTTTTCACAATTGGAATCGTCAAATTCCGGTGAGCCATTAGTGAGATACAAGGCCTTAAAGTTGGGGTTTTATCGCCGTTTCAGCACTTAGAAAAATTTACCGTTTTCACAATTTCAGTTATAACTAAATTTAACCAACAATTCACTACAACATCCATATACAAACATATTAACAAACAAGAACATTAGTCGTGAACGATATTCACCTTTCGTGGTTAGTGAAACTAGATCGACGAAGGCGAGAAGAGGCACGAATAGACGCACGGTGTCCCTACTAGAACTCAACTTGAACACTCCAACTAATTTCGACGAACAAGGCTCGCTGCGATCAAATGGAAATGAACACAAATTTAGTATTATAACCAAATATACATATATTCATATGTATACAATTATGGGTATAGTACTTACACTACAACACGAGCAAGAGGGAGGCTAGTGTGATGTAGCACGAGCGATGAGTTGATGGAGTTGTTGTTGAGGTCAAGGCGGAGCAGTGGGAGGCGTTTGCGGGTGTGCTGGAGGGTGGCGAACTGGCAGGAGGGCGCTGGGCGGCGGAGGAGTGGGGCGCTGGTGAAGGTGGAAAGGTTGGTGGTAGGGCGTGAGCTGGGCAGGGAAAGATGGAGCTTTACCTGATGAGTTTGGGTTCTTCCCCCTTTTTTTTTGTTTGTTTTAATTTTTTCTTTTTGAGTTATAATTTTTTGCTGTTGAATGAAAAGAGAAGTGAGGGGAGGAAGTATACGGGTGTTGAAGGCAGGTTTATTTTTGAGGAGATGAGTTGTACGTACAGTGTACAGTGTATGGCAGCAGGCACCTCTTCTGCTGGCCAATAGGAGAAGGAGGTGGGTAATCATGTTATGGGGAAGCCCAAAAGGCTTAGATTTTGTTCTGATGGGTGGAGATATTATCTAAGGTGTGGACGGCTGATGTGGCAGTGACGGGGCAGCTGAGGTGGAAGGTGAGGTGGCTGCTGAGTTGGAAGAAGTGTGCACCGATACGGACGACGTTTTTACTCATTTCGTCGCGAACCGGGTGTCAAAATACGCAAATGAATATACCAAAAAATTCGCCGCGACAAGACGGTCGCAATGGTATACAGATATTTACGTTTCGACAGACGGATCAAAATGGCGTTAGGGACGCCGATTTCTCTGATTTGAATTTAAGTATATTTGCTCTATGTTTGAAGCTGAAACAAAATTAGCCATAACTTCTTCGTTTCTTTACCGAATTTGATAATTTTGGATGGAAAGCTTAGAAACTTAGCTACAACTTTTGTTTTATTTATTTTGTCTGATTTCGGAGTTATCTATGTTAAAATTCCAATTATTCGTCGCTGTCCTCTAAATGCATAAGTTCAGTCTAAGTTTGATGTTTTTAGTAAAATGATCATAACTTTTGAACCAATGATCGGAATTCGATGATCTTGGTCATTCTGGAAACCTTGAATTATATGTAACAACTTTCATTCAGATTGTTTTAAACAATTTCAATGTTTGCTTGCTCAAAATAGCGGATTTTATCCGCTGTCCTGTGTTTTGTTCCATCTGTTAGTGCACTTATTGTTTTTAAACCACTTGAAAATTGTTTTGCATCGTTAAAATGAGCAAACGGAATCGGAATTGGACGAAACGAATTGAGTTATTTTTATTAGAAAACTTTCTACGACTTTTCTGTGTAAAAAAAAATTTGGATTTTAAATTTGGACAAATTTCACTAAACGGCTTGCTAGTTGACGTACAAAATTTGTGAACGTACAAATTTTGTATTTCAAAAATTAAAATTTTATTCAGGCGACTTCATTTAGACGTATTCACTATTTAAATTTTTAATTTCATATTCATGGTTTAAATTTTTAACTCATTAACGTTTATTTATTTATTTTTCATGAAAATTCAACTCAACTTTCATTAAATTTTTTTTTAAATTGGCTCCGAAATTCAGGTTGTTACAATCTCCCCTACTCAAAACTTTTCGTCCTCGAAAAGGAACAAGATAGGAGAATAAAAATAGAGCAGAAAGATATAACAGATTTGAAATAAGGTGTACCTGTCATTGTTTCAAACAATTCGGGATTTGAATCGCGAACGCTCTCCTTGGTTTCCCAAGTGCAATCACGATCATCGGTACTCCATTGAACTTTGATTAGATTGACTGTCTTTCTTCTAAGCTGCTTCGTACCTCTATCGACAATACGAAGTGGTGTACGCTCAACAGTGAGATTTGGCTCAATATCTAGATCTTCCAATAGAGCTGGTTGAACAATCATGGATGGGTCGTGCAAGTATTTCCGAAGATTAGAGACATGGAAAACATCGTGCACGCCAGAAAGTTTTTCTGGTAATTCAACTCTATAAGCTAATGTCCCAATCCTTTCAGAGATGCGGAAAGGTCCAATGAATCTAGGAGCTAGTTTTCCCTTCCTTCCAAAGCGGATTACATTTTTCAATGGAGAAATTTTGAGAAACACTTGATCTCCCACCGAAAATTCTAGATCCTTCCTTCTTCTGTCGGCGTATTTCCTTTGCCTATCTTAAGCGATTTTCATATTCCTTCTGATTTCTTCTACTTTCTCAGAGGCTTCCATAATCATATCGGGACCAAGCATGATTCGGTTGCCTGATTCTATCCAACAAGCTGGAGATCTACACGATCGTCCGTATAGAGCCTCGATTGGAGCCATCTTGATGGTAGCCTGAGTTTCAAAGATAAAATTCATTGGTTGACAATTTATTATCATCTTTATTATTTTAAATTCAAATTTATTACCTGGTAGCTGTTGTTATAAGTGAATTCAACAAGATGAAGGTGGTCTTCCCAAGATCCACCGAAGTCTAAGATACACGCTCTAAGAAGGTCTTCGAGAATTTGATTTACCCTCTAGGTTTGCCCATCAGTCTGAGGATGGTAGGCGGTACTCAGATTTAGCCTAGAGCCCAATAAATTTTGGAATTCTTCCCAAAATTTGCTAGTGAATATGGGATCTCTATCGCAAACAATGCTAGTAGGAACACCATGAAGTCGAACAATCTCCTTCATGTAAATCTCAGCTAAACTCGAAGCTGTACGAGTAGCTTTTACTGGGATAAAATGAGCCGACTTGGTCAGTCTGTCTATGATTACCCATATGCTCACATTACCTCTTCTGGTTCTTGGCAAACCATCTATGAAGTCCATAGATATCTGTTCCCACTTCCAACTAGGAATCTCAAGTGGTTGTAGCAAACCGGCAGTCTTCTGGTGACCAGCTTTTACTTGTTGGCAAGTAGCACATCTAGTAATGAAAGTAGAAATATCACGCTTCATTCCACTCCACCAGTATAGTTTCTTCATATTCTGAAACATTTTATTGACCCCTGGATGGATAGAGAGTACGGAATGATGATTTTCTTTAAGCACTTCCTGCCTTAGACCATCAACATTTGGAACACAAATTCGATTATTGATTTTCAAAACTCCATCTCTATCGATATGTGCACCCCAGTCCTTATTCTCACCACCTTCTTTGTTAAGAATAACTTCTTTGATACGCTTGAGCAACGTATCCTCATATTGTTTAGCCACAATGCGGTCCATAAGAGTTGGGGAGATAACAAGCTGATACATCATCGCTTCAATAAGATTATTAAGCATTGCATTGTTTCTACTCAAAGCGTCGGCTACCACATTAGCCTTGCCCGGAGTATAATTGATGTCAAGGTCATATGAAGCTAGAAATTCGAGCCATCGAACTTGTCTTTGGTTGAGATCTTTTTGGGAGAAGATATACTTGAGAGATTTGTGATCGGTGAAGAGTTTGAATTTAGTTCCCAAGAGATGGTGTCTCTATAGCTTTAGAGCAAAGACAACCGCAAGGAGTTCTAGATCATGGGCTGCATAGTTGACCTCGTGGATCTTTAATTGTCGCCCCGCATAGGCAATGACTTTACCATGTTGCATTAGGACGGCTCCTAATCCTTCTCTGCAAGCATCTGTGTATACGGTTAATCCTTCGCTCCCATCAATAACAGTGAGGACAGGGGAGGAGGTTAGCTTGCGTTTGAGCTCATTGAAAGCGGCTTCACACTTCTCATTCCAATTGAATTTTACACCCTTTCGGGTTAATGCAGTGAGAGGTGCAGAAATTCGAGCAAAATTTTCTATGAATCTTCGATAATACCCCGCAAGACCTAAGAAGCTACGGATATCCGTAGGAGTCTTGGGAGTTTCCCAATCCTGCAAATTCGAGAGAAGTGAATTTCGAATTTAATAAGATATGAAGGTTTGGTTTAAAAGAAAGAATAAGATAGAGCTTACATTGATTACGGCGATCTTAGCTGGATCGACCGAAATCCCATTTTCAGAAACAACATGACCAAGGAATCTGACTTCATCTCTCCAAAAGTGGCATTTGGAGAACTTGGCCTTCAACTGATGATTTTGAAGAGTTTCAAGAACGAACTTGAGGTGTTTTTAGTGCTCCTTCTCGGTTTTAGAAAAGACCAATATATCATCAATGAAAACTAGAACAAATTTGTTGAGAACATCTCGGAATACTCGGTTCATAAGGTCCACAAAATAAGCTGGAGCATTAGTTAAGCCGAACGGCATAACTAACCATTCATAGAAGCCATCTTCTGTACGGAAAGTTGTCTTAGGAATGCTTTCCTCAAAAATTCTGAGTTGATGGAAACCGGTTGCAAGATCGAGTTGAGAAAATACTTTGGCTCCATGGAGCTGATCGAACATGTCATTAATACGAGGCATGGGATAGCGGTTCTTGTGGGTGAGCTTGTTTAGCTCTCGGTAATCTACGCACATTCTTAATGAGCCATCAGATTTTGTGACGAAAACGACTGCTGCTCCCCATTCTAATCGGCTTCTCCGAATGAGTCCTTTAGAGAATAGATCTTCAATTTGGACTTTCAATTCAAATTTCTCTTTGGGTGCCATTCTTCTTGGAGGGAGAACTACAGGTCTAGCTCCAGGAATTAGATCAATGCGAAACTCAATTTCGCGGTGAGGCGGTAAAGAAGTGACTTCACCGAATACATCTGGGAAGAGTTTGACAACCGGAGTAGAGCCAAGGTCATCAAGATGAGAGTCAAGTGAGAAAATAAAACTTCCCACACATTCTTGAGGTGATTTGCATTTGATTATCAAAGGTGTACCCTTGTCATCGATTAGAGAGACAATACGGTCCTTGCAAGAAATAACTGCTTCGAATTTTTTATCCCAATCCGCACCAAGTAATATATCAAAAGCATCGAAGCCAAGGACATAGAAATTTGCAGTGAATGAATGTCGGCCTGTTGTGAGCCTTACTTCTTCACAAATCATGTGAAGATGGGCGGGACCGCCAATTGGATTTGATACACATAAAGATTTGGATGCATATTCGGGTTTTAGAATTTGTTCAAGTTTGTTGCATAAATGTGTAGATACGAAACTATGAGATGCACCAGTATCAAATAAAACACGAACAGGGCTAAGATGTAAAGAGAAGGTGCCTTGAAGAGTACCTTTTTCATCATCTGGCTTAGGAGCTGAGGTGGAAATAGCAACTGGGGTGGAAATAGCAAAGACTCCAGAAGGTGTGCCCCGCTTCTGAAAAGGACAGTCCTTCTTGATATGGCCCGGTTGCAAACATACATGGCAAAGGTCTTTCCTAGTCTGCTGTGGTGGTGGAACTGCAGCTCTTGCTGAAACTGGGCAGCTATTGGCATAATGCCCCTTCTGGTGGCAGTTGAAGCAGGTAATGGAAGAGATGTCAATAGGCTTCTTCTGAGAATAGCCTATGCCAGTGGTCCTCTGCCAATTCTTCTTTTGTTGCTCGAAGTTCGGCTTCCTCTTCCCAGTATGGCTGGAAGACGGCTGAGAAATAGGGGCTTTTCCCCCCGGTGTAACCTTCAGATTCTCATATCTGAGGGCCATGTCCATCAAGGCTGTGAAGGTGCCATGGATGTGACTAGTGAGGTAGCTCTAAAATTCTGGACGAGCTCCTGAAATGAACTTCTCATTTTTCTTGAGAGGTGTGTCGATCAAGCTGAGATCGAATCTGGATAGCTCGTTGAACTTGCGCTCATACTCTGAAATAGTCATGGGTCCTTGTCGGAGATCCATGAAAGTCCGGTAAAGTTGGGATTTCCCGGCTTCGGGCATCCACTGAGTGATGAATGAGTCCCTGTACCATGGTATGAGGTTGAGTCAAAATTTGAAGAAGTAGAAACAAATGAAAAGGAATTTTCTTATAATATAATTTCACCTAAACTGGGCCCAAGTGATGTCTTCCTCGGCGGTCTGGGCGGTAACGGATTCCCACCAATCATGGGCGGCATCCTGAAGTTGCCATGCGGCAAGCTGGCGCTTCTGCGCGTCTGTAACCTCTAGCCCGGTAAATATCCTCTCAATGCTCTTAAGCCACTGCTGGGCTTCTATGATGCCCTTGGAACCTGTGAATTTGGTTCCTCCTAGTTGAGAGTACTCCTTACTAAGGATGGTGAAACGGACAGCTGGGGCTGGTGCAACGGGTGCAATGACTGCTGCAATGGGTACAGGTGTATTTCCATGACCCCTACCACGAACATTCCTACGGTTGCTCATCCTGAAAAGTTAAGAGTGGATTAGAATAAAAGATAGATAAATTTAACTTAAGGAATCTTAAGCAAATTAATTCAAGCTACGGAAGTGGATACAAATGAATAGAATTTGAAAGAGATTTGAAGCTTAAAGCATGTGTTCTCAATGGTGATTTCTACTCATTCTAGGGTATGATTACCCCATCTCTAATGAGTTTAAACTCCACAGCTAAGGTTTTCGGGAACCAAAGCTCTGATACCAACTGTGACGACCCGTAATTTCGAGTAGTTTAAGATGACAACAATCCACACATGTCAACGTAAATTACTCATAACTACGAATTATCAATGGAGTTTATAAATGAAAATCAACACATATCACAGACACAGAATAAGTTATAAAGTTCGCAGCGGAATACAAATAGTACATAAGTAGTTCATGAAGCTACTCAATAAGTTACAACAAAGTTCCAAATCAAAAGAGCTGAAATAGAAATACATAGATGTCTAATAATAGTACATGCAAACTGAAATAGGGAAATAATAGATAGATGGGGTCTTCAAAGTCTTCGGCTCCTCAAAATATGCTCCTCAAAATAGTGCAATCCTCAGGCTGACCCGAGCATACAAAAAGCAAACACTCGAGTCAGGACTAATGTTCTTATCAAGTCAAATAACTCAAGTGCAATAAGATACAATGTAACTCAAGGTAATTATGGTATTTCCTCCTTGAGGATCCGTTAAATCATTCAAAAAAGTAGAATACGCTATATATGTAATGTCTATCAAGTAAAATAAATATTTTTCATAGTGTTAAGGCTTTACATTGATCCCCCTTAACACATTTTTAAGCACTAGTGTACAGTTTGCATATAACACACCAGTAAACCGTCGGTGGATAGTGACGCGCCGTGATACACTAACACTAAATCAAAATCGTAGTGGTCGCACATAAGGTTAAAAGTATGACAAGGCACGTGAGGCAATGCCCAAGGTAGGATACTACCGTTTCGCGTCTCCGGCTGGTGGTAACGCATCGCTGCTACGATCGCCCACCGCATCACATCACTCCCAAATCAAGGGTGATCACCAATCGACAACAAAGTAGATATAGTATACGAAGGAGTGTGAATGCTAGAGGTAGCTAACCTCACTGGCACGGGTATGGCTCCTGTTTTAGTCATTTCAAATTTGACATGAGTGTCAAGGCATCCATTAACGTTCTCTTACTTCAAATCAGCAACGTACATCAAGTCCAACCACTTCGTTCTGGATCAACTCCACGAATATAGTTATTAAAGTGGTTTCGGTATCGACAGAGAGTATGTCCATATCCGACCCCGGTCTCTTTAATAACTAACGTTATTATTTCACCGATTGGTCATTTAATTTAACAAAATTTGTTTTTATTCGATATAATCTTTCACCCATTCACGAATAAAGAATCCATCATTCATTTTCAAAATATTATTTCATCCGAAATTTAGTTGACAAAATTCGAATTGGTTAAAATTTCCAATTAGATTTAGTTTCAATCAATTATTTAATTTTACTAAATTAAATATTTGAACACAAGCCATTTATCAATTCAACTTAGGTTTCAATTCAACTTAGTTCCAATTCGAATTTATCATTTATTTAATTTTACCGAATTAATATTTTTAATAACCCATTTATCAATTCAACTTAGTTTCAATTTAACTTAGTTTCAAGTCTAGTATCTACATTTCAAAACTCATTTATTTACCAATTTAATTAAATCAAAGTTTAATTAAATTATCAATTTATTAAGTTAGAAATTTTTTAATCTATTCCCTTTTCATTATTTCAATCTACTATTAAATTTCCAATTTAATTTATAACAAGATACAAATGTATTCGTATCACTTAATAATTTACCCACTTGAACAATTTATAAAATTTTATTACGAAAAATCTTATAATTTCATTCTAAATAATTTCTTAATAAAATTCCCCTTTAAACAATTTCACAAACTTAGTTTTACATTAAATTAATTAAGATGAAGTCTTGATATTTAAATTCTTAAATTTTATCTTAACTTTATTATGATTCAAAACATCCCAAATTCCATTTTCCACAACGTTCATTTTTATTTAAATCAATTCAAGTGTTTTTAGAATCTATTCCATTCACTTTATTCCTAATCAATTTAAATAAATTCCAAAACCATTTTTATTTATTTTGATTTTAAGAATACACTTAACAAATTTTCAAAATTTGTTCATTTGTTTTTTTATTTCTAAAAATCCATTTACCATAATTTTAAAATCAATTCATTTGTTCGTTTTTAAATTATAGTTTCAAAAATCAATTTATTTGGCCAAATCAGTGATTTTTATTTTAAATTTTCTAACCTAGGCCAAGTGATTTAAATTTTTGGGTATATATCATTTCAACCCTTATACAAATTTGGATATCAAGGTTTTTGGTTCACAATTATATAATATGAGAACTTGCAGTGTTATAACAGGGATGGTGTCAAAGTAAATTACATAAAGTAAATGCATAAATTAAATAAACAATCATCACAATATTCATATTGGTCAATATTATCAATTTATGTAATTTTTCTAACATAAATTAAATCAATATTTACACTATCATTTCATATAATTTCTAACACATATTACTATGTGAAGATGAGGTAAAATTTATGTACACAAATTTTATTTAAAATTTTATAGGTCAAAATTTTTCTAAGTGTTAACAACTGCTAATATTAACATATTACTCTAGTTGTTACTTCATATAAAATAATTCAAATGTCAAAATTTTCAGTAAAATTTGTTATGCTATGAATTACTCAGAAAAAAAAGTGTCGGGTCAATCCGAGTAATATAGCTCGTCATTTCATGAGATTTACCACTCAATTTCTACAAATTTGAACTTGTTCGAACAGGTCTGGGTTCAACTTGGTGACAGTTTTTTTAGGTACTGTAATGGTGTCCAAATGTCATGAAATTTTACAGGCATAAAGTTCAAGATGTCTACTTTAAACTTCAAAAAGATTTACTTCATTTGGGTAAAAGACCAGAGAGTTATGACGTCTCAAAGTTGGACTCAGGCTCTGTTTTTACACTAAAGTTCAGAGTTTAAATTAGTTTCGGGTGCTACTTTCAGATATATTTTGCACAACCAAACGACAATATTTTTCTGTAAAAATTTGCAGAATTAAACTATGAAACATTGTCCATTTTTCACAATTGGAATCGTCAAATTCCGGTGAGCCATTAGTGAGATACAAGGCCTTAAAGTTGGGGTTTTATCGCCGTTTCAGCACTTAGAAAAATTTACCGTTTTCACAATTTCAGTTATAACTAAATTTAACCAACAATTCACTACAACATCCATATACAAACATATTAACAAGCAAGAACATTAGTCGTGAACGATATTCACCTTTCGTGGTTAGTGAAACTAGATCGACGAAGGCGAGAAGAGGCACGAATAGACGCACGGTGTCCCTACTAGAACTCAACTTGAACACTCCAACTAATTTCGACGAACAAGGCTCGCTGCGATCAAATGGAAATGAACACAAATTTAGTATTATAACCAAATATACATATATTCATATGTATACAATTATGGGTATAGTACTTACACTACAACACGAGCAAGAGGGAGGCTAGTGTGATGTAGCACGAGCGATGAGTTGATGGAGTTGTTGTTGAGATCAAGGCGGAGCAGTGGGAGGCGTTTGCGGGTGTGCTGGAGGGTGGCGAACTGGCAGGAGGGCGCTGGGCGGCGGAGGAGTGGGGCGCTGGTGAAGGTGGAAAGGTTGGTGGTAGGGCGTGAGCTGGGCAGGGAAAGATGGAGCTTTACCTGATGAGTTTGGGTTCTTCCCCCTTTTTTTTTTGTTTGTTTTAATTTTTTCTTTTTGAGTTATAATTTTTTGCTGTTGAATGAAAAGAGAAGTGAGGGGAGGAAGTATACGGGTGTTGAAGGCAGGTTTATTTTTGAGGAGATGAGTTGTACGTACAGTGTATAGTGTATGGCAGCAGGCACCTCTTCTGCTGGCCAATAGGAGAAGGAGGTGGGTAATCATGTTATGGGGAAGCCCAAAAGGCTTAGATTTTGTTCTGATGGGTGGAGATATTATCTCAGGTGTGGACGGCTGATGTGGCAGTGATGGGGCAGCTGAGGTGGAAGGTGGGGTGGCTGCTGAGTTGGAAGAAGTGTGCACCGATACGGACGACGTTTTTACTCATTTCGTCGCGAACCGGGTGTCAAAATACGCAAATGAATATACCGAAAAATTTGCCGCGACGAGACGGTCGCAATGGTATACAGATATTTGCGTTTCGACAGACGGATCAAAATGGCGTTAGGGACGCCGATTTCTCTGATTTGAATTTAAGTATATTTGCTCTATGTTTGAAGCTGAAACAAAATTAGCCATAACTTCTTCGTTTCTTTACCAAATTTGATAATTTTGGATGTTTTGGAAAGCTTAGAAACATAGCTACAACTTTTTTTTTATTTATTTTGTCTGATTTCGGAGTTATCTATGTTAAAATTCCAATTATTCGTCGCTGTCCTCCAAATGCATAAGTTCAGTCTAAGTTTGATGTTTTTAGTAAAATGATCATAACTTTTGAACCACTGATCGGAATTCGATGATCTTGGTCATTCTGGAAACCTTGAATTATATGTAACAACTTTCATTCATATTGTTTTAAACAATTTCAATGTTTGATTGCTCAAAATAGCGGATTTTATCCGCTGTCCTGTGTTTTGTTCCATGTGTTAGTGCACTTATTGTTTTTAAACCACTTGAAAATTGTTTTGCATCGTTAAAATGAGCAAACGGAATCGAAATTGGACGAAACGAATTGCGTTATTTTTATTAGAAAACTTTCTACGACTTTTCTTTGTAAAAAAAATTTGGATTTTAAATTTGGACAAATTTCACTAAACGACTTGCTAGTTGACGTACAAAATTTTTGAACGTACAAATTTTGTATATTTCAAAAATTAAAATTTTATTCAGGCGACTTCATTTAGACGTATTCACTATTTAAATTTTTAATTTCATATTCATGGTTTAAATTTTTAACTCATTAACGTTTATTTATTTATTTTTCATGAAAATTCAACTCAACTTTCATTAATTTTTTTTTAATTGGCTCCGAAATTCAGGTTGTTACACCTATTATGCTGGAATTTAATGAATGTAACAATTTCGGCTATGTGAATATTTATTTGAGAATCCTAGACACTATTATAATATAACTGGATTTCCTATCAAATGTTTTGGTTATCGTAAGGTAAAAACTTACCCGTGTTTATGTGTGGGAAGTCTTACGAGATACTTTTCTTTCCAAATGTTTTTCAAAGTTAAGTAACTTTAACCCGTTTACTCACACCAGACCCATGTCTGACCCAAGTGTTTATTTTCTGTTTTATTAAACTCTTGGGTACTCAAATTTTTACGAGTAATCAAGGGATTCAGGTTAGCTTTGACGAATTCTGGAAGAGATTTGGAGCAGGAGGCTTCAACATGTAGATATATATATATATATATATATATATATATATATATACACACACACACACACATATAGTGATTCCGTTGTGTTTGTGTTGAATCTGTATCTCTGTGATGTTTGAGATGTATGATAGGCAGGTGTTTATAACTGTCTAATATGAGATGTATAAGTTGTGTAACTCTGATGTATATGATACTATGTAATATCTTATGTGATATATTATATTTCATTCGTTCCGCTGTGAGATTCTTATATGTTGTTGTTCTTTCTTTCCTATCTTTTCTCTTTTCTATCCCTTTCTTTCTTAAATCATGATGCGTCTTTCTGGGCTAAGAAAGACGGGTCGTGACAGTGTTCGAGCACGAATAAGAGTGAGGAGGAGAGAGATGGTAGTTAGTTTAATTAAGTTATAATTGGTTTATAATTATAAACTTAAAATCGATAAATTAAAATTTGTATAACTCTCTTATACGAGGTCCAATGGAGACACGGATTTTTGGGTTGCACTCGTAATGATGAAAGCTTCGCGATGGAACTTGTTTTGTCAAATTCTGAGCATGTTGAAATTTGGGCTAAAATCGGACGTCGTTCGATTTTAGTTTCAAACTGGAACGCCTCGGTGACAACATGAATTTTGATGAGTTAACATCACCTTCAGTACGTTATATAGTTGATAAAAATTATTAATTAGATGTTGGACGATTTACTGTTTTATCAGTTGGTTTGATTTTGTTCTCGCCCATGGAGCGGATGACCTTTTAGATATACCCGCCTAGTAGCAGATGACCCATATTATATGATTATATACTGTTTTTGATGCAAAGGGATAGGTTGGAGGGATCAAACAGGATTCCCCACCATTGTTGATTTTAATTTTAATAATATTCCTGTCATATGAATTAATTGATATCCAACATGATTATTTGACACTATTGGATATGACATTGTTATATGTTCAAAAGCTGAAAACCTTGAAGTGATAGAAAATAAATATCGACATTGGTTAAACGTTGGGTAGTTATTGGCCTTAAATTTGTATTTTAAAAATACTACAAATCGCCATTTGAGTTGGAGTTAGTTTTTGAGAAAAGAAATGATTTTAAATCTGAAACCGGGTTTTGGAAATATTTTGTTTTAAAGGATTTAACTTCTATTTTACCCCAACCTTTTCATCTATCTTTTCTAAGTTATTTATTTATATTTAATATTGTTTTAAAGTTATTTATCAATATTTTAATATTTTGAAAAGTTAATCGTTTAAATAATTAATATGGCTTGAAATTAATAATAATGATTTATTATTAATGTTTTGGAAATTAATTATTACTATTTACAATAATGGTAATTTTTTTAATTATTATTGTTTATTTAATAATGTTTTGAAATTATTAATTATTATTTTAAAGATGTTTTGAAGTTGATAATAATTATTTATTTATAATGTTTATTGTTAATAATTTTTATTATATAATAGTGTTTTGAAGTAAATAATTTTTATTGATTTACAAATGTTTTCGAGACTTATAAACAGAGTTTTATAAACGGACTTGGGTTTTTTAAGAGGAGTTTCTATAAAATGGTTTGAAGGCTTAAAGGAAGATTATTTACAAGGTAAAGGAGTTTTATAAATGGTATAAAGAATTTTAGAAATGGGTTTATAGATTTATAAGTGGAGTTTTATAATTAGTTTTATGGATTTATAAAGAGTTTATAAATGACTTAATAAATGATCTAGAAATGTTTATAAACGGTTTTAGAGATTTATAAATAGCTTATAAATGATTTTAGAGATTTATAATGGAATTATAAATGATTTTAGAATTGTATAAAATGGGAAAATCTTTCTCAGTTTTGTGAATATACTTGTACCATTAAGATAAGTATATGGGTATTTTTCCAAGTATTGAAAATATAGGGATTTGTGGGTATATCTTTGTAAAGGTATTTTTATACAAGTAATTTACAAAGTAATTTTAATAAATGAAAGGATTAAATAAGGAGGTTAGGGGTTGCTTATGTGTTTAACCAATATGGTTTTTGTCTTTTTGAAATAAATCCTTGATTTGGATGTGTGGTTGTGGATAGTTATATAACCAACTATCAAATATATGGACCCAAAACATAACTTTGAAAATATCTAAGAGAAACATGCGAGTAATTATATGGCATAATCATCTTCGATGATGTTGTACCGTGCGTATAAATCTCGTTTTTTCTCCTAGGACAAATGATAAGGAAATCCGTTCACTAATGGTTAAGAGGTGATCTTCGCTCTTATCTTTGTCTTAAAGAACCGGGGTTGAGTTTACTGGAAATTATCGAAAGTTGTTTCGAAGAGACCGGGATCAGATCTGTTTCCATTGGTTGGATTAGAGTGATAGGGGGTTCTCGCTTTCTGTTTGGTGGCGAGCAAGTGACTCTTACCCTACACGTCCCGAAGAGGTAGTATAACACCTTGATGGGTTGGTTTGTTAGGTGCATACAGTCGCGAGGCTGACCGTAAAAGCAGATTCGAGGTACCAGTGTATGCCACGGTGGTTGTACCTACTGATGGTAAGCCGAAGGCCCATTCGTTATAGTTGGTATCAGAGTAAGGTTAAGCGAGAACCTTGGCTTTGGTGGGGATTACTCATTAGAGAAAGGGTCAGTAGCACCCTAGAATGAGTTTGAATGTGTGTGTGTGTATGAGCGCGTATTTGTTAGTGATATAAAAATATTTTATATTGTGTTGATTGATCTATTGAGTGGCTAACGGATTCTGGTCAATACTAGCAATTAATGTCATTGATAGGGGTCTCTAAACACTTGAACAAGGCCAATCGGCACAATATCGTTTTGAAATTAAGTAAAAGAAATAATTTTACTTTGATTATATTTTATATATAAAGGAATTGTTTTAGAAATTATTATAGAATATATGGTGTGTTTGGTTGTTAGTGAATGATAATATTTGATTACTATCATTTGTTGTTTGATGTCCGTGTTCTAAGTAAAGTTGTTATTATTATAATGTAAACAAGATAAACAATTAAGAAATGGTTTTATATAACCAAAGCGAAATTATATATATAAAGAAAATTTATAAATATGATTTGTAATAAAAAGGATTTAAAAGCTGAGAATTTGAGAATTTAAATCCCATTGATTTCAAAATTGTTTTTCAAAGTTTTGAAGAAATAATAATGATATTATTGTTATCCATAAAATATTCTCAAGAATAAAAGTATGAAAGAAGGAACACAAGAGCATTGGAACAGATCAGAAAGCATCAAGATGGTCTGGTTAATCATAGCTTCCGACAAGGAGCTTTCGACAAGGTCGAAGGCTATCTTTCGAAGTCCATATATCCCAAACCACACTAGGCATTTGGTTCTAACTCATTATATGCACGTTGGAGAAGTTTTCCAAGAAATCAACCCCTTTCGAAAGCATACATAGCCTTTCAAAATGGTTGGAGCCACTTTTGTCCATTAGGAAAGAGCTAAACACCTATTGGCAGAAGGTTGTAGTGCTCCAAGTCACTCAAGGAAAAAGGAGGTTTGGTTTTGATAACATCAAAGACAAGCATCCAAACCAACCATGAGGCGCATCAGCATTCAAGTCAAAGAGCACAACAACAAACCCTTTGACAACGTCGAAAGGTTATCAGACAATCCCTTTCGATAAGGTCGATAGGAAACAAAGCAAGAGAAGCTTGATCTCAAGCGGCAACAACAAAAAGAGAAAATCCATCCAACACACCTTTCAACAATGTCGAAAGGTACAATGAAGAAGGCAATTCTCAAAAATCAATAAAGGCGAAAGGATAGGATAGAATGAAGGAATTGCAAAAGCATGACAAAAGGGACCAACCTTTCGACAAGGCCGAAAGGTTCATAAGGGAAAGTATGGAGCAAACCTATCGACAAGGTCGAAGGGTTTATAAAAGCATATGAAGAGCCAATCTTTCGACAAAGTCAAAGGGTTCACAATGTCATATAGAAGGCAGACCTTTCGACAAGATCGAAAGGTTCGTGAAAGAATAAGGAAGACAAACCTTTCGATAAGGTCGAAAGGTTCATAATGGCATATGAGGGGCAAACCTTTCGACAAGCTCGAAAGGTTCGTAGCTGCATATAAAAGGGGAACCTTCTGACCCAGTCGAGAGCATGGAGTCGAAAGGGGGCCGCCTGCATCTGTAAATAAGACCCAAGGGGTCAAGTTTTGGGGATCCGAATTCTCTCACTCTAATCTTGTAACTTCTTAATCAAAGTATTGTAACCCTAATTGAGTGTGATTTGGGGAAAATTAAAAAAATGAAGCTTTTTTCCTAGATATAAAGGGAAGTCCTTGGCTTTGTTAATTTCTTTACTGTTTGCTTAAACCTTTGTTGGATTAACTCATATTTTCATGTTCAACCCCATCGGAAGGTTCTTGTCAACAAGATCGATAACACCTCTGCTACAAGTAACTTCTGCAACCTTCCAAAATCCTTAACTCTACAACCTAAACCTTTCGACTAGGTCAAAGTCTGGTAATCTTCCGAAGTGATTAACTTTGAGGCCTAAACCCTTCGACTAGGTCAAAGTCTGCTCTTTAAGTATAAATACCCGGACTTACAAGGTTTAATCTACAAGAGACCGCTCCCATACTTTTCAATAAGGATCAAATCAACTTCATATAAGTGTTTCCTGGGCAATTGACCAGGCAACTTAGTACTCGGCCTCCCCATCGATCGGTTAAACTATCGTTCGGCATCACGTTACAACCGGCATCCAAGAAGCACTCGGCGTCCAAGCTCATTCGGCGTCTATGGAACGTTCGGCATCAATGAGCGTTTGGCGTGTTAAGACCGTTCGGCACGAGCGCATCGTTCGGCATCTAAAGGGTGTTCGGCATGGGATAGCGTTCGGCATCTTGGAGCATCCGGCATCGAGAAACGTTCGGTATTGAATACCATTCAGCCAAAGAAGAACGCTCGGCATAAGATCGTTCGGCAGCCAAAGAACGTTCGGCCAAAGACATCGTTCGACCAAGAGACGTTCGACATATAAGGGACGTTCGGCATCCATGAACGTTCGGCCTACAAGGTACGCTCGGCATTCCCAGACTGTTCGGCATTCCAGCCTCATTCGACCTGCATCCATCACTCAACACCACATCTCGTCCGGTACATATCTCGTTCGGCAATCACCTGCAGCTCGTCATCCAAGGTCATTCAGTACAAACGGATGTTCGGCATTCAGAGTGTCTGGCCTCACCTCGTTCGGCATAAAGGGGGAGGCTCGGCATTCTGCCGTTCGGCCTATCTGGTTTGGCGCATAGAACTTACACTATTTGGACCGAGTTATTCAGCTACCAGGCCCACTAGAGAAGTCCAACCCACCTTCGTCTATAAATAGAGAGGCAAGGGCACAGTGAAATAGACCTTTATTTGAGAACACTGGGGAGACTCTGTCGCTTTAAAGACTCATCCTTTTTACTTAGCAATTGTATTCAAGTAGTTGGCAAACGTATTGTATCTGTAATCAATTATCAAGTGAAGCAATAAAGATTAACCTCAAAGTGGACATAGGCAGTTACGCCGAACCACTATAAATCTGGTGTTCTCGTCTTTGCATTCAATTTAGCATATTGATCTTTGTTTAAATGTACTTTCATCATTTATCTCTCTACACAATCTTTATCAACGAGGTTAGTGACCAATTTTGGTGCTAACACTTTGGTGCTTTCATTGAGAATCGAATTCTCAGACCTCAGGGATCTGCTTTGAAGCTACTGGATTGAATAAATCCCCCAAAGAAGATCCGATTCATTCGTAGGACGTCCGTTGAGTCTACTCAGAGTTCATACCGATAACTCTACAATGGCAAGACCACGTACCAGATCAGCCTCTCATAATGCGGACGCTCACGAGACTGCTAGCGTACAGCAAGCAGGGCCTAGCAATCAACAAGCAATTCTAGGTGCATGGACTACCGCCCAGGACCAAATGCCGGTTGTCACCAGAATAGAGTTCAACGACTTGATGAGAGAACTCAAGGAAAGCAGGAGACAACTCGGAGAGCAGATGCAAGCCAACGCCAACCTCATGGCACAACTCACTCAACAACAACATCAGAATGCTGGGGGCAATCCCGCTCCTTATTCTTCATCCGACAGCTCAACTTCGTCCGATGAACCTCCCAAGCGTAGACGCCGTAAGACTGAAACTACGCAGGTAGGTGCCGCTGTCCGAACAGCTGGAGACCGTGACCAAGCAGGAGCTGGAAACTTAGGAGCTGGAGTGCAGGTGGAGACTGGAGGCCCAGATCATCAAGATGCCAATGATGTCGAACCTCAAGATGCACATTTGGCAGATCGCCAGTAGAGGAGGCATCGGCCTAATCAATCACGTAGGACAGACTCCAACCTTCCACCTTCCATACAAACCCCAGACCTGACAGCCATGATCAGACAATTGATGAAAGAGAATCAAGGCTTATCAAACGACGATTGGGGAGTGTCCAGAAGTCATACTCCATTCACAGATACTGTTCTGCAGGCAGCATACCCTAGGAAGTTTAGTATGCCAACTATCCCAGCATATGAAGGAAAGACTGATCCCAGACAGCATGTCATGAGATACGAATGGATGATGGATTCAGCTAGAGTAAATGATGCAACCAAGTGTAGGTGCTTTCCAATAACTCTATCTGGGATCGCTACCATGTGGTTCACTAGACTTTCTCCACGGTTCGTATCCAGTTTTGAGGAGTTGGCGAAGAAATTTATAGAACAGTTCAGGATACATACTACTCGTCCAAAGGACGTGATGTCTCTATCAAGTGTAATCCAGGCTCCTAGGGAATCATTAAAGGAGTATTTACAGAGATTCCATGTTGCGGCGACTGAAGTCAGCAATCCCAATGATCATGCAATTCTTATGGCTGTGATGTGAGGTGTGGATCCGGATTCGGAGTTTGGAGACTAGCTGGCAGGAAAACCTCTGACTACGCTAGAGCGTTTTTACTCAAAGGCACATCAGTTCATAAGAAGAGAGGAAGCCAGGTGGGTAAGGCGAGATAAGGCACCGGGGCCTGTCCAGGAGTCCGTGAAAAGCAACATTGCTGTGAAGCAGTCCGGAGACAACTCAAGAAAAGCAACATTGCTGTGAAGCAGTCCGGAGGAAGAAATCAAGGGAAGAAGAGAGAAGCGGGGAAATGGAAGCTGAGAATTCCAACCTACAATGAGTACACCCCGCTAAATGCGTCTCTTGAGAACATTTACCTATCAACCTGCAATACCTTTCAATATAGAAAGCCACGTCCAAAGGAGTCGACCAAGGAACAAAAGCGGACCGGGAAGTACTGCCGCTTTCATGAGACTTATGGGCACAATACTGAAGAGTGCAGACACCTACACGACGCTATACAGAAGTTGATCAGGCAAAAAAAGTTACATGAGTTTGTGAAGAATCCGCAGGAAGGAGGACAGGGAACATCCAATCCAGGTCGTGCACCAGCTCCGCGTCATCCCGAGGAGCCTGACCGGACTATGGGCAGACTAGTCATAAACACGATCATCGGCGGGCCTCACCCTGCGGATAAGTACTGGCAAGAGATGGAGCGGTATGCTAGTTCCCTGAAGCATGTAGATTTCGAGTGTTGTTCCAACGTAGAGGATGGGTCCCCTGCTAAACAGCTGCGCGTGATGACAGACGATATAGTATTCAGGAGCAGAGATGCTGACCAAGTAGAGACTCCTACCATCGACCCGATGGTCATATCTACGACAATCGGGCCGGATTATGTGAAAAGAATTTTGATTGATTATGGAAGTTCTGTCAATATCATCTTCAAGAAGGCTTATGACCAGATGAAGATGGAGACGAAGGATTTGAAATCGTCTAAAGCTCATATACATGGCTTTAATGGCGCAGCGACCGATGCAGTGGGGTATGTTGAGTTACCAGTTGAATTGGGACAAGGTGAGCGTAGGAGGGTGCGAATCCTACCTTTCGTAGTTTTGGATGTGGATTCTCCGTACAATGTGTTCTTGGGTCGACCAGCCCTGGCTGAGTTTAGGGCAGCATTAGCTCCGTGGTGCTTGACTTTGAAGTTTCTGACTGACAAAGGAGTAGGTGTTGTTCATGGCGACCAGGCGACTGGTCGTGCATGTTATGTGGCTGAGCTCCGAGAGGCCCATCGGAGGGAGAAAGGAAAGGTTGCGGACAATCCCGTCCGCATCCATAATACCGACAATTGACAAGTGATGCCCAAGCCCTGGCTCGGGCATGATTCTCGGATCTTCAGAGACATAGATCCGAGAGACGACGATGAGAAACCCAGGGAGGATAAAGCAGCACCGGCTGAATTGACAATTGACATTTCAGTCAGCCGAGACGATCCATCGCGAGTACTGAAAATCGGATCACAACTCGGCCCCGCAATGACTAAAGACCTTAGTGATTTCCTCCGAGCGAATCTTGATGTTTTCGCTTGGACACATTCTGATATGTGTGGGATTTCTCCCGCTATTACGAGTCATATGTTGAACATAGACCCGGAGTATGTCCCGGTTAAACAAAAGAGGAGAGGGATGGACCAGGAGAGGTCCGCTGCTCTCAGAGAGGAGGTAGACAAGCTCAAAGCCAATGGGTCGTCCACGACGCCCTCTACCCCAAATGGGTATCAAACCCCATGCTGGTAAAAAAGGCAAACGGGAAATGGAGAACATGCGTAGATTATTCCGATTTGAACAAAGTGTGCCCCAAGGACAGTATCCCATTGCCTAGGATCGATCAGTTGGTCGACTCCACTGCAGGACACGAGCTGTTGTCATTCATGGATGCGTACTCGGGATACAATCAGATCCCGATGCATATTCCGGACAAGGAGCACACCAGTTTCATCACAGACGTTGGGCTATATTGCTATGTAGTAATGCCTTTCGGATTGAAAAACGCGGGAGCGACCTATCAGCATTTGGTGAATCGGATGTTCAAAGACCAACTTGGTAGAACGATGGAAGTCTATGTGGATGACATGCTCGTGAAGTCACGACAGTCAAACGACCACATTCGAGACTTAGCAGAGATGTTCGATATACTCAGATATTATGGGATGAAGATCAACCCTCTGAAGTGTTCCTTCGGCGTTGCGTCGGGGAAGTTTTTGGGATTCATTGTTAATGCTAGGGGAATTGAGGCTAACCCGGAAAAGATTCAAGCTATTCGAGATGTGCGAGTACACAGAACTATAAAACAGGTGCAAAGCTTGAATGGAAAGGTGGCTGCGCTGAGTCGATTTATATCCAGAGCCACAGACAAGTGCATTCCTTTCTTCGATATAATAAAGAAAGGGAAGAGGAATTTCGAATGGACATCCCACTATGAGGAAGCGTTCCGAGATCTGGTAAGGCATTTGGAGAGTCCTCCAGTGCTGTCGAAACCAGTAGACCACGAGATGCTGTACGTATACTTGGCCGTATCTCCGCATGCTATAAGTGCGGCTTTGGTCCGCGAGGAGGACCGAGTCCAAAAGCCGGTGTATTACGTTAGTAAACGTTTAACGGGGGCAGAAAGAAATTACCCCAAAATTGAGAAATTGGCCTATTGCTTGGTGATTGCATCACGTAAGCCGTGTCCATACTTTCAAGCACACTCAGTCAGTGTCTATACCGATCAGCCCTTACGGCAGGTACTCCAACGACCAGAAACTTCTGAAAGGATGTTAAAATGGAATATCGAGTTGAGTCAGTTCGATATTACCTACCTGCCACGAAGAGCCATACAAGGGCAAGCATTAGCAGATTTCATCGCTGAGTTTACTGTATCTGATGAACCAGATAATCATAGTGTCATTCCGTCCATTCGATGGAAATTGTACACCAATAGGGCATCAAACGACCGTTGCTCCGGAGCTGGTGTAGTTCTCATAACTCCAGAGAATCGATCGATTTTTTATGCATTGAAGCTCAATTTCCCGGCTACGAATAATGAAGCAGAATATGAAGCACTGATCGCTGGCTTAAAGCTCGTTGAAGAACTCAGGGTTAAATCAGTTGAAATCTTTTGTGACTCGCAGCTGGTGGTGTACCAAGTGCGGGGAGACTACCAAGCAAGGGGAAAAAAGCTTGCTCCATACCTTGCTCTGGTCCAGGAACTATTGACAAACTTCGAACATTATGACATTTCGCATGTCCCGCGTGAACAAAACAAGGAAGCCGACTCGTTGGCCAAATTCGCAAGCACTGGCGATGCGCAGCAAATGGGATTAGTTCCCGTCGAAACCTTACACACTCCAAGCATAGATACGATGGAAGTCGATTTTGCGTTGGAAATGGAAATCGAGGAGGAGTCGTGGATGACCCCATTCAAACGATACCTGCTAAATGGGACTTTGCCCGAAAGAAGAAGCGAAAGGCGGTAGGTCATTCGCAAAGCCGCCCGATATGTAATGCAGGGAGGAGTAATGTATCGGAGAGGGTTCTCGGTCCCTTTACTACGGTGCATTGCCTGTGATGAGGCAAAGCGGGTCTTGGAGGAGGTTCACGAAGGAGAATGTGGCGACCATACTGGGGGGCATACACTAGCAAAAAAGATCCTCCGCTACGGATACTATTGGCCAACTGTGAATCGGGACGCTACAGACTACGCAAGAAAATGTGACAAGTGTCAAAGATATGCGAAAATCCTGAGAGCTCCACCAACAGAACTCACACAAATGGTTAGTCCCTGGACGTTTGCAATATGGGGAATCGACATAATCGGTTCTTTGCCTATATCCAAAGGTGGTGCAAAATACGCGATAGTTGTAGTCGACTATTTCACAAAATGGGCCGAGGCAGAACCTTTAGCCACAATCACCTCCAAGAAGGTCATTAATTTCATTGTACGAAACATTATATGCCGCATGGGTCTCCCTCGAACCATCATTACGGACAACGGAACGCAGTTTGAAAGCAGAGAGTTCAAAGATTTCTGTTTAAAGTACGGCGTTGAGAAGAAGTTCGCCGCCGTTGCGCATCCGAAAGCTAACGGACAAGTCGAGGCCGTGAACAAAATAATCAAGTCCATATTGAAGAAGCGTTTGGAAAAAGCCAGAGGCAAGTGGGTAGATGAACTCCCAACAGCATTATGGGCTTATAGAACTACCCACAAGTCCGTGACTGGTCACACTCCATTCGCATTGGCATACGGCTCGGAAGCCATTATACCCGTGGAGCTTGAAGTTCCATCGCATCGAGTGACATATTATGATCCTAAGACGAATCAGGACCTCTTGTTGGAATCACTGGACTGCATCAACGAAAAACGTGAAGGGGCTGAACTAAGGGCGGCAGTATATAGGCACCGAGTCAAGCGATATTACGATGACCAAGTCCGCCCAAGGATCTTTAATGTGGGTGATCTTGTTTTGAAACGAGTTTTCCCGGTACCATCACGTATGAATCCCAACTGGGAAGGTCCATATGTCATTGAACGGAAGCTTGGAGAAGGAACTTTCAAGCTAGCGACCGTTGATGGCGTGACACTCCCCCGAGCGTGGAACAGTGAACATTTGCGACGTTATTACATTTAGCTCGTTTCTTTCCTGTTTTAGGTACAATTGTTTGCTGTATGTTTTTATTCCATTGATTCTTAGTTTCCTTTTTAGCGTGTAATCGGACAATTTAGTTTGTTTCATTAATAAAGGCTTGAAGCCGTCTTTTTATGAAATATTGATGTCCCTGAGCCTCATAGTCCAGTGATAAATAATTGAAGTTGTATTATTCTGCCTGACATACGAACTCGCATAAACGACTTCAATCTTCGAGTCCCCTGAGTGCGGACCGGAGTACTCTAAGTCCCCAGAGCGCGGACTAGGGTATACCACGCTGTGACGCCCCGGCTCCAGTGACCGAAATATCAAAGGGATCTCTCGTCTACACTACTTTGGATCAACATGGATACGTTTAAAATACCTGAACATTTCTAAAATGATACGTATCTCATCTCGACACAATGCAGTATACACGAGTTCAGAGAATTTGTATTTAAACCACATAGCAGAACACAATATATAATGGCTTCACAGAACAGCGAACCAAAAAGATAGTTATATATACATATACATAGGTACAAACAGACGTCAGACTATCACCATATATCTACAACTAAGTCATCATGCATATTATACATAACTGTCCCAAAAATGACGTCCTAATACATACACGGACAAATATATACAAAAGACATACGACATAACTACACAAAATCAACTTAGCATAGTTCAACGGACTCTGAATGTATCTCTCTAACATTACTCCTCCAGATAACTCTAACATTTCCTTTGAGGCAGGTAGCAAGCGTGCGTCTGTGGAGCTCTAAATCTACAACTACTTTAAACTTATACATTGTATGCCAGTTGCCGTCCATCTCAATGTCGTATGAAAACACCTCAAAACGTGAAAAGGTAATCATCCTGAAAATCCTCGACCTGACCCAAGGAGTTGTCACAAAACAAAACCTCGAGTCAGGCTATAAATCTAGCTGTGAGTATAGTAGTGTAACAATGATTCATATAAATGTGTGGAGTCGGGTTATATATGTGGTATTAAAAGGAATATGTCACACACTCCATAATCTAAACCCGCCCACATCCCATTAAATTATTTTAGTTCAAATACACGTGTTATGGCACTATTTAAAGTGAATCACAGCTGCAACTCTAATCAACCGAGATATCACCTCCTATTCATTTATAAGTTGCATTCATTATTCAATAGACATACCACTGTTAAGTCATTCATTTACAAGGTATGGAATTATTAGTGAATCCTATTCATTATTCACTCTTACTAGAATCTGTATCGAACTGATATTACAGCCTTTTTTATCCGTATATCTTTCGATCAGAAATTGTGGGTGCCCCCACACGATCTATTAGTTGCACTATCTTCTTCTGTTCACCATTGGCGCTCACCCCGTTGTGCTGTAATCTTCATTTTTTGTTTTACCACATATCCATCAATGAGATTACTCTCGATTCTTCCTCGTTTCCCGTTTGCACTGCGCCTGTCACCGTGGTTGTGTCCGTGCAACAGATCGTTTGGACAATAAGTGACGAGGGACCAGATCGTCACGATTCAGGGAGCGACCCCGAATCTGTCCGCTAGGATGGATTCTAGCGTCTAGTAGTCTCACCTCGTCTCGTTTACTTCATCGGTTAAATTTATTCAAATTCTTTTGTATATAACTTTCCAATATACCATTTATCCTTAAAATGGTATCGTTTTCTATTTTTTATCACATATAAATGTCGTGTTAGTGCAACGTAGCATTAGCTGCAGTATATGGCATTATGAACATTCATAAACATAACCTGTAAACACAATTTGGAAGAAATTCATCAGATTTGAATTTAAATTATAATAAAATATACATTTCAAATTTAGACTTGTATTTTGATGACGTAATTTTAATTTAATTTATAGAATTTTTCCATAATTTTTAATTTAGAAAATAAATTATTTTCAGTTGACGCGTTTTGCGTCAAACGCCGGTTCTTTTGAAGTTTTACAAAATAAGTTAACCGGTTTATTTTATTGCTGTTTTGTGATCGCGTAACATTGTCGGGCGCGATCGTATTTTTATTTCAGTTGTTCGCGGTCCGTACGCGAACGGAATATTGCATAGCGTTGTACTTAAAACTTTTTGGTTTTGTTCACCCATCTACACACCTCCGACGAGTGAACCGAGACCATCGTCGTGGTGCGCTACGTAATACGGTCCTGCTGGTACCTTCCGTTTTGACCGTAACGCTTCCGTTCATCATACGGTCGCGGAACTTAACGGTGTCATTTCTGATCACCACGGGGTCCGTCGGTCAGGCGAAAGCTAGTCGATTTGTTCGTCTCACTTCCCTCTACATATTTCATTTTGGTTGCATGGTCAAATTCTTTTTAGATTTTGAGTTATTAATATTTAAAGTTTTGAAACAAAACTTGTTTTATATTATAAAGTTTGCATGGCTGTTACTATAGTGTTCATTATACTATAGACTAAAGTAAGCATGCACGTATGTCTCATGTAATGTAGTTTTTGACATAAATTAAAGTTTAGTATTAAAAGTAGGTATAAAAAGATGTAAACTTGGACTCAAAGTCATGGACAATAGATTTTACTCAAAATCAAATGTGTACATATTTCACACAAATGTTTTGCAATTTACGTATACTTGATATATATAAATTTACACAACTCTAGTTCATATTTGCATAGCCACTTTAGTTGTATATAAAAAACAAGATATAAGTTCATATTCATGTACGTATTTCATACAATATATATTCCATGCAACATGCATATTATACTTAATACACATATATATTTACATGTTGAGTACGTAAGAATAGAACAAGGAGTCTTTTTTAAAGCTACAGGTAGGGATGAAGGTGTGTATCAGACAACGCAGGTGTGTGTTTCAATTAAAGCAGGACGAGTAGATGAAAATTTAAGGTCCCGTTTGGCTTGTCGTTTTTAGTTTTGTATTTTCGTCTATACAAAAACGCGTCTGTTGTATGTATAGTTGAAAAACAAACAATTTTGAAAAATGAAATTAACATATAAAATAGAAAATAAGTTTATTTTATTTTTCGTGTTTCGAGAGATAATAAAAGCATGGAGAACAATCAAAATCTTTCGTTGTCCGTTGGTCGTTCCAACGGTTAAGAATTATAAATTTTTTTTCTTATTTTTTGTCATTTCTTAGTGCAAGTTGAAAACACAAAACTCAAAATACAAAATGAAATCAAACGGACCCTTAATTTTTTATTTTTAAAACTCTCATAAACTGGAAGATCAAGGGTCATTTTTCAACTTTACAGACCAGATGAGAACAAATAGAAGCTATATAACAAGTTACTGGTAAATGAAACAATTATACTCAATATGAAACATAAAGGTAAAGCAGTAAATTAAATACCAAGTTACACGAAAAAAATAAAGAAAAGAAGGGAAAGTAAATTATACTCACTTTGATTTGCGCAGTCTGATAAAAGATGGAAAGAACTATAATAATGTGGATCTGCTTGCGGAGTGCAGTGCTGATAATTTAGGCCTAAGTAATCGAATGAGTTAAAATATAATGATGAAAGGGACAAGTATGAAAATAATCGGTCCAATGAAAATAAAGTTATTTATTTTATTTTCAGTAAATAATTTTATACCCCTCAGATAAATTTTCATACCCTTAACCGCAATATTGCCCTACCGCAATTTGATCTCCGATTACAATTCCGCTCTGACGTTTTGCTCCAAATTTTATTTTATATCCATGACTCGATGACTCACTAAAAGTGTCCATTTCATTCCTGTTAGAATGAATAGAATCGCAGAAAGTTTAGCCAGACTATTCCTGAAACGTATTGTACGATTGCATGGAATTCCAAAGAATATAGTATGCGATCGTGATCCAATATTTACCAGTCAATTCTGGCAAAGCTTGCATTCAGTCTTGGGTATACAACTCAACCTAAGCACAGCATACCATCCTCAGACGGATGGACAAAGTGAAAGAATAAATCGAGTTGTAGAAGATCTACTCATGATATGTATCTTAGAGTTTGGGGGCTCATGGGAAAAATATCTTCATTTGATTGAATTCTCCTACAATAATAGTTTTCAATCCAGTATTGGTATGGCACCATTTGAAGCTTTGTATGGAAGACCATGTCGTTCTCCAGCCTGTTGGTTAGAAACTGGAGACAGACTTATACTAGGACCAGATATGGTTCGAGAAACAACTGAGAAAATCGAACTTATTAGAGATCGTATGAAGATTGCTCACTCTCGACAAAAGAGCTACGCTGACCAACGTAGAAGGGACTTGGAATTTGCGATTGGAGACTATGTTTTTATAAAGGTATCTCCAATGAAAGGAGTTGTAAGATTTGGAAAAGCAGAAAAATTAGCCCCAAAGTATATTGGACCTTATCCAGTTATGGAACATATTGGAAGCCTTGCTTACCGAGTTGAATTACCACCTTATCTATCCGGAATTCATAATGTGTTCCACGTATCCCCATTAAGGAAATGTTTATAGGATTTCAATATTATTATTGAACAAAAGCAGCTAGATGAACTAGAAATTAAACCGAATTTGACTTTCACCGTTGAGCCAGCTAGAATAGTGGACTCAAAGATGAAGCAGTTAAGAAACAAGCAAATTCCACTAGTCAAAGTTCAATGGTCAGATAATCCCAAAGACTGCACTTGGGAAACTGCGGAGAAAATTAGGAAATCACATCCTCAGTTAATTGAAATCCATTAGGTACGTATATATATATTCATCGAGTCATGAATGTTAGGACTTTATTAGTTGATAGGATGATTTTTAATATATGAATATCATACAGTATTCTGTATTAAATTGCGAGGACGCAATTTCTTTAAGGGGGAAGTCTGTAACATCCCGCTATTGTTTTAAAATGTAGCACTAAATTTAGTAAAATAAATAAATAAAAATCGTTATGGATATAAAATAAAATTTGGAGTAAAACGCCACAAGCGGAATTGTAATCGGAGATCAAATTGCGGTAGGGCAATATTGCGGTTAAGGGTATGAAAATTTATTTGCGGGGTATAAAATTATTTACCGATGTTTTAATACTTATCATTTTCATAATTTTCTTTTAACTTATCTGATTACTTAAGCGTAAAGTTTCAGAATATAATTTATATAACCACTGCATCTCATTATTACCAAAAGCAAACATACTACATTATTCTCCCTTTCCAATTTCATCAGACTGCACAATCAAAGTGAGTATGCTTTCGTTTAAAATATTTCTAGTGAGTATGCTTTCGTTTAAAATATTTCCAGTGAATTCACTCTCACAATTACTATCTCTAAATCCAATTACAAGTCTAAGGTTGAGTTTTGTTGTTATTGCTTTGCTTCAGGTTGCGTGCTCAACTGCCTTGTAGTTATGCATGATATATTTAACAGTATATTGGTTTGTAGCCTTATGATATTCTCAGCTATTAGGTTGTTATCGATATAATATAGTTTGGAATAATTAGTGAATGATTTCTAGCCTGTTAGATTATCTTTTTAATTGTAGCTACTAGTATATGTGTGTGTATACATTAAAACGTATATATAAGGCTATATTTTCAATTAAATTCCTATCTAGTAAAACTATAAATGCAGAAGAATAAAGTACAACCCAATATTGATTCAAGTTTTGACTAGAGATAAATATATATTAGTATTTGATAATATACCAGTTTTCGCATGTAGCCTGGCACTATGTTTTGCACTTTTTTATTTAAGTAGCCTGGCATCTCTTGAATGCAAATTGGATGCAAGCCTGTTCATATCTACTATTCTATATTTAAGCAATTGTATAAATGGATGGCCTAGCACATTTTCTTTTGAAATAGTAGCCTTGCCTATGCATATTCATATGCATTTTAGAACTTGGTTAAACATAAATATATTCAAGCTCTAGGCCTGGGCATTCAATGATTTTGCCCATATGGTTTATTAGCTTTGAAAAGTTTTTAAGTTTGCAAAAATCATGTAGCTTTGTTAGTTGTTTTTTCTTTTGCGTTATACCTCTGTCAATTCTTATGCAGATAACTTTAACAATGTTTTATTTTTATACAAAGATAGGTGTCAGTTTACTAATATATCTATTTGTTATTAAAAAGGAAGTCTCCAATTTTGATTTATATGTACACGTGAGTAGCATGAAACATATTTTGTAAATATATATAAATATTTCGTTCAAAACTTCAATCACCAATAAATCAAAATCTAAAAGGAATTTGAGCATGAAACCAAAAGGAAGTATGTAGAGGGAAGTGAGACGAACAAATCGACTAACTTTCGCCTGACCGACGGACCCCGTGGTGATCAGAAATGACACCGTTAAGTCCGTAACCGTATGATGAACGGAAGCGTTACGACCAAAACGGAAGGTACCAGCAGGACCGTATTACGTAGCGCATCACGACGATGGTCTCGGTTCACTCGTTGGAGGTGTGTAGATGGGTGAACAAAGCAAAAAGTTTTAGAGCACAACGATACGTAATATTCCGTTCACGTACGGACCGCGAACAATTGAAATAAAAATACGATCGTGCACGACAACGTTACGCGATCACAAAACAGCAATAAAACAAACCGGTTAACTTATTTTGTAAAACTTCAAAAGAACCGACGTTTGACGCAAAATGCGTCAACTGAAAATAATTTATTTTCTAAATTAAAAATTATGGAAAAATTATATAAATTAAATTAAAATTACGTCATCAAAAATCAAGTCTAAATTTGAAATGTATATTTTATTATAAATTAAATTCAAATCTGATGAATTTCTTCCAAATTGTGTTTACAGGTTATGTTTATGAATGTTCATAATGCCATGTTGCACGAACATGACATTTATATGTGATATAAAAATAGAAAACGATATCATTTTGGGGATAAATGGTATATTGGGAAGTTATATACAAAAGAATTTGAATGAATTTAACCGATGAAGCAAACGAGACGAGATGAGACTACTAGACGCTAGAATCCATCCTAGCGGACAGATTCGGGGTCGCTCCTTGAATCGTGATGACCTGGTCCCTCCTCACTTATTGTCCAAACGATCTGTTGCACGGACACTACCACGGTGATAGGCGCAGTGCAAACGGGAAACGAGGAAGAATCGAGAGTAATCTCATTGATGGATATGTGGTAAAACAAAAAATGAAGATTACAGCACAACGGGGTGAGCGCCAACGGTGAATAGGAGAAGATAGTGCAACCAATAGATCGTGTGGGGGCACCCACAATTTCTGATCAAAAGATATAAGGATGAAAAAGGCTGTAATATCGGTTCGATACAGAGTCTAGTAAGAGTGAATAATGAATATGATTCACTAATAATTCCATACCTCGTAAATGAATGAATTAACAGTGGTTTGTCTATTGAGTAATGAATGCAACTTATAAATGAATAGGATGTGATATCTCGGTTGATTAGAGTTGTAGCTGTGATTCACCTTAAATAGTGCCGTGACACGTGTATTTAAACTAAAATAATCCAATGGGATGTGAGAGGGTTTAGATTATGGAGTGTGTGACATATATATTTCTTTTAATATCATATATATAACCAAACTCTGTGATTTATATGAATCATTGTTACACTATTATACTCACAGCTAGATTTATAGCCTGACTCGAGGTTTTGTTTTGTGACAAATCCTCGGGTCAGACCGAGAATTTTCAGGATGATTACCTTTTCACGTTTTGAGGTGATTTCATATGACATTGAGATGGACGGCAACTGACATACAATATATAAATTTAAGGTAGTTGTAGATTTAGAACTTCACGGACGCACGCTTGCTACCTGCCTCAAAGGAACTGTTAGAGTTATCTGGAGGAGAAATGTAAGAGAGATACATTTAGAGTCCGTTGAACTATGCTAAGTTGATTTTGTGTAGTCATGTCGTATGTCCTTTGTATATATTCGTCTGTGTACGTATTAGGATGTCATTTTTGGGGCAGTTATGTATAGTTGTAGACATATGGTGTAGTCTGACGTCTGTTTGTACCTATGTATATATATATCTATCTTTTTGGTCCGCTGTTCTGTGAAACCATTATTCATTATGTTCTGCTATGTGATTTAAATACAAATTCTCTGAACTCGTGTATACTACATTGTGTCGAGATGAGATACGTATCATTTTAGAAACGTTCAGGTATTTTAAACGTATCCATGTTGATCCAAAGTAGTATAGACGAGAGATCGCTCCTTTAGTGCCCATTGATCCGAGATATCGGACGGTAAACTCCCTCTGATATTTCGGTCACTGGAGCCGGGGCGTCACAACGGAGTACTCTAAGTCTCCAGAGCGCGGACTAGGATATAAACGACTTGAACCTCCGAGTCCCCTGAGTGCGGACCAGAGTACTCTAAGTCCCCGGAGCGCGGACTAGAGTATAATCGACTTCAATCTTCGAGTCCCCTTATTGCGGACCGAAGTACTCTAAGTCCCCGGAGCGCGGACTAGAGTATAAACGACATCAACCTCCGAGTCCCCTGAGTGCGGATCGGAGTACTCTAAGTCCCCGGAGCGCGGACTAGAGTATAAACGACTTTAACCTCCGAGTCCCCTAAGTGTGGACCAGAGTACTCTAAGTCCCCGGAGTGCAGACTAGAGTATAAACGACTTCAACCTTCGAGTCCCCTGAGTGCGGACCGGAGTACTCTAAGTCCCCGGAGTGCAGACTAGAGTATAAACGACTTCAATCTCCGAGTCCCCTAAGTGCGGACCGAAATACTAAAGTCCCCGGAGTGCGGACTAGAGTATAGACGATTCGAATCTTCGAGTCCCCTGAATGCGGACCGAATTACTCTAAATCCCCGAAGCGCGGATTATAAAAAATTCTAAGTACCAAAAATGTGAAACGAGAAATGTGCCACTCCAAAGAATGTTCGAACAATGTAAGAATGGATTGGGGAATTATGCAACTCATAAGAACTTGAGTTTCAACCACAGTTATACGGAAAGCTAAAAAAGCAAAATAATTGTTCAAGTGACAAAGAAACTAAACTTTATTCAATAATCCAAAATGGGGTTACACAACTACTCCTCCAAAACTTGGAGCCAAAAAATCTATCTACATGAACTACGAAAACGAAAAAGTAAAAGTAGTTACATGACCTAAGCAAAATCTCGTTGAACGAGTATAGTGGCTATTTCTTCGGCTTCTTCTTCTTATCTTCCTTTGTTTTCTCAGATGACTCCTCTCCCCCACGCTTCCTCTTGGACTTTTTGCTTGTCAAAGAAGCGGAGTCAGGAGTGGGAGAAGGAACATCCAGAGGTTTGGATTTGCCGGGAAGAATGACTTTCAAAGGCCTATTCAGCGGGTCGGTAAGTTCTAGTATTTGAGGCTCGACCTTGATCTCGACCTTCTTTTTCTTCTCTTCTGCGAGTCGCTCCTTCATGCTCACCTTCGAAGTATGTTCTGAGGCGCCAGTGATTTCGATTTCATAACTCCCTTCAATGGGAGATGAAGTGTCAGACTTATCATCATCTAGCGCCCCGATCACTTGAGCGTCAGGGCCGGGAGTTACTCCCACATGAGCGACATTGCTTGTTTTCCCCGCCTCCTCCTTGGCGTCATCGCTCCTCGGAGTTGGTTCAGGATCAGAGCAGCCTGCATAAAAACATGAAGAACGAATATTAGGACCGATAACCGCTAACAGAAAGCAACAAATCTTTGAACTTCTAGAAGAAGAGTTTCATATCGGTTTCTGGCTGGCTATCAGCTGTGCGCGGAGTTTCACCCTCTAGAATAGAGGATAGCACATGAATACCGAGACCGGGATCTTCCGGATCATAGCCGGCATGCTGCTCAAATGGGTCAAGTGCTAGCCGACCGACCGACCGATTGAGTAGATGGAGGAGCTGCAGCCTCAGCTCCAGATGGAAAAGCTTCATCGTCTTTCTCTTTTGATAGGGGAGAGCCTTTACCATAGAGAGCCATAGCTGCAGACAAGTCCGATGGCTCGTTCCCCCTGAGAAACTCTTTCACTAAATCCTCCTCATCGACCTCCTCAGTGCCCGACTCAACCTTCTTGATCTTTATTAAAGTCTCCCAGGCCTCAGCTAGATATTCAAGGTAGCCCTCGCCTAGGAATGTCAAGTCGCGGTGCATAAGGACGCGGGCGCTGTATTCGGCAATCAGCGGGTCAAACATACACTTGACCTCTTCTCTGCCGGCCTCTGCAGCTGCTTCAAGACGGGAGTCGATCTCCTCAGAAGCTAGTCTCTTGCCCTCCTCACGGGCTTCGCTCTTCATCGTCTCAACCTTAGAGAGCTCATCATCAAGCTTTGCTTTTAAGAGACGGGTATCAACGATCTCGTTACAGTACCGTTGAGACTCTTCTTGAGCGGCTATCTTCTCTTCCCTCTCCTTGGAGAGTAGCTCCTTCAGCTCTTTGACCTGCAGGGCGAGTGTATCCCTTTCTTTTTGAATAGAATCTTTTTCTAGAGCTAGGGCCCCACTGCGTTAGACTGCGACGTCAAGTTCTTTCTTATGGGTCGTCTCTAGACGAGCGACGACCTCCGTAGTCTCCTTAGCACTCTGCTCTTTGGCTTCAAGCTTGGACTTATATGAAGCGAGCTCTTCATCTTGGTTCTTGATGATGTCCTTGTCAAAGATAGCTTCAAGCTTCAAACGGTCAATTTCCTGTTGGCGCTCAACGGATACTTCTAAGACTTTTTCGACCAAATGTACAAACGCGTCATGTTGAGCATAGACGTCATTGTTGCAGGCGATGGCACTCTGCTTGACGTGCCGTGGAATGTGGTGAATAGCTGGGAGGAACTTCAGGCCGTCAAAGCAGATCTTGGGAAATTTAGCCTTAAGATCGACCATCTTCTCTGCTATCGTTGGGTCAGCCGCAGTAACAAGGGGAGGAGGCTTTGAAAGTTCTGTTCTCTTCCGATGTTCCCGAGATTGCTGTGTGCTTGATGAACCGGAATGTTGATCTCGGGAAACATCGGGTTGAGATCCCTTTTGCGGAAGTTTTTCTCTGTTTGGCTCAGTTTGAGGAGGGGGATCGCGAGAGTATGAAGACTGGGAATATGTTTTCTTTCGATAAGACAACTCACGGGGATGGTTGTCTCGATCTTCATAATCGTCTCTGTCCCTACGTCTACCGGAGCCTGAATCCCGTCCAGGATGGTGAAATACAGAAGAGCCGTGGAGGCGATCGAACCTGTGGGAGCACCCCATGTCACATGCATAGAATAAAAATAACAGCGAGTTAGGAAAAATCAGGGTAATGGAAAAAATTGAAGTGTATAGTGAAGTGCGTGTGTGTCCTAGTGTTCCCCCGGACGGACCAGTTCCTTTATCTCTACTGATTGGAGTATTATCTCCCTAGACTCGGGCTTGAACTCCCGTATCGCCTCTAGCGGGCGAATGAAACTTAAGGGCCTCCGGATCGTTGAAACCGTAGTTGAGTAGATCATCAGGAATGGTGAGGTTCGACAGACCCTTCAGAGAACTTTCTAGATGTTGTGAGGAAGCTTCTTTCTCCGCTGGGACAAGGGTAATTTTAGAAGTTCCACCAACTTTTTCTTTCCTCATCCTTTTTCCCCTTGGAAGGGTAAGACGACGTTTCGATGTCGTGAACTTCGATCGTTGGGTCTTGAGTGTGACCAACATTCTCATCTTGCACTTCGGGTGTCACGGTCTCCTTGATTTCTCCCTCTTCTAGTGTATTAGGAGCGTTGCGCGCTGAAGACTCAGCCTGTTTTTTCCCTTTGCCAGGGGCAGGCCTGGGAATGGTGACACCCTAAGGAAGGCTTATTCGACGGCCTTCTGCCAACAGCCCAAGTCTTGTAAGTGACTCGTTCGAGATGAGAGCTCTAATGTCCCGTTCCCCGGCAGGAAGGGCTCGAATAGCATCAACGGCATCAGAATATCCGCGGCCGTCAGGACGTGGAATGGTACCTGGAAAGACGGGTAAAAGTTAGAAGAGGTAAGGCTGCTGCTAAACACGAGTAACGGTTCAAGAAAAAGTCTTACTTCCTTCAACCCATCTCCTTGCGAAACCAGGAAGGCAACGCACATAGAACCATTCCTGTTTGTATAGGGCAAATTTGCTACATGCTCCGGTCAAAATTTGGCATTTATGGTGCGGCTCGAGGAACACAAAGGAGGGGCTATCTTTCCGCTTCTTAATCATATAAATATATCTGATGTCGCCGGAAGTTGGAGGCCTAGAGAAGACGACCATGAAAAGGAGGTAGGTCCCGTATATGAACGCGTGGCCGTTTGGGTGCAGCTGCGATGGGGCGATGTCTATGTATTGCAACACGTCCCGAAGAAATAAATTGAATGGAGGCACGCTACCCATCCAACACATAAACTTATTACAGGCCGTATATCCAACTGGGGGCAGATGTGGGCGATCATGCCTCGACGGAACTAACACGTCGGCGAAAGGGATTTTGTGGATAGAGCATATTCGCCGAAGCGCGACTTCGTTAATCTTCGAAGCCTGTGAGTTGATCGGATTATCCAAGAGAATCGATGCCTCCAGGGCATCAGGAGCTAAATTATAAGCGGGGGAAGTCGACGGATTTGAAGTGTCCGCGACTTCTTGCTTTGAAGATGGCCCGGGCCTATCTTATATAGTGGCGGAGCTAGATTTTTTAGACATCTCCAATAAATAGTGAATCTGGCAAAGCACCTGTGAGAACTATACTTGAAAAATGTTCAACGTTAGAATTAACAACACTAATATTCCCCCCACGTGGTGTGTGGACTAGTGCAATCAATCGTGCATAAGCGTTGAAAATTTGAAACTCACAAAGTTACTGATATAAAACTAAGCTTCAAATCATCGCCTTCGAAGACCGTCATCGCTGACCGTCTCCAAAAGCCTGCCTTATGGTGATTACATTTTCAGATTCAGAGAACATTAAAAGAAGTTATCCGATTATGTCAATCTAAGTTCAGATTTATGTCTACTGAAGCTAGGGAGTTAATAATCCGGATCAGTTTGACATGCTAGTATGCTAGAGTCCTTGTCCTTGTTTTGTTATATGATTAGGCAAGGCAATTGTTGGTTCGGCACTTATGATGGTTCGACACTTATGGTTGTTCGGCATTTATGTTTGATCGGCCTAAGTATGGTTCGGCATTTACGTTGGTCGGCCTAAGTATGTTTCGACCTTTACCATTGTTCGGCCTTGATATGGTTCAGCATTTGTGATTGTTTGGCCAAGCTACCGTTCGACCTAAAACTTGTTCGGCCAAATTCTCGTTCGGCCAGACTATTGTTAGAACTAGTTAGCGATCGGCAAAGCATCGTTCGGCCAAGATTTTGTTCGGCCGAAACAACACTCAGCATCCCCACTAACTCATGCTTCCTCCCTAACCTTCCATCCCATCGTTCGGCATACGGTGTGTCACGCCGAACCTGAATTACGCCGAGCCTCAGTGCTCGGCACTGCCTTCAATTTTTCCTCTCTTCCACCATCCACGACCGAACAACGAGAACCAAGCGTTCGGCAAGTCATGCCAGACCTTACTGTTCGGCGTCCCAACCATCTCCTGCTCCTCCTATATTCTTTCTTCCTCCAATCTCGTTCGGCACAGGAGAATTATGCCGAACCACAACACATCTCCCAACAGCTTCCTAGAAAGCTCGTCTCTATTCACTCCTCCTTCCACCCTCATCGTTTAACTCTAAAAACTCTTAGAATACCTTAATCAAGGCTCGATTCACCTTATCGATTACGGAACTCGAGCGTAAAGACCGTTTTAATTTATGGGAAGGATTTAGACGGAAGAATCGATACCTAGTTAGTAGGTCGAAGACTTGGAAAGGATTGATGAATCGTTGGAGGTTGTTAACTGGAAATGTCATCAAGTATAAGGCAGCGGTGATGAAAATGTGAAAAGAGAAGAAGGAGGAAGGCGCCGGTCTTTATAGGGAAGAAGAAGAAGTCGAAGAGGCTATGGCCGGTGGAACCGGTCAAAGCCGCAACGTTCGGCTTCGGCACACAAAGTCGTTCGGCACATGAGGAGTGTTCGGCTTCGACTGCATCATTCGGCATTTACACCACGTTCGGCACACACCTCCACCACTGATATTCTCAAGAAGGCATCTCCAAGAAGATTTAACCAAGGTTCGAAGCGGAGCATGAAGGATACGTAATTCAAAGCGTATCACGTTCGGTCATGTAATACACTTTGGAGGGCAAGTGTTTCCTGGGGAATTGACCAGGCAACTTAGTACTCGGTCTCCCCATCGATCGGTTAAACTATCGTTCGGCATCACGTTACGACCGGCATCCAAGAAGCACTCGGCGTCCAAGCTCATTCGGCGTCTATGGAACGTTCGGCATCAATGAGCGTTCTGCGTGTTAAGACCGTTCGGCACGAGCGCATCGTTCGGCATCTAAAGGGCGTTCGGCATGGGATAGCGTTCGGCATCTAGGAGCATCCGACATCGAGAAACGTTCGGTATTGAATACCGTTCGGCCAAAGAAGAACGCTCGGCATAAGATCGTTCGGCAGCCAAAGAACGTTCGGCCAAAGACATCGTTTGGCCAAGGGACGTTCGGCATCTGAGGGACGTTTGACATCCATGAACGTTCGGCCTACAAGGTACGCTCGGCATTCCCGGAATGTTCGGCATTCCAGCCTCATTCGACCTGCATCCCTCACTCAACACCATATCTCGTCCGGTACATATCTCGTTCGGCAATCACCTGCAGCTCGTCATCCAAGATCATTCAGTACAAACAGATGTTCGGCATTCAGAGTGTCCGGCCTCATCTCATTCGTCATAAAGGGGGAGGCTCGACATTCTGTCATTCGGCCTCTTTGGTTCAGCGCACAGAACTTACACTATTTGGACCGAGTTATTCAGCTACCAGGCCCACCAAAGAAGTCCAACCCACCTTCGTCTATAAATAGAGAGGCATGGGCACAGTGAAATAGACCTTTTTTCGAGAACACTGGGAAGACTCTGTCGCTTTAAAGACTCATCCTTTCTACTTAGCAATTGTATTCAAGTAGTTGGCAAACAGATTGTATCTGTAATCAATTATCAAGTGAAGCAATAAAGATTAACCTCAAAGTGGATGTAGGCAGTTACGCTAAACCACTATAAATCTGGTGTTCTTGTCTTTGCATTCAATTTAGCATATTGATCTTTGTTTAAATTTACTTTCATCATTTATCTCTCTACACAATCTTTCTCAACGAGGTTAGTGACCAATTTTGGTGCTAACAATAAGCGACCTAACCTTTCGACAAGGTTGAAAGCTTCTACATATCAACCAAAGAATTTGATATTCTACATAACCTTAAGAGAGGGCTATCATCCTAACCCTTCATTAAGATAAAAGGTTACCTAATCCAAAGACCAAACCTTTCGATGACGTCGAAAGGTCCAACCCAAGAATCAACAATAAGCAAAGCTAAATAAAAAGGCAATCCTTAAAGGTATTACGCCTTTTGTTCTCCAAAGAAGAAATCTATCCTTCTTAACATAACTTCTGGGTGTTGATAAGAAATCTTGTTAACATTTTTGGCGCTAGAAGGAGGGCCCGAACCTCCAATCTCCGATAACTTTCATCCTCGATCAATTATATAAAGAGCCTTGACTAAAAGAGGAGTATGGAAAAAGCTAAAAGTAGTAGCAACAATCCAAACGAAGAGGCTACATCACAGTCAACCTTTAAAGGTCACATGGTCTCAATTCCTAACTTAAGAAAAATATAAGTAGGGCAACCTTCAATCCTAACAAAATTGGAAAGCAATATGATTAAGGTTCAGAATCAACAGCCACAAAATATGGTAATAAAGGAGTATTCAGAAAGGATTATGGAAATGGAGAACGAAGTTCAACTTCCAAATGAGAGAGGATTAAGGGTTAAATCGAGATAGTCAAGTAAATAAATCCCTTGAGCAATCAAATAGCCTTATCCCAGAATACAATAGGAGAAGTTACAAAAATGAGACCAACCAAAATGACAACCTACACCATATAGTGGTTAATGCACTTAGAGAAAAATAAATTTATGATCCTGAAGAATATATTACCCTGCAAAAGGCCCCCTTTTCCAAAGAAATAATGGCAACAAATCTTCCCCCACACATTCAAATTCCTTCACTAAAATATGATGGGACAACTGATCCAGATGATCACCTTGTCGTCTTTGAGTGGATGAACTTATACAATTATCCGGAGGCAATTCGGTGTAACTTTTTCCCATTACTTTTCAACGAGCAACAACCAACTGGTATAGGAGTTACCGAATGGGAACTATCTATTCTTGGGAACAATTTACTTGCAACTTCGTGGCTCAATTTTCTACATTCAGAGATACAACTATGGACTTTAGCTTGCTAACAACCATCAGACAAAAGCCAGGGGAGCTACTTGGCGAATATTTGAACAGATTTAGCGTAGAAGCATTAAGGGTAGAAAGTACAACTGATAGAGAAAAGCTTATGGTAGTTCGATCAGAGTTAATTGAACAAACCCAATTCTAGAAAGACCTTTATATCAATGGGTGCAAAGATCTACAATATTTCTTTCTTCGGGCATGTGAAGTTAAAGCGCTCGGCAGATTCAATGCAGCGGAGATGCAAAAAGTCATAGCGGGGATATAGCGAGGATACAGCAGGATATAGCGGATGACTCTAAAATAGCATATAAAGCTCGTACTTAATGTTTTTACAAATATATAAATGGCAATTAAATGAAAAATTAACATTCAATTGAATTATAATTAATACATAAATAATTTTAAATAAAGACATGTGCGAACATATTGTAAATAAACGTAAAACTGTTATATAACATAAATTGAATTTAGAATATTAGAGTATTTTCATTTCTGATAATATATTAGAAATTCAATTAAATAAATTAATTTCATAATATTTATAATGTATAAATGTCATTTTTCAATTCATTTCTTTCAAACAAGATATAGCGGAAATAGCGGAATATAGCGGAAATAACGGGATATAGTAGAAATAGCGAGGTTTAAAGCGGAAGGGCTATATTTTGGGCTATATGGAAAAATCGTAGCGGTAGAAATCTGCTATGAGATATAGCAGGGTTATAGCGGGGCATTAACTGCACAGCTCTGGGCTGAGAAGTTTATTCAATTGGACGAGATGCACCATGCTAAGAAAGAATTCCATCGTGAATCCAAGGAAGAGAAATATGATTTTAGGCGCCTTGACAAGAGGCCAAGGGAAAGTGAAAACCCGAAGGAAAGTCGAAGAAAGAGTTCTAAAATGAATTGTGCAGTCCTGAGCAAACCCCTCTCCTACATATATGATAAGATAAAAAGAAATGAGAATTTTATTGCGCCTTAAAAAGTTCGGAGTGCCCCAGAGCCAAATAAAGAAGGAAGACTGCGAGTACCATAAAGCAAATGGACATGAAACTAATGAATGCCGTGTCTTATCAGATAGAATTCAAGGCATGGTCAGGTCAGGATTTTTACAGGAGTTCGTCAGAGAAACTTGAAAGACATCTTATTCAAACTTAGAGGAAAATAATTCTGCAACTCCAAAATGCAGATTCCTATCAAATCATGAGGACTCGCGATATCAATTCAACTATGAACTTTCTCTCTTTCTTTTCATAGCTTTTTAACTTGATACTTGAATTTGTATTGTGCATTGATCATGTACTTATGTGCACATAAATGTGCATATTTTTACCACCATATTTAATCTATTTAAATTCAATAAATGATCACATTGGGTATTTAAACTTGTTTAAACCAAAATTCAAATTATTTCAAAACTTCACATATTCCTCTTCATATAGGGGCAAAATAGTCATTTTTGTGCATATATTATTTTGAGAAAATTTAATTGGAAATTTCTATATTATTTTATAGGAATTTGGCTTCATATACAAGTGGTTTCATGAAGATATATGCATGCACAAAGAAGATACAAATGAATGGAGATGGAAATAGTTCAAAGTGATGATCATGGAGGACCCCACTTACCCACCTACCTTAATGTACACTTAGGAACTAATGCACATGTTAAAAGGTCATCAGATCTTCATGCACACTTAATGGATGATTACTTGAAGCTAATGATTACTTGGTGGCCACACTACCTCAAGGGTATTTTGGGCATTCCCCAAAAAAATGAATTAGGGTTTCATACATGTATAAATACCCCTTATCTTCATGTAATTAGCTCTCTCTTCTTTAGTATCTCTTAGGCTCCTTCCTCTTAGTTAGTTTTTAGCTTATAAATAAAAGAAAGATTCTCTTTTCTTTTCATGGCTACTTAGCCATTTATTTCATGTAATTTATTTTTTATGCAACTTTAATTCATTGCTCTTTTCTTTTCTTGTTTACTTCCTTTCATGCAAGTAGTGTAGTTTGATTTTAATGCAAGTAGATTAGTTTTTCTTTTCATTTTGCTCTCGTTTTCTTCTTGTTTATTTCATATTGCAAGCTACATTTGTTGATTTGATAACAAATATGAGAGTCTAATCCCTTCAATTTAGGGGTAATGAAGCTCTCTAGTATATAGATGCAACATTTTGATGTTATGTTCTCTTTTTGTGCTTCATGGAAAAATGATGTTTATATAATTTTGTGTTTAGTATTGAGTTTGATAGCTTATGTTGTTCAAAACAAATAGGCTATGCTTAGTCATATGAATCACAAATTGCCACTTCATTTATATATGATTATGGCAAAGAAGTGAATGTTGAAGTTAAAATTTGATGGCCTATATTTCTAAATAATAGTTAATAGGCCATGCTTAAAATAGATTTCATTTTCAACTTTGTTGTCATTTTCATGAGAGTTAGTAAGTGGTTTAAGGGGTGTGTTATAGTTTGATGGCTTAAGTTGAGCTAATTACTAGCACAAATAAGCCATACTTATGATAAACACATCATTTAAATTCACTAATGACCAAAAAAGAGAGACCATAACTTCATTTTTGTTGAACTATGTGATCTAGAGAGTGAATTTATCTCTAAATTGTTTTTCTACTCTCATATTTTTATCAGTTTCTTTTTGTCATTTTTCTTACATTTTCTAGCTAATCACTTTCAACTTTGGTTAATTTGGTTGAATAGAGATTTGAAATCAGCAATTCCCTGTAGATCGACCCGTACTCGCCACGTACTAGAATTGTACGCCGTGCGCTTGTGGTATAAATTTTAATTCAAAATTTATTGGCGGTTTTCTAACTCGATAGAAAATTAGCCGTTGAACAAGTTTTTGGCTCCGTTGCCGAGGATTTGTTTCGATTTTATTTTCTATTCTTTGGATTATTTTCCTTTGATTTTTGTGTGTTTTAATTTTTGTGTGTGTTTGCATTAAAAAAAATTGTGTGTAGCGTGTTTGTGCGATTTTTATTGCAATTTGTTTGTGTGCTTGTTTGTTGATTTCTAGTGTTTTATTTAATTGCATATTTAAAAGTAAAAAATACACATTTGCACTGGAAGTTCTGTTTACATTCATATTTCTGCACTACATTTGATTTACACTGTTTCATCATTTCTGCACTACATTTGATTTGCACTACATCTGGTTGGAAACATAGCCTGCATTTCACCAAGCTTCACCATTCCATTTCAAACATACAATCTCCACCAGTTCCTCCTTTTCCAAAACTGCAGCAGATCATTCTTCACACACATACACTCTTTAAACCTTCAAAATAACCAAACTTCATTCTCCATTGACTACTGCCACAGTGCAAACTCCAAACCACTATCACTTCTTGCCAATACAACTGCCTGTCAATGAAACCATACAATTGCTCACTGCATTATTTTATAGCTTGAACTCCTCACCATCTGCCGAATGAAAACTATCAGTTACAACCTTCAACACTTCCACTCGACCACCATCCCTGAACCACCAATCAAACTGCCTGCTACATACATACAATTCTCTGCCAAAACTCACCACATCCCACAAACTCCCCCTACGACATATCACAAACTTTTCATCTACTTCCATCAAACAACTGCATGACTGTGCACATCACTACAGACATTCACCCATCACTTCTTCATCAAGCAACCACTGCACTATATTACTGCTGCACACAACCCTGCCTTCAGTACCAATTCAACCATCCAACATACCGATTGACATAACTTAACCACTTCACTGCTCAAATTGAACCAGCACCCCATTTCAACGTACATCACTTCCTTGAATCCACAACAATAGCTTCAAACTTCTTCACTGTCATCTACATAGTGCTCTGCCTGCAACTGCTCACTTCCTTTTACTGTAACTGACAGCAACACTTACATTAAAAACCACCATCCAACACTGACAACTCCACAACACTTCCCTTTATCCTGACTGTTGTCACCTTTCAAGCTTCTACCGGTTCATCACTTCATGCCATCTACACAACATTTCACCACATCCTATACTCAACTGCCAACATCCACTAACGTATACACTGCAGCCATTCGCACTTACATATTTGCCATTAACCTATAATACAAACATCATTCACTTCATCACCATAATCTCCACCACTCCACTGGCCATTGTTCAACAACCATCACATTAACCAAACTCAACACTACCCAAACTCAACACTGTCAGTTCCACCACCATCATACATAATCACCCATACAAATCTCACAATACTTGCCGCCATCACATTACCTTCATCTCAACCCCGACAGTCAACTACAAGCCATCATGCCACCTTTCAACTTACAGCATTGAGACTCCACACTCTACAAACAGTAAACCATCCTTCACCTTCCTGCCTTTGATACCACCCATACCACGTCCCACCTTGCTTCTCTGAACAGCTTGCCAAACAACTCCAGTCACGCAACCAATTAAAAAAAAATCATCTTTCCTTCACCATTTCTCCCTGCAATACCTCCAACCTGCTGCAACTTCTCCTCTGCCATTATTCAAATACCACCACATCTGCAACTTCATACTGTACCTCAACCAGACCACTGCGTTCATCTACTAGACCACACCAACCCATACACACTGCCTCGAACACAACTTCACCTCCTACTTCATCATCCCCCAACCACTGTAGCTGCCACCACCATAACCTCTAAATACTTCATTATCGACAACTCATACTCCCTTGCTTTCGTTCACAACTTACTGCTACTTCAATTCCACAACCCTGCTGAATTCCACACATATCCGACCACTACCATCAACTCGCTGGCCTACGATAGCAATACAAACTACTAACACCCCATGCGACTCTCGAACATACCCATATTTCCTTAGTCCCCTTAATCGCATAAATTCCCAAAAATCACCAGAACACACAACGCGACCTTCATTGAACTCGCAACTCCAACCAGAGACCACTTCCTTGACTCGCGATTTCAAACCAGCAACCACAGATCCAATCACTTCACCCAATAGCCAAACACCGCCTTCGATTCCAATTCGTAATCACTACCGAATCGAAATTAAGAGAAAATTGTTTTAATTATTTTTATTATTAAAGAGGAAAAGTTCGACATTTTTTAGTTTAACAGAGAAAGTAAAGGAAGGTGAGTAAGCATTGTTTTTTGTTGTGGGCCGGACCCTTGTGAAGTAAGTTTGAATTTGTTTTAGTTATCTTTTGAGTATCTTTCATAAAAAAATACCAAGTTTTATGCATTTCCATTTATTTTGTGTTCATTAATGTTGTTTTCTTTGGTGTAAATATCTTCTTCCTCTTAAATATATATAAAAGCAAAAAGTGTTTTATCTGTTTTTTTTAAAAAATTGTTTTAGTTTCTTCTTCGACATGGTTTGTTTTTAATTTCTTTCTTTTCAAAAAAAAATACGAAAACAAAAAGAAAAACTTTCAAAAAAAGGGTTGTTTTGATTTCATATTTTCCTTAGTTTCTTCCTTGATTAAAAAAAATTGTATATATTTCTTGTTTTTATTTTCAGGTTTCCAAAGCGGATAAGGAAGAATAAGTTGCTTGCTTTGCTTAGCTTGCCAAAAAAATAACTGCTTGCTCGCTTATAAAAAAAATTGCTGCTTCTAACCCCAATCTATTGCCTTGCATTGTTGTTTGTTTGCATTTAAAAAAAATTCAAAATTCAAAAACAAAAACAAAAATTTCATTCGTAGTTGCATTGTTAATACACGTTTAATTTCAGTTTTGCATTTAATCATAGAATTTTAATTAATAATAACGGTTAGACATCGATAACACTTAATTGTATATTGACAATTTGTCTTCTTTGGATAATTTAATTTCTTGGTGTCTAGGCTACGGCAAAGAAATAACCATTTATAAATATTACGGTGATTCGTAAATATTATAGTGGTTGTTCCTCTGAAGGTACTTAAACCTTCGGCTGCATTGCTACGGTGATTCATGGTGCACCGATAACTCCTGCTGGTTACCTGGCTGAGAACTATCTGTTGATTTAAGACAAAGTGTGATTATACAATTTTGGGTTGGGTTAGAACATTTGTAATTAACCCTTGCATTCATTTAGTTGCATTAGTTGATGCATATTTTAAAAAAAAAATTCAAAATCCAAAACTAAAAAAAATTGTAAATATTCCTCTTCTTTTTCTTTGAAAATTTTAAACCCTTTTCCTTTGAAATTTCAATAATCCAAAAACATTTAGAAAAACAAAAATCCAAAACAATTTTTTTAAAACCTTTTCAAAAAAACAAAGAAAAAAATTGAAAAACTAAAAAACAAAACAAAAATCAATTTTCCTTTTTAAAAATAAATACTATTTGTAAATATTTTTTTATTATAAAATAACAAAAACATTCTTGAAAATGTCCGAATTTCCTTAGTCACATGAATTTTACGATAGTTGTGAAAATCAATACAATCCATATAATTTCACTCCAAATTCGTATGGATATTTTAACAACAACCATTGTTCAAACGATTCGGATTTTGCACCATAAAGTTTTCAAAATAACGAGCAACCCTCAAATCTTGAAAATAGCATTTCGTCTTTACTTGAAATCTCTACACAACATAATCAAATGATAAATGATTTGTGTAATTTGTATTTGTGCGATAACTCGAGTCAAAGTTTTCAAGGATTTCAAAACTTGAATTCAATTCAAAATTCAAACGGTTTCGATGATAACCCCTGCCAATTCAATTTTGAACTCCAAGATGAATTTTAAACTCAAAATAAAAATGGAAACAACTTTTCAAACGAATTTGGCAATGGGAATAATCTTAACCACGTTACGATTGAAAATCTTTGTTCTCAACAATTTCAAAGTGAAAATCCTCATGTTAATAACTATAAATTGGATTTTGTTGAGCAAATGGACGAAATTTACAATGATCACACAGATTTGTTGATTGAAACATATATAACACAAATCCCAATGTGTGATGAGTCAAGTGATAATCCACCTTTACCCAAATCGATGATTTTCAAATATCAACTTTTGAAATTGAAAACGAAAATCTTAACGAAGTTGTTGAAAACATGGTAATTGAGTTGGATTTCAATTCTTTTGAGGGTGTGGAACCAAATTTAAAATTTGACTTTCCTTTTCTCGATTTCAAAAAATTAAATGCAACGACTTTGGATTTTGAACTTGAGATACACAATGAAGTTGTTGATGATCCAACAAAGGGAGACAAATTTAATGAACATGATTTCTTTGGACTTTTTGAAAATGAGTTGTCGAATTCTGAAGGGGAAGATTTAAAACACCATTTTGATTTTGAAATCGATAATTCTGAAGAAGTTTTCAATGATAAGCTTGAATTTCAATTTGGTGAAAATAAACTTGAATTTCAATCAACTATTTTATCAACCCCGAAAACAACCGAAAATAAAACAACTCGTACGATTTTTAATAAAACGACATTCGTTTTTCCAAATCAACATTCAATTTTGATATCTTTTACGATTTGGTTTTCCGAGTTTAAGCTGTGTCTCACGTACTTGACGAGACAAATGAATCGATCTTTGGAAGATTGTTTCATTTACTTTTTGACGATATACTTTTTGATCTCGTGTAAATACCGTTCATTTTCATATAAATAAAGGCCAATTTTATTTTTGTTTTTCTCCTTTCACTTGGGTTGACTGTGGGGACACAGTCAAAATCAAGTGTGGGGGGAGACTCATCTTCTTTTTGATGTTTCATGATTAATTTTTCATTTTTCTTCCAAAACTCAAAAAAAAATATAAAAAATTTTCAAAAAAATACAAAAAAAAGAATTTTTTAAGAATTTTGATTTATTTTTAAAGAAACAATATAGGATAAATATATGGTTTTGGTTTATTAAATTGAAATTTTGAAAATTTATTCATCTTAACAAAAATAGAAATGAAGTTTGGTTACAAATAACAATGGTTTAACTAGTATATAGGAAGATCCATACGTGTTAATTATGAAATACAACCTAACTGAAAATCTTTGTTTTAAAAAGTGGTTGATTTAAAGTAAAGATATAACATTTTTTTGTCTTCTAAGTTAAATGGTGCTAAGATGATAGTGCGGAACTCTCTTCTAAAAAAACAAAAAAACAAAAAAAACATATAAGTAAAAAAACATTTGTATATATGTATATATTTTTAACACCTAGAGTCATGTGTTCACACTTGTGTGTTCACTCGCCATGCTCTGTACCCTTCTCACGTAAGTCCGAAAGGCAATGCACGATCGGTATATATGGCCTCAGTTTATCTGAGTTAGGTGTATGTATATAAAAATTCTTTTTAATAACGCTATAGTCTATAAGTGTTCACACTTATGTGTTCACTCGCCACACTCTATATTCCCCTCATATCTGTCCGCAAGGCGTTGCATGGGTAATATATCCGGTCTCAGTTTACCTGAGTTAGGCATATGTAAATATTGTTAATATTAATAAAATTTTCAAATAAGAGAGAGTAAGCAATTGAAATCCAAGCACGAGCTTAACTTGTTTGATTTGACTTGTTATTGGAAAGAAATGAAAATACCACTTTGATAAACTTTGATAATCAACTAAGGATCCATTTCATAGTTACACTATATTATCGACCGAAACAATGAGTTAAACTATAGCCTATTTGTTATGATAACTTAGTTTTTATTGGAAATTTTGACGAGTAAATGAATTAAATTGCAAGATAATGACCAAAACCTATATTTAACTTATTTGTGTCAATGTAAAAGTAAATCCTCCATTGTAAATATTTTCAAAAACTCGCATTCATCTCTTTGTAAATAAATCTTGCATTTTGTAAACATTTTCACTTTGCATTCGGAATTTGTGGGTAATATCCGCTGAAAACCCTCATGAGACAACACTCGTCCTACTGGAGACACCCAGAGGTTTAACGGCTTATTGCATACACTCAATGCAATCGTGTTTCCTACGAAAACGGATTTATCTTTTTTTTTCTTTATTCGAGGACGAATAAAAAGATAAGTGTGAGGGTATTTGATGTGCATGTAAATGTGTATATTTTTACCACCATATTTAATCTATTTAAATTCAATAAATAATCATATTGGGTATTTTAACTTGTTTAAACCAAAATTCAAATTATTTCAAAACTTCACATATTCATCTTCATATAGGGGCAAAATGGTCATTTTTGTGTATATATTATTTTGAGAAAATTTAATTGGAAATTTCTATATTATTGTATAGGAATTTGGCTTCATATACAAGTGATTTCATGAAGATATATGCATGCACAAAGAAGATACAAAGGAATGGAGATGGAAATAATTCAGAGTGATGATCATGGAGGACTCCACTTACCCACCTACCTTAATGTACACTTAGAAGCTAATGCACATGCTAAAAGGCCATTAAATCTTCATGCACACTTAATGGATGATTACTTGGTGGCCACACTACCTCAAGGGTATTTTGGGCATTCCCCAAAAAAATGAATTAGGGTTTCATACATGTATAAATACCCCTTCTCTTAATGTAATTAGCTCTCTCTTCTTTAGTCTCTCTTAGGCTCCTTCCTCTTAGTTAGTTTTTAGCTTAGAAATAAAAGAAAGCTTCTCTTTTCTTTTCATGGCTACTTAGCCATTTCTTTCATGTGATTTATTTTTTATGCAACTTTAATATATTGCTCTTTTCTTTTCTTGTTTACTTCCTTTCATGCAAGTAGTGTAGTTTGATTTTAATGCAAGTAGATTAGTTTTTCTTTTCATTTTGCTCTCTTTTTCTTCTTGATTATTCCATGTTGCAAGCTACATTTGTTGATTTGATAACAAATATGAGAGCCTAATCCCTTCAATTTAGGGGTAATGAAGCTCTCTAGTATGTAAATGCAACATTTTGATGTTATGTTCTCTTTTTGTGCTTCATGGAAAAATGATGTCTATGTAATTTTGTGTTTAGTATTGAGTTTGATAGCTTATGTTGTTCAAAACAAATATGCTATGCTTTTAGTCATATGAATCACAAATTGCCTCTTCATCTATATATGATTATGGCAAAGAAGTGAATGTTGAAGTTAAAATTTGATGGCCTATATTTCTAAATAATAGTTAATAGGCCATGCTTAAAATAGATTTCATTTTCAACTTTGTTGTCATTTTCATGAGAGTTAGTAAGTGGTTTAAGGGGTGTGTTATAGTTTGATGGCTTAAGTTGAGCTAATTACTAGCACAAATAAGCCATACTTATGATAAACACATCATTTAAATTCACTAATGACCAAAAAAGAGAGATCATAAGTTCATTTTTGTTGAACTATGTGATCTAGAGAGTGAATTTATCTCTAAATTGTTTTTCTACTCTCATATTTTTATCAGTTTCTTTTTGTCAGTTTTCTTACATTTTCTAGCTAATCACTTTCAACTTTGGTTAATTTGGTTGAATAGAGATTTAAAATCAACAATTCCCTGCGGATCGACCCATACTCGCCACGTACTAGAATTGTACGCCGTGCGCTTGCGGTATAAATTTCAATTCAAAATTTATCGGTGGTTTTCTAACTCGATAGAAAATTAGCCGTTGAACATGTACTGATTAAAATTTGAGTGCAATTATAGGTAAAAACAAAATCAAACCGAAGCACTCGACAAACTCCAGAATACTTAAAGAGAATAACTCAAACACCTAACACGAGACAATTATCAACAGTTCGATCAACACAACACCAAGGCTTTCCTCTAAGAAATGTTGAATCACTGCTAAACTCAATTCCAATTTAGGAGAAAACCCATATATACCAAATCTATTTTTAGCAAATGATTTCAAAAGGAAAATTCTCAAATTATATCCTCTTAAGAAAACTATTTTTGGTCACCCCATGGCCTGGGGGAAACAAATACTTATTTATCCCAAAGGCGGATTTATGCAACTAATTTGAGATATTAATAAATGCACACCAAAAGACTTCAAACTGAGCAATAATAATGTTTCAAAGTTTACTAAATCATGGGCGGAGATAAGCCTATTCATACTTTTTCAAGAAAGATTTTGAAAGCACAAAAAGTTTATCGGAACTCAAACTAGAGAACCCTATTCTCAACTAAAAGGCTGTTGGTTCATGAATCATGACCTCCTAGTCTCCTATTTGAGATTTGTGTCTCCATTATGAGAACAACAAGAAAGTTCTTGCAAAAGATTTTATTGAAAAAAAAATCTTTCACGAAAAGGATTCATGAGTCCAAACTATTTTTCAAAAGAAACTCATCAATATAATAGAAGGGTCTAATTACAAAATTCTTTCTCTCAAAGGAGACTCCATTTTGATTGGCCAAAAATTATTTTCATATACAAATACTCAAGCCTACGATGTTATTCCATAGCACCTCCTAGAGGAAGGGACATAAGCCCACGACGCTATTCCATGGCACCTCTTAAAGGGAGGGACATAAGCCTACGAGGCTATTCCGTAGCATCTCCTAGAGGGAGAGAAAGAACACCTAACGTCAAAAATCACCTCTTAGGGGATGGGTCGAGGTAGCACCCATCAGCGGCCTTTTGGAGGAAGGTCAGCTAAGTATATATCTCTTTAAGACAAGGGAAGCCCAAAGAGAGGCTTACCAAATAGTGGACTAAGATGTCCAAGTCCAAAGAGTGGCTCATCAAAGAATGGACTAAGATGTTCAAGCCCAGTGGGGGCTCCAAACAAAAGAATGAAGACAGAGGTGTCCGTAACTCAAGTTAAAACCCAAGAGAATAAAGGGTTACAGAAAGAAATCTATCTATCAACTGGGACAAAATTGAAATCCTGAAGAAGGATACATATAGGGACAACATGACAAAGATGTCCAACACAACAGTCAAAAATAGACAAAGAGTCTAGAATCATATCCAAAAGAGACAAGATATGAATTAGCAAATCTTAGAACATCTACTACTTGAAAAATAATTACTATATCAAGGGACTAAGGAATCTACATCCTAAGAGATGACATGAGATAAGAAAAGGGATAAAAGGAATCCCTAACATGGAATCAAATGCCAAAATATATACAATGGTCAAAGGAATGGAATAAACATCAAGTTGCCACTAAAGATAATAGAGACCATACTCCAAGAATGAATTGAGTGAACCGCAATAGAGTCCCTAGAAACAGAGTAATCCCTTAGAACAAAAGGAACTATACCAATATTTGAGGAATCGATACTCCAATATATCAAAAACTTTACTAACCCATAGGTCTAGGAGTTTATTACTTGAATTTACTGAATTTACTATGACCAGATAAGTCTCTAATTTCAATATTGGATTGATTTCTAGCAATCTATTTGTCAGATAAGATCCTGGCAAATATTTTGATTAAATTGTTGGTTTCGTGGACTTTTAATTTCTTTGCATTCCATTTTTGGATTTGGTCAACCTTAAACTCCTACATTGTCTTCATGATGATTTATCGATTTCATTGGATAATTTCTATAAAGGCTTTATATTGAATTCCTAGTTTTAAGGTTTCCCAATTCCTTCATTAACTTTCATAATGGTTTATGAATTTTACATACATGAATTTTCATGATGATTTCCCATCATTTGTTTGATTATTGAGTTCCTAATTTCTTAATCATTTGCGGAGTTTCTATAATAATTTATGGATTTCTTATTGATTTTTATGATGATTTGCTGATTTTGTATTCATGATTTCTTTATTAAATTACTATGGTGATTTCTTGCTGAATTGTTGGTTTAATGAATTTTCCCACTGATTTCTATGATGATTCATGAATTTTACGTGTTACAATTTCCCAGTGAATTTTCATGATGATTTCCTACTAATCACTTGTTTCATGAGCTCATGATTTCCTGGTTCCCTTTATTGATTTTCCATGATAATTTATGAATTTTCCATTGATCTTCTGATTTTGAATAAGAATGAACGGGTTTCAGACTACATTTTAGATTTTTGGATTTTTAATTCCCTAATTTAATGGAATTTAAGCTTCCATACTAATTTTTATGATGATTGATGAATCTCGTATTTTTAATTTTCCTATTGGAATTTTTGGATGATCTTTATTGGGGTTTTGAATTGATGAATTCTGAAATTACTTGATGATTTTCATGATGATTTATGAATTTTTGATTTCCTTATTGGGTGTTTGATAATCCTTTATAAGATTTCCGATTTAATGAATTCTGAGATTTCCTTGTGGATCTTTATGGTGATTTATGAATTTTGTATTCTCAATGGATTTGGGATAATTTCTTATTGGATTTTTGATACAGTGAATTTCGAATTTCCTTGCCGGTCTTCGTAATAATTCACGAATTTGGTTCTCTATACTTCTATGGTAGAATTTGGATTGTTGCCTGCCTGTTTTTTGATTTGTTGAGACTCACGTTTCCCTTTGGATTTTGATGAGAATTTATGATTTTCCTATTCCCTACCATTTTATTGGATTTTCAGGTCCTTGATTTTAAAAATCTTGTGTTTCCTTAATCATTTTTATCATGATTCATGAGTTTCATATTTCTATTGTCCTTATTGAGGTTTTTGATGATCACTATTTGGATTTTTGATCGAATGAATTCTGAAATTTCCTTGAGGGTTTCCCTGATGATTTATGGATTTTCTATGCTTGATTTTCTCATTGAATTTTGAATGATCTTTTGTCAATTGACCAATTTCATGGACCATAAAATTTCTTTGTGGATTTTGATGACAATTTATGAATTTCACATCTCCGATTACCTTATGGGACCTTTACTGGATTCCTAACTTTATAAATTATATATCCTGCTATTGAATTTTATGATGATTTGTGAATTTTCCATTGCATTTAAAATTTGATTTCAATACGAGATCTTCATGAAACCAAATGGAAACATTACTAAACTACTTTCTACTTTTTCACTAAATGAGAGTTACCAATCAATGGTTTAAGGTTGAAAATGAAGGAAACTTAGAGGGACAAGGAAAAGTCCCTGATAGCATGAAATTCATTTTAACAGGTTGAAAATGTTTAACTCGAGAAAGCAATATCAAGAGTCTGTAACAGATTTTCTCCAAAGGTTCATTTATTTAAACCGATATCTACAAATCATGTGATATTACTCCACATTCTTAAGGAAGTTTAATTATGGTCATTACAAAGCAACTTATTTGGAAATATTACCCTAATGACATCTTGAATATTAGCTGCGTAAATTTGAGATTGCTTGTTAAGATTTCATAACAAAGTCACAACCTTAATAGAAGTTATAATCTATTTTGCAGGAAGCAAAAAAGGAAGTTCATTGGAGTTTTGTCTTAAAGAACAAAATCTTCTTTCATACGGGGGTGGGGGGGGCTAAATGTTATCCATAAAATATACTCAGGAATAAAAGTATGAAAGAAGGAACACAAGAGCATTGGAAAAGATCAGAAAGCATCAAGATGGTCTGGTTAATCATAGCTTCCAACAAGGAGCTTTTGATGAGGTTGAAGGCTATCTTTCAAAGTCCATATATCCCAAACCACACAAGGCATCTGGTTCTGACTCATTATATGCATGTTGGAGAAGTTTTCCAAGAAATCAACCCCTTTCGAAAGCATACATAGCCTTTCGAAATGGTTGGAGCCACTTTCGTCTATTAGGAAAGAGCTAAACACCTATTGGTAGAAGGTTGCAGTGCTCTAAGTCACTGAAGGCAAAAGGAGGGTTGGTTTCAATAACATCAAAGACAAGCATCCAAATCAACCATGAGGCGCATCAGCATTCAAGTCAAAGAGCACAACAACAAACCCTTCGACAACGTCGAATGGTTATCAGACAATCCCTTTCGACAAGGTCGAAAGGAAACAAAGCAAGAGAAGCTTAATCTCAAGCGACAACAACAAAAAGACAAAATCCATCTAGCACACCTTTCGATAATGTCGAAAGGTACAATGAAGAAGGCAATTCTTGAAAATCAATAAAGGCGAAAGGATATGAGAGAATGAAGGAATTGCTAAAGCATGACAAAAGGGATCAACCTTTCGACAAGGCCGAAAGGTTCATAAGGGCAAGTAAGAAGCAAACCTATCGACAAGGTCGAAGGGTCTATAACAGCATATGAAGAGCCAATCTTTCGACAAAGTCAAAGGGTTCATATAACAACCCGCATATTTTACGTTTGTATATTTAAATGTTTTATTTAAATATAGCATTGCTAGTCGGATTTATGTCCGAAATGTCATTTTTTTGCAAACAGTCGAATTTGGACTCGAGACCAGTTCCATTGAGTCCAAAATGGCATTTGCGACCATTTTGAGTATAAACATCAATATGTTTGGAGTTGAGTAGAATTTTGACATTTTCACTTAGGGCTTTGGGCTTGGGTTTGGGTTTCAGCCCACTAACCCAACTCATCTTATATCCTAACTCCACCCCCTCTCCTCTTCATTCATTCTATTATTTTCCTAACACTTCAAGGTTTAGTAAAAATGGGGGAAGAGATTGGAAACTAAAATCCTAAGCCCTAGTTTCCTTTGCAAATTCAAGTTCTAGCTCCAAAATCAAAGAGAAGCTTAGGTAAGCATCCTCTTCTTCTTCTCCATCTCAATCTCTCTCCAATTTTAGAATTTTCCTATGACCTAACTTAGGAAATATTCATTGTAATCTTAGATTGGAGCTTCTAGAGTTGAAGTTGAAGTGTGGTTGATCTTTCTTTTGATTTCAAAGCTTCTCATTTGTTGTTTTGGGTTGAAAAGGGTGAGTTTTTGAACTCACATCTACGTCTATAGCTTTCGTTGTTGTTAGGTATGAATTCCTAACATCTATTCATGTTCATTTGTTTTTGATTTGGATTGATTTGGTGAATTTTCCAATTTTTGGTTTTTGAAGCCTAATATTTGTGAAAATCCTTTTATGGGCGTTTGAACATGTTTACCGGGGTGTATTGAAGAGCTTATTAGGCTGGGTTGTCGCTTGGCATAAATCCCTAGTCGCCGTTGCTCGATCGATCGGTTCCGGTAGGATTTTGCCCCACTTGGTGGCTAGGCTGATCATGCTTTGGAAGCAGGTTCAGTCGACTGGACCAGGAGGTCAGTTGACTGAACCAGGGGGAGAAAATGCTCTGTCCCTGTATCAGTCGACTGACCACCTGGGTCAGTCGACTGACCTGGAAACCAAAAGTTTCCAGGCATTGGGCCAGTCGACTGACCACCTGTTTCAGTCGACTGACCTACTTGTCTCAGCTCAATTTGTTTATTTTGCTTGGGTATCCAATTTTAATCGATTTGTGATGATCCGATTCGTTGTTATCATTTATATCGACTTTGATGACTCCTTTTTCGGGATTTTCGGGAATATCCGTTTTGATGGATTCGGTATCGATTTATATGGATTTGATTCACGTCTTCATATGTGATTTTTTGGTGATTGATTGTTTCTACAATCATTTCTGTGATTTGTCACTTTAAAATACAAAGGTTTCTATACTAGTAGTAAATATTCAAACTCTTTTACAAAGATGATTTCAACTCTATTTTTAATACAAAGCTCGTTTATAAAACCATTTTCTAATCTTTTAGTATATACAAACCATTACCTCATTCGTATGAGAAATCTAATTAAACGGCTTGTCAAAACAAGTGGTATGAAACACTTGCATTTACTTCGTCGGTTAATTCTTAGACTTGTTCGATTGAAACTCTTGTGACAATTTCGAGTGGAAATCTACAATTTGTTCGTAAATATTTAAGTTAAGCTAGTGGTTATGGGACATGAAGCTAAACTCATCTATTTACTAGCTTAGTGTAATCGACACTTCTTATTGATCAATGGTGATCATTTTATGATTTAGACTAGCGATGTGCGATGTCTATTTGTTTATGTGGGGACTAAAAACCCTGTCTGTGGAACTTCGGTTCAATTTGGTGGGGTAGCGAACCATGGTCTTCGGGCCGTTTATGGAGCTTCGGCTCAAACTTGATGGTTAGCGACCATGGAATAGCGTTCCGTTTGTGACACACGTGTTGGTGAGTTTTCATAATCCCGTTTTTGATAAGACTCCCCCCTTTTGATTTCTGGATTTCTAATTGATGATTTCTAGAATTTGTGTTTCACCAATTTTCGTGAATTTCATTGATAAGCTCTATCAATATTTGTGTTTGGTGAAAAATTTAAAGAATATGACATTCTTTTAGTGTTTGAGAATATTTGAAATATTGTATGATTTTTGTTGTTATCTGATCTATACTTGTCGCAGTATGGCATTATTGTTATCATACGTTTTTGTCATATCTCTTATCCTATCTCATTTTATCTGATATTTATATCTAGACTGATCCGTTTATTATTATCTTTTTAAATAATACTCGGGTCAGACCGAGATATTTCAGGTGCTCCTGCTTGACTTCTTATCAGGGTCCTTTATCTGACTTTTGGCTAACTACTTTAGCATAGTAGTTTTTGTTTGTATACATTTGAGATAGAGACTCCTTGTTGTATACTTATTCTTTTGTCTAGCACTTGTATCTATTCTTTTGTGATGTAGTGGATCTAGTTTAACCACTATTTTGATGTACACTTCTATGCGATATATTCATATCTGTTTTCGCCTTTGTGATATGAATATCTGTGACTAATTTGTGTTATGTTTATTTCTATATTTGTTTCTGAAGGCCTCATAGCCGCTGTGTGGTAGCTTTGAGTTTGTATTTGATATGTCGGATTTCCTCTTGAAATGAAATGTAAGTTATATTATCTGACATACCGGTACTCACACAAAGCAATTACACAGATGGTCGCTCCTCAACAGCCTTATTCTTCGTGCTAGTCGATGGCATTACTGCATAGTGTCCTTGGCTAGCGTGAGTATAGAGGTGGGGCGTCACAGCTTGGTACCAGAGCCAAACTTCAGAACAATGTAGAATAATCTAGCAAGGATCATTGTCCTAAGTCTTTCTTAGGATTCGTGCCATAGGATTTAATTCGAGTCTTCGTAGCATTCTATCCTATATTCTTTATGATGCCTTGTTTTATCAATCAAATTTGTTTGATATTCATTTTGAGAATAACCTTTTTCCTCTTTTCTTTCTTTCTTTAAGAAGAGAAATGGTTAGACCAGGCCGTCCAGCGCCGGTCAATCCAGTGCTACTCCTCACGATGGAGTATTTATGTCTGCTCAGCAACTTCTAGATCTTATGAAAAATGCTCAAGCTATCGGACCCATTCCAGAGCCCACTCATCCTAAATCTGGGTTTGCACGCTTGTGCAGTGATTACACCAACTTGGGTGGAAATCCTTTCAAGGGTTCCGAAAGCGTTATAGAAGTCCATGCTTGGCTTAGAACATGCGATCACATCTTTTCCCGCATGAATCTTATTGATCTACATCGAGTCCAAGTGGCTTCTAGCATGCTCCAAGAAAGAGCATTAGATTGGTATGAGCTTTCGATCTTCAATATTATCAAAGCGGATCTTACTTGGGAATAATTCCGGGAAAGATTCGAGTTAAAATTTGTGCCGGAAGTTGAAAAGGTATCTCTAGCTCGACGCTTCATTGACCTTGTTCAAGGTGAATCTTCTGTGATGGATTACGTCGCATCATTCGAATCACTATCTAAATATGGGGTCGAGTATATTAATACCCCATTGAAGAAAAATCAGAGATTTGTCTATGGGTTGAATAAGAACCTCAAAAAGCCATTACTTCTGAAATTAGAAGTTTCTTTCGATTAGCTTGTTGATATCGCTCTTCGACTCGAAGAGGCCGATAAAGAAAGTGATGTTGAAGTCAAGCAAAACATCAATAAGAATAGGCCTTTTAAATTCAAGCCTAATCCCAACAAGAAAGGGAAGCAAGCAACTTCGGAAGCAAAGACTCCTACCTCTAGTCATGGAGAATGTTACAAATGTGGTTCTAAGGACCATTATGCGAACAAGTGTCCGAAGTCTCTTACTTGTCGCTATTGCAAGAGTTCGGGTCATACTATATCTTTGTGTCCCAAACTTCAAAGCAAGAAGGAGGGCAAGCTAAATGTTTTACAAGCCCCTGCTAACACTTCTCGTGGTCAAGGTATTTCTCATTCTATCCTTGATGGCATTATTATATTTCGTGATTTTCCTATTCGAGTTCTTTTTGATACGGGTGCATCCCACTATTTTATATCAAAATAACTTGTTGATGCTTTGTCTTTGAATGTTATTGGCTTGATGAATTCATTGAGAATTGCAAATCCGGTTGGTGGATCCGCAACATTCAGTTTATTGTGTAAAGATGTCGAGATTATTTTATGTGGTTACTCTTTCCGTGTCGATTTGCATGTTATGCGTTACTTAGGCTTCGGAATGATTTTGAGAATGGATTGGCTTAACCCTTATGAAGCCCATATCCTATGTCCTGAATGGACTATATATCTTCGGCATCCTCAATCTGTTAAGCAGATTTATCTTGTTCTAAAAGATTCAGATTCCGATTCGAAAGCATCCTTGTATTCTCTAAATCCTCATGATGACGATAATGATGGCGAGGAAGATGTTATTTCTCTCATTCACATTGTTTGTGAATTTCCCGACATATTTGAGCCGTTTTAGGATTACCACCTAAGCGAGCAAATGAGTTCAAAATTAATCTAATCCCTGGAGCTCTACCTATTACTCGTCCTCCTTATCGTATGTCCAACAAGGAAAATGAGGAGACGCGCAATCAATTATCCGAATTGGAAGGAAAACAGTTTATTCGTTCTAGTTTCTCTCCATGGGGAGCTTCGGCTATTTTTGTGAAGAAATCTGATGGTACACTTAGGCTTTGCGTTGACTACCGCAAGCTTAACGATCTCACCATCAAGAATAAATATCCCTTGCCTCGGATTGATGATCTATTCGATCAACTTAGTGGTGCTAAAGTCTTTTCACAATTAGGCTTAGCAACCGGTTTTCATCAGCTCCGTATTGTAGAGGATAACATTCCTTTGACATCGTTCTGTACTCGTTATGGATCTTATGAATGGCTTAATATGCCATTTGGTTTGACGAATGCTCCAGCTTATTTCGTTGACCTTATGAATCGAGTTTACAAAGACTTCCTCGATCAATTTGTTCTCATCTTTATCGATGATATTCTAGTTTATTCTAAAATCGAGGAAGAGCATGAAAATCATCTTCGGATTGTGTTGGAAACTCTTAGGAGTAACCAATTGAAAGTAAAATTTTCTAAATGCCACTTTTGGCAATCTCGTGTGAAATTTTTGGGGCATATTATTTCTGAATCCGGAATTTCCGTGGATCCTTCAAAGATTGAAGCGATTCAAAATTGGATGAGACCGGAGAGTGTGATGGAAATTCGTAGCTTTCTTGGATTGGCGGGCTATTATCGTCGGTTCATAAAAGACTTTTCTAAGATTTCCGTACCTCTTACTAATTTGACAAAGAAGGGAGTTAAATACATTTGGTCTAACAAATGTGAAGCTGCTTTTCAGAAACTAAAAGAACTCCTTTTCGATGCTCCTATTCTTGTGATTCCCGAAGGGAACCAAGACTTTATTGTTTACACCGATGCTAGTCGTGCTGGTTTGGGAGCCATTATCATGCAAAGGGAACGAGTTATCGTGTATGGCTCTAGGCAATTAAAGCTTGCCGAGACTAGATATGCCACTCATGATTTAGAGCTCGCGGCTATTGTTTTCGCCCTTAGAATTTGGCATCATTATCTTTTGGGAGAGAAATTTGTTCTCTACACCGATCATAAATCTTTAAAGTATTTATTTTCTCAAAAGGAACTTAATTTGCGTCAACAACGTTGGCTTGAGTTCCTTGCATCTTATGATCTTGATATTCTTTATACTCCCGGAAAGGGAAATCGTGTTGCCGATGCCCTTAGCCGAAAGCAACAAGAGGTTGTTTCCATGATGATATCCGAATGGAATGATCTCGCGACTTTATCCACTTGTGAGATTCGAGATCGTGAATCCCATTCATGTTCATCTCTTATTTTTTGTAGCCTTGAGGCTCATCCTTCTCTTTTAGACCGCATTCTTGAAGCTCAAAAGCAAAATCCCGAATTGGTTCTTCTTAGCCAAAGTTGTAGGGATAAAATTGATATTGAAGGTTTGAAAACTTTGACATTGATGCTCGTGGCGGTATTCGAAAATTTGGTAGACTTATTGTGCCAAATATTATGGATCTTCGTAAAGACATTTTAAAAGATTCTCATCGTTCTAAATTTACCAGTCATCCCGGTAGTAGTAAAATGTACGCGGACATGAAGCGACTTTATTATTGGGATGGATGAAATCTGATATTGCTAACTTCATTAAGCGTTGCATGACTTGCCAACTCATAAAGGCCGAGCATCAAAGGCCCGGTGGGTTACAACCTTTGGAAATTCCAATTTGGAAGTGGGATCAAATTTCCATGGACTTTATTGACAGTCTTCCCCGTTCTCGTTCGGGCCATGATAGCCTATGGGTGATAGTAGATAGACTTACAAAATCCGCCCATTTTCTTCCCGTTCGGTCCAATCGGACCGTACCTATTTTGGCTAAACTCTTTGTCAAGGAAATTGTTAGATTGCATGGAGTTCCTACTTCTATAGTTAGCGATCGTGATCCATTGTTTACTAGTGGATTTTGGAAAGGTCTTCAAAAAGATTTGGGAACGAAGCTTAATTTTAGCACCGCTTATCACCCTTAGTCCGATGGACAAACCGAGCGTGTGAATCAAACTCTTGAAGATCTTCTTCATGCATGTGTTCTTGATTTTGGTGGAAGTCGGGAAGATCATATTTCTCTTGTTGAGTTTTCCTATAATAATAGCTTCCAATCTAGTATTGGATGGCACCTTTCGAGGCACTATATGGAAGGCCATGCCGATCTCCTTCGTGTTGGCTTGAAGCCGGTGAGAAGCTGGTTTTAGGCCCAGAATTTTTTCGGGATGCCACATAAAAGATCGACCTTATTCGTCATAGGACAAAAGAAGCTCAAAGTAGACAAAAATCCTATGCCGATAACTGAAGAAGGAAATTATAATTTTCTGTGGGAGATTTTGTGTTTATTCGTGTTTCACCTATGAAGGGTGTTGTGCATTTCAGTCGATCGGGAAAATTAGCACCTCGATATATTGGTCCATTTACCATCATCGAACGCATTGGTTCCGTGGCTTATCGCCTTTTATTACCGGCTCAGTTTTCTGCTATTCATGACGTATTCCACGTCTCTCAACTACGGAAATGCCTTCGAGATTCCGATTCTATTCTTGAGCCCGGTGTTATTGAAGAAATTGAAGTTTTGCCTAATTTGACTTATGAGCAACATCCTATTCGTATCATTGCTTCGGAGGTTAAACGCCTTCGAAATAAAGATGTTTCTCTTGTGAAAGTTCAATGGTACTCAAATCCTAAGGATTGCTCTTGGGAGTCCAGAGAATTCATCGAGCGAACACATCCGGACTTGCTCTCTCGTGCTCCTTAATGTGAACTTCTTATTTCAAATTTCTTCCTTTTGTGTTGATATGCTTTTATGGTTGTTACTTCTTATTTATTTCTTAAAGATCGCGAGGATGCAATTTCTTTAAGGAGGAGAGTCTGTAACAACCCGCATATTTTACGATTGTATATTTAAATGTTTTATTTAAATATAGCATCGTTAGTCGGATTTATGTCCGAAATGTCACCTTTTGCAAACAATCGAATTTAGACTCGAGACCACTTCCATTGAGTCCAAAATGGCATTTGCGACCTTTTTGAGTATAAACATCGATATGTTTGGAGTTGAGTAGAATTTTGACATTTTCACTTAGGGCTTTGGGCTTGGGTTTGGGTTTCAGCTCACTAACCCAACTCATCTTATATCCTAACTCCACCCCCTCTCCTCTTCATTCATTCTATTATTTTCCTAACACTTCAAGCTTTAGTAAAAATGGGGGAAGAGATTGGAAACTAAAATCCTAAGCCCTAGTTTCCATTGCAAATTCAAGTTCTAGCTCCAAAATCAAAGAGAAGCTTAAGTAAGCATCCTCTTCTTCTTCTCCATCTCAATCTCTCTCCAATTTCAGAAATTTCCTATGACCTAACTTAGGAAATATTCGTTGTAATCTTAGATTGGAGCTTCTAGAGTTGAAGTTGAAGTGTGGTTGATCATTCTTTTGATTTCAATGCTTCTCAGTTGTTGTTTTGGGTTGAAAAGGGTGAGTTTTTGAACTCACATCTACGTCTATAGCTTTCGTTGTTGTTAGGTATGAATTCCTAACATCTATTCATGTTCATTTGTTTTTGATTTGGATTGATTTGGTGAATTTTCCAAATTTTGGGTTTTGAAGCCCAATTTTTGTGAAAATCCTTTTATGGGCATTTGAACATGTTTATCGGGGTGTATCGAAGAGCTTATTAGGCTGGGTTGTCGCTTGGCATAAATCCCTAGTCGTAGTTGCTCGTTCGATCGATTCCGGTAGGATTTTGCCCCACTTGGGGGTTAGACTGATCATGCTTTGGAAGTAGGTTCAGTCGACTGGACCAGGAGGTCAGTCGACTGAACCAGGGGCAGAAAACACTCTGTCCCTGTATCAGTCGACTGACCACCTGGGTCAGTCGACTGACCTGGAAACCGAAAGTTTCCAGGCATTGGGCCAGTCGACTGACCACCTGGTTCAGTCGACTGACCTGCTTGTCTCAGCTCAATTTGTTTATTTTGGTGGGTATCCAATGTTAATCGATTTGTGATGATCCAATTCGTTGTTATCATTTATATCGACTTTGATGACTCCTTTTTCGGGATTTTCGGGAATATCCGTTTTGATGGATTCAGTATCGATTTATATGGATTTGATTCACGTCTTCGTATGTGAATTTTTGGTGATTGATTGTTTCTACAATCATTTCTGTGATTTGTCACTTTAAAATACAAAGGTTTCTATACTAGTAGTAAATATTCAAACTCTTTTACAAAGATGATATCAACTCTATTTTTAATAAAAAGCTCGTTTATAAAACCGTTTTCTAATCTATTAGTATATACAAACCTTTACCACATTCGTATGAGAAATCTAATTAAACGGCTTGTCAAAACAAGTGGTATGAAACGCTTGCGTTTACTTTGTCGGTTAATTCTTAGACTTGTTCGATTGAAACTCTTGTGACAATTGTCGAGTGGAAATCTACAATTTGTTCGTAAATATTTAAGTTAAGCTAGTGGTTATGGGACATGAAGCTAAACTCATCTATTTACTAGCTTAGTGTAATTGACACTTCTTATTGATCAATGGTGATCATTTTGTGATTTAGACTAGCGATGTGCGATGTCTATTTGTTTGTGTGGGGACTAAAAACCCCGTTTGTGGAACTTCGGTTCAATTTGGTGGGGTAGCACCCATGGTCTTCGGGCCGTTTGTGGAGCTTCGGCTCAAATTTGATGGTTAGAGACCATGGAATAGCGTTCCGTTTGTGACACACGTGTTGGTGAGTTTTCATGCTCCCGTTTGTGATAGGCCTCCCCCCTTTTGATTTCTGGATTTCTAATTGATGATTTCTAGAATTTATGTTTCACCAATTTTCGTGAATTGCATTGATAAGCTCTATCAATATTTGTGTTTGGTAAATAATTTAAAGAATATGACATTCTTTTGGTTTTTGAGAATATTTGAGATATTGTATTATTTTTGTTGTTATCTGATCTATACTTGTCGTAGTATGGCATTATTGTTATCATACGTTTTTGTCATATCTCTTATCCTATCTCATTTTATCTGATATTTATAGTTAGACTGATTCGTTTATTATTATCTTTTTAAATAATACTCGGATTAGACCGAGATATTTCAGGTGCTCCTGCTTGACTTCTTATCAGGGTCCTTCACCTGACTTTTGGCTAACTACTTTAGCATAGTAGTTTTTGTTTGTATACATTTGAGATAGAGACTCCTTGTTGTATACTTATTCTTTTGTATAGCACTTGTATCTATTCTTTTATGATGTAGTGGATCTAGTTTGACCACTATTTTGATGTACACTTCTATGTGATATATTCATATCTATTTCCGCCTTTGTGATATGAATATCTGTAACTGATTTGTGTTATGTTTATTTCTATATTTGTTTCCGAAGGCCTCATAGCCACTGTGTGGTAGCTTTGAGTTTGTATTTGATATGTCGGATTTCCTCTTGAAATAAAATGTAAGTTATATTATCTGACATATCAGTACTCACACAAAGCAATTACATAGATGGTCGCTTCTCAACAACCTTATTCTTCATGCTAGTCGACGACATTACCCCATAGTGTCCTTGGCTAGCGTGAGTATAGAGGTGGGGCGTCACAGTTCACAATGGCTTATAGAAGGCAGACCTTTCGACAAGATCGAAAGGTTCGTGAAAGAATAAGGAAGACAGACCTTTCGACAAGGTTGAAATGTTCATAATGGCATATGAGGGGCAAACCTTTCGACAAGCTTGAAAGGTTCGTAGTTGCATATAAAAGGGCAACCTTCCGACCATAATCTTGTAACTTCTTAATCAAAGTATTGTAACCCTAATTGAGTGTGATTTGGGGAAAATTAATAAAATGAAGCTTTTTTCCTAGATATAAAGGGAAGTCCTTGGCTTTGTTAATTTCTTTACTGTTTGCTTAAACCTTAGTTGGATTAACTCATATTTTCAAGTTCAACCCCATCAGAAGGTCCTTGTCAACAAGATCGATAGCACCTCTGCTACAACTTCTACAACCTTCCGAAGTCCTTAACTCTACAACCTAAACCTTTCGACTAGGTCAAAGTTTGGTAATCTTCCGAAGTGATTTACTTTGAGGCCTAAACCCTTCGACTAGGTCAAAGTCTGCTCTTTAAGTATAAATACCCGGACTTACAAGGTTTAATCCATAAGAGACCGCTCCTATACCTTTCGATAAGGATTAAATCAACTTCATATAAGTGACCTAACCTTTCGACAAGGTCGAAAGCTTCTACATATCAACCAAAGAGTTTGATATTCTACATAACCCTAAGAGAGGGCTATCATCCTAACCCTTCATCAAGATAAAACGTTACCTAATCCAAAGACCAAACCTTTCGACGACGTCGAAAGGTCTAACCCAAGAATCAACAACAAGCAAAGCTATATAGAAAGGCAATCCTTAAAGGTATTACACCCTTTATTCTCCAAAGAAGAAATCTATCCTTCTTAACATAACTTTGGGGCGTTGACAAGAAATCTTGTTAACAATTATTCAGAAAATATTTTGATTAGAAATATTTTAAAGTGGAATTCAAAAGAAATAAGAAATCACTGAACTCACTTTGGTTGTTGGAAAATAATTCGGGTGATGACTGCAGCATCATCGATGTTCATTTTCGAGTTTCCAAGTGACGGATTGCTACCATAGTGATTTGCTATTAGTATTTTGTTTTGGTAAAACAAATTTTAATTTTAAAATAAAATCAAAAGTATAACTTGCTATACAAAGGAGTTATGTATATATGATTTCAAAATGATTTTTTAAATATAATTTAACTTAAGTTAAGTTAAATGAAATGATTTTTGAAATGAAATTGATTGTGATTTGAAATGAATTAATAAAATGAGTTAAGTGAAAATAAGTTTGATTTAAAACGAATATGAACTTAAGCTGTGAAGTGATAATAAACATGAGAAGTGTTGTATAAAATGTTTATAATAAACTTAAGTAAAATTTGAATGAATGGTTCTTAAGTGACATTAGTATTGAAAGAAATATACTAAGTAATAAATGAATGTGAATAAAGCAATATGAATGATGATTATGAATAAGTAAATGTAAATAAAAGAATCTGAATAATGAGAAACCAATTGAAATAACTATGCAAGTTGTACGTATATTATTTTATTCACATAACTGTTTGATCCAGATTCGAATATATGATTTCGAGATGATTTACATCGGTCCGAGTTAGAATTTTTCACTCAATTCTCAACAACGAATACTGAATATGGATTTTTGATTATTCTTGGATTCTCTGTGTCACATACCAAAATTTTCGACTTTCGAAAATTCGACATCGATACTCACTTTATCGACTGCCGAGAAATCGAGTGCCGGAAACTCCAATAGTGATGGTTTTAGAAAGAAAAAATAGAAGAAAAAGAGAAGAAGAAGAAAGCAGAAGAAGAAAGACAGAAAGGAAAGAAGGAAGAACAACAAAACAACATCAGAACAGAAAACAATATCAGAATCTTACACATCGCAGCGGAACAATATACAATAGATAATTACTAGTCTTTTAAAACAAAGAACTATATCAGTTTACACATACATCAATCATCAGAGTCAATATACAACAATGGACAGTTATATAAACTTGTCCTCATACAGAATACACAGCGGAATAAGTAATATCAGATACAAATACTACGTATCGTCATCCATCTTGCTTCCAAAGCTCTAGAATATCCTGATAACCTAACTCTAGACTGCCCGTGTGGAAATTGGTGGGCACCCAGAGTTTAGAAGGGAACAATAAACTCCGAGTCAGTCATGGTGACTGGTGTGAGATCGTAAAACAGTTATTTTTCATAAGGAAAAATAAAACAAATTCGCAATGCTTTTGGAAAATGAAACTACCATAAGACCTCCCACCACACACACAATGCAAACGCAGACTTGGAGGAGATTTCTTCTTATGTTAGTCAAAGATGCTTACTACGCAAAATCAAATCATTTTGGATATTATTATTAGTGCATAGTGGAAAACATTTCAAAAGTAGAATATAAATCTTAGCCAGCATAGGTACCATTATATTATGCCTACTATAGCTGCCTCCTGAGGAGACAGGTTATACAATTGAAATCGTAAAGGCTCGTATTGTTCTTTGGATTTCCAACAAATGGTCAGGCTAAGGAACTTCCTTTTCCACGATGGGTACGTCCCTGGAATAGACTACCCGAGAACCTAACCGGATCTCTGCCAACACAAGGCCGGGTTACCTCTGCAAAAATAGGTAACTACTGACACGCGTATGCCATCCCCCGATCGTCACCGATCTTCCCGAGGATCCCCGATTCGCAACAAACCACATAATATAAATGCAGCAACCACATAGGTTAAGTATCTGGGCTCCATACCATGATACCACCTCTATCCAGAAGGAATGACATACACTAAGGGGCGCTACTCCCTAGAACCTTGCCGCATCCTTCCTGTTTTGACCATTTCCGGGGTGTGAGGCTCGACGAAGTCTCGTCCACAAAGCTACGCTTTCTACAAAGACATGCTTCGGGTCAAACAAATGATCAACCTATGATCACAAAGATATAAGATCAAACAAATGATCATATCGCAAATGATCAAACACTGATAATTTCACAGCAACACTCAGTATGCCACGTTACCAAATTGGGATATATCGCTGATGAATTTCCACTACATAACCTCTGAGCTCGTACGTCTCAGAGAAGGGTGTTAAGCTAAGAGAATAAATTCTCCGCCACCAACAGAAATGTATTTGAAAGAAATTAGCTTTATATCTCAAATTGTAACGTCAGACACACAATCCATACAAGTCTGTTCCGGGATCGAACAGAACCGAAGGCACTTCTCACGAAGCCCTTGCATATCCGGATAATTTTCTAATCACGTCCGGACTTCCCATCACTAAGGGTGATAAAACCTCTAAATCGGAGATCAGCCGATGTAGAGTAACTCGACGGTAATCCTTCCGTTTTCAAAAATATCCGGTCTTCAACACCGGTCTTCGAATGCAATTCATAACGACGTATCACATATTCGGAATGGGTTATACGACCCCATGGTCCTTTCCCGGCTAACCCGAATAGTGAGCGATTTATTCAAAAATAAGTGTGGCATTCAAATTCATCCAATCACAACAAAAACTCATTCAAGGTAATTATTGATAGTCGGTTATTTAACTATCAATAAAGATGCACAACATCATCAGATTCCAAATAATTTTCCCAAATATTTTATCTTCCAAAATATCTTTACTAGATATAAAATTTCCACACTTCAAAAATAAATCAACGTTTATTTTTCTAAACAGTTTCCCTTTCCTTTATAAATTCCATAGTGAATTTATATTTTCAAAAATCTACTGATATTCGATTTTCAAATCGATTTCAATATTCAATTTCAATTTATCTTTAAGAAGATAAAATCTCAAAAACGTTTCATTTCATTTTGGAAAACATTCCCATACTTATTTAATAATAAGTATTTCACAAATCTATTTATTTTCAACACTTGGAAAATATTCGATATACTTAAATCAATATTTAGTATATATTCATTCTTTAAGGAAAATATTTGAATCAAAACGAATGTTACGTAAAACATCGTTACGACGACTCAAAATCACTAGTATAGGGATTCGGATTTTAAGATAGATATATAAATCCCAATACTACATAAAACATTTCCTTTCGGAAATCATTTACTATAACAACAATGTTATAGTCCACCATTTCCTTATATTTCTCGAAAACGTCTATTTCAACAATAAATGTTGAAATCTATGATTTCGATATTCAATATATTTTAAAACATCGCTTAAAACAATTAACTTCATTTCAAATATCACTTTTCCAAAACCTTTTCCATTTTACTTAACAATATATTCAATGTCCAAAATCGTGAATATACTTCACTAATTACATTTCACTATTTTCTACACGTTTTATTTCAATAATAATTCGCTATCCAAAATCGCGAATATATCTCCTTTAACAACCTTCTATATTTAATTTATCAAATTCAATTGATCTTGAATTTATAAAACAACGTTTATAAATTCTATTTCTATTTTCTAACAACTTCAATTTAATAAATCTCCTTTATTAACAATTCGATTTATAAATCTTCTTTAATGACCTATTCAATTTATAACTCAATGTATAAACCAAAGGTCCATCTTATAAGTTAATAACTTACAATTCATTTATTTTAAAAGAAATCGTTCTTTTAAACTTCACAGATTTTAAATCTTATTACTTATAAGATTTCATTTATAACCTTATTTTCAACCATAACTGAACTACTTTTATACTATTTATAAATCTCATCTATTAACCATTCATACTTGTTCAAAAATTTCAATTAAAATGCCGAAACCCAATTTATACTTCATTTTAACACTTATAAAAACTCGTTTTATAATTCCAATATTTTGATTTATAAATATCAATTTTTATAAATCTTTTTATACAAATCGTTTATAGTTTTTCAAAAATCCCAACTTAAACCATTTTGTAAATAAATCAACTATTTATTTCAAAAATCACACTTCGGTTAAATTTCACCAAAAATCTTAACTTTTATAACTTTAAAATTTTAGACGCTTATTTATTTGAAATAAATCAATTCAAAAATTCAATAAAACGTCTATTTTCAAAAATCACTTTAAAATCCTTTTAAAGTAAAGGTCGTTATTTTTAAAGTTCAAAACTTGAATCCGATGATGCAACAGCACCCATTAGTCAATCACAACATCAAACATCATATATCAACATATGATAACAGAATATACATCAATATCTGTAAATAAATAAATACTGGTGAGGAATCCAGTTGGATCCCTCCAACCTGTTTCCCTGCATCCACAGATGTTAGCACAATACCAATTCCACTTCGAGGTGGAATATCGCGGTATATGGGTTTTATAAAAAAAATCCGCTTACTAACGGCGCAATAGGGTCTCATCCGCTATACGAGGCGGGAAATCAATCAATCCAATATATACATATGCCAATATGTATATATTGCTATATATATATAGATATATCCTACTATATCTAATATCACATCCAAACAAATCAATCAATAATAACTGCAAATCATTTTGAGTGAGAAAAATCTCACCTTTGCTTTTATTTTGCAATCCATTCCAAATCCAGATTTATTTTTCTTCGTTGTATTCGACCTTGTATAAACAATTATACAATTTTTATTAATATTTGAATTTAATCGAACTATTAATTTTCATTTTGATAGTTTTTAATTAACAAATTTCTCTTTTAAATAATTTTATTTAATGCCAAAAATTAAATGAACCATTTATATTTTTAATTTTAAACTAAATTTCTATTTGATAATCTAAATTAACCAATGATTTCTTTTCAACTAAAAATTCAAAAATTCGAACTGGTCCCTTTTAAATAAATCTATCCAACCCAGATTTTATTTTAAATTAATACCTTTATTTTTTTAAATCAATTTCTTTTAATAAATCTGTTTAACTAAAAATTTACTTTAAACTAAATTTCCTTTAACTTACTGTTTATATAAATTCTTATACCCTAACCTCATAGATATGTATTCTCAGGTATAAACTAAATTAAAGCTAACAAAAAAACTGCTTTTAAAACCTTACTGTATAATTTTCTTTACAAATATTTCTATATATATATATGTATTTCCAGATTTAAACTAAATTTGAAATTATCAAAATAATAATAATAAAACTGCTATCAAATTTAAAACAACTGTTTTTTCAGTTTAAACTTAAGAATGTTTTTAAATTAAAAAAAATTACTTTACCTCACCAAACAAAGACGAACCCAGACTCACGAAAAAAATTTGACACCGCCAGAATTTCTTTGCCAGATTCGCGACCCCACTGTCGCGCCACCGCGACTGTCAACAACTCGTCTCCCCCACTCTGACTTCCTCACGACCATCGCAAAGCTTCCACCTTCAGGCCGCGAACCCAAAATTGCAACTTTCCATTGCACGCGCCCAGATCGTGACTCCCATGCTTGAAGATGCCTGGCCACCATCGCGATGCTCCAGATCGCCTTCCCCCAATTGCCGACATCCACCACTTCTCTCCAGGTTGCGAGCTTCCATCGGCTCGTCGTTGAGCATGAGTTCCCCCCTAGCTCGATGATGGCGACGCGATATTCTCGCGTGTAAGCACGTGAGTTTCCCCCATTTATGTGAAATCGATGAGAACTGGGGACTTGATTTTATTTGATTTCGTTTCGTTTTTTTTTGAACGAGAAGGGGGAAATAGATTTGAAGAGGAATGAAAATAAAATGGTAGTTCGGCCATTGTTGTTTGAACGAGATGATTATTTCTTTGTTTTGAAGAAAGAACTCGGCTGTTAAATTTTTCTTCCTTTTGCTTCTTTTGTATGCGCGTGAATTACAGAGGAAGAAGAGCAGAAAACACGATGGAGTGGTTGCTTGTACGAGTGGAAGCAATTTGGGTGCGGGATGTACGTATTGTTGGGTTAAAGGAAGGCAGTTATATTTATTTTTCTTTTTATTCAAATTTTAATTTGTTTCAAAACAAAGTTCAACGCTTTTAAATATCGTATGCTCAAACAACAACTCCAAAAATTACGAAAATTGGAATCCGGTAATAATTCAATATTACGGACCCAATGGAACTGGTTTCGTCGAATTCCGAGACTGCGCCTCGGACGGCTATTTTTAAATATCGATTCGAACAATATAATTTCAAACTGAACAATTCACTCCCAAATTCGATTCTGAAGCTTCTGTTATCTTTAGTAATATCAATACGAATTTTAAAAGCTTTCGAAATATTTTTAATCGGCCTGAATTTGAAGATTCAAATTCTTATTCAACTTTCAATCGATTAAATTTTATAATTTAATCGCCAGATTCAAGGTTATATCGGGGATTCAAATTAAATCATCGTTCAAATATTTAAAATTAATTAAATATTCTCAATTTAATTTGTTCAAAATTCTGGGTCGTTACAGACTTCCCCCCTTAAAAGAATTTCGTCCTCGAAATTACAAGTTAGGAAAAATGGTCCTTAACTCGTCTACTATTTTTAATATCCAATAGTTTTATCAATTTTATCAAAACAAATCTTTCTATTAAAGATTCGTTATCATTCAACTCGTTTCCAACTTCAATTATAAGTTCCAAACAACATTGTTTACTTCAAAATTCAAATTCGAGTTTAAATTCAAATTTTAAACTTTCAAAATTTCTCAAAAATTTTCTAACGCCCTAAATTTCTGAAAAATTTCGCCAGCGTCTCCTTTGCGCGGCTAATACGGCACGACTACAAAACGTCCCTACGGACTCTCAGATTTCAAAAAGAAAAAGAAAAAGCCAAGCGGCTAGAGAAATAAGTCATCAAATCTCATATTCAAATTTAAATACTTACCTTTTCCGAGCAATTCAAATTTATCTTCGAAAAATCCCAATTCCTTTACACCTGTATATCCTACTAGCCATAATATCTAGTTACAACATTCAAACCATTTTGCGAATTTTATTACAAAATTTTCAATATAACTACTTACACATTTTTAGCTTACTATTGAAGTTACATCTATTCATTTGATTCAATTTTACATTCAAATTCAATTTCTATCTTATATTCTGAATATTGAATTTTTATCGATTAGCTTTCATTTACAACTGCCTATTTTAGATTAGTTTCAATTACAAATTCATTTCTAATTCTAATCCACTTTATTCAAATTTGTTTTCAACATTCAGTTTCAATTCCAGTTTTATTCACTTTTGTTCGCTCCCAAAATTTATTTACAATTCACTATTTTGGTTTACAATCACTTATATTAAACTGGATATCAATTCGAATTCAATTTACATTCATGAACTTGCAATTGCAAATTGATTCATTCATTCACAATTTTATTTTCATAATTCAATACTCAATTCCAGAGTCTTTTCAACCTTTTCAAAACCATTTTTGAAAACAATTCAAATCATCCTTTGAATTTACAAAACAAAACCCAAATTTTCAAACAACTTTCATTTAAAACAATTTGGCAGCAATTCCTCTTTTGGAAACCCGAAAATGAACACCGGTGATGTCGCGATCATCATCAGAATTATTTTCCAGCGACCGAAAAGAGTTTAGAGCTTTTATCTCTCTAAAATACTTTTCAAAACCTTTGAAATTCATTTTCAACTCTAAAAAGATTTAAACTTTCCAAATCACCAAAAATTTCAAATTCTTTTCAAAACCTTTCCAAAAACTTCTCCGGAATTTCCATTTCAAATTACAATTCACATTTATAATTTACATTCTTTAATTTCATTTGTATATGAATTTTATTTCTTAACTTTGGAGTTACGATTTCAGTTTCTTATTCATTTTCGATGAAAATGATGATAACATTTCAAAATTATCACTTTTCTAACAACCAAACATCCATATACTATAATAATTCATAGAAAATCATTTCTTTTCTATACAAAAATAGTTTTGGGCAAAATTATTTCATTCACCCTATTTAAAACAATACTGTGTCGGTTTATCTTGTTTAGAGTTTAGAAATCCCTATCGATTTCAGTTAGCCAGACTGCACCGACCAGAATCTATAAACAATCAACCGATAAGTCAACACAATACAAAACAAATTTTATATTCACTAACAAATACGCACTCGTATCTATTATTACACTCAAACTCATTCTAGAGTACTGCTGACTCTATCTCTAATGAGTAACACCCAACAGAGCAGGGTTGTCGCTTAACCATATGCTCTGATACCACGCTGTCACATACCGAAATTTTCGACTTTCGAAAATTCGACATCGATACTCACTTTATCGACTGCCGAGAAATCGAGTGCCGGAAACTCCAATAATGATGGTTTTAGAAAGAAGAAATAGAAGAAAAAGAGAAGAAGAAGAAAGCAGAAGAAGAAAGACAGAAACGAAAGAAGGAAGAACAACAAAACAACATCAGAACAGAAAACAATATCAGAATCTTACACATCGCAGCGGAACAATATACAATAGATAATTACTAGTCTTTTAAAACAAAGAACTATATCAGTTTATACATACATCAATCATCAGAGTCAATATACAACAATGGACAGTTATATAAACTTGTCCTCATACAGAATACACAGCGGAATAAATAATATCGGATACAAATACTACGTCTCGTCATCCATCTTGCTTCCAAAGCTCCAGAATATCCAGAATATCCTGATAACCTAACTCTAGACTGCCCGTGTGGAAATTGGTGGGCACCCAGAGTTTAGAAGGGAACAATAAACTCCGAGTCAGTCATGGTGACTGGTGTGAGATCGTAAAACAGTTATTTTTCATAAGGAAAAATAAAACAAATTCGCAATGCTTTTGGAAAATGAAACTACCATAAGACCTCCCACCACACACACAATGCAAACGCAGACTTGGAGGAGATTTCTTCTTATGTTAGTCAAAGATGCTTACTACGCAAAATCAAATCATTTTGGATATTATTATTAGTGCATAGTGGAAAACATTTCGAAAGTAGAATATAAATCTTAGCCAGCATAGGTACCATTATATTATGCCTGCTATAGCTGCCTCCTGAGGAGACAGGTTATACAATTATCGTAAAGGCTCGTATTGTTTCTTTGGATTTCCAACAAATGGTCAGGCTAAGGAACTTCCTTTTCCACGATGGGTACGTCCCTGGAATAGACTACCCGAGAACCTAACCGGATCTCTGCCAACACAAGGCCGGGTTACCTCTGCAAAAATAGGTAACTACTGACACGCGTATGCCATCCCCCGATCGTCACCGATCTTCCCGAGGATCCCCGATTCGCAACAAACCACATAATATAAATGCAGCAACCACATAGGTTAAGTATCTGGGCTCCATACCATGATACCACCTCTATCCAGAAGGAATGACATACACTAAGGGGCGCTACTCCCTAGAACCTTGCCGCATCCTTCCTGTTTTGACCATTTCCGGGGTGTGAGGCTCGACGAAGTCTCGTCCACAAAGCTACGATTTCTACAAAGCCATGCTTCGGGTCAAACAAATGATCAACCTATGATCACAAAGATATAAGATCAAACAAATGATCATATCGCAAATGATCAAACACTGATCATTTCACAGCAACACTCAGTATGCCACGTTACCAAATTGGGATATATCGCTGATGAATTTCAACTACATAACCTCTGAGCTCGTACGTCTCAGAGAAGGGTGTTAAGCTAAGAGAATAAATTCTCCGCCACCAACAGAAATGTATTTGAAAGAAATCAGCTTTATATCTCAAATTGTAACGTCAGACACACAATCCATACAAGTCTGTTCCGGGATCGAACAGAACCGAAGGCACTTCTCACGAAGCCCTTGCATATCCGGATAATTTTCTAATCACGTCCGGACTTCCCGTCACTAAGGGTGATAAAACCTCTAAATCGGAGATCAGCCGATGTAGAGTAACTCGACGGTAATCCTTCCGTTTTCAAAAATATCCGGTCTTCAACACCGGTCTTCGAATGCAATTCATAATGACGTATCACATATTCGGAATGGGTTATACGACCCCATGGTCCTTTCCCGGCTAACCCGAATAGTGAGCGATTTATTCAAAAATAAGTGTGGCATTCAAATTCATCCAATCACAACAAAAACTCATTCAAGGTAATTATTGATAGTCGGTTATTTAACTATCAGTAAAGATGCGCAACATCATCAGATTCCAAATAATTTTCCCAAATATTTTATCTTCCAAAATATCTTTACTAGATATAAAATTTCCACACTTCAAAAATAAATCAACGTTTATTTTTCTAAACAGTTTCCCTTTCCTTTATAAATTCCATAGTGAATTTATATTTTCAAAATATCTACTGATATTCGATTTTCAAATCGATTTCAATATTCAATTTCAATTTATCTTTAAGAAGATAAAATCTCAAAAACGTTTCATTTCATTTTGGAAAACATTCCCATACTTATTTAATAATAAGTATTTCACAAATCTATTTATTTTCAACACTTGGAAAATATTCGATATACTTAAATCAATATTTAGTATATATTCATTCTTTAAGGAAAATATTTGAATCAAAACGAATGTTACGTAAAACATCATTACGACGACTCAAAATCACTAGTATAGGGATTCGGATTTTAAGATAGATATATAAATCCCAATACTACATAAAACATTTCCTTTCGGAAATCATTTACTATAACAACAATGTTATAGTCCACCATTTCCTTATATTTCTCGAAAACGTCTATTTCAACAATAAATGTTGAAATCTATGATTTCGATATTCAATATATTTTAAAACATCGCTTAAAACAATTAATTTCATTTCAAATATCACTTTTCCAAAACCATTTCCATTTTACTTAACAATATATTCACTGTCCAAAATCGTGAATATACTTCACTAATTACATTTCACTATTTTCTACACGTTTTATTTCAATAATAATTCGCTATCCAAAATCGCGAATATATCTCCTTTAACAACCTTCTATATTTAATTTATCAAATTCAATTGATCTCGAATTTATAAAACAACGTTTATAAATTCTATTTCTATTTTCTAACAACTTCAATTTAATAAATCTCCTTTATTAACAATTCGATTTATAAATCTTCTTTAATGACCTATTCAATTTATAACTCAATGTATAAACCAAAGGTCCATCTTATAAGTTAATAACTTACAATTCATTTATTTTAAAAGAAATCGTTCTTTTAAACTTCACAGATTTTAAATCTTATTACTTATAAGATTTCATTTATAACCTTATTTTCAACCATAACTGAACTACTTTTATACTATTTATAAATCTCATCTATTAACCATTCATACTTGTTCAAAAATCTCAATTAAAATGCCGAAACCTAATTTATACTTCATTTTAACACTTATAAAAACTCGTTTTATAATTCCAATATTTTGATTTATAAATATCAATTTTTATAAATCTTTTTATACAAATCGTTTATAGTTTTTCAAAAATCCCAACTTAAACCATTTTGTAAATAAATCAACTATTTATTTCAAAAATCACACTTCGGTTAAATTTCACCAAAAATCTTAACTTTTATAACTTTAAAATTTTAGACGCTTATTTATTTGAAATAAATCAATTCAAAAATTCAATAAAACGTCTATTTTCAAAAATCACTTTAAAATCCTTTTAAAGTAAAGGTCGTTATTTTTAAAGTTCAAAACTTGAATCCGATGATGCAACAGCACCCATTAGTCAATCACAACATCAAACATCATATATCAACATATGATAACATAATATACATCAATATCTGTAAATAAATAAATACTGGTGAGGAATCCAGTTGGATCCCTCCAACCTGTTTCCCTGCATCCACAGATGTTAGCACAATACCAATTCCACTTCGAGGTGGAATATCGCGGTATATGGGTTTTATAAAAAAAATCCGCTTACTAACGGCGCAATAGGGTCTCATCCGCTATACGAGGCGGGAAATCAATCAATCCAATATATACATATGCCAATATGTATATATTGCTATATATATATAGATATATCCTACTATATCTAATATCACATCCAAACAAATCAATCAATAATAACTGCAAATCATTTTGAGTGAGAAAAATCTCACCTTTGCTTTTATTTTGCAATCCATTCCAAATCCAGATTTATTTTTCTTCGTTGTATTCGACCTTGTATAAACAATTATACAATTTTTATTAATATTTGAATTTAATCGAACTATTAATTTTCATTTTGATTGTTTTTAATTAACAAATTTCTCTTTTAAATAATTTTATTTAATGCCAAAAATTAAATGAACCATTTATATTTTTAATTTTAAACTAAATTTCTATTTGATAATCTAAATTAACCAATGATTTCTTTTCAACTAAAAATTCAAAAATTCGAACTGGTCCCTTTTAAATAAATCTATCCAACCCAGATTTTATTTTAAATTAATACCTTTATTTTTTTAAATCAATTTCTTTTAATAAATCTGTTTAACTAAAAATTTACTTTAAACTAAATTTCCTTTAACTTACTGTTTATATAAATTCTTATACCCTAACCTCATAGATATGTATTCTCAGGTATAAACTAAATTAAAGCTAACAAAAAAAACTGCTTTTAAAACCTTACTGTATAATTTTCTTTACAAATATTTCTATATATATATGTATTTCCAGATTTAAACTAAATTTGAAATTATCAAAATAATAATAATAAAACTGCTATCAAATTTAAACCAACTGTTTTTTCAGTTTAAACTTAAGAATGTTTTTAAATTAAAAAAAAAATACTTTACCTCACCAAACAAAGACGAACCCAGACTCACGAAAAAAATTTGACACCGCCAGAATTTCTTTGCCAGATTCGCGACCCCAGTGTCGCGCCACCGCGACTGTCAACAACTCGTCTCCCCCACTCTGACTTCCTCACGACCATCGCAAAGCTTCCACCTTCAGGCCGCGAACCCAAAATTGCTACTTTCCATTGCACGCGCCCAGATCGTGACTCCCATGCTTGAAGATGCCTGGCCACCATCGCGATGCTCCAGATCGCCTTCCCCCAATTGCCGACATCCACCACTTCTCTCCAGGTTGCGAGCTTCCATCGGCTCGTCGTTGAGTATGAGTTCCCCCCTAGCTCGATGATGGCGACGCGATATTCTCGCGTGTAAGCACGCGAGTTTCCCCCATTTATGTGAAATCGATGAGAACTGGGGACTTGATTTTATTTGATTTCGTTTCGTTTGTTTTTTTTTTGAACGAGAAGGGGGAAATAGATTTGAAGAGGAATGAAAATAAAATGGTAGTTCGGCCATTGTTGTTTGAACGAGATGATTTTTTCTTTGTTTTGAAGAAAGAACTCGGCTGTTAAATTTTTCTTCCTTTTGCTTCTTTTGTATGCGCGTGAATTACAGAGGAAGAAGAGCAGAAAACACGATGGAGTGGTTGCTTGTACGAGTGGAAGCAATTTGGGTGCGGGATGTACGTATTGTTGGGTTAAAGGAAGGCAGTTATATTTATTTTTCTTTTTATTCAAATTTTATTTTGTTTCAAAACAAAGTTCAACGCTTTTAAATATCGTATGCTCAAACAACAACTCCAAAAATTACGAAAATTGGAATCCGGTAATAATTCAATATTACGGACCCAACGGAACTGGTTTCGTCGAATTCCGAGACTGCGCCTCAGACGGCTATTTTTAAATATCGATTCGAACAATATAATTTCAAACCGAACAGTTCACTCCCAAATTCGATTTTGAAGCTTCTGTTATCTTTAGTAATATCAATACGAATTTTAAAAGCTTTTGAAATATTTTTAATCGGCCTGAATTTGAAGATTCAAATTCTTATTCAACTTTCAATCGATTAAATTTATAATTTAATCGCCAGATTCAAGGTTATATCGGGGATTCAAATTAAATCATCGTTCAAATATTTAAAATTAATTAAATATTCTCAATTTAATTTGTTCAAAATTCTGGGTCGTTACACTCTGTCATAGTATATGGCTATGCAAGGAGAATGGCAGTTTCTAATCAAGGAACCAGATCTGAGTGCGCACTAGAGTGGTCGTGTGAATGATACTAGTTCGGACGTGAAATTATGTGATCGAGCGAGCGATCAAATTTGATATTGAGTACGAATGATATATGTACATCGTACGAGCTTTAATAAATTAAACGTTGATATTGGAAAATGTTAATTGGTATGGTTATGAATTAATTGAAAGGGATATTATTTGTTTGATGGTTTCTCTTGTAACAACCTTGTATTTTACAAATATTTTTAAATTGATTTTTCTAGATTCAAAATCTTTATTTACGAAAAAGAATAAATTTTGTTATTTTAAATATAAACTTTGATTTTGATGTGGATTAGAATTCCAAATATGACTAGATTTAATATTTCCAGAAATTGTGAATTTTGGTCAATAGTCAAACTTTGACTTTTAAATTTAAATTTTAAATATTTGAAATTATAAATTTTATCTTTTATTATGAAAATAGATGTAGTAACTTGAATACTGCTTTTCGTTTCGCTGAAAATGGAGTTAAACTGTAAAAGTTATGTACATTTCAACTTTGAGTATAATTTGTTTATTTAACAATTTTGTCTATTTTAAATGATATAAATTTTATTTTTCTTTGTTATGTTTTATTTTAATTGGGTTAATACTTTATTTTGAGTATATTTTTATCTTTTAATATGTTTAAAAATGATCATATAATTTTTCTAAAGTACACTTGAATTTATTCAAATTTATAAAGCCTTATTATGTATTTATTGCCATTTTCTTTATTTAAATTCTATTTAATTTAAAATTTAATTATTTATTTTACTTGAAAATGTTTTAAAAATCATTTTTATTTCAAATTTTGGTTTAGAATATTTTTAAAGTAAATCAAATAATTTTTCAAAGCCATTGGTTATTTTTCTGTAATTTCTAAACATTGTTTGCAATTTTTGAGCAATTTTTGTAATTCTTTTTCCATTTCTTTTGAATTTAAATATTTATTTTTATTTCCTACTACTTTTTTCAGTTGTAAATAACATTTCTGAGTTTATTTTGTTTATTTAAAATAAAAAAGAAAAAGAAAAGGAAATGCCAAAGGTTTTAAAAATTGCAAAAACTTAAGGCTTTTCATCTCCTGGTCTCTTCATTTTCTTTTGGCTTTTACTCTCCTTTCTTTTGGCCGTACACTTCTTACCTCTAGCCGTGTATTCTCTCCAGCAATTCACGTGAAAAATCTATCTCTCCACTCCAAAACTCACGGCTATATCAAATTTGAGAAAAAAAATGCAATTCTAATGGCTTCTCTTTTCTATTTTTCTTCCTCTTCTTTTATTGATTTTGTCTTTGCTCCTCTTATGCTTTGCTCAGCTATAACCCACCTTCATCTCCACCATCCTCTCCACCATCACCAGCCACAGCAACCACCACCTCCACCTCTGACCACCACCTCAAGCGTGCCATCCAATTGAAGCCATCACCACAAAATCAATGCAAAACTCCACAAAAATTGCCTAGCCTAACCATAAACTCCACTATCTCCTTCATATCTTGACTTGGCCACACCCCTAGCTCCACCACCACCCAACTACACCACCTCTAGACATCACTTCAGATCTGACCACACCTGAAGTATGTAGGGCCGAGCCCAAAACTTGGCATAACCGAGCCAAATGTTGCGTAAACCACTCTATTTTACCTTGAACCCATGTATGCTTCATATTGTAACTCTTCCACCACCTTCATCAACTTGTAACCTGACCTATATGACACCATACCTGACCTAAAAACACATCATGGCTGAGCACTTGATCCCCTATGGTCAAGCATTTGAATGGTAAAGGCAAAGTCTTGTCTTTATTGTTTTGTATTTCAATTTGTTCGATATTGTTTTGGTTAATATTCATATGTTATATTGTCTTGCTTATTGTTATTGCAAGATCATATCTTGGTTCTCTTCATTCAAATCAAAGGTCATGCTATATCGTGCTTGTTGTGCTTTCTGGAATCTATTCTGTGTGTTTTGGTCGCTAATCTCCAGCTTTAACAGGTGAGTTATTCTCACCAGACAATATGTACCTATATAACTAGTAAATTGACACCCTGTGAATCTGTAGAAATATATTATCATGTTATACTTGACTATGTTATGATCATATGATGTTTATACACCTGTTATATCATCCGTTACTGTTATATAATGTATTATGTTCATTTATATCTGTTTATCACACTGCAAGTTCCCTGTAGACTAGAATCACTATGGGTTGAAATGATACATACCCGAACGGACTTTAGAATAGGGAAAAATCATTATGGGCTGAAATGATAGGCCTGAATGGTTTTTATTTATTTTATTTAACTTGGGATTGCGGGTTTGAAATGATAGAACCCGGATTTTTCTTTTTAAACTGCGGATTGAAATGATACATATCTGTATCACTAGACCTAGGTTAGAAAACTATATACAGGCCCGTGGTTATTTTATAAAGTGTTTTGGATATTTTTAAGTATTTTAAAAATTATAAATTTATGAAATTTGATTTAAATAGATTTTGAAATGTTTTAAAATAAAGAAATTATGATTTTTCTATGTGTTAAAAATGTAATTAATGAATGGTTTAACTGGACTTTTTGAAATATAACTTAAGTTTTGGAAATTTGGAATTTTGGTTAAAAATGATATTTAAGTTATATAAATAAAATGGAAATTTAATTATATTTGGAAAATGGTAAAATATGATAATTTGATTAAATTTGAATTTAAGTGATTTATTAAAGTATTATTGATTTTTCTATGAATTTAAGTGGTTAAATAAATGAATGTTTAAAAGTGATCTTTTAAAATATAACTTGACTTGGAAATGTGAAATTTGGTTTTAATTAAAGGTTTAAGTTAATTAAATAAAATTGGAAATTTAGTTAAATTTGTGAAATGGTAATTTAAATTTGAAGTGTTAAGTTTATTTGTTGAAATGTGAAGAATTGGCAACTTTTACACTTAAATTTATTAAGTAAATTGTTGAAAATTGGATTTAATTATAAGAAATTTATTGTGAAAAAGATATATGTTAAATGATATGTAAATGAACATTTTAAATGTTAAAAATATGATTTTTAAAATGTTTATGTGTTTTAAATTGAAGTTATTTAGTTGCTGGAAATACACTAAAATCTGGAATTAACTTTTAATAGCATTCAGAAATGCTATAGTTTCTGAATTGAACTAAAATTGTGTAAAAAGAGCTATTACAGCATTTCTGAAATGCTGTAGTTGCTGTAATTGAACTTATAGGCTAATATTGAACTCAGGTCTATTATAGCATTCTCTGGAAATGCTATAGTGGTCTGCAGTCTTTGCTGAAATCAAATAAAACCTTTGTTTTGAAATCTGAGTTACCGCAGCACTTCTGAAATGCTGTCTTTTCTGTTTTGAACTATAATTTAACTAAAAACTGAGTTTTAACAGCAGTTTTAAATGCTGTCTTTGCTGAATAAAAATGTTTTCAAGTATAACTTATAACAGCTTTTTCTAAATGCTGCGAAAGGCTGAAATTTTAATAATTATGGGTTTTGACTTAGTAAACGGACTCAGAATGGTTTGAAACTTTGGAAATTGAATACTTGATTTGAAAATATAATAATTACACTTTTAAAAGGTTTAAATGAATTATTTTGATTGGAATATAAACTATTTAAAGGTGATTTGAAATGATAGTAAATGAACGATATCTTTGAATTTAAAAGGTATTTAAAGTTGAATATTTGGATTTGAACTGATAGGATATTTTATTATATTAAAATGATTTGAAATGAAGTTTTGTAAGGATATGATATTTTATTATATTAAAATGATTTGAAATGAAGTTTTGTAAGGATTTGATATTTTGATATATTGAAATGATTTGAAATGAAGTTTTGAAATGATATAATATTTTAAATATATGGAAATGGTTTGCAATTGATTTAATCTTTATTTTGATAAATATATGGTTTTGAAATGATATTATATTTTGAAGTAAAGTATTGTTTTTAAAAGTTATAACCACGGGTTATAATAACGATTGGTTGGCAAAGAGACCGGGATCGGATATGGACATACTCTCTGTCGATACCGAAAACCACTTTGACAACCGTGTACGCGGTGGAGATTCCAGAATGAAGTAGGATGGTGGCGACGATCCTAAGGTACATACGTGGACCCAACTCCCGTGAGTTGGCATAAGGTGGCTAAAACAGGAGCGATTGACGGACCAATGAGGTAGCACCTCTGATCGGACACACTTCTTCGATACCATTCTATTACTTGTGATTGATTTGGTGGCCACCCTTGATTTGGGAGTGTTGTTCGAGGTGGGCGGTAGTGGCTGCTATGCGTCACCACTAGTCCGGATGCGTAATTGGTATATCTACCCTGGCATTGCCTAGTTGTGCCGTGTCACCTACCATATCGAGCTTTACTACGATTATGATTTTAAGATCCGACCGCGTTAAGGTTCTCCATCCCCTTAACGCTATTTTCTATATGATTATACTTTACTAATTAGACACTACTGTATATAGCGTATATTACTACATAGTAGATAGTTTAACGGATCCTTAAAGAATGGGCGATCCCAAGCATTCTTTAAGTTACTTGTACCTTATTACAGTTCACTTGAGTTGGTTTACATTATATAAGTATATATTGTCCTGACTCGAGTGTTTTGTGTTTTGCTTTACGCTCGGGTCAGCCTGAGTTATTCACAGATTTGGATTTCCACTCTCTTGGAGATTTGAATCGCTGGAGATTATCTGCTTGTCTTGTCCTATCTACTTCAGTTCTGTTGTCCTACTCAGCTTGTACTTGGTTATTTTATTGCGACTTCTGTTGTTCTCTATTTCTTTTGTTATATCTTATGTAAATCTGATATATTTATATAGTAGCTTCATGAACTACTATTTCTTTTACTTCCGCTGCATTATTTTACTCTGTGTCTGTGATCTGTGATTATATTTATTTACTATATACTCTGAGATTTGCCAAATTTTATTTACAACGCGGTATTTTGAGCAATTCAACTCCGGCATGAGTGTCTACCTATACACTTATAATGGATGTGAATGGTTGAAAATATCGGGTCGTTACAGTTGGTATCAGAGCTTTGGCTTTGAGGCAAAACTCAGCATATAAAGTAGATTTATTTACAGAATCACTTTCGTTCGAGTTTGAATGTTTTCCTCTTGATTCGAATTTCCTTTTAATTTTTGGAACGTTCCATGCGGTTCTAAAATTCATTCTTGTCCCTCACTATTCATCTTCTTTTGATTCTGGAGTATCCCATAACTCCGCTTCGAATGAGCTTTATAGTGAATTGGTGGTCTCGCCAATATTCTAATGACTTGTAAAAGGGGGAAAACTCCTTTACAAATTTTCATCGATTCACCAGAGATTTATATTTATCCTTGGTTTAGATGCTAATATCTTTTGTTATTCCAAACTCTATCTCTTGAGATCGGATGTAGATTTACCCCAGAAAAATCCACATTTGCTCTTATTCATTAAGTCACGGTTGACCCGGTTAAGGTTGCCCGTGATTTATCTAAGCTTATCCATCTTCATATTTTGTTAATTAATCATCTTGTCTTTGTTCTAAACTATCTCCAACATTTTGAATTGTACTTTTAAATCTATATTTTATTATATATTGTGTTGTTTGAGTTGTTGATGTCGATTTGGGTTTCCGATCGATTCGTCTAATCAACGCTATCGATAGGATTTCTAAAACACTTTGACAGAACAAACCGATACAATATTATTTTAAAATTTGGTTAATTAAATAAATTTTAATATATAAGTAAATTTATGGAACTTAATAAATTGATTTAAATAGATAATTTGAAATGATAATACTTGATTTATCATTTATTTTTCTACAAATGAATTTATAAATAGTTGTTTATAAATTTATTTGGGAACTGAAATGAATTTAAAACAAGAAATTTAAAGAATTTAATTTCCGATGGTTTCAAACCTTGTGTTTAAAATTTTTAAAAGGATATTATTTAAAGTATTTTGAATAAAAATTTGTCTCTAAAGGATTTTAAAGTTTAAAATTTTAGTGCTCTTCTCTTTGTCGCTGGAAAATAATTTCGGTGATGACTGCAGCATCATCGACGTTCATTTTAGAGTTTCGAAGTGAAGAGACTGTTCTGTAGTCTTGCTACAACTTTGTTTTGGGGAATTTAATTAATATGAATTTCTAAAAATATGACTTGATTTATAATATATATAGATATATGATTTAAATTTGATTTGACATATTATGTACATATATTTATTTATCTCTAACTGGTTTGAAGGAAATCGGAAATTAATTCTTACATTTTTTTTCTTAATTTCAATTATAAAAAGAAAAATCAAAAAAAAAATTTGGATAAAGGATTCAAACTTGAGATAATTGAATCGGAAAGTTTTATTTGTATAACACACAATTTCATTCCAATATAACTTACCTAAATTTCACAGAAGTTGAATATGAAATTGGATAATATACAATATAGAAAGGATTTTATAAATAAAATTTGAGTGGTTATAATAAATGTTATACACTTAAATTTTAGTTATAAAAGATTAACAGAGGTAAATAGTGAAATAGGAATTTAAAGAGATTTTATTTAAATTACTTAATAATCAAATTTGATTTACTATGGAACCTTAAGTCTAACCTAGGAATTTTAATAAAGGTTATTTCCTAAAATGAATATGTTGTATAATAAATAATGTATCTTTGAATAGATAAAATAAAATACATTTGAATTGGACTTTTGGTAATAAAGTTTATTTAACTTGAATTCATAGTTTAATTGATGTCTAAATGAATAAATGTGTAAAGAAATTTGATTGTTATATTTGCTATGATAAATATTTTATTTATGAAATTGATATGTCTTGAAAAATGAATAATTATGATTTAAATAGTTAAAATGTATTTTAACATCACTAAAACTTGATAATTGAGAATTTGGTTTTCAAATGGAAATTTTAAGTGTAACTTATTAAAGGAATATCTATTTATGAAATGGGTATTTTAAATAAAGTGTTAGGTTATGTGTTAAATTAAGAGCTAACTAAAATAGTGAACTTTTAACTTAATAAATGAAGTATAGTTTGATTTGAATATTCCATTCATAAAAGTTTGTTTTAATAAGTCATAAGTTAAATGATATCCAAATGAATATTTCTGATATTAAACTGATTTGAAATATTAATATATCTACTGTAGCATTTTATAAGTGCTGCTGTTTTGAAAATACAGTGTTTTGGAAATTTTTATAATTGAATGAACTTAGAAATGTTACAACTTTAAAATGAATATTGTTTGATCTTGGATTAAAATGGTTTAAATGAAGATTATTTTTAAAAAGGTGTTATGATTTTCTAAGTGTTATGGTTTTTTTTAGGATAACATTTCCAAAGTGTTATGATTTTAGTAGTATGATTTCCAAATGATAAACATCCCTAAATTGTTATGATTTCAAAGCATTATGGTTTCAAATTTATTATCTTATTTTGTTTTTTTTCGAACTATCTTTTCGTTGTCCTTATTTCTCTTATCTTGTTACAGAATGGGAAGGCTATTGCTTATACTAGTCTGTTTAGAAATCTTTCTATAATCTTTGTTACTCATCTAGATCTGAACACTGTTTTTCCATTCATAGACCGTCGGTCAAGTGAAAAGGGAGATTCAGACTCTAGGGGATCTTTTTCGTGCTTATATTCTTTATTTGATCACCTCCATCTTGTTAAACTTACCTATAACAATAGTTATCAAGTGTAATTCCAATCTTCTTATCATCTTGTCTTAATTCTATTTCATTCTATCTTTTTCTGTGCTTTCCCGTACCTCGTTCCTTTTCGGGGACGAAAAGTTTTGAGTGGGGGAGAGTGTAACAACCTTGTATTTTACAAATATTTTTAAATTGATTTTTCTAGATTCAAAATCTTTATTTACGAAAAAGAATAAATTTTGTTATTTTAAATATAAACTTTGATTTTGATGTGGATTAGAATTCCAAATATGACTAGATTTAATATTTCCAGAAATTGTGAATTTTGGTCAATAGTCAAACTTTGACTTTTAAATTTAAATTTTAAATATTTGAAATTATAAATTTTATCTTTTATTATGAAAATAGATGTAGTAACTTGAATACTGCTTTTCGTTTCGCTGAAAATGGAGTTAAACTGTAAAAGTTATGTACATTTCAACTTTGAGTATAATTTGTTTATTTAACAATTTTGTCTATTTTAAATGATATAAATTTTATTTTTCTTTGTTATGTTTTATTTTAATTGGGTTAATACTTTATTTTGAGTATATTTTTATCTTTTAATATGTTTAAAAATGATCATATAATTTTTCTAAAGTACACTTGAATTTATTCAAATTTATAAAGCCTTATTATGTATTTATTGCCATTTTCTTTATTTAAATTCTATTTAATTTAAAATTTAATTATTTATTTTACTTGAAAATGTTTTAAAAATCATTTTTATTTCAAATTTTGGTTTAGAATATTTTTAAAGTAAATCAAATAATTTTTCAAAGCCATTGGTTATTTTTCTGTAATTTCTAAACATTGTTTGCAATTTTTGAGCAATTTTTGTAATTCTTTTTCCATTTCTTTTGAATTTAAATATTTATTTTTATTTCCTACTACTTTTTTCAGTTCTAAATAACATTTCTGAGTTTATTTTGTTTATTTAAAATAAAAAAGAAAAAGAAAAGGAAATGCCAAAGGTTTTAAAAATTGCAAAAACTTAAGGCTTTTCATCTCCTGGTCTCTTCATTTTCTTTTGGCTTTTACTCTCCTTTCTTTTGGCCGTACACTTCTTACCTCTAGCCGTGTATTCTCTCCAGCAATTCACGTGAAAAATCTATCTCTCCACTCCAAAACTCACGGCTATATCAAATTTGAGAAAAAAAATGCAATTCTAATGGCTTCTCTTTTCTATTTTTCTTCCTCTTCTTTTATTGATTTTGTCTTTGCTCCTCTTATGCTTTGCTCAGCTATAACCCACCTTCATCTCCACCATCCTCTCCACCATCACCAGCCACAGCAACCACCACCTCCACCTCTGACCACCACCTCAAGCGTGCCATCCAATTGAAGCCATCACCACAAAATCAATGCAAAACTCCACAAAAATTGCCTAGCCTAACCATAAACTCCACTATCTCCTTCATATCTTGACTTGGCCACACCCCTAGCTCCACCACCACCCAACTACACCACCTCTAGACATCACTTCAGATCTGACCACACCTGAAGTATGTAGGGCCGAGCCCAAAACTTGGCATAACCGAGCCAAATGTTGCGTAAACCACTCTATTTTACCTTGAACCCATGTATGCTTCATATTGTAACTCTTCCACCACCTTCATCAACTTGTAACCTGACCTATATGACACCATACCTGACCTAAAAACACATCATGGCTGAGCACTTGATCCCCTATGGTCAAGCATTTGAATGGTAAAGGCAAAGTCTTGTCTTTATTGTTTTGTATTTCAATTTGTTCGATATTGTTTTGGTTAATATTCATATGTTATATTGTCTTGCTTATTGTTATTGCAAGATCATATCTTGGTTCTCTTCATTCAAATCAAAGGTCATGCTATATCGTGCTTGTTGTGCTTTCTGGAATCTATTCTGTGTGTTTTGGTCGCTAATCTCCAGCTTTAACAGGTGAGTTATTCTCACCAGACAATATGTACCTATATAACTAGTAAATTGACACCCTGTGAATCTGTAGAAATATATTATCATGTTATACTTGACTATGTTATGATCATATGATGTTTATACACCTGTTATATCATCCGTTACTGTTATATAATGTATTATGTTCATTTATATCTGTTTATCACACTGCAAGTTCCCTGTAGACTAGAATCACTATGGGTTGAAATGATACATACCCGAACGGACTTTAGAATAGGGAAAAATCATTATGGGCTGAAATGATAGGCCTGAATGGTTTTTATTTATTTTATTTAACTTGGGATTGCGGGTTTGAAATGATAGAACCCGGATTTTTCTTTTTAAACTGCGGATTGAAATGATACATATCTGTATCACTAGACCTAGGTTAGAAAACTATATACAGGCCCGTGGTTATTTTATAAAGTGTTTTGGATATTTTTAAGTATTTTAAAAATTATAAATTTATGAAATTTGATTTAAATAGATTTTGAAATGTTTTAAAATAAAGAAATTATGATTTTTCTATGTGTTAAAAATGTAATTAATGAATGGTTTAACTGGACTTTTTGAAATATAACTTAAGTTTTGGAAATTTGGAATTTTGGTTAAAAATGATATTTAAGTTATATAAATAAAATGGAAATTTAATTATATTTGGAAAATGGTAAAATATGATAATTTGATTAAATTTGAATTTAAGTGATTTATTAAAGTATTATTGATTTTTCTATGAATTTAAGTGGTTAAATAAATGAATGTTTAAAAGTGATCTTTTAAAATATAACTTGACTTGGAAATGTGAAATTTGGTTTTAATTAAAGGTTTAAGTTAATTAAATAAAATTGGAAATTTAGTTAAATTTGTGAAATGGTAATTTAAATTTGAAGTGTTAAGTTTATTTGTTGAAATGTGAAGAATTGGCAACTTTTACACTTAAATTTATTAAGTAAATTGTTGAAAATTGGATTTAATTATAAGAAATTTATTGTGAAAAAGATATATGTTAAATGATATGTAAATGAACATTTTAAATGTTAAAAATATGATTTTTAAAATGTTTATGTGTTTTAAATTGAAGTTATTTAGTTGCTGGAAATACACTAAAATCTGGAATTAACTTTTAATAGCATTCAGAAATGCTATAGTTTCTGAATTGAACTAAAATTGTGTAAAAAGAGCTATTACAGCATTTCTGAAATGCTGTAGTTGCTGTAATTGAACTTATAGGCTAATATTGAACTCAGGTCTATTATAGCATTCTCTGGAAATGCTATAGTGGTCTGCAGTCTTTGCTGAAATCAAATAAAACCTTTGTTTTGAAATCTGAGTTACCGCAGCACTTCTGAAATGCTGTCTTTTCTGTTTTGAACTATAATTTAACTAAAAACTGAGTTTTAACAGCAGTTTTAAATGCTGTCTTTGCTGAATAAAAATGTTTTCAAGTATAACTTATAACAGCTTTTTCTAAATGCTGCGAAAGGCTGAAATTTTAATAATTATGGGTTTTGACTTAGTAAACGGACTCAGAATGGTTTGAAACTTTGGAAATTGAATACTTGATTTGAAAATATAATAATTACACTTTTAAAAGGTTTAAATGAATTATTTTGATTGGAATATAAACTATTTAAAGGTGATTTGAAATGATAGTAAATGAACGATATCTTTGAATTTAAAAGGTATTTAAAGTTGAATATTTGGATTTGAACTGATAGGATATTTTATTATATTAAAATGATTTGAAATGAAGTTTTGTAAGGATATGATATTTTATTATATTAAAATGATTTGAAATGAAGTTTTGTAAGGATTTGATATTTTGATATATTGAAATGATTTGAAATGAAGTTTTGAAATGATATAATATTTTAAATATATGGAAATGGTTTGCAATTGATTTAATCTTTATTTTGATAAATATATGGTTTTGAAATGATATTATATTTTGAAGTAAAGTATTGTTTTTAAAAGTTATAACCACGGGTTATAATAACGATTGGTTGGCAAAGAGACCGGGATCGGATATGGACATACTCTCTGTCGATACCGAAAACCACTTTGACAACCGTGTACGCGGTGGAGATTCCAGAATGAAGTAGGATGGTGGCGACGATCCTAAGGTACATACGTGGACCCAACTCCCGTGAGTTGGCATAAGGTGGCTAAAACAGGAGCGATTGACGGACCAATGAGGTAGCACCTCTGATCGGACACACTTCTTCGATACCATTCTATTACTTGTGATTGATTTGGTGGCCACCCTTGATTTGGGAGTGTTGTTCGAGGTGGGCGGTAGTGGCTGCTATGCGTCACCACTAGTCCGGATGCGTAATTGGTATATCTACCCTGGCATTGCCTAGTTGTGCCGTGTCACCTACCATATCGAGCTTTACTACGATTATGATTTTAAGATCCGACCGCGTTAAGGTTCTCCATCCCCTTAACGCTATTTTCTATATGATTATACTTTACTAATTAGACACTACTGTATATAGCGTATATTACTACATAGTAGATAGTTTAACGGATCCTTAAAGAATGGGCGATCCCAAGCATTCTTTAAGTTACTTGTACCTTATTACAGTTCACTTGAGTTGGTTTACATTATATAAGTATATATTGTCCTGACTCGAGTGTTTTGTGTTTTGCTTTACGCTCGGGTCAGCCTGAGTTATTCACAGATTTGGATTTCCACTCTCTTGGAGATTTGAATCGCTGGAGATTATCTGCTTGTCTTGTCCTATCTACTTCAGTTCTGTTGTCCTACTCAGCTTGTACTTGGTTATTTTATTGCGACTTCTGTTGTTCTCTATTTCTTTTGTTATATCTTATGTAAATCTGATATATTTATATAGTAGCTTCATGAACTACTATTTCTTTTACTTCCGCTGCATTATTTTACTCTGTGTCTGTGATCTGTGATTATATTTATTTACTATATACTCTGAGATTTGCCAAATTTTATTTACAACGCGGTATTTTGAGCAATTCAACTCCGGCATGAGTGTCTACCTATACACTTATAATGGATGTGAATGGTTGAAAATATCGGGTCGTTACATCTCTGGTTACATTTGTTACATTTGCATATAGTTATTGTATTAGTACATATTATATATTGATATGACTTCCCCTATACTTGTTCTCATTGGTTATAGAGTGATTAGTAGGTGTGGATGGCGTATGCTTCGCATTTGGAGCTTGCTTTTGCATTATATATTGATTTTATATGCTCGCTAATACTAATAAAAGGTACACATCTTGGATTACGTATAGTATTTTTATATTTTTCCCTAAGGGATGCCTAATCCTTGAAGATGAGATGTATATTTGTGATTATATATATATATATATATATTGTAAAAAATTTCGATCTAACCATGCAAAAGAGACGCTGTTGAAATTTTCTGTAAATTAAAGAGTTAGAAAATTTTTGATAACTAAAATTTGATTTTTTTATGTTATAATTTGGAATGATATTAGTTGGAATCTATGAATGAATTTAAAAAATTAGAAAATTTTATAATCTATTTCTGCTAATTGGTTTTGGAAAGTTAATGGGATTATGGTATTTTCTTACTTGCTAATTTCGAGAATGAAATTCTTTTAAGGGGGAAGAATGTAACGACTCAGAATTTCAGTCATTCAAATTTGGAATATTTAATTAATTGTAAATATTGAAATATTGTTTTTATAAGTCAAATAGCTTTAATTTCAAATATAGGAATTTGTTTGAATATTGAATTTAAGTAATTAGAATATTTAAATAATTTAACCTTGAATTTAATATGAATTCAAATGATTTGGAGATCTTATTTTAATTCAGTATAAATAAGAATGGAATATTAAACTTTTAAAATTTAGGTTTAATAGTGATTTATTTGGTTTTAATAAAAATTCGTTTTAATTAACGAGTGAAAGTATCATTCGGGGACATTGTTTCAGATTTTAACGAAACAATTGTTATTGGATCCGTAATAATGAACTGTTGTATACTGTTGAATTTCGTAACGATTGGACGTACCGTGTGGTCATGTGAGCTTGAAACGTGTAGAATTAATTACAGAAAACTAATATAATATAATTCGATTTCAAAATCTATCTTTCGTATATGATCGAATTAGGTCTCGAGACTAGTTCCATTGTGTACGGAATAGAGGTACTTAGTATAGAACGCAGTCAGTACACCTTGATTGGAGTTCGAGATTTTTAGGGTATACGGTGTCCGATATTATTATATAAATGATATATTTTCTATTTTATAACCATACTTCCCCTCACTCAACCCATACCACTCATACGTTTCAGCCCATGCCATCTTCCCATATAATTGTCGCATCCAACCAGAGAATAAGGAGTTCGCCATTTTTTTAAAATCAAATCCCTCCTAATCCAATGGTCGTAGTTCGATGGGACCACCAGAGGCCATATCGAGGGAAGTTGCCAACTAGAGTTTTATTCACGTCAAGGTGGTGAGTGCATTCAACAGTGGTGATGGGGTATAGTGGAGGGAGGCGGCATCAAAGGAGGGATGAATGATGGTCGTTGTTTCATCGATTCCGGTGAATTGGTGGACTTTGGGGGTGATGTGTCGTGAAGGAGAAATGTATGGGACAATTAGGGCTAGGCTTGGCTGGAGTTTAGTGGTACGGCGTTGCCAGTAGCGGCGGCAATTGTGAGATGAACATCGAAACAATTTGGGCTCGGTTTAATCAACAGCGGCGCTAGGGGTAGAGGCACTTGGGGCGTGGGCTTTTCGAGGTTAGGGGGTGCTAGGGGAATAGTCGCGGTGGTGCCATATGGCACATGGTGGCGGGTAAGGGCGATCGAAGTGGTTCCAGAGTTTGGGTTCTAACACGAACGAGAGTAGGGAAGAGAGAGATGGTAGTTAGTTTAATTAAGTTATAATTAGTTTATAATTATAAATTTAAACTAGATAAATCAAAATTTATATAACTCTCTCATACGAGGTCCAATCGAGACGTGGATTTTTGCAATGTGCTCATAATGACGAAAACTTCGTGATGGAACTAGTTTGGTCAAATGCCGAGCATGTTGAAATTTGGGCTAAAATCGGACGCTGTTCGATTTTAGTTCCAAACCGGAACGCCTCGACGACAACAAAAATTTCGGTGAGTTAAAATCACCTTTTTGGTTAACCAGTATGTTAAATAATTGGTTTGGTTTTATTCCCGCCTCTAGAGTGGATGACCTTTTATATATACTCACCTAGTAGCGGATTACCCATATTATATGATTATATATTGTTTATGATGCAGGGGATAGGTTGGAGGGATCCAACAAGATTTCTCACCATTGTTGATTTTAATTTTAATAATAAACCTATCATACAAATTATTAGATGTCAAACCTGATTGTTTGACACTATTGGATATGACATTTTTATACGCTTAAAAGCTTAAAACCCTACAGTGATAGAAACTTAATATCGATATTGGTTAAACGTTGGGTAGCTATTGGCCTCAAATTTGTATTTTAAAAATACTGTAAATTGCCATTTGAGTTGGAGTTGGTTTTTGAGACAGGAAATGATTTTAAATCTGAAATTGGGTTTCAGAAATATTTTGTTTTAAAGGATTTAACTTCTATTTTACTCTAACATTTTCATCTGTCTTTTCTAAGTTATTTATTTATATTTAATATATTTTTATTATTATTTATATTTTAATATTGTTTTAAAGATTATTTATTTATATTTAATGTTGTTTTAAAGTTATTTATCAATACTTTAATATTTTGAAAAGTTAATCGTTTAAATTATTAATATGGTTTGAAATTAATAATAATGATTTATTATTAATGTTTTGGAAATTAATTATTAATATTTATAATAATGGTAAAAAATTAATTACTATTGTTTATTTAATGATGTTTTGAAATTACTAATTATTATTTTTAAGATGTTTTTAAGTTAATAATTATTATTTATTTATAATGTTTATTGTTAATAAGTTTTATTATATAATAGTGTTTTGAAATAAATGGTTTTTATTTATTTATAAATAGAGTTTTGTAAATGGATGACAACAGAAATTTTCGAGACTTATAAACAGAGTTTTATAAACAGACTTGGATTTTATAGGACGAATTTTTATAAAATGGTTTGAAGACTTAAAGGAAGATTATTTACAAGGTAAAGGAGTTTTAGAAATGGTTAGATATTTATAAATGAATTTTAGAAATGGCTTTATAGATTTATAAGTGGAGTTTTATAATTAGTTTTATGGATTTGTAAAGAGTTTATAAATGACTTGAGAAATAATCTAGAAATGTTTATAAATGGTTTTAGAGATTTATAAATAGTTTATAAATGATTTTAGAGATTTATAAAGAAGTTATAAATAATTTTAGAATCGTATAAAAAGGGAAAATATTTATCATTTTTGTGAATATACTTATACCATTAAGATAAGTATACAGAAAAATTTCCAAGTATTGAAAATATAAGGATTTGTGGGTACATCTTTGTAAATGTATTTTTATACAAGTAATTTACAAAGTAATTTTAATTAATGAAAACATTAATTAAAGAGGTTAAGGGTCACTTATGTGTTTAACTAATATGGTTTTTTTCCTTTTGAAATAAATCCCTGATTTGGGTGTGTGTTTGTGGATAGTTAAATAACCAACTATCAAATATATGGACCCAAAATGTAACTTTGGAAATATAGGGATTTGTGGGTATATCTTTGTAAAGGTATTTTTATACAAGTAATTTACAAAGTAATTTTAATAAATGAAAGGACTAAATAAGGAGGTTAGGGGTTGCTTATGTGTTTAACCAATATGGTTTTTATCTTTTTGAAATAAATCCTTGATTTGGATGTGTGGTTGTGGATAGGTATACAACCAACTATCAAATATATGGACCCAAAACGTAACTTTGAAAATATCTAAGAGAAACACGCGAGTTATATGGCACAATCATATCCGATGATGCTGTACTGTGCATATAAATCTCGTTTCGTTCTCCTAGGACAAATTATTATGAAATCTATCCACTAACGATTAATATGTAATATCTGCTCTTATCTTTGTTTGTTTATTTCCTAAAAAACCAGGGTTGATTTTATCGGAAATTATCGAAAGTTATTTCAAAAAGACCGAGATCGGATATGTTATCCGAAAACCACTTCGATCCAATTCAAGCGTTTCGAAGTGAAGACATCTTGAAGATGATGGAATTGAAGATGGAGCTCTTTGTAGTGCAAGGGCTGCTTGCTAATAATCCTGAGAGTGATTCCAGTTTGTTCATGCGCTGAACAACTTATATGGATAAATGCTGGCATTACACTTTGTTAGTCCTTGAGAAGGATGGTTTTGATGACAACAACCTTAGGACTTGTTATAAAATATAAATACTAACATTATAGTTTAGATATATATATATATATATGTATATGCAAGATATAAACATGCAGGTACCAAGAATGAAGACTGTACAGTATAGAGATATAAGACTGATGAATTTAAAGATCAAAGATATCAAGATTGAAGACTCATGATGTAACGTCCTCGAATTTTTGCGCTCGAAAATCAACATCCATACTTTACATCGTATTCGAATGCCGTAGATTCGATCGTTCAAATCCGAGTCGCCAGAGCTTATAACAACATTAAGTAAATAACACAGCGGAATAAATGAATAATACATTGATATACAATATTGGATAAAATATCTGATACAACAGAGTGATACAATGAATATCAATATACATCAGAGATATGATACAACAAATAGCAGCGAAAAGAAAAATAGATAACATCAGCAGCGGATAATCTTCATCTCCAAATCACCGATCCAAAGATAGCTCGAACTCCCAATAACGAGGCACAAAGATAAGCAAGTGCAGTCTAATCCAAAGACTGAACTAGCTCCAAACAAATCTACTAATCTGACTATCTGAAAAACCCAACTCTAGACTGCTCGTGTAGAAAAATTTTGAGCATCCAGAGTTTAGGAAAGAAACAATAAACTCCGGATCAGTCATGGGACTGGTGTGAGCAACAAAAACAGTTTATCATTAAAACAAATAGCAGAGAATTTTAAAGTCAATTCGCAATGCTTTTGGAAAATGAAACTACCATAAGGCCTCTCGCCACACACACAATGCAAATGCAGAATTGGAGGAGATTTCTCCTTATGATAGTCAAAGATGCTTACTACGCAAAATCAAATCATTTTTTATATTATTTATAGTGCATAGTGTAGAAAACATTTTCGAAAGTAGAATATCAATCTTAGCCAACATAGACATTTCGAACTATGCCTACTATAGCTACCATCCAAACAGTGGGGCGCCACCATAAGTAGATGGTAGGTTCTACAACTAAAACCGTACAAAGTTCGTATTGGAAGATGGATTTCCAACAAATGGTCAGGCTAAGGAACTTCCTATGCCATGAAGAAACGCCTCTGGAATGACGTCCCGAGAACCTGACCGGATCTCTGCCAACACAAGGCCGGGTTACCTCTGCAAAAATAGGTAACTACTGACACGCGTATGCCATCCCCCGATCGTAACCGATCTTCCCGAGGATCTTTGATTCCAACAACCACATAATAATAATAATGCAGCAACAACATAGGTTAAATATCTAGGCTCCATACCATGATACCACCTCTATCCAGAAGGAATGACATACACTAAGGAGCGCTACTCCCTAGAACCTTGCTGCATCCTTCTTGTTTTGACCATTTCCGGGGTGTGAGGCTCGACGAAGTCTCGTCCACAAAGCTACGCTTTGTCACAAAGCCATGCTTCGGGTCAAACAAATGATCAAAGAAATGATCACAAAGATATAAGATCAAACAAATGATCATATCACAAATGATCAAACACTGATCATCACACAGCAACACTCAGCATGCCACATTACCAAATTGGGATATATCGCTGATAAATTTCAACTACATAACCTCTGAGCTCGTACGTCTCAGAGAAGGGTGTTAAGCTAAGAGAATAAATTCTCCGCCACCAAACAGATATGTATTTGAAAGAAATCAGCTTTACATCTCAAAGTGTAATGTCAGACATGTAACCATACAAGTCTGTTCCGGGATCGAACAGAACCGAAGGCACTTCTTACGAAGCCCTTGCAATTCCGGGTAATTTCCAATCACGTCCGGACTTCCCATCACAAAAAGAGTGATATAAATCTCTATACCGGAGCAAATCAGTGCAGAGACATTCGACAGGTTGTCCTTTCATTTTCGAAAAATATCCGGTCTTCAACACCGGTTTTCAAATGCCATCCATATACGACGTATCACAAATTCGGAATGGGTTATATGACCCAAAGGTCCTTTCCCAGCTAACCCGAATAGTGAGCGCAATATTTAAAAATATATGGATATTGGGATTTCAATTAAGTCACAATTTAAACCCAAACTTCCTTTTCAAATGGTTTATCAAATTACCATTTTAATCTTTTTAAACAAAAAGATTTAATTCACAAAGTTCCCTTAATTTCACAAAGATTCATTCACAGATTTTCCAAATCGATTTCCATTTCAGTTTAATTAATTCGTTAAATCTTTAAATCAAAGATTTAACTAATAGCTTTCAAAACAATTTCATTTCGAATGGGTTAAATAAATCATCATTTTAAATCTGTTAAAAATAAATAGATTTAATTCATAGTTATCAAAAACAATTCATTCATAACTTGGAAAAACAATTTTTCAATTCACTTGAAATTCCTATAATTAAACTGGAATTTCATTTCTTATCTGAAAGCTTTTATCATTTGAAAACAAACAGTTTCATTTCAGAAAATCTGATTCATCCATACGAGTGGAAATCCTTGGTTTAAATTCAAATTCCCAGCTTATACTTTTAAAATGGTTAAATTCATACAAACACATTTTATATCATCTTTAGTCCCTAGTTTCAATCATAGGATTCAATTTCAAATTTGAATTCAAATTTAAATCAAATTATTTAAATTTTCAAAACTCGTTTAAGTTATTCAAAATAACTTTTATGTTTGAAATTCTATTTCAAAAGCTTTTCACTTTTAAACCCAAATTTCCGATTTCAAAATCAATTGAAATTAAAATTTCAATTTCAAAAACATCAAATTTACATTATCTGTGACTTAACTGATTTCCATGTGAAATCCATATTTGTGTGTGTAAAGGTGTAGTCCAGGGGTTTCACACACAATAGTGCAACATCATACAATCATCACAGATCAGAATACAGAAATATAGTTGATAAGCGGTATAAATAAGTGGTATAAACTATCGCTTATCTTTCATATACAGATCACAGATATATATATCACAGATAAGTAAATTTCAGATCAAAACATAAATCAGGGTATATCACAGAGCATCATATATCAGGGATATGAAATAATCAAATCATCCAATAGAATCCAAATATTCATAAGTAAGTTTATTAATCAACTGATAAATTTAAATCAGATGTATCAATTTATTAATCCGGGTTAATTATCATAATTTGGTTTTAAATTATTCGAAATAAATCTCCTTTCAAATTTATTAGTTAACCCTTAATTATCAACTAATAAATGAACCAATTAATTTCCAATTATTAATTTATCTTGACATCATAAATAAATCTTTTAATTTAACAAATAATTAACTAAAATTTCAAATCATCATTTAATCAATTACTTTCAGTAATTATCTATTTATTACTTCTTTAAGTAATTATATTTCCAAAATTATCAAGTGAATTAATTTACTTAAGAATTCAATTTTTTAACAGATTCGATTAACCCAATTAATTACATCGAATGATTTATTCCTAAATTACTGTTATTAAGTAATTATACTTAATACAATTCACAAATTAATTTATCACATTAATTATCAAGGTTAATCACATAAATTAATTATCAAATAAATCTCAAGTAGATGATCCTCATTAATCATTCATAGTTATTTAATTTCTATTCTTAAGTAATTAAACTCAATTTAATTATTGTTAATCTCCATTTCACTTAGCCTTTAAAATCATATAATTAATCACTAATTATTTAATTAATCATTAATTGCCAATTAATTAATCCTTTAATTCTCAATTAAATTACTAATTTAAATAACTATTAATCATTCATTTGTTAACTTAAGTAGTTAAGTGCAAATTCATTTATTACCCATCATCCATTACTAATTACAATTAAAAATTTAATTAACCAATCTTTACTTACCGTTATAAAGAAATTTATATACGAGTTTAAACCCAATTATTTAATTTCAAATCATTTTATAAAAATATACATGAACATTTTAAAGTTGTTTAAATACTTTAAATTTTATAAATTTCATTTATTTCAAACTAAATTTCAATCCAACTTGAATTTCATTTACATTTTAAACCAGATTTTAAAACTTGATTTATTAACAATGATGTTATACCAAAATTCACAACCCCTAGCCCAGTTAGAAAACCCCCCCGAGCCAAACTTCACCATACCCGAGCAAATCTCCTTACTTCCCCAAGTATCTGTTAAAAATTCACTTCGAGTAAACTACTCGAATCCCCCGAGCACGCTTCGAGCCAAACCCTTCGTTCCTTCGAGTTACTCACGCGAAAACTCGAGAATCACGCGAATAACCCATCTGCTTCTTCTTCCAAAGCACACACATTCCAGGTGCACAAACGTACACACGTGCACCTACCCCATCGACTCCAGCCACCGTAGGCCATCGCGAACATCGTCAACGACCACACGAACACATGCGAGCCTCCTTGAACACTCAGATCGAACAAAAATCACGCGAATCAAAATCGAGGAGATAACCCCAAACCTGGAAACAAACTGTAACCCACCATCCACCTATCAACGCCTCGTTCTCGACGCCTCGGCCACCAGCGTTCATGAAATTCCGGCTACGTCTTCCGCTACCAGTCCACCTCCATTACCCAAAACCCGATAGAACTCGATCATCTCAGTGAGCCATGGTGATCGATTATTTACGTACAGTAAAAATTAGGTTTAGGAAATTAAATTGCCAACCGCTTCCACCACCATGCTCAGACCATCCACCAGTCATTTTTCCTCGCATTCGTTTGCTCCTCTACCACCCCTGGGAACCACTACCTTCCCCATCGACGAGATCGCCTGCAGCAACTCGAAACGCACAAATTCGAACAAACTCAACTACTCTTACATCCCTCATCTAAAAATCATGATTTAAGCTTCAAAAATCATGTTTTAGTATAAAGATTCAACTTGCATATCTGGATTCATAAAAAGATTCGAATTTTGATCAATTCGAGGTTGTATTCAAACGTATTGCTTTCTAGAGGTGCTGCCAAGTTAATTTTAAGTTGAATTTATTTTTAAAATTCAGTTCAAGGTTAAACAAACACAATTTATTTTAACTCTAAGTCAAAATATCAAATAGATTGGGTAGAAATGATTTTTGAAGACAAGGCTTGTGATAAAATTCAAAGAAAGGGAAAAGAACAGAGAATATTATACAGCCTGCACATCAAACTTTCTTCACATACTCAGTGAATTTCTTCTACATAAACACATATGTTCATAGCTAATACATACCTCAGATTCATATTTAAAGATGTTTCAAATGAAAGTTACTCACAGTATTGTTTCCAGAGGAGATGAAACAGAGTTGCTGTTTGAATGAGGTTGGAACTTTGCTTGCTTTGAAATTATTTCTTCATCTCTGGTTTTCATTGTTTTCAGGTTGCTTTTAAATTTACTTGCTGTTCCAGTTGAAGTTTTTATTTAAGATGATGTTTTTAAATTTTGAAACAATGGTTGCTCAGATTTTTCTCAACTTGGATGAACGAGACTGATATGTATAAAGAAAAGAAGATAATGGGTATGCTATTATTTGGTACAAAGTAATGTTTGTTTATACAATAAGTATGGCTGGAGATAACTCAAGTCCTTTTTACTCGGCTGATATCTTTTTCTTTGATATGCTATTGTACTTGGTTATGCATGTTAATGTATTTATTAACTTCAGCCTTACTTCGGTTGAGATGATGTTATGTTGGCTGGAAATCTTTCTTTGCTTTGTTTATTTTGTTTGTACATAGATAGTTTGCATATATTTTGTAGTTTTCTATTTTAATATGTTTTTGTATGTATTTTATTTTATTTTAGTTAAATGTATGCTTTACTGTCTTGTTTTATACAATAGCATGGGTGAAGATGTTTTGTTTGTTATTTTACTTTGTTTTGTTTACTTTACATATTTATTTACAACTTTGTTTCATATTTTAAATGTTGTTTCTTTTCTTATGGCTTAATAATCTAAGTAGATTTCTATTTTAATTTGTTGTTAAATTTTGTAACAATTGTATTTACGTTATACTTGAATGTATTTGTATCGTTTATTTTTCTTGTTTAACATCTATTATTATTTAACTCTAATACTAATTACTTTCATTTTCATAAATATTATTTAAATTCAAATTATCATCATTTTCAAAAATTTTAAATCAATCTATTTATTTATTTATTTTTATACTTGTGTCCAAAGTATATATGTATAGATTATATTTAAAACCATTTATCTAAGATTTTATTTCAAATTCAATATATACATATATATATTTAAATTATTATTATCATTTATACAGAATTAATCTGTATTCGGGGAAACTCGCATCACTTAATTAATTTAATTACTCAATTTAATTCAAAAATTCAATAAATTATTAATTTAAATTAAATTAAAATCTAGGGTCGTTACAAACTTCCCCCCTTAAAAGAATTTCGTCCTCGAAATTCGCAGGCACGAAACAAAGACAGATGAAGAATGTTTCATCTAATCAAATTGAATATTTATTCTGTATTTGGCTTTCCAAATCAAAATATCAAAAATAGATACTAGAAATTATAATAGAATTTCAAATTTAGTTTTAAACGAAATCGTTTTATTGATTCAATTCAATTTAGCCTTCATATTCTATTAATCAATTTAACTTAATTTAAAATTTCCAATTTATTTAAAATTTTCAATTTCATTATTCATTAAGGTTTAATTCAAAAAGCTGATAAGAAACTGATGAAAATACGAGGTAAGGATTTTCCATAACGATTCGTAGAGCCATCATCATATCGAAACTACTTCTGGAGCTGCCACGAAGCAATGAAAAGAATTTTGGAAACGAATCAAAGGAAATTGATAGAGAAAGATTGTTTCCACTGTCGCAGGGTATTGACATTTGTAGTCGTATTTCCTCTCCCCTATCTCATCCTCCTCTTGCACTCATACTCACTATCAGTGGATAGTGAGAGAATTTACTGAGACATTCAGACAGATATCTTAGGGATATACTCATTCTAGAGTTTACTTCACTCTATCTCTAATGAGCTACTTAACGTGTTACACTCCTGAGCTAAAGTTCAACCTTAGCTCTGATACCAAATGTAACGTCACGGATTTTCGCTGAGAAGCAGCCACCGGTAGGCTTTGCAACCATCCCAGTCCCACCGTGGCTTACACTGGCACCTCGCATTTACTTTTACGGCCAGCCTCTCGACTGTCACGGCATCTGCCTAACCAACCCATCCCTCTCAGGGACATGTAGGGGTAAGAGTCCCCCGTTCGCCACCAAACTGCGAAGCGAGAACCCCCTATCATGCTGTAATATAGCAAATGCGATCCATATACGACTTATCACAAATTCGGAATGTGTTATATGACCCAAAGGTCCTTTCCCGGCTAACCCGAATAGTGAGCGCAATATTTAAAAATATATGGATATTGGGATTTCAATTAAGTCACAATTTAAACCCAAACTTCCTTTTCAAATGGTTTATCAAATTACCATTTTAATCTTTTTAAACAAAAAGATTTAATTCACAAAGTTCCCTTAATTTCACAAAGATTCATTCACAGATTTTCCAAATCGATTTCCATTTCAGTTTAATTAATTCGTTAAATCTTTAAATCAAAGATTTAACTAATAGCTTTCAAAACAATTTCATTTCGAATGGGTTAAATAAATCAACCTTTTAAATTTGTTAAAAATAAACAGATTTAATTCATAGTTTTCAAAAACAATTCATTCATAACTTGGAAAAACAATTTTTCAATTCACTTGAAATTCCTTTAATTAAACTGGAATTTCATTTCTTATCTGAAAGCTTTTATCATTTGAAAACAAACAGTTTCATTTCAGAAAATCTGATTCATCCATACGAGTGGAAATCCTTGGTTTAAATTCTAATTCCCAACTTATACTTTTAAAATGGTTAAATTCATACAAACACATTTTATATCATCTTTAGTCCCTAGTTTCAATCATAGGATTCAATTTCAAATTTGAATTCAAATTTAAATCAAATTATTTAAATTTTCAAAACTCGTTTAAGTTATTCAAAATAACTTTTATGTTTGAAATTCTATTTCAAAAGCTTTTCACTTTTAAACCCAAATTTCCGAATTCAAAATCAATTGAAATTAAAATTTCAATTTCAAAAACATCAAATTTACCTGTGACTTAACTGATTTCCACGTGAAATCCATATTTGTGTGTGTAAAGGTGTAGTCCAGGGGTTTCACACACAATAGTGCAACATCATACAATCATCACAGATCAGAATACAGAAATATAGTTGATAAGCGGTATAAATAAGCGGTATAAACTATCGCTTATCTTTCATATACAAATCACATATATATATATCACAGATAAGTAAATTTCAGATCAAAACATAAATCAGGGTATATCACAGAGCATCATATATCAGGGATATCAAATAATCAAATCATCCAATAGAATCCAAATATTCATAAGTAAGTTTATTAATCAACTGATAAATTTAAATCAGATGTATCAATTTATTAATCCGGGTTAATTATCATAATTTGTTTTAAATTATTCGAAATAAATCTCCTTTCAAATTTATTAGTTAACCCTTAATTATCAACTAATAAATGAACCAATTAATTTCCAATTATTAATTTATCTTGACATCATAAATAAATCTTTTAATTTAACAAATAATTAACTCAAATTTCAAATCATCATTTAATCAATTACTTTCAGTAATTATCTATTTATTACTTCTTTAAGTAATTATATTTCCAAAATTATCAAGTGAATTAATTTACTTAAGAATTCAATTTTTTAACAGATTCGATTAACCCAATTAATTACATTGAATGATTTATTCCTAAATTACTGTTATTAAGTAATTATACTTAATACAATTCACAAATTAATTTATCACATTAATTATCAAGGTTAATCACATAAATTAATTATCAAATAAATCTCAAGTAGATGATCCTCATTAATCATTCATAGTTATTTAATTTCTATTCTTAAGTAATTAAACTCAATTTAATTATTGTTAATCTCCATTTCACTTAGCCTTTAAAATCATATAATTAATCACTAATTATTTAATTAATCATTAATTGCCAATTAATTAATCATTTAATTCTCAATTAAATTACTAATTTAAATAACTATTAATCATTCATTTGTTAACTTAAGTAGTTAAGTGCAAATTCATTTATTACCCATCATCCATTACTAATTACAATTAAAAATTTAATTAACCAATCTTTACTTACCGTTATAAAGAAATTTATATACGAGTTTAAACCCAATTATTTAATTTCAAACCATTTTATAAAAATATACATGAACATTTTAAAGTTGTTTAAATACTTTAAATTTTATAAATTTCATTTATTTCAAACTAAATTTCAATCCAACTTGAATTTTATTTACATTTTAAACCAGATTTTAAAACTTGATTTATTAACAATGATGTTATACCAAAATTCACAACCCCTAGCCCAGTTAGAAAACCCCCCCGAGCCAAACTTCACCATACCCGAGCAAATCTCCTTACTTCCCCGAGTATCTGTTAAAAATTCGCTTCGAGTAAACTACTCGAAACCCCCGAGTACGCTTCGAGCCAAACCCTTCGTTCCTTCGAGTTACTCACGCGAAAACTCGAGAATCACGCGAATAACCCATCTGCTTCTTCTTCCAAAGCACACACATTCCAGGTGCACAAACGTACACGCGTGCACCTACCCCATCGACTCCAGCCACCGTAGGCCATCGCGAACATCGTCAACGACCACACGAATGCACGCGAGCCTCCTTGAACACTCAGATCGAACAAAAATCACGCGAATCAAAATCGAGGAGATAACCCCAAACCTGGAAACAAACTGTAACCCACCATCCACCTATCAACGCCTCGTTCTCGACGCCTCGGTCACCAGCGTTCATGAAATTCCGGCTACGTCTTCCGCTACCAGTCCACCTCCATTACCCAAAACCCGATAGAACTCGATCGTCTCAGTGAGCCATGGTGATCAATTATTTACGTACAGTAAAAATTAGGTTTAGGAAATTAAATTGCCAACCGCTTCCACCACCATGCTCAGACCATCCACCAGTCATTTTTCCTCGCATCTCCGTTTGCTCCTCTACCACCCCTGGGAACCACGACCTTCCCCATCGACGAGATCGCCTGCAGCAACTCGAAACGCACAAATTCGAACAAACTCAACTACTTTTACATCCCTCATCTAAAAATCATGATTTAAGCTTCAAAAATCATGTTTTAGTATAAAGATTCGACTTGCATATCTGGATTCATAAAAAGATTTGAATTTTGATCAATTCGAGGTTGTATTCAAACGTATTGCTTTCTAGAGGTGCTGCCAAGTTAATTTTAAGTCGAATTTATTTTTAAAATTCAGTTCAAGGTTAAACAAACACAATTTATTTTAACTCTAAGTCAAAATATCAAATAGATTGGGTAGAAATGATTTTTGAAGACAAGGCTTGTGATAAAATTCAAAGAAAGGGAAAAGAACAGAGAATATTATACAGCCTGCACATCAAACTTTCTTCACATACTCAGTGAATTTCTTCTACATAAACACATATGTTCATAGCTAATACATACCTCAGATTCATATTTAAAGATGTTTCAAATGAAAGTTACTCACAGTATTGTTTCCAGAGGAGATGAAACAGAGTTGCTGTTTGAATGAGGTTGGAACTTTGCTTGCTTTGAAATTATTTCTTCATCTCTGGTTTTCATTGTTTTCAGGTTGCTTTTAAATTTACTTGCTGTTCCAGTTGAAGTTTTTATTTAAGATGATGTTTTTAAATTTTGAAACAATGGTTGCTCAGATTTTTCTCAACTTGGATGAACGAGACTGATATGTATAAAGAAAAGAAGATAATGGGTATGCTATTATTTGGTACAAAGTAATGTTTGTTTATACAATAAGTATGGCTGGAGATAACTCAAGTCCTTTTTACTCGGCTGATATCTTTTTCTTTGATATGCTATTGTACTTGGTTATGCATGTTAATGTAATTATTAACTTCAGCCTTACTTCGGTTGAGATGATGTTATGTTGGCTGGAAATCTTTCTTTGCTTTGTTTATTTTGTTTGTACATAGATAGTTTGCATATATTTTGTAGTTTTCTATTTTAATATGTTTTTGTATGTATTTTATTTTATTTTAGTTAAATGTATGCTTTACTGTCTTGTTTTATACAATAGCATGGTTGAAGATGTTTTGTTTGTTATTTTACTTTGTTTTGTTTACTTTACATATTTATTTACAACTTTGTTTCATATTTTAAATGTTGTTTCTTTTCTTATGGCTTAATAATCTAAGTAGATTTCTATTTTAATTTGTTGTTAAATTTTGTAACAATTGTATTTACGTTATACTTGAATGTATTTGTATCGTTTATTTTTCTTGTTTAACATCTATTATTATTTAACTCTAATACTAATTACTTTCATTTTCATAAATATTATTTAAATTCAAATTATCATCATTTTCAAAAATTTTAAATCAATCTATTTATTTATTTATTTTTATACTTGTGTCCAAAGTATATATGTATAGATTATATTTAAAACCATTTATCTAAGGTTTTATTTCAAATTCAATATATACATATATATATTTAAATTATTATTATCATTTATACAGAATTAATCTGTATTCGGGGAAACTCGCATCACTTAATTAATTTAATTACTCAATTTAATTCAAAAATTCAATAAATTATTAATTTAAATTAAATTAAAATCTAGGGTCGTTACAAACTTCCCCCCTTAAAAGAATTCCGTCCTCGAAATTCGCAGGCACGAAACAAAGACAGATGAAGAATGTTTCATCTAATCAAATTGAATATTTATTCTGTATTTGGCTTTCCAAATCAAAATATCAAAAATAGATACTAGAAATTATAATAGAATTTCAAATTTAGTTTTAAACGAAATCGTTTTATTGATTCAATTCAATTTAGCCTTCATATTCTATTAATCAATTTAACTTAATTTAAAATTTCCAATTTATTTAAAATTTTCAATTTCATTATTCATTAAGGTTTAATTCAAAAAGCTGATAAGAAACTGATGAAAATACGAGGTAAAGATTTTCCATAACGATTCGTAGAGCCATCATCATATCGAAACTACTTCTGGAGCTGCCACGAAGCAATGAAAAGAATTTTGGAAACGAATCAAAGGAAATTGATAGAGAAAGATTGTTTCCACTGTCGTAGGGTATTGACATTTGTAGTCGTATTTCCTCTCCCCTATCTCGTCCTCCTCTTGCACTCATACTCACTATCAGTGGATAGTGAGAGAATTTACTGAGACATTCAGACAGATATCTTAGGGATATACTCATTCTAGAGTTTACTTCACTCTATCTCTAATGAGCTACTTAACGTGTTACACTCCTGAGCTAAAGTTCAACCTTAGCTCTGATACCAAATGTAACGTCACGGATTTTCGCTGAGAAGCGGCCACCGGTAGGCTTTGCAACCATCCCAGTCCCACCGTGGCTTACACTGGCACCTCGCATTTACTTTTACGGCCAGCCTCTCGACTGTCACAGCATCTGCCTAACCAACCCATCCCTCTCAGGGACATGTAGGGGTAAGAGTCCCCCGTTCGCCACCAAACTGCGAAGCGAGAACCCCCTATCATGCTGTAATATAGCAAATGCGATCCATATACGACTTATCACAAATTCGGAATGTGTTATATGACCCAAAGGTCCTTTCCCGGCTAACCCGAATAGTGAGCGCAATATTTAAAAATATATGGATATTGGGATTTCAATTAAGTCACAATTTAAACCCAAACTTCCTTTTCAAATGGTTTATCAAATTACCATTTTAATCTTTTTAAACAAAAAGATTTAATTTACAAAGTTCCCTTAATTTCACAAAGATTCATTCACAGATTTTCCAAATCGATTTCCATTTCAGTTTAATTAATTCGTTAAATCTTTAAATCAAAGATTTAACTAATAGCTTTCAAAACAATTTCATTTCGAATGGGTTAAATAAATCAACCTTTTAAATTTGTTAAAAATAAACAGATTTAATTCATAGTTTTCAAAAACAATTCATTCATAACTTGGAAAAACAATTTTTCAATTCACTTGAAATTCCTTTAATTAAACTAGAATTTCATTTCTTATCTGAAAGCTTTTATCATTTGAAAACAAACAGTTTCATTTCAGAAAATCTGATTCATCCATACGAGTGGAAATCCTTGGTTTAAATTCTAATTCCCAACTTATACTTTTAAAATGGTTAAATTCATACAAACACATTTTATATCATCTTTAGTCCCTAGTTTCAATCATAGGATTCAATTTCAAATTTGAATTCAAATTTAAATCAAATTATTTAAATTTTCAAAACTCGTTTAAGTTATTCAAAATAACTTTTATGTTTGAAATTCTATTTCAAAAGCTTTTCACTTTTAAACCCAAATTTCCGAATTCAAAATCAATTGAAATTAAAATTTCAATTTCAAAAACATCAAATTTACATTATCTGTGACTTAACTGATTTCCACGTGAAATCCATATTTGTGTGTGTAAAGGTGTAGTCCAGGGGTTTCACACACAATAGTGCAACATCATACAATCATCACAGATCAGAATACAGAAATATAGTTGATAAGCGGTATAAATAAGCGGTATAAACTATCGCTTATCTTTCATATACAGATCACAGATATATATATCACAGATAAGTAAATTTCAGATCAAAACATAAATCAGGGTATATCACAGAGCATCATATATCAGGGATATCAAATAATCAAATCATCCAATAGAATCCAAATATTCATAAGTAAGTTTATTAATCAACTGATAAATTTAAATCAGATGTATCAATTTATTAATCCGGGTTAATTATCATAATTTGTTTTAAATTATTCGAAATAAATATCCTTTCAAATTTATTAGTTAACCCTTAATTATCAACTAATAAATGAACCAATTAATTTCCAATTATTAATTTATCTTGACATCATAAATAAATCTTTTAATTTAACAAATAATTAACTCAAATTTCAAATCATCATTTAATCAATTACTTTCAGTAATTATCTATTTATTACTTCTTTAAGTAATTATATTTCCAAAATTATCAAGTGAATTAATTTACTTAAGAATTCAATTTTTTAACAGATTCGATTAACCCAATTAATTACATCGAATGATTTATTCCTAAATTACTGTTATTAAGTAATTATACTTAATACAATTCACAAATTAATTTATCACATTAATTATCAAGGTTAATCACATAAATTAATTATCAAATAAATCTCAAGTAGATGATCCTCATTAATCATTCATAGTTATTTAATTTCTATTCTTAAGTAATTAAACTCAATTTAATTATTGTTAATCGCCATTTCACTTAGCCTTTAAAATCATATAATTAATCACTAATTATTTAATTAATCATTAATTACCAATTAATTAATCATTTAATTCTCAATTAAATTACTAATTTAAATAACTATTAATCATTCATTTGTTAACTTAAGTAGTTAAGTGCAAATTCATTTATTAAAAATTTAATTAACCAATCTTTACTTACCATTATAAAGAAATTTATATAAGAGTTTAAACCCAATTATTTAATTTCAAATCATTTAATAAAAATATACATGAATATTTTAAAGTTGTTTAAATACTTTAAATTTTATAAACTTCATTTATTTCAAACTAAATTTCAATCCAACTTGAATTTTATTTACAATTTAAACCAGATTTTAAAACTTGATTTATTAACAATGATGTTATACCAAAATTCACAACCCCTAGCCCAGTTAGAAAACCCCCCCGAGCCAAACTTCACCATACCTGATATCATGCATAGTGTTTGTCTCTTTGCAAGACACCAATCTCAACCCAAAGAAACTCACTTAAAAGCTGTGAAACGTATCGTAAGATATGTTAAACATACTTTTGACTATGGTTTATTTTACCCTAAAAATGATTCATTTGATTTAATTTCTTATTGTGATGCTGACTATGCTGGTTGCAAATCTGACTAAAAAAGTACAAGTGGAACTTGTCACTTTTTGGGGCATTCTCTGGTTTTATGGTTTAGCAAAAAGCAAAATACTGTTTCTTTATCAACAACTGAAGCAGAATATATCTCTGCTGCTTTAGCTTGCTCCCAAGTCATTTATATGCAACAAACTCTAAAAGATTTTAGATTAACAAATTCAAAATCACCAATTTATTGTGATAATGCTAGTGCAATAAATTTGTCTAAAAATACTACTCATCATGCTAGGACTAAACATATTGATATCAGACATCATTTTCTCAGAGATAATATAAGTAAAGAGATTATTTCTCTGGAACATATCAACTCCGAGAATCAAATTGCTGATATTTTCACCAAACCCTTAAATCAACCTATATTTACTAAACTAAGAAGAGAATTAGGCATTTTTTCAATAACTGAGATATAGAATATAGATATAGTAACATATATATACAAGAAAATCAAATTTTTCATAAGGATGTCGACATACCCCTACCACCCATGTCGACATACAACGGCAAAATTTTTAAATTTTGATTTTCCCACTAAAATTAGTTTAGTAGTTATATAAACCTATGTATTTCGAATTTTTCTGTCTTCTCACTTTTCTTTCTCTGAAATAAAACTTCTGTAAATTAAAATTAATAGCCTCCTCCACTAAATCAAACCAAATTGACACCATTTCTTTCCCTTCTCCTCATTCTGGTCCATTCCAACGCACTACACTGGCACGTGTGATAAAGATCGAAGAATCTATGAAGGATTCATGGAAATGTTGACTGAATTTCGAGTTGTGCAACTAAGGATGGCAAAAGAACAAGAAAAGCAAGGCAAAATTCTTCGGAATTTACAAAAATTCCTAATGGATAATCACGCAAATCCTATTGTGATTGAAGAAGATTCTCCCAACATTCACGTGCATAATCCTTTAGAGCACAACGAAGAGGAAGAAGAAGAAGAGGAAGAAGAAGAAGAAGAGGAAGAAGCACCTATGGAAGAAGACGACAACGTGGTCTGTGTAGGCGAAGTCTGTTTTGACAAAGATGGGAATTTAGTTGAACAACGTGGAAACTTTTGTTTTCATTATCCAAATTGTTCGATTCACAAATCTCTGATTGTCAAAAACTCTCGTTAGTATTGTTATTCTATAATTTATGTACTTAAATATATTTGTATGTTTATGTTTCATATATACATGTAAATATAACATCATATATAATAAAATATTTGTTTCACTTATTATACTTCCTTGTTAGTATTTAATTTAAATAGTATTAGATTAAGGGGGAGTTTAGGATTAGTTTTTTGTTAATGACAAAGGGGGAGAAATATAAAACAGAGTAGTTAGAGTAGTTAGGCTTAGATTAAGCGGGAGTTATTAGTTTTAGGGGGAGTTAATGTGAAGGAGAAATATATTTTATAAACATAGGTTGTCATCATCAAAAAAGGGGGAGATTGTTAGTCCTTGAGAAGGATGGTTTTGATGACAACAACCTTAGGACTTGTTATAAAATATAAATACTAACATTATAGTTTAGATATATATATATATGTATATGCAGGATATAAACATGCAGGTACCAAGAATGAAGACTGTACAGTATAGAGATACAAGACTGATGAATTTAAAGATCAAAGATATCAAGATTGAAGACTCATGAGTATCAAGAAATCAAGTTATCAAGAGTTCAAGATTTTAATTGTACAAGATAAGTATTGAGTCCAGAATTATGTTAAAACTTCTTGAAAGCACTTACATCTTTATTCGAAATTTATTCGTGGAATGGAATCCACTTCGAGCCTGTTAAAGGGATGTAACCCTAGAGGATGGAACCCACGACAATATCTAGTGGAACATATAGTGGTCCTATTTTGATATCCACTAATTTTGTAAAAATGTTTTTCAAAAATATATCTCTTATTTTAAATGTTTTCAAAACCTTCTTTTCAAAAAGACATCTCTCTTGTTTGAAATATTTTAGCCTCAAAACTATCTTTATCATTTTTAATATTTTGATTTCAAAATTATCATTGATTTTAAACTGTCTCTTGTTTTAAATATTTAGCTTTAAAATATTTACTCAGATTTTAAATCACTTTATAGATTAAGGTTATATATATTAAAAATTACTTTCTAAACTCTTTTATATGTTTAAACTATATTCAAATATATTTACAAAGTTTAGAAATCGTTTTGACAAATTATAGAAACCAATTTTAATAAGAAAATCAAAATCATTAATTTTGCCTAGATCATGTCGACATCCCTCAACCCCCCACGTCGACATGGTGCCCGTTAAATTCAAAATTCTAATTTTCAAAAGAAGTGTCTATTCGTCGTATCCTTTCACGAATAGATATGGCTGTTGATTTCCTATAAATACCAGTAGTTCTAAACGAATTTATCATCAGATTTCACTGGTTTTCTCTTCTCTTCATCTTCCACATTTATCCTAAAGAATCCCAAACTATAATCTGCCGAAATACCAAGTGAATCAAACTTGATTATCTCTTGTTTGATTCTCTGCCACTCTCTCCATAAGATCTCAGTGCTATTCAAAGTTATAGGATTATTTGTAAATCAAACTGCTGAGTAAAAGGTGCGGTTGAGCCTTGAAATAAATTGGGTGTGATTATTGCCCCGAAAATCGATTAGGTGATCTTGTGGCCTGATAAATCAAGAGAGTTTTCCCTGGACTCGAATACAGGAGGGTGTACCTCGTGGCCTTGAAATCGTGGGTGTAATCTGGGAGATTATTTTTGATAAGAAATCCGTACGTTTGTACGAGACTGGATGTATGGTAACTCTGAACCAGTATAAAATCCTGGTGTGTTCTTTCCTTTACTGCTTTTATTTATTATTTACATCTATGTCTGATTCTGTGATTACAACTGTCTGTGAATTGCATTTGTTGGTGATTAAATTTACATAAGTTTCAAAAAGATTTAGAAAATCCACAAAACACTATTCACCCCCTCTAGTGTTATTCCAGCCTTAAGATCCGTAATCCACATTTCTCACACATTTTTGCCTGGAAGGCCGTGTTAGCATTCCAAGTGGGAAGTGCTATATAAAAGATAAAACGTAGACTCAGGCCTTATCAATCGGGAAATGACAAAAATCGGCCATGTAGCATGGCTATATGGGTCGCTCCCATCAAGGTACGGTCATCCCAAATCTAGATCGATTACTATCTACTCATGTATGCTTTGAGGCCTAAAGTGAGGTGGTCATATTCGGTTCTATTAGTCAAGTGGTAGGCCAGTCCTGTGTGACAGAGGTACAAGATGTTCTTGTCAGACCCCGGTGCACTTTATCTAGAGATGTTGAAGGTAACTCCTTACCTAGTCATAGTATTGAATCCATTCTCCAATAAGCGCTGTACGGACTTAGTGGTACCCAACTATGCTGAAAGGTGAGATGCAAGCATTTCAACTATATTCATATTTTACTTTGACCCATAGACATTATTATAATATAAATGGATTTTCTATGGAAAATGTTTTGGTCATCATAAGGTAAAATCCCGTCCGTATTTATGTGCGGCGTGGTCTTACGAGATACCATTATTTGAAAGGTTTTTGATAAACATTAAATTCCATTTGGGTGTGTTTTTCTCACGCTGGTTTACCAGACTGATCCAGACGTTCTTCCCTTTCAATGATCGGGTCAGACTGAGCATATTTACAGGTTGCTTTGGATGAATTCGAGCTCAGGAGACGAGCTAAAGGTCCATGACGTATCTACGTAATTCTTTATGTTCCGCTGTGTTGTCTGTTGGTTGTATTTATCTGCAATTGTAAGGATATGCTATTATAACTATCCAGGCATAAATAGGTTAGCGTACTCTGATTGGTGTATGTATATTACATTTTTTTCTTGGTGTAAATATTTGTTATATATTATAGATTATTCGTCCCGCTGTGAGATTCTGTGTTGTTTAGTTTTCTTCTTTCTTCCTTCTTCTTTTCCCCTAACAATCGGGTTTTCCGGCATTCGATTGCTCGGCATGCAATACAGTGGACATATTAGTGTCGATTTTCGAGAGTCAAAAATCTCGGTCATTACAGTTCAACTCAGTTAGTCACAACACTGCATTTTCTAGAATGTACATTATCAAATGTGTAACATTGTTTTCAAAGTTTATATAATGTATATGACACATAACAATATGTGAGTGCACCTAGCATGTAATAATGTATTAACAGACCAATATTACAGATAAATCATAATTAAAAAATTTTAATAGTTGGTGAAGTGAATCCACATTAATGGCAATTGGAAAGAAGGTTGCAACTTGTTTGTAGATGTCAAATTCCCAGCTGTTACATCCTGGTAATATCAGCTCCTCTTTGCTTTTACTATCTAAAACTGAGCTTTCAACTTGACGTCAGCAAGTTTTGAATTTCGTGTGCATGTATATGGATTTGACAATTAACAAAAGGAATTCAAGATGCTTATCATCGTGTAGTTCAACTACATATACCAAGACTCTTTGATATATTGTTATCTTGCTATCATTTGTAAATAAACTTCCTATGTACTTACCCAAGAATTATGATAATGAACCAGCGTGACTCGCTCCAATTCATATGTCGAGTATAACTTATCAATATTCATTTCAAAGCTAGATAACCTAATTTCACTGTACATACTAGAGTTATTAACACAAAGCATAAAATATAGACATGATACATATTTTTTGTATACTAGTAAGGATAAGGTTAGGTTGTTACCTTGAGATTTAAAGTTAAATAAAGAAGGAAGATGGAGACTATTAGGAAAATCGAGTATTAGGCTCCCTCAGTTCATCGAAGAAAGGATGAACACAAGCCTCCAATTGAGAAAAGTAAAATGCTTACCATCAATCTTTTCTCTCCAATTTACGAGTTTCAATCAAATTGATGGACTAGGCACTTTCATACAACTTGCAGCAGTGTAGTGAAGATTTGGAGAATACTGTAGAAACTGAGAGACTAGGTCAACTGCTTTCGGTGGTAAACTCTTTTGGAAAACCTAAAGAAATTCAAATGATTGCAATAAGATTAATGAAACACATTGAACTTCATGCCTTTTATTGTAACTCTTAATTTATTCATTATGATGAAGTTAACAAAAAAACAAAAAAAAGTATATATATGTATTATTTTTCTTCAAGAAAAGTAATTAGAATTCAAGAATAGAGTATACTGAAGATAATACCTTTTTTACTATCATAATTTTAAAAAACTGGAAATTAGTGAGGAGGGCCTCGTAGCCAAGTCCAATTATTTTGTAGGACTCGAGTTTGAAATAATAATTTTCTAGGACAAAAACACAAATACGGTTGAGTTTCAGTTCATTCTCAAATCCAAACGTCTCGCTGTTTTTCAAAATCGATCAGGCGTGATTTTTTCACATCGATGAGGCGTGATTTTCATCAATCGACCAGGTAGGTGCAATTTTTTGCTAATCGATCAGGCGTGATTTTCCTAAATCGATCAGGGAGGCGCGTTTTTCCCAAATCGATCAGGCGATTTGCCCAAATCGGATTGGTTACATTCAAGATTTCATATCCCGTCGAAAGAAAGTGTCGATTGCTGTTTATGATTTTGTTCTTCGATTTCTTTAGTTCTATCTATGGGATCTGAAACTCAAAGTTCAAGCAATCAGTTAATGGATCATGGTGGTCAAAGGTATTGTTTTTTATTTTTGTTGATTTTAAGGATCTGTTTTGTTTGTTTGTGATACAAAATCATCATTTTCTATTTTTATTTATGTTGTTCGCTGACAAATTATTGTCTATAAAGAACTTTTGGTTGACAATAAGCATATTTGTGTCGTTCTTGCTGAATGTGACAATTAGTTGTTGATTTCTTGTTTAGTTCCGACAACGCTTTTTGGAAGAACATAAAATCTATTATGGGAAAGTTAATTTATAGGATGCACTAGTCGTTTTTAATATGGATGATATTGTCCTTTTTAATTCAATATGGATGCATGTAAAGTATTATGCAAAAGATAAATGGTTTTATCTTTTTTTGAATACTGGGCTAAAAAAGGATATGGCATATATTAATTAAGATCTGATGTAGTAAAACATTTTTACAGATATTTATTTTTTTATATTTTTAGTTGCATGTGTGACTCATCTGTTATGATTGTGTTCGATTTCAATAAGAATTGTTTTAGTACTTGTTTTGGATTGGATGCATCTATTTCTTCTGTCAGGAATAAGATTTGTGAGGAGTGGAATAATTTTACTCCAGTGTGCTTTGATATTTTATATATTAGAGAATCAAAGACCACCTTTGTTGAAACGAATATTACTCTTCAAGCTATATTATGCTTATCTTGCTTTAAAAAGGAAGGTTTCTTGGTTTTTCTTTGACGTTGAAGAATAATTCTATGGCTAAGTAGTAAATCTTGTTCGCTTGTTATTGGAGAGTCAAGTAGCAATACGTTAGATTATGTTGATGATTTAGAATCTAGTTTTAGACAAGAAAGGGATTTACATGAGTTGATGAAGAAGAATTCAAATTTGGAATTTTTTACTGAGGTTGGTCAACAATTTGATTCTGCTCCTGGATTTCATCGAACGGTTAGTGCTTATTGTTTGAAGAATGGGTTTAAAGTACAGTATACTAAGAATTGTAAGGAACAGTTGACAGTTCGATGTGCTATAGATGGTTGTCCTCTTAGGATTCATGCTTCAAATTAAAGCAATTGGACCAATTGTTTGTTAAAAGTATTCAGTTAACTCATTTTGTGGTGGTGGATTTCGATCAATTAGTAGTCCGAATATTAGTAGTTATCTTGTGAAAGCTTTAATTGCTAATCAAATTCGTGATGAGCCAAAAAGAAAAACCACGGATATTATGAAAAGTTTTAGAAGAGATCATGATGTGGATTTGAGCTATTATTTTGCTTATAAGGGTAAGAAAATGGCTATTAATGATATTTATGGTGATGAAAAAAATCTTATAATGAATTGGTTCGGTAGTTGAAGGTAGTGCAAAGAAATAACCAGAATAGTTACTCAAGTATGGAAGTGGATCCGGATACCAATCTATTTGAGAGAGTTTTTGTTTGCTATGAGGATTGTACCTTTGGATTTAGTTATTGTCGTCCTATGGTGTTTTTAGATGCAACATTTTTAAAAGGTCGAAGTGGTATTTTGATGGCTGCCACTGCAAAGAATGGGAATCAAGGTACTGATTTTTATCTTTTGTTATTTTTAATGTATATCGTCATACTTTGTAGTGTTTGCCTGCCTTCCTTGTTATAAACTTGTGTTATATACTAGTATTTCTATAATTCATTATACTAGGGTCAATTTAAAGGAAAAAATACGCGTGATTATGATATGTATGGTTTTACTTTGCCGATTGCTTGTTAAAACATGTATTAAACATAGCCTATCATATATGGTTATTGTCTTGTAAATACTTTGTAATTAGAATTAAATTGCACTATTGATAAGCTGTCCATTTGATGTTTTAATCATAACATTATTTCAGTGTTATGATATGTTTGTTTTTTATTTTAGTTTTTTATAATTGATATTGAAATCGATCTTTTTGCAAACATGTTATAGGTAGATTAACTGTTTATGCTATTTTAGGTTTTTTTTCCATTGGTAATGGCTATTGTTCCCAAGGAAAATGAAGAATGTTAGACTTGGTTTTTGAGTCACATAAAGAATGCTCTTAGGTGTGATAGACCATTGAATTTTTTAAGTCATAGACATTGGGGTTTGCTTTTAAGTATTCCTAATTTTTTTCCAAATAGTCATCATTCTTATTGTTTGCATCATATGCAATATAATATTGTTGGTATTGTGAAAAGTGGAAGGGGTATTTGGGTAGCTCATTTACTAGAACATTCTTTAGCTTCCAATTATTATGAGTTTGAAAAATCTATGTCTAAGTATAAAGAAATTGGAGGTGCAAAAGCTATTGAATATTTGAATGATAACCCGTACGATCACTGGACCGATTTATTCTTTCCTGGGAAACGATATGGTGAAAATAGGTCTAATGTAGCTGAATGTTTTAATCCGTGGATTTTGGAGGAAAGAAGTTTGCTTGTTACTTCATGTCTTGATGGTATTCGGGTTAAACTTATGATGCAAATATCTAATCGAAGAGAGGAGGCATCTAAGTGGACTAGTGTGCTTTATCCGAAAATGGAAGTTCGTTTGTTGAAATTGAAGGAAGAAGGATTTGGATGGAGTGTTTTTAAAACATATAGGTATATGTTTGTATTGTTTTATCTAATTGAGAATCATGAGCTTATGTTTGTTTTGCATTTGAATGTTTTTGTATAATACTTACAAGAATGCGAACATTAAGGACTTTATTTTCTTCTTTACCATATTTTGCTGCACATACTTTGGGCCTTATGTATTAGAGAGATAATATGCAGTTCGATAACTTTTGTTTACAAGTAAAATCTGTTTTTTTTATTTAACCATTTATCATTTCTAAACTCTGTAGATATATTTTCGAAGTTCATTCTCCAACATCTCAGAAATTTGACCATAAAAATCAAATGTGTAGCTGCAATCAGTGGAAAGTGATGGATTTTCCTTGTACACATGCTTTGAAGTGTATTGCTTTGTCAAAAAGTTCCGCTTATGATTACACTGAGCATTACTTTACTGTTGAGTCTTATCGAGCTTCCATTAACATGTGATCAATCCTATTCCAACCTTTGATAAGGAATCAATTAAATATGAAGAATCGTTTACTATTCTTCCTCCTAAACCTGTTCGTGGAGCTGGAAGGCCTAGGATGAATAGGATTGAAGGGGCTGATTTTCATGCTAAGCAAAATAGACGTGGAAAGTGTAAAAAACTAGGACATAATAGAAGATGATGTTCTTTGATTAATTGAGTTCTTTTGAAAGTTTTAATTCAATGTATTGATTGACTGTTTTATAATAACTTTTAGAGTTGAATAATTGAGTATGTTGAATCGTTGCTTATGTGTTTGTGATGATTGTTGATTTTAAGGAGTTGTTTATGTTTAGTTGCGATTTAAATTCTCCAAATTATGTTTTCATTATATGCTGCTCCTAGTTTCTGAAAATGATAGCTGTATTTATCTTTTTTTGTCATTGTACATATCATTTGAATTATGTTTTGATTTTGTGGGTGTATGTGCATGTTAATGTATAAATGTTTCTCAAGCAATAAAAATATGGTGTTTCAGACTCAGTTTAGACTTCACATATGAAAATAGATTATATCAGGTTAGTTGACTTTGTAGGCTGACTTTCTAAGGCAATAAAGATAGGTTGTTAAGTGGTGGTGCTATTTATGTTGTCCTGGTTTGAACTTTTGGTATGAATTCACTGGTTTTACTTTTGCTTGTTTTTGTATGCATGTTGTATGCTTGGTTTTGCAGAGCTATCAAACTGCTGATAATGTAATATCCTGGAAATTTGGGGCAATATCAATTTAATAATCTGTTTAAATAATTAAATTGATTTGATAATCTTTGATAACAAATTTGAATTGGTTTAATAATCTAATTAAATAGATATTTAATTAGTGAATTTATCTTTGAGAAATTAATAAAATGATTTCTATTTATAATATATTTATATGTGTGCATATATATATTGTAAATAGATTGGCTTTGGTTTGAAATTTAATAAATAAATAAAGTCTTGTTTTTAAACAAATAGACTTTAATAAATTAAAATTGTTATTTTCAAATTGGATGTGTTGTTTTAAATTTACTTTAAATTGGATTTTAAGAATATAATTTGAATTTGAATTTGAAATTCAAAAGGGTAATATTTTAAATAGTTTTGGATTTTAAAATATTTGGATGAGCTTTTATTTATATACATAATTGGTTTATTTCTTTAAAAATTATCTATATATAAATAGATAAGTAATAAGTGTTTAATAAATAAAGAAAGGGTTTTAATTACATTTACAATAAATAAAATTAATTAAAAAGACAAGTGTTAATTTATTAAGTAACCATGGTGACATGTGTTAGTTAGTAAATTAGAGTAAATGCCAAATGTCAAGTTTTAATTTTAGTTTTTCTTTTACTTTTACTAAACAACAAATTAACTTATATAAACATTGTTCTCTATCTTTATTTCTTTTCTGATCTTCATTCCAAAAGCTAAGAAAACTGAATAAAATTCTCCTCTCAAAACGATCAGTAAATTTACATTCCTCTCAAAACAAAATGTGTTCATACTCAAATCTGAAAATCAGAAATCAACTCCTCAAATCCAGAAATCAAATTCAACAACCTGTAGTTCATTTTCCAAATCAAAGTCTTTTAGTCTGCCTGTAATTCATTTTCAAAAATCTAAATCAAAGCCTGCAAATTCTTTAATCTGGAATCAAGTCTGTAGCCTGCATCTTTTCAAATCTGGAAGCAAGCAACCTGATTTAGAGCAACATCTCAATAATCAAAGCATGCATGCAAGTTTCCAGCAAGCATTCAAGTTTTAATAGCAAAGTCATTCAGATCTTAAAAATTCAAAAGCTTTTCAAATAAATCTGGAATATTTCTCTGTTCATAAAATAGGTGAGTAACTTACATTTTTTTAAAATCTTAAGTATATCTGTTTGCATGTTATAAATCCTTGAATCTATGATGTAATATGCCTGCATGATTGTTTAATATGTTTGGTATGAATGTATATTTTGTATATATGGATGTAAATTGGTGTGCATGTCTGTTATCTCTGTTTCCAGTTTTTAAATTTAAGTTTTGATTGAAATTTCTGTATCTCTTAACTTAGTTAATATTATGATTTAGGTTATAAACAAATATTGTTTGTTTTATCATAGATTAGAGTTTAGGATTTAATTTAAGTAAAAACAAAACTTGAATGGCCAGGGAAAATCAAAAGAACAGAACAAGTTTAAGATAAGTGGAAATTCAAATATGTTAATTTAACCATTCAGGATTATAAACTGAAACTCTAGACTAAATTGTGATTTTTAGAAGAGAAATCACAATTTTAAAGTTTATAAATAGTGAGATATCTTTGTATGAACGGAAATTGGGAAATGGTCGATTTCTGGCAATCACGGTGATGTTGAACCTCGGGGTTCTGATCAGAGGAGGTCGAGGTGATGGAGGACAGAGGAAAAATGGAGCCATGTTTTTCTGATCGCCGTGGTGGGTTGGCGAAGATGATTTAGGGTTTAAGGCACAGTTTTGTTGAGGTTGTTCTCGAGACATATTTCGAAATCAATGGTGAACCGGACTTAACTGGAGGTGGGGGAAACGGAGCTTGGGACTTCGACGAGGCTTTGATCCGAGTATCAGATTTTCTAATGACCAGAGGTGGTGAAACGAAGTGGTTTTGGATGATGGGTTCTGTTCCAGGTTTAGTCGTAATGCTCGAATTCGACTGAGAAGTTTGTTCGTGGTTCTAATGATTGGGCTCGCTAGTGGGTGTCGTAGACGATGTGCCGGCGATGGTGTCGGTGGTCAAAGGCGATCGAGTCGCCTGTGCACGTGCATAAGGTAGCAGTCACGTCTGGTGTGAGTTAAAGGAAGAAGGATGGAAGCTCGAAGTTATGCTCGGGGAAGAAGAGTTCTGGCTCGAGTTCGTTCTCGGGGGAGACTCGCGTGAGTTTAAACAGTTTTAAAAATTTAAATATAACAAAGTTAAAATAAAAAGGAAAAGAAACTCGAAGCTGGACTCGGGATTTCTGTTATTTTGCTCGAGTATTATGATGTTGGGCTCAGGTATTGATGTTGCAGTTTTAAAGCTGACAGGGTTTAAATTTTAAATTGAAGTTTAAAATGTTAAGCAGGATTTAAAGCAAAGTTTAAATCAAGATTTTAAAGTATGGATTCAATTTAAGTTTGTATCCAGGTTGAATAAATAAAGTTTATAAAATTTATAATGTTTTATCAAATTCAAAGCATTTAAAGTATATTTTTTAAAAGGGGTTTGAATTTAAATAAATTGGTTAAAAATCTTTTAAATGTTAAGTTTTCTTAACATTTGGATTTAAAAAGAATTTGTAAATTTGATTTAAGTCTTGGTTAAAGTTAAATTGTAATTTATTTTAAATCTTTAAAATGAATTAAAAGAAAGATTTTTAAAGTAAAATGTTTTAAAGTCTTTATTAATTATAAATTAAAGTAGTTAAAGATTAATACTTTAAAGTAATTAAGGTTTAATGATTTAGATTCATTAAATTAATAAAGTAATTAAAGAATAATTTAATAATTATTTAATTAATGAATTGGGTGTTTAATTAAATAATTAAAATTTTAAGTTAACTAATTAAGGGTTAATTAATTTGGGATTAAGAATCATTCAATTAAATAAGTATGGATTGTTAATAAATAATTAGAAATTTATTAACCTAGTGATTAAAGATTAATTAAGTAAATTTAATTTAGTAATTAGAAATTAATTAATTGGTAATTAAGAATTTATTTATTTGTAATTAATAAATAGTTGATTAAAGTTTAATTACTTAAAGAAGTAATTAAAGAATGGTTAATAATTAATGAGGGATCATTAATTAGAGATTTTTGAATCATTAATTAATGTGATTAGTTTTATTAACTAATGATAATCATTTATAAATTGGTTAAGTATAATTACTTAATGGAAGTAATTAAGGTAATTAATTACTTAAAGAAATTAATTAAATAAATTTGATTAAGTTAAATTAATTAATTAAATTAATTTAGGATAATCATTTAGAGATGTGATAAATATAATTACTTAAATGTAATTAGTGAAGTGTAATTACTTAGGAAAGTAATTAAAGTTAATTAGTGGATGTAATTAACTAAAGATGGTTTAATCAAAGTAATTTGAGTTTAATTACTTTTGTATAATTAATCAAGGGATTAATTAAAAGGAAATTAATTAAAGGGTAATTAATTTATGTAATGGAGTAATTAAGGGTAGTTGATTACTAAATGTGATTAATCACAGGTGATTAATAAATATGGTTTAATTAAAGATTAATTATTTAATATAATTAATTTAAATGGAGTAATTAATTTAAAAGTAATTAAGGATCATTAATTAATTTATATAATTAATGATGTAATTAAGGGTTGATTAATTAAGACTAATTAATCAATAATAAGTGATTAAGGTAATTAATTTATCGTAATTAATTAAGGATTAATGTAATTAAGTATAGTTAATTAATTAATGAAGTAATTAATGATTAATTACTGAAATGGTTTAAGATAATTAATTTGTGAAATTAATTAAGTATTAATTACTTAAAGTAATTAAAAGTAATTATAATTAATCAGGAATGATTAATTAAGATGGATACTTAGAGTATGATTAATTAATTGGTTTAATTAATGATTAAGTAAGCAGGATTTATAGAATGAAGTAATTAGTTTAATTCACTTTAAATTAATTAGAGATGATAAATCATTACTTAGGGATGGATGAATGTTATTAAATGCTTTGCATTGTTTGATATCTCTGATGAGATATGTGCTGATATGTGATATGGACGTTTTGGTTGAATTATAATGATAATGTGAATTATCTGTTTGGGATGATAATGTAGATTATCTATTGAATTATCTATCTTTGTGTATATAGATAAGAATTAAATTGTTTTAACCTTAAAACAACTTGGCCCTTAAAAGATACGTTTTGGATTTCGATGAGACCGGGATCGGGTTTCCGTATACCGGAATTCCAGGTCTGGAGACCCGAATACCACATCGATCCAAATTTACGATAGGTCGTGAATCTCAAGTGAAGATGAAGATTCAGAGTGCAAGGGTTATTGTCGTTAACTCTGAGGGTGATTCCAAAACGAGTGTAACGAGATAATGCCTTCGGTTTCGTTCGAACCCGGAACGAACTTGTATGGATTGAATGCTTTCAGCACATCGTCAGGCGGACGATGAGCATTCTAAGTGATATGTTCTGATTAAAGGTAATCGTAACCTCAAGCCTCATCAACCGGGAATGGCTAAAACAGGGGAGGTGCAGCAAGGCTTCGTGGGTAGCACCCACTGAGAGCAAGATAGATCCCTGTCTAGAGGTCCCTTTTCTTTTTATTCGGCTTAGTGTGTGGTTGGTCGCGCCAACTACAGGGTTATCTTGTTCGGAATTATCCAGTAAGGGATGGTTCCGGCTTTGTGTTGCAGGGGTGCGGGCGTACTCCTCGGTACGGTGATCTAGGCCACGTACTGTGACGGGCGGTACCCCAGTAGCCCTGCCATTGTATGGAAACCCATTCTTCCTACGCGCCCTTACGGTTTTGATTGTATAACCCACTTTGTGGCTAGTATGCTGGAATTTAATAATGTAACAATTTCAGCTATTTCATATTTATTTGAAAACCCTAGACCCTATTATAATATAACTGGATTTCCTATCAAATGTTTTGGTTAGCGTAAGGTAAAAAACTTACCCATGTTTATTTGTGGGGAGTCTTACGTGATACCTTTTCTTTCTAAAGGTTTTGAAGTTAAGCAAGTTTAACCTGTTACTCACACCAGACCCATGTCTGACCCAAGTTGTTTATTTTTGTTTGATAAACTCTTGGGTACTCAAATTTTTACGAGTAGCCAAGGGATTCAGGTTTAGCTTTGACGAATTGTGGAGGATCAATGGAGCAGGAGGCTTCAGCGTTGTAGATATATATAGTAGTTCCGCTGTGTCTGTATCTCTGTAGTGTATTGAGTTGTAATGTCTAGACAGATGTTTATAACTGTCTAGTATGTGTTGTATAGTTGTGTAAACTCTGATAATTGTTGTATACTATGTAATAGTTTATGTTATTAATATAATTTATTCGTTCCGCTGTGAGATCGTTGTTGTTGTTTCTTTCTTTCTTCTCTTCTTTTCTATTTTCTACCCCTTTCTTTCTTCATAATGATGCGACTTTCTGAGCATAGGAAGTCGGGTCGTTACAGATAAGCAGTACGAAACCTCAGCAAATATGATAATATGTCTTTGTAGAGCTATCACAAACAAGCTACTGCTGATAAGTGGTATGAAAGCCAAGCAAATAAAATTATGCCTTATTCAACAAGAATACTGAAATAATCAATCCTATTACAAATGAATCTTTCAATCATTAGAAAATGTAAAGAAGTGCAGCTTTTAATCAATTCATCACAAACGCACATCATTGATAAAGTAAAACATGAAGTACACATAATGAATAAAATTATACATCGTTGATAAAGTAAAACATGAAGTACGCAGAATGAAAAGTAATTAACATATAGTTTTAGCATTCTAAAAGTAAAAGATAAATAGTTTTATCTTTTTAACAGCGCATCACAAACATTTCAGCTGCATAACATATTAAGCAATTACTTGCTAATTAAGGTCAGTTATGTTAACAACTTTCCATCCATAGTCAGCCACTACAGACTCATCATCAAATTCATCAGTACATTCAATTATACTACTTTAAATGTATTATGAACAACATAGTTTCAAATATTGCAACAAGTTTTTAGCTAATTTATCATAAAAACATCATCAGACATTGGAAGTTTGCAACATAATCTTATGATCATCGTCATTTTGTACTTTTTGTAGTTGTATCTAAGTTACAAAATTTTTTAGGAGTCCAACAGTATGGTTCATCAGAGAGAATTTCTACAGCTACTTGTGCTCTAAATTCATTAACTTGTTCAAGATTGATTTTTGATGTTGTTTCCAGTCCTTGCACAAGCTTTTTCCTGAACAACATCACAAAGATTCCACAGTCATACCTGTATTTCGGAATATTAGTAATTTGAATATAACGATAAAACAGTTTATCTTTTACTAATTTTGATAACGAGTTATAATTAAAAGTGTGTTTATCTGAACAAGTAACAGTTTGTTTGAAACAAAATTGTTAGTAATGATAACAATTAAAACTAAGTTAATGTATGCATAAACAAGGTTGTATATCCATGAAGTTGTGAACAAAAAATAAATGAAACATATAACAAGGTTTAACTGCTAAGAATACCGTGTAAAAGTGAGTAATAAAAATCAATCCTTTACAAATTACAAGGTTTAAATGCTAATTAAAAAATGTATATTAAGAGTATGCACAAACAAGATTAATTATAAATGTTTAACTGCTAAGTAAATGAAAATCAAAATGTTGATAAAATTACTGAAAAGAAAAAATTGGTGCAATAAGATGTTGTTATAAGCATCCAAAAATGAGTAATTTACAGCAAAAGTGTGACGCCCCACCTCTATGCTCATAATAACAAAGAGTATTAAAAGAAATACTGTCTATTATTACGAAGAATAAGGCTGGATAGGAGCGACCATCCGTAATTGGCCTTACACTAATATTGGTTATCTCGATAGGAGTGGTATATACTTTTTATTTTTCATCTTATTTATTTACTCCCATCGACACACCCAATTATCAATATAAAACAAACTACGATGGTTCATAATAGTTTAGGACATTAGATATAACGATAACACAGATAATATAAATGCGGAACACGGATAAAAACAAAAGTCTCATATATATATAACTGATGTCAGTTACAACATAGTTGACACAATACATATGATACAACTACAACTGTCGACTCTAGAAGTTATATATACAAGTACATTATCGACTAATATACATGAATACATATCGTTCTATACAATGACACGACTACTACAAAATGACACTGACAACTTCAGAAGGTGTGAAAAGTCTTCATATCCTGAACAGCAACTCAAAGAAGAAAATCTACAACCTGAAATAACTCGGGTCTGACCCGAGTATTACATTCAAAAGAAAATAATACCCAGGTCAGTCTAATTCAAACCAGTTTATTAGTGCATATAGGCAGTAATAATTTAAATAGACGACAGTCACAATAATTCCCGTCTATCCGATTCTTTAAACAAAGAAACCGGATAACGGTCAATATAACACTTAACAGTGTTTAACAAAATCAGCAGATTTAAATTATGAACAGAGATAAATAAACAATTTATCAAATCGACTAAATCAATTTAAAACTGTCAAATCTGATAGGGCTGCAGTACACGCACGCGTGTACTGCCTCGCCACTATCGCAGGAGATACACAAAAGCTCAGTTAAGGTCACAAGTGATCACAAGGTCAAACCCCAAAATCGGGTTCAACTCAAGTGCGATAACAACACAAATGACTAAATTGCAACTGCGTGTAAACAGTCTCAAAACCCGAATGAACAAATTGCAAACATAAATATAGTACTGTAAACTGGACAGTACTAGCATCATAATCAAAGACTAGGCAAAATGCTAGTTCAACTCACTTGCCGAAGACAAGGTCATCGTCAAGTTAAAAAGGAGCATCATGTAAAACAACAAGTAAAGTACCCAAAGCATGTGTCAGTATCAACAAGGTCACAAAGGCAAGCCAATGCCACATGTACAAGAAAATGTAATAGTGGGACAAGTGAAGGCGAGCCAATGATACAAATGCTCACACAATTGGAATTGACCAGTGCAACCAAAACTGGCCACAGGGAAGTAATGCAATATCGTAGTTCGAATACAACAGTTCAACAAGACAAGGCACAAAGTACACAAGAGATACAAGTGCAGACACAACAGTGCACATATACAAAGCAACTACAACAGGAGAGACGTGATAGCAGTAAGCACAGTGAACACCAATGATCAAGCTACACGTGAAGAATGTACACAGGGGCTACAGGGAAATACAACAACATTAAAACAACATTGATTCAAATGATCAGATACCAGGCTACGAAATGGTCCCAAGTTCGAGTGAACCACCAAATGAAATCAATGAACAATTAAGTGCAAGTGACAATGCAAGAAGACATGAATAAGACAACCAATGTACCAGTATGAAGCAGTGATACTAGTGACTGCAATGCAAGCAGGTAGGTAGGAAGTCAGTGCAACTAAATACAACTGCAATTGAATAAGGAAATGCATCTGTTTCTAGCATATGACCAAAAACCAAAAGCAATATGGACCTGACAGTATACAAGTAATACTGTCTCGAAGTAATTAGTCTCAACAATGTTAAGTGGATAACCAATGCAACACTCAAGTCAGTGAATACAGAGGCAGTGCCGACATGACAGGCATAACTACAATTGATATAGTGACCCCGAAATGAGCGATCGACAAGTACAACTGTTCCTAAAACAGTAACTACATGAAAACTGGATCATAGAGTTTAATCATCTTGGTGCATATGTCAATTAACAACCAAGAATCAAGTGGCAACCAAACTACAAATTCAAGTGTAAACTGCACACATCCACAAAGAGTATCAATAGGCAGGGGTAATGTAATACCAAAAGTACCACATGAACAACAGTTCTTACACAAGTTTAACCTCAATTTCGCAATTTAGAAAAGAATACGCTGAAACAGAGGTAATAAAATTTTCAAACTCGCAGCCAACATAAATAAGTGCAAGTGCAACCAAATAGTGTTTAACAAAGTGGGACGGCAGTCTCAAATGAAAACATACAACGGCAACTACCCAATGCAAAGACCAGTGATGCAACTAACTTCAACGAAAACCAAAAGTGTACAGGAACAACAACAAGTAGAGGGATATAGCGAATCAAAATTCAAGTCAACCACCTATATATGCATACACACAAACATATGTATATATGCACATATATTCAGAACCAGGTGACAGATCGAGGTCGACAAGACTTACACAATCGAGCAACAAGAAGAAAACCCAAATTGCCAAAGTATTCGAAACAATAGCCGAAGTCTCCAAGAATCAAAACCATAACAAGGTTCAGGTTCGAACTCGTCGAAATCCTCACAACGAAACAAGTTGAAGTCGAGAATGAACGAATCAAATAAATTCGAACAGCGACAAAAAAAAGAATCGACAACACAACCACTAGAATACAAACGAAAATCAACGAATTCAAAATCGAATTGCAGAAGCATCAAACTGAAAATGAATTAGATGTGAGATATTACTCACCTATTTTGACGAGCACGAAATTGACGAGTCGAATAGCTTCGAGTAGAAGCTGTGGCATCCCTATGTCGAACGAGCCAAGCACGAGACCCTAGCAGCCCTTGTGAGATCGAGTTGTAAACGAGCTTTCGTGATCGACATCAACGAAGACGAGCGAAATTGTATCGAAGCCCTATTTCTCTGGAGACGAACGAGAAGATGCGGCTGCCATTTTTTTTCTTTCTATTTGATTTGGGTTTTCGAATCAATGAGATAGAGGGGGGGGGGGTTTCGTGTTTTATGAGAGAAGGGGAAAAATGATCGTGGGTTTGACAGAGGAAAACGTGGTATAGGGTATGGCTTTAGACGTGATTTCTTGTACTAGAGGAGGTATTTTTTTTTCTGATAGCTCACACTACATAAAGCAACCAATTGAAAATATGGGCCAACTAAATTGTTAAGCCCGCATAACCATTTTACAGATTTAAAAGAAATCCCCATTTGATTTAAAAATTCCTATAGCGATCCGTTATCACTTGACGATTTAATACAAGTAATTTCGATCGGACTAAAAACCTCCAACAGTAATTTGCAACAATTTGATCGTCTTTTTGACGATGATTAAAAGTTACAAACTCTCGGGTTGTTACAGACTCCCCTCCTTATAAAAATTGCGTCCACGCAATCATAGGGAATAAATGGATAAAAGGTAACAACCAAAAGATCATGGCAATGTCGAATGTATAAGCAAAGCAAGTGTCAGCGGGGAAGTATTAGATAAGAAATCGAAAGGTTCGACTGCTTCAAATCAAAAGAATCAACCTCGTGGGAATCAGGGATCAAAATCAGACGACTAACAAAAGCAAGAACAATCGAGTTCCAGCAACTAAAAGAGAAGAAAAACAGAGTAGAAATCCCATACGGAGCACGAATTGTATGTGAGTAAATCAAATTACTCACCTGAATCGCCAGAGAAAAAGACGAAGCTCAAATCTCAAAAGTCGCAAATATTCAATCATCAAAACGATAATTGAATTTTCAAATCGCAAATATTTACTTATCTCAAACGATAATCAAAAGACAAAATATCTGATTATCTCAAACGATAGTCAGAAAACAAATATTCAATCACCAAAAACGATAATCAAATTTCTCAAATCAACAAATATTCGATTATCACAACGATAATCAAATTTCTCAAATCAACAAATATTCGATTATCACAACGATAATCAAATTTCAAATTCAACAATTATTTAATTATCAAAGACGATAATTAAATCTCAAATCAATAAGTATTTAATTATCTAACAGCGATAATTAAATTTAAAATCAACAAATATTTAATTATCAAAGACGATAATTAAATCTCAAATCAACAAATATTTAATTATCAAAGACGATAATCAGAACTCATATCAACAAATCTTTAATTATCTAAAGCGATGATTAGAAACAACAAATATCTGATTATCAAAAACGATAATCAGAACTCATATCAACAAATATCTAATTATCACAAGCGATAATTAGAAACAACAAATATCTGATTATCAAAAATGATAATCAGAACTCATATCAACAAATATCTAATTATCACAAGCGATAATTAGAAACAACAAATATCTGATTATCAAAAACGATAATCAGAACTCATATCAACAAATATCCAATTACCTGCAGATAATTGGAAACAACAATTATCTAGAAATCAATTAAGAAGACTAGAAAATCAACATAAAAGCTTGGATCGATCCCATCAGATGGCGAGTTTTTAATTCGCCGCACGTGCATCTCAGAGTGGCCGAAGCCTACCAAGTACTCAACATAATTTTGGCGCCCATCAGATTGACCCGGAGGTCCGCAGAGTGACCCGAAGGTCTAGTACTGGTATTTGACCCGAAGGTCCGCAGAGTGGCCCGAAAGCCCAACAAATGACCCGAAGGTCCAACAAATGACCCGAAGGTCCTCATAGTGGCTCGAAAGCACACGAAAGCATCAAAATGTTTCAATTAACGAGTCCGGAATTAACCGAAATAGCAAACGCACATGTCCCATACCACGTGTTTTACTAAATTGTTTGATTCTCTTCATCGTTTCCTTGAAAGTGTGAAATCATCAAATTCATCAAAACAACAGATATTCAATTAACGAGTCCGGAATTAACCGAAATAGTAAAAGTGTGGTTCCATACTCCGCACTTTTGCTAAATCGTTTAAATCTCTTCATCGTTTCCTTGAAAGTGCAAAATTGTGTATTTTTTAAAAATACACTTTACATTCTCAAACGGACAAGTCCGGAATTAAGCGAATCAGTAAAAGAAAGGGGTCATAGTCCTCGATTTTGCTGAAACGTTTAAATCGCTTCCTCATTCTTTTGAAATCGCAAACTGTAAAATTTTTTGAAAATAATTTTATTTATTTTGTAAAAATAACAATTCGCATTCTCAACTGAACAAGTCCGGAGTTAAGCGAAACAGTAAAAGAAAGGGGTCATAATCCTCGATTTTGCTGAATCGTTTAAGTCGCTTTCTCATTCTTTTGAAAACGCAAACCGCTAAAATTTTATAAAACAATTTTCATTTTAAAAAGATTTTCCAATCACGTGATTAGAACAGTAATTCAGTAACAATTTCGGTAAGGAAATCGTACTTCTCAAAATACCGTATAAACGGTCACAAAACAGCATTGCGGAATAACCGTTTGAAAATCCACTTTTAAAATTTGACGGTTACTGAAGCCAAAGCGACAGTAATTTTAAAACGTCAAAATCACATCAAAACAATTTACATCAAAATGTAATATCAGAGAATTTTCATTCATCAAAATGCCACAAAACACCGTGCTTCAAAAGTTTAGCATTGGTGTAAAAATCCCGTTATAAAAATAATGGCAACAAAATACGTTTCATAACCAAGCATCGGTTCAACGTAAAATAAATGCAATAACGTGCAATTCAAATTTTGCACGTACTACAAAATGAACAAAGAAATTATTCGAAGGTATCTTCAATGAAGATAATTCAAAACAGCAAAAGCTAATCGATAGATGATTAGTACAAAAGAAAGCCAGCGGAAATTTCAACAAAAATCACATATCTGCAATTTCTTCGAATCCTCAATTCGGATTCGAAGTTCTCAAAGAAATAAAATAATTACAGCTATGTAAACAACAAATGAAATTCATATCAATTTCGTATTTTGATTTTTAAATCAAAAAGATTATCAGTTGTACTCAGCGAAGACAGTTTCACTGTTTCCGCTGCGCACTCTGATAAACAGAACACAAATCAATCAAATCATCAGAACACAATTTCACTATTATTTTTAAATAAAGTTATTTAAAAATTTCATCAAAATTTCAAACTTTAGTTTTGACTCAAATCACAGATAAAACATCGACCAATAGTTGTAACATATGTTCCATCCGAGTTATGTTTTATATTATGTCCATAAACCCCAAGCTCTGATACCAACTGTGACGCCCCACCTCTATGCTCATAATAACAAAGAGTATTAAAAGAAATACTGTCTATTATTACGAAGAATAAGGCTGGATAGGAGCGACCATCCGTAATTGGCCTTACACTAATATTGGTTATCTCGATAGGAGTGGTATATACTTTTTATTTTTCATCTTATTTATTTACTCCCATCGACACACCCAATTATCAGTATAAAACAAACTACGATGGTTCATAATAGTTTAGGACATTAGATATAACGATAACACAGATAATATAAATGCGGAACACGGATAAAAACAAAAGTCTCATATATATATAACTGATGTCAGTTACAACATAGTTGACACAATACATATGACACAACAACAACTGTCGACTCTAGAAGTTATATATACAAGTACATTATCGACTAATATACATGAATACATATCGTTCTATACAATGACACGACTACTACAAAATGACACTGACAACTTCAGAAGGTGTGAAAAGTCTTCATATCCTGAACAGCAACTCAAAGAAGAAAATCTACAACCTGAAATAACTCGGGTCTGACCCGAGTATTACATTCAAAAGAAAATAATACCCAGGTCAGTCTAATTCAAACCAGTTTATTAGTGCATATAGGCAGTAATAATTTAAATAGACGACAGTCACAATAATTCCCGTCTATCCGATTCTTTAAACAAAGAAACCGGATAACGGTCAATATAACACTTAACAGTGTTTAACAAAATCAGCAGATTTAAATTATGAACAGAGATAAATAAACAATTTATCAAATCGACTAAATCAATTTAAAACTGTCAAATCTGATAGGGCTGCAGTACACGCACGCGTGTACTGCCTCGCCACTATCGCAGGAGATACACAAAAGCTCAGTGAAGGTCACAAGTGATCACAAGGTCAAACCCCGAAATCGGGTTCAACTCAAGTGCGATAACAACACAAATGACTAAATTGCAACTGCGTGCAAACAGTCTCAAAACCCGAATGAACAAATTGCAAACATAAATATAGTACTGTAAACTGGACAGTACTAGCATCATAATCAAAGACTAGGCAAAATGCTAGTTCAACTAACTTGCCGAAGACAAGGTCATCGTCAAGTTAAAAAGGAGCATCATGTAAAACAACAAGTAAAGTACCCAAAGCATGTGTCAGTATCAACAAGGTCACAAAGGCAAGCCAATGCCACATGTACAAGAAAATGTAACAGTGGGACAAGTGAAGGCGAGCCAATGATACAAATGCTCACACAACTGGAATTGACCAGTCCAACCAAAACTGGCCACAGGGAAGTAATGCAATATCGTAGTTCGAATACAACAGTTCAACAAGACAAGGCACAAAGTACACAAGAGATACAAGTGCAGACACAACAGTGCACATATACAAAGCAACTACAACAGGAGAGACGTGATAGCAGTAAGCACAGTGAACACCAATGATCAAGCTACACGTGAAGAATGTACACAGGGGCTACAGGGAAATACAGCAACATTAAAACAACACTGATTCAAATGATCAGATACCAGGCTACGAAATGGTCCCAAGTTCGAGTGAACCACCAAATGAAATCAATGAACAATTAAGTGCAAGTGACAATGCAAGAAGACATGAATAAGACAACCAATGTACCAGTATGAAGCAGTGATACTAGTGACTGCAATGCAAGCAGGTAGGTAGGAAGTCAGTGCAACTAAATACAACTGCAATTGAATAAGGAAATGCATCTGTTTCTAGCATATGACCAAAAACCAAAAGCAATATGGACCTGACAGTATACAAGTAATACTGTCTCGAAGTAATTAGTCTCAACAATGTTAAGTGGATAACCAATGCAACACTCAAGTCAGTGAATACAGAGGCAGTGCCGACATGACAGGCATAACTACAATTGATATAGTGACCCCGAAATGAGCGATCGACAAGTACAACTGTTCCTAAAACAGTAACTACATGAAAACTGGATCATAGAGTTTAATCATCTTGGTGCATATGTCAATTAACAACCAAGAATCAAGTGGCAACCAAACTACAAATTCAAGTGTAAACTGCACACATCCACAAAGAGTATCAATAGGCAGGGGTAATGTAATACCAAAAGTACCACATGAACAACAGTTCTTACACAAGTTTAACCTCAATTTCGCAATTTAGAAAAGAATACGCTGAAACAGAGGTAATAAAATTTTCAAACTCGCAGCCAACATAAATAAGTGCAAGTGCAACCAAATAGTGTTTAACAAAGTGGGACGGCAGTCTCAAATGAAAACATACAACGGCAACTACCCAATGCAAAGACCAGTGATGCAACTAACTTCAACGAAAACCAAAAGTGTACAGGAACAACAACAAGTAGAGGGATATAGCGAATCAAAATTCAAGTCAACCACCTATATATGCATACACACAAACATATGTATATATGCACATATATTCAGAACCAGGTGACAGATCGAGGTCGACAAGACTTACACAATCGAGCAACAAGAAGAAAACCCAAATTGCCAAAGTATTCGAAACAATAGCCGAAGTCTCCAAGAATCAAAACCATAACAAGGTTCAGGTTCGAACTCGTCGAAATCCTCACAACGAAACAAGTTGAAGTCGAGAATGAACGAATCAAATAAATTCGAACAGCGACAAAAAAAAGAATCGACAACACAACCACTAGAATACAAACGAAAATCAACGAATTCAAAATCGAATTGCAGAAGCATCAAACTGAAAATGAATTAGATGTGAGATATTACTCACCTATTTTGACGAGCACGAAATTGACGAGTCGAATAGCTTCGAGTAGAAGCTGTGGCATCCCTATGTCGAACGAGCCAAGCACGAGACCCTAGCAGCCCTTGTGAGATCGAGTTGTAAACGAGCTTTCGTGATCGACATCAACGAAGACGAGCGAAATTGTATCGAAGCCCTATTTCTCTGGAGACGAACGAGAAGATGCGGCTGCCATTTTTTTTCTTTCTATTTGATTTGGGTTTTCGAATCAATGAGATAGAGGGGGGGGGGGTTTTCGTGTTTTATGAGAGAAGGGGAAAAATGATCGTGGGTTTGACAGAGGAAAACGTGGTATAGGGTATGGCTTTAGACGTGATTTCTTGTACTAGAGGATGGTATTTTTTTTCTGATAGCTCACACTACATAAAGCAACCAATTGAAAATATGGGCCAACTAAATTGTTAAGCCCGCATAACCATTTTACAGATTTAAAAGAAATCCCCATTTGATTTAAAAATTCCTATAGCGATCCGTTATCACTTGACGATTTAATACAAGTAATTTCGATCGGACTAAAAACCTCCAACAGCAATTTGCAACAATTTGATCGTCGTTTTGACGATGATTAAAAGTTACAAACTCTCGGGTTGTTACAAAAAGTGTAACGACCCAGAATTTTGGATATTTGAAATTGGAATATTTAATTGATTTTAAATATTTTAATAGTTAATTTTTAACTTGAATTTCAAATATAACTACTTATTGGAAAATTTAATTATTGAATTAAATAATTGGAAATTGGGTAAAATATTGAATCTGGAGTTTTAAGCTTGTTAAAAATTTAAAGTCTTATAAAATTTATATTGATAATAATGAAGATAATGAAAGTTTTAAAATTTAATTTAAAAGTGATTTTTCCAGTATTGAAAATATATCGTTTAAATTGACATTTAAAAATAGCCTTCCGGGGAATAGTCTCGGAATAGCCATTGGATCCGTAATAATGTATTATTATCAAATTTTAAATTTTGTAGTATTTGGAGTTATCGTTTGGCCGTACGGAATAGAAACGCGCTGAAATTTATATCGACAATTTAATATAATAATTGGGTCCAAAAAGCTATCTTCTCCATAAGATCGAGTTAGGACTCGAAACCTTTTCCGTTGTGTTCAGAATAGGGGTATAACATTATGAACGCCTACCGGCACGCCTCGATAGGAGGTCAAGATTTTAAGCTACGGAATCGAGATGTTTTGAAATTTAAATAATATATATATATATGATTGGCTTGACTAAAATTTTCACATCAGCCGTTTCCCTCAAATTCAAATCACTGTTCACTAACCCATTCAAACACATTTTCAATCTTTTCCCCCTTCTTTTCTTTTAAATCACACGACTGAGCTTCAGTGAAAGAAAATGGAAACTCGACAAAAGAAAATCAAAACCTCACCAAATACTCAACAGAAAAATTCCAAATTTACTTCTAAAATCCTATTTTGAGGTTCTCTTTGGACTGCTATATGTTGTGTGGAGTGCGGTCGAGTTTTGGGAAGAGGCGACAAATTACAGTAGAAGTTCGAAACTAGATTTTAGATATTGGAAGCTTTGGTCTTCGAATGAAGCTATGGAGAAGATTTTTGAGTTCGGTGTGGAAAGGCGAACCGGGGGAAGGAGTATGGGGTGGCTCGGTCATGGGTAGGTGGTCGCGACCTGTACGGCCTGGCATGCGATAGTGGGTGTCGCAATTTTCGTGGGATGGCCGGAGTTCTCGTGGATGGGTCGGGGCGGTGGAGTTCTCGATGAGACAGGGTCGGGTGGTGGCCGATGGTCGAATGGCAAAGTGTGGAGGGAGAAAGAGGTGCAGAAGGTATCAGCTATGGTGGGTTTTGAAATTCAGGCGAGCGGCAAATTTTTTAGGGAAGAAGCTTTTTGTTGGGCCGGTGTTTTCGTGAGTGGGCCAGGATATAGAAAATGGTTAAGTCATTTTATTATATATATAAATTGTTTTTTTTTAAATTCAAATGCTTATAAATGCCATAACTCAAAAACGCTAGGTCGGATTGGAACACAAATTTTTGCGTTGTGATCGTAATAACGTATTCTATAGCATGGAATTGATTTGGTGACATTTGGGGCTTTTGAAATTTTTAGATAATTCCAAACGCGTTCGGATTCAACCGGAAACGGAACGCGAAAGCGACTGAAAATCAAAGTGAGTTAATCTGACCCAAATTTGGATTACTACAATTAATTTTAAATAGTTAAAATTAATTATAGGTTGATTGTTGTATTTGATAATTATTATCAGTTGAATGTGATATTATATATAGTAGTATATATATATATATATTGGAGTGATTGATATTCCCGCATATACGTATAGCGGATGAGACCCTATGCACCCCGCATAATAGCGGATGACCCTATATACCGCGATATCCCCCTCAAAGTGGGATTGGTATTTTTATACTGTGCTAACATCTGTGGATGCAGGGAAACATGCTGGAGGGATCCAACTGGATTCCTAAAAAATGTTGAATTTTTTTCTTCATATTTAGTGATATGATTTATTTGAATAATCTGTGATAGATTATATTAGAAATTGAATTTATTGGATGTTATGGTATTGTTGGATATTTTTGGCATTTTAAAATATCAAAAATATGAATATTGAATTTTTAAAGGGAAATAAAAATGGTAAAATTTAAAGTAAAATATTTATAGTGAAGTTGGATAAATTAAAAGTAATGAATTTGGGAATAATAAATAGCTTGATTTTAAAATCCTATTTAATAATTTTGGAATATGGAAAAATAGAGATTTTTGAATAAATGTGGATAAAAGGTATTTTTTTAAAAAAAGAACTTAGGCAATATTGTTTAAGTATAAAAGAAATTATTTTTAAATTTAAGATTTAAATGGTTTGGGAAAAATAAAAAGGGAAAATTTGAAAATAAAATATGAAATTGATGTTCCAGATTTAAATAGGATTTTAAATTATAAAGAGGAAGGGAAATCTGAAATTTAGTGGGCTTTGGAATATATTTGGGCTATTTTTGAAATTGATTTAAAAATGAATTTAAATTAGAAATTGATTTAAAATCAATTAAGTGTTGTGAAACCGTTATAAATGGGAAATGAGACTATGGAATTTATAAATGAAGTTTATAAAATAAAGTGAAGTAATTATCAGTGGATAATTTGAAATTATAAATTCACGGTGGGAATTTATAAGGTGATGGGTAAATCGTTTTAAAAATAAATAGTATTTTTATTTTTAGAAATATGAAAAAGGGAATTTACGGAATTGGAACGTAATTCAAGCTGAAAATAAATCGAGAGGGATTTATATATAATTAGACTGGCTATATTGGAGTTAAAAATATATTTTCTGGAAAAGTTAAGTTTATTTTAAAAGAAGGATTTTTAAGTATTAAGTAGGAAATTTAAAAGTGTTAAGGGATATTTGAGAAAATTAATTATTTAGTTGTTTAAAAATTTCTTAAAGTATATTTAATTATTAATTAAGTAGTTGTATAAATGGTTGATATTAAGTTAATTTTTATTTAAAGAATTAACCGGTATTATTATTTTAAAGGGACAAATTATTCAATATTTATATTATATGATAACCTTTTATTTAAAGTGCAATTGCCTAAAAATTAGCTTGGGAAATTATTATAGAAATTTCATAAGTACTATTTGAAAATTTTTAAACGAAGTTTTCGGGGAGTATTGGTATACTCGCATGGCGTAATCGGAGGCAGTGAGTGCCTGCAGTTAAGTCTTGGATTTCTCTGGGATAAAGACGTAACCATTGAGCTGTGAATCCATGTTTTGATACCGCAGTGGTACTTTCCAAATTATTTTAAAGGCTTCCAAATATATTTGAAAAGAATAGTGCGTGTGAATATACTAAATTCGGTAAGATAAGTATATATTTTGGATAAAGAGATTTAATTTATTAAAATTAAATTAAAAAGAGATTTGTAGTTATTCGGTGGAAAATAGAATAATTGATTGAATGATTGTTTATTTGATAGTTAAATAACCGACTATCAAAATCTGGACACAAATTATAACTTTGGGAATATCTAGGAGAAATATAGAAATTATATGGTACAACTACTGTTCGAGGTGCAATACTATACGTATAAACTCTTTTCGTTCTTCTAGGATGTTTATAAGGAAATCCATCCACTAACAGTTAGGAGGTGATCTCCAATCTAATTTTCATCTGTGTATTTCCTAAAGAACCGGGGTTGAGTTTACCGGAAATATCGAATGTTGTCTCGAAGAGATGGGATCAGATAAGTTACCCGAAAACCACTTCGATCCAACGAGTACGTTTTCAAAAATGAAGACAAGAGCATGGAGTCGAAGATGGAGCAGCGAAGTGCAAGGGCTAATCGCTACTAATCTTGAGGGTGATTCCAAAATGGATGTAGTAGGAGTAGTGCCTTCGGTTCCGTTCAGACCCGGAACGGACTTGTATGGATGAATGCTATCAGAACATTGTCATTGGAGGACAATGAGCATTCTAAGTGAAAAATTCCTTAAAACGGTAATCGTAGCCTCTAGCCTCATCAACTAGGAATGATTGAAAAGCAAGGGAGATGCAGCAAGGCTAAGTGGGTAGCACCCAATTAGGGTATTTTTGTCACCTTTCTAGATAATCTCGGATATTATTTATTACTACGGTATATGGAAGGAGCTCGAAAAAGGGTGGGAACACCTGAGGTGATAGCATAATCGGTCTATCCAGGTTAGGGATAGTCCAGTCTTGTGTGGCAGGGGATCTCGGCATGGTCCTCGGTACATTGTTTCTAGACATATACTATGACAGGTGATACCCTAGTACCTAGTCATTCATATGGAATCCATTCTCCAATAAGCACCGTACGGTTTTGATTGTGCCCAACTATGCTAAAACGTGAGATGCAAGCATTTCAGCTATTTGAATAAGTATTTGTACTTAAACACTATTATAATATCAGATGATTTTGATATGAAATGTTTTGGTTATCATAAGGTAAAAACCCATCGTGTTTATGTGTGGCGTGGTCTTACGAGATACCCTTGATTTTCAAAGGATTTTGAAAACTTAAATAATTCATATTGAGTGTATTTTCTCACGCTGGTTTTCCAGACTGACTTGGGAGTTATTTTATTATAATACTCGGGTCAGACCGAGTATTACAGATACATGATAGGATGCTATGGAGCTCAGGAGACGAGCTGGATGGCGAAGACATATTACACGTATCTGGTTTATATTCCGCTGTGTATTATAGGCTGTATATTCAGCATTTGTGAGGACAAGTTGTTATAACTGTCCAGTATTGTGATATTGATGTGTTGTACTCTGATGATATAATTTATAAATAACAGTTATAGTTCTTTTTTTATAAAGGCATGTTGTTATCTATTATATATTGTTCCGCTGCGATTGTGAGATTCTGTGTTGTTGTAAATAAATGTATGGATGAATAAACAAATTTAATTTGTAAGTAAATAGAATTGGAACCTGATTATTGGAATGGAAATTAAAATTAACTTAGGTTTAAAAATAAAGTGAATTTTGAGAGATTAAGCCTAAGTAGGCTAAATGGAAAATAGTTCTGAAATGGAATGGGTGAGATTTGAAATAAATTTGTAAATGAGCTAATAAATTGTATAAGTAAGTTAAACGGATTTGGAATTGAATTTGATTGGAAATAAATTAGTAGATGGAACTAATTTAAAATAATTGGTGGATTAAATATGGTGGATAGAATCCAATATTTAAAGATTTGGAAGATAAATTGAGTTCAAATGGAATTGAGAATTTAATTTGAATAGAAATGGATATAAACCAAAGTGATGAGTGGAAATAAATATAAGAAGTTGTATAAAATGTTTATAATAGACTTAAATAGAAATTGGATGTAGCTAATAATCAATTGGAAATTAATACGTAAGTTGTACGTATATTATATTATTCGCATAACGATTTGATACAGATTCGAGCACAAAATTTCGAGATAATTTATATCGATCTGAGTTAGGATTTTCACTCGATTTTCGATGGCGAACTCCGGATATGGATTTTTGATTGATTCTGGAATTCTCTATCATAGTATATGGCTATGTAAGAAGAATAACAGTTTCTAATTAAGAAACCAGATCTGAGTCTGCACTAGAGAGTCATGTGAACGATACTAGTTCGGAAGTGAAATTGTGTGATCGTGTAAGCGATCAGAGTTGATATTGCGTACGAATGATATATGTTGTAACGACCCGATATTTTGGACCATTCAAATCGACAATAAATCCACACATGTCGGACTTGAATAATTCAAAATACCGAATTGTTAATTTAAATTTGGCAAAACTCAGAATATACAGTAAATAAATCAATCACAGAATCACAGACACAGAGTAATACAATAATACGCAGCGGAAAAGATCAAATAGTAGTTCATGAAGCTACTATATCAACATCGGAGTTAAAAATAAAATACAACAGAATATCTCAAATACAGTGAAGTCTCCAGTGCAACAGATGACTTCTCTGAACAAATCAACTAGAAGAGCTGAAAGCTGAGGCGATAGTTGGATCTCCAAAGGAAGCTCCAAACTCCAAGGATGAGTCTCAAATGCTGTATCACTCGGTCTGACCCGAGCGTAAAGCAAAACACAAAACACTCGAGTCAGGAATAACATTCTTATACTAATAAATCCAACTCAAGTGAAATATCAACTGAAATACAAGTAACTTAAAGGATGTTTGGGATAACCATCCTCTAAGGATCTTCAGAACTATCTACAAGGTGGAAATATATATTATAACACCGTGGTCATTTCAATTTAATTTATACTTCAAAACCCAAATATCATTTCATTTCAAATATAACTATTTTTCAAGATAGTATATATATTAATTAATTTATAAAGTAAAGCATTTAATTTTCTCAAGACTCGCAAATCGATTCAAATCAACTTCAAATTCCAAATCCAAATTTTATTCAAGCTCTATTCATCAATTCAATTCAGTTCTAATTATACCATTTAAATTTTCAATACATTTCAAAACTTTAATACTCAACATTTTCAAAGTTAAATTTAACCCTTTAATATAGCTCTTGATTTAACTTTATTATTATTAAATCAGGGAATATTAACTTAATAAATTCAATATCATTTAACTAGCCTTAAATTACATTTTTACTAAATATTTCTTTAACTTTATTTTAAACAAGAAATATTTATTAAGTTACTTAAATCAAACCCAAGTTATAAATCATATCTTAAATCTCAATTTCAATAAGTTTCAAATCGGTTTAATTAAATAAAATTATCTTTCCTAAATTCAAATTTTCATCCCCACCTTAACTTATTCAAATTTTTACCAAAATCTATTTTGAAATATAAATTTTATACTTAACATATTATATGTATTAAATCCATCTTAATTAAATTAAATATCATTACTAAATCTATATATATCATTACCAATTATATATAAAATTTTAAGAATCAACATTTGTTAAAAACCATATATTTCTTTCCAAAACCATAGAATTCAATTTCAAAATATTTATATATATATGGACCAACGGTGTTTGTATATATATTTATCATATGGTTAAGTGATACGGATATTTATCATTTCAATCCGAAATTTAAATATATACGGGTAGATATCATTTCGACCCGTAATCCCAATTTTAATTCAAATGAAAATCGCTTGGGTTTATCATTTCAACCCATAACGATTTTCTCCTATTCTAAAGTCCGTTCGGGTATGTATCATTTCAACCCATAGTGAATTCTATACTAACAGGGAACTTGCAAAGTGATAACAGATATTAAACAAAATATAACAACAGGCATATATCATCAGTATAAATAACAGATACGGGTGTCAGATGTCACAGGTGAACAGATACAAATAATAGTAATAACAAGCCTATAATACTAGATACTGGTGTCAGATGTCACAGGTGAACAGATACAGATAATAGCATATATACAACAATAAAATTAACTAACAGCAGTAATATTTCAATTGTCGTTTCAATTGAAATCAAATTTAATAAATAAAAGGATGTTAATCGTGAGTGATTGCTCACCTTTCGAGGCTAGAGAAATTTGACAAAGAAATGAGCTACAAATCCAGAGCAAAGTGAGATGGGCACGAATTGAACGATCAAAGCTGATGACAGGAAAAGATGGAGACGATCAGAATCAGTTTAATAGGAACAACAATTTTTATATTAAAATCATTGTTTTAATTAAGCACATATATTAAGATCAGCATATATTTAAAATACTATATTTTTTTTCAAATCAATAGCTTAATTTCAATCAATGAAATAAAAATCCATGAAAACAAAATTCGCTTATATATTGAAACTAGAATATACTTACATAAATTTGTACATATATATACAAGTACCCTTATATACTACCCATATAACATATATATATATATAAGCAACTTATATTTTGAAATCAATATAAATTTACTTTAATATAGTTATCAAAACACATTGAGTTACAAAAAAAACAACCATGAAATGTCTGTTTAAGATGGTAAATATTCCTAACAGTACGAAGATTGGAAAAAAAAAACTATAAACTGTAGATGAAGGAAAATCTTAAACCCGAAAGTATATACTTTATAATATATTTTACTATAAATAAACTCATATATATTACCTTTGCAAATTATTTAAACCGTCACCAACTTATAGAAAAATATACACACAAGAACACATATGCAGACACCTTAAAGAACAATATTCGTTACTTGATAAGCTAATATGTAACATGAATGACAACTTAATCACATATGATAACTGTAATCCTCATATATACTATAGCATATATATACGTCAGAACTTAAAATATATACACTGTAATAACATATATTTTAACACACATATATACACGCCAACTGTCATATTTCTTATATACTATCATGTTTCGAAAACTATAAAAATAACATTTACTCTGTCACATAATATACTATACTGTGACAACATCTAAACAGCCTTTATATAATAGCATATTAAATATATTTACCCTTTACATCAATTGTTTAAGTAATCATAAAACCAGATTTTTCAGTTTATACTTAAACAAAAATGCAGACCATATACAATACGACTCAATATATTATTATCTACGTATAAATCTTATATCTGTTGTAATATATATATTACAAAAGTTTGTACATTCGATAAAATATGACCGGCTTATAATATAAGCAGCCTAAATTATATGTAAATATAAACCAAAGAACAAGCAAAAAAAGAAGAAGAGAAGCTACTAAGAAGGATCGGTATGGACTTGCACGGTGGTGGCATCGAAGTTGAAGGGGAGGGCAGATCGAGCAGCTTGGGTTTTGGGTGGAGGCGTGAGTACAGGGGCGAGGTGAACTACGGATGAAGGAGCGGGATGGTGTTGGTGGTGACAGGCCGAAGGCCATGGGGTGCGGATGAAGGCGTAGGCTGGCATGGGTTTGTTGTTGGAGGAGGGTGGCAGTTCAAGGGGGAGGCGTGGCGTGTGTTGGCCAGTGGGCTCGGGTCTGGTGAGGCTGAGAGGAGATGTAAGCGGCAAAAGGAATAGTTGCTGTGTAAAATTTTATATAACCTTATGATTAAAATGAAGAGGAGAAATGAAGTTGTGGAAAAAAAAACGCATGGTTCGGTTTTGAAAGGAATGGAGGGGATGGGAAGTGACAACAAATATGTGACGTTCTGTATTATAAAAGAAACAGAGTGTAAAGGCAAAAAAAGTGAACCATTGCATACGAAACGTACACAATAAATATAAAGTGATTTGAATACCAACGGTCCTCCTAAAATTCAGCTGAAAAGATTAAAGCAAATACTTATTGTGGTCCCGCTTACGTTTCAAATTTGAAAAGGACAGGGAAATTAAAAGTCGCAATTTAGGGTACCGATACGACGAACAGTTTAATGTTTATGTCGCGTATCGGATCTCAAAATACAAAAATAAATATACCGTAGAGATCAGCACGACGAGACGATCAAAACGGTATACAGATATCAGTGGCACGATCATCCGATCAAAAGTCGATAATCGGTACCGAAAAATGCTGCTACTTTACCAGAAATAAGATAAACGGAGCAGTAGAAGTCCAAATTTGGAAAAACGAATTTCGCAGTCTGATTCAGAATGATCTGAATAAATTTTCTCCTGTTGACATATTTTGGTTTCGGAAAACTTTTAAATTCACTTTTATTAACCGGTTTGATTTGAAATGAAATTTCACAGGAAAACAAACTTCAATATTATCAAATGAAAATTTACCAGTTGCTATATTAAAATAGACGTATTCCAAATAATAAATTTTTAATTTCAAATTATATTGTTTAAAATTTCACAATTTCCAGTTAAATATACTTTTAAAACCATTAAATTTTACGGGTCGTTACACTCTCCCCCACTCAAAACTTTTCGTCCCCGAAAAGGAAGGAGGTAGAAGAATAGAAACAACCAGAAAAAAAAGTAGATTAAAGGTTAAGATTAAACAATTAATTTAAAACTATATAAATTTTACTTAAATTTGAAAACTTCATTTGCAATTCAATTGTCTTATATACTTTAAAACCTTTTCAAGAACCATTTGCAAAATTTCTTGCTTCCTTACAATTACCATTTATATGCTTAAATAACAACTTTATACATATATGAAAACTATTTGAAAACCATTATTTACATTATTACTTATATTTACAAAGAAGCTATTTGAAAACATTAAATCCATAATTCATAATTTATTAATTTTTTTATCTCAAGATACTTTTCAAATATTATTAATAATCAATAATCATTTACTTTAAATATGTATTATTAAATAAATAACTTCAAAAGTATTCATAATTTACTATTAAACCATGTAGTATATAAATAAACCATATTTAAGAAGGATATAGTCAACAAGAAAAAGAAGGAGGACTTGGAAAACAGAATATAGGTGAATAAATAAAGCTGAGCAGATAAGGTAGATTCAAAGGAATAATATCGGGCATGAATAATTAATTCAAACCATTAGAATTTCAATTTCGAATATTAATACAAAATTTCTTTGTTAGAAATACTTTTATAATAAAATATTTTTTTATAACGAAAAAATTTTTATTTCGAAAATACTTTTATAACTCGATGTCTTAACAAGTTTATCCTTGTTCTTGTAGACTCTGGTAGTGCGTTGATCAGGCGCAAAACTAGAATTCTCCAAGTACTTAGTAGACCTGTTTCAACACCCAGTGAAAATACTGGAAAAACTTTTAAAAACAGATATGGAAAGTACAATCCAATCAAAAACACAAACAAAACCTTTGTCTAACCATGGTTCGCAGATACACAATGGTTACGCCTGGGTCCCCCAAGAAACAATCCATATCTGTAAGCTTTCTCAGCCCTGCGAGTTACGCCATGATGACTAGTAGAATGCAGGATACACAATGGTTACGCCTGGATCCCCCAGGAAACAATCCATACCCCCAGGCAAGACTCAGCCAAGCATTTGCGCTACTATTCGCGACCTACACAGATTGCAGGATACACAATGGTTACGCCTGGATCCCCCAGGAAACAATCCGTACCCCTAGGCAAGACTCAGCCAGGCAGTTGCGCTATGCAGTCACGAGAGAAAAAAATAAGACCATGGGTAACGCCATGGAATTCGAAGGACACTCGAGTATCATATCCGGAAAACCAAAATCAGAGAGAACAATATCGATAGAATGAATCCAAGATGTGGCCACAAATCGGATATCAAGCAGAAGGCACTTTCCATATCTTTACTTCGAAAATATGTATCATATAGTACCTTTTCAAATCACTTTCAAATATCGTACTTATATAAAATCCATTATATATAAGATTTAATTTTCAAATCAAATACTTTTCCAAAATCAATAGTATATCAAATCATACTTATATAGACTTCAATTATATAAGATTTCACTTTCAAATTGAGTACCTTTTCAAATCTATAGTTTTCGAATCAATTTCATATTTATACAAATCAATTTTATATAAGTTCGACAACTCCCAAATCAAGTGTTTAGTAACATAAGGTTCTCAAATTTCAATTTGTTTCAATATCAGTTCAATTTCGAAATCATATACAATTTCACCAAATTATTTCTTCTCAAATTAATTATCTTTAGTTTCTAAGTTTCAAGAATAATAGATTTAGAAAATAAATCCAAATTTCCAAATCAATAATTTAAGTCAACCAATTCATCTCCAAAATCAAATGTTTTCAAAATCATCTTATACTTACGTAAGGTTTATCTTATATAAGGATCAAAATTTTCAAAATAAATTTCGCTGCATGAAGAGCCATATGGGATTGAATATCTTCGCTTTTATGGGTTATATATCTTTGTAATTATAATTTAAAGTTTTCTTTTAGTTAGCACAGATATTCTAACCCGACAGCTTTCAAATTTCAGCGTCAAAATATATCAATGATATTAGAATATAAGATGTACATGCGTCATCATTTCGCAAAATCACATTTGATCGCTCGCTCGATCACACAAGTTCGCCTTCGAACTAGTATTGTCCATTCGACTTCCCTAATGCGGATTTCGATATGGTTTCTCGACTAGAAGCCATCAGTCTCCTTGCATAGCCATATACTATGATAGAGAATTCTAGAATCAAGCCCAAAATCCATATCAAATATTTGCCATCAAGAATCAAATGAAAAATCCTAACACGAAATGGTGTAATCCACCTCGAACTTGTGTACTCAAACTTGGATCAAATTAATTATGCGAATAAAACAGCATACGTACAACTTATATATTTATTCCAACTTGTTAAATATATAGTTTCATAAAGATGTTACTAAGTTAAAACATTTAAACTAAATTTTATTCAAAATATTTTGAAGACCAAATTCTTCTCAAGACATTTCGAATCTAAATTTCATATTAAAAAATTTAAAATTTCCTTATTCATTTACTTAACCAAACAGTTTCAACTTATTTAAATCATATTACTTCATACTTAAACATTCAAAACAAACTTATATACTTTATCAAAATGCTTTTCAAAATTTCTTAGCTTTGAAAAGTTAACCTTGATTTGGAAGTGCTCGAACCTTCAAAATAGTTGAAGAAATCATTTTAAAATTCAAGAGTTGGAAATCAGCAACAAATCAGTAAATCAATTTTAATAGATAGGGTTATATCAAATCCAAAACTCGAGGACTGAACACCAGCTCATTTCAAATCGTTTCAAATATACATATATATACATATATCTTTCGAATATCAAATCTTACTTCGGAATTTGAAATCAAAATTGGTTTCGCAAAATCGCTCGCATAGCAAAGCTATTGAAGTGGCCTATCCCCACTTTGAAACTCGAAAATCAATGTCGCTGATGCGTGCACTCATCACCGAAATTATTTTCCAGCGACATAAGTGAGTTCTGGACTTCTATTTTCTCAAACTTCTTTTGGAATTTCTTCGAAATCATTCGAAACTCATTAAAATCATTGGAAACATTTCTTATTTGAAAAATACTTTTAAATCATATTATTATTATATGCTTCAAAATCTTAAAACCAATTTCAAAATACCGGAGTTCAATTCTCGAATTTCAAATTTCAAATCCTTTAGTTATAAATCATTTTTATATAAATCAATTTCTTATATAATTTCAAATCCTTTCAAAAATTCAAATTCTTATTTTTAAAAGGTATATATAATCCTTATCGAAAACATTTTCATATTTATATATAGAATATAATCATACTTATAAAAATTTCGATATATAAAACAATTTCCAAAATACGAATAAACCCGATTTTTCAAAAGGATGATTCAAGAATGGATTTCAAATCAAAGATAGAAATTCAAATTAGAGGAACTCTTAATCAAATAGAATTGTGATTCGAAGATAGGCTCGATCAAAGATGAGATAATTATATTTCAAAATAGAAGATGGATACACTTATATACATCGCGGACGACCTTAACCGGGTCAACCGTGACTTCAAGAATATAATCGATGCGGAAATCTAAGGCAAATCGACAATTCGATCGCCAGAGATAGAATTCGGCATAACCAGAGATGGCAACATCAAAACCGAGGGATATATAAATCTCCGGTGAATCAATGCCTATTGTAAAGGAGTTCCACCCCTTTACAATCATTCAAAGATTGGCGGGATCGCCTATTCTTATAGAGATTATTCGAAGTGGAGTTATGGGATACTCCAGAATCAAAAGAATACCAATAGAGAGACAAGAATGAATTTTGGAACCGTAGGGAACGTTCCAAGGTTCAAAGGAAATCGAGTCAAAAGGAAGAGATTCAAACTCGAACGAAAGTGATTCTGTAAATAAATTTACTATATATGCTAAGCTTTGCCTAGAGCCAAAGCTCTAATACCAACTGTAACGACCCGATATTTTGGACCATTCAAATCGACAATAAATCCACACACGTCGGACTTGAATAATTCAAAATACCGAATTGTTAATTTAAATTTGGCAAAACTCAGAATATACAGTAAATAAATCAATCACAGAATCACAGACACAGAGTAATACAATAATACGCAGCGGAAAAGATCAAATAGTAGTTCATGAAGCTACTATATGAACATCAGAGTTAAAAATAAAATACAACAGAATATCTCAAATACAGTGAAGTCTCCAGTGCAACAGATGACTTCTCTGAACAAATCAACTAGAAGAGCTGAAAGCTGAGGCGATAGTTGGATCTCCAAAGGAAGCTCCAAACTCCAAGGATGAGTCTCAAATGCTGTATCACTCGGTCTGACCCGAGCGTAAAGCAAAACACAAAACACTCGAGTCAGGATTAACATTCTTATACTAATAAATCCAACTCAAGTGAAATATCAACTGAAATACAAGTAACTTAAAGGATGTTTGGGATAACCATCCTCTAAGGATCTTCAGAACTATCTACAAGGTGGAAATATATATTATAACACCGTGGTCATTTCAATTTAATTTATACTTCAAAACCCAAATATCATTTCATTTCAAATATAACTATTTTTCAAGATAGTATATATATTAATTAATTTATAAAGTAAAGCATTTAATTTTCTCAAGTCTCGCAAATCGATTCAAATCAACTTCAAATTCCAAATCCAAATTTTATTCAAGCTCTATTCATCAATTCAATTCAGTTCTAATTATACCATTTAAATTTTCAATACATTTCAAAACTTTAATACTCAACATTTTCAAAGTTAAATTTAACCCTTTAATATAGCTCTTGATTTAACTTTATTATTATTAAATCAGGGAATATTAACTTAATAAATTCAATATCATTTAACTAGCCTTAAATTACATTTTTACTAAATATTTCTTTAACTTTATTTTAAACAAGAAATATTTATTAAGTTACTTAAATCAAACCCAAGTTATAAATCATATCTTAAATCTCAATTTCAATAAGTTTCAAATCGGTTTAATTAAATAAAATTATCTTTCCTAAATTCAAATTTTCATCCCCACCTTAACTTATTCAAATTTTTACCAAAATCTATTTTGAAATATAAATTTTATACTTAACATATTATATGTATTAAATCCATCTTAATTAAATTAAATATCATTACTAAATCTATATATATCATTACCAATTATATATAAAATTTTAAGAATCAACATTTGTTAAAAACCATATATTTCTTTCCAAAACCATAGAATTCAATTTCAAAATATTTATATATATATGGACCAACGGTGTTTGTATATATATTTATCATATGGTTAAGTGATACGGATATTTATCATTTCAATCCGAAATTTAAATATATACGGGTAGATATCATTTCGACCCGTAATCCCAATTTTAATTCAAATGAAAATCGCTTGGGTTTATCATTTCAACCCATAACGATTTTCTCCTATTCTAAAGTCCGTTCGGGTATGTATCATTTCAACCCATAGTGAATTCTATACTAACAGGGAACTTGCAAAGTGATAACAGATATTAAAAAAAATATAACAACAGGCATATATCATCAGTATAAATAACAGATACGGGTGTCAGATGTCACAGGTGAACAAATACAAATAATAGTAATAACAGGCCTATAATACTAGATACTGGTGTCAGATGTCACAGGTGAACAGATACAGATAATAGCATATATACAACAATAAAATTAACTAACAGCAGTAATATTTCAATTGTCGTTTCAATTGAAATCAAATTTAATAAATAAAAGGATGTTAATCGTGAGTGATTGCTCACCTTTCGAGGCTAGAGAAATTTGACAAAGAAATGAGCTACAAATCCAGAGCAAAGTGAGATGGGCACGAATTGAACGATCAAAGCTGATGACAGGAATAGATGGAGACGATCAGAATCGGTTTAATAGGAACAACAATTTTTATATTAAAATCATTGTTTTAATTAAGCACATATATTAAGATCAGCATATATTTAAAATACTATATTTTTTTTCAAATCAATAGCTTAATTTCAATCAATGAAATAAAAATCCATGAAAACAAAATTCGCTTATATATTGAAACTAGAATATACTTACATAAATTTGTACATGTATATACAAGTACCCTTATATACTACCCATATAACATATATATATATATATATATATAAGCAACTTATATTTTGAAATCAATATAAATTTACTTTAATATAGTTATCAAAACACATTGAGTTACAAAAAAAAACAACCATGAAATGTCTGTTTAAGATGGTAAATATTCCTAACAGTACGAAGATTGGAAAAAAAAAACTATAAACTGTAGATGAAGGAAAATCTTAAACCCGAAAGTGTATACTTTATAATATATTTTACTATAAATAAACTCATATATATTACCTTTGCAAATTATTTAAACCGTCACCAACTTATAGAAAAATATACACACAAGAACACATATGCAGACACCTTAAAGAACAATATTCGTTACTTGATAAGCTAATATGTAACATGAATGACAACTTAATCACATATGATAACTGTAATCCTCATATATACTATAGCATATATATACGTCAGAACTTAAAATATATACACTGTAATAACATATATTTTAACACACATATATACACGCCAACTGTCATATTTCTTATATACTATCATGTTTCGAAAACTATAAAACTAACATTTACTCTGTCACATAATATACTATACTGTGACAACATCTAAACAGCCTTTATATAATAGCATATTAAATATATTTACCCTTTACATCAATTGTTTAAGTAATCATAAAACCAGATTTTTCAGTTTATACTTAAACAAAAATGCAGACCATATACAATACGACTCAATATATTATTATCTACGTATAAATCTTATATCTGTTGTAATATATATATTACAAAAGTTTGTACATTCGATAAAATATGACCGGCTTATAATATAAGCAGCCTAAATTATATGTAAATATTAACCAAAGAACAAGCAAAAAAAGAAGAAGAGAAGCTACTAAGAAGGATCGGTATGGACTTGCACGGTGGTGGCATCGAAGTTGAAGGGGAGGGCAGATCGAGCAACTTGGGTTTTGGGTGGAGGCGTGAGTACAGGGGCGAGGTGAACTACGGATGGAGGAGCGGGATGGTGTTGGTGGTGACAGGCCGAAGGCCATGGGGTGCGGATGAAGGCGTAGGCTGGCATGGGTTTGTTGTTGGAGGAGGGTGGCAGTTCAAGGGGGAGGCGTGGCGTGTGTTGGCCAGTGGGCTCGGGTCTGGTGAGGCTGAGAGGAGATGTAAGCGGCAAAAGGAATAGTTGCTGTGTAAAATTTTATATAACCTTATGATTAAAATGAAGAGGAGAAATGAAGTTGTGGAAAAAAAAAACGCATGGTTCGGTTTTGAAAGGAATGGAGGGGATGGGAAGTGACAACAAATATGTGACGTTCTGTATTATAAAAGAAACAGAGTGTAAAGGCAAAAAAAGTGAACCGTTGCATACGAAACGTACACAATAAATATAAAGTGATTTGAATACCAACGGTCCTCCTAAAATTCAGCTGAAAAGATTAAAGCAAATACTTATTGTGGTCCCGCTTACGTTTCAAATTTGAAAAGGACAGGGAAATTAAAAGTCGCAATTTATGGTACCGATACGACGAACAGTTTAATGTTTATGTCGCGTATCGGATCTCAAAATACAAAAATAAATATACCGTAGAGATCAGCACGACGAGACGATCAAAACGGTATACATATATCAGTGGCACGATCATCCGATCAAAAGTCGATAATCGGTACCGAAAAATGCTGCTACTTTACCAGAAATAAGATAAACGGAGCAGTAGAAGTCAAAATTTGGAAAAACGAATTTCGCAGTCTGATTCAGAATGATCTGAATAAATTTTCTCCTGTTGACATATTTTGGTTTCGGAAAACTTTTAAATTCACTTTTATTAATCGGTTTGATTTGAAATGAAATTTCACAGGAAAACAAACTTCAATATTATCAAATGAAAATTTACCAGTTGCTATATTAAAATAGACGTATTCCAAATAATAAATTTTTAATTTCAAATTATATTGTTTAAAATTTCACAATTTCCAGTTAAATATACTTTTAAAACCATTAAATTTTACGGGTCGTTACATATGTACATCGTACGGGGTTTGGTAAAATGAATATTGGAAATTTGTGAAAGAGAGTGTGGATCGTGCAATATGGAAATATACTAAATATGTATGAGATTAAAACAAAGATAGTAGATAGTAGAGTACATTAAAAATAAAAGTGATCACACCAATATTTTTATACTGGTTCGAACTTCCCGTTCTATGTCCAGTCCCAGACTCCTTCTGGAATTAAACTAATCAATAACCCTCACTTAACCCGGAGGAATAGGTATCTAACAAACTCCTGAGCAGCAGAACAGGATGCCTCAGCAACCGAAGAGGACTTCACAATGCCTGAGCAGCAGAACAGGACTTCTACTAGTATATAAAATTTTCTGACTAATGTGTTCTTGATAACACAGATATGTCAATGTGTGTACACCCTTCCTATAATCAAATCCTCAAGTATATGAGTGTGTGTGAAGATATGAAAGGAAGATTATCGCTATGAATCAAAGAATTTGAATATGAATTCAAAGATTCAAGCAATGAAGATGGTTTGATTGCTTTTGAATGTAGAGAATATAGAGAGTAAGTAAGATCAGTAAATTAGTCAAGAATCGGTGATTTGGAAAATGATTTTGATGTGTTAATATAGTGCATAGATAGATACAACCTTTTGCTAAGAGATTCAATCAATAGATGCAGCCATTACTCTTCGAATTGGATTGAAACTCTTCGCGAGAGGAAGCACCCGTTTAGAAAATATAGCTGTTATACGCAGGTCAGTCGACTGAGTTCAGAAGATCAGTTGACTGAAATTCAAATTTGTATATATATTCTCCGTTCATTGTGCATTTTGCACCAGGTCAGTCGACTCGTCGACTGTAATCAATCGACTGACCTGTGCAATTTTGCACAGTGAATTTCAATGTATATACAAACGAAAATAATTTGTTTTGTGTGCAAGTGTAACTACTTGAGGAATGATTTTAACAGTATCTAAACATATCTAAGACTCAAAAACATAATAAATAATCATACGAAAACTAGTTTTGAAGTCTCTTCTCTTTGTAGTTTATACCATGTATATGTTACTCTCTTTTTGTTGCTATCGCCATATAGTCTTTGTTAATGCTCCTTGTCATGAATCAAAACTCATGATTCAATAATCTGAATATTTTGAAAAGGAATGAATTAAATGATTTTGAATTGTATGATTGGATACTATTGGTAAGTAGGGTGCAGGTAATTAAAAGAAAAAGATAAATTGATGTCTTCGATTTCAGAAGTAAAATGCAATTGCCGACAAAAGGTACATGTTTAAATTGTTGTATGAGATTGATGATTTTCTGGTTAAGCCACTTGGCTTTTGTTTTCTTTGATGATTTGGGGCCGTAGAGGCAGTTTTGTAGTTTTTCGGATCTAGCCGCGTAAAGGAGACGCTGGCAAAAAATTTCAAAAATTTAAGGAGTCAGAAATTTTTTGGAGAAAGTTTTGATAATTTAAAATTTGGTTTTAAATTTTAATTTGAATGATTGAGGGGATAATATTAGTTGTAATTTATGGATTAACTTGGAAAATTGGTAGGAGTGATAACGTAGTTTCAATAAAATTGATTTCGGAAAATCATTTAAAAACTATGTGGTTTGGGAAATAATTATTGGGTTTTGGACCATTCTTCTTACCTAGCAATTTCGAGAACGAAATTCTTATAAGGGGGAGGAATGTAACGACCCAGAATTTTGGATATTTGAAATTGGAATATTTAATTGATTTTAAATATTTTAGTAGTTAATTTTTTACTTGAATTTCAAATATAACTATTTATTGGATAATTTAATCATTGAATTAAATAATTGGAAATTGGGTAAAATATTGAATCTGGAGTTTTAAGCTTGTTAAAAATAATTTAAAGGCTTACAAAATTTATATTGATAATAATGAAGATAATGAAAGTTTTAAAATTTAATTTAAAAGTGATTTGTTCAGTTTAAAAAATATATCGTTTAAATTGACATTTAAAAATAGCCTTCCAGGGCACAGTCTTGGATTTCGACGAAACCAGTTCCATTGGATCCATAATAATGTATTATTATTGGATTTCAAATTTTGTAGTGTTTGGAGTTATAGTTTGGCCGTACGGAATTAAACGCGCTGAAATTTATATCAAAATTTTAATATAATATTTGGGTCCAAAAAGCCATCTTCTCTATACGATCGAGTTAGGACTCGAAACCTTTTCATTGTGTTCGGAATAGGGGTATAACATTATGAACGCCTAGTGGCATGCCTCGATAGGAGGTCAAGATCTTAAGCTATGGAATCGAGACGTTTAAAAATTTAAATAATATATATATATATATGATTGACTTGACTAAAATTTTCACATCAGCCATTTCCCACAAATTCAAATCACTGTTCACTAACCCATTCAAACACATTTTCCAACTTTTCCTCCCTTCTTTTATTTTAAATCACACGACCGAGCTCCAGTGAAAGAAAATGGAAAATCGACAAAAAAATCAAAGCCTCACCAAATAATCAACAGAAAAATTCCAAATTTACTTCTAAAATCCTAGTTTGAGGTTCTATTCGGTCTGCTATATGTTGTGTGGAGTGCGGTCGAGTTTTAGGAAGAGGCGACAAATTGCAGTAGAAGTTCGAAACTAGGGTTTCAGATATTGGAAGCTTTGGTCTTCGAATGAAGCTACGGGGAGGATTTTTGAGTTCGGCGTTGAAAGGAGAATCGGGGGAAGGAGATTGGGGTGGCTCGGTTTGGGTAGATGGTCACGACCTATACGGCCTAGCGTGTGATAGTGGGTGTCGCGATTTTCGTGGGATGGCCGGGTTCTCGTGGATGGGTCGGGGTGGTGGAGTTCTCGATGAGATGGGGTCGGGTGGTGGCCGATGGTCGAATGGTAAAGTGTGGAGGGAGAAAGAGGTGTAGAAGGTATCAGCTATGGTGGGTTTTGAAATTCAAGTGAGCGGCAAATGTTTTGGGGAAGAAGCTTTCTGTTGGGCCGGTGTTTTCGTGAGTGGGCTGGGTTATAGAAAATGGTTAAGTCATTTTATTATATACATAAATTGTTTTTTTAAATTCAAATGCTTATAAATTCCATAACTCAAATATGCCAGGTCGGATTGGAACACAAATTTTTGCGTTGTGATCGTAATAATGTATTGTACGGCATGGAATTGATTTTGTGACATTTGGGGCTTCTGAAATTTTTAGATAATTCCAAACGCGTTCGGATTCAACCGGAAACGGAACGCAAAAGCGATTGAAATCGAAGTGAGTTAATCTCACTCAAATTTGGATTACTGCAATTAATTTTAAATAGTTAAAATTAATTATTGGTTGATTGTTGAATTTGATAATTGTTATCAGTTGAATGTGATATTATATATAGTAGTATATATATATATATATATATTGGAGTGAGTGATATTCCCGCATATACGTATAGCGGATGAGACCCTATGCGTCCAGCATAATAGCGGATGACCCTATATACCGCGATATCCCCCTCGAAGTGGGAGTGGACGTTGGGAAACAGGTTGGAAGGATCTAAGTGGATTCCTAAAAAATGTTGAATTTTTGTTTTCATATTCAGTGATATGATTTATTTGAATAATCTATGATATATTATATTGGAAATTGAATTTATTGGATGCTATGGTATTGCTGGATATTTTGGCATTTTAAAATATCGAAAATATGAATATTGAAATTTTAAAGGGAAATAAAAAGGGGATAATTTAAAGTAAAATATTTATAGTGAAGTTGGATAAATTAAAAGTAATGAATTTGGGAAATATAAATAGCTTGATTTTAAAATCCTATTTAATAATTCTGGAATATGGAAAAATAGAGATTTTTGAATAAATATGGATAAAAGGTTTTTTTTTTAAAATAAACAAGAACTTAGGCGATATTGTTTAAGTATAAAAAAAATTATTTTTAAATTTAAGATTTAAATGGTTTCGGAAAAATAAAAAGGGAAAAATTGAAAATAAAATATGAAATTGATGTTCTAGATTTAAATAGGATTTTAAATTATAAAGAGGAAGGGAAATCTGAAATTTAGTGGGCTTTGGAATATATTTGGGCTATTTAAGAAATTGATTTAAAAATGAATTCAATTAGAAATTGATTTAAAATAAATCAAGTGTTTTGAAACCGTTATAAACGGGAAATGGGACTATGGAATTTATAAACGAAGTTTATAAAATAAAGTGAAGTAATTCTCAGTGGATAATTTGAAATTATAAATTCACGGTGGGAATTAATAAGGTGATGGGTAAATCGTTTTAAAAATAAATAGTAGTTTTATTTTTAGAAGCGTGAAAAAAGGAATTTACGGAATTGGAACGTAGATCAAGCTGGAAATAAATCGAGAGGGATTTATAAATAATTAGACTGGCTATATTGGAGTTAAAAATATATTTTTCAGAAAAGTTAAGTTTATTTTAAAAGAATGATTTTTAAGTATTAACTAGGAAATTTAAAAGTGTTAAGGAATATTTAAGAAAAATAATTATTTAGTTGTTTAAAAATTTCTTAAAGTATATTTAATTATTAGTTAAGTAGTTGTATAAATGGTTGATATTAAGTTAATTTTTATTTAAAGAATTAACCGATATTATTATTTTAAAGGGACAAATTATTCAATATTTATATTATATGATAACCTTTTATTTAAAGTGTAATTGCCTAAAAATTAGCTTGGGAAATTATTATAGAAATTTCATAAGTATTATTTGAAAAATTTTAAACAAAGTTTTCGGGGAGTATTGGTATACTCGCATGGCGTAATCGGAGGCAGTGAGTGCCTGCAATTAAGTCTTGGATTTCTCTGAGATAGAGACGTAACCATTGAGTTGTGAATCCATGGTTTGATACCGCAGTGGTACTTTCCAAATTATTTTAAAGGCTTCCAAATATCTTTGAAAAGAATAGTGCGTGTGAATATACTAAATTTGGTAAGATAAGTATATATTTTGGATAAAGAGATTTAAATTATTAAAATTAAATTAAAAAGAGATTTGTAGTTATTCGGTGGAAAATAGAATAATTGGTTGGATGATTGTTTATTTGATAGTTAAATAACCGACTATCAAAATCTGGACCCAAATTATAACTTTAGGAATATCTAGGAGAAATACAGAAATTATATGGTACAACTACCATTCGAGGTGTTATACTGTACGTATAAACTCTTTTCGTTCTTCTAGGACGTTTATAAGGAAATCCATCCACTAACAGTTAGGAGGTGATCTCCAATCTTATTTTCGTCTGTGTATTTCCTAAAGAACCGGGGTTGAGTTTACCGGAAATATCGAACGTTGTCTTGAAGAGACGGGATCAGATGAGTTACCCGAAAACCACTTCGATCCAACGAGTACGTTTTCAAAAATGAAGACAAGAGCATGGAGTCGAAGATGGAGCAGTGAAGTGCAAGGGCCAATCGCTACTAATCTTGAGGGTGATTCCAAAATGGATGTAGTAGGAGTAGTGCCTTCGGTTCCGTTCGGACCCGGAACGGACTTGTATGGATGAATGCTATCAGAACATTGTCATTGGAGGACAATGAGCATTCTAAGTAAAAAATTCCTTTAAAACGGTAATCGTAGCCTCTAGCCTCATCAACTGGGAATGACTGAAAAGCAAGGGAGATGCAGCAAGGCTAAGTGGGTAGCACCCAATTAGGGTATGTTTATCACCTTTCTAGATAACCTCGGATATTATTTATTACTATGGTATATGGAAGGAGCTCGAAAAAGGGTGGGAACACCCGGGGTGATAGCATATTCAGTCTATCCAGGTTAAGGATAGTCCGGTCTTGTGTGGCAGGGGATCCCGGCGTGTTCCTCGGTACATTGTTTCTAGACATGTACTGTGATAGGTGATACCCCAATACCTAGTCATTCGTATGGAATCCATTCTTCAATTAGCGCCGTACGGTTTTGATTGTGCCCAACTATGCTGAAACATGAGATGCAAGCATTTTAGCTATTTGGATAAGTATTTGTACTTAAACACTATTATAATATCAGATGATTTTGATATGAAATGTTTTGGTTATCGTAAGTTAAAAACCCGTTGTGTTTATGTGTTGCGTGGTCTTACGAGATACCCTTGATTTTCAAAGGATTTTCAAAACTTAAATAATTCAAATTGAGTGTATGTTCTCACGCTGGTTTTCCAGACTGACTCGGGTGTTATTTTATTATAATGCTCGGGTCAGACCGAGTATTACAGATATAGGATAGGATACTATGGAGCTCAGGAGGAGAGCTGGATGGCAAAGACATATTACACGTATTTGGTTTATATTCCGTTGTGTATTGTAGGCTGTATATTCAGCATTTGTGAGGACAAGTTGTTATAACTGTCCAATATTGTGATATTGATGTGTTATACTCTGATGATATAATGTATAAATAACAGTTATAGTTCCTTTTGTATAAAGGCCTGTTGTAATCTATTATATATTGTTCCGCTGCGATTGTGAGGTTCTGTGTTGTTGTTCTATTTTCTTCTTTTACCTCTTTATTCTTTTCCCTAACGATCTGGTATTTTCGGCATTCAATCGCTCGGCATGTAATATAGTGGACGTATTGAAGTTGATTTTCGAAGCTCAAAAATCCCGATCGTGACACATGGTATCAGAGCTGAAGGTTAAGTGAGAACCTTGGCTCTGGTGGGGATTACTCATTAGAGATAGGGTTAGAAGCACCCTAGAATGAGTTTGAGTGTATTAATAGATATGAGCGCGTATTTGTTAGTGAATATAAAATTGTTTTATATTGTGTTGATTGGTTTGTTGAGTGGCATATGGATTTTGGTCAATACGAGTAATCAACGTTATTGGTAGGGATCTCTAAACGCTTGAACAGAGCATTTCGACACGGTATTTTTTAAAAATGGGGTAAATGAAATAATTTTACCCAAATTATTTTTATATATATATAAAGGAAATAATTTTTCAGAAATGATTATAGTCATATATGGTCTGCTTGGTTGATAGGAAATGATAATATTAAACTGTTATCATTTGTTGCTATGGTAATTGAAATAAAAATTGATATTATAATCAAAAGTTAAGAAATAAATTCATATAACAAAATGAAATTTGTAAATATGAGTTTATAAATGTAATTTATAATTTGAAATGAAATGAAATCTCCAGAGGAATATTTAAAGATGATATGGTTTATAAATATAGATTTAAAAGGATTTAAAAGTTGGAAATTTGGGAATTTAAATCCCGTTGGTTTTGAAAATGTTTTTTCAAATTTGGAAAATAATAGTGATATTATTTGGAGAATATTTTTAAATTAAAATGATTTTGAAATGGTTTTAAAAGGAATAAAAAGCACCGAACTCACTTCGGTCACTGGAAAATAATTTCGGTGATGACTACAGCATCATCGATGTTCATTTTCGAGTTTACAAGGGATGAATTGCTACCTGAATGTTTTGAATTGGAGTTGTATTGCAAAACTAGTTTTGGTTTTGAAATTCAAGGGAATAATTTGATATACCAAAGGATTTTAGGGTGTATATGGTTTCAAAAATGATTTTGAAATACTTAAGTAATTGTTTAAACTCTGGAGTGTGAGATAAAATGTTTTATGGAATATAAATGAGTTTAAAAACTTAAAAAATTTGGAATTTGATTATGGGATAAAATTTAACGTAAGAAGAGTTAATTAAAAATAAGTGTGATAATGAAATAAATTAGTAAAGTATACCAATTAAATGAAGTGAATTGGAAGAATTGGTGAATATAATATTAGTAAGTTTGACAACTAAAGAAATTTTGAAATCTGATTTTGTGAAGTGGAATTTAACTAAATAAGTTAAATAAGAGTGAATTTTGGGAAATTGAGCCTAAGCAGGCTAAACATAATAGTTATTGAAATAGAATTGATTAAGATTGTAAATAAATGTATGGATGAACAAACTAATTTAATTGGTAAGTAAAAGGAATTGAAACCTGATTTTTGGAATGGAAATCAAAATTAACTTAGGTTTAAAAATAAAGTTAATTTTGAGAGATTAAGCCTAAGTAGGCTAAATGGAAAATAGTTCTAAAATGGAATGTAGTGAGATTTGAAATAAATTTTTAAATGAACTAATAAATTGAATAAGTAAGTTAAACAGATTTAGAATTGAATTTGATTGGAAATAAATTAGTAGATGGAACTAATTTAAAATAATTGGTGGATTAAATATGGTTTGAGATATGGTGGATACAATCCAATATTTAAAGATTTGGAAGATAAATTGAGTTCAAATGGAATTGAGAATTTAATTTGAATAGAAATGGATATAAACCAAAGTGATGAGTGGAAATAAATATAAGAAGTTGTATAAAATGTTTATAATAAACTTAAAAAGAAATTGGATGCAGCTAATAATCAATTGGGAATTAATACGTAAGTTGTACTTATATTATCTTATTCGCATAATGATTTGATCCAGATTCGAGCATAGAATTTCGAGATAATTTATATCGATCCAAGTTAGGATTTTCACTCGATTTTCGACGGCGAACCCTGGATATGGATTTTTGATTGATTCTGGAATTCTCTATCATAGTATATGGCTATGTATGGAGAATAACAGTTTCTAATTAAGAAACCAGATCTGAGTCTGCACTAGAGAGTCGTGTGAACGATACTAGTTCGGAAGTGAAATTGTGTGATCATGTAAGCGATCAGAGTTGATATTGCGTACGAATGATATATGTACATCGTACGGGTTTTGGTAAAATGAGTATTGGAAATTTGTGAAAGAGAGTGTTCATCGTGCAATATGGAAATATACTAAATATGCATGAGATTAAAACAAAGATAGTAGAGTAAAGTAAAAATAAATGTGAGCACACCAAGATTTTTATACTGGTTCGAACTTCCCGTTCTAACGTCCAGTCCCAGACTCCTTCTGGAATTTAACTAATCAATAACCCTCACTTAACTCGGAGGAATAGGTATCTAATAAACTCCTAAGCAGCATAATAGGATGCCTCAGCAACTGAAGAGGACTTCACAATGCCTGAGCAGTAGAACAAGACTTCTACTAGTATATAAAATTGTCTGACTAATGTGTTCTTGATAACACAAATATGTCAATGTGTGTACACCCTTCCTATAATCAAATCCTCAAGTATATGAGTTCGTGTGAAGATATGAAAGGATGATTATCGCTATGAATCAAAGAATTTGAATATGAATTCAAAGATTCAAGCAATAAAGATGGTTTGATTGCTTTTGAATGCAGAGAATATAGAGAGTAAGTAAGATTAGTAAATTATTCAAGAATAGGTGATTTGGAAAATGATTTTGATATGTTAATATAGTGCATAGATAGATACAACCTTTTTCTAAGAGATTCAATCAATAGACGCAGCCATTACTCTTCGAATTGGATTGAAACTCTTCGCGAGAGGAAGCATCCATTTAGAAAATATAGCCGTTATACGCAGGTCAGTCGACTGAGTTCAGATTGTTTAAATTGTTGTATGAGATTGAAGATTTTCTGGTTAAGCCACTTGGCTTTTGTTTTCTTTGATTATCTAGGGCCGTAGAGGCAGTTTTGTAGTTTTTCGGATCTAGCCATGTAAAGGAGACGCTGGCAAAAATTTTCAAAAATTTAAGGAGTTAGAAAAATTTTGGAAAAAGTTTTGATAATTTAAAATTTGGTTTTAAATTTTAATTTGAATGATTGAGGGGATAATATTAGTTGTACTTTATGGATTAACTTGGAAAATTGGTAGGTGTGATAACGTAGTTTCAATAAAATTGATTTCGGAAAAATCGTTTAAAAACTATGTGGTTTGGGAAATAATTTTGGGTTTTGGACCATTCTTCTTACCTAGCAATTTCGAGGACGAAATTTTTATAAGGGGGGAGGAATGTAATGACCCAGAATTTTGGAAATTTGAAATTGGAATATTTAATTGATTTTAAATATTTTAGTAGTTAATTTTTAACTTGAATTTCAAATATAACTATTTATTGGATAATTTAATCATTGAATTAAATAATTGGAAATTGGGTAAAATATTGAATTTGGAGTTTTAAGCTTGTTAAAAATAATTTAAAGGCTTATAAAATTTATATTGATAATAATAAAGATAATGAAAGTTTTAAAATTTAATTTAAAAGTGATTTGTTCAGTTTTGAAAATATATCGTTTAAATTGACATTTAAAAATAGCCTTCCGGGGCACAGTCTCGGATTTCAACGAAACCAGTTCCATTTGATCCGTAATAATGTATTATTATTGGATTTTAAATTATGTAGTGTTTGGAGTTATTTTTTGGCCGTACGGAATAGAAACGCGCTGAAATTTATATCGAAATTTTAATATAATATTTGGGTCCAAAAAGCCATCTTCTCCATACGATCGAGTTAGGACTCAAAACCTTTTCCATTATGTTCGGAATAGGGGTATAACATTATGAACGCCTAGTGGCATGCCTCGATAGGAGGTCAAGATTTTAAGCTACGGAATCGAGACGTTTCAAAATTTAAATAATATATATATATGATTGACTTGAATAAAATTTTCACATCAGCCGTTTCCCTCAAATTCAAATCACTGTTCACTAACCCATTCAAACACGTTTTCCATCTTTACCCCCTTCTTTTATTTTAAATCACACGACCGAGCTCCAGTGAAAGAAAATGGAAAATCGACAAAAAAAATCAAAGCCTCACCAAATAATCAACAGAAAAATTCTAAATTTACTTCTAAAATCCTATTTTGAGGTTCTCTTCGGTCTGCTATATGTTGTGTGGAGTGCGGTCGAGTTTTGGGAAGAGGCGACAAATTGCAGTAAAAGTTCGAAACTAGGGTTTTAGATATTGGAAGCTTTGGTCTTCGAATGAAGCTATGGGGAGGATTTTTGAGTTTGGCATGGAAAGGCGAACCAGGGGAAGGAGTTTGGGGTGGCTCGGTTTGGGTAGGTGGTCGTGACCTATACAGCCTGGCGTGTGATAATGGGTGTCGCGAATTTTGTGGGATTGCCAAGTTCTCGTGGATGGGTCGGGGCGGTGGAGTTCTCGATGAGACGGGGTCGGGTGGTGGCCGATGGTCGAATGGTAAAGTGTGGAGGGAGAAAGAGGTGCAGAAGGCATCGGCTATGGTGGGTTTTGAAATTCAGGCGATCGGCAAATTTTTTGGGGAAGAAGCTTTCTGTTGGGCCGGTGTTTTCGTGAGTGGGCTGGGTTATAGAAAATGGTTAAGTCATTTTATTATATATAAAAATTGTTTTTTAATTTCAAATGCTTATAAATGCCATAACTCGAAAATGCTAGGTCGGATTGGAACGCAAATTTTTGCATTGTGATCGTAATAATGTATTCTACGGCATGGAATTGATTTGGTGACATTTGGCGCTTCTGATATTTTTCGATAATTCCAAATGCGTTCGGATTCAACCGGAAACGGAACGCGAAAGCGATTGAAATCAAAGTGAGTTAATCTCACTCAAATTTGGATTACTGCAATTAATTTTAAATAGTTAAAATTAATTATTGGTTGATTTTTGAATTTGATAATTGTTATCAGTTGAATGTGATATTATATATAGTAGTAGTAGTAGTGTATATATATATATATATATATTAGAGTGATTGATATTCCTGCATATACGTATAGCGGATGATACCCTATGCGTCCAGCATAATAGCGGGTGACCCTATATACCACGATATCCCCCTCGAAGTGGGTGTGGATGTAGGGAAACAGGTTGGACGAATCTAACTAGATTCCTAAAAAATGTTGAATTTTTGTTTTCATATTCAGTGATATGATTTATTTGAATAATCTGTGATAGATTATATTGGAAATTGAATTTATTGGATGCTATGGTATTGGTGGATATTTTTGGCATTTTAAAATATCGAAAATATGAATATTGAATTTTTAAAGGGAAATAAAAAAGGGAAAATTTAAAGTAAAATATTTATAGTGAAGTTGGATAAATTAAAAGTAATGAATTTGGGAAAAATAAATAGCTTGATTTTAAAATCCTATTTAATAATTTTGGAATATGGAAAAATAGAGATTTTTGAATAAATGTGGATAAAAGGGTTTTTTTTAAAAAGAACTTAGGCGATATTGTTGAAGTATAAAAGAAATTATTTTTAAATTTAAGATTTAAATGGTTTGGGAAAAATAAAAAGGGAAAATTTGAAAATAAAATATGAAATTGATGTTCCAAATTTAAATTGGATTTTAAATTATAAAGAGGAATGGAAATCTGAAATTTAGTGGGCTTTGGAATATATTTGGGCTATTTAAGAAATTGATTTAAAAATGAATTCAAACTAGAAATTGATTGAAAATCAATCAAGTGTTGTGAAACCGTTACAAACGGGAAATGAGACTATGGAATTTATAAACGAAGTTTATAAAATAAAGTGAAGTAATTTTCAGTGGATAATTTGAAATTATAAATTCACTGGGAATTTATAAGGTGATGGGTAAATCGTTTTAAAAATAAATAGTAGTTTTATTTCTAGAAGTGTGAAAAAGGGAATTTACGGAATTGGAACGTATATCAAGTTGGAAATAAATCAAGAGGGATTTATAAATAATTAGACTGGCTATATTGGAGTTAAAAATATATTTTCCGAAAAAGTTAAGTTTATTTTAAAAGAAGGATTTTTAAGTATTAACTAGGAAATTTAAAAGTGTTAAGGAATATTTCATAAAATTAATTATTTAGTTGTTTAAAAATTTCTTAAAGTATATTTAATTATTACTTAAGTAGTTGTATAAATGGTTGATATTAAGTTAATTTTTATTTAAATAATTGACCGATATTATTATTTTAAAGTGACAAATTATTCAATATTTATATTATATGATAACCTTTTATTTAAAGTGTAATTGCCTAAAAATTAGCTTGAAAAATTATTATAGAAATTTCATAAGTATTATTTGAAAAATTTTAAACAAAGTTTTTGGGGAGTATTGGTATACTCGCATGGCGTAATCGGAGGCAGTGAGTGCCTGCAGTTAAGTCTTGGATTTCTCTAGGATAGAGACGTAACCATTGAGCTATGAATCCATGGTTTGATACCGCAGTGGTACTTTCCAAATTATTTTAAAGGCTTCCAAATAAAAGAATAGTGCGTGTGAATATACTAAATTCGGTAAGATAAGTATATATTTTGGATAAAGAGATTTAATTTATTAAAATTAAATTAAAAAGAGATTTGTAGTTATTCGGTGGAAAATAAAATAATTGGTTGAATGATTGTTTATTTGATAGTTAAATAACCGACTATCAAAATCTGGACCTAAATTATAACTTTAGGAATATCTCGAAGAAATATAGAAATTATATGGTACAGTTACCGTTCGAGGTGCTATACTGTACGTATAAACTCATTTCGTTCTTCTAGGAAGTTTATAAGGAAATCTGTCCACTAACGGTTAGGAGGTGATCTCCGATCTTATTTTCGTCTCTGTATTTCCTAAAGAATCGGGGTTGAGTTTACCGTAAATATCGAACGTTGTCTCGAAGAGACGGGATCAGATAAGTTATCCAAAAACCACTTCGATCCAACGAGTACGTTTTCCAAAACGAAGACAAGAGCATGGAGTCAAAGATGGAGCAGTGAAGTGCAAGGGCTAATCGCTACTATTCTTGAGGGTGATTCCAAAATGGATGTGTAGTAGGAGTAGTGCTGTAATATCCCGGAAATTTTGACAATATCAATTTAATAATCTGTTGAATAATTAAATTGATATGGATAATCTTTGATAATAAGATTTGAATTTAATTTAATAATCTGATTAAATTAGTATTAATTGATGATGTTATCTTTTAAAAGTTAATAAGATATTTTCTATTTGAATATATATATTTATTTATATATATTGTAAATAGAAGCTTTGGTAAATTGGAAATTTATATTTAATTTAATCTGGACTTTTCAAAGATATTTAAATAAGTAATTTTATAGTTTTAAAATACTTTAAGAAAATATTTAATTGGTTTAAGATATTTTTACTTAAGCTTAAATATAAATAAGATTTACAAAATTGGTTTGTTTTATTTCTTTTTAAATATTTCTTGATAATATAATCTCTTGTTTAAATTATAAAATATGTTATTTTCAAATAACAAGTATAATGTATTATTTTTAATATATATGAATTTTAATGCTAAAAGGAATTGTTATTTTAAATGGAATAAATAGTGTATGTAAATATATATAACTTAACTTTTAAATTGAATCTTAGGATTTAATTTTATTTAAACTTGAATTTAAAGTTTTAAAATTCAAAAGAGTATATATTTAAATTGTTTTGGATTTTATAATATTTGTATAAACTTTTATTTATAAATGTAATTAGCTTTTGTTTCTCTTTAATATATATAGATAAGTGTTTAAATAAATAAGAAAAGGTCTTTTTATTTACTTTTAAAATAAATATAAATATGAGTAATTACTTATAAGACATGTGTCATTTATCTAAACCCTTTGTAAAACATGTGTAATTAAATAAGCAAATGTATAGGACAAGTGTCCTTAATTATTTTCCATTTTCTTTTATTTTATAAACCAAAATATACATGTATATAAACATTTTATCTCTTTACTTCATTTTCTTTCTAATCTTCATTTTCAAAACAAGAAAAAAACTCAGTCTTTCCTCTAATTAAAATCTGAAACAAATCAGAGAATCAAATACCTCAATCCAAAAACAAAAGCCTGCAAATCTTCTTCAATCAAAAATCAACCCCTGTAATACATTTAAACAATCAAAGTTTTCAGCCTGTAACAATCTCAACAAAAACAATCTGTAATCAAAATCAAGTCTAAAGCCTGTCTGCATTCTTCTCAAACCTGGAAGCCTGCATGCATGTAGATTAAAGCAATTTAAGTTTCAGCAACTCCAGTTATTAAATCAAATATGCAAAGCAAATTTCAAGAAGCATTCAAGTTAAAGTCTTCGAGTGATAAAAACTGCCTCTGTTCCTCTTTGTTTAAGGTGAGTAACAGTTTTTATTTAAAACTAACTTAAATAAATGTAGTTGCTTGATTCTCCTGTGATAATCATGTGTGTAAGTGATGAAATTCTCTGTAATATGTAGAGATTGGAATGCATGTATGTTTTGATATGTTATTGCCTGTTCTAATATGCCAGTTTTAAAATCCTGATCAAAATAAATTATTTCATGCTCAAATCCTTATGATGGCTTAAGATTAAACCAAGTATGAGTATATAACATAGATGTTAGTTGAAATTTTATTAAATATAAAATAAAAACTGATATGTCTCTGTAAAGAAATATAACAGAGCAAATAGCTTGTAAGTGAAAAATTCAAAAGTCTAGATTCATTATTCCAGGAGTATAAGTTGAGTTCTTATACTAAAATTCGATTTTTAAAATATAAATCATAATTTTTAGTTTCGAATTGAAGGAGCAGTTCTAGCTTAAGTCAGAAATGAATTTTTGGTAGTTTTGATTTTCTCAATGAAACTGGGATGTTGAATTCTTCAGTAAGGATAGTGGGATGATCATGGATATAAGGAAAATTATTAGAAATCAAATTAAGGCAGTGAGGAAGAAACGATTTAAGTTTTAAATTTTTTAAACCTAGTTATTACCAGTCTAGAGAAATCGAGCATCATTTCGTCTAGGATGGATCGAGTTCGACGAAACTCTAGAAAATGATAGTCGTGACGTGGACGAAGTCGTCGCTGGATTCGCTGGCGTTCTGGTGATCAGAAATGGGAGGACGAGGGATTGTTGACAGGGTTTGGGAGTAGTCTGTGTTCCAGTTTTGATGCTCAAGTCTCGATTTCGATTTCGCGAATTGATCGAAGATTGGATGGTCGTGTTCTGGTAGGTGGATGATCGCCGACTTGTGGGGATACTCGGTGATGGTCGGAGGCGACTGCATCTCCGGTGCACGTGCACACGGTCGTGAGTATGTTTGGGAAAGTCTGGGTTTGACAGAGAGGATGGGTCTCGAGATTTTTGAGTGTTTTTGCGGGGGGAGACTCGGGTAATTTTGGGTTACGACTCGAAGTAAATAGGCTGGGTTCGAGAGTTTTAGTGTTGACAGGTTTTATACCTGTCAGTTTGAAATTTAAATCTAATTTAAATTTTGAAGTAATATTAAATCAGTAAATCAAAGTATGATTTATGAAGACAAGTTTAGTTTTAAACTTTAATATTAGATAAATAGTTTTATGAATTTAAATGTTTTAAATAGGTTTAAATGTAGTTATGTTTAAATGTTTTTAATCTAAGAAGAAATTTGATTTAAGTTCTTTTAAAAACTTCTTAGAAAATATAAGAATTTTTAATAAGTAAAAGTTTTTAATTTGGTTTTAAAAAACTTAGTTAAAAATAAATTGGTATTCATTTTAAATACAGAATTTAAAATGAAATTTAAAAGTAGATTTGAAATGGATGTTTCAAATATGAATGGTAAATGATAACTTGTTTATCAATAAGAATAAAGTTTATCTTAAAATAATTAAAGACTTGTGTTTATTTAGTTTATTAGGAGATTTAATAGATAATTAAATTATTTGAGTAATTAATCATTTGGATTAATTAAATAGGTAATTAAAGGTTTAAACTAATTTATTTATGATTAAGATAAATTAATTAGGGATGATTAATTTGTAATTAGGGATTATAAATTAGAGTATTAATTAATGGTTAGGAATTAATTAATAAGTAATTAAATATTAATTAAGTTATGGTTAACACTTAATTAATTTAGTAATTAGAGATTAATAAATTGGTTATTAAGATTTATTAATTTAGAATTAATAATATTAATATAAGTTAATTACTTAAGGAAAGTAATTAAATAATAGTTAATGAGGTCATTAACTATGGATTATTAAATAATTAATTAATAGGATTAATTTTAATAGTTAATTAGATTAATTAATTTGAAGATAATCAATTATAGAATTTGTTTAAATGTAATTACTTATTGGAAGTAATTAAGAATTAATTACTTATTGTAATTAATTGAAGTTAATTTGATTTAGTTAAGTTAATTAATTAAGTTTAATTAATTTAGAATAATCGAGAGATGATTTGATGATAATTACTTAATGTAATTATTAAGGTAAGATTATTTAGGGAGGTAAATAATATGATAATTACTGGAAGTAATTAGTTGAATAAATGATTTTAATAATAAAAGTAATTTGAGTTAATTACTTTTGAATAATTAATCAAGGGATTAATTAAAGGATAATTAATTAAGGAGTAATTAATTTATGAAGTGGAGTAATTAAGGGAAGTTAATTACTAAATGAGATTAATCAAAGGTGATTAATAAATGTGACTAATTAATTATTAAATGTAATTAATTTAAATAAGATAATTAATTAAGAGTAATTAAGGATCATTAATTAATAAAATTAATGATGTAATTAAGAATTGATTAATTAAGATTAATTAATAAATAATAAGTGATTAAAGTAATTAATTAATTATAATTAATTAAGGATTAAGATAATTAAGTATAATTAATTAATTAATGAAGTAATTAAAGATTAATTACTGAATGGTTTAAGATAATTAATTTGTGAAATTAATTAAGTATTAATTACTTAAAGTAATTAAAGGATTATTAATCAGGAATGATTAATTAAGATGGATACTTAGAGTAATGATTAATTAATTGGTTTAATTAATAATTAAGTAAGCAGGATTTATAGAATGAAGTAATTAGTTTAATTCACTTTAAATTAATTAGATGATATAAATCATTGCTTAAGGATGGATGAATGAGATTGAATGTATTTCATTGTTTGATATCTCTGATGAGATATGATTGATATATGATATGGATGTTTGGTTGAATTATAATGATAATGTGAATTATCTGTTTGGGATGATAATGTAGATTATCTATTGAATTATCTATCTTTGTGTATATAGATAAGAATTGAATTGTTTTAACCTTAAAACAACTTGGCCTTAAAAGATACGCTTTGGATTTCGATGAGACCGGGATCGGGTTTCCGTATACCGGATTTCCAGGTCTGGAGACCCGAATACCACATCGATCCAAATTAACGATAGGTCGTAAATCAAGTGAAGATGAAGATTCAGAGTGCAAGGGTTATTGTCGTTAACTTTGAGGGTGATTCCAAAATGAGTGTAACGAGATAATGCCTTCGGTTTCGTTCGAACCCGGAACGAACTTGTATGGATTGAATGCTTTCAGCACATCGTCAGGTGGACGATGAGCATTCTAAGATAGATGTGTTCTTTTTAAAGGTAATCGTAGCCTCAAGCCTCACAAACCGGGAATGGCTAAAACAGGGGAGGTGCAGCAAGGTCAGTGGGTAGCACCTAAGTAGGACAAGGTTACCTCTGTCTAGATGTCCCTTTCTATTTTCGACTTAGTGGTGCGGTTGCTGATCCCAACCGTGAGGTATCTTGTGCGGAAATTATCCAGTAAGGGATGTTCCGACCTTGTGTTGCAGGGGATTGGGAGTGATCCTCGGTACGGTGATCTAGGCCACGTACTGTGACGGGCGGTACCCCAGTAGCCCTGCCATTGTATGGAATCCAAACTCCAATAAGTGCCGTACGTATTAGTTGTGCCCAACTATGTTGGAATGTGAGATGTAAGCATTTCAGCTATTTCTATATTTTACTTGAAAACCCTAGACCCTATTATAATAAAATCAGATTTCCTATCAAATGTTTTGGTTAGCGTAAGGTAAAAACTTACCCATGTTTATTTGTGGGGAGTCTTACGTGATACCTTTTCTTTCTAAAGGTTTTGAAGTTAAGCAAGTTTAACCTGTTACTCACACCAGACCCATGTCTGACCCAAGTGTTTATTTCTGTTTTATAAACTCTTGGGTACTCAAATTTTTACGAGTAGCCAAGGGATTCAGGTTTAGCTTTGACGAATATTCTGGAGGAGCAATGGAGCAGGAGGCTTCGGCGTTCGTAGATATAGTATTCCGCTGTGTTGATATCTGTGATAGTGTCTTGTCTTGTATTTGAGTTGTAATGTCTAGACAGATATTTATAACTGTCTAGTAAGTGATGTATGTGCTGTGTAACTCTGTAAAGTGTTGTATACTATGTAATAGTTTATGTTATTAATATAATTTATTCGTTCCGCTGTGAGATCGTTGTTGTTGTTTCTTTCGTTCTTCTCTTCTTTTCTACTTCTCACCCCTTTCTTTCTTATTAACGATGCGACTTTCTATGGAGAGAAAGTCGTGGTCGTTACAGTGGTATCAGAGCATAGGTTGAGCGAATGCCTAAGCTTTTGGTTAATTGAATATCAGAGCACTAGGTTGAGTGAATACCTAGGTTCAGAAGGATTGTTCATTAGAAATAGGATATGTAGCAACCTATTTGAGTCTGAGTATATATATATACGAGAGCGCGTATTTGTTAGTTATATAAAATGGTTTTATATTGTGTTAATTGATCGGTTGAGTGGTATATGGATTCTGGTCAATACGAGTAGCTAACGTTATTGATAGGGATCTCTAAACACTTGAACCAGGCCAACGGACACAATATTGTTTTAAAGAGGTAAATGAAATAATTTTACCCAGAAATAATTTCTATATAAAAAGTATCATTTTAAATATATATATATATATTTCTACCTATTTGTTGGGTTACCTGTTCGGGTTTTCCAATATAGGATATAAAGGTAGATAGGGTGGTGGTGTGTGAAACACGACTACCAATGGTTGGAGTTTGAATGTTGAGGTTGGAAGTGTATCTGTCGAGACTGTAGACCCAATACCGTCTCGAGTAAGCTTTGCTGTGGTGAAGGATTTCATCGATCTCCGAAGGAAACTGTAATGGTTCGGAGTTTATCTTTGAAGTTTGGATGAGTAGAGTTGGATTTGTCGGTTGAACAGAAGCGAGTGATGGTACCTTGATACCTCAGGTAATAGTAGCTGTATGATGAGATACAGTGACGATGGATGTTCCTGAAGATGTTTTCTTTGGAACAAGTTTAAGGAAGTGTGTCTGTTTCAGTGTTGTGACTGAGTTCAGCATGGTGTTTCTGTTTGGTTTGGAGTCCGAGTTTCTCGAAGAGCTTTGGATAGGAGCATCAGTGTAAGCAGTGCAGCTCGGAGTATTCTGCGATGGCAGGAAGTTTTCTAGATGAGCAGTTTTTCTGGAAGTAAAGTTCAGAAGCAGCAGAGTGGATCCATTTCTTCGATAAATTGGATAAATAAGTGTAAGCTGTTCTGATTGGTAAAGAGAGAACAGTCTGTTTGGAATTAGGATGGGTTGATCGCAAAAGTGACTTGCGATTGTCTGAGTGTTCTCTTGGGTTGTCAGAATTTTTCCGGATGTCTTCAGGGAAGTCAGAAGTTTGTTCGCATCTGAAGGTTGAGTTTTCTTATCGATTGGATTCCAGGAGTGATACCGGTGGTTCAGTCTAGTGGAAGGATGTTTCCTAGAGACGGAGTTGGTGAAGCAGCTCAAGTTTTGCTGGAATATCTGAGTTTTATTTATGGATCAGTGAACCTTATTTCTAGAAGTGAGTTGTCCAGCCTGTGCTTGTGTTCTACTTCAGATCAGAATTGAGCAGCGAAAGCAGTTTGGAGTGTATCTCTGGATAGGAGAAGTAAGTTTGGAATCTACTGATGTTGTGAAGTAGAGTTATGTTTGGATCTCGTCTGTGTTCTGATTTGGATAAGTAATTGGTCTACTTGGTTAAATTGTCAGTTTGGATAACTGGAATTCATTGAGTTTTACGTATCTCTGAGGGAATACGTATTTGATCTATCTCTGGTTTTAGAATCTGCAGTTTGGGAAGTTTGATAGTTGAGTCAGACTCGTCTGTAGTCTGATATTCTGTTTAGTTCTATAAATCTAGATGAGTAGGAGATCTATAGCTTAGTAGTTTAGATTGTTTGTAGAGCGAGTATTCCGGTATATATATATACTTGGGGAAACTCGAGGTATTTTATCTAGAATTTAGTCTAGATAGATAGAATTGTTTAATTGAATGATTTGGTTGCTATGGTTGCTAGCATATGGATGATAGTAGATGCTTGTGTTTTGAATTTAAATCTTTAATAAGATTATTAAATTACCTTTGTTTAAATTTCGGGGACGAAATTATTTTAAGGGGGGAGGAATGTAATATCCCGGAAATTTTGACAATATCAATTTAATAATCCGTTGAATAATTAAATTGATATGGATAATCTTTGATAATAAGATTTGAATTTAATTTAATAATCTGATTAAATTAGTATTAATTGATGATGTTATCTTTTAAAAGTTAATAAGATATTTTCTATTTGAATATATATATTTATTTATATATATTGTAAATAGAAGCTTTGGTAAATTGGAAATTTATATTTAATTTAATCTGGACTTTTCAAAGATATTTAAATAAGTAATTTTATAGTTTTAAAATACTTTAAGAAAATATTTAATTGGTTTAAGATATTTTTACTTAAGCTTAAATATAAATAAGATTTACAAAATTGGTTTGTTTTATTTCTTTTTAAATATTTCTTGATAATATAATCTCTTGTTTAAATTATAAAATATGTTATTTTCAAATAACAAGTATAATGTATTATTTTTAATATGTATGAATTTTAATGCTAAAAGGAATTGTTATTTTAAATGGAATAAATAGTGTATGTAAATATATATAACTTAACTTTTAAATTGAATCTTAGGATTTAATTTTATTTAAACTTGAATTTAAAGTTTTAAAATTCAAAAGAGTATATATTTAAATTGTTTTGGATTTTATAATATTTGTATAAACTTTTATTTATAAATGTAATTAGCTTTTGTTTCTCTTTAATATATATAGATAAGTGTTTAAATAAATAAGAAAAGGTCTTTTTATTTACTTTTAAAATAAATATAAATATGAGTAATTACTTATAAGACATGTGTCATTTATCTAAACCCTTTGTAAAACATGTGTAATTAAATAAGCAAATGTATAGGACAAGTGTCCTTAATTATTTTCCATTTTCTTTTATTTTATAAACCAAAATATACATGTATATAAACATTTTATCTCTTTACTTCATTTTCTTTCTAATCTTCATTTTCAAAACAAGAAAAAAACTCAGTCTTTCCTCTAATTAAAATCTGAAACAAATCAGAGAATCAAATACCTCAATCCAAAAACAAAAGCCTGCAAATCTTCTTCAATCAAAAATCAACCCCTGTAATACATTTAAACAATCAAAGTTTTCAGCCTGTAACAATCTCAACAAAAACAATCTGTAATCAAAATCAAGTCTAAAGCCTGTCTGCATTCTTCTCAAACCTGGAAGCCTGCATGCATGTAGATTAAAGCAATTTAAGTTTCAGCAACTCCAGTTATTAAATCAAATATGCAAAGCAAATTTCAAGAAGCATTCAAGTTAAAGTCTTCGAGTGATAAAAACTGCCTCTGTTCCTCTTTGTTTAAGGTGAGTAACAGTTTTTATTTAAAACTAACTTAAATAAATGTAGTTGCTTGATTCTCCTGTGATAATCATGTGTGTAAGTGATGAAATTCTCTGTAATATGTAGAGATTGGAATGCATGTATGTTTTGATATGTTATTGCCTGTTCTAATATGCCAGTTTTAAAATCCTGATCAAAATAAATTATTTCATGCTCAAATCCTTATGATGGCTTAAGATTAAACCAAGTATGAGTATATAACATAGATGTTAGTTGAAATTTTATTAAATATAAAATAAAAACTGATATGTCTCTGTAAAGAAATATAACAGAGCAAATAGCTTGTAAGTGAAAAATTCAAAAGTCTAGATTCATTATTCCAGGAGTATAAGTTGAGTTCTTATACTAAAATTCGATTTTTAAAATATAAATCATAATTTTTAGTTTCGAATTGAAGGAGCAGTTCTAGCTTAAGTCAGAAATGAATTTTTGGTAGTTTTGATTTTCTCAATGAAACTGGGATGTTGAATTCTTCAGTAAGGATAGTGGGATGATCATGGATATAAGGAAAATTATTAGAAATCAAATTAAGGCAGTGAGGAAGAAACGATTTAAGTTTTAAATTTTTTAAACCTAGTTATTACCAGTCTAGAGAAATCGAGCATCATTTCGTCTAGGATGGATCGAGTTCGACGAAACTCTAGAAAATGATAGTCGTGACGTGGACGAAGTCGTCGCTGGATTCGCTGGCGTTCTGGTGATCAGAAATGGGAGGACGAGGGATTGTTGACAGGGTTTGGGAGTAGTCTGTGTTCCAGTTTTGATGCTCAAGTCTCGATTTCGATTTCGCGAATTGATCGAAGATTGGATGGTCGTGTTCTGGTAGGTGGATGATCGCCGACTTGTGGGGATACTCGGTGATGGTCGGAGGCGACTGCATCTCCGGTGCACGTGCACACGGTCGTGAGTATGTTTGGGAAAGTCTGGGTTTGACAGAGAGGATGGGTCTCGAGATTTTTGAGTGTTTTTGCGGGGGGAGACTCGGGTAATTTTGGGTTACGACTCGAAGTAAATAGGCTGGGTTCGAGAGTTTTAGTGTTGACAGGTTTTATACCTGTTAGTTTGAAATTTAAATCTAATTTAAATTTTGAAGTAATATTAAATCAGTAAATCAAAGTATGATTTATGAAGACAAGTTTAGTTTTAAACTTTAATATTAGATAAATAGTTTTATGAATTTAAATGTTTTAAATAGGTTTAAATGTAGTTATGTTTAAATGTTTTTAATCTAAGAAGAAATTTGATTTAAGTTCTTTTAAAAACTTCTTAGAAAATATAAGAATTTTTAATAAGTAAAAGTTTTTAATTTGGTTTTAAAAAACTTAGTTAAAAATAAATTGGTATTCATTTTAAATACAGAATTTAAAATGAAATTTAAAAGTAGATTTGAAATGGATGTTTCAAATATGAATGGTAAATGATAACTTGTTTATCAATAAGAATAAAGTTTATCTTAAAATAATTAAAGACTTGTGTTTATTTAGTTTATTAGGAGATTTAATAGATAATTAAATTATTTGAGTAATTAATCATTTGGATTAATTAAATAGGTAATTAAAGGTTTAAACTAATTTATTTATGATTAAGATAAATTAATTAGGGATGATTAATTTGTAATTAGGGATTATAAATTAGAGTATTAATTAATGGTTAGGAATTAATTAATAAGTAATTAAATATTAATTAAGTTATGGTTAACACTTAATTAATTTAGTAATTAGAGATTAATAAATTGGTTATTAAGATTTATTAATTTAGAATTAATAATATTAATATAAGTTAATTACTTAAGGAAAGTAATTAAATAATAGTTAATGAGGTCATTAACTATGGATTATTAAATAATTAATTAATAGGATTAATTTTAATAGTTAATTAGATTAATTAATTTGAAGATAATCAATTATAGAATTTGTTTAAATGTAATTACTTATTGGAAGTAATTAAGAATTAATTACTTATTGTAATTAATTGAAGTTAATTTGATTTAGTTAAGTTAATTAATTAAGTTTAATTAATTTAGAATAATCGAGAGATGATTTGATGATAATTACTTAATGTAATTATTAAGGTAAGATTATTTAGGGAGGTAAATAATATGATAATTACTGGAAGTAATTAGTTGAATAAATGATTTTAATAATAAAAGTAATTTGAGTTAATTACTTTTGAATAATTAATCAAGGGATTAATTAAAGGATAATTAATTAAGGAGTAATTAATTTATGAAGTGGAGTAATTAAGGGAAGTTAATTACTAAATGAGATTAATCAAAGGTGATTAATAAATGTGACTAATTAATTATTAAATGTAATTAATTTAAATAAGATAATTAATTAAGAGTAATTAAGGATCATTAATTAATAAAATTAATGATGTAATTAAGAATTGATTAATTAAGATTAATTAATAAATAATAAGTGATTAAAGTAATTAATTAATTATAATTAATTAAGGATTAAGATAATTAAGTATAATTAATTAATTAATGAAGTAATTAAAGATTAATTACTGAATGGTTTAAGATAATTAATTTGTGAAATTAATTAAGTATTAATTACTTAAAGTAATTAAAGGATTATTAATCAGGAATGATTAATTAAGATGGATACTTAGAGTAATGATTAATTAATTGGTTTAATTAATAATTAAGTAAGCAGGATTTATAGAATGAAGTAATTAGTTTAATTCACTTTAAATTAATTAGATGATATAAATCATTGCTTAAGGATGGATGAATGAGATTGAATGTATTTCATTGTTTGATATCTCTGATGAGATATGATTGATATATGATATGGATGTTTGGTTGAATTATAATGATAATGTGAATTATCTGTTTGGGATGATAATGTAGATTATCTATTGAATTATCTATCTTTGTGTATATAGATAAGAATTGAATTGTTTTAACCTTAAAACAACTTGGCCTTAAAAGATACGCTTTGGATTTCGATGAGACCGGGATCGGGTTTTCGTATACCGGATTTCCAGGTCTGGAGACCCGAATACCACATCGATCCAAATTAACGATAGGTCGTAAATCAAGTGAAGATGAAGATTCAGAGTGCAAGGGTTATTGTCGTTAACTCTGAGGGTGATTCCAAAACGAGTGTAACGAGATAATGCCTTCGGTTTCGTTCGAACCCGGAACGAACTTGTATGGATTGAATGCTTTCAGCACATCGTCAGGTGGACGATGAGCATTCTAAGATAGATGTGTTCTTTTTAAAGGTAATCGTAGCCTCAAGCCTCACAAACCGGGAATGGCTAAAACAGGGGAGGTGCAGCAAGGTCAGTGGGTAGCACCCAAGTAGGACAAGGTTACCTCTGTCTAGACGTCCCTTTCTATTTTCGACTTAGTGGTGCGGTTGCTGATCCCAACCGTGAGGTATCTTGTGCGGGAATTATCCAGTAAGGGATGTTCCGACCTTGTGTTGCAGGGGATTGGGAGTGATCCTCGGTACGGTGATCTAGGCCACGTACTGTGACGGGCGGTACCCCAGTAGCCCTGCCATTGTATGGAATCCAAACTCCAATAAGTGCCGTACGTATTAGTTGTGCCCAACTATGTTGGAATGTGAGATGTAAGCATTTCAGCTATTTCTATATTTTACTTGAAAACCCTAGACCCTATTATAATAAAATCAGATTTCCTATCAAATGTTTTGGTTAGCGTAAGGTAAAAACTTACCCATGTTTATTTGTGGGGAGTCTTACGTGATACCTTTTCTTTCTAAAGGTTTTGAAGTTAAGCAAGTTTAACCTGTTACTCACACCAGACCCATGTCTGACCCAAGTGTTTATTTCTGTTTTATAAACTCTTGGGTACTCAAATTTTTACGAGTAGCCAAGGGATTCAGGTTTAGCTTTGACGAATATTCTGGAGGAGCAATGGAGCAGGAGGCTTCGGCGTTCGTAGATATAGTATTCCGCTGTGTTGATATCTGTGATAGTGTCTTGTCTTGTATTTGAGTTGTAATGTCTAGACAGATATTTATAACTGTCTAGTAAGTGATGTATATGCTGTGTAACTCTGTAAAGTGTTGTATACTATGTAATAGTTTATGTTATTAATATAATTTATTTGTTCCGCTGTGAGATCGTTGTTGTTGTTTCTTTCTTTCTTCTCTTCTTTTCTACTTCTCACCCCTTTCTTTCTTATTAACGATGCGACTTTCTATGGAGAGAAAGTCGTGGTCGTTACAAGTGCCTTCGGTTCCATTCGGACCCGGAATGGACTTGTATGGATGAATGCTATCAGAACATTGTCATTGGAGGACAACGAGCATTCTAAGTGAAAAATTCCTTAAAAAGCTAATCATAGCCTCTAGCCTCATCAACTGGGAATGATTGAAAAGCAAGGGAGATGCAGCAAGGCTAAGTGGGTAGAACCCAATTAGGGTATGTTTATCACCTTTTTAGATAACTTCGGATATTATTTATTACTACAGTATATGGAAGGAGCTCGAAAGAGGGTGGGAACACCCGGGGTGATAGCATATTCGGTCTATCCAGGTTAGGGATAGTCCGATCTTGTGGGGCAGGGGATCCCAGCGTGGTCCTCGTTACATTGTTTCTAGACATGTACTGTGACAGGTGATACCCTAGTACCTAGTCATTCGTATGGAATCCATTCTCCAATAAGCACCGTACGGTTTTGATTGTGCCCAACTATGCTGAAACGTGAGATGCAAGCATTTCAGCTATTTGAATAAGTATTTGTACTTAAACACTATTATAATATCAGATGATTTTAATATGAAATGTTTTGGTTATCATAAGGTAAAAACCCGTCGTGTTTATGTGTGGCGTGGTCTTGCGAGATACCCTTGATTTTCAAAGGATTTTGAAAACTTAAATAATTCATAGTGTATTTTCTCACGCTGGTTTTCCAGACTGACTCGGGTGTTATTTTATTATAATGCTTGGGTTAGACCGAGTACTACAGATACATGATAGGATACTATGGAGCTCAGGAGACGAGCTGGATGGCGAAGATGTATTACACGTATTTGGTTTATATTACATTGTGTATTGTAGGCTGTATATTCATCATTTGTGAGGACAAGTTGTTATAACTGTCCAGTATTGTGATATTGATGTGTTGTACTATGATGATGTAATGAATAAATAACAGTTATAGTTCTTTTTGTATAAAGGCCTGTTGTTATCTATTATATATTGTTCCGCTGCGATTGTGAGATTCTGTGTTGTTGTTTTATTTTCTTCTTCTACCTCTTTATTCTTTTCCCTAACGATCTAGTATTTCCGGCATTCGATTGCTCGGCATGTAATACAGTGGACGTATTGATGTCGATTTTCGGAGGTCGAAAATCCCGGTCGTGACAAAAAGTTTATTTAATATTAATTGATGAAAAAAAATACCTTTTACACCCAACTCAAATTTTCTTTCAGGTTAATTAACGTCATTTAATATTTTATGCATGAAAAAGGTAAATACATTTACATTTTTGTATTTATAATTACTATTGTAGATTAGTACATGAGAAAGATAAATACAATTCTATTTTGTTATTTAGATTTATTATTGTACATTTATACATTAAAAAGATAAATGCATTTATATTTTAGTGTTTGTATTTATTATTTTTGATTATTACAGTAAAAGATAAGTGCATTTATTTTATACTATTTACAATTATGACATTGGTTATGAGCTCATGACCAATTATTAGCTCATAATTGAGATTATGAACAAGGTAATGAACAATGATTGGGTATGGAATCATGATCAGTTATACACTTGATTATATAATATATTTCAATTATAACATTTGTAATAATATGTCTCACTTTATATGCATGTATTTTTTTTAAATTAAAATGCTATGTTCATTTTATATTCATGCATTTGTTTTTCGTTATATGTATGTTTTTTTTTGAAAAGTCATAATGTTATATTGATCCATTATTATTCATTTCACATGCATGTCTTTGTTTTTATAAAATAATAATGCTATATTCATTTATCATTTGTAAGTTTATATGCATGTATTTGTTTTAAAAAAATGCTATATTCATTTATCTTTATTCATTTTATATTGATGTATTTGATTTTGAAAAATTATGTTGGTTTTTTTATTTATCATTTTTTATTTTATATGCATGTAAGTGTTTTTGAAAATTCATAATGTTATATTCATCTATTATTCTACATTATTGTAACATCCCAGATTTTGGCTGCTAGATTTTTGGACATTTAATTCGTTTTAAATGTTTAATGTGGATTCTTAATTGATGTTGGAATGAATGGATTCGGGTTCATTCAATAAAATAAGCTATAATTTTTAGTTATAGCAATCCTGGTTGAATTTGAATAATGTGGAAATAATAAATTAAATATTCGGAATTGAGATAAGGATAAATCTGAATGGAAATAGTGGTAAAAATGGCGTTTAAATGTATTTTTAAGTTCAATTGGTTATAAATAATATTGTTGGAATTTTAGAAGAATTTTAAAGTCGATAAATTATTATTTGGGATTTTATATTAATTTAAAAATGAATTTAATATTATTAAATTGCAAATTAATCAGATTTTAGTCCGGAATGAGCCAGGATGATTCTTAATGTGTTTATAAATTTTATATGATTTATTGTTAAGTTATTAAAATTTTAAAAGTGAAAATTTTAAGCGTTTCTGATAATTTCAGAAAATCGCCTGATTTAATAGACGAGTTAAATAGCCTTCCGGGGCGCAGTCTCGGAATTCGACGAAACCAGTTCCATTGGATCCGTAATAGTTAGTTATTATCGGATTTCAATTTTCGTAGCGATTGGAGTTGTTGCTTGACCGTGGTAGCTCGAAACGCATCGAAATCGATTTAACCGATTTAATTTTAAATTGATCGTTTAATTCCGTATCTCGTGCATACGATCAAATTAGCTTACGAAACCTGTCCCATTGTGTCCGGAATGTGGAAAAACCCTAGGATCGCTTGTCGGATCGCGTAGTTTGGAGTTCGTTTGCTTAGACTGTTAAATCAAGAATTTTATCAATAAAATAATATTATATTATATTATATATATATATTCACTATCGTTCAAACCCTAATACATTTGCCGGCCGCCACATTCATTTTCAATGGCCGAAATGCTTCGATTTTCATCACAATTTTTCTCCTAATCTAAACACTTTCGTCAAGAATCTCCAACTGGAAAATCGTAGAGAGCGAGGAGAACTTCGAATCCAACGGTTGCGATCAATTTATACGCATCATGGGGGAAGCGGTTGCTCTACGTGCGTGGTAGGTTGGAGGGGTTGCTGGGGGACCGTGGGTTGACCGAGTTAGTCGACGTTGGGTGTAGGAGTGCGGCGCTGGTAGGCCATTCGTTTGGCGAAGCTCGATCGGTATAACGATCGACGAGGCGGAGGCGATTTCAAAACCCTAGATGCGGTGATGGGTTCGACTTGTGTTGCCTGGAACGATCACGCAAGCGGGAAGGAAAAGCTTGTGGCCTTGATCTCTACTCTAGAACGTGCGGCCCAGATTGTAGATAAAATAAATTTCGTTATTAATTTATATACAAAACTTTAAATTTTAATAACGAGTTCATACGTTATCAGATTGAGGTGATTTTGGATGCGTTGGAATCGCAGGAAAGGATTCGACGTGATGGCGCAGATCCAGAGTCATTCCGGGCAAGTAGGAATTTGGGTTAAATCGGACATCGTCCGGTTTAATTTAAATTTCGAACGCTCGCCGAAACCCAAAGTGAGTTTTTCTCACTCACATCTGGATGCTAGTCATTTTAAATAATTGATATTTAAATATCTGTGTGATTGGCTGAATATAATTGTTATTATCAGTCTGGAGTGATATTTATATATGTGATGTGCTAATATTTGTGATGCAGGGAGAAACAGGTTGGAGGGATCCAACTGGGTTCCTCACAATGTAATAATTAATTTATAGTTGATAATGATGCCTGTTTATGTGTTGTGTTTGATAAATCTGACATTAAATTGTACTGTGATATTGTGGATAAATGGTAAATCCAAAATTAAATTATAAATGAATAAATTGGGGTTTTAAAAGAAATTTAAGAAATTGTTAAATAAAGAATTTAAAGGAATATAAAAGTTGGATTCTGTTTTGGAATGGAAAATGTAAATTGGTAAATTGGGATTTTAAATATTGGGGAAAATTTATCAATCGTTAAATGTGAAATATAATTTTCTGGAAATGAATTCTATGAAATTATAAATTGAGTAAAATAACAGTGGTTTATTTTAATAATGAATAGTGATATCCAGAAAAGTAAAATATGTTCAAATGAAGCTTCCGAATATAAATGTACAATTTTAAGTGTTAATAGAATATTTTAAAATACCGTTTTCTCTATTGGGATTTTATTTAAGTAAATGGGAAATCTGGCTTTCATTGAAGAATTCACCAAAATGTTTTATTAAAAATGTTTTAAAACTATATTTTAAAAAATTTGATTTCCGGATATGGGAAATTGGGTGTGAACTTCGGATGAAGTCATAGTTAAATATGGGATTTGAAATTTATGTTGAAATCATAAATTGACTTGAAATAAATCAGTGGATTTATATGAAAGAGTACTTTGGAATGTTTAGAAACGGGAAAGTGTTTCCCTGGGAAAACCAAGTAAATGTTTATAAAAAGATTTTATTTAACTAAGGTTAAGTTTTAAATCGTTTTAAAAGTATTTTTAAGAAATCGTTATTTTTAAAGAAATGAATTAATAATTTTTAATACTGTAATAATTTAGGAGTATATTAGCAATTATTTTTACAAATGGATTTATTTAAAAGTTGGTTTTAACTTAAGTTGTTAAAATTAGCATTTTTCTTCTTATAACGCTATTTTGAATTTAGTTAAACTAAACCCTTATCTTTAAATCAAAGTTTATGTGTTAATAACTAGTTTTCTTCACATATTTTAAATTTATATTTTGAGTAAATAAATAGAAGTAATTTTCATATTTTATAGTATATTTCAGTATAAAGTATTTTAACTGTTTTAAATGTAAATTGTTTTATACTTGGTTATTCCCGATGGGAATAAAGGATAAAAGATTTACCTTGTAAAGGAAGAGTGGAAAATTGTTTCAAATGAGTTTTGAAAATGTGAAAATATATCTTTAAAAGATATTAGAAGAAAATAAATAATATGGAGATTATTTATTGTGTGATGGATGTGTATGGATGTTTGTGAACATTAATTGATAGTTAAATCACCGACTATCAATATTGGCCAAATGCGCTGATCGTTTCGAAGAGACCGGGATCGAGTTTCCGTATACCAGGATTCTAGGTCTGGAGACTCGAAAACCACTTCGATTCGGTTTGTACGTTTCGTGTAACGTGTTCGGAGTCGAAGATGGAGCAGTGAAGTGCAAGGGCTAGTCGCTACTAATCCTGAGGATATTTCCAAAATGGGTGTAGTAGGAATAGTGCCTTCGGTTCCGTTCAAACCCAGGACGGACTTGTATGGACGAATGCTTGCGAAACATCGTCAGCGGACGATGGGCATTCTAAGGGATATGTTCTCTAAAAGGTATCGTTTAGCCTCGAACCTCATCAACCGGGAATGACTGAAAATCAGGGGTTATGCAGCAAGGCTTCGTGGGTAGCTCCCACTGGAGGGTAAGGTCATCCCTGTCTAGATGTCCCTTTTTATTTCGGCTTAGTGGTGCGGTTGCTGATCCCAACTGTGGGGTGATTTTATTCGGGATCATCCAGTAAGGGATGGTTCCGGCCTTGTGTTGCAGAGGAGCGGGCGTACTCCTCGGTACTGTGATCTAGGCCACGTACTGTGACAGGTGGTACCCCAGTGCCTAGTCATTCGTTGGAAATCCATTCTCCCTACGTGCCTGTACGGTTTTGATTGTGCCCAACTATTGTTGAAATGTGAGATGCAAGCATTTCAGCTAGATTCTATTTTACTTTCTATAGACACTATTATAATATCGGAGAATTTTAATATAAAAGTGTTTTAGCTATCGTAAGGTAAAAACCCAACATGTTTATTTGTGGCGTGGTCTTACGAGATGCTTTTGTTTTCAAAGGATTTTTGAACTTTAATAATCAGTTTGGATGTATTTATGATGCGCTGGTATTCCAGACTGACTCGGGTGTTATTTTATTATAATGCTCGGGTCAGACCGAGTATATTTCAGGATAGGTTGCTATGGAGCTCAGGAGGGGAGCTGGAGTCCGAGACGTATTTTCTCGTACTTGTATTATTCCGCTGCCGTGATTGTTGAGATTGTTTGACTGGTTATGATTGGTTGTATTGATATACTCTGATGATGATGTATTGTGTATAAACAGATATAGTTTCATTTTGTGTAAAGATCTGTTCTATATATTATATTTTTTCCGCTGCGACTGTGAGGTTCTGATTTTGTTTAGTTTTTTTTTCTTCTTCTATCTACTTTCTTATTCTTCTACAATCTGTCTTTCCGGCATTTGATCGTCGGCATATTATACTGTTGAGTATTTTGTGTCGATTTTCGAGGGTCGTGAAGGGCGGGTCGTCACACTTGGTATCAGAGCTTAGATTGGCGACAACCTAGGCTTTGGTGGGAAAATTACTCATTTTTAAATAGAGTCAGAGGTACTCTATTATGAGCTGAGTGTAATAATAGCTATGAGAGCGTATTTGTTAGTGGATATAAAATTGTTTTGTACTGTGTTGACTTATCGGTTGAGTGTTTATGAATTCTGGTCGGTGCGGGAAGTACAACCGTATCGATAGGGGTTTCTAAACTCTTAAACAAGATAAACCGACATAGTATTGTTTTTAAAGTGGGTAAATGAAATAATTTTACCCAAAGCTATATTTTGATATAAAGAAATAAGTTTTCTAAATTATATATATTGGATGTTTGTTTGGTTGTTTCTTCTATAATCAAATAAGAAATTAAAATATGATTTCAAATTTGAAATGATTTATAAACAAATAGGAATTTAAAATATTTAAATGATTTATAACCGAATAGAATTGATTGAATATGTTTTAAATAAGAAAAGTGAAAATTAAAATTTGATTTAAACTAGAATTTTGACCCCGGAAATTTTGAAAGGGATTTCAATGGAATTAAACAAAGTTTTGGGAATTTGACTTGGTGGAAATGTTAGAAATGTTTTCAAAAGCATTTGTAAGAATGGAGTATATTTTGGGGAAATATTTTTGAATAGAAATTGTTTTGAGGTGAATTTTGGAAGTGGAAAGCATTGAACTCACTTCAGTCGCTGGAAAATAATCCTGATGATGCTGGCCACATCATCAGAATTCATTTTCGAGTTTCTAAAGTGATGGATTGCTTCCGTGGTGATTGGTTAAGATATTTGTTTATACTTGTTTATATACAAGTTGTTTTAATAAATTTAAAGGGGAAAATTGTTTTGGTAAAAGCAGATTGTTTTGGAATTTGGTATTTGATTTGGATATCAAATGGAAATGTGTTGATTTATATTTCAAATTGGTTTTGAAATAAATCCGGGTAAATTGAATTCGGGGAATCCTGTTTAAAATAAAAAGGTAAAATTTGGAAATCAACTATAACCTTGAAAGTAAAGTTGATTTAAGTGAGAAAGGAAGGATGGAAATTTTAATCCTAAAATTAAAATTAAATTTGGGTAAATGGAAGTAAATGAAGTTATTGAAGTGAATAGAAGTTGAATTTAACTTGGGATAAGTTAAATAAAATTGAGAATCTGAAATTGAATTAAATCTAAATGAATTGGAATTAAATGGAAGTTGAGATAACGGTGGAATGTAAATGCTTATGATTGTGCAAATGAATTCATATTCTTAAGTTATTAAGTGTTAAAATTTGACATTGTGATTATAAAAATGTGGATTGGTTTGAAATGAGCAATATAAACTTACAAGTAAATAAGTTGGAGAACTTGAGAATGAAAGATTTGATTTTAACTCAAGTAAAATGGAATTATAATCACAAATAAAAATGGTTAAGTGGAATGGTGAATTCGAACTTAATTTTAAATGGAATGCAAAGTAAGGTGAAACAATTATAAAATATAAAAGAGGTAAGTGAACTGAAGTTAGTAAATAAGTTGAACTTGGATATGGAGAATTAAGATTAAATTGAATTTGGTTTAACTTCGACTAAGATGGAATTAAGCTGAATATTAAAATTTCTGTTGTGTTATGAATAAGAATGAATGTAATTAAATTCTTATTTAAAGTAGTAAAGGAAATGGTTTAAATTCAGGTGGGCTAAATAAAATTTAGATAAACTTGAATAAATTCTGGAAAGGAATTAAATTGAAAATGCATATATAATTTAGTTAACCTTGAATTAAAATGGGATAAGAATTGAGTTTAATGGAAATTTAATTCAGTTGAGATGATGTCGAATGAAGTAAATGCTTACTCAATTAAATCTAAAATGATTGTTTGGGAATGAATTTTGTGTAAGCTAAATTAAATGGAAAGTATATGGTAATGAATAGAATTTTGATAGTTGGTCAAAATTTGAAAAGTAAAATAAAATTCAGTTTTGGGATGGAATTTAAGTTTGGTAATATGTAATACCCCAAAATTTTGTGAAAAATCATTTTTGTAAAATGATTTAATTTTGAAATATTTAGATTTAAATATGATGAAATTTCTGGAATAAATAGTGTGCAAGTATATGTGTGCACGTGCACACTGAAATGGCACAAGAAAGAACTCCAGATTTCTTGGATTTAAAACAAGAATTAAAGAGCAATACAAACATGATTTTGCAACATGGTTATTTGATTTCTGAGATTTTATGGGTCATCTTAGAAAATAAGAAAAGTAAGTTTTACTTTAGATCAGTAAACAAATTTATTTAAAACCCAGAAAAGAAAATAATATATATATATTTGTAAACTTGTATACATATAGGTGCATATGTTTCTGAATTTAAAAGAGGAATTAAAATAAGCCTAGATAAGATATGTATACAAATATACATTTTTAAATACTGAAAAGTACATATATATATATTAGCAAGTGAAACCATAACATTAAAATGACATGAAATGTGATACAAGTCAATATGCTTGTGTAGGCAAAAATAGCAAAGGGGATTTTCAGAAATAATTAAAATAAATAGAATAGTCACACTTTTGACATGACTAAGTGAGTGGCCATTTTCTGAAAAAGTAAAAGAAAGAAAATGCAGCCTTTAAATTGGTTAATATGGCCGGGGTAATATGAATGAAAAATGCATGATGCTAAGCCAGGACAGAAATGGAATTCTGTTTCAATAAAACCCTAGAGGAAAAATGCTTATAAATAGGCAGTTTAGCCAGTAGAATTATTTTACCCCGAGCTGCATAAAAATAAGAAAAGAAGAAGAAAATATTGAAAGGAAGGAGAAAACACTCAAACAAGAATTTTCTGGATTAATAAGAAGAAACATTTAGGTGAGTAATCTCACTGAGTTCATGGCATTAAGACCTGAGTTGAGGCAGCCACTTTTTATATTGCCATTTATGTATTTCTGGTTTTGATGTATATGATTTCATCAATGCTTTTTGGATGTTTTATTTTAAATCTGATATGATTTAATATGGATGATTTTGATGATCTTTGATTGGTTGAGACATTTGTCTTTGGATGAGTATCATACTGTTTTATTTATACTCATAAATGTTAAAGTTTAGGATCTTAAAAATTATATAGAGAATACTCTCAACTGTTATAGATCTATGGCATGGAAACCTTATAAAAATGATTGGAGCTGCATTATACTTGGTATAAGTGCTGAGGCTTGAAAAGAAAAATGTTAAGGGTGCAATAGAAATTTTCTAAGTGCTGAGCCCTTAATCAAAAAAAAAAACCCACAAGCTAAAATTATGATTGAACCAGATCTTGAATCTGAATCAATCATAAAGGCTTGCAGATCAGTATAACATGCCATGCCTCTTTTACAGTTGAAAATGTTCTTATATTTACTAAGATCAAGACATATTGACCCCATTTAGGAAATGACTGTCTGATTATTTCTGAGGGGAAATTATGCTAGAAGAAATTATGGATGTTTCCATGTTTGCAGTAACATGTTCACTTAGCATATTTGATGTTAGGATTTAAGACAATACACTAGTAAATAAACTAGGGAAGGGAAGGCCAAGATGACTGCTGGAATGCTTGTCATATTTGAAGTATGCAAGTTGGCACATGGTTTGTTTAAGCCCTGAGATCTTTGTGCAATGATGTGAATTAGTTCATTGCAATGTGTCCCAGTGATTCCTTAATAGCAGATGAGGCAGGGATTTAAATTGAATATTACAACCTGTAAATGAAGAAATAGGAATGTGGATATTTCTTAGGTTGAATGGTATGGAACCAAGATGATTCCAGTAAATGAAATTGATGCCAATAGATAATCATGTTTGCATGATTATGTATGCAAGTGAAGGAATGATAAGTGAATATATCATACCTGAATCAACTTAATTATACTATGTTAAAATATTTGATTGCAGAAATTTGCTTAAATAACAAGTTAGTACCCTTATATTCTCTATTGCTTAATATCATGAATGAATTGATGTTATTCATACCAGATCATAGATCTGACCCTTGTTTGCTCATGGCATCTGGGGTGTCTCATTTTAAAATGAGGCAGCCACTTATGTTCTTTCAGGTAACCCAGGCACTAAGTAAAAATGAAGTTATGGCTTTTATGGAGGAGTGAATGAACATGCTAGCTAGTCTCAATAAGAGTTTAAATTGATTATATCTACATGTATTCAGGAAAAATATTATGTTTCTAAGACTTCCAGTCATGTAATGAATTCTATTATGGTTAGATGAACTAGTTGTATCATGTTAAATATATTGTTATGCACTAAGGCTTAAAATCTCAAAGGAAAAATCTGACTGGGAAACAATGAAATGATTTTAATTATTGATATGAATGTTTGGAAGAGAAATATGCACATGTAGTTGAGCTACTGTTTTGTATAATTTATATTATGTATTAGTTAACCTTGAGACATAACAGAGCACTGAGTTTTAGAACTAAAATCTGGATTTAGCAAGAAGTAAACTTAAAGGATTTTATTTTCTTTTTACTGAAATGCTTTGTAAATAAATCTGAATTCATTTCTGAATTGAATTAGGAAAAGTAAAATGTTTTTCTAAAAGCTTCAGATAGAATGAAATGAAAGGTATCTCCCTTGTTTTTGAACTAGTGTATAGCATATACAAGACTCATGAGTTAACCAGCCTCAACTAAATGAAGTATTGGTTGATCATGATAGACTGTATCTTGAAAATATAGATGCATTTCAAAGCATAGTACATTTAGCAATTGTTTCACTCAGTTTTCTGGAAACTGGGCAAAGGTAATGACATGTACATAAATACCTGTGTACATGTTGATAAATTGGGCAAAAATATAAATTTAAATTCTTAAAACAGTTGTAGGAATGGGTTTTAAAAATAGTTATGTAAAAAGAATTGTTTTGTATGTTAGGTTATAGGCAAAATCAAATATATATGCACAATTATAGGTAGGTATCAGATTTCTAACCATACAGGAGAAAAATAAAAAGAAAAACCAAAAATTGTATTTGAACCGACCAGCATAGCACTCGAACTCGTGACCCTTCATGTATAAGTTAGGCGCGTTTCCATTACGCCTAGATGTTGCTTGTGTTCACTTAGGATCCACTTACTTTTATACTGAATTTGATATTATCCAGACTTTAACATAATCATCTATATTAAAAGCTTGTTTACCACTGATTATTACTTGATCATTTCTTAATCCTAATGACAGACTAAAGTACATGTTTCTAGTGGATATTATGGCCAAAAATCTGACTACAATAATTTATCTGAATTGCTAAAAATCTAAATCAAACAGAATGTTCTTGTACAAAAAAATGAAGTATACACTCTGAACTTAGATAAGAAGATCACATACATCTTCATATGTATGTGTATGTTATTAGATATACACTGGTATATTTATATTGGTAAGTTATTTTGATCCTGGATATATTTTGTTTATTGGAAAAAGAAAATGACCTTGGAAAAGATATTTGCAATGAATGATATATCTATATATCATCTCTTAGCAAAAAAAAAAAATCCTTATGAAATTAGGGTGGAAATAGGAGGGTCATTTCAGTTGGTATCAGAGCACTTGGTTGCATTGATTGTTAAGTATTATAGAAATGTATAATGTCTGTTTGTTTTGGATGAAATAATTTAGATAAGAAATTAGAAATTATAGAAGCACTCATAATATACTAATACCATTTACCCAGAATTTAGTTAGCAGAACATGGTAGGAAGAGGATCTCATCACAATGCAGGAACCAGTGCACCTCAAATGCTTGATATGCAAGAATTTGTGAGGGTTTTAAGAGATGGAATTGGGCATAGGCCTGAGAACCCACATGAAGAGCTTTCAAAACTACTGAAGACTTATTCCAATTTGGGAGGCAAGAGTTTTGAAGGAACAGAGAGTGTGATGGAAATTCAAGCATGGTTGAGAACACTTGATAGGATTTTCAATGACATGCAGTTGGATGACCAAAGAAAGAGGCAAGTAGCTTCTAGACAACTGAAAGGGGTAGCTTTAAGCTGGTGGGAGGTGATCATAGCTGGAAGAAATGAAAATGAAATCACTTGGAATCAGTTCAAGGAGATGTTGGAGGCAAGATTTGTACCAGCATCAGCCAAGACCATTTTGCTTGAAGAATTTATCAAACTTAGGCAGGGAACTTTGAATGTCACTGAATACACTCAAAAGTTTGAGGGGCTATCTAATTATGGAGCAATGCTAGTGGCAGATGAAGCATCCAAGAATGATAGGTATATAAAAGGGCTGAACCCAGGACTTAGCAGAGCTATGCTACCATATGCAGATAGAACATTTGATCAAGTAATTGATCTGGCTTTGAAACTGGAACAACATGACAAAGAAAGAGAGAAATATAGGAATTTTAAGAGCAACAACAAGAAGGATAAGGGAAGATATCACCCTTATGATAAAAAGAAGGAGGAGGCAGACAACAGGAAGAGTAAAGATACTAAAGCCAATGATACTAAGAAGAAATTGGTTTGCCATCATTGTGGAAAAGAAGGACACATCAAACCAAGGTGCCCAGAGTTAAAAGGAGGAGCCTTCAAATGCTACCTATGTGGGAAAGAGGGGCATATGAAGAGGAACTGTCCTGAGAATAAACAGCAAGGGAAATTGGCAACTTTGGAAGGAAAAGGCAAATCTGCAGTGAAAATTGATGCTGAAAATCATGGCCAAGTGGAAGGTACATTACTCATTTGTGCCATACCCATACCAGTAGTATATGATACTGGAGCAACACACTCTTTGATTTCCTATGAATTAGTTAAAGTGTTAAAATTAAACTGCAAATTGGTTGAAACCCCATTGCTTGTACAAAGTCCCCTAGGGAGTTCTAGTGTTTTGAACATGAATTGTGTGGATGTGGAGTTAAACATAGGAGGAAATATTTTTATTTCCAATTTATATGTTTTAAATTACCCAAATATAGGAGTTATATTGGGGGTAGATTGGTTAAGGCAATTTAAAGCCATAATTAATTTAGACTCATCCACCATATCATTGCAAGATTCTAGAGGCCAGAGAATCACAGTTCTATGTGAAATAGCTAAGGAAGGGAAATTGTATCATTTAGTTGACTTAGAAAAAGATCTGAGTGAACTAACCATTGAAGAAATTCCCATAGTTAATGAATACTTGGATGTGTTTGGGGAAGTTAAGGGTGTTCCACACCACAGACCAGTTGAGTTCCAAATTAATCTCATTCCAGGAGCAAGTCCAATAATCAAGAAACCTTATAGAATGGGGCCAAGTGAACTGAAAGAATTGAAAAATCAGTTGGAAGAATTAGAAGGCAAGGGATTTATAAGGCCAAGCAATTCTTGCTGGGGTTCTCCAGTAGTGTTTGTAAGAAAACATGATGGTACCTTGAGAATGTGCATAGATTACAGAGAACTAAATAAAGTAACCATCAAGAATAAATACCCATTGCCTAGAATAGATGATCTCTTTGACCAACTCAGTGAAGCTAAAATATTTTCTAGGCTAGACTTAGCATCAGGATTCCATCAAATGAAGGTTGAAGACTCAAGTGTTAAGTATACTGCATTTAACACAAGATATGGCTTATATGAATTTTTGGTCATGCCATTTGGTTTGACAAATGCTCCTTCATATTTTGTTGATTTGATGAATAGAATATTTAGAGATTATCTAGACAAGTTTGTACTGATTTTTATTGATGACATTTTGATTTATTCTAAGACAGTGGAAGAGCATAAAAATCATTTGCATTTAGTTTTGTCAAGACTAAGGGAAAATGATTTAAAGGCAAAATTTTCAAAATGTGCATTTTGGAAAGAAGAAGTGCATTTCCTTGGGCATGTCATCTCTGCCAAAGGAATATCAGTAAACCCTAACAAAGTAGTGGCAATCCAAGCATGGAAAAGGCCTAGCACCATCAGTGAGATTAGATCATTTATGGGGATGGCAGGATATTATAGGAGATTCATAAAAGATTTCTCAAAAATATCATCACCACTTACCAATTTAACTAGAAAGAACCAAGCCTTTGTATGGACAGAAAAATGTGAGCAAGCTTTTATCAAAATAAAAGAAGCCCTGATTGATGCACCAGTATTGAGAGTGCCAGAAGGAAATGAAAATTTGGTTGTGTACACTGATGCAAGTGGCTCTGGGTTAGGGGCTGTGTTGATGCAGCAAGACCAGGTGGTAGCCTATGCATCTAGGCAATTAAAGCCACATGAAACCAGGTATGCAACCCATGATCTTGAACTAGCAGCAGTTGTGTATGCTTTGAAACTTTGGAGACATTATTTGTTAGGTGCCAAATTCATTTTGTACACTGATCATAAGGCACTGAAATATTTATTCTCACAAAAAGATTTGAACATGAGGCAACATAGATGGGTAGAGTTCCTAGCTGCCTATGACCTAGATATACTGTATACACCAGGCAAGGCAAATAAAGTTGCAGATGCCTTGAGTAGACAACATGCCAAGGTAGCCATGTTGATGATGGAAGAGTTTAGGGATTTGTCTATACTTACTGATTTGGAAATTGAGGAAAACAGTGAGGAACAAATGATGCCTATTGAAGAAGGTAAAGGTAAAGGAAAATTAAGTATGATATCTCTGCAATCAGATTTACTTCTTAAGATTGGACAAATGCAGGAACAAGACTTAAACATGATGGAAAAGAAAATGCTCATATCAAAAGGGGAGGAAGTAATAAATTATCAAATTGATAAAAATGGTTATTTAAGGAATAAAAATAGGATATGTGTTCCAGAAAATATAGAATTGAAAGAGGAAATATTAAATGAGTACCATAGGAGTAAGTACTCCATACACCCAGGTAGCACCAAGATGTATCAAAATTTGAAAAGAAATCTTTGGTGGAAGGGGATGAAGTCAGATGTGGCCAGATATGTTGCAAGGTGCATGACTTGCCAACAAGTCAAGGCAGAGACACAAAGGCCATCAGGACTATTGCAACCCCTTAGTATACCACAGTGGAAGTGGGAGGATATATCTATGGATTTCATAGATGGTCTTCCTAGATCTAAGAAGGGAAACACAAGTATATGGGTAATAGTGGATAGGCTAACTAAGGTAGCACATTTTATCCCAGTTAAAACAGAAAGAAATGCTCCAAAATTGGCTCAAATATTCATGAAAGAGGTAGTAAGGTTGCATGGCATACCCAAAACCATTGTGAGTGATAGGGATACCATCTTCACCTCAAGATTTTGGAAAAGTTTTCAAGAGGCTATGGGGAGTGAATTGTGCTTAAGCACTGCCTACCATCCACAATCAGATGGTCAAACTGAGGTGGTGAACAAAGTCTTAGAGGATTTGTTGAGAGCATGTACACTGGACTTTGGAGGCAACTGGGAAGACCACCTCCATCTAGCTGAATTCACCTACAATAACAGTTACCAAAGCACCATAGGGATGGCACCATTTGAAGCCTTATATGGCAAGCCATGTTTATCACCTATATGCTGGGTAGAGGCTGGAGAAAGGGCTATTCTTGGACCTGAATATGTTAAAGAAACCACAGAGAAAATTGGGTTAATAAGAAAAAGAATAGCAGCAGCTCAAGATAGGCAAAAGAAATTTGCAGATAGGAAGAGAAAGCAAGTGGAATATGAAGTGGGAGACTTTGTTTTCATCAAGATTTCACCTATGAAGAAAGTCATGAGATTTGGCAAGCAAGGTAAGCTTACACCAAGGTATGTTGGACCCTATAAAATTCTGGAAAGAATTGGTTCATTGGCTTACAAATTAGAACTACCAGAGGAGATGAAAGCAATGCATAATGTTTTTCATGTGTCCCAACTTAGAAAATGGGTACATGATAAGGAAGACATTTTGGAAAAGCCTACCAAAATTCAAATAAATCCTGACTTGGTTTATGAAAAAGAACCAGTGGGGATTATAGCCAAGGAAGAAAAGAAATTAAGGAGCAAAACCTTGAAACTAGTTAAGATCCAGTGGAGTAGTGATCCTAATGACTGCACATGGGAGTTAGAGGATAAGATTAGAATGGATTATCCTAAGCTTTTTGCAAATTAAAAGGTAATTTTTTTTTTCTTCTGGAAAAATTATTTGTTATGCATGGTTGATATGGTTGAATTTGTTTGCTTATGCATATATTTGATAAGTTTTCAGAAAAGAAAAATGATGCTTACTAAATGTTAGAAAAATTGTGAGGACACAATTCCTAAAAGGAGGGGTGAATGTAATACCCCAAAATTTTGTGAAAAATCATTTTTGTAAAATGATTTAATTTTGAAATATTTAGATTTAAATATGGTGAAATTTCTGGAATAAATAGTGTGCAAGTATATGTGTGCACGTGCACACTGAAATGGCACAAGAAAGAACTCCAGATTTCTTGGATTTAAAACAAGAATTAAAGAGCAATACAAACATGATTTTGCAACATGGTTATTTGATTTCTGAGATTTTATGGGTCATCTTAGAAAATAAGAAAAGTAAGTTTTACTTTAGATCAGTAAACAAATTTATTTAAAACCCAGAAAAGAAAATAATATATATATATTTGTAAACTTGTATACATATAGGTGCATATGTTTCTGAATTTAAAAGAGGAATTAAAATAAGCCTAGATAAGATATGTATACAAATATACATTTTTAAATACTGAAAAGTACATATATATATATTAGCAAGTGAAACCATAACATTAAAATGACATGAAATGTGATACAAGTCAATATGCTTGTGTAGGCAAAAATAGCAAAGGGGATTTTCAGAAATAATTAAAATAAATAGAATAGTCACACTTTTGACATGACTAAGTGAGTGGCCATTTTCTGAAAAAGTAAAAGAAAGAAAATGCAGCCTTTAAATTGGTTAATATGGCCGGGGTAATATGAATGAAAAATGCATGATGCTAAGCCAGGACAGAAATGGAATTCTGTTTCAATAAAACCCTAGAGGAAAAATGCTTATAAATAGGCAGTTTAGCCAGTAGAATTATTTTACCCCGAGCTGCATAAAAATAAGAAAAGAAGAAGAAAATATTGAAAGGAAGGAGAAAACACTCAAACAAGAATTTTCTGGATTAATAAGAAGAAACATTTAGGTGAGTAATCTCACTGAGTTCATGGCATTAAGACCTGAGTTGAGGCAGCCACTTTTTATATTGCCATTTATGTATTTCTGGTTTTGATGTATATGATTTCATCAATGCTTTTTGGATGTTTTATTTTAAATCTGATATGATTTAATATGGATGATTTTGATGATCTTTGATTGGTTGAGACATTTGTCTTTGGATGAGTATCATACTGTTTTATTTATACTCATAAATGTTAAAGTTTAGGATCTTAAAAATTATATAGAGAATACTCTCAACTGTTATAGATCTATGGCATGGAAACCTTATAAAAATGATTGGAGCTGCATTATACTTGGTATAAGTGCTGAGGCTTGAAAAGAAAAATGTTAAGGGTGCAATAGAAATTTTCTAAGTGCTGAGCCCTTAATCAAAAAAAAAACCCACAAGCTAAAATTATGATTGAACCAGATCTTGAATCTGAATCAATCATAAAGGCTTGCAGATCAGTATAACATGCCATGCCTCTTTTACAGTTGAAAATGTTCTTATATTTACTAAGATCAAGACATATTGACCCCATTTAGGAAATGACTGTCTGATTATTTCTGAGGGGAAATTATGCTAGAAGAAATTATGGATGTTTCCATGTTTGCAGTAACATGTTCACTTAGCATATTTGATGTTAGGATTTAAGACAATACACTAGTAAATAAACTAGGGAAGGGAAGGCCAAGATGACTGCTGGAATGCTTGTCATATTTGAAGTATGCAAGTTGGCACATGGTTTGTTTAAGCCCTGAGATCTTTGTGCAATGATGTGAATTAGTTCATTGCAATGTGTCCCAGTGATTCCTTAATAGCAGATGAGGCAGGGATTTAAATTGAATATTACAACCTGTAAATGAAGAAATAGGAATGTGGATATTTCTTAGGTTGAATGGTATGGAACCAAGATGATTCCAGTAAATGAAATTGATGCCAATAGATAATCATGTTTGCATGATTATGTATGCAAGTGAAGGAATGATAAGTGAATATATCATACCTGAATCAACTTAATTATACTATGTTAAAATATTTGATTGCAGAAATTTGCTTAAATAACAAGTTAGTACCCTTATATTCTCTATTGCTTAATATCATGAATGAATTGATGTTATTCATACCAGATCATAGATCTGACCCTTGTTTGCTCATGGCATCTGGGGTGTCTCATTTTAAAATGAGGCAGCCACTTATGTTCTTTCAGGTAACCCAGGCACTAAGTAAAAATGAAGTTATGGCTTTTATGGAGGAGTGAATGAACATGCTAGCTAGTCTCAATAAGAGTTTAAATTTATTATATCTGCATGTATTCAGGAAAAATATTATGTTTCTAAGACTTCCAGTCATGTAATGAATTCTATTATGGTTAGATGAACTAGTTGTATCATGTTAAATATATTGTTATGCACTAAGGCTTAAAATCTCAAAGGAAAAATCTGACTGGGAAACAATGAAATGATTTTAATTATTGATATGAATGTTTGGAAGAGAAATATGCACATGTAGTTGAGCTACTGTTTTGTATAATTTATATTATGTATTAGTTAACCTTGAGACATAACAGAGCACTGAGTTTTAGAACTAAAATCTGGATTTAGCAAGAAGTAAACTTAAAGGATTTTATTTTCTTTTTACTGAAATGCTTTGTAAATAAATCTGAATTCATTTCTGAATTGAATTAGGAAAAGTAAAATGTTTTTCTAAAAGCTTCAGATAGAATGAAATGAAAGGTATCTCCCTTGTTTTTGAACTAGTGTATAGCATATACAAGACTCATGAGTTAACCAGCCTCAACTAAATGAAGTATTGGTTGATCATGATAGACTGTATCTTGAAAATATAGATGCATTTCAAAGCATAGTACATTTAGCAATTGTTTCACTCAGTTTTCTGGAAACTGGGCAAAGGTAATGACATGTACATAAATACCTGTGTACATGTTGATAAATTGGGCAAAAATATAAATTTAAATTCTTAAAAACAGTTGTAGGAATGGGTTTTAAAAATAGTTATGTAAAAAGAATTGTTTTGTATGTTAGGTTATAGGCAAAATCAAATATATATGCACAATTATAGGTAGGTATCAGATTTCTAACCATACAGGAGAAAAATAAAAAGAAAAACCAAAAATTGTGTTTGAACCGACCAGCATAGCACTCAAACTCGTGACCCTTCATGTATAAGTTAGGCGCGTTTCCATTACGCCTAGATGTTGCTTGTGTTCACTTAGGATCCACTTACTTTTATACTGAATTTGATATTATCCAGACTTTAACATAATCATCTATATTAAAAGCTTGTTTACCACTGATTATTACTTGATCATTTCTTAATCCTAATGACAGACTAAAGTACATGTTTCTAGTGGATATTATGGCCAAAAATCTGACTACAATGATTTATCTGAATTGCTAAAAATCTAAATCAAACAGAATGTTCTTGTACAAAAAAATGAAGTATACACTCTGAACTTAGATAAGAAGATCACATACATCTTCATATGTATGTGTATGTTATTAGATATACACTGCTATATTTATATTGGTAAGTTATTTTGATCCTGGATATATTTTGTTTATTGGAAAAAGAAAATGACCTTGGAAAAGATATTTGCAATGAATGATATATCTATATATCATCTCTTAGCAAAAAAAAAAATCCTTATGAAATTAGGGTGGAAATAGGAGGGTCATTTCATAATAAATGTTGGAAGTGAGAATGAATAATGTAATTAGCTTATAATAGTGATGGTTTGAATTGTAAAGGAAATTCAAACGAGTGAAATAATTTAAATGGTCTCCTTGTTAATAAATAAACTCGTACATGGATTGGATAAGTAAACAAAGAGCATTTAAGTTGTAAATGAATTGGAAATTGATTTAATAGGAATCAAATGGGAATCAAATAAAATTGATATAAGAAGATGATAAAACTATTGTGAAAGAACTTAAGCGAACTGAATTAAAATTGTGGTCGAGCTTTATAATGTGGTCTTGAATGAAATTTGTTAGCAACTAAAATGGAAATGTTTGGGTAATTGTATTAATTAATTATTGAGATGTTATAATTTGAACTAAAATGTTAATCTTGAAGTGAGAATAAGAAATTGAATTAAAGATAGCGATTGAATAAGCATGCTTGGATTGTGAACCATGCGAAATGGAATAAAATGAATATGAATCTAAATTGTAATTTATTTTAAATGGTTATAAGCCTAAGTGGCAATTATTTTTGTTGAAGGACATGAAATTAGCATGTATTCGAAATTAAATTGTTTAACAAGCAATGGAATGAGTTTTGCATAAGTTAAACTGGATTGAAATCTAATTTGAAGAATTAGTATATGAATTCAAGTGAATTGGTTAAGAATAGCAAATGGAATTGATTTTGGGATCAATTGGAATAAATTGCCGTTTAATAAATAATGTTTGCATATGAATGGAAATGGATTATAAAAGAAATGCAAATACTTCAAATTAAAATAAGAATTGGTTGGTGAATCAATTTGGAATTGAAAAAGAAAAGATCGACGTTGTAAAGCACATGTTAACCATATGGTAAATAAAAATGAATTGGAAAGGATAAATTTAGATTGTATGTAGTGAACTTGAATTTAAAGCATTCAAGCGAGAAAAAAAAAATGAAGTTAGATTTGAATAAGAAATTTGGAAGGTAGTTTGATCTTTAAATTGTTGGTAAATATGGTTAACATTGTAAAATGATGGAGTTTGTTGGTTTGGTTATGAAATGGATATGTTTAGCTTGCATTTATATTGGAAATGCTAATGAAATGTTCTTATCTTTAAAATTTGATGAGTTGTTGAGTTTAGTACAGGTGCGGGAGGCGTTCGAGAGAGTTGGAGCGCGTATATGCGAGATATTAGCCGCTTGCTTTTAAAAAAAATTTGTTAAAAGGTACGCCTACGCAAATATAATTGGGAAAATGATATATATATTGTGATATATTTTGGTTTCCGGCCATGTCAGCCGATGTATATATATTTGTGTATCCTGCGATATCGCAGAAGCTCCTCCGTACAAAGGAGACTCCGTCAAAATTTTCCAGAAATTTTGGGAGTTAGAAAATTTTTGGGGTTTTTGGGAAAATCTATTAATAAGTAAAGTTATTTCTGAAAGCAAATGTTAAAATACAGGCTTTAGAGTAGATAAAGAAAATGGGTTTGAAATGGAGTTGAAACTTTTTGGGAAGTGGATATATGTTTTTAACTAAGCCAATTGGATAAGTAAATGGATTGGAGAGTATTTTCTACCTTAGCAAATTTCGGGGACGAAATTTTTATAAGGGGGGAGGAATGTAACATCCCAGATTTTGGCTGCTAGATTTTTGGACATTTAATTCGTTTTAAATGTTTAATGTGGATTCTTAATTGATGTTGGAATGAATGGATTCGGGTTCATTCAATAAAATAAGCTATAATTTTTAGTTATAGCAATCCTGGTTGAATTTGAATAATGTGGAAATAATAAATTAAATATTCGGAATTGAGATAAGGATAAATCTGAATGGAAATAGTGGTAAAAATGGTGTTTAAATGTATTTTTAAGTTCAATTGGTTATAAATAATATTGTTGGAATTTTAGAAGAATTTTAAAGTCGATAAATTATTATTTGGGATTTTATATTAATTTAAAAATGAATTTAATATTATTAAATTGCAAATTAATCAGATTTTAGTCCGGAATGAGCCAGGATGATTCTTAATGTGTTTATAAATTTTATATGATTTATTGTTAAGTTATTAAAATTTTAAAAGTGAAAATTTTAAGCGTTTCTGATAATTTCAGAAAATCGCCTGATTTAATAGACGAGTTAAATAGCCTTCCGGGGCGCAGTCTCGGAATTCGACGAAACCAGTTCCATTGGATCCGTAATAGTTAGTTATTATCGGATTTCAATTTTCGTAGCGATTGGAGTTGTTGCTTGACCGTGGTAGCTCGAAACGCATCGAAATCGATTTAACCGATTTAATTTTAAATTGATCGTTTAATTCCGTATCTCGTGCATACGATCAAATTAGCTTACGAAACCTGTCCCATTGTGTCCGGAATGTGGAAAAACCCTAGGATCGCTTGTCGGATCGCGTAGTTTGGAGTTCGTTTGCTTAGACTGTTAAATCAAGAATTTTATTAATAAAATAATATTATATTATATTATATATATATATTCACTATCGTTCAAACCCTAATACATTTGCCGGCCGCCACATTCATTTTCAATGGCCGAAATGCTTCGATTTTCATCACAATTTTTCTCCTAATCTAAACACTTTCGTCAAGAATCTCCAACTGGAAAATCGTAGAGAGCGAGGAGAACTTCGAATCCAACGGTTGCGATCAATTTATACGCATCATGGGGGAAGCGGTTGCTCTACGTGCGTGGTAGGTTGGAGGGGTTGCTGGGGGACCGTGGGTTGACCGAGTTAGTCGACGTTGGGTGTAGGAGTGCGGCGCTGGTAGGCCATTCGTTTGGCGAAGCTCGATCGGTATAACGATCGACGAGGCGGAGGCGATTTCAAAACCCTAGATGCGGTGATGGGTTCGACTTGTGTTGCCTGGAATGATCACGCAAGCGGGAAGGAAAAGCTTGTGGCCTTGATCTCTACTCTAGAACGTGCGGCCCAGATTGTAGATAAAATAAATTTCGTTATTAATTTATATACAAAACTTTAAATTTTAATAACGAGTTCATACGTTATCAGATTGAGGTGATTTTGGATGCGTTGGAATCGCAGGAAAGGATTCGACGTGATGGCGCAGATCCAGAGTCATTCCGGGCAAGTAGGAATTTGGGTTAAATCGGACATCGTCCGGTTTAATTTAAATTTCGAACGCTCGCCGAAACCCAAAGTGAGTTTTTCTCACTCACATCTGGATGCTAGTCATTTTAAATAATTGATATTTAAATATCTGTGTGATTGGCTGAATATAATTGTTATTATCAGTCTGGAGTGATATTTATATATGTGATGTGCTAATATTTGTGATGCAGGGAGAAACAGGTTGGAGGGATCCAACTGGGTTCCTCACAATGTAATAATTAATTTATAGTTGATAATGATGCCTGTTTATGTGTTGTGTTTGATAAATCTGACATTAAATTGTACTGTGATATTGTGGATAAATGGTAAATCCAAAATTAAATTATAAATGAATAAATTGGGGTTTTAAAAGAAATTTAAGAAATTGTTAAATAAAGAATTTAAAGGAATATAAAAGTTGGATTCTATTTTGGAATGGAAAATATAAATTGGTAAATTGGGATTTTAAATATTGGGGAAAATTTATCAATCGTTAAATGTGAAATATAATTTTCTGGAAATGAATTCTATGAAATTATAAATTGAGTAAAATAACAGTGGTTTATTTTAATAATGAATAGTGATATCCAGAAAAGTAAAATATGTTCAAATGAAGCTTCCGAATATAAATGTACAATTTTAAGTGTTAATAGAATATTTTAAAATACCGTTTTCTCTATTGGGATTTTATTTAAGTAAATGGGAAATCTGGCTTTCATTGAAGAATTCACCAAAATGTTTTATTAAAAATGTTTTAAAACTATATTTTAAAAAATTTGATTTCCGGATATGGGAAATTGGGTGTGAACTTCGGATGAAGTCATAGTTAAATATGGGATTTGAAATTTATGTTGAAATCATAAATTGACTTGAAATAAATCAGTGGATTTATATGAAAGAGTACTTTGGAATGTTTAGAAACGGGAAAGTGTTTCCCTGGGAAAACCAAGTAAATGTTTATAAAAAGATTTTATTTAACTAAGGTTAAGTTTTAAATCGTTTTAAAAGTATTTTTAAGAAATCGTTATTTTTAAAGAAATGAATTAATAATTTTTAATACTGTAATAATTTGGGAGTATATTAGCAATTATTTTTACAAATGGATTTATTTAAAAGTTGGTTTTAGCTTAAGTTGTTAAAATTAGCATTTTTCTTCTTATAACGCTATTTTGAATTTAGTTAAACTAAACCCTTATCTTTAAATCAAAGTTTATGTGTTAATAACTAGTTTTCTTCACATATTTTAAATTTATATTTTGAGTAAATAAATAGAAGTAATTTTCATATTTTATAGTATATTTCAGTATAAAGTATTTTAACTGTTTTAAATGTAAATTGTTTTATACTTGGTTATTCCCGATGGGAATAAAGGATAAAAGATTTACCTTGTAAAGGAAGAGTGGAAAATTGTTTCAAATGAGTTTTGAAAATGTGAAAATATATCTTTGAAAGATATTAGAAGAAAATAAATAATATGGAGATTATTTATTGTGTGATGGATGTGTATGGATGTTTGTGAACATTAATTGATAGTTAAATCACCGACTATCAATATTGGCCAAATGCGCTGATCGTTTCGAAGAGACCGGGATCGAGTTTCCGTATACCGGGATTCTAGGTCTGGAGACTCGAAAACCACTTCGATTCGGTTTGTACGTTTCGTGTAACGTGTTCGGAGTCGAAGATGGAGCAGTGAAGTGCAAGGGCTAGTCGCTACTAATCCTGAGGATATTTCCAAAATGGGTGTAGTAGGAATAGTGCCTTCGGTTCCGTTCAAACCCAGGACGGACTTGTATGGACGAATGCTTGCGAAACATCGTCAGCGGACGATGGGCATTCTAAGGGATATGTTCTCTAAAAGGTATCGTTTAGCCTCGAACCTCATCAACCGGGAATGACTGAAAATCAGGGGTTATGCAGCAAGGCTTCGTGGGTAGCTCCCACTGGAGGGTAAGGTCATCCCTGTCTAGATGTCCCTTTTTATTTCGGCTTAGTGGTGCGGTTGCTGATCCCAACCGTGGGGTGATTTTATTCGGGATCATCCAGTAAGGGATGGTTCCGGCCTTGTGTTGCAGAGGAGCGGGCGTACTCCTCGGTACTGTGATCTAGGCCACGTACTGTGACAGGTGGTACCCCAGTGCCTAGTCATTCGTTGGAAATCCATTCTCCCTACGTGCCTGTACGGTTTTGATTGTGCCCAACTATTGTTGAAATGTGAGATGCAAGCATTTCAGCTAGATTCTATTTTACTTTCTATAGACACTATTATAATATCGGAGAATTTTAATATAAAAGTGTTTTAGCTATCGTAAGGTAAAAACCCGACATGTTTATTTGTGGCGTGGTCTTACGAGATGCTTTTGTTTTCAAAGGATTTTTGAACTTTAATAATCAGTTTGGATGTATTTATGATGCGCTGGTATTCCAGACTGACTCGGGTGTTATTTTATTATAATGCTCGGGTCAGACCGAGTATATTTCAGGATAGGTTGCTATGGAGCTCAGGAGGGGAGCTGGAGTCCGAGACGTATTTTCTCGTACTTGTATTATTCCGCTGCCGTGATTGTTGAGATTGTTTGACTGGTTATGATTGGTTGTATTGATATACTCTGATGATGATGTATTGTGTATAAACAGATATAGTTTCATTTTGTGTAAAGATCTGTTCTATATATTATATTTTTTCCGCTGCGACTGTGAGGTTCTGATTTTGTTTAGTTTTTTTTTCTTCTTCTATCTACTTTCTTATTCTTCTACAATCTGTCTTTCCGGCATTTGATCGTCGGCATATTATACTGTTGAGTATTTTGTGTCGATTTTCGAGGGTCGTGAAGGGCGGGTCGTCACAATTATACATGTATTTTCTTTGAAAAATGTTGATGCTATGTTCATTTATCATTCATAAGTTTATATGCATGTATTTGTTTAAAATAAAATAAAATGCTATATTCATTTATCTTTATTCATTTTATATTGATGTATTTGATTTTGAAAAATCATATTGGTTTTTTTATTTATCATTTTTTATTTTATATGTATGTATTTGTTTTTGAAAATTCATAATGTTATATTCATCTATAATTCAACATTTTACATGTATGTGTTTGTCTTCGAAAAATGATAACGTTATGTTCATCTGTCATTCATAAGTTTATATGCATGTATTTGTTTAAAATAAAATAAAATGCTATATTCATTTATCTTTATTCATTTTGTATATATGTATTTGTTTTTTAAAAATATAATGCAATACTCATATATTATTCTTCATTATATGTACATGTTTTTATTGGTTATGCATGCTGTTTTGAAATAAATCAAAATTTTAGTTTGCAACTTCATTTTCAATTTTACTTAAGAGCATGTGACAACAAACAATGAACTTGCATACCTTATTATCATCAACATTGGTATGGTCCAAATCCTTCAGTTTCAATAAATCCCACTTTATCATTCTTGGGATTTTGGTTTAAAGATCTTGTTTTTCTTCAATCGCTTGAGTTCGTTCAAAGAACCAATACTACAAGAAAAAGATAAACATATTTATATTTTTTAATAAATATTAATTTCAAGTTACTTATTTTCAGTTACAAATAAGAAAGCATACCATCAACACCATAGTACAACCTGGTGTATTTATTGGTTCAGCACAACGGTTCTCAACATTTTTCAAAACATTTTGACATATCGCTCATGGCCATGATATCGAATGCAATTTTTTTAAATTTAGCAGGTTCGGCAAAAAAACCCCACCGCATGTAACTCTTATTATTTGGAAATAAAAAAAGTTATAACCAACAATAGTAATAACAACTTAACCAAATCTATATTTCCGTTTTCTTCATCTATCAAGGTCTTCAATCTTTTTGTTACTGTCTTTTTGCTGATTATCTCCTCCTTTTGAAAATTGGCACTCAAAAAATCTAAGAAAGTTTCCATTGCAATTGCTTTATTAGAAGCTGGTATTGGAAACAAGTCTTCTCCAGCTAAAGGCATTCCAAATATTAGACCTATTTCTTCAGGAGTAATTTTCAGCAGTTTATTTCCAACTCTAAATTTTTTTTTACTTTTTTATCAAAAGAAGTAACGATTTCGTCCAAATTGCTTGCACTTTTCCGTAAATCTTGACGTGTTATGCAATCTCATAGAAAAATATTAAAGAAACTTTTGAAGGTTGTTTTTTCAAAATAAGATGTTGCTTCAGGTGTCAGAATGTTTTTCTCCTTAATTGTTGTCATTACTTTGAATATTGCATCTAAATTGCATCTATAAGTTCCACTGTATTGATGCTTAATTTTCTTTTTTAGCTCTCTTTTGAATTTCATACTTTTCAACATCATCAGAATCATACATTTCTTCATTCAGCTCTTCCAAAGCAGTTCTTTCTTCATCAGAAGTTACTATAGTTTCAGTTTGATCTTCTGAACTTTTACTTGACATGAGATCTTTTTGACAAAGCTGCGTATCCTCTTCTGTTGGTTCGGTCTGATCCTATATTTATGACAATCACATAATCAAATGGTAGTTAGAAATAATAACAAGTCTAATAATAACAAGTCTAAGAAAAAAATACGTACTATATAGAAATTTCAATAAAAAGATATTTTTCTTTATCTTTTTAATTGTTTTATCTTTTTTAAAAAGTTGTTTTATATTTCAATGCAATGCCATGAAAAATGCTGTGGTACGTGATAAAAGTTTTGGGCTTTTCATTTACATACTTGAACACTTTATGCTTAGCAATAAAAAATTGACTTATAAGTAGGATTTGCTGCTAATAAAAAAGAAATGGTTCCCATAGGAAAAGTAAGATCAAAACATAATCAGTTTAGAAACTATGAGAGAGAAAATAAAAGCATGCTTCTTTCGGAATTGAAGTTCCTCTTCGCATTTTGGTTTTTCTTGTTGCAAGTGTTCTTAAAAGAGAAAAGCGCTAAACTTTTTATAGAAGTGCATGGTCTAAATGACGTAGGTACATATGACTAACCTGACTTTGTTTGTTTTCCCTTCAAAAGTGTGTATTGTCATTAAGCAGGATGTAGAAACTAGACAATGAGTAAAATGAAAATTAATTTCCTAAATACAGCGATGTAGAAACTAGGAAACATGATTTTCATATTAACTCGTGTAATTAGGTATATAACAAAACATGATGCAAATTACATTGTGCCATGGATGAGCCTTTATTTGAGGAAATTTGAACTTGGTATAGTTTAGGTTCATGCACTTGACCTCTTCTCTCATTGGTGTTCCAGAAACTCTTAATCCATCATACAGTTGTATTGACATTGTTTAACGCTATACCATCTTTTAAACATACACCATGGACTGAAAAAATTATTTAGTTATCATTCCCTTAATTATTTCAACGATTGATCAACTCTACTCTCACCAGGGAACACAGGCTACATGAGAAAAAGAAATTGAATTTTCGGAAATGAGAAAGGTATAATGAATTACAGTTATATAAAATCACAAAGACTTCATCGTAAACAACCTGGCAAAGTAATAACTCGGTCATCGCACAACCTGTGGACCATAATAAATGATAGTGGTATACTCGGTAGCCCTAAATATGAGTTTCGAAGCACGATAATATCTTAAGCAAATATAAGAGATGTTTGGTTCTCCTTTCACCTGATAATGTAACAAATATCATAGCAATTCATACTTAGTTCAATGGTTTTATACATATGCTTAAGGTTGATGAAGATCACTAGAACTTTTGCACTACCAAATCACACAGTTGAAGCTGATGAGTATGTGGATTTACCTGAAATAGGAAAAACATGTTACAAAACAGAAAGAGAAATAATTTACACTGAGAAATTATTATTATTATTTCTGATGGATTCTAAAATTTTAATTTTCTTTTTCTTTATGGTTTACGATTATATTCCTTTTATACTTCACATTGTATCAATTAGCACCATAAGATTATGTCGTGTAATTACAATTTTTATTGCTAGTTAATTAGTCATAAAATTTTAATAATACCATGGAGATTGTAGAAATAGCATCTAAAAAAAAGATTTCTTTTGTGGAGAACTTGACCACATAGTGCCAAAGAAATACATCAATAATAAACCTAAATACACCACTTAAACACAGTATGCACCATAATTTGTTATAATCTTTTCTCCAAATCACTAATAGTAACAATAACAATAATAACAAATAATAATAATGCATATATGATAATTAGGAAGAATGAAAGGACTCTCTATAACTCATGCAACTTCAAAAAATGATTGCAAAAATACATATACACAGAAATGAGAACCAACATGGGATTGTTTATAAACTAGACTCACCAGTAAATTTTGATGTTTAATGTCTTGATGCCAAATACCTATGAATAAGCATGAGATATGCATATTTGATACAATGGTTTTGTTAAAATATACATTCGTCTACACCAATGTTGACCTGAAAACTTGCCATTCAACTCACTTAGTCACAATACTGCATTTGCTAGAATATACATTATCAATGTGCTAGAATTTCTGCTAACATTGTGTTGGGGAAAATCCCTTCAGATGATCAGCCTAGGGGAATAAAAAACCCAACGCATTGGAAAACAACTGAATCGTGATTATAGTGAGATGGAACAAACAAAAGATGAACACCAGAACAGACAGTCACATATCTATGCAATGCAGAAAAATAAATAACAGTAGTATTTATAGTGGTTCCACTACCGCAAGGCAGTGTACGTCCACTTGGGGAGAGGAGATTTTATTAATCACTGAAAGATTAGAGTTACAAGATTGATTCACTTTTGGAGGCTATACATAAGAAGAATTAATAATGCAGACAAAATTTTGCAGAGTTTCAGCTCTCTAGAATGGCTATGAAATTGGCTGAAATTAGCTCTCAATTTCGGCTAGTTGTCCAGAAGTTCCCCTATTTATTGAGTGAAGATATGAGGAGGGGTAGCTGCTATATAGCAGCCCTGGGATTTGGTTCGGCGTCAATCTGGTCCGGCATGCATCTGGTCTGGAAAAGCTCTTGGTTCGGCATGCATCTGGCTTGACATCACTTTGGTTCGGCAAAGCGCCGAGCAAAAATTTGGACCGGCATCAAAATACCGAACGAAAAATTTCGTTCGGAAAATCACCGAACGAAATTCTTCGTTCGGCAAAACACCGAACGAAACAACTCGTTCAGCAATTTTTTTTCACTCCTCCATTTTACCGAATGAGACTTCCCTTTATTTTTCACCGCTCCAAATCTCATCTTCAATTTTACCGAACGAATTCGCCTTCATCAAATCTAGTTCGGCCTTCCTTCTTCTTCATGCTTCAAATCATCGTTCGGTGATTTCAACTCTAGGGTTTTGCTCCTTCTTTTTCTTCGAATTCAGGGGGTTTCGCTCCTACTTTTTCTTCAAATTCAGGTATCAAATTTTAACAATCTCCACCTTATACCGAATTCCATATAAGCCTTCCAACTTCATCTACACCTTCATGCATCAATCTCAACATTTTTCAAAACATTTTGACATATAGCTCGTGGCCAAGATATCAAATTCAATTTTTTTAAATTTAGTAGGTTCGCCAAAAAACCCCCACTGCATGTAACTCTGGTTGTTTGGAAATAAAAAAAAGTTATAACAAACAATAGTAATAACAACTTAACCAAAACTATTTTTCCATTTTCTTCATCTATCAAGGTCTTCAATCATTTTGTTACTGTCTTTTGGTGATTATCTCCTCCTCTTGAAAATTGGCACTCAAAAAATCTAAGAAAGTTTCCATTGCAATTGCTTTATTAGAAGCTGGTTTTGGAAACAAGTCTTCTCCAACTAAAAGCCTTCCAAATATCAGACTTATTTCTTCAGGAGTGATTTTCAGCAATTTATTTCCAACTCTAATTTTTTTTTTACCTTTTTATCAATAGAAATAACAATTTCGTCCAAATTGCTTGCACTTTTCCGTAAATCTTGACGTGCTATGCAATCTCATAGAAAAATATTGAAGAAACTTTTGAAAGGTGTTTTTTCAAAGTAAGATGTTGCTTCAGGTGTCAAAATGTTTTTCTCCTTAATTGTTGCCATTACTTTGAATATTGCATCTAAATTGCGTCTATAAGTTCCACTGTATTGATGCTTTCTTTCTTTTTAGCTCTCTTTTGAATTTCATACTTTTCAACATCATCAGAATCATACATTTCTTCATTCAGCTCTTCCAAAGCAGTTCTTTATTCATCAAAAGTTCCTATAGTTTCAGTTTGATCTTCTCAACTTTTACTTGACAAGACTTATTTTTGTCAAAGCTGCGTATCTTCTTCTGTTGGTTCAGTTTGATCCTATATTTATGACAATCACATAATCAAATGGTAGTTAGAAATAATAACAAGTCTAAGAAAAAAATACGTACTGTATAGAAATTTCAATAAAAATATATTTTTCTTTATCTTTTTAATTGTTTTATCTTTTTTTGAAATTAAGTTGTTTTATATTTCAATGCCATGAAAAATGTTGTGGTACATGATAAAATTTTGGAATTTTCATTTACATAGTTGAACACTTTATGCTTAGCAGTAAAAAATTGACTTATAAGCAGGAGTTGCTGCTAATAAAAAAGAAATGGTTCCTATAGGAAAAGTAAGATCAAAACATAATCAGTTTAGAAACTATGAGAGAGAAAATAAAAGCATGTATCTTTCGGAATTGAAGTTCCTCTTCGCATTTCAGTTTTTCTTGTTGCAAGTGTTCTTAAAAGAGAAAAGCGCTAAACTTTTGCTAGAAGTGCATGGTCTAAATGACGTAGGTACATATGACTAACCTGACTTTGTTTGTTTTCCCTTCAAAAGTGTTTAGTGTCTGTAACAACCCGCATATCTATCGATTTTATATTTAAATATTTTATCGTTAGTCGGATGTTAGTCCGAAAAGCTACTTTTTGCATACGGTCAAATTAGGACTCGAGACCACCCCCATTGAGTTCAAAATGACGTTTGCGATCTTTTTGAGTGTAAACTTCGATATGTTTGGAGATAGTGAAATTTTCGTCACTTTTCCCACTTGTGACTTTGGTTGGGACTGCACCTTCTTAACTCAGCCCAACCCCCTCTTCTCTTCATCACTTCATCAAACACTTCAAGCTTCTTCAAAAATGGTGGGGGGAAAGAGAAATTAAAATTCCAAGCTCGAGATCTTTAGTAAATTCAACATCAAACTCCGAATTCAAGGTGAAGAACATAGATTCAAGCTAGGGGTTGATTCTTGCTTTGCTCTTAAGCTCTCCAACATCAATTTCGTGGAAAAGGTGAGATCTTTGATCTCACATCTTGCCTATATCTATCTTGGACTGTTGGGAATGGTTCCCTATCATTTTAGCATCAGCATTTGCATTTGGTTTGGATTGAATTGGTGAAAAACCCAAAATTTTAGTGTTTTTGGTGAAAAAACTACACTTAGGTCGTTCTGCCTTCGCTAGGTCGTTCGCGAGTTAAGCCTAAGTCGTAGGTCGTTCGTGTTGAAAAGTCACATGGAGCATAAGTCGTTCCAGGCCTTAAGTCGTTCTGGGTGTGCTAAGTCGTTCGCGAGTTAAGTGCTAAGTCGTGCGCGAGTTAAGAGTTAGGACGTTGCCTTCAGCTACCTCGTCCTGGCTTAGGTCGTACTGGGATAAGTCGTTAGGTCGTATAGACCTTAGCTCGTAGCTCGTATTTGAGCTTAAGTCGTAGCTCGTATTTGCTCTTAAGTCCTAGGTCGTATGGCTCTTAAGTCATAGGTCGTATGGCTCTTAAGTCATAGGTCGTATGGCTCTTAAGTCATAGGTCGTTCGCCCTTAAGTCTTAGGTCGTTGCCGACCTATAATCCCCCAGGCAAACTTTAGGTCGCTCGCACCGGCTTATCTCGTAGGTCGTCTCCGACCTAAGCTTCTTTTCCATAAGTCGTTCGCGAGTCAAGTGTTAGGTCGTCTCCGACCTAACGCCCCTCGTCACCTTAGGTCGTAGCTCGTAAGTCGCTCGACCCTGCTAAGTCTTTAAGTCGCTCGAGTTAGGTCGTTGGGCCATTTACCTTAGGTCGCTTGACCTTAAGTCGTAGGTCGTCTCCGACCTATGCCCCACTAAGTCGCATCCCACTTAGGTCGCAGGACTCTGTAAGTCGTAGGTCGTCGCCGACCTTACACTTGGTCTTTTTAGTTCGCGATTTCCTTAGGTCGTATGACCTATTTTTCCTTAGGTCGCTGGACCGCTTGCCTTCACTAGGTCGTACCGTGACGGGGCGCTGCCCCCTGGACCCCCGCGACCTGACCGGGCAGGTCGAACCCCGTATTACTCTGCGTAGGCAATCTTATCTGAAAAGCATTCATCAGAACTTCCACTTTGATGCATTTTGAGCTGATTTCCTTGGATTTTATTCACGTCTCCGAATGTGAATTTTTGTGATAGATTGTTCCAACAATCGTTTTATGACTTGTCACTTTAAAGATATGAAGGTTTTAATACTAGTAGTAAATATCAAAACTCTTTCATCAAATCGATTTCAACACTATTTTTAATATCAAAAGTTCGTTTTCTCAAACCGATTTCCAATCTACTAATATATATAAGCCTTTACTTCACTCGAATGAGAAATCGACTTAAACGACTTAGTAAAACGAGTGGTATGAAACGCTTGCGTTCACTTCGTCGGTTAGCTCTTGGACTTGTTCGATTGAACCCTTTTCGTGACAATTTCCTAGTGAAGATTTACAGCTTGTTCGTAAATATTTAAGTTAAGCAAGTGGTTATGGGACATGAAGCTAAACTCATATATTTACTAGCTTGGTGTGATTGACACTTCTCGCTGATCATGATGATCATTTTATGATTTAGACTAGCAATTGTGCGATGTCTCTTTGTTTGCAAGGTAAGACTAGACCGCAGTAGTGTGATTCCGACTCACACACATCTCTTTGTCCGCAAGGTTAGTCTAGACCGCAGTAGTGTGATTCCGACTCACACATATCTTTTTTTGTTTGCGAGGTTAGGCTAGACACCACTTGTGTGATTCCATTCACACATACATTTTTGCTTTTTGGTTAGCCTAGGCCTCAATCAGTGTGATTCCGACTCACACATATGGGGTAGCGCCCCATGGTCTTCGGACCATCATGTGATAGGCCTCTTTCTCTTTTTATGATTTCTGGATTTCTTGTTTGATTTCTGGATTTTTATGTCATTGACTTGTTATGAGTACAAGTTTAGGGTATGATGCCCTCTTTGGATCTTTGAGAAGATTCTCGTGATATTGATCATTTCTCATCGGTTGATCTCCTGTTGATCATCATTTTCATACTTATAGTAGTATGTCTGTATGGATATTCTATGTTTATGCCATATCTTTTATTCTATATCATATCATCTGATATTTATAGTTAGACTGATCCGTTTATTATTTTCTTAAATAATACTCGGGTCAGACCGAGATGTTACAGGTGCTTCTGCTTGACTTCCTTCCGGGATTTGCTACTCTGACTTTTGGCTGACTATTTAGTTTAGCAGTTTTTGTTGTATACACTTGAGATATGGACTCATAGTTGTATTCTTTTTGTATAGCACATGTTGCTATTCTTTTGTATTATTGTGGAACTTTTTGACCACTACTCTGATGTACACTTTCATGTGTTAGTTATATATTCATATCTTTTTCCGCCTTTGTGATATGGATGTCTGTGACTGCTTTGTGTTATGTTTATTTCTATGTTTGTTTCCGAAGATTATTTTATAGCCACCGTGTGATAATCAATTACATGGATGGTCGCTCCTCAACAGCCTTATTCTCCGTGCTAGTTGACAGCACTACATCGTAGTGTCCTTGGCTAGCGTGGGTATTGAGGTGGGGCGTCACAGTGTCATTAAGCACTTATTGCAAATAAGTGGGTTTCAATTAATTATAATCATTAAGAATTAAGCATCTTTGTAGTTTTATTGTAGTTCTTGATACTTATCACATGATGAAAACACACAACAAAAATTAAAATTTAATTTTTGAGCAAATATACTTTATACTTAAAAGTATAATCAACATTGAACCATCAGACTTCTCATTTAAACGAACACAAATCAAATCCAAAAGGTTTCCTTTTAAGGAACAAATGCTTGAAATTTTGTTTTTTTTACACCAGTTTCAATTTGCACAGTTTAAAATTTTCTTGTTATACATGACATGTAGACATTTTGGCCAGTAAATATTGTTATCAATTTTAAGATCATTACCATGCAACATGTATATCATATATAATTACAAGATAGGTTTCCAAGTTTTTTCCATTCGTGAATCCTTTTTTTTACCAAATTATACTGATATTGTTTTTCTTCAATAAGTGACTATAGATAAAAAGTAAAAACAAATGGAGTAGCTAAAATAGAATGTGTACATTCTGAACTGTCACTTCATCCAACCATAAGTTTTCACATTAATAATAGACTGCTTGTTATAATCTCGCAATTTCAATGCAGTGCTTAAGTTTGGAGCTTTGCTTGAAGATCTATCTTATATCCAGTCAGCTTTTAGCTGTTTCCAGTTATTTCTATTCAGTCTTGCAGTTACTTTTGTATTTGAGACTACTCTGTATTTGAGATTTATGTTGTATTTTGTTTTAAACTTTGATGTTTATATAGTAGCTTCATGAACTAATATTTATCTATTTCGCTGCTTATTGTTGTAATACTCCATATCTGTGATTCTATGATTGATTTATTTACTATATATGATGAGTTTTGCCAAATATGAATTAACAATCTGACATTTTGAGCAATTCAAGTCTGACATGTGCGGATGCGAACGGTTCAAAATACCGGGTCGTTACAGAAAGCGAAAGAGAAAAAGGAACGAAAGGAGGGCATGAAGTAACGGATTGAAGGGCTGACGTAACGTGTGTAAAATTTTGTCCTACAAAGTAATTATTTTAAAGCCGTGTCCTACAAACTTATTGTTTGATGAAAGAAGGCCCTTGCGGTAAAATTGCCCTTTTAAAAAATAGGATGAAGTTATCACATTACACATCCATACACGCGTGCGCATACGTGCACACATGCGAATATATATATATATATAATTGTATCATTGTATTCAAGAAATAAAAGTATAACTAGAAAATGAGTAAAACAAAAATTAATTTCCTAAATAAAGCGATGTAGAAACTAGGAAACATGACTTCCATATTAACTCGTGTAATTAGGTATATAACAAAACAGGATGCAAATTACCTTGTGCCATGGATGAGCCTTTATTTGAGGAAATTTGAACTTGGTATAGTTTAGGTTCATGCACTTGACCTCTTCTCTCATTGGTGTTCCATAAGCTCTTAATCCATCATACAGTTGTATTGACATTGTTTAATGCCAGACCATCTTTTAAACATACACCATGTAGTTATCATCACCTTAATTATTTCAACGATTGATCAACTCCACTCTCACCAGGGAACACAGGCTACATGAGAAAAAGAAATTGAATTTTGGGAAAAGAGAAAGGTATAATGAATTACAGTTATATAAAATCACAAAGACTTCATCGTAAACAACCTCGCTAAGTAACAACTCGGTCATCACACAACCTGTGGACCATAAGTAAATGATAGTGGTATACTCAGTAGCCCTAAATATGAGTTTCGAAGCACGATAATATCTTGAGCAAATATAAGAGATGTTTGGTTCTCCTTTTACCAGATAATGTAACAAATATCATAGCAATTCATACTTAGTTCAATGGTTTTATACATATGCTTAAGGTCGATGAAGATCACTAGAACTTTTGCACTACGCATATTACAAAACAGAAAGAGAAATAATTTACACCGAGAAATTATTATTATTACTTCTGATGGATTCTAAATTTTTAATTTACTTTTTCTTTGTGGTTTACGATTATACTCCCTTTATACTTCACATTGTATCAGTTAGCACCATAAGATTATGTCGTGTAATTACAATTTTTATTGCTAGTTAATTAGTCATAAAATTTTAATAATACCATGGAGATTGTAGAAATAGCATCTAAAAAAAGATTTCTTTTGTGGAAAACTTGACCACATAGTGCCAAAGCAATACATCAATAATAAACCTAAATACACCACTTAAACACAGTATGCACCATAATTTGTTATAATCTTTTCTCCAAATCACTAATAGTAACAATAACAATAATAACAAAAAAAAATAAAAAAAAATAATGCACATATGATAATTAGGAAGGATGAAAGGACTCTCTGTAACTCATGCAACTTCAAAAAATGCTTGTAAAAATACATATACACAGAAATGAGAACCAACATGGGATGGTTTATAAACTAGACTCACTAGTAAATTTTGAGGTTTAATGTCTCGGTGGAAAATGCCTATGAATAAGCATGAGATCTGCATGTTTGCTACAATGGTTTTGTTAAAATATACATTCGTCTACACCAATGTAGACATGAAAACTTGACATTCAACTCACTTAGTCACAACACCGCATTTGCTAGAATATACATTATCAAATGTGCTAGAATTTCTTCTAACACTGTTTTCTAAGTTTTACATGATGTTAACATGAACAAGGCATACCTGATAGGTGTATTGTTTAACAAATATGAGAGGCATACTGATATGACACCAATTTGTTTGAGGAAGAAGGAGAGGAGAAGAAGAGAAAATAGAGAAGAAGAAGACACAGAATTGTGAACAGAGTAAAAGTTTTGCAAATATTTTTTGGATACCTTTTCATTCATTCTAGTGATGTATATATATAGGAAGCTACAATTTGTTATAATCTACTAGACAACTGGCTACGTACTAGCCTATCATTTATAACAACTTTCATACAAAAAAATTAAAGAAACAAAAAGAAAAAACACCTAGGCCTATTTTGTTTTGTCCACAACTAACTTCCACGTGAATACCTTCAATTTGCATTTCTTTAATCACATAATCCTATAGAGAGCTTAACTGCTCTTTTTGGACTAGCAGCACATAATTTATCATGTTATGTCACCATGCATATCTTAATTGCACACATCATTACCTCCCCCGTCAAAATCGGTCTTGTCCTTAAGACCGGTCAACCAGTTGTCTTTTAGGAATTGAAAATTTGTGGAGTATTGGCCCAGTAAATTTTGAAGAGGATGAGAGTTGGGTATTGGACTTTCAGCAAGTCGATTGAATATGAGCTGTATGTGGTCATATAAGGCAACATAAACCATTTTGCCTAAAATCTTTAGCTTATGTAGTAATGTTTCCGTTGGGCCCTGAGAGGGATTAAGGCCTGTTAGTGTGGTGGGTTTGTTGTGGTAATTGAATACCATTGTCCGTTTACAATGATCTGTTATTTTGGACCAAGAGATTGAAGCTATTGAATCCCTAAAACACTATCTGCTCCTGCAATTTCGAACAAATTAAAATCTATAATAAACTGATTATTTTGAATCACTGTTTTGACTCCATCGCAAATACCCAAACTACGCAACTTATCACCGTTTCCACTGTAACAATAAAAGCCGATTTTCGATCTGGGTGAAGTTCTAGATACCATGAATCTTTGGGATAGAGGTAATTGAGGGTGCTTTCGGTGTCAACAAGTACCAAAATAGGTCGATTATTGATGAAGGCTAGAAGGCGAAAAGCAGTTGGGTGAGGGGAATCAAGCAAATCATGGAAGGAGATTTCATGGTGAGGTTCTTCACTAATTTATGAGTTGTTTGCAATTTCGTAAATGCTAAGTGGGTTTGGATCTGGAGGGTCGTCGAGTAGTAGGAGTAAAATCTGTTTCGCCGTGCACTGATGCTTTGAATGATACTTCTCATCGTAGTTGAAGCAGAGCCCCTTTGCTCTTCGCTGGTCCATTTCTGCCTGAGTGAGTTCTTTAATGGATAGTTTGGAGTGGGGCTTTGGTTGCATAATGGAGGTGGATATGGTGTTTGGGATGAAGGGTAGGGTTTCGGTGGGCTGTTGTAACGACCCGTAAATTTAACTGGTTTTAATAACGTTATTAATTGAAATTTTGCGAAATTTTAAAATGATATAATTTTGAAATATAAATTTGATATTTGGAATGCGTCTAGTTAAACATAGCAACTGGTAAATTTTCGTCGAAAAATATGAAAATTTATTTCGCGCGTAAACTTACTTCAATTTAATCAGTTAAAAAGCGATGAAAATAAAATGTTTTCGAAACCTAAATATTTTTATATAGTAAAATTCTAAAGCATCTTCTGAGCAAGACGTCATTTTTCGTTTTTCAAAATTTGGACTTCTTTAGCTCCGTCGATCTTATTTTTCTGCATTTTTCCTACATTTTCCGTTTGTATAAAATTTGAATTTTTTATAATTAAATCGAATCACTGATATCTGTATACCGTTTTTAACCGTCTCATCGCGCTGATCACCATGGTATATTCACTTCTGTGTTTCGGTGTCCGGTTCGCGGCTAAACCGCGAGACGATTAACCGGATCGGTACACGTTTTTGAATTTTTGTTGCTCCACATGACTTTTCTTTTCCCAACGTTTAACCAGTAGCTTTTATTTATTGATTTTTATTCCCAACTATTACTTTTCCCAGTAAATTTATTTTGAACTATTCCCATTCCTACCGTTTCACTATTCTAGGTGCTGATTCACCCTTCACTGGCATTTACCTTCTTTCCTCCTTTTCTTTTCTTTGCCGTTGTGTATTCACTGAAATATATTGCCTGTCATCTCTTCTTTGTGGAAAAAAAAATTGTGAGCATACATTTCCTCCCGTTCCATTTTGTTCCACCTACTCATGCACGTCTGAAACTAATAAAGGCACTTTCTTTTTCCTGTACACCAAACAAACATTCCCATCTTCATATCCTTTTCCCTGTAACTCCTCTCATACCTCTCCTCTCTTCTAGGCCATAATCTTCATTTTTCCATTTTTTTTGTTTTCTTCCAACCGAAGGCAAGGCCTCTCCATCCCCTCTAGTTCTATGCACGTACGCGGCATCACCACCACAGGAAGGCAAACCCAACGACCGGAGCCACCACCCTACGTGACAGCAGCCACCACCATCATTTTCGCCCATCACTTCGCAACCACGCCCCGACACCTAGCCTCGCCAAGGCAACAACACCCAATCTAGGCCTCCAGCTTCCCTCCGTTCATGTTCCCTGCCTATTCGCCTAGCACAGCCCCACCTCTTCGCCTCCGACTTCCCATTACCGTGCCTCCCTCACAACACAGCAGCACTCGAGCCACCACGCGTGTTTTTTTGTGATCTCCCTTCCACGTCGGCTCACCCGCAACCTTCACGCAACCCCGCTATTCAACCCATCCACCCATGTTAGCCGAGCCCATCTCTTTGTCTTTGAAGGTCTGTTTTTTTATATACGTTGGTATAAATATTATCATATATTGCATTATATATGTTTTGACAGCACATATTTATATATATTTTGTGTATACATAGTAGCACATGTGTTATTATCTTGTTATAAAATGCATATTATTTTATTAACTTATTATATATATAGTATACTTGCTGTTGTATAAAAGCATGACTGCATATCTATATACTCGCGTTATTCTATGTCGCTGATGCAAATATACGCAGATTTATATGTAAAAGTTTGTATAAAATTTTATATAATACGTTGTCATATATAGATATGTATATTTTATAAGCTCAGGAAAGTATAAGTTAACATAGGCATATTATATTTTGTCGAATCATATATATGCACTGTTTCATGTTCATATGTTGTAGTCATACTTGTGAGTTGATTTTGTTTATATATCTGCGTGAGTCATATGTGTCCTACATTAATATATATAAGTAAGTTGAGTTTATAATTTTTTGTTACAGTTTATAAATATTAGCATATAATGTTGATGGGTATTAGTATGTAACATGGGTACATATATTTTAAAGGATTATATATATAGTGTTATGCATCTCTAGCTAAAAAAAACGTCAGCTTTATATATTAATATACTTATAGGATGTACTGTCGGTCAGCTTACTTGAATTATAATACATTAGGTACATGAATTTTATACAGTAGTATATGCATATGGATTTTATGATCGGTTTGCTTATTTATTTATATTATCTATTATATTAGTGATGGTTCATATACTAGTATGTATGATAGTCATATATGTAGTTGTTTATTTTGTAACAAGTATCGACTTTAAATATATTACGTATATGTGATGATTTTAATTTGAACAATGTATTTTGAAATACACATATTTTTTTTTGATGTAGTTATATATAGTTATTTATATATGTAAGTCACTCATACCAATTACCTTCATCAATCTAGTTCTGACTTGATTTCGTAAATTCCTATTTGTCAGCTTCGTTCGTCGATTCGAGTTAATCTTGCTTTGTTTGAGATTCGTGCCTGGATTTCACAACTCAACTTCATTGTCGATCCCCTCTAGCCTCAAGTGAGCAATCACTCACGATTAACGTTCTTTTATTTATTAAATTTGATTTCAATTGAAATGACAAATTGAAATATGCTGTTGTTAGTTAATTACATTGTTATATATGTTATTACATGTATCGGTTCACCTGTGACACTAACACAATTATCTGTTAATTATTTATGCGATGATAATACAGTTTGGTTGATAATTGATTGATTGTTGATATTTATATTGGACGATAAATTGTTAATGTTAAAGTGATAAATAATATGCAATTGAATTGATATAGGATAGTCCACAATTTAAATTGGATCTATATGTTGAATTTGATTTGTTAAATTTGTATAATATGACCCCCTTTAAATGTTTAATTACTCGACACATAGTAATATGGTTAACTTCACCTTGAACCATTGAATGTATGTTGTATAAAATTGATGTTGTATGAAATTGAATAATTGATATCAAATGAAGAACCGTATTAATATTAGTGTAATAATCTTTAATCTACACGAAATGATAGTGTAGATTCTAGAAATAATTATATTAATTTGCACAAATAACAATGTGAATTAATACGATTATTTCGAGATTATTTGAATTGATTTTTGGATTGATATTGATTGTTGTTATTGCTTGTTTATTTACTTTGACACCATCCCAGTTATCACACTGCAAGTTCCCTTTGCTATGTTTTGATTTTGAATTGAATTGGAATCGGGTTGAAATGATAAATACCCAAATGAACTTGACTTAGGATAGAGAATTAAATAAAACCCGATTGGTCAATGATTTGTTTTAAAAATGAAATGAAGATTTTATTGAAATAAATAATATGGTTTTGAAACGAAGTTGGAATTTGAATTTTAATGAAAGGAAATGTTAATACTTAACAATCTGAATCAAAATATTACCATAGTAGATGATGAATGAACGTTGTTTTAAAATTGGAAATCATTTAATAATTAAGTTTTGAAATTATTAAGTAATTAAATAAAATTGAATTATTTAATAATTAAATAAATTGAATTCTTTAATAAGTGGAATTGAACTTCTTGAATAATTGAAATTGAGTTTCTTTATTAATTAAGCTTGGAAAATTAGTTAAGTAAGTAAATAAGTGAAATTGAATTTCTTTAACAAGAAATAAAATGTGATTTATTGAAATTAATGTAAGACTTGAAATGTAAAGAATTTGATTTGACGAATTTAATTTAATTCAATTTGTAAGTTTTGATATAAGGAAGTTGAATTTAAAAAATGGATTTAATGAATTGGAAATTTAATAGAAATTGTTTTGAATGACAAATTTACTTAATGAATATTGAATGAAATCGATAAATGAATTTAAATTGATTTAAATGTTAAATTAAATTAATTTAAATGATTTCGGAATGAAATTTATATACGAACTTGAATCAATATTTGAATTGTTCAAATAGAAATTGAAATTGAATTATAAGATTTTGAAATCATGAACTTGGAAGTTTTGAAATGTAAATTATGGAAATTGATTTAGAAAGACAAATGAAATGTTGATTTACAAATTTTAATTGAGATTGAAATTGATTTGGTTTTGAAATTTATTAAACGACCAATCGGTGTAATAAATACGAAAGTTATTAAAGAGACCGGAATCGGTTAGGGACATACTCACTGTCTAAACTGAAAACCACTTTAATAACTATACGCGAAGTGTGATCCAGAATGAAGTGGTTGGAATGATGAATGTGATGACTGAAGAAAGAGAACGATAATGGATAGCCTTGACACTTGTGTCAAATTGGAAATGACTAAAACAAGATCAGTGTCGGGCTAAATGGGGGGTTAGCTACCTCGAGCAAACACACTTCTTCGAAACTACTATTACTTGTTGTCGATTGGTGCACCCTTGATTTGGGAGTGTTGTTTCGCGGTGTTGCGATCGCTGCGGCGATGCGTTCTCACCCGTCCGGATCAGGCAAACGGTAGTTTCACTACCTTGGGTATTGCCTCATGTGCCTTGTCATACTTTGGATCCCTTTATACGCGACCACTACGATTGGTTTTGTGTTATACCTATGGAGTACTCCCTGATATCCCACTAGTTTACGGTGGAGTTTACAGTGCTGTATAGACTATAACGCTTATATAAAATGTGTTAAGGGGGATAATGGTAACGCCTTAACACTATTTTGATACCTTATATTACTGATAGACATTATCTACTTAGCGTACATTACTACCTAGTAGATAGTTTAACGGATCCTTAAAGGATGGTTATTCCAACATCCCTTAAGTTACTTGTATTTCAGTTGCTATTTCACTTGAGTTGGATTTATTGATATAAGAATGTTAATCCTGACTCGAGTGTTTTGTGTTTTGCTTTACGCTCGGGTCAGACTGAGGGTACCAGTATTCGAGACTCACCTTTGAAGTTGGAGCTTTGCTTGAAGATCCAGCCATCTATTCTGCTTTCAGTATTCGATGATTCCAGTGATGTATTCTGATTTGTATCCGATGTATCATATTACTCTTCCATTGTATCTGGTTTAACTCTGATGTAACTTATACATTTATATAGTAGCTTCATGAACTACTATCTCTTTTATTTCCACTGCATTTATTACTCTGTGTCTGTGATCTGTGATTATTTATTTACTGTATATGCTTAGTTTTGCCAATTTAAATTAACAATTCGGTATTTTGAATTATTCAAGTCCGACATGTGCGGATGCGAATGGTCCAAAATATCGGGTTGTTACAAGTGGTATCAGAGCTTTGGTAGCTCTAGGCAAAATTTAGCATATATGGTAAATGTATTTACAGAATCACTCTCATTCGAGTTTCAATCTCTTCCTTTTGACTCGATTCCTTTGAATTTTTGGAACGTTCCCTGCGGTTCCAAAATTCATTCGTGTCCCTCACTATTCGTCTTCTTCTGAATTCTGGAGGATCTCATAACTCCACTTCGAATGATCTTTATAATGAGTTGGCAGTCCCGCCAATCTCAAATTGATTTGTAAAGGGGTAAAACTCCTTTACAATAGGCATTGATTTACCGGAGATTTCTATACCCTCGGTTTACGATGCTATCTATCTCTTGCTATGCCTGAATTCTATTTCTTGAGATCAAATGTAGATTTGCCTCGAAATTCTGCATCGATCTTATTTTTGAAGTCACGGTCGACCCGGTTAAGGTTGCCCGCGATTTATATTAACTTATCCATCTTCTTATTTCGTTATTTAATCATCCTTTCTTCTGTTTCGAACTTATCTTCGAATCAAAATTCTCCTTGATTTGAGTCTATCAAATTTGAATCTCTATCCTTGATTTGAAATACATTCTTGCATCGTCGAGCGAGGAAGTGTATTTGTAAATTAATTTTTAAAATGTTTTAATATATATTGTGTTGTTTGAGTTGTTGATGTTGAGTTGGGTTTCCGATCGATTCGTCTAATCAACGCTATCGATAGGATTTCCAAAACACTTGAACAGAGCAAACTGACACAATATTGTTTTCAAATTTGGTAAATGAAATAAATTGTGTATGATTATATTATATATATAAGTAAATTTTTTGATAATTGTTAAATGAATTGGTTAACTAAATGATGTTATTTGATTTTCATTTATTGTTTTGTGAACCATTGACTATTGCATAATATGAATAAATTAATTTATAAAGCTTGGATATAATTTGATTTAGAATCTGAAATGAATTTAAATCAAGAATTTGAGAATTTAATTTCTGAAATTTCAAACCTTGGTTTTAAAGGTTTTAAAATGTATATCTCAAGTATTTTCGAATAAAAAAAATCATTTCAAAGAATTTTAAATGATTAAATCAGTGCTCTTCTCTTTTGTCGCTGGAAAATAGTTTCGGTGATGGCGGCCGCATCATCGACATTCATTTTCGAGTTTCGAAGTGGAGAGACCATTATGTAGCTTTGCTACGGTTTTGTTTGGAAAAATATTTTAATTTGAATTTCTTAAGTATGACTTGATTTATATATATTTGGGTATATTATTTTAAGTTTAATTTGATTTAATATATATAGTATATACATAATTATCTCTAAAGGGTTTGAAATTAAACGGAAATTTAATCCTTAAAATTATGTTAAGGGATGTTTTCAATTATAAATAAAGCTAAATTTTGAATAAATATTTAAACTTGAAATAATTGAATTTGAAAATTTTATTTGTATAGCACTAAATTACATTTCAATATAACTTACCTAAATTATTTAGAAGTTAAAATGTAATTGGATAATATACAATATAAAATGATTTTATCAATAAAAATTTGAGTGTTTATAATAAATATTATACACTTAGATTTTAAAAAAAAATGCTAATAAAGATGATTTCAATTATAAATGAAACCAAAATTTTGAATTAATATTTAAACTTGGGAGAATTGGATTAGAAATTTACTTGTATGATACTCGATTGCATTCAAAATAACTTACCTAAATTGCTCAAAAAGTAACTATGAAATTGGATAGTTTACAATATAAATTGTCCTTATAAATAAAATTTGAGTGCGTATAAAAATGTTATACACTTAAAGTTTAATTATAAAATGGTTAATCGAATACTAGGTTAGTTGAATAATAGATGAATTAATAAAATAAATTGTTGTTTGAAATAAGTTTTGTAACAAACAATGATAAATATAAAATAAGCCAAGTTAATGAAATTCCTTGAGTTTAAAGTCAATTGTCGAATATAAATTAATTTAAATTGAAATTTATATGGTTTAAATTAACTGTTTTATTTTGTATTTCAAATCTGTTTTTCTTTCTGGTTGTTTCTATTCTCCTACCTCGTTCCTTTTCGGGGACGAAAAGTTTTGAGTGGGGGAGTGTGTAACGACCCGTAAATTTAACTGGTTTTAATAACGTTATTAATTGAAATTTTGCGAAATTTTAAAACGATAAAATTTTGAAATATAAATTTGATATTTGGAATGCGTCTAGTTAAACATAGCAACTGGTAATTTTCGTCCAAAAATATGAAAGTTTATTTCGCGTGTAAATTTACTTTAATTTAATCAGTTAAAAAGCGATGAAATAAAATGTTTTCGAAACCTAAATATTTTTATATAGAAAAATTCTAAACCATCTTCTGAGCAAGACGTCATTTTTCGTTTTTCAAAATTTGAACTTCTTTAGCTCCGTCGATCTTATTTTTCTGCGTTTTTCCTGCATTTTCCACTGGTATAAAATTCGAATTTTTTATAATTAAATCGAATCACTGATATCTGTATACCGTTTTTAACCGTCTCATCGCGCTGATCACCATGGTATATTCACTTCTGTGTTTCGGTGTCCGGTTCGCGGCTAAACCGCGAGACGATTAACCGGATCGGTACACGTTTTTGAATTTTTCTTGCTCCACGTGACTTTTCTTTTCCCAACCTTTAACCAGTAGCTTTTATTTATTGATTTTTATTCCCAACTATTACTTTTCCCAGTAAATTTATTTTGAACTATTCCCATTCCTACCGTTTCACTATTCTAGGTGCTGATTCACCCTTCACTGGCATTTACGTTCTTTCCTCCTTTTCTTTTCTTTGCTGTTGTGTATTCACTGAAATATATTGTCTGTCATCTCTTCTTTGTGGAAAAAAAAATTGTGAGCATACATTTCCTCCCCTTCCATTTTGTTCCACCTACTCATGCACGTCTGAAACTAATAAAGGCACTTTCTTTTCCCTGTACACCAAACAAACATTCCCATCTTCATATCATTTTCCATATAACTCCTCTCATACCTCTCCTCTCTTCTAGGCCATAATCTTCATTTTTCCATTTTTTTTGTTTTCTTCCAACCGAAGGCAAGGCTTCTCCATCCCCTCTAGTTCTATGCACGTACGCGGCATCACCACCACAGGAAGGCAAACCCAACGACCGGAGCCACCACCCTACGTGACAGCAGCCACCACCATCATTTTCGCCCATTACTTCGCAACCACGCCCCGACACCTAGCCTCGCCAAGGCAACAACACCCAATCTAGGCCTCCAGCTTCCCTCCGTTCATGTTCCCTGCCTATTCGCCTAGCACAGCCCCACCTCTTCGCCTCCGACTTCCCATTACCGTGCCTCCCTCACAACACAGCAGCACTCGAGCCACCACGTGTGTTTTTTTTGTGATCTCCCTTCCACGTCGGCTCACCTGCAACCTTCACGCAACCCCGCTATTCAACCCATCCACCCATGTTAGCCGAGCCCATCTCTTTGTCTTTGAAGGTCTATTTCTTTTTATATACGTTGGTATACATATTATCATATATTGCATTATATATGATTTGACAGCACATATTTATATATATTTTGTGTATACATAGTAGTACATGTGTTATTATCTTGTTATAAAATGCATATTATTTTATTAACTTATTATATATAGTTGACGCAGCGGATTAATCAAAACAAACTTCAATCGGTGAAAGTAGCAATAGATGAATTGAAGAATACTGGAATGCCCGAATTCGTTGATCCGAAGATACCGAACTCTAGCTATCTCGAACTCGTTGATCGCGCACGATACCGAGTTCAAAGATCTTCAATTCTTCAAGCATTGATCAAGCGCACTTGATTCCGCGAATCGGCTTCTACAATCGTTGAATCGAGCGCACTCGATTATCCGAAAGAGGAGATAGGAGATTACACTCAACTACCAATTTGAATGAAAGCACAAAGCAATCAAAAGAGAATTTTATTCAATATTCAACAACCTTTTACAAATGAGAGACCCGGCCTATTTATAGGCGTTTTACAACTCACACGAAAAAACAAGAAAAATTACATCTCCTAAGTCGGTTCCGACCTAACAGTCACGACCTATCATAAGTCGTACACGACTTAAGCCCAAACAGTTACAACATAACGACTTACAAACAGAAAATACAAACAGACAACCAGTTAAGTCATTGCCGACTTAACAATGCTACGCAACTCAACTTAGTAACGACTTAAGGAATCAACGGTCCAGATTAACTCGGCAGAGAAAACAACGGCAACAGTGCTTCGCGACTTAAAATGAACGTCTTCAGAAAGTCTTTGCGACTTAAAGATTCTCGCGACTTAAATCAACGGCATAGGATAAAGCGGCATACAATCTACGGCTACAAGCTTCAGCGACTTAAGAACATACGGCATTCCAGATCAACGACTTAAGGAAATCAATGGTTTAGATTAGCTCGTAGAAGAATCAACGGCAACATCTTCACGCGACTTACGACTTAAGAACTTCACGAGTTAAACTTTAGCGACTTACGAGTTAATTCTTCTAGGTCGTAACTCGCTTCCTCTTCATGCCTTTCGCTAAGTCGTGGACGACTTATCCCTTCAGCTTCGTTAAGTCGTGGGTTTTCACTAGGTCGCTGCCGAGTTATACTAAGTCGCTGGGACGACTTAACACCGTTAGGTTGCGAACTCGAGTTAACTCGCTGGGACGACTTAACACCTTCGTTAGGTCGCGAACATCCTTCCATAAGTCGGTTGCGACCTAGAACTTCATTTTCCCAACATTGCTCACCAAATCTTAACTCGGTGGTATTCTTCTTAGGTCGGTCTCGACTTATCAACTTGTTAGGTCGTATTCGACCTATGACTTCATTCTGGCCTACATCATCCTCCCCAGGTTGAGAAAAATTCGTCCTCGAATTTGTACTTTCTTCATCCACAACAAACTCTTCTCCATGATATGGTATGATATGCTTAACGTTGAATACGTCCGACGTGTACACATCATTTGGCAGCTTCAATTTATAAGCATTTTCATTGATTCGTTTCACAACTTCCACCGGACCAATTTTCCGTGCTTTCAATTTATTGTAAGCGCCTACCGGAAAACGATCTTTTGTTAATACTGCATAAACCAAATCACCTTCCTGAAATTCAACACTCCTTCGTTTCAAATCTGCAGATTGTTTATACTTCTCATTTGCTTTCTCTAATCGTTCTTAAACGATTTTATGACATTCCGTCAGCCCCTTAACAAAATCAGCAGTTTTCTTAACTGTCTTCTTTGATTGTGGCACTACAGTTAGATCCAACGGTCCCTTCAGTAAACTTGAATATACTATCTGAAATGGACTGAACCCAGTACTTCGATTCACAGCATGATTATGGGCAAACTCTGCCTGGCATAACTTCACATCCCAACTCTTCAGATTATCTTGTACAAGACACCTCAGCAAGTTTCCCAATGATTTGTTTACCACCTCAGTCTGTCCATCTGTCTGCGGATGATAAGCGCTGCTAAAGTTCAACTTCGTTCCCACCATCTTCCACAAACTTAACCAAAAGTGACTCAGAAATCGAGTATCTCTATCCGACACAATAGATTCTGGCAATCCATGAAGTCGATAGATCTCCTTGAAAAACAACTGAGCAACATGAACAGCATCCGCCGTCTTCTTACAAGCAATAAAATGTTCCATTTTCGAAAATCTGTCAACCACCACATAAATGGAATCATTACCACGCTGTGTTCTCGGCAACCCCAACACAAAGTCCATACTGATATCCACCCATGGTTTTACAGGCACGGGTAACGGCATATATAAACCAGCATTAGTCACAGTTCCTTTCGAAACCTGACAAATATGACAACGCTCCACAAACCTCTCTACTTCTTTCCTCATCGATGGCCAAAAGCAGGACTGTGAAATCAACTGTAAGGTACGGTCTCTCCCAACATGTCCCTCTTCGTGTAACTCCTTGATAATCTTCATTCTCAGACTACCCTCCGGTATGCACAATCGACTTCCTTTAAAAAGAAAACCATCTACCATCACGAACTCATCCGTCTCTCCATCCTTGACTTTATCAACAAACTTTGCAAAGTAAGGATCATCGGTAATTAATTCTGGCAATATTTCAAACCCCGTCACTTCCACCTTCATGGTAGTTATCAAGTGATTTCTTCTACTCAACGCATCCGCAACACGATTCGTCACTCCCGACTTGTGTTTAACAACAAAAGTAAATTGTTGCAGATATGCAATCCATGATGCATGTCTCGCTGAAATCTTGTCTTGCCCTTGCAAATGCTTCAATGCTTCATGATCAGTATACAGAAGAAACTCCTTCTGAAATAGATAGTGTCTCCAGTGTTTAATAGATTGTACAACAGCATAGAATTCCACATCATACGTACTGTACCTCATCTTCGCTCCTGACAACTTTTCACTGAAATATGCAATAGGACGCCCCTTCTGACTCAACACTCCTCCAATTCCAACCTTGGATGCATCAGTGTGTAGTTCAAACACTAGCTGAAAATCAGGTAATACTAGAATTGGTGCAGTCGTCAGCAACTCCTTGATCTTCCCAAAAGCATCCCCTGCTTCTTCTGACCATGAAAACTGTTTGCCTTTCATACAATCTATAACAGGTGCCATCACACTACTAAAGTGTGGAATAAATCTTCGATAAAATGAAGCCAATCCGTGAAAACTACGAACTTCTGTTATCGTCTTGGGCTGTGGCCAATTTCTAATTGCTTCAACTTTACTTTGGTCAACCTGTATTCCTTCTTCCGATACAACATATCCTAGAAATAAAACACTATGCGTCATGAACACGCATTTCTTCGTTGCAGCATAGAATTGTTCTTGTCGCAATACCATCAGCACTTCTCTAAGATGATTCAAATGTTCCTCTGGACTCTCACTGTAAATCAGAATATCATCAAAATACACCACCACAAATTTCCCAATGAACGGTCGAAAAATCTGATTCATCACCCTCATAAAAGTACTCGGTGCATTGGATAAACCAAATGGCATGACCAACCATTCGTATAGACCCTCCCTGGTTTTAAAAGCAGTCTTCCACTCATCGCCTGGTCTGATACGAATTTGATGATATCCGCTCTTCAAATCAATCTTCGAAAAGATAGTAGCTCCGCTTATTTGATCTAACAAATCATCCAACCTCGGCATTGGAAATCTATATTTCACAGTAATCTTATTCAATGCTCGACTGTCAGTGCACATCCTCCACGTTCCATCCTTTTTGGGTACCAATAAAGCTGGTACAGCACAAGGACTTAAGCTCTCCTGCACACGCCCCTGTCCAAGCAATTCCTCTACCTGCCTTCGCAACTCTTCATGTTCCTTCGGACTCATTCGATAATGTGGTCTGTGTGGCAACACAGCACCTGGAACAAGATCTATCTGATGTTGTATATCCCTCAACGGTGGCAATTCCATTGGTAACTCCTCTGGAAATACATCGTCAAATTCTTTCAAAACTGGCTTAACTTCTTCTGGAATCTCAACCTCTTCCTGACTCTCCCGTCCGATCAACAAAAACACTTCAGGTTCCTCCTCTATTTCCTTCACGAACTCCTTCAAAGATAACAAAGTTTTGAGCTCTTCAATCTCCTCCAATTTGTTTTCCTCCTGTTGTAGCTTCTTTGGAACTAGAGTGATCTTTGTGCCTTCAAACATGAAACTGTAACTGTTGGTACGCCCATCATGTTGTACTGCTCTATCATACTGCCATGGTCTTCCCAGCAACAAATGACAAACGTCCATATCTACCACATCGCACCAGATTTCATCTTTGTATTTCTTTCCAATTGAAAAATTCACACAAGCTCTACGTCCAACTTTCACTTCCCCGCCTTTCCTCAACCAAGCTAGCTTGTATGGCTTCGGATGTTTCTCAGTCTTCAATGCCAACTTCCTCACAGCCTCCGAAGAAATTATATTGTCACAGCTTCCAGCATCAATAACAAATTTGCAAACTTTCCCCAGAATAGTACATGTCGACTGAAAAATATTGCTCCTCAACCAACTACAATCCTCCTCTTGCTTTGGAGTTAAGCAGGACCTCTTCATCATGAGATTATAACCTTCGTCTCCTGACACTTCTTCTTCCTCCTCATCAGGTGGTGAATTGGAACATTCAGCTTCTTCATCCTCATCCTCAACCTCCGCTATCATCGCTCTCTTCTTCGGCTTTGGACATTCATTACTTTTGTGGCCCAACTCTTGGCAATTGTAACATTTGAAACCATTATTGACCTTCGCCTTCCCAACCTCATTCACAACTGGTTTGGCAACAGCTTTTGAAACATGAGAACTCCCACTAACTCCCTTCACTGGATTGTTGGAATTTGTAAACACACCTCCTCCTCGTCTCCCTTGCTTTTCCTAAGCCAACGCTTTCTGATGTGCTTCTGCCACAGATCTTGGATCGAACATATTAACCATATCCTGAATCTGCATTCTCAATCCCCCAATGAATCTAGATGTTAGCTGCTCTTCCGTTTCCATAATATCATTCCTTGCAATAAGTTGATAGAATTCATCAGCATAGTCATTCATAGATTTCGTCCCTTGTCTCAAGTTCTGCAAACGTTGATACATCAAAGATTGATAATTGTATGGTAAAAACGTTGCTTTCATCAATTTCTTCATCTTCTCCCAAGATTCAACTTTTGACTTCCCCATTCGTTCACGTGTAAGCTTGGTTTGCTGCCACCATGCCAAAGCTCTACCCCTCAACCTTGTAGCAACCAACTTCACTCTACGATGTTCTGGAACTTCTTTGAAATCAAAAATTTCTTCAACATTAGCTATCCAATCTAGAAACTCCTCCGCTTGCATACCACCCTTGAATTCAGGAATTTCTGTCTTCATCCCCGACTCCCACTTGGGATCATACTCAGAATAGTTTCTTCCTTGACCTCGTCCTTGTCCTCGAACACTACCACCATCATACTCCTCTTCAAAATCAGATGTATATCGTTGTTGATCTCGTCCACCCACATCTCTACTACCTTCACGCCTACCACCATCATTCCTTCTATCGACATTCCTCCGTTCACGATCATTCACGTTCCTTCCACGCCCTTGATCATTTTCAACACTTCTGTTTCGATTAGAATGCGGCGAGACTCTACTACCCCCATGGTTAGATTCTGGTGAAACCCTTCTCCGATTTTGATTCATCTCCGTCATAAGCTTCTATAACCGGCCAATTCCTTCGTTAAGCTTTTCACTGAAGTTTTCATTGATTCTTTGCTCCATCTCATCAGCTTCTTCTCTTCGATACAAAGCTTCTACATTTTGGTGGCGATTAGCTCTTCTTGGCGGCATACTGGAAATCTTTACAAACACTTCAACACTTCAAAATTCAAACATTTTTCGGACTTTGATCCAAAATGAAACGGATCGAAAACTTCCACTTTGTAGCAAATCGTGATGAACACGATGGACAAAGCTTCGGCTTCCAATTCAAATTCGATCAAACAACTTCGAACAATGATGAACTCTTCTTCCTCTCGGCCACGGCTCAACACTTCAAGCTCTCGGCTTCTCTTCAAACTTCAAATTCTTCAAAATGATTAGGCTCCAAGTCTCGATCTAGCTATGATTGGCTAGAACAAGCTCCGATACCAAACTGACGCAGCGGATTAATCAAAACAAACTTCAATCGGTGAAAGTAGCAATAGATGAATTGAAGAATACTGGAATGCCCGAATTCGTTGATCCGAAGATACCGAACTCTAGCTATCTCGAACTCGTTGATCGCGCACGATACCGGGTTCAAAGATCTTCAATTCTTCAAGCGTTGATCAAGCGCACTTGATTCCGCGAATCGGCTTCTACAATCGTTGAATCGAGCGCACTCGATTATCCGAAAGAGGAGATAGGAGATTACACTCAACTACCAATTTGAATGAAAGCACAAAGCAATCAAAAGAGAATTTTATTCAATATTCAACAACCTTTTACAAATGAGAGACCCGGCCTATTTATAGGCGTTTTACAACTCACACGAAAAAACAAGAAAAATTACATCTCCTAAGTCGGTTCCGACCTAACAGTCACGACCTATCATAAGTCGTACACGACTTAAGCCCAAACAGTTACAACATAACGACTTACAAACAGAAAATACAAACAGACAACCACTTAAGTCGTTGCCGACTTAACAATGCTACGCAACTCAACTTAGTAACGACTTAAGGAATCAACGGTCCAGATTAACTCGGCAGAGAAAACAACGGCAACAGTGCTTCGCGACTTAAAATGAACGTCTTCAGAAAGTCTTTGTGACTTAAAGATTCTCGCGACTTAAATCAACGGCATAGGATAAAGCGGCATACAATCTACGGCTACAAGCTTCAGCGACTTAAGAACATACAGCATTCCAGATCAACGACTTAAGGAAATCAATGGTTTAGATTAGCTCGCAGAAGAATCAACGGCAACATCTTCACGCGACTTACGACTTAAGAACTTCACGAGTTAAACTTCAGCGACTTACGAGTTAATTCTTCTAGGTCGTAACTCGCTTCCTCTTCATGCCTTTCGCTAAGTCGTGGACGACTTATCCCTTCAGCTTCGTTAAGTCGTGGGTTTTCACTAGGTCGCTGCCGAGTTATACTAAGTCGCTGGGACGACTTAACACCGTTAGGTTGCGAACTCGAGTTAACTCGCTGGGACGACTTAACACCTTCGTTAGGTCACGAACATCCTTCCATAAGTCGGTTGCGACCTAGAACTTCATTTTCCCAACATTGCTCACCAAATCTTAACTCGGTGGTATTCTTCTTAGGTCGGTCTCGACTTATCAACTTGTTAGGTCGTATTCGACCTATGACTTCATTCTGGCCTACATCAATAGTATACTTGCTGTTGTATAAAAGCATGACTGCATATCTATATACTCGCGTTATTCTATGTCACTGATGCAAATATACGTAGATTTATATGTAAAAGTTTGTATAAAATTTTATATAATACGTTGGCATATATAGATATGTATATTTTATAAGCTCAGGAAAGTATAAGTTAACATAGGCATATTATATTTTGTCGAATCATATATATGCACTGTTTCATGTTCATATGTTGTAGTCATAATTGTGAGTTGATTTTGTTTATATATCTGCATGAGTCATATGTGTCCTGCATTAATATATATAAGTAAGTTGAGTTTATAATTTGTTGTTACAGTTTATAAATATTAGCATATAATGTTGATGGGTATTAGTATGTAACATGGGTACATATATTTTAAAAAGGATTATATATATAGTGTTATGCATCTCTAGCTAAAAAAAACATCAGCTTTATATATTAATATACTTATAGGATGTACTATCGGTCAGCTTACTTGAATTATAATACATTAGGTACATGAATTTTATACAGTAGTATATGCATATGGATTTTATGATCGGTTTGCTTATTTATTTATATTATCTATTATATTAGTGATGGTTCATATACTAGTATGTATGATAGTCATATATGTAGTTGTTTATTTTGTAACAAGTATCGACTTTAAATATATTACGTATATGTGATGATTTTAATTTGAACAATGTATTTTGAAATACACTTTTTTTTGATGTAGTTATATATAGTTATTTATATATGTAAGTCACTCATACCAATTACCTTCATCAATCTAGTTCTGACTCGATTTCGTAAATTCCTATTTGTCAGCTTCGTTCATCGATTCGAGTTAATCTTGCTTTGTTTGAGATTCGTGCCTGGATTTCACAACTCAACTTCATTGTCGATCCCCTCTAGCCTAAAAAAGGTGAGTAATCACTCACGATTAACGTTCTTTTATTTATTAAATTTGATTTCAATTGAAATGACAAATTGAAATATGCTGCTGTTAGTTAATTACATTGTTATATATGTTATTACATGTATCGGTTCACCTGTGACATCTAACACCATTATCTGTTAATTATTTATGTGATGATAATACAGTTTGGTTGATAATTGATTGATTGTTGATATTTATATTGGACGATAAATTGTTAATGTTAAAATGATAAATAATATGCAATTGAATTGATATAGGATAGTCCATAATTTAAATTGGATCTATATGTTGAATTTGATTTGTTAAATTTGTATAATATGACCCCCTTTAAATGTTTAATTACTCGACACGTAGTAATATGGTTAACTTCACCTTGAACCATTGAATGTATGTTGTATAAAATTGATGTTGTATGAAATTGAATAATTGATATCAAATGAAGAACCGTATTAATATTAGTGTAATAATCTTTAATCTACACGAAATGATAGTGTAGATTCTAGAAATAATTATATTAATTTGCACAAATAACAATGTGAATTAATACGATTATTTCAGGATTATTTGAATTGATTTTTGGATTGATATTGATTGTTGTTATTGCTTGTTTATTTACTTTGACACCATCCCAGTTATCACACTGCAAGTTCCCTTTGCTATGTTTTGATTTTGAATTGAATTGGAATCGGGTTGAAATGATAAATACCCAAATGAACTTGACTTAGGATAGAGAATTAAATAAAACCCGATTGGTCAATGATTTGTTTTAAAAATGAAATGAAGATTTTATTTAAATAAATAATATGGTTTTGAAACGAAGTTGGAATTTGAATTTTAATGAAAGGAAATGTTAATACTTAACAATCTGAATCAAAATATTAACATAGTAGATGATGAATGAACGTTGTTTTAAAATTGGAAATTATTTAATAATTAAGTTTTGAAATTATTAAGTAATTAAATAAGATTGAATTATTTAATAATTAAATAAATTGAATTCTTTAATAAGTGGAATTGAACTTCTTGAATAATTGAAATTGAGTTTCTTTATTAATTAAGCTTGGAAAATTATTTAAGTAAGTAAATAAGTGAAATTGAATTTCTTTAACAAGAAATAAAATGTGATTTATTGAAATTAATGTAAGACTTGAAATGTAAAGAATTTGATTTGACGAATTTAATTTAATTCAATTTGTAAGTTTTGATATAAGGAAGTTGAATTTAAAAAATGGATTTAATGAATTGGAAATTTAATAGAAATTGTTTTGAATGACAAATTTACTTAATGAATATTGAATGAAATCGATAAATGAATTTAAATTGATTTAAATGTTAAATTAAATTAATTTAAATGATTTCGGAGTGAAATTTATATACGAACTTGAATCAATATTTGAATTGTTCAAACAGAAATTGAAATTGAATTATAAGATTTTGAAATCATGAACTTGGAAGTTTTGAAATGTAAATTATGGAAATTGATTTAGAAAGACAAATGAAATGTTGATTTACAAATTTTAATTGAGATTGAAATTGATTTGGTTTTGAAATTTATTAAACGACCAATCAGTGTAATAAATACGAAAGTTATTAAAGAGACCGGAATCGGTTAGGGACATACTCACTGTCTAAACCGAAAACCACTTTAATAACTATACGCGGAGTGTGATCCAGAATGAAGTGGTTGGAATGATGAACGTGATGACTGAAGAAAGAGAACGATAATGGATAGCCTTGACACTTGTGTCAAATTGGAAATGACTAAAACAAGATCCGTGCCGGGCCAAATGGGGGGTTAGCTACCTCGAGCAAACACACTTCTTCGAAACTACTATTACTTGTTGTCGATTGGTGCACCCTTGATTTGGGAGTGTTGTTTCGCAGTGTTGCGATCGCTGCGGCGATGCGTTCTCACCAGTCCGAATCAGGCAAACGGTAGTTTCACTACCTTGGGTATTGCCTCATGTGCCTTGTCATACTTTGGATCCCTTTATACGCGACCACTACGATTGGTTTTGTGTTATACCTATGGAGTACTCCCTGATATCCCACTAGTTTACGGTGGAGTTTACAGTGCTGTATAGACTATAACGCTTATATAAAATGTGTTAAGGGGGATAATGGTAACGCCTTAACACTATTTTGATACCTTATATTACTGATAGACATTATCTACTTAGCGTACATTACTACCTAGTAGATAGTTTAACGGATCCTTAAAGGATGGTTATTCCAACATCCCTTAAGTTACTTGTATTTCAGTTGCTATTTCACTTGAGTTGGATTTATTGATATAAGAATGTTAATCCTGACTCGAGTGTTTTGTGTTTTGCTTTACGCTCGGGTCAGACTGAGGGTACCAGTATTCGAGACTCACCTTTGAAGTTGGAGCTTTGCTTGAAGATCCAGCCATCTATTCTGCTTTCAGTATTCGATGATTCCAGTGATGTATTCTGATTTGTATCTGATGTATCGTATTACTCTTCCATTGTATCTGGTTTAACTCTGATGTAACTTATACATTTATATAGTAGCTTCATGAACTACTATCTCTTTTATTTCCGCTGCATTTATTACTCTGTGTCTGTGATTATTTATTTACTGTATATGCTCAGTTTTGCCAATTTAAATTAACAATTCGGTATTTTGAATTATTCAAGTCCGACATGTGCGGATGCGAATGGTCCAAAATATCGGGTTGTTACAGCTGTTGTTGTTGTTGTTGTTGTTGTAATAGGTTCTAGTTTCAAATTGGTTTTGTTCGATTATTTTGGAGATTTCAAAAGCATCGGAAATAGTGGATGGTCGTAGGAGGAGAAGCTCATTCTTTATATGTGGTTTAAAGCCAGAAATGAAGCAATTTAAAAATGCATCGGGAGGTAGGTTTGTAATGTGGTTGCTAAGCGGTTCAAATGCGGCTTGGTAGTTCTCTATGGTAGTTGTTTGCTGGAGTTTGAATAACATGGCTTGAGGATTATGTAATGAGGAAGAGGCTAAGCGTTACTCGATTTTCTTAGTGAGCTCCAACCATGATGAGAGTTGTTGATTCCTATACATCCATTGAAACCAAGAGAGAGCTTCGCCATTCATGGTAAAGCTTGCTATGTCGATCTTTTGCTCTTTGGTTGTGTTATGTTATGTAAAGAAGCGTTCGGCTTAAAAAATCCAATCAAATGGATTTGAACCATCAAAAGTTGTTAACTCGCATTTGGGGGGTCTTATGGTAGAAGTGGTAGGATTGGGTAAAAGTAGAGGTTGACGGTTTGGATGGGAATTGTGACTTGGTGGCGTGATGGATGAATGGGGAGATTGAGGAGTTATGGAGGCGAGTTTGTTATTGATTTCGGCCAGGCACCTTGCGATATGATCGAGGGATGTGCTATGCGTTTGTAGTGTCGATTAGATGTCAGAGATATGGTTTTGTTTATAGTGTGAAATGGGAAGAATGTTGGACTTGGTTTTTGAGTCACTTAAAGAATGCTCTTAGGTGTGATAGACATTGGACTTTTTTAAGTGATCGACATTGGGTTTTGCTCTTAAGTATTCCTAAATTTTTTCCAAATAGTCATCATTCTTATTGTTTGCATCATATGCAATATAATATTGCTGGTATTGTGAAAAGTGGAAGGGGTATTTTGGTAGCTTATTTACTAGAACGTTCTTTAGCTTCCAATTATTATGAGTTTGAAAAAGCTATGTCTAAGTATAAAGAAATTGGAGGTGCAAAAGCTATTGAATATTTGAATGATAAGCCGTACGATCACTGGACTGATTTATTCTTTCTCGGGAAACGATATGGTGAAAATAAGTCTAATGTAGCTGAAAGTTTTAATTCGTGGATTTTGGATGAAAGAGGTTTGCCTGTTACTTCATGTCTTGATGGTATTCGGGTTAAACTTATGATGCAAATATCTAATCGAAGAGAGGAGGCATCTAAGTGGACTAGTGTGCTTTATCCGTAAATGGAAGCTCATTTGTTGAAATTGAAGGAAGAAGGATTTGGATGGAGTGTTTTTAAATCATCTAGGTATGTGTTTGTATTTTTTTATCAAATTGAGAATCATGAGCTTATGTTATTTTTGCATTTGAATGTTTTTGTATAATACTTACAAGAATGTGAACATTAAGGACTTTATTTTCTTCTTTACCATATTTTGCTGCACATACTTTGGGCCTTATGTATTAGAGAGATAATATGCAGTACTGATAACTTTTGTTTGCAAGTACAACCTGTTTTTTTTATTTAACCATTTATCATTTCTAAACTCTGCAGATATATTTTCAAAGTTCATTCTCCAACATCTCAGAAATTTGACCATAAAAATCGCATGTGTAGCTGCAATCAGTGGAAAGTGGCGGGTTTTCCTTGTGCACATGCTTTGATGTGTATTGCTTTGTCAAAAAATTCTGCTTATGATTACATTGAGCATTACTTCACTGTTGAGTCTTATCGAGCTCCCTATTCACATGTGATCAATCCTATTCCAACCTTTGATAAGGAAGCAATTAAAGCAGAAGAATCATCTCCTATTCTTCCTCCTAAACCTGTTCGTGGAGCTGGAAGGCCTAGGATGAATAAGATTGAAGGGACCAATTTTCATGCTAAGCAAAACAGATGTGGAAAGTGTAAAAAACTTGGACATAATAGAAGAGGATGTTATTTGAATAATTGAGTTCTTTTGAAAGTTTTAATTCAATGTATTGATTAACTGTTTTACAATAACTTTTAGAGTTGAATATTGAGTATGTTGAATTGTTGCTTATGTGTTTGTGATGATTGTTAATTTTAAGGAGTTGTTTATGTTTAGTTGTGATTTAAATTCTTCAAATTATGTTTTCATTATATGCTACTCCCAGTTTCTGAAAATGATAGCTATATTTATCTTTTTTTTGTCATTGTACATATAGTTTGAATTATGTTTTGATTTTGTTGGTGTATGTGCATGTTAATGTATAATTGTTTCTCAGGTAATAAAAATATGGTGTTTCAGACTCAGTTTAGAATTCACATATGAAAATAGATTATATCAGGTTAGCTGACTTTCTAGGCTGACTTTCTAAGGCAATAAAGATAGGTTGTTAAGTGGTGGTGCTATTTATGTTGTCCTGGTTTGAACTTTTGGTATGAATTCACTGGTTTTACTTTTGCTTGTTTTTGTGTGCATGTTGTATGCTTGGTTTTGCAGAGCTATCAAACTGCTGATAAGCAGTATGAAACCTCAGCAAATATGATAATATGTCTTTGTAGAGCTATCAGAAACAAGCTACTGCTGATAAGTGGTATGAAAGCCAAGCAAATAAAATTATGCCTTATTCAACAAGAATACTGAAACAATCAATCCCATTACAAACGAATCTTTCAATCATTAGAAAATGTAAAGAAGTGCAGCTTTTAACCAATTCATCACAAACGCACATCGTTGATAAAGTAAAACATGAAGTACACATAATGAATAAAATCATACATCATTGATGTAACGACCCGATATTTTCAACCATTCGCATCCGCACATGTCAGACTTGAATTGTTCAAAATACCACGTTGTAAATAAAAATTTGGCAAATCTCAGAATATACAGTAAATAAATAATCACAGATCATAAACATAGAGTAATATAATGCAGCGGAAGTAAAAGAGATAGTAGTTCATGAAGCTACTATGTAAATATATCGGAGTTAAATAAGATACAACAGAAGAAATAAAGTACAACAGAAGTCTCAATATGATAACCAAGTACAAGCAGAATAGAACAACAGAACTGAGATAGATAAACTAGATAAGTAGATAATCTCCAGCGATTCCAATCTCCAGAAAGTGGAATCCAAATCTGTGAATACTCAGGCTGACCCGAGCGTAAATAAAAATACAAACACTCGAGTCAGGACATACATACTTATACAATGTAAACCAACTCAAGTGAACTGTAATAAAGGTACAAGTAACTTAAAGAATGCTTGGGATCGCCCATTCTTTAAGGATCCGTTAAACTATCTACTATGTAGTAATATTCGCTATTATAATAATGTCTAATTATAAAATAAACATACTTAAAAATAGCATTAGGGCTTTACATTTAATCTGAACTCACCCTAACACGTAATAGTGCCAATAGTCTATACGGTACCTGCATACCTCGAAAGGCTACGAGAAGATACTCCATAGGTACGACACAAATAGAAACTCGTAGTAAAGCTCGATATGGTAGGTGACACGACACACAAGGCAATGCCAGGGTAGATATACCAATTATGCACACGGACTGATGGAAACGCATAGCAGCCACTACCGCTCCACCTCGGACAACACTCCCAAATCGAGGGGTGCACCCAAACAATCACAAAGTAATAGAATGGTATCGAAGAAGTGCGTCCGATAAGAGGTGATACCTCATTGGCCCAAGATCGCTCCTATTTTAGCCACCTTATGCCAACTCACGGGAGTTGGGTCCACGCATATACCTTTAGGATCGTCGCCACCATCCTACTTCATTCTGGAAACTCCGCCGCGTACACAGTTGTCAAAGTGGTTTTTGGTATCGACAGAGAGTATGTCCAAATCCGATCCCGGTCTCTTTAACAACCAATCGTTATTATAACCCGTGGTTATAATTTTAAAATAATATTTTATACTTCAAAATAGAATATCATTTCAAATCCAAATCTTTATCAAAATAAAGATTAAATCAATTCCAAACCATTTCAATATATTAAAATATCATATCTTTCCAAAACTTCATTTCAAACCATTTCAATATATCAAAATATCATATCTTTCCAAACTTCATTTCAAATCATTTTAATATATCAAAATATCATATCCTATCAAACTTCATTCCAAATCATTTTAATATATCAAAATATCATATCCTTCCAAAACTTCATTATCAAATCATCATTTGAGTTCAAATCCAAATATCCAACTTTAAATACCTTTTAAATTCAATGATATCATTCATTTATTATCATTTCAAGTCACCTTTTAAATAGTTTATATTTCAATCAAAATAATTCATCTAAACAATTTAAAAGTGTAATTATTATACTTTCAAATCAAGTATTCAATTTCCAAAGTTTTAAACTACTCTGAGTTCATTTACTAAGTTAAAAACAATAAACATTGAAAATTTCAGCCTTTCACAGCATTCAAAAAAAAGCTATTATAAGTTATTCTTGAAAACATTTTTATTCAGCAAAGACAACATTTTAAAACTGCTGTTAAATCTCAGTTTAGTTGAAATTTAGTTTAAAACAGCAAAGACAGCATTTCCAGAAATGTTGTAATAGCTCATGTTTCAAATTAAAGGTTTTAAATTTATTCAGCAAAGACATCAGACCACTACAGCAGTTACAGAACTACTGTAATAGATTTGAGTCATGTTTTAGTCTATTTAGTTCAACTACAGCAACTACAGCATTTCAGAAATGCTGTAATAGCTCTTTTATTCAAATTTTAGTGCAATTCAGAACCATAGCATTTCTGAATGCTATTAAAAGTATTTTCCAGATTTAGTGTATTTCCAGCAAATAATAAACTTTTTTTTAAACCATTTAAACATTATAAAAATCATATTTTTAACATTAAAAAATGTTCATTAACAATACTCTTTTAATTTATGATTTTTATAAAGTAAACTTTTACAATAAAATCCAAATTTTCCAATAATTCTACTTAACAAATTCAAATGTACAATTTTCCCATTTTACCTTTTACAATTTATTAACACTTACATTTTTAAATTACCATTTCACAAATTAAACTAAATTTCCAATTTATTTAATTAATTAAAACCAAATTTCCCATTTCCAAGTCAAGTTATATTTCAAAATTTCACATTTAAGCATTCATTAATTTAACCATTTTAATTCATAGAAAAATCAATAATACTTTATTAAATCATTTAAATTCAAATTTAAAACAAATAATCATATTTGCCATTTCAAAATATAATTAAATTCCATTTTATTCATAACTTAAATATCATTTAACCCAAAATCCAAATTTCCAAACTTAAGTTATATTTCAAAATTCAATTTAATCATTCATTTATTCAACATTTTTAACTTATAGAAATATCATAAATTCTATATTCAGACATTAAAAATCCAATTTAAATCAAATTTTCATAATTTTACACTTTTAAAAGTATTCAAAATATTCAAAATACTTTATAAAAATAACCACGGGCCTGTATATAGTTTTTTAACCTAGGTCAAGTGATACAGATATGTATCATTTCAATCCGCAGTTTAAAAAGCAAAAATCCGAGTTCTATCATTTCAAACCTGCAATCCCAAGTTAAAATAAAATAAATAAAAATCGTTCAGGCATATCATTTCAGCCCATAATGATTTTTCCCTATTCTAAAGTCTGTTCGGGTATGTATCATTTCAACCCATAGTGAATCTAATCTACAAGGAACTTGCAGTGTGATAAACAGATATAAATGAACAGTTAACAATAAATAACAGTAACAGATGATGTGATAGGTAATTAAACATGGTTAACATCATATAACATATATAATCACAGACAGGTATAACATAATATAACATTCTACACATTCAATTATTGTCGCTTCACATTTGCATAAGTATAAATGACTAGTGAGATTTACTCAACTTTTACAATGCTAGAGACCAAAACAACACACAAGCACGATTCCAAAGGCACGACAAGCACAATAGATTTGAATGGATGGAGAGCCTTGATAATTATCTTGTATGTAACAATTGAACAAAGTAATATGAATATATATATGCAATACAAAGATTTAAATTGAAACAATACAGAAATTGGAATCAACAAAAGACATCACCTAGCTTTTAAATCGAATTTTGCTTACCTACAACCTCACTTAGGCTCGGCCTTAAGGCTTTATTGGTTTGGCCTTAGATGTTTTCTGGTAGTAATGGTCAGGTTTGGATCTGAAATACATGGCTAAGTCAAGAATACAAATGGTCTTGGAAGTTACAAACGTGGAAGTGCAAAAGGCAAGGCAAAGGAGGTGTTTTGGTCAATGTTTTGGGCTCGGCCATGGGTGGTTTGGGCTTGGCCATTCAAGTTCCGGTCTGGTCAGTGGGTAGGTGTATGGTCAGAGGTGGTATCAAGGTGGTGGTAGAGCTAGAAGTGGCGGCCAAGGCAAGAGATGAAAGGGTGATGGGGTTAGAGGCTCAGCTAGGCAACATTTTGGAGTTTTGTGATGTTTTACTTTGGTGCTTGCTCATCCTAGGGGTCACGGCCACTACAGGTCAGAGAAGATGGGTTTTTGGTCGTGGATGATGAGGGGAAGGAAGTGGTGGAGGAGATGGTGGAGGGTGTGGAGGTGTATGGCCGAACCAAGAAAGAAGAAGCAAGGCAAAACAATGGAAGAAGAAGAAGAAAAATAAGGAAGAAGGAAGCCATAGCTTACAATAATTTTTTCTCAAAATGAAATGCCGTGAGAATGAATGAAGTGGGAAGTAATTTCACGTGAATTTTGAAGGGAATGCACAGCAAATAAAAAAAATGCATGGCCAAAAGGAGTGTAAATGAAGAGATATGGAAATGAAGAGTTTTGGAGATGAAAAGACTTCCGTTTCTAAAGCATTTTAAACTCTTCATATTTCCTTTTCTTTTTAATTTTAAATAAAAAAAATAAACTCAGAAATAAGCTTTAACAACTGAAACAAAATATTATAAAATAAAAATAATTAATTAATTTTAAAGAAATTAGAAAAAAGAATAGAAGAAATTGCTTAAAATCCAAAACAGGGTTCAAAAATTACAATTAAATCATCATTGGCTTTGGAAAAATATCTACTTCATTTTACAAATATTCTAAAGCAAAACTTTGAAATAAATAATTCATTTATCATTTCTAAAGTGAAATAAATAATTAAATTTAGAGAAAATAGAAAAAGAATAAAGAAATAGTTTATTTAATTTAAAACAAGGCTTAAAATTACAAATAAAACATTACTTGCTTTATAAAATTTCTATTTTACTTTAAAACAAATAAAAGGTAAAATAAATAAAATAAATGAGGAAAAAAAATAAAGTGGGAATGAGAATAAAGTAAGATCATAAGGAAATAGAGAAATAAATAAAGAATTTCTTTAATTAATTGAAACTGGAGATTAAAAATTATAAACAAAATACAACTGACATTGGAAAATGTCAATTACACTTTGAAAAATGTTTTAAAACCAAAATATATACATAACATGTTATTTTACTCATATAAATATAAATTAGAACATTACATGACCAAATAAAATATTATTTATATAATTTAAAATAAACATTTTTGTTAAATACAACAAATTACACACAATATTTAAAAGGGCATAACTTCCACATTACAAATCAGATTTCAATGAAACGAAAAGCAGTTTCTTGAAATTATATTTACTTTCATAAAATAAAGATAAATTCAAAATTTCAAATATTTAATTTTAAATTTAAAAGTCAAAATTTGACCAAATTGACTAAATTCACATTTCTGGAAAATATTCTATTTAGTCATGTTTGGAATTCTAATTTACATCAAAATAAAAGTTTATATTTAAAATAACAAAGATTATTCATTTTAATAAATGAAATAAAATTTTAAATCAGGAATTAAATTAAGATAAATAAAATATACAATTAAAATAATCACAAAATACAGGATTGTTACAGTTGATAAAGTAAAACATGAAGTACGCAGAATGAAGAGTAATTAACATATAGTTTTAGCATTCTAAAAGTAAAAGATAAATACTTTTATTTTTTTAACAGCACATCACAAACAATTCAGCTGCATAACATATTAAGCAATTACTTGCTAATTAAGATCAGTTACGTTAACAACTTTCCATCCATAGGCAGTCACTACAGACTCATCATCAAATTCATCAGTACATTCAATTATACTACTTTAAAAGTATTATAAACAACATAGTTTCAAATATTGCAACAAGTTTTTAGCTACTTTATCATAAAAACATCATCAGACATTGGAAGTTTGCAACATAATCTTATGATCATCGTCATTTTGTACCTTTTGTAGTTGTATCTGAGCTACAAAAATTTTCAAGAGTCCAATAGTATGGTTCATCGGAGAGAATTTCTGCAGCTACTTGTGCTCTAAATTCATTAACTTGTTCAAGATTTATTTTTGATGTTGTTTCCAGTCCTTGCACAAGCTTTTTCCTGAACAACATCACAAAGATTCCATAGTCATACCTGTATTTCAGAATATTAGTAATTTGAATTTAAGGATAAAACAGTTTATCTTTTATTAATTTTGATAATGAGTTATAATTAAAAGTGTCTTTATCTGAACAAGTAACAGTATGTTTGAAACAAAATTGTTAGTAATGATAATAGTTAAAACTGAGTTAATGTATGCATAAACAAGGTTGTATATCCACGAAGTTGTGAAAAAAAATGATCGAAACATATAAAAAGGTTTAACTGCTAAGAATACAGTGTAAAAGTGAGTAATAAAAATCAATCCTTTACGAATAACAAGGTTTAAGTGCTAATTAAAAAATGTATGTTAAGAGTATGCACAAACAAGATTAATTATAAATGTTTAACTGCTAAGTAAATGAAAATCAAAATGTTGATAAAATTACTGAAAAGAAAAAACTGATGCAATAAGATGTTATAAGCATCCAAAAATGAGTAATTTACAGCAAAAGTTTATTTAATATTAATTGATGGAAAAAAATACCTTTTACATCCAACTCAAATTTTCTTTCAGGTTAATTATCGTCATTTAATATTTTATGCATGAAAAAGATAAATACATTTACATTTTTGTATTTATAATTACTATTATAGATTAATATATGAGAAAGATAAATACAATTCTATTTTGTTATTTAGATTTATTATTGTACATTTATACATTAAAAAGATAAATGAATTTATATTTTAGTGTTTGTATTTATAATTTTTGATTATTACAGTAAAAGATAAGTGCATTTATTTTATATATTTACAATTATGACATTAGTTATAAGCTCATGACCAATTATTAGCTCATAATTGAGATTATGAACTAGGTAATGAACAATGATTATGGAATCATGATCAGTTATACACTTGATTATATAATATATTTCAATTATCACATTTGTAATAATATATCTCACTATACATGCATGTATTTTAAAAAAAAATTAAAATGCTATGTTAATTTTATATTCATGCATTTGTTTTTCGTTATATGTATGTATTTTTTTTGAAAAGTCATAATGTTATATTGATCCATTATTATTCATTTCACATGTATGTCTTTGTTTTTAAAAAAATGATAATGCTATATTCATCCATCATTTGTAAGTTTATATGCATGTATTTGTTTAAAATAAAATAAAATGCTATATTCATTTATCTTTATTCATTTTATATTGATGTGTTTGATTTTGAAAAATTATATTGGTTTTTTTATTTATCATTTTTTATTTTATATGCATGTATTTGATTTTGAAAATTCATAATGTTATATTCATCTATTATTCTACATTATACATGTATGTGTTTTTCTTTGAAAAATGATGACGCTATGTTAATCTATCATTCATAAGTTTATATGCATGTATTTGTTTAAAATAAAATAAAATGCACTATGCATTTATCTTTATTCATTTTATATTGATATATTTGATTTTGAAAAATCATATTGGTTTTTTTATTTATCATTTTTTATTTTATATGTATGTATTTGGTTTTGAAAATTCATAATGTTATATTTGTTATCCTGCCTTTTGGCAAGGCCGAGATACCAAGGGACTGACTAAAAGCCAAGAGTCACTCGTCATGGATATCAATGAATTTTGTCCGAGTCTGGATCGAGCCACGATTAATAAGACATGACAAGCAAAGCCAGGAAAGCCAACGTTCCAAGTTTCAAGTCAATCCGAGTTCGTATGCTCAAATTATGATCAACACAAGTTAGAAGAAAACTGATGCTCGAATCAATCTGTTCGAACCCATCAGGTTCGAATCGATCACAGGCTGAGCTATCCATGTGCTTCGAGTTCGTATCGATTGTCTGGAGACTATCAAGATCAGTGCGAACAAAGCTATGCACCGACTCCATAAAAGGTGATACGTTCGTATCCACCAGAACACTTCACTTCGAATCCAGGGACAACATTGTGTTCGAATCCATCAGTGTAGCCAGCATACGAATCCATAGCGTTCGTATCCATCGGCAGAAGGAATTAGCCTCACACTTGCATGGTTCGTATCCATCTAGTTGAAGTCCTTCGAATCCATCATGAATAGTCATTTCGTATCGATCAACTGAAACACATCATGATCGATACGAACAAAACCCCATTCGAATCCAGATGTAATCGATACCCCCGAATCCATCGAGTCAAGGCGGCAAAGTCTCCGGGACGACTCGATCAAATAGGCGAAGAAAGCGGATTGATACGCATGATACGCTCCACGTCATCACAAAAGCGCGTGGCACCATCGATTCGAAGCAATCGATTCGGATGAATCGATTCGAACCGAGCAGTCTGACGAAGATCCTTAGCTCGAATCGACCATATCTCGAGATCCATAAGTCCAAATGCTATCAAATTTTCACAGAAGATTGCGCACATGTTGAAGAATGTCCATACCAAATTTCAGCTCAATTGGACGTTTTCTTAATTGATTCGAATGGATTTCGAATCGATCCCAAAGTGGTCCCAGATTTCCTAAAGGCGGGCGCGTGGGCCCCCTCACATGCCAGAAGTGGTCTCCCAAAATTTAGGTGAAATATCAGCCTCCTACACCTATAAATAGAGCCCATGGTCATTCAGAAAAGGGGTCGGACAATTTTAAGAGCTAAAGAGCGCCCAGACTCTGCCAGATTTACTCCAGATCACCATTGCTGCCTTAAATTCAGACTTTAATCATAAAATCTGTTGTACTACGCTATAAGAAATTGTAATCTTCAAGTATCGAGCAATAAAATCATCAAACTTCATAGTGGACGTAGGCGAAACGCCGAACCACTCTAAATTGTTGTCTTCTGTGCAATTTACTTTCTGTCATTTGGAGTTTTTGTTAGATAATCCTCATTTTTAATTTTCATTCTTCACTTTCATCTCTTCAAAAACTTCTGAAGAGTGTTGTGACCATTTTTGGTACGAACACTTTGGTGCTTTCACTGAGAAAAACCAGTTTTTTCTCCTGCTCCTTGGATCTCCCATCGACACCGGATTGCATAAATCCAAGAGGAAGATCCAGATCTCTAATTCGGAATCCTTCCATCCTATTCAGATTTGCGTAAAGTCTAGGCAAGGACTCCACCACTCAAGATGGTTAGCACAAGAACTGCCTCTACGGCTGCTGATCAAGAAGGTCGGGATAGACAGAATCCTACACAGCAGCCACCATCCAATCAGGACAACACTGCTCACTCAGATCCGTCAAGACCAGTCACCAGACAAGAGTTCCAAGTGTTGCTCCAAGAACTGACTCAAAGTCGGCAACAATTAACTGAACAGCTGCGCACTAACGCTGAATTGACCAACCAATTAAACCGTCGAAGGCGGAGGAGGACCAGGAGGGATGATGCTTCCCACTCGTCCACGGAAAGTTCCGCCTCATCTGACTATCACAGTAGATCTACCCGTCCCCGATTAGATGTGAGTCACACACAAGCTACTGGATATCAACCTGCCTTGACTGTAGGACAATTGAGGGTTGTGCCGTCAACCAGCTTCCAGACCGGGCCCTCATCACGAAGAGGTACTGTTCCACAGTATACCATGGACAATCGCACTACCACCGCTGCGGTAGAAGCAAGGGTTGATACTCGAAACCTGTCAGATCCGAATAATCAACAACGTGGGCGTACTCCTGAACCATACGTCCCGGAAGATGCCGAGCCAAGGAGGCGAGACATGGACCGTCGACAGCGTCCGGTCCAAACTCGCGCTGTGGAACCCGACCACACCTTAGCTCAGCATGCACAGAATGTAATGACACCCGATATTTCGACCATGATACGTCAGATGATTCGCGAAAGTCAGGGGCTTACTAATGACGACTGGGGAATCTCCCGTAGTCATACTCCTTTCACAGACGAGATATTATACGATGACCCCCCCGGTGATTCAAAATGCCAACTCTCCCGATGTACGAAGGAAGTAGTGACCCCAATCAACATATTTTGAAATATGAGTGGTCAATGAGCGCTGCAAGGGCTGATGATGCAATGAAATGCCGAAGTTTCCCCATCTCTTTGGGAGGAATCGCAACAATGTGGTTTACAAGGTTTCCATTTAGATCTATCTCTTCGTTCGATCAACTGGCTAAGAAATTTGTCGAACAGTTCTGTATGCATGTCGCTAGGCCTAAAGACGTTAACACCCTATCTAGTGTCACCCAAGCTCAGGGAGAAACACTCAGGCGTTATTTAGAAAGATTCCACGCGGCATGTGTGGAGATTAGTAATCACAACGATAACTCAATCTTGATGGCATTAACCAAAGGAATCGATCCTGATTCTAGTTTGGAAATTGGTTGGCTGGGAAACCACCCGCATCGTTGGACCGTTTCTACTCCAAAGCCGCTCAATTCTTATGGCAAGAGGACGCGAAATAGTCTAGGAAGCAGGACGATGTGAGGCCCAGAAGTGAAGGAATACAAAGTAACGTAGCAGTTAAGCAGTCCGGTGAGAGTTCCAGAAAAGTTCAGTTGAATATACAGAACAAACAAACCCAGCCGAGAGGCAACAATGGTCAAGATAAGAAAAGAGATCAGAACTGAGGCCTACGACGTAGGGCTCCAATGTTAGATAATTACACGCCGTTGAATACATCATTGGAAAACGTGTTCCTACAAACTTGCAACATTGTGCAATATAAGAAGCCTGCTCCGAAGCCCTCATCGGAGAGGCAGGTTCAAACATGGAAGTTTTGTAGATTCCATGAGAGTTACGGCCACAATACCAATGAGTGTCGATATTTGCAGGACCTCATCGAGAAGTTGATCAGGGAGAGAAAGTTAGATCAGTTTGTGCGGGCGCCGCAATCTGGTGGTGCGGGCCCTTCAAATCAAAATCGTGTGCAAAATCAAGAAAGACAGGAAGAACCCGCTCGTACGAGCGGAAGGCTAGTTATAAGCACAATAAGTGGTGGTCCCCACCCAGCAGACAGAAGCTGGAGGGAAATGGAGTCGTATGCTAGCTCTATCAGGCATGCGGACTTCGAATGCTGCAGTAATTGTGAAGATGGGGCTCCGGCCAAGCAACAAAAGACAATGTCTGATGATATCATATTTAGAAGCCGAGATGCTGATAAGGTCGAAGCCCCCACAATCCACCCACTGGTCATATCTGCCCATGTAGGTCCTGCTTGGATGAAGAGGATCCTGGTTGACAGTGGGAGCTCTGTAAACATCTTACTTAAACGGGCTTATGATTTAATGAAAATGGAAGCGAAGGACTTAAAACCTTGCCAATCTCGAGTCCACAGCTTCAATGGAAGTGCTACAATACCCACTGGAGTGACGGAGCTACCAGTGGAGTTGGGAGTTGGAGAACGCCGGAGAGTCCGGATGTTGCAGTTTGTCGTTTTGGACATTGATTCACCTTATAATGCATTTTTGGGCCGACCGGCCCTTGCTGAGTTCAGGGCAGCCATTGCCCCATGGTGCTTGACTCTGAAGTTCCCCACTGATCACGGGGTCGGAGTCATTCAAGGAGATCAGGCAGCGGGGAGGGCCTGCTATGTTGCTGAACTACGAGGAGTACAACGAAAGGAGAAAGGAAAGGGCGTAGAGGAATCTCTCTGTGTCCGTTTTGCTAATAATTGACAATTAGTGCATGGGCCCCGGCCCGGGCACCACGACCAATTCCATAAAGACCTTGACCCTTGAGACAACGAAGATAAAGATGAATCTAAAGAGAATCAAGCTTCCCCAGCCAAACTGACTATGGACGTCCCAATCAGTGAGGGTGATGATTCGAGGATGCTAAAAGTTGGATCTCAACTGGGTAAACAGACACAACAGGAATTGGTTGAATTTCTCCGGGCAGATCTCAACGTTTTCGCCTGGACACACTCTGATATGTACGGGATCTCGCCGGACATCGCAAGTCACTCCCTGAATATTGATCCGCGGTATGTCCCAGTCAAGTAGAAAAGGCGTGGTATGGATCCAGAGAGATCTACCGCCCTTAAAGAGGAGGTTGATAAGTTACAATCAAATGGGTTCATCCGAGATGCTTTGTATCCAGAATGGGTGTCAAATCCTATATTGGTTCGAAAACCGAATGGGAAATAGAGAACTTGCATTGACTACTCTGACTTAAACAAGGCCTGTCCAAAGGATAGTTTTCCACTTCCTCGAATTGACCAGCTCGTGGATTCAACAGCTGGGCATGAATTATTATCTTTCATGGATGCTTATTCTGGCTACAATCAAATACCTATGCATTTTCCTGATCAAGAACATACCAGTTTCGTGACCGATCTGGGACTCTACTGCTACAGAGTCATGCCTTTTGGTTTAAAAAATGCCGGAGCAACATATCAATGCTTGGTCAACCGGATGTTCGCCTACCAGATCGGGAAGACCATGGAGGTTTATGTGGATGACATGCTAGTAAAGCCTCAATTCTCCACAGATCACGTCAGAGATTTAGATTCGATGTTCTGCATCCTTCGAGAATATGGAATGAAGCTCAATCCATTAAAGTGTCACTTCGGTGTCGCCTCTGGAAAGTTCCTCGGGTTCATCGTTAACGCTCGAGGGATAGAAGCAAATCCCAAAAAGATCTGGGCGATAAGGAACTTACAAACTCCAAGAACCATAAAACAAGTCCGGAGTCTCAACGGGAAGGTAGCAGCATTGAGCAGGTTCATTTCAAAATCCACCGATAAATGCATTCCTTTCTTCGATCTGATCCGGAAAGGAAAGCGAAACTTTGAATGGACCATGGAGTGTGAAGACGCATTCCGATCGCTGGTTCAACATCTTTCCACACCACCGATCCTGTCAAAGCCGGTTGACCACGAACAATTGTACCTTTATCTGGCAGTATCGGAGCATGCAATCAGCGTTGCTTTAGTTCGGGAAGAAGACCGAGTGCAGAAACCAGTCTACTATGTTAGTAAACGGCTAACAGGAGCTGAAAGAAATTACCCAAGACTAGAGAAACTGGCTTATTGCCTGGTCATTGCCTCAAGAAATCTTCGCCCTTATTTCCAAGCTCATTCCCTTACTGTGTACACCGATCAGCCGTTACGATAGGTCCTCACGAGGCCTGAGACGTCTGGTAGGCTACTCAAGTGGAACATTGAACTGAGTCAATTTGATATCACTTATGCTCCGCGAAGAGCCATTCAAGGACAAGTCCTGGCGGATTTTATAGCCGAATTTACTATTTCTGAGGATCTGCCTGAAACCACTATACCTCCTAAATGTATTTGGAAGCTGCATACCGATGGTGCATCGAACGATCAGTGTTCGGGTGCCGGAATAGTACTTGAAACTCCCGAAGGCCGATCCATATGCTACGCTCTAAGGTTCGAATTTCGCGCAACCAACAATGAAGCCGAATACGAAGCTTTGCTTGCCGGTTTAAAACTTGCTTGTGATCTGAAGATTGTTGCTGTGGAAATCTACAGCGATTCCCAGTTAGTTGTATATCAAGTTCGGGGCGAATATCAGGCCAAGGATCGACGACTAGCTGCCTATCTAGCCCGAGTTCAAGAAGCACTAAGTCAATTCGATTACTATGCTATTTACCATATACCTCGAGAACATAATCAGAAGGCTGACTCATTAGCTAAGCTAGCAAGTACAGGTGAAGCACAGCAAATGGGACTTGTCCCCGTCGAAACTTTGTCCTCCCCAAGCATTGATCAAATAGAAACGAATTTTTTGTTTGAAACCGCTCCCAGTAGAGAATCATGGATGACTCCGTACCGAAATTACATCGAGAATGGGATGTTGCCAGAGGATAGGAATGAGAAAAGACAAATTCTACAAAAAGCTTCACGTTTCGTCATTTAGGACGGAGTCATGTATAGAAGAGGGTATTTTGTTCCTCTTCTCCGATGTATCGCGCACGATGAAATCAAACGAGTGTTACATAACGTACACGAAGGAGAATGTGGCGATCACAACGGTGGACAAGCTCTCGCCAAGAAGATACTCCGATACGGATACTACTGGCCAACTGTAAACCGAGATGCAGCGAACTATGCCAGGAAATGCGATAGGTGCCAGAAACATGCCCGAATTCCAAGAGCCCCACCTACTGAGATAACCCAAATGGTCAGTCCTTGGCCATTTGCAATATGGGGCATCGATATCATCGGCACGCTACCTCTGGCCAAAGGTGGGGCAAGATATGCTATCGTTGCAGTTGATTACTTCACCAAGTGGGCTGAAGCGGAACCCCTTGCAACCATTACGACAAAGAAAGTAATCAATTTCGTAGTTCGCAACATTATCTGTCGATTTGGACTCCTGCATACTATCATCACCGATAACGGAGCCCAATTCAGTAGTGCAGAATTCAAGAATTTCTGTCAACGGTTTCATATTCATAAAAAATTCTCAACAGTCACACATCCTCAGGCAAACAGCCAGGTCGAAGCTGTCAATAAAGTCATAAAATCCATTCTAAAGAAACGACTGGAAAAGGCCGGGGGAAAATGGGTTGACGAATTGCCTATGGCTTTATGGGCTTATCGGACGACTCACAAGACTGTGACCGGACACACCCCGTTTTCCCTATCTTATGGCTCAGAAGCCGTTATTCCAGTCGAGATGGAGGTGTTTTCCCATCGCGTGACTTACTATGATCCGAGAACGAATGCTATACTGCTTGCTGAATCTTTGGACCTACTGGATGAGAAATGGGAAGTGGCTGATTTGAGAGCAGCAGCACATCGAAGTCGGGTCGCTCGATTGTACAATGCCAAAGTTCGACCTCGAACCTTTGAACTCGGCGATCTCGTCCTCAAGAGAATCTATCCGGTCCCTTCACACATGAAACCAAACTGGGAAGGACCATACGTGATTACACAAAGACTCGGAGATGGCACATTCAAACTATCGACAGTTGACGGTCTTGACTTGCCAAGGGCCTGGAACAGCGAGAGTCTCCGTCGCTATTACACATGACATGCTTTATTTGTTTCATTACATCTTTCCATTTTTCAATTTCATTTCTGCATTTAGAAATTAGAACTTGTAATAAGGCAACTGACTTTGCCGTATTTTCTAATTTCAGCAATAAAATGCCATTTCTTCGAGCCAGAGCTGTGATTCATTGAATACAATGCACAACATCACGATGCACGGAGAGCTAAATTCCATCACGCAGTGGAATTTATTCAAGTAGGGAGTGGCTGTGATACGACCGGCCACTCGCTAAGTGAAACCCGAGCTCGGGGGCAAGCCATCACATCAAGGCTAAAAATGGGCTGATACACGACAATCCCTCACTTAACTCCATATTCCCAGAGTGCGAGACGGAGTATAAACATTAAACCACTCTGTCCTCCTAGAGTGCGAGACGGAGTATAAACATTCATCAACTCCGTATTCCCAGAGTGCGAGATGGAGTATAAACATTAAACCACTCCGTCCTCCCAGAGTGCGAGACGGAGTATAAACATTCATCAACTCCGTATTCCCAAGATGCGAGACGGAGTATAAACTTTACTCAACTCCGTACACCCAGGGTGCGAGACGGAGTATAAACATACATCAACTCCGTATTCCCAGAGTGCGAGACGGAATATAAACATTAAACAACTCCGTACTCCCAGAGTGCGAGACAGAGTATAAACCTTCATCAACTCCGTATTCCCAAAGTGCGAGACGGAGTATAAACTTTACTCAATTCCGTCCTCCCAGAGTGCGAGACGGAGTATAAACATAAAACAAACCCCAAAGTACTCCGAGAGCGCGAGCTGGGTATAAGCATCAACGAACTCCGGGGTCAGAGAGCACGAACCGAAGAATAAATAACTAAATGCGGTCTCGAGGAAGGAGGATCCGTCCGCCAAACGACTTCAACCGCACCTCAACTGAGTTGCATCACACGTTCGGGAACCAAGTTATTAACCAAAGAGCAAAATCCTCAAAGTATGGATGTTAACACTAAACCGTGGATAATTTCGCACAAATGCCTATTACGGCTTATCCCCAAAGCTGGGGGGCAGAACCAAAGCAAAATATTGAATTGAAGACAAAAGAGAATATGTTTTCATTTCAATTATCAACAAAAGGAATCCAATTACAAGCTAATTCAAAAAATTCCTACTAGCGGGGGCCGAGCCCGCATCTATACACGGCTATAGAAAACCAAAAAGATAAAACAAAATGCTATCCCCAAATATGACAGAGCAAACTAAAGAAGCGCTCGATTTTTCTTCTTCCTCGGTTTCTTTTTCGGGGTAGTCCCGCTGGATCCGCTACCCGACTTCCTCCGCAATCTTTTACTCTTCTCCATTTTGTCCTCCGATTGCGACATAATGTCAACATCCTCCTCGAAGCTTGAGGCAACAGAAATTCTCTTAGAGGATGGAATTGAAGGCATGGGAGCTGTAACAGGAAGAGGAGCAGGAACACTTGCGATAACCACAGTACTGCCCGGCGATATCACCATTAATGGAGCTGGGCCAAACGGTGCCATGCCACCCCCAGAAATACTACCTGCCGTCACAGCCGCCATCTCAGCATTGATCTCGGCAAGAATATCATCCTCACGAGGTTCTTGGGCCGCGCTGGACGTACTGGTGGCTGGCATGAAGAAGCTAATAGCTGGAGTAACCCCGCTCATGGCGAAAGATGGATCTGCTAAGGGATCGCTGAGTTGACTAAGAAGTTCCTCAATCATCTGAGCATCGAAAGATAACATGCTCGTTTCTCCCTCTTCTCCGACCACAGTAGTCGTCATAGTCGCCTCGGTAACAATGGCCTCCTGTGCTTGGTAAAGGACTTGAGATGCAGGAGGAGCAGAGATAACAGCCTCGGTCACTGAATGTGAAAAAGCGAAGATTGTTAGCTAAATGTATTGCTTCAGATTCACCACACTAAATATATGCGGGAGGTGTTCAAATACCTTCCTTAGCATGACCCAGAGTGTGGGTAGGTGTAGAGGCAGATGCTCCGATTGGGAGACAACTGCGGCTGATCTGGGTTATAAGTAGGGACAGGCTGGAGATCAACCGCGGCAGTAGCTTCGGGCAATGTCAGAATTAAAACTTTAGCACTTGTTCCGTGACGTTCAACCCCCGAGCCCTCACCGGTCTCCATCTGCCGAGCACCAAGCCTCTCTTTTTCCACGGAAATCATTGCCTCGTGGAGAACCTTCCTCTCCTCCTCAGTGAGCAAGCGCGTCTCAAGTTCAAAATCATCTAATGCTTCGTCCGGATGCGCTGCTTTCTTTTCCTCCATCAGCCTAGTCCAAGCATTATACAAAAGCATAGAGTAATCCCCAAGCCAAGATAAATTTCTGTGCTCCAGCACGTTGGCGTTATACGTGACCAGGAGATCATCAAAATCAGCCTCCATCCTGGACTGCTCCACCTTAATTTTTTCCTCGGCGTCTGCTTCCACAGACTTAACCTTTGCCACTGCCGCATCAAGTTCAGCTCGAAGTGATACAGCTTGATCGCATGCCTCCTGAGCAGCAGTGTTTGCATCATTCTTTTCCTTCACCGTTTCAGTAAACTTGGCTTTAAGCTCATTCAGCTCCTTAATGGCGGCATCCCGCTCGGCTAATACGGTGGTATAGCGATGGCCCATCCCTTCTACTAAGGAACAATGTGCCTGCTGCATCCTTGCCATCTTCGCCACGGCTTCGTCAGCCTTTTTGAGCGCCTGAATTTCCGAACTTCGAGATGACTCGATCTCTGATTGGAGAACCTGGACGATGCAATCCTTCTGGGCAAGGTCAGCATCACGTTTCTCAATAATTTTTGCCCGGTCAAAAGCTACTTTTGAAGCTTTCACAGCTGCCTTATACCACTCTTTGTATTGAGCATAAAAGTCACGAATATAGTCATGCGCGATATTCTCGGCATCCGGAGGAATCCTCTTGAGATGGGGAGGGAAGACATATGCATCCAGACAAATTTATGGAAAATCCTTTTTCATCTGAGCAAGCTTGATGGCTCCTTCACTAGTCAGTTCTGCCGGAGCCTGTTCAACAATGGCTGTAACGACCCGTAAATTTAGATAATTTTATTTGTTTATTTATATATTTAATTTGAAATCTTGTGAAATTTTAAACAATAAAATTTGGAAATAAAAATTTAATATTTGGAATACGTCTATTTTAACATAGCAACTAGTAAATTTTCATCTGATAATATTGAAGTTTATTTTATTGGGTAATTTTATTTCAATTCAGATCAGTTAAAAATTGATGATAATAAAACGTTTTCCAAACTTGAATATTTTTATACAATAAATTTCTAAATCATCTTCTGAGTGAAACATCAGTCTTCGTTTCGTCAAATTTGGACTTTTCTAGCTCCGTTTATCTTATTTTCGACTGAATAACAACATTTTCGATACCGATTATCGACTTTTGATCGGATGATCGTACCTCCAATATTTGTATACCGTTTTGATCATCTCGTCGTGCTGATCTCAGCGGTATATTTATTTCTTTATTTTGAGGTCCGGTACGGGACGGAAATAATAAACTATTCGTTGTAACGGTACCATAAATTGTGACCTTATATTTTTCTTTTACGTTTCAAAATTTAAACGTGCTGTCCAATCAAACCATTTATTTGCCTTGAAGGAGTCAGCTAAATTTGAGGTGACCGTTGCTATTCAATTCACTTTATATTTATTCGTGACTTTAAATCTGCTCAAGTATTCACTGTTGCATTTTCTCATTCGTTCTCCTCTGCTCACTCCATTCTTTTCTTCTGCAAATCTAAACTACTGTAGAGAAAAAAAAAGTATACAAAAATTTGGTTCGAAACCACCTCCGCATCCACCCGAGACAGGCACGTCACCATCTCTGGCCTCTTCTTCCCATCCACCTCGCACGCTCCTCCTCTAAAAATATATAGAACCCAAAGCTGCTTCAGATTTTGCCTGGATCTCGTTCGTACTCCCCAGGCCGATCCACGCCTTCCCCTCCTCCTTGCTACCTGGTACGCACCCTAAAGCCTCCACATCATCTCACCGCCTCTGACCATACTGCCACGTCAGCATCCCTTTCTTCCTATACCACAACCCTCGGCCCGCCTGTGCCTCATCTCCACACCTCACGCCACTCGCTGGAGCCACCTTTACCCATCCTCCATCTTCCATTTTCTCCACGCTGCAACCTTTTTCCACAGCCAAGCACCACACTCTACGGCAACTCCAACACACCCATGACTCCCCCTTCAACCGAGGCTAGCCATCTCCCACCTGATAGCCTGCCTAACCCCTCCTCCACCAAATCCCGATCCGCTCAAAGCCTGACCCAGACCCATTCGCCACCTAGCTACCTTCTCCTCTCCTTATACTTGAAGAGGCACTTGAACCTGCTGTCCTATCTCCCTAGGAAACTCTCAATTCTGGTTCGTATATAAATTTATACGTATTTGTTTATATTTTGATCTTTTATTTTATAATATTGAAATTATAACAGTTTATCTAACCTATACAATTGGTTTGTTATGTGCTTTGTTAATACTTGGTGATAATAATAAAAGCGTCATTTTTCAGATTGATATGAGATTTAATATTTGATTTTTGAATTTATATAATGAGAGTTGCCATATGAGTTTTAAAAGTAGTAGATATTTGGTTGAAATAAATGTGAGCTTCTATGTCAACAATACCTATTTGATATATGTATATTATATGTTAAGTATTTATACAGTACTTGTATAATATGTTATATTATATGTAAGTAGTATGCAGTTACATATATTATGTAACGACCCGTAAATTTCAACTGTTTTAATAACGTAACTAGTTGAAATTTTGTGAAATTTTAAACGATAAAATTTTGAAATATAAATTTGATATTTGAATGCGTTTAGTTAAACATAGCAACTGGTAAATTTTCGTCCGGAAATATGGAAGTTTATTTCGCGCGTAAATTTACTTCAATTTAATCAATTAAAAAGTGATGAAAATAAAATGTTTCGAAACCCAAATATTTTTACATAGAAAAATTCTAAACCATCTCCTGAGCAAGACGTCATAATTCGTTTCTTCAAATTTGGACTTCTATTGCTCCGTTTATCTTATTTTCGATAGATTTGCAGCATTTTCGGTACCGATATCGACTTTTGATTGGATGATCGTACCACCGATATTTGTATACCGCTTTGATCGTCTCATTGTGTTGATCTCAGCGGTATATTCATTTCTGTTTTTTCGAACTCCGGTATGCAGTAAAACCAGTAAAACGGTTTCTATATCCGTATCCATATTTGGCCTCTTTGTTTCTCGGTGTCCATTCATTTATTCCACGTGAGAAAATAAAGAGTCTTAAACTTTAAACATATCAACCCTTTCTATTCCCTTGAGTCATATTTCTGGTGGAATTCATTTAGTTGCTTCTTTCGGTTCATAGGAAAAAAAAAGGAATATCATTCGCCTGTATGCCGTTCCCAAACCCAGCCTATTTTTCTTCCTCACTTGCAGCCATCCTCCGACTTCACTACCTAAGCAAACCCAGCCTTCCACTCTCCATGCTCGGCCACTATCTCCTCCACTGCCCAATAGCCTATCGCGTTTCACCCTACCGAAGCCAACTTCCATCGTGAAACTCCACGTACTCACCGCAACCACCGCCTGTCCTTTCTCCCCATCCAGCGAGGCAACCACCGACCAAAGCCCACCCAGTGTTCGCCATTCCTGACATCCCTCCTTGCTTCCATCTTGTATCTTCCAGCTTTGCATATATATCTGTAAGATGCTATCTTGGTTCGCTTGTTTATTTCTTTCTTATGTCTAGTATATATATGGATTTTGATCTGGATATGTGTATATACGTTTAGATGTAATACTAATTTTTTCCATACATATATATTATAAAGGTTTTATGTAACGACCCTGAATTTTGAACAATTTAAATTGAGAATATTTAATTAATTTTAAATATTTGAACGATGATTTGACTTGAATTTCAAATTATCAGAATGAATTGGCGATTTAATTTTTGAATTTAATCTATTGAAAGTTGAATAAAATTTGAATCTTCGATTTTAAGCCGGTTAAAAATAATTAAAGGCTTAGAAAATTCATATTGATAATACTGAAGATAATAGAAGCTTCAAAATTGAATTTGAAAGCGATTTGTTCAGTTTTGAAATTGTATCGTTTAAATTGAATTTAAAAATAACTTTTCGAGGCACAGTCTCGGAATTTGACGAAACCAGTTTCATTGGGTCCGTAATATTGAATTATTACCGGATTTCAATTTTTGAATTTATCAGAATTGTTTTGTGAATATATGGCGGGTAAACGCGTATAAAATTAATTTGAATTCAAATTGAATTTCTGTAACAATCGGGGTTTTGCCCAAAATTATAATCATTAATAAACGATTAAAGTTGACAGTTAAATTTCTTTTTATTATTGGAATTTCTATAACGATAAAATCTTCGTTAAATTGGCAATATAAATTTCTGTTTGAATTTGGAAATTGTAAATCGATTAAAATTCTTTTATCAAATTTTATTAATACGAAATGAATATATATACATAGTTTAGATTTTAACAACAAAATTAAATACAAAACAAATTAGTTTTAAAAAGAAAAAGAAAAAAAAATAATAAAGAAAAAATAAAATAAAACACCATAACTAAGCCCATACCCTTATTCACGTTTAAACCCATACCCCCCACGATCTTTCTCCTGTTAAACCCGTCGCACCCCCTCCCCTCATTTCAGTCTCATTCGAAAAACCTAAGACAAAAATAAACGAAAAAATGGTGGCGTTCGCGAATTAGGGCTACGGCGATTCAACTCCTCGATCTCCTTCAACACTTGCTCGTTCTGGCGAATTGGAGCTTCGTCTTCCTTCGTGACGACTCTGGCGAATCTAGGGCTTCGTACTCCTCTTCTCGCTCGCGACCGCTTCTGACAAAGGTGAGAAATTTCTCACATCTAATTCAATCTGTCTCGTGGCTATCTTGATTTTGATCGTGTGTTCGATTTTCGTGACCTGTTCACCTTTTTGCTTCGAACCCTTTTATTTTGTCACATAGTTATGGCTTCGGTCGTGAATTGGAACCAATTCGAGGCTTTTGATTTTGCTGTTTGTGTCGACTCTGATTTTGTCTACTGGTCTAGTTTCAGTTTGCATATATTTGTGAGTAACATCACTTAACAACAATTTAAACCTATAATTCTGATGCATATACGTATGTGAATATGTGTGTTTATATCTTGGTACATGAATGCTCCGTAAATGATAACATTTAAGTGCAGGCTGTTTATCATATACCCCTCTGTTTTGAGTTTTCCCAATGCAAAGTTTTGATTTAAAAGTCATTCTCTATTGTTACACTGATTTGTTATGAGCTTAGTGTTAAAACAATATTGATTGTTATATCCAAAACTAAAGATTAAACATATATTTAAGTTAAAACAGTTAGCCAATAACTCTGGAAATTTAAGAACTGTTTTAAATAGATTTAAAATCAGGTTTGACTTGAGTTTCTAAAACAAAGTTTAAAATATAAATACAAGTCCATGTTATACTTAAGTCACTACTCTACTGGTCCATTGCATAGCTTGAAGTCTGATCAGTTGGTTGTGAAGTTGTCATTGATTTAAGTCCATCCTGTTTTGTTTCATTTTCTGGCATCATCGGTTGTATTGATGTGCACTGTGTAGCCACATGATCATATATGTGACTGGGTATACTTGTGTGCTGGTCTTTATTTGCATTGTGTAGTTGCTTGAGTGTAGATTTGAGTCTGCTGTGCATTCATACTGTGTAGCCAAGTGTTCACTGACCTGAGTTTGTTGTGTTGGTTATCTCCACTTGACTTTGTTAAGCCTGTCCCCTGTTTATTTGCTTTGATAATGAAGTGAGTAAACAAGAATTTTCACTGTTATGAACCCTGACTTCATGAAATAAAACCTGAACTTAATTTAGGATATTAGATTGAACTGTGCATGTTATTTAAACTGTTGCTCTGTGTCCCTGATATTGTGATGTTGAGTTACTGACACCCTTGTCTTGTTGAACTGTAACTGTGCCTTTGTATCAACTTGAATATGTTGCATTTGTAATAGTTTGGTCTCTACCGAGCTTCACTTGACACCATACATGTGATATTTGTAGACTTGTACATGATACTTTTGACTATTACTTGAGTACTGCATTCGTTGATTCATCATTGTTGCCAGATAGATTGTTGTCTGCATTTCACTGTAGATTCTTTTGAGTCGTGTTGTATCTGTCTTGATCATATTGACCAACTTGATTTGTGATGGCTGTTTCGTTAAGCTTGATGTTGTACTGTACTTTCTATTGCTAGTTATGTGATGCTATATAGTTCGAACCTGAACGATTGTTTTTTTTGGAAACTGAAAGCCAAATGTAAGTCTCAGGTCAATGTTAACTAAGTTTAGCCAAAGTTTTAAAGTGAATTTAAGTTAGTGTTGAAATTTGGTTTGGAACAAATAAGCTTTAAATCTGAATTTGTTTTAAATAACTTAAAGATGTTGAGGAGATTAAGCGTTGTTTTAGAATTTGGATTTTAAATATAAATCTGAAAGCCTGGATTTAAAACTAACCTTATGTTTCAAAAAGAATTCCTTTTATATCTCTGTGGTCTGGTTATTATTGTGTACTTGCACTTGTATTTCATGTATGTTAACATACTTCAAGTGGTCTGCACATACCCTTGTTTACGTCTCCACTGCATAGCTTTTAACTTAAGTGCATTTCTTGATTTCGGTTGTACTTGGCCATTTGAGGCGTTAGGTCTGCATACATATGTTTTGATGCAGCCTTGTTTTGTTGTAGCTGCTGCACTTGCTTGACCAGTTTCATTTATCCTTGTTTATTTTTGTTGCCTTCACCCAAACTTAAATGTGGAGGCTGCATTTTCGTTGCAGTCCTACCCTTGTTTCTATGTGTGACTTTATATTCGGTGGTGGCGAGGCGGTGCACGCGTGCGTGCACTGCAGCCACCCAAAAATCGACAGTTTTGAATTGATATTTCTTTGCGTCGTGATGCATTGATTTTTTATGCTGTATTGGCGAGGCCGTACACGCGTGCGTGTACGGCAGCCAATCGAGTTCTTGATGATTTTAAAGTGACAATTTCAATTGTTTAAATTAATTTAGTCGATTTGATAAATTGTTTATTTATCTCTGTTGATGATTTAAATCTGCTGATTTATTGCTTAACACTGTTAAGTGTTAAAATTTCGTCATCCGGTTTCTTTGTTTAAAGAGTCGGATAGACGGGAATTATTGTGACTGTCGTCTATTTAAATTATCATTGCCTATATACACTAATAAACTGGTTTGAATTAGACTGACCTGTGTATTATTTTCTTTTGAATATAATACTCGGGTCAGACCGAGTATTTTTACAGCTTGAAGATTTTCGAGCAGCGAAGTTAGAGAGAGAGTAAAGAATCATTTTAGTTTTCAGAAGAAAATTGTATTTTAAGATATTCCGCTGTATCAGTATTAAAATTGTATAAACTCTGATGTATATAAAAAAGATTTATAGTAATGAAATAAATTCTCATTTGTTTTAATTCATTGTTATTATTCTGTGTTTCTGTGGCTGATTCTGTTTAAACCTTATAAACTAAATAACAATTCGTCTTTTTGAACGTTTCGAGTTGGTTTAATTACCGACTGGAGACGGTCAAAAGGGGGAATGTTACAAGGTGGTATCAGAGCTTTGGTTTACACAAAGCTTAGTTTATGATGTTTAATATGAATAGTTACTAGAAACACTTTAAAAAGGAAACGTTTTTCAAAGCGAAAGAAGTATAAAATTGTTTTTGAAAATAAAGATTTTTAACTTAAGAAAAGTTAAATTGAATTGAGTTAGCATTAATAAATATACGATTTGAAATTTAACTAAAGGAAAGTTAAATAAATTGAACTGGATTTGATAAATTGTTGAGATGAAAAGTTAAGCTTAAAAGATAAGTGATTATATGATATGAATTGGAAAGTTTAAATTGATAAGTTGTATAACTTATAAAATGGGAAAGTTTAAGTAAAACCAGTTTTTAAATGGTTAAACAGTTTGTTAAGTAAAACAAAATCTAAATTTTGAATGTGATATGAATTTGACTTTAGTTAAGTTAAATAAAATAGAATTTCAAATAAATTTGAGGCGAACTTAAGTTTTATGGTGAAAATAAATGCAAGTGAAGATAAATGAAATATAGCTTAAGTAATATTGAATCAAATTGAATTTGATATCAAAATGAATTGATAAAGTGAAGAATGAATATGAATTTGAGTATATAAAGGAAAATTCAACGTTAATTGTAAAAGTGAATTAGTGAATATGGTGAGTATAAGAATTCAATCAGAATTGGAATATAAACCAATTAAAATTTAGTGTGTTAAACCAAATTGAATGTAAGCAAAGTAAATAAATTTGGTTAAGTTGAATGTGCATTGGTTTTGCTAGTTGATCGTATGGAAATTCATTAAGTATTAATGAAATTGAATTAATGGAATTGGAAGCTATGTGAATTGAATTCAAATTGAAAGATAAGTAAATTTAAATAGAACCAAATTTGATTTGAATTGAAGTAAACTGACTTGAATATGAATTAGTGAATGTGAACTAATTGAATATGAATGAATGTTAGTAAAATCCAATGTGAATAAATCAAATGTGATTAAATTGGAAATCAAGTCGATGAATGATTTACTAAAGAACTAGTGATTATTTTGGAAATGGAAAATTGATAAATTTATATAATAGTTTAAATTGGAAATTTTGAATTATTATAAACGGCTTAACTTGAAGATTTGAAAAGTGTTAATAAAATATTGGAATTGTATAAGTGTTAAAAAAGTGAAATATTTAATGGATTTCATAAGTGAATGGAAATTACAGAATAAAAATTGTGAAGTTATAAAATGAATCGAAGTTGCGAAATAAAAGAATTTATAAGTAATTTACTTGTAAATTAAAATTCTGATATAAAATTGAGCTATAAAGGAATGATTAATGAAGTAAATTTTTATGAATTGAAGTCTTTATAAATAGGAATAGAATTTATAAACGTTGTTTATAAATCTGAAACTGACTTATTTTGATAAGTAAAATTCTGTATAGTTTGTTAAGAGATGTATATTCACGATTTTGGACAGTGAATATATTATTGAATTAAATGGACATGTTTTGGGAAAGTGATATTTTAAAACGAAGTTAATTGTTTTAAAAAGATGTTTTAAAAGGCATTGAATATCGAAACCATAGATTTCAACATTCATTGTTGAAATAGACGTTTTCGAGATATAAGGAAATGGTGGACTATAACACTATTGTTATAGTAAATGATTTCCGAAAGGAAATGTTTTGTATAGTATTGGGATTTATACATCTATCTAAATTTCGAATCCCTATACTAATGATTTTGAGTTGTCGTAACGATGTTTTACGTAACATTCGTTTTGACTCAAATAAATATGTGAAAGAAAATGATTTCCTTAAAGATGAAGTGTATACTTGATTTTGATTTAAGTATATCGAATATTTTCAAATGTTGAAAATAAATGGATTTGTGAATTACTTATTTTTAAATAAGTATGGAAATGTTTTTCCAAATGTGAAATGTTGTGAATATATTCCGTAAGGAATAAATGATTTGAAATTCATTTTTGAAGTCGAAGTTGAAAAGTTAAATGAGAATTTGAACAATTAGTTCAATTTGAAATTTTTCAAAAAGATCGAATCGTTAAGTTAAAATTGAGTTTAACTTCGACATCAAAGACAATATAAGTTGAGCTTTGAATTTCAGATGATGATTTGGATTGCATGTCTAACATTGTGAATTGATGACATAGCAATTGATCTCTATTAAATATATATCTGTTGGTGGCGGAGAATTTATTCTCTTAGCTTAACACCCTTCTCTGAGACGTACGAGCTCAGAGGTTATATATCGATAGACATCAATTCTGTGTTGAGAATTGACGATGTAAACGTGAAATCCAAATCGAATGTGAAAGTCGATAATAAATGGAATTATGAATATGAATTAGGTTTGAGATAACCTTAAAATTTCCAAATCGACTTAGAGGAAAATTTTGAAATCCTCTATTTTGTTATGAATATGGATATGTAAGTTTTTAGAACTTATATATATGAATGCGGTAAATTTGAAACCGTTAGTTTGGAAACACATTGTTATGGAAATCTTATGTAAGCTTACATGGATATGATATGTACGAAATGTGAAATGTAGTACTACATATATATGATATTATGTTTTCTAAACTGAGGATGTGGAAAAGTACCTTCCATTCATTATTAAAGAAGGTATTGGAACTCTCGATGAGTATCCATTTGAAATTCGTAGCTACGTAGAATTTTAGTCAGAGTGACTATTTGAATCGGAAATCCTTCGCGATAGTTCATCGCGATGAGATTAGATTTGATTGATGATGTTAGCGTAATTTGAGGGGTGAGATGCCCACAGTTACAAGCGATACCACTGGGATAGTGGCGTAACCGCCGAGTAAACTGCAATCTAATGCCAGGCGAAATTTGAGGGGCGTGATGCCTACAGACACGAGCGACTCTACTGGGATAGTAGCGTAACCGCCGTGTGTACTGCAATCTATGGCGACAACCATGGCGAAATTTAAGAGATGAGAAATCTACAGCCACAAGCGACTCTACTGGGATAGTAGCGTAACCGCCGGGTGGAACTGTAATCCATGGGGGAACGTGCTTTCCATATCCATTTTTTAAAAGAATTTTTAAAAGTATTTTCACTGGGAATTGAAGCAAGTATGTTTAGTACTTGGAGATTTTTAGACCTGCGCCTGGCCAGCGTATGTCTAATGTCTGTGAGAACGAAGATGGACTTGTTAAATTTTGAGTTAGCAAGTATTTTCAAACTGTAAATAGCAAATCAATAGTTTGAAATTAGAATGACATAATTCCAACTTAATGAACTAAGGAAGAAGATTTTGAAATGTTTTGAAAGTCCACAGCTTTGGAAGAGATATATATTATATAAATCTCTAACGTGAAGAATTTTAAATTTGAATCTGAGTTTTGTAAATCGAAAATGTTAGTAAAAGACTTTTGCATTTTGATTTTAGAAATCAATGATTGTAGAAATCATTGAATAAAAGAGAAGATAAACAGAGCTAGTGAGATTAAACAAATGGAATGAATCCTATATTCATTTATTTGTAATAAGTTTTAAGCTTAGAAAAAAAATTGAGTAGAGTATAAATATCGATGAAATTTTAACAACCTTTCCTTTTCGTGGACGAAAAGTTTTTAAGGAGGGGAGTTTGTAACGACCCTGAATTTTGAACAATTTAAATTGAGAATATTTAATTAATTTTAAATATTTGAACGATGATTTGACTTGAATTTCAAATTATCAGAATGAATTGGCGATTTAATTTTTGAATTTAATCTATTGAAAGTTGAATAAAATTTGAATCTTCGATTTTAAGCCGGTTAAAAATAATTAAAGGCTTAGAAAATTCATATTGATAATACTGAAGATAATAGAAGCTTCAAAATTGAATTTGAAAGCGATTTGTTCAGTTTTGAAATTGTATCGTTTAAATTGAATTTAAAAATAACTTTTCGAGGCACAGTCTCGGAATTTGACGAAACCAGTTTCATTGGGTCCGTAATATTGAATTATTACCGGATTTCAATTTTTGAATTTATCAGAATTGTTTTGTGAATATATGGCGGGTAAACGCGTATAAAATTAATTTGAATTCAAATTGAATTTCTGTAACAATCGGGGTTTTGCCCAAAATTATAATCATTAATAAACGATTAAAGTTGACAGTTAAATTTCTTTTTATTATTGGAATTTCTATAACGATAAAATCTTCGTTAAATTGGCAATATAAATTTCTGTTTGAATTTGGAAATTGTAAATCGATTAAAATTCTTTTATCAAATTTTATTAATACGAAATGAATATATATACATAGTTTAGATTTTAACAACAAAATTAAATACAAAACAAATTAGTTTTAAAAAGAAAAAGAAAAAAAAATAATAAAGAAAAAATAAAATAAAACACCATAACTAAGCCCATACCCTTATTCACGTTTAAACCCATACCCCCCACGATCTTTCTCCTGTTAAACCCGTCGCACCCCCTCCCCTCATTTCAGTCTCATTCGAAAAACCTAAGACAAAAATAAACGAAAAAATGGTGGCGTTCGCGAATTAGGGCTACGGCGATTCAACTCCTCGATCTCCTTCAACACTTGCTCGTTCTGGCGAATTGGAGCTTCGTCTTCCTTCGTGACGACTCTGGCGAATCTAGGGCTTCGTACTCCTCTTCTCGCTCGCGACCGCTTCTGACAAAGGTGAGAAATTTCTCACATCTAATTCAATCTGTCTCGTGGCTATCTTGATTTTGATCGTGTGTTCGATTTTCGTGACCTGTTCACCTTTTTGCTTCGAACCCTTTTATTTTGTCACATAGTTATGGCTTCGGTCGTGAATTGGAACCAATTCGAGGCTTTTGATTTTGCTGTTTGTGTCGACTCTGATTTTGTCTACTGGTCTAGTTTCAGTTTGCATATATTTGTGAGTAACATCACTTAACAACAATTTAAACCTATAATTCTGATGCATATACGTATGTGAATATGTGTGTTTATATCTTGGTACATGAATGCTCCGTAAATGATAACATTTAAGTGCAGGCTGTTTATCATATACCCCTCTGTTTTGAGTTTTCCCAATGCAAAGTTTTGATTTAAAAGTCATTCTCTATTGTTACACTGATTTGTTATGAGCTTAGTGTTAAAACAATATTGATTGTTATATCCAAAACTAAAGATTAAACATATATTTAAGTTAAAACAGTTAGCCAATAACTCTGGAAATTTAAGAACTGTTTTAAATAGATTTAAAATCAGGTTTGACTTGAGTTTCTAAAACAAAGTTTAAAATATAAATACAAGTCCATGTTATACTTAAGTCACTACTCTACTGGTCCATTGCATAGCTTGAAGTCTGATCAGTTGGTTGTGAAGTTGTCATTGATTTAAGTCCATCCTGTTTTGTTTCATTTTCTGGCATCATCGGTTGTATTGATGTGCACTGTGTAGCCACATGATCATATATGTGACTGGGTATACTTGTGTGCTGGTCTTTATTTGCATTGTGTAGTTGCTTGAGTGTAGATTTGAGTCTGCTGTGCATTCATACTGTGTAGCCAAGTGTTCACTGACCTGAGTTTGTTGTGTTGGTTATCTCCACTTGACTTTGTTAAGCCTGTCCCCTGTTTATTTGCTTTGATAATGAAGTGAGTAAACAAGAATTTTCACTGTTATGAACCCTGACTTCATGAAATAAAACCTGAACTTAATTTAGGATATTAGATTGAACTGTGCATGTTATTTAAACTGTTGCTCTGTGTCCCTGATATTGTGATGTTGAGTTACTGACACCCTTGTCTTGTTGAACTGTAACTGTGCCTTTGTATCAACTTGAATATGTTGCATTTGTAATAGTTTGGTCTCTACCGAGCTTCACTTGACACCATACATGTGATATTTGTAGACTTGTACATGATACTTTTGACTATTACTTGAGTACTGCATTCGTTGATTCATCATTGTTGCCAGATAGATTGTTGTCTGCATTTCACTGTAGATTCTTTTGAGTCGTGTTGTATCTGTCTTGATCATATTGACCAACTTGATTTGTGATGGCTGTTTCGTTAAGCTTGATGTTGTACTGTACTTTCTATTGCTAGTTATGTGATGCTATATAGTTCGAACCTGAACGATTGTTTTTTTTTGGAAACTGAAAGCCAAATGTAAGTCTCAGGTCAATGTTAACTAAGTTTAGCCAAAGTTTTAAAGTGAATTTAAGTTAGTGTTGAAATTTGGTTTGGAACAAATAAGCTTTAAATCTGAATTTGTTTTAAATAACTTAAAGATGTTGAGGAGATTAAGCGTTGTTTTAGAATTTGGATTTTAAATATAAATCTGAAAGCCTGGATTTAAAACTAACCTTATGTTTCAAAAAGAATTCCTTTTATATCTCTGTGGTCTGGTTATTATTGTGTACTTGCACTTGTATTTCATGTATGTTAACATACTTCAAGTGGTCTGCACATACCCTTGTTTACGTCTCCACTGCATAGCTTTTAACTTAAGTGCATTTCTTGATTTCGGTTGTACTTGGCCATTTGAGGCGTTAGGTCTGCATACATATGTTTTGATGCAGCCTTGTTTTGTTGTAGCTGCTGCACTTGCTTGACCAGTTTCATTTATCCTTGTTTATTTTTGTTGCCTTCACCCAAACTTAAATGTGGAGGCTGCATTTTCGTTGCAGTCCTACCCTTGTTTCTATGTGTGACTTTATATTCGGTGGTGGCGAGGCGGTGCACGCGTGCGTGCACTGCAGCCACCCAAAAATCGACAGTTTTGAATTGATATTTCTTTGCGTCGTGATGCATTGATTTTTTATGCTGTATTGGCGAGGCCGTACACGCGTGCGTGTACGGCAGCCAATCGAGTTCTTGATGATTTTAAAGTGACAATTTCAATTGTTTAAATTAATTTAGTCGATTTGATAAATTGTTTATTTATCTCTGTTGATGATTTAAATCTGCTGATTTATTGCTTAACACTGTTAAGTGTTAAAATTTCGTCATCCGGTTTCTTTGTTTAAAGAGTCGGATAGACGGGAATTATTGTGACTGTCGTCTATTTAAATTATCATTGCCTATATACACTAATAAACTGGTTTGAATTAGACTGACCTGTGTATTATTTTCTTTTGAATATAATACTCGGGTCAGACCGAGTATTTTTACAGCTTGAAGATTTTCGAGCAGCGAAGTTAGAGAGAGAGTAAAGAATCATTTTAGTTTTCAGAAGAAAATTGTATTTTAAGATATTCCGCTGTATCAGTATTAAAATTGTATAAACTCTGATGTATATAAAAAAGATTTATAGTAATGAAATAAATTCTCATTTGTTTTAATTCATTGTTATTATTCTGTGTTTCTGTGGCTGATTCTGTTTAAACCTTATAAACTAACTAAATAACAAGTATCCAAAAGAAACTGAAACAAAAGAAGATCAAAATGAAACATGTACACCAATTCAGATTACTAAGCCATGTGTGCAGGAAAGTGATACTAAACATTCCACCCAAATAATGAGTAGCAAAGGGGATGAAAAGGTTGCAAATGAAGAAAATGCACGCTCACCAGTATCTGCATCTGAACTTGATAGAAAATGGTGTCAAAATTTTGAAACACAAATCTATCAACTTATAACCTCTCTGCATACTGCTTCTGATCAAAATCAACCGCCTCCCCCTCTACATTACAACTTCTCAATCCAGCTGCCTGGTTGGCCCATATCCAATTCTTTCAATCAATCTCAAACTCCATCCCATAATGTCCCTCCTTCTCAAACAAAATCACAACCGTCCTCCCCTCGGTCTGTGTCAAGAAGGAAAATTGAAACAAGGTCTCTGTCAGCGCAGAGGAGGAATAGTAACTCCCTAAATCAATAATTTTTAATGTTACAAAACATTGCATCTTGGAACATAAGAGGAGCACATAGTAATTTGAAACTTGATCAAGTGAAAAGCTATATATCAGAGTATAACATTTGTATATTTGGCCTTCTTGAAACTAAGCTCAATAGTACATTATCTCAAAAAGCAGCAAATTACATTAATCCAAAATGGTCAATTCATCATAATCTTGAAGCTGCTGCTTATGGTAGAATTCTTGTCATTTATGATCCTACAGTTATAACTCTTTCTCCTATACTGTCTGCTAGGCAGTATATTCATTTTCATGTCCTTGTTTGTCAATCTCTTACTTCTTTCTACTTAACCTTTGTATATGCTGATAACTCTGTAATCTCAAGAAATGAATTCCTAAAATCAATCCCACCTTTAAGACAAGCATCCCACCCTTGGCTTGTTCTAGGTGATTTCAACACCTGTTTTGCCTATGATGATAAATCTGGAGGATCACCACTTCTGCCTAGAGACATTGAATCTCTCAATCTTGCCGTTTATGATTCTGATTTGTTATTGGTTAACAAATCAGGGGCTAAATTTTCATGGAATAATTGCAGTAGAAGTGGAATTCGTATCTACACAACTATTGACCATGCTTTCAGTAACCTTCAATCTCTCAATCTTTGGCCTTGTCTTTCTGTCTTTCTTCCTCAGCCCATACTATCTGATCACTCTCCCCTTGTTCTATCTTTTGGGAACCATTTGAGAAAGGAAAAAAGAAGTTTTAAATTTTTTAATGCCTGGTCTAAGCATGAACAATTTTTGAGCATTGTCAAACAAGCTAACGCTGTTTTCTTTACCTATGGTAACCCCATGTATAAATTTTGCAGGAAATTAAAAAGTATCAAGGTAGCAATCAAACTGTGGGTTTCTATTACATTTGGATCTGGTAGTTTGCTGTCCACTACTCTAAAAGAGCAATTGAAGATCAAACAAGCTTACATGATGGATCACCCTCTTGATATCCAAGCATCTGTTGAAGAAGGAAAACTACACAAGGAAGTTCACAATGCGCTCACTTTGGAGGCTAACATGAAGAGGCAGCAATTGCATAAAAAATGGATAGGTGAAGGGGATAGAAATACTAAATTCTATCACGATTCTATTAAGGTTAAGCATTCTAGAGAGAATATATTTAGTATTAAAGATGAGCATGGAACTCTATACACCACTACTGACACTGTTGATCAAGCATTTATACAATACTTCACCAATTTGTTTGGCAATACTAATGGTTTCATACCTGACGTGGACCTCATATCTAATCTTGATCTTCCTTGCATATCTGATATGGAAGCTTCCACTCTTATTTTGCCTGTAACAGATGAAGAAATCAAAGCCACTCTTTTCTCTATGAACAAGGAATCTTCAGGAGGTCCTGATGGTTTAAATGTCATTTTCTTTATATCAACTTGGAATGTTTTAGGTGTTGAATTTTGTGCTGCTATTCACAACTTTTTCAATAAGTGTAAGTTACTTCGGGAAGTCAATAACACCAACATTGCCCTGATCCCTAAGGTGTCTCCTCCAAATAGTGTTACATCCTTCAGACCTATCTCTTGTTGTAATGTTGTTTACAAGTGTATAGCAAAAATTATAGCTTCACGTCTAGTCAAAGTTCTGCCTTCTGTTATATCCAATAATCAATCTGCATTCATGCCAACTAGAGACATAATTGATAATGTTCTCCTCACTCAAGAGTTGCTCAAGGGATATGGCAGGAAGAATGTGGTTCCTGCAGCTGCTCTCAAACTTGATATAACCAAAGCTTATGATTCTATCCATTGGGAATCTATTGTTAGGATAATGGCAGTGATGGGCTTCCCTAAAGCATTTGTGTCATGGATATATGTTTGCATATCCACCCCTACCTACTCTGTTGTTTTAAATGGCAGACCTGTAGGCAGTTTCAGAGGTAGTAAAGGGATTCGACAAGGTGACCCTATATCATCTTATATTTTCTTGATGGTCATGGAAGTGTTAACTGTTATTCTCAGAGATAGGTTCAATCATAAACTCATTAAGTATCATCCAAAGTGCACTGACCTTCAGATTACCTCTATTATGTTTGCTGATGATGTAATGTTGTTTACCAAACCAGAATTGCCTTCTCTGAATTGTGTTTTGGAAGTTTTGCATGAATTTCACAGAATGACAGGGCTCACCATTAATCATGGAAAGTCTTCTCTTCTGGTCTCTGGTGTTAGTCAATTGCAGGCTGCTGCTCTTCATAACCTTACTGGATTCTCTAGCATGTCTAATGATATGAGGTATCTTGGTCTACCATTAATATCAAAAAGAATAACAAAGGCTGATTGCATTCCCCTTTTCAATAAAATCACCTCTGCCTTATCTAGTTGGGACAATAGGAGCTTGACACAGAGTGGAAGGCTGGTTATAATAAAATCTGTTGTTTTTCACTCATTGGTCTACTGGGCTAGAACGCTTATCCTACCTGCTAAATTGATGCAACTCATTAGGTCTGCCATGATTAGATTTTTTTGGACTGGCAATATACACAACAGAAAGTTTGTGCCATGTTCATTTACTAAAATTGAGACTCCTTTCAAATTAGGGGGGCTGGGAGTAATTGATATCAAAAAATGGAATTCGTCTGCAATTAGTAAACATTTTGATGCCCTACTTAACAAGAAGAACAGTCTGTGGGTTAGATGGACATGGAATCACAGTATAAAGAGCAAGCATTTTTGGACTATGGAAGCACCTCAGAATTGCAGCTGGATTTGGAGAAGTATTTTGAAACTACGGCATGTTTTCCTGCCTATGATACAATACCCTATACATAATTCAAAACCTGTTAGTTTTTGGCACGATCCATGGGCCAGCAAAGGTCTTATCTTATACAATGTTTGTGATCATCCTCAGATAAATCAGTCTGGTATACACCAGAATGCATTTGCAAATGATTTTTTGTATAATGGGAAAATTCTGTTACCTTCCAGTAGCAATCAAGTGATCACCCAGTTGTGGGGTGATATACAACAGCATCACTATAGTGTGCCTCAAGATGCTTGTGTTTCATGGAATAAGAAAGCTCACTCTGTTAAAACTGTTTACAATAATGTTACTGCTTGTGTTCCACTTCCAGCTGCTGAGTGGTACAATGTGATTTGGAATTCTGATTCAACTCCAAAAGAAAATTTAATGATGTGGAAAGTCATAAATCAGGCATTACTAACAAGAACTGTTCTCAGTAGATATGGTATGGCTTGTTCCAAGCAGTGCTTGTTCTGTCAACTACATGAAGAATCTATTGCACACCTTTTTTTTGACTGTCCTTCTTTGCATTACATGTTAGACAAGATCAGTTGTATTACTGGTTATCATTTAACTGGAACTGCTACTAGTACTCTCTGGCATATTATCTTTAAAGCAACTAGATGGAGGAGGTTACAAGGAAGAGTATTAGCTGTTGTATTGAAAATTAGTATGTCAGTGATCTGGGCAGAAAGGAACTCCATGGTTTTTGAAAATGTTAGAAGAACTGATGCCTCAATTTGGAATGAAGTCAAGTCTCGAACTCAAACTCAGCTGAAACATTGTGCTAATGGTTTCCCAATTTCAATTGTTGATGCTTGGGGATGAGTTTGTATTACTTGTAGCTTTTGATTTTTTTCTTCTTCTTCTTTTTCTTTTTGTTGTACTTCTTTTTTATTGTCATGCAATAAAACTGGTAGGGGCCCAGTTAACCCCGCTGGCTTTGCCAAAAAAAAAAAAAAAAAAAAAAATAACAATTCGTCTTTTTGAACGTTTCGAGTTGGTTTAATTACCGACTGGAGACGGTCAAAAGGGGGAATGTTACATTTTAAAATGTGGTTGAATTTGGAATATGATTTTAATAAACATGTATAATATTTATACACTAGCTCATAGATAATATGTCTTTTATAAAGTTATATATATAGCTGCATTCTATTTTAAGTTTATGTTTGCATATCCTTGTGTGCATATCTAGATTTCTTTGTTTGTTTATATGCCAAATTTTCATTTTTCGCACATATATATATCTAATTATAATGTAATTTACATATGTTGGCATATACATTAATCGAAAGTTTAAAATATATATTGATAGTTGGATAAGTTTGGTGTTTTAATCAAAGATTTTATATTATAGGTAAGTCATATATATATCATCATATATATTGCATGCGAAATATGTTGGTTTATTCAATGGATTGTATATATATATAGTATAGTACTGCGTGCCTATAAAGTATGTATATTTTAGAGGAAGCATTTCGGTTGCAGTGTATACATTTGATTGCTGAAGCTATATAGATTGTACAAGTTATATAGTTGTTCATGATATATATAAACAATGTATAAAGTTATAAAGTATTAGCTGTGACTTGTCATAGACTAGCCCTCCTACTACAAAGTCTATATATTTTGTTTTATACATATATAGATTTATGTGAAGTATATTATTATATGACAGGCTATGTCCATTGTATAAGTCTACTATTGTAGTTGCAATCTGACTCTGTTGGTTACAGTATATACAAGCCATAGTTATTCTTATTTTGTTTACATTTTATATATAGAGTTTGATTCTTTAAAAACGTGTATGAGTTTTGAGTTATAAATCAATTATATAAGTTGTTTATTTATGTCGTATATATAGTTTTATATAAGCTATATTATATTTTATAATTTGTTTAAGTTGCGAAAATCTTATACTAGTCTGTACATATATCTTATGTTTATAATGTATAAAAGCATATGATTATAAAAATCTGCATATGTTGGTCAGCGTATATAGTTTTATAAGTAGTTGTATATTTAAAGTTATAATTTGGCAAGTTTAATTTTATAAATTATAATATAAAGTTACTTTTGTGGGTTACAGCACATAAAATTTGTACTGTACATTCATTCTTTTCTACAAATATGGGCTTTAATGTGTTTTATATAAATTAGTATACTTATGCAAACGCGTTAGTTGATTTTAAATTTTATATAGTGACTTTGTTTTACGTGTTTTATCTTTAAACAAAAAGTTTTCAACTACTTGTGTATGTATATATTATTAGCAAGTATTGAAATAAAAACACGATTGTTGCGTATATGTATATATATGATTGTATATGTTGTGCCTATATCAATTCAGTTACAAATTATTTTATCGATCCAGTTCTGATTCAATTTCGCCAATTTCAATTGTCAGCTTTGCTTGTCAAATTTGCGTTCAAATCTAGCTTTGCCTTGGATTCGTAACTCCATTTCAGTGTCCGTATCTGTGTTCGTATCCGTGTCCTCTTCTAGTCTCTCTAGCCTCGAAAGGTGAGCACTCACTCACGATTAACGTTCTTTTATTTATTAGATTTGATTTTAATTGAAACGACAATTGAAATATGCTGTTGTTAGTTAATTACACTGTTATATATGCTATTACCTGTATCAGTTCACCTGTGACACCTGACACCATTATCTGTTAATTATTTATGCGATGATAATACAGTTGGCTGGTAATTGTTTGATTGTTGATGTTTATATTGGACGTTAAATTGTTAATGTTAAATGATAAATAGTATGCAATTGAACTTGATATAGGATAGTTAAATGTTAAATTTGATTTAATGACATTGTATAATATGACCCCTTTAACTGTTGAATTTATTGACACGTAGGATTTGTTTAATTACATCTTGAACCACTGAATGTATGTTGTTAAATTGATGATGTATGAAAATTGAAATTGAATGACAAGTGAAAACCGTAATGTAATAATCTTTAATCTACATGAAATGATAGTGTAGATTCTAGAAATAATTATATTAATTCGTACAAACAACAATGCAAATTAATACGGTTATTTCGGGATTATTTGAATTGATTATTGGATTGTTATTGTTGTTGTCATTGCTTGTTTATTTACTTTGACACCATCCTAGTTATCACACTGCAAGTTCCCTTTGCTATGCTTTGATTTTGAATTGAATTGGAATCGGGTTGAAATGATAAATACCCAAATTGAACTTTGACCTAGGAAAGAGAATTAAATAAAACCCGATTGGTCAATAATTTGATTTAAAAATAAAATGAAGATTTTATTTGAATAAATAATATGGTTTTGAAATGAAGTTGAAATTTGAATTTTTAATGAAAGGAAAATGTTAATATTTAATAATCTGAAAAACAAAATATTAACAATGTAATTGATGAAAGAATGTTGTTTAATTTGAGAAATTATTGAATTAAGTTGAAATTATAATTAAGTTTGAAATTATTAAACTTTGAAATTATTTAATAATTAAGTTTTGAATTATTTAATAAATTAAATAAGATTGAATTATTTAATGATTAAATTGAATTGAATTCTTTAATAAGAAAAATTGGACTTTTGAATAAGTGAATTTTACTTCGTAAATAATTGAAATTGAGTTTCTTTAAAAATTAAGTTTTGGAAAAATTATTTAAGTAAGTAAATAAGTGAATTGAATTTCTTTAACAAGAAATAAATTGTGATTTATTGAAATTAATATAAGACTTAAAATTTAAAGAATTTAGTTTGATGAATTTAATTTAATTCAATTTGTAAGTTTTGATATAATGAAGTTGAATTTAAATAATGGATTTAATGAATTGGAAATTTAATAGAAATTGATTTGAATGATAAATTTACTTAACGAATATTGAAAGAAATCGATAAGTGAATTTAAATTGATTTAAATGTTAAATTAAATTAATTTAAATGATTTCGGAATGAAACTTATATACGAACTTGAATCAATATTTGAATTGTTTAAATAGAAATTGAAATTGGTATTATAAGATTTTGAAATGATAATTTGGAAGTTTTGAAACGTAAATTATTGGAAATTGGTTTTGAAAGACAAACGAAATGTTGATTTATAAACTCTGATTGAAATTGGAATTGATTTGGTTTTGAAATAAATAAACGACCAATCGGTGAAATAATTTCGGAAGTTATTAAAGAGACCGGAGTCGGTTATGGATATACTCTCTATCTAAACTGAAAACCACTTTAATAACTATACGCAAAGTGATGATCCAGAATGAAGTGGTTGGATTGATGTACGTGTTGACTGAAGAAAGAGAACGATGATGGATAGCCTTGACACTTGTGTCAAATTGGAAATGACTAAAACAGGAGCCGTGCCGGGCCAATGGAGGATTAACTACCTCAAGTGAACACACTTCTTCGAACTACTCATTACTTGTTGTCGATTGGTGCACCCTTGATTTTGGGAGTGTTATTTCACGGTGTTGCGGGCGTTGCGGCGTTGCGTTCTCACCAGTCCGGATCAGGCAAACGGTAGTATCACTACCTTGGGTATTGCCTCATGTGCCTTGTCATACATTTATCCCTTTATTCGCGACCACTACGAATTTGTTTTGTACCTTTAGTATATGGATTGCCCTCTGGTGACTTCCGGTTTTGGGGAAACTACGGTCTTGTATATGCTTTTGGGAATAAAAATGTGTTAAGGGTGGAATGGGCCATGACTTAACACTATTTTGATATCTTTATATTACTGATAGACATTATCTACTTATCGTACATTACTACCTAGTAGATAGTTTAATGGATCCTTAAAGGATGGTTATTCCAAACATCCTTTGAGTTACTTGTATTTCAATTGCTATTCCACTTGAGTTGGATTTATTAATATAAGAATGTTAATCCTGACTCGAGTGTCTTGTGTTTTTGCTTTACGCTCGGGTCAGACTGAGTGTACCAGTATTCGAGACTCACCTTTGGAGTTGGAGCTTTGCTTGAAGATCCAGCCATCTATTCTGCTTTCAGTATTCGATGATTCCAGTGATGTATTCTGATTTGTATCTGATGTATCGTATTACTCTTCCGTTGTATCTGGTTTAACTCTGATGTAACTTATACATTTATATAGTAGCTTCATGAACTACTATCTCTTTTATTTCCGCTGCATTTATTACTCTGTGTCTGTGATCTGTGATTATATTTATTTACTGTATATGTTCAGTTTTGCCAATTTAAATTAACAACGCGGTATTTTGAGCAATTCAATTCCGGCATGAGTGTCTACCTATACACTTATAATGGATGCGAATGGTCCAAAATTCTGGGACGTTACATATTAGCTGTTATACATTTTTCTAGTCATCTACTCGATCTGGTTTTATATAAATTTATATATGAGTTTTCATGAGCTGGGTTCTGTCCTCTTAGGAATTATATTAAAAATACATTATATATATATGGATTTGTTTCAAACGTTAATATGTGTTCTGATTTTTTTAAGTAGTGATTTTGTAATAAAATATACATTGATTTTATGTTAATATGTTTTAATATCAATTTAAAATAAAATATGTATATAGGTTGTATATTAGTCTATATATATTTTGTTTATATAAGTATAGGTGAGTTGGTTTTCAAAATACCAAAATATATGTGGAGATTTTATTTCCTATGTGTCTGAATTAAATATCAATTTGAAATTTTATGTTTAGATTGATTTTTTTTAATTTTTTTATATATGTGTATATAGTATGTATGTATGCATGACAGTGTTTGTTTAAATGATGTGTAAGTATATATAAGTCCTGTTATTATTTTGAAATATATATGACATTTTGAAAGGAATAAAATATAATATAAGTATTTTTCATTTTAATGAGTATATATATATATAAGTAGTTATTTCAAAATATATGATGTATATTTGTTGATTTTAATATACGTGTTTTTTTAATTATATATATATCATTTTAATATCTGTTTTTAAATTTAACCTTGATTTCATGAAAATAATAATATATATATATATATATAGAATTTCTGTTCTATCAAGCTAATTTTATTTATTTCATCGATTCCTTGTTACCAGCTTTGATCGTCGAATTCGTGCCAATTTAGCTTTGCTTTGAAAGTTGTGCTTGGATTCGTAACTCATCTCATTCTTGTTCATATCTAGCATCGAAAGGTGAGCAATCACTCACTGTAACGACCCAGAATTTTGAACAAATTAAATTGAGAATATTTAATTAATTTTAAATATTTGAACGATGATTTAATTTGAATCCCGAATGAAACTTTGAATTTGACGATTTAATTATATAATTTAATATATTGTGAGTTGAATAAAAATTTGAATCTTCAGTTTTAAGCTAAAGAAAAATATTTCAAAAGCTTTTAAAATTCGTATTGATAATTCTGAAGATAATAGAAGCCCCAGAATCGAATTTGAAAATGTTTTGATCAGTTTTGAAATTTAATCTTTTAAATCGAATTTAAAAATAGCCGTCCGAGGCACAGTCTCGGAATTCGACGAAACCAGTTCCATTGGGTTCGTAATATGGTATTATTACTGGATTTCCAATTTCGTATTTTTCGGTGTTAATACGTGGGCACACGATAGATAGACGTGTTGAAATTAAATTGAATTCAATTTAAAATTTAAAATTTTAAATTGGGTCAATGTCAGCACATTTTCTTCCATTAAACACGCAGAGAAACACGCTCCTTTGTTTCAGCCGAGCATCACGAACGAGAAATCACGCAAACCATTCCTTCCACAATTTTAAATAACCCTCTCAGCAGATAATTTCTCGTTCAGAACAAAAAAATGGCCGAACCATATTCAAATCCCTAAATCTCATTCCCTCTTTCATTATAAAACAATGACAGCTAATCAAATTCTTCCTTTACCGTTCGAAAGGAAATCACGAAATTCCCTTTTTTTCATTCGAATCCCAATTCGACTTTATAACCAAATCGAATTCGTTCAATAAACAAAAAATCGAGAATGCCGAGCTATGATCAAGATCGAGAGGGAGCGTCGCACTGGAGGAGTTCATCGCGATGGCGCGCGCGCTCGAGGCCGCGGCGACGAGGCGATGTCATGGGAAGATGCTCGCGATTGTGGAGGTGGCAAGTATTCGTCGTTCGATTTGGGGATAGCGGTGGTCGAGCGATGAACTCGAGGCAACCGATGACGATTACTGGTGGGTGGTTTCGCGGTCGATTTGAAAGGAGCAGGGGCGATGCTTGGTTAAATGAGGGGTCGCAGTGGCGTCGAGCAACTCGCTAGCACAGGCGGCGGCAGCCTTGGGATGAAGTGGCGATCACGGTGGTGTTAGTGGCTCCTCTATGGGTGTCGACGAGGTATAACAGTTAATTTAAAATTTATTCAAACAAATATTAATCTGTGGTTTTGAAATGTGAACTGTAAAGAAGGTATTAGCTATTTTAATTGAATTTAGTATATATACAGATATATATATATAGAATAGGAAATTTATTTACAGTAAAGTGAATATATGCAAAAGTTAAGGTTTCTGGAAAATTTTATATATAGACTGGAACTTACTGTTTTGTTTTAAAATGTATACATATATACATATCTATTCTAATTTTAAATTAAAAAGAATAAAAATAAAAATAAATATACATCTTTTAATTTACTAGTTTAATTTTAAAGTAATATATTTGTTTAAGATTATTTTGGCCAGTAAAGGATTATTTAAGAAAATTGGTTTGAAATATAATTATTCATTAAGAATTTAATCATTAGTTAAGATTAAATCATTTTCTAACTAAAATTATTATCATAGGAAATTTGATTTGAAATTTAATTATCAGTTAAAATAATTATTAGTTAAATTAAATTAATAAATGGTAATTAATTGATCGTTTAATTCAAATAGTAATAAATCTATGTAATTGTTTGTACAAGGTCCAAATCGGGAAAATATAGCAGGAGTGGAATTGACTACAAACTAAAATGAAAGGTGAGATCTTCTCACTCAAATGAAAGTGGATTTTCTTTTACAGTTATTGATTTGATTGATTGCTATTGGATGTGATATTAGATATAGTAGGATATATCTATATATATAGCAATATATACATATTGGCATATGTATATATTGGATTGATGATTTCCCGCCTCGTATAGCGGATGAGACCCTATTGCGCAGTTAGTAAGCGGATGATTTTTATAAAACCCATATACCGCGATATTCCACCTCGAAGTGGAATGAGTATTGTGCTAACATCTGTGGATGCAGGGAAACAGGTTGGAGGGATCCAACTGGATTCCTCACCAGTATTTATTTATTTACAGATATTGATGTATATTCTGTTATCATATTGATATATGATGTTTGGTGTCGTGATTGACTAATTGGTGCTGTTGCATCATCGGATTCAAACTTTGAAGTTTAAAAATAATGATTCTTACTTTAAAAAGGATTTTAAAGTGATTTTTTTGAAAGTGGACGTTTTATTTAATTTTTGAATTGAATTGATTTATTTCAAATAAATAAACGTTTAAATTCTTAATGTTATAAAAGTTAAGATTTTTGGTGAAATTTAACCAAAGTGTGATTTTTGAAATAAATAGTTGATTTATTTATAAAATGGTTTAAGTTGGGATTTTTGAATAACTATAAACGATTTGTATAAAAAGATTTATAAAATTGATATTTTATAAATCAAAATATTGGACTTATAAAACGAATTTTTTATAAGTGTTAGAAAGAAGTATAAATGGATTTCATAAGTGAATGAAATTAATAGATTTATAACGTGAAGTTATAAAGTGAATAGATGTTGTAAAATAAAAGATTTATAAGAAATTTACTTATAAATTTGACTTTTGCACTTAGATGGGATATAAATAGAAATTGCTAAATGAAATGATTTTATAAGTTGAAATTGTTATAAAGTATAAATGCGATTTATAAACGTTGTTTATAAATCCGAAATCACTTATTTTGATAAGTAAATTATAGAAGTAAATAAAAGAAGATTTATAAGTCGAAGTTGTTATTAAAATAGAAATAGAATTTATAAACGTGTTTATAAATTCGAAATCAATTGGATTTGATAAATTAAATATAGAAGGTTGTTAAAGGAGATATATTCGCGATTTTGGATAGCGAATTATTGTTGAAATAAAATATGTAGAAAATAGTGAAATGTAATTAGTGAAGTATATTCACGATTTTGGACAGTGAATATATTGTTAAGTAAAATAGATATGGTTTTGGGAAAGTGATATTTGAAATAAAGTTAAATGTTTTAACGATGTTTTAAAATATATTGAATATCGGAATCATAGATTTCAATATTTATTGTTGAAATAGACGTTTTCGAGAAATATAAGGAAATGGTGGACTATAACATTGTTGTTATAGTAAATGATTTCCGAAAAGAAATGTTTTATGTAGTATTGGGATTTATATATCTATCTTAAAATCCGAATCCCTATACTAGTGATTTTGAGTCGTCGTAACGATGTTTTACGTAACATTCGTTTTGACTCAAATGATTTCCTTAAAGAATGAAATATATACTTAATATTGATTTAAGTATATCGAATATTTTCCAAGTGTTGAAAATAAATAGATTTGTGAAATACTTATTATTAAATAAGTATGGGAATGTTTTCCAAAATGAAATGAAACGTTTTTGAGATTTTATATTCTTAAAGATAAAATGAAATTGAATATTTGAAATCGATTTGAGAATCGTATATCAGTAGATATTTTGAAAATATAAATTCATTATGGAATTTATAAAGGAAAGGGAAACTGTTTAGAAAAATAAACGTTGATTTATTTTTGAAGTGTGGAAATTCTATATCTTGTAAAGATATTTTGGAAAATAAATAATTTGGAAAATTATTTGGAATCTGATGATGTTGCGCATCTTTATTGATAGTTAAATAACCGACTATCAATAATTACCTTTAGATAGGTATTTGTTGTGAATTGGATGAATTTGAATGCCACACTAATTTTTGAATAAGCGCTCACTATTCGGGTTAGCCGGGAAAGGACCATGGGGTCGTATAACCCATTCCGAATATGTGATACGTCATTATGAATTGCATTCGAAGACCGGTGTTGAAGACCAGATATTTTTGAAAACGGAAGGATGACCGTCGAGTTACTCTACATCGGCTGATCTCCGGTTTAGAGGTTTTATCACCCTTAGTGACGGGAAGTCCAGACGTGATTATAAATTTATCCGGATGTGCAAGGGCTTCGTGAGAAGTGCCTTCGGTTCTGTTCGATCCCGGAACAGACTTGTATGGATTGTGTGTCTGACGTTACACATTGAGATATAAAGCCGATTTCTTTCAAATACATTTCTGTTGGTGGCGAAGAATTTATTCTCTTAGCTTAACACCCTTCTCTGAGACGTACGAGCTCAGAGGTTATGTAGTTGAAATTTATCAGCGATATACTCCCAATTTGGTAACGTGGCATATTGAGTGTTGCTGTGAAATGATCAGTGTTTGATCATTTGCGATATGATCATTTGTTTGATCTTATATCTTTGTGATCATAGGTTGATCATTTGTGTGACCCGAAGCATGGCTTTGTAGAAAGCGTAGCTTTGTGGACGAGACTTCGTCGAGCCTCACACCCCGGAAATGGTCGAAACAAGAAGGATGCAGCAAGGTTCTAGGGAGTAGCGCCCCTTAGTGTATGTCATTCCTTCTGGATAGAGGTGGTATCATGGTATGGAGCCCAGATACTTAACCTATGTTGATACTACTTATTATGTGGTTTGTTGCGAATCGGGGATCCTCGGGAAGATCGGTTACGATCGGGGGATGACATACGCATGTCAGTAGTTACCTATTTTTGCAGAGGTAACCCGGCCTTGTGTTGGCAGAGATCTAACCGTAATGTTAGGTTATTTCTCGGGACGTCATTCCAGAGGCGTTCTATTCGTGGAATAGGAAGTTCCTTAGCCTGACCATTTGTTGGAAATCCAAAGAAACAATACGAGACTTGTACGGTTTTAATTGTAGAACCTATTATTCACTTATGGTGGTAAACACTGTTTGGATGGTAGCTATAGTAGGCATAAGTGCGGAATGCCTATGCTGGCTAAGATTTATATTATACTTTCGAAATGTTTTCTACACTATGCACTAATAATAATATCAAAAATGATTTGATTTTGCGTAGTAAGCATCTTTGACTATCATAAGAAGAAATCTCCTCCAATTCTTCATTTGCATTGTGTGTGTGGTGGGAGGTCTTATGGTAGTTTCATTTTTCAAAAGCATTGCGAATTTGTTTTATTTTCTTTGTGAAAAATAACTGTTTTACGATCTCACACCAGTCACCATTACTGACTCGGAGTTTATTGTTCCCTTCTAAACTCTGGGTGCCCACCAATTTCCACACGGGCAGCCTAGAGTTATGTTATCAGGATATTCTGGAGCTTTGGAGATAAGCTGGATGACGAGACGTAGTATTTGTATCTGATATTATTTATTCCGCTGTGTATTCTGTATGAGGACAAGTTTATATAACTGTCCATTGTTGTATATTGACTCTGATTGATGTATGTATAAAAACTGTTATAATTCTTTGTTTTAAATGGCTAGTGATTATCTATTATATATTGTTCCGCTGCGATATGTGAGATTCTGATATTGTTTCTATATCTGATGTTATTCTATTGTTCTTTGTCTTCTTCTGCTTTCTTCTTCTTCTCTTTTTCTTCTATCTTTTCTTCTATTTCTTTTTCTTAAAACCCCTCAGGGTTCGTATTTCCGTGCATCTTGAGTTAATCAATGGAATTTAGTGTTTAATCAAGGGTACGGATTTGCGGGTCTTGACAGCTGGCATCAGAGCATATAGTTAAGCGACAACCTTGCTCTGTTGGGTGTTACTCATTAGAGATAGAGTCAGTAGTACTCTAGAATGAGTTTGAGTGTAATAATAGATACGAGCGCGTATTTGTTAGTTAATATAAAAATTGTTTTATATTGTGATGATTGATTTATTGAGTGGCATATGAACCTTCGTCGACACAGTCTGCGCAACTGGATCGAAGGGGTTTCTAAACACTTGAATAGAACAATTCGGTACAGTATTGTTTTAAATAGGGTGAATGAAATAATTTTGCCCAAAACTATTTTTGTATAGAAAAGAAACGATTTTCTATGAATTATCATAGTATGTGGATGTTTGGTTGTTAGGAAATGATAACATTGAAATATTATCATTGTTATATGAGTTTGAATGAGAAATTAAAATAATAACCAAAGATTTGGAGATAAATCCATTTAACAAATGGAAATTATAAATGTAATTTAAGAATATAAGAAAATAAATTCACATACAAATGAAATTTAAAGAATGTAAATTATAAATGTGATTTGTAATTTGAAATAGAATTCCAGAGAAGAATTTGAAAATTTTGGAGATTTGGAAAGTTTAAATCATTTTTGATTTGAAAATGAATTTCAAAGGGTTTGAAAAGTATTTTGGAGAGTTGAAAGCTCTAAACTCTTTTCGGTCGCTGGAAAATAATCTTGATGATGATGGCCACATCATTAGAATTCATTTTCGGGTTTCCAAAAGAGGAATTGCTGCCAAATTGTTTTAAATGGAAGTTGTTTGAAAAAAAAATTTGGATTTGGTTTTAGAAATTCAAAGGATAAATTGAATTGATTTCAAAATGGTTTTTGAAAAAGTTGAAAAGACTCTGGAATACTATATAAAAATAATTATGAAATATTACTAAGTTGATAACTTATACAATTTGAATTTTGATAGAATAAATTTAACTTAAAGAATGAAGTTAAATCAAGGTAAGTATAAGTGAATTAATTAAATAAAGTGAAAAGATTACTTAAAAAATTTATTAAGTTGAAAATAAATTTGGAGTAGTAACAAATAAATTGGAATTGAGTATTGAATTATGGAAGTAAATTGTGAATGAATAAATAAATTTACAATTGTGATTTAATGAAAGTGAAATTGAAAGTTGAAATTCATTTTGAATTTGTAAGCAAATGAATTAAATTCAATAATTATAAAAGAAAGGAAAATTGAATTCGAATTGGAAATCCAGTTTAAATGTAAGTAGATTTAACCGAAGTGGTGAATTAAAAATAAATATAATGTGTATATGGAATATTTATTGAACCTAAGAAGTGAAGAGTGAAGTTCTTAAGTAAAATTTGATATTGAAATTATTCTAAGTTAATGATTGAATGAAGATAAAAACTGAAATTGAAACTGAATGTTGAAAACAAATTTGAATAAAGTGAACTAGAATTTGTGATGAATTAGTAAATGAAACTAATTTAAAATAGTGCAGTTATGAATGAAAGATAATTGATAAATTCAATATTCAGAAGTTAAATAGAATTCAAATTGAATTGAAATTGTGAATTGAATTCAAATGAAATTTGAAATGTAAAATTGAATGATAATGGATATAACTTCAACAGTGAAGTAAAAATGTATAAGAAGTTTATATTGAAAATTGTATAATGGAATTTGCAAAATGGTTTGGATATGTAACTAGATATTATGGCTAGTAGGATATACAGGTATAAAGGAATTGGAATTTTGATTTCAAAGATAAATTTGAATTGCTCGACAAAAGGTAAGTATTTGAATTATAATATGAGATTTGCTGATTTCTTGTCTAGCCGCTTGGCTTTTTCTTTTCTTTTTGAAATCTGAGAGTCCGTAGGGACATTTTGTAGTCGTACCGTATTAGCCGCGCAAAGGAGACGCTGGCGAAATATTTTGAAAATTTAGAGTGTTAGGAAATTTTTGAGAAAATTTTGAAAGTTTGAAATTTGAATTTAAATTTAAATTTGAATTGTTAAGAAAACAATGTTGTTTGAAAATTATGAAAATGTTTAGAAATTTAGTTGAATGATAACGAATCTTTAGTAGAAAGATTTGTTTTGATAAATTTGATAAAACTATTGGATTGTGAAAAATAGTATACGAGTTAAGGACTTTTTCTTCCTGATTTGTAATTTCGGGACGAAATTCTTTTAAGGAGGGAAGTTTGTAACGACCCAGAATTTTGAACAAATTAAATTGAGAATATTTAATTAATTTTAAATATTTGAACGATGATTTAATTTGAATCCCGAATGTAACTTTGAATTTGACGATTTAATTATATAATTTAATATATTGTGAGTTGAATAAAAATTTGAATCTTCAGTTTTAAGCTAAAGAAAAATATTTCAATAGCTTTTAAAATTCGTATTGATAATTCTGAAGATAATAGAAGCCTCAGAATCAAATTTGAAAATGGTTTGATCAGTTTTGAAATTTAATCGTTTAAATTGAATTTAAAAATAGCCGTCCGAGGCACAGTCTCGGAATTCGACGAAACCAGTTCCATTGGGTTCGTAATATGGTATTATTACTGGATTTCCAATTTCGTATTTTTTGGTGTTAATACGTGAGCACACGATAGATAGACGTGTTGAAATTAAATTGAATTCAATTTAAAATTTTAAATTTTAAATTGGGTCAATGTCAGCACATTTTCTTCCATTAAACACGCAGAGAAACACGCTCCTTTGTTTCAGCCGAGCATCACGAACGAGAAATCACGCAAACCATTCCTTCCACAATTTTAAATAACCCTCTCCTCTTTCGTTCAAATTTGAAGCAGATAATTTCTCGTTCAGAACAAAAAAATGGCCGAACCATATTCAAATCCCTAAATCTCATTCCCTCTTTCATTATAAAACAATGGCAGCTAATCAAATTCTTCCTTTACCGTTCGAAAGGAAATCACGAAATTCCCTTTTTTTCATTCGAATCCCAATTCGACTTTATAACCAAATCGAATTCGTTCAATAAACAAAAAATCGAGAATGCCGAGCTATGATCAAGATCGAGGGGGAGCGTCGCACTGGAGGAGTTCATCGCGATGGCGTGCGCGCTCGAGGCCGCGGCGACGAGGCGATGTCATGGGAAGATGCTCGCGATTGTGGAGGTGGCAAGTATTCGTCGTTCGATTTGGGGATAGCGGTGGTCGAGCGATGAACTCGAGGCAACCGATGACGATTACTGGTGGGTGGTTTTGCGGTCGATTTGATAGGAGCAAGGGCGATGCTTGGTTAAATGAGGGGTCGCAGTGGCGTCGAGCAACTCGCTAGCATAGGCGGCGACAGCCTTGGGATGAAATGGCGATCACGGTGGTGTTAGTGGCTCCTCTATGGGTGTCGACGAGGTATAACAGTTAATTTAAAATTTATTCAAACAAATATTAATCTGTGGTTTTGAAATGTGAACTGTAAAGAAGGTATTAGCTATTTTAATTGAATTTAGTATATATACAGATATATATATATATAGAATAGGAAATTTATTTACAGTAAAGTGAATATATGCAAAAGTTAAGGTTTCTGGAAAATTTTATATATAGACTGGAACTTACTGTTTTGTTTTAAAATGTATACATATATACATATCTATTCTAATTTTAAATTAAAAAGAATAAAAATAAAAATAAATATACATCTTTTAATTTACTAGTTTAATTTTAAAGTAATATATTTGTTTAAGATTATTTTGGCCAGTAAAGGATTATTTAAGAAAATTGGTTTGAAATATAATTATTCATTAAGAATTTAATCATTAGTTAAGATTAAATCATTTTCTAACTAAAATTATTATCATAGGAAATTTGATTTGAAATTTAATTATCAGTTAAAATAATTGTTAGTTAAATTAAATTAATAAATGGTAATTAATTGATCGATTAATTCAAATAGTAATAAATCTATGTAATTGTTTGTACAAGGTCCAAATCGAGAAAATATAGCTGGAGTGGAATTGACTGCAAACTAAAATGAAAGGTGAGATCTTCTCACTCAAATGAAAGTGGATTTTCTTTTACAGTTATTGATTTGATTGATTGCTATTGGGTGTGATATTAGATATAGTAGGATATATCTATATATATAGCAATATATACATATTGGCATATGTATATATTGGATTGACGATTTCCCTCCTCGTATAGCGGATGAGACCCTATTGCGCTGTTAGTAAGCGGATGATTTTTATAAAACCCATATACCGCGATATTCCACCTCGAAGTGGAATGGGTATTGTGCTAACATCTGTGGATGTAGGGAAACAGGTTGGAGGGATCCAACTGGATTCCTCACCAGTATTTATTTATTTACAGATATTGATGTATATTCTGTTATCATATTGATATATGATGTTTGTTGTCGTGATTGACTAATTGGTGTTGTTGCATCATCGGATTCAAACTTTGAAGTTTAAAAATAACGATTCTTACTTTAAAAAGGATTTTAAAGTGATTTTTTTGAAAGTGGACGTTTTATTTAATTTTTGAATTGAATTGATTTGTTTCAAATAAATAAACGTTTAAATTCTTAAAGTTATAAAAGTTAAGATTTTTGGTGAAATTTAACCGAAGTGTGATTTTTGAAATAAATAGTTGATTTATTTATAAAATGGTTTAAGTTGGGATTTTTGAATAACTATAAACGATTTGTATAAAAAGATTTATAAAATTGATATTTTATAAATCAAAATATTGGACTTATAAAACGAATTTTTTATAAGTGTTAGAAAGAAGTATAAATGGATTTCATAAGTGAATGAAATTAATAGATTTATAACGTGAAGTTATAAAGTGAATAGATGTTGTAAAATAAAAGATTTATAAGAAATTTACTTATAAATTTGACTTTTGCACTTAGATGGGATATAAATAGAAATTGCTAAATGAAATGATTTTATAAGTTGAAATTGTTATAAAGTATAAATGCGATTTATAAACGTTGTTTATAAATCCGAAATCACTTATTTTGATAAGTAAATTATAGAAGTAAATAAAAGAAGATTTATAAGTCGAAGTTGTTATTAAAATAGAAATAGAATTTATAAACGTGTTTATAAATTCGAAATCAGTTGGATTTGATAAATTAAATATAGAAGGTTGTTAAAGGAGATATATTCGCGATTTTGGATAGCGAATTATTATTGAAATAAAATGTGTAGAAAATAGTGAAATGTAATTAGTGAAGTATATTCACGATTTTGGACAGTGAATATATTGTTAAGTAAAATAGATATGGTTTTGGGAAAGTGATATTTGAAATAAAGTTAAATGTTTTAACGATGTTTTAAAATATATTGAATATCGGAATCATAGATTTCAACATTTATTGTTGAAATAGACGTTTTCGAGAAATATAAGGAAATGGTGGACTATAACATTGTTGTTATAGTAAATGATTTCCGAAAAGAAATGTTTTATGTAGTATTGGGATTTATATATCTATCTTAAAATCCGAATCCCAATACTAGTGATTTTGAGTCGTCGTAACGATGTTTTACGTAACATTCGTTTTGACTCAAATGATTTCCTTAAAGAATGAAATATATACTTAATATTGATTTAAGTATATCGAATATTTTCCAAGTGTTGAAAATAAATAGATTTGTGAAATACTTATTATTAAATAAGTATGGGAATGTTTTCCAAAATGAAATGAAACGTTTTTGAGATTTTATCTTCTTAAAGATAAAATGAAATTGAATATTTGAAATCGATTTGAGAATCGTATATCAGTAGATATTTTGAAAATATAAATTCACTATGGAATTTATAAAGGAAAGGGAAACTGTTTAGAAAAATAAACGTTGATTTATTTTTGAAGTGTGGAAATTCTATATCTTGTAAAGATATTTTGGAAAATAAATAATTTGGAAAATTATTTGGAATCTGATGATGTTGCCTTTAGATAGGTATTTATTGATAGTTAAATAACCGACTATCAATAATTACCTTTAGATAGGTATTTGTTGTGAATTGGATGAATTTGAATGCCACACTTATTTTTGAATAAGCGCTCACTATTCGGGTTAGCCGGGAAAGGACCATGGGGTCGTATAACCCATTCCGAATATGTGATACATCGTTATGAATTGCATTCGAAGACCGGTGTGACGCCCCACCTCTATACCCACGCTAGCCAAGAACACTACGGAGTAATGCTGTCAACTAGCACGAAGAATAAGGCTGTTGAGGAGCGACCATCCATGTAACTTCTTTGTGCGAGCACCGATATGTCAGATAGTATAGAATGCATATCATTTAAGGAGGAAATCCGACATACCGATACAAACTCAAAGCTATCACACGGTGGCTATATATAATCTTCGGAAACAAATATAGAAATAAACGTAACACAAATCAGTCACAGACAATTCATATCACAAAGGCGGAAATAGATATGAATATAACACATGAAAGTGTACATCAGGGTAGTGGTCAAATAAGATCCACAATAACACAAATGAATAGATACAAGTGCAAGATAATAGAATATGTATACATCAAGGAGTCTAATCTCAAATGTATGCAAACAAAAACTACTAAACTAGAGTAGTTAGCCAAAAGTCAGAGTAGCAAATCTCGAGAGGAAGTCAAGCAGAAGCACCTATAACATCTCGGTCTGACCCGAGTATTATTTAAGAAAATAATAAATGGATCAGTCTAACTATAAATATCAGATGGCATGATATAAAATAATAGATATGGCATAAACATAGAATACCCATACTGACATACTACTATAAGTATGAAAATGATGATCAACAGGAGATCAACCGATGAGAAATGATCAATATCACAAGAATCTTCTCAAAGATCCAAAGAGGGCATCATACCCTAAACTTGTACTCATAACAAGTCAATGACATAAAAATCTAGAAATCAAAACAAGAAATCCAGAAATCATAAAAAGAGAAAGAGGCCTATCACATGATGGTCCGAAGACCATGGGGAGCTACCCCATATGTGTGAGTCGGAATCACACTGATTGAGGCCTAGGCTAACCAAAAAGCAAAAAGGTATGTGTGAATGGAATCACAAAAGTGGTGTCTAGCCTAACCTCGCAAACAAAAAGATATGTGTGAGTCGAAATCACACTACTGGGGTCTAGACTAACCTTGCGGACAAAGAGATGTGTGTGAGTCGGAATCACACTACTGCGGTCTAGTCTTACCTTGCAAACAAAGAGACATCGCACAATTGCTAGTCTAAATCATAAAATGATCATCATGATCAGCGAGAAGTGTCAATCACACCAAGCTAGTAAATATATGAGTTTAGCTTCATGTCCCATAACCACTTGCTTAACTTAAATATTTACGAACAAGCTGTAAATCTTCACTAGGAAATTGTCACGAAAAGGGTTCAATCGAACAAGTCCAAGAGCTAACCGACGAAGTGAACGCAAGCGTTTCATACCACTCGTTTTACTAAGTCGTTTAAGTCGATTTCTCATTCGAGTGAAGTAAAGGCTTATATATATTAGTAGATTGGAAATCGGTTTGAGAAAACGAACTTTTGATATTAAAAATAGTGTTGAAATCGATTTGATGAAAGAGTTTTGATATTTACTACTAGTATTAAAACCTTCATATCTTTAAAGTGACAAGTCATAAAACGATTGTTGGAACAATCTATCACAAAAATTCACATTCGGAGACGTGAATAAAATCCAAGGAAATCAGCTCAAAATGCATCAAAGTGGAAGTTCTGATGAATGCTTTTCAGATAAGATTGCCTACGCAGAGTAATACGGGGTTCGACCTGCCCGGTCAGGTCGCGGGGGTCCAGGGGGCATTGCCCACGGCGGGGTGCGGGGCAGCGCCCCGTCTAAACGGTACGACCTAGTGAAGATAAAATGAGGTCTAACGACCTAAGGGAGATAGGGTCGAGCGACCTAACGAGGTACCATCCTGAAAGAGGAGTCATCAAAGTCTTAGAGATGATAACAACAAATAGGAGACCACACGAATCGATTAAAGTTGGAAATTCAAACAATTAAGCAATATAGGAAAAACTGGCAAATAGGAGCAGGTCGGTCAACCGGACTCCCTGAGTCGGTTGACCGGACCAGAGACAGAAGTGCTCGGGTAGCAGGTCGGTCGACCGGACCCTGAGGTCGGTCGGCCGAAGCCTGTAATCTGCACTTCCAAACAGAGGCAGGGAGATGCTAGAGCAGCAGGTCGGTCGACCGGACTCTGAGGTCGGTCGACCGGAGCCTGTTTCCAGCACTCCCATGCCAATCAAATGAATGCCAAACACTTCCAAAATGCAATCGGTCGAGCAACGGCACTAAGGGTTTACGCCGATCGACTACCCGGCCATATACGCTCTTCAATGCATCACAAAAATCATGTTCAAAGATCAAAGTTAGGATTTTCAAAGAATTGAACTCAAAACACTAAAAATTGGAATATTCACCAAATCAATCCAAACCAAAAGCAATTGCACAAGAATAAGTGTTAGGAATTCATACCTAACAATCGAAGATAAATATAGATTAAGATGTGAGATAAAAATCTCACCTTTTCACAAAAACAATGAAGAAGGAGCTTGAAAGCGAAGGGAGAATCAACCACTCTTCAACACAACCCAAATGAGCTTGAATCTATGCTCAAAAGAGAAACATTTCCTAAATTAGGTTTAGGGAATTTTCTGAAATTGAAAGGAGAACGGGTTGGAGAAGATGAAGGAGATGCTTACCAATGGGTTCTCTTCGAATTTGGAGCAAGGACTTGAGTTTGCAAGAGGAACTAGGGTTTGGAATTTCTAATTCCCTTTCCTTTCCACCATTTTCAGTTTTTGCTTGAGTTTGAAGAGTGGGAATGAGTGAATAGAGAGGAGAGGGGGTTGGAACTGAGTTAGTAAGTGATTAATGGGTTCAGCCCAAACCAAAGTCCCAAGTGAAAAAGTGGCCAAATTCCACTAACTCCAAATATATCGAAGCTTATACTCAAAAAGGTCGCAAACGGCATTTTGAACTCAATGGAAGTGGTCTCGAGTCCCAATTCGACTGTTTGCAAAAAGTAGCTTTTCGGACTAAAATCCGACGAACGATGTTATATTTAAATATAAAGTCGACAAATATGCGGGTTGTTACAACCGGTGTTGAAGACCAGATATTTTTGAAAACGGAAGGATGACCGTCGAGTTACTCTACATCGGCTGATCTCCGGTTTAGAGGTTTTATCACCCTTAGTGACGGGAAGTCCGGACGTGATTAGAAATTTATCCGGATGTGCAAGGGCTTCGTGAGAAGTGCCTTCGGTTCTGTTCGATCCCGGAACAGACTTGTATGGATTGTGTGTCTGACGTTACACTTTGAGATATAAAGCTGATTTCTTTCAAATACATTTCTGTTGGTGGCGGAGAATTTATTCTCTTAGCTTAACACCCTTCTCTGAGACGTACGAGCTCAGAGGTTATGTAGTTGAAATTTATCAGCGATATACTCCCAATTTGGTAACGTGGCATACTGAGTGTTGCTGTGAAATGATCAGTGTTTGATCATTTGCAATATGATCATTTGTTTGATCTTATATCTTTGTGATCATAGGTTGATCATTTGTGTGACCCGAAGCATGGCTTTGTAGAAAGCGTAGCTTTGTGGACGAGACTTCGTCGAGCCTCACACCCCGGAAATGGTCGAAACAGGAAGGATGCAGCAAGGTTCTAGGGAGTAGTGCCCCTTAGTGTATGTCATTCCTTCTGGATAGAGGTGGTATCATGGTATGGAGCCCAGATACTTAACCTATGTTGATACTACTTATTATGTGGTTTGTTGTGAATCGGGGATCCTCGGGAAGATCGGTTACGATCGGGGGATGACATACGCATGTTAGTAGTTACCTATTTTTGCAGAGGTAACCCGGCCTTGTGTTGGCAGAGATCTAACCATAATGTTAGGTTATTTCTCGGGACGTCATTCCAGAGGCGTTCTATTCGTGGAATAGGAAGTTCCTTAGCCTGACCATTTGTTGGAAATCCAAAGAAACAATACGAGACTTGTACGGTTTTAGTTGTAGAACCTATCATTCACTTATGGTGGTCACCACTGTTTGGATGGTAGCTATAGTAGGCATAAGTGCGGAATGCCTATGCTGGCTAAGATTTATATTATACTTTCGAAATGTTTTCTACACTATGCACTAATAATAATATCAAAAATGATTTGATTTTGCGTAGTAAGCATCTTTGACTATCATAAGAAGAAATCTCCTCCAATTCTGCGTTTGCATTGTGTGTGTGGTGGGAGGTCTTATGGTAGTTTCATTTTCCAAAAGCATTGCGAATTTGTTTTATTTTCTTTGTGAAAAATAACTGTTTTACGATCTCACACCAGTCACCATGACTGACTTGGAGTTTATTGTTCCCTTCTAAACTCTAGGTGCCCACCAATTTCCACACGGGCAGCCTAGAGTTATGTTATCAGGATATTCTGGAGCTTTGGAGATAAGCTGGATGACGAGACGTAGTATTTGTATCTGATAGTATTTATTCCGCTGTGTATTCTGTATGAGGACAAGTTTATATAACTGTCCATTGTTGTATATTGACTCTGATTGATGTATGTATAAAAACTGATATAATTCTTTGTTTTAAATGGCTAGTGATTATCTATTATATATTGTTCCGCTGCGATATGTGAGATTCTGATATTGTTTCTGTATCTGATGTTATTCTATTGTTCTTTGTCTTCTTCTGCTTTCTTCTTCTTCTCTTTTTCTTCTATCTTTTCTTCTATTTCTTTTTCTTAAAACCCCTCAGGGTTCGTATTTCCTTGCATCTTGAGTTAATCAATGGAATTTAGTGTTTAATCAAGGGTACGGATTTGCGGGTCTTGACACTCACGATTAATGTTCTTATATTTATTAAATTTGATTTCAATTGAAACGTCAATTGAAATATACCGTTGCTAGTTATTTACATTGATATATACACTGTTATCTGTATCTGTTCACCTGTGACATCTGACACCATTATATGTTATTTATATTGTTGATATATGCCTGTTGCTATTGTTATTTTATTATCATATATGTTATCACTCTGCAAGTTCCCTATTAGTATAGAATCACTATGGGTTGAAATGATACATACCCGAACGATCTGTAGAATAGGAGAAAATCGTTATGGGTTGAAATGATAAACCAAAGCGATTTTCATTGAATTGAATTTGGGATTACGGGTTGAAAAGATATATACCCGTATATATATTTTAAATTGCGGATTGAAATGATAAATATCCGTATCACTTGACCATAGGATAGAAAATTATATACAGACACCGTTGGTCTATATATATAAATGTTTTGAAAATGATTTCTTTGGGTTTTGAAAAGAAATATATGGTTTTGATAAATATTGATTTTTAAGATTCATTAAAGTTGGTTTAATAAAGTTGATAAATAATATGTTTAAGTATTTATTTAATATCTATATTTTCAAATATAGAATTTATAATGATTTGAAATTGATTGAAATTATAATTATTTAAGAATTATACTTAAATAAGTTTGATTTGAAATGTATTGAATTTGAAATTTAAAGAAGTGATTTACAACTTGAAATTTGAAAAGGTGACTTAAATGGATGTTTCAAACGTATAAATATTTAAATGAGATATTTTGTTTATTTAAATTGTAAATTGAAGTTGTATTCAAATGTTATGGAAATGTTAAATTAATATTTCAAAACTAAATAATTGTAAAGTGAATTTGAAATTCATATAAATTTATCGAATTTAGTTTTGAAATGTTGAATATTTAAAGCTTTGAAATATATTAAAATTGAAATGGCTTATTTTATGGTTCAGATATGTATTTGAAATCGATAATTTGAAATGGTTTATTTAGAAGCTGAATCGAGTTGAAACTGATGATTTGTGATTTGATTAAATTAAATTTTTGGAATTCGAGTTAATTTGAATCGATTTGTGAAATTTGAGAAAACTATTTTATTTTATAAAGAAAATTTAATATCTAAACTGTTTAAAAGGAAAGTGTTATGATTTCCAAAATACTATGATTTCGAAAGCGTTGTAACTTTGGAAAGTGATATGATTTTGAAAATGGATATATTTGAAGTGAAAAATGATATCGTATTAAATTGGGTCTTGAAATGATAATGATATTTTGGGTTTGAAGTATAAACTATTTTGAAATGACCACGGTGTTATAATAACGATTGGTTGGCAAAGAGACCGGGATCGGATATGGACATACTCTCTGTCGATACCGAAAACCACTTTGACAACCGTGTACGCGGTGGAGATTCCAGAATGAAGTAGGATGGTGGCGACGATCCTAAGGTATATACGTGGACCCAACTCCCGTGAGTTGGCATAAGGTGGCTAAAACAGGAGCGATCTCGGACCAGTGAGGTAGCACCTCGTATCGGACGCACTTCTTCGATTTCATTCTATTACTTGTTGATTTTTGGTGGCCACCCTTCGATTTGGGAGTGTTGTTCGAGGTGGAACAGTAGTGGTTGCTATGCGTATCCATCAGTCCGTGTGCGTAATTGGTATATCTACCCTGGCATTGCCTTGTGTGCTGTGTCACCTACCATATCGAGCTTTACTACGATTATGATTTTAAGATCCGACCGCGTTAAGGTTCTCCATCCCCTTAACGGTATTTTCTATATGATTATACTTTACTGATTAGACACTACTGTATATAGCGTATTACTACATAGTAAATAGTTTAACGGACCCTTAGAGGATGGTTATCCCAAACATCCTTTAAGTTACTTGTATTTCAGTTGATATTTCACTTGAGTTGGATTTATTGAATATAAGAATGTTAATCCTGACTCGAGTGTTTTGTGTTTTGCTTTACGCTCGGGTCAGACTGAGTGATACAGCATTTGAGACTCACCTTTGGAGTTGGAGCTTCGCTTGGAGATCCAGCTAGCTATCGATCCTGCTTTTAGTTATTCAGTTGATTCCAGTGATGTATTCAGATCTTGTATTTGATTATTGTATTGAGACATCTATTGTATTCGAGACTTCTGATGTATCTTGTCTAACTCTGTTATATATATATATTAGCTTCATGAACTACTATCCTTTTGTTTCCGCTGCATTATTGTTATATTACTCTGTGTCTGTGATCTGTAACTATTTTATTTATTGTATATGCTGAGTTTTGCCAAATTTTATTTACAATCCATCGTTTTGAATTATTCAAGTCCGACATGTGTGGATTTATTGTCGATTTGAATGGTCCAAAATACTGGGTCGTTACATGTGGTATCAGAGCTCTGGTTTTAGGCAAAACTCAGCATATGTAGTAAATTCAATTACAAAATCACTTTCGTTCGAGCTTGAATTCCTTCTTCTTTGACTCGGTTCCTTTGAATTTTGGAACGTTCACTTCAGTTCCAAAGTCCATTCGTGTCTCCCCATTCGTGTCTTTTGATTCTGGAAGTATCCCATAACTCCACTTCGAATGATCTCTATAATAAATCGGCGGTCTCACCAATCTTCGAATAATTTGTACTGGGGTGAAACTCCTTTACAATCGGTATTGATTCACCGGAGATTTCTGTATCCTCGGTTTACGATGCTGCGATCTTACGCTATACCCGAATTCTACCTCTGGTAATCGAATGTCGATTTGCTTCAGAATTCTACATCGATCTTATCTCTGAAGTCACGGTTGACCCGATTAAGGTTGCCCGCGATTTATACAACTTTATCCATCTTCCTGTTGAAATGCAATCATCTAACCTTCGTTTCGAGCATATCTATTTTAGATTAGAATTCTCTTTGATTAGAGTCCCTCTATATTTGGATCTCTATCCTTGTGTTGGAATCCAATTCTGGAATCATCGTGTGAGGGAGTGTATTTGTAATTAATATAAAATAGTTTATGTTTATAGTGTGTTGTTTTAGTTGTTGATGTTGGTTTGGATTTTCGATCGATTCGTCTGATCAATGCTATCGATAGGATTTCCAAAACACTTGAACAGAGCAAACTGACACAATATAATTTTCAAATTTGATAAATGAAATAAATTTGTATGATTATATTATAAATATATAAGAAAAAAATTTCTGGAATTAAAAGTTAAATAATTTGGTTGTTGAAAATGATAATATTTTATTATCATTTTATTGTTTTGTAAGTCATTGACTATTGCAAAATGACAATTGTTTATAAATTTATTTGGAATCGAAATGAATTTAAATTGAGAATTTAAGAATTAAATTTCTGGTGATTTTAAACTTTGTTTTAAAGTCTTAAAATGTATATTATTTAAAGTATTTTCAAATAAAATGGTTTTCAAAGAATTTTAAATGTTGAAATCAGTGCTCTTCTCTTTGTCGCTGGAAAATAATTTCGGTGATGGCGGCCGCATCATCGACATTCATTTTCGAGTTTCGAAGTGGAGAGACTATTCTGTAGCTTTGCTACGGTTTTGTTTTAGAAAAAAAATACTTTTGATTTGAATTTCTTCAGTATAATTTGATTTATATATATAGGTATCTTATTTTTAAATTAAATTTTATATAAATATATTATATATATCTCTAAATTGTTTGAAGTAAATCGGAGATTTAAATTCTTAAATTTTAGATTAAAGATGATTTCAATTATAAACTAAAGTCAAAATTCTTGGATAAATAGTTAACTGGGAATAACTAAATTGTAAAATCTTATTTGTATAATACTCAAATACATCTCAACATAACTTACCTAAAATTTTCAGAAGTTAAAAATGTAATCGGATAATATACAATATAACATGAGCTTTATAAATAGAATTTGAGTGGTTATAATAAATGTTATACACTTAAAAATTTAGTTATAAACATTAATTGAAATAAATAAGAATTATAAGTTAAGTGGATAATAGATGAGACAAATAAATTTATTTTGAAGGAATTAATAAATTGAAATTTGATTAAAGTATGGAAATACCTTGAATTTAAAATCAATTTATATGGTTTAAATATATGTGATAGGACATATTAAGTGGAATAAACTTAATAATAATTTGGAATAAAAGAATTAAAATTGTTGAATAAAATAAGAGTATAATAAATGATTATACAAATTGATGATTTAGAAATGGTTAATTAAGGATGAATAGATAATAAGATAATGAATTTAGAAATAGATAGATTGATTTAACTTAAGTGAACTCAAATGGATTAAACCAAAATGTTGAATATTAATCAGTTTAATTTGAAATTTATATGTTTTTAAAAACAGTTGTTTATTTTGTTTTCAAAGCCATTTTTCTTTCTGGTTGGTTTTATTCTCCTACCTCCTTCCTTTTCGGGGACGAAGAGTTTTGAGTGGGGGAGAGTGTAACGACCCGTAAATTTAGATAATTTTATTTGTTTATTTATATATTTAATTTGAAATCTTGTGAAATTTTAAACAATAAAATTTGGAAATAAAAATTTAATATTTGGAATACATCTATTTTAACATAGCAACTAGTAAATTTTCATCTGATAATATTGAAGTTTATTTTATTGGGTAATTTTATTTCAATTCAGATCAGTTAAAAATTGATGATAATAAAACGTTTTCCAAACTTGAATATTTTTATACAATAAATTTCTAAATCATCTTCTGAGTGAAACATCAGTCTTCGTTTCGTTAAATTTGGACTTTTCTAGCTCCGTTTATCTTATTTTCGACTGAATAGCAACATTTTCGGTACCGATTATCGACTTTTGATCGGATGATCGTACCACCAATATTTGTATACCGTTTTGATCGTCTCGTCGTGCTGATCTCAGTGGTATATTTATTTCTTTATTTTGAGGTCCGGTACGGGACGTAAATAATAAACTATTCGTTGTAACGGTACCATAAATTGTGACCTTATATTTTTCTTTTACGTTTCAAAATTTAAACGTGCTGTCCAATCAAACCATTTATTTGCCTTGAAGGAGTCAACTAAATTTGAGGTGACCGTTGCTATTCAATTCACTTTATATTTATTCGTGACTTTAAATCTGCTCAAGTATTCACTGTTGCATTTTCTCATTCGTTCTCCTCTGCTCACTCCATTCTTTTCTTCTGCAAATCTAAACTACTGTAGAGAAAAAAAAAGTATACAAAAATTTGGTTCGAAACCACCTCCGCATCCACCCGAGACAGGCACGTCACCATCTCTGGCCTCTTCTTCCCATCCACCTCGCACGCTCCTCCTCTAAAAATATATAGAACCCAAAGCTGCTTCAGATTTTGCCTGGATCTCGTTCGTACTCCCCAGGCCGATCCACGCCTTCCCCTCCTCCTTGCTACCTGGTACGCACCCTAAAGCCTCCACATCATCTCACCGCCTCCGACCATACTTCCACGTCAGCATCCCTTTCTTCCTATACCACAACCCTCGGCCTGCCTGTGCCTTATCTCCACACCTCACGCCACTCGCCGGAGCCACCTTTACCCATCCTCCATCTTCCATTTTCTCCACGCTGCAACCTTTTTCCACAGCCAAGCACCACACTCTACGGCAACTCCAACACACCCATGACTCCCCCTTCAACCGAGGCTAGCCATCTCCCACCTGATAGCCTGCCTAACCCCTCCTCCACCAAATCCCGATCCACTCAAAGCCTGACCCAGACCCATTCGCCACCTAGCTACCTTCTCCTCTCCTTATACTTGAAGAGGCACTTGAACCTACTGTCCTATCTCCCTAGGAAACTCTCAATTCTGGTTCGTATATAAATTTATACGTATTTGTTTATATTTTGATCTTTTATTTTATAATATTGAAATTATAACAGTTTATCTAACCTATACAATTGGTTAGTTATGTGCTTTGTTAATACTTGGTGATAATAATAAAAGCGTTATTTTTCAGATTGATATGAGATTTAATATTTGATTTTTGAATTTATATAAGGAGAGTTGCCATATGAGTTTTAAAAGTAGTAGATATTTGGTTGAAATAAAGGTGAGCTTCTATGTCAACAGTACCTATTCGATATATGTATATTATATGTTAAGTATTTATACAGTACTTGTATAATATGTTATATTATATGTAAGTAGTATGCAGTTACATATATTAGCTATTATACATTTTTCTAGTCATCTACTCGATCTGGTTTTATATAAATTTATATATGAGTTTTCATGAGCTGGGTTCTGTCCTCTTAGGAATTATATTAAAAATACATTATATATATGTGGATTTGTTTCAAACGTTAATATGTGTTCTGATTTTTTTTAAGTAGTGATTTTGTAATAAAATATACATTGATTTTATGTTAATATGTTTTAATATCAATTTAAAATAAAATATGTATGTAGGTTGTATATTAGTCTATATATATTTGTTTATATAAGTATAGGTGAGTTGGTTTTCAATATACCAAAATATATGTGGAGATTTTATTTCCTATGTGTCTGAATTAAATATCAATTTGAAATTTTATGTTTAGATTGATTTTTTTTTAAATTTTTTTATATATGTGTATATAGTATGTATGTATGCATGACAGTGTTTGTTTAAATGATGTGTAAGTATATATAAGTCCTGTTATTATTTTGAAATATATATGACATTTTGAAAGGAATAAAATATAATATAAGTATTTTTCATTTTAATGAGTATATATATATAAGTAGTTATTTTAAAATATATGATGTATATTTGTTGATTTTAATATACGTGTTTTTTTAATTATATATATATATATCATTTTAATATCTGTTTTTAAATTTAACCTTGATTTCATGAAAATAATAATATATATATATATATATATATATAGAATTTCTGTTCTATCAAGCTGATTTTATTTATTTCATCGATTCCTTGTTACCAGCTTTGATCGTCGAATTCGTGCCAATTTAGCTTTGCTTTGAAAGTTGTGCTTGGATTCGTAACTCATCTCATTCTTGTTCATATCTAGCATCGAAAGGTGAGCAATCACTCACGATTAATGTTCTTATATTTATTAAATTTGATTTCAATTGAAACGTCAATTGAAATATACCGTTGCTAGTTATTTACATTGATATATACACTGTTATCTGTATCTGTTCACCTGTGACATCTGACACCATTATATGTTATTTATATTGTTGATATATGCCTGTTGCTATTGTTATTTTATTATCATATATGTTATCACTCTACAAGTTCCCTATTAGTATAGAATCACTATGGGTTGAAATGATACATACCCGAACAATCTGTGGAATAGGAGAAAATCGTTATGGGTTGAAATGATAAACCCAAGTGATTTTCATTGAATTGAATTTGGGATTGCGGGTTGAAAAGATATATACCCATATATATATTTTAAATTACGGATTGAAATGATAAATATCCGTATCACTTGACCATAGGATAGAAAATTATATACAGGCACCGTTGGTCTATATATATAAATGTTTTGAAAACGATTTCTTTGGATTTTGAAAAGAAATATATGGTTTTGATAAATATTGATTTTTAAGATTCATTAAAGTTGGTTTAATAAAGTTGATAAATAATATGTTTAAGTATTTATTTAATATCTATATTTTCAAATATAGAATTTATAATGATTTGAAATTGATTGAAATTATAATTATTTAAGAATTATACTTAAATAAGTTTGATTTGAAATGTATTGAATTTGAAATTTAAAGAAGTGATTTACAACTTGAAATTTGAAAAGGTGACTTAAATGGATGTTTCAAACGTATAAATATTTAAATGAGATATTTTGTTTATTTAAATTGTAAATTGAAGTTGTATTCAAATGTTATGGAAATGTTAAATTAATATTTCAAAACTAAATAATTGTAAAGTGAATTTGAAATGAATATAAATTTATCGAATTTAGTTTTGAAATGTTGAATATTTAAAGCTTTGAAATATATTAAAATTGAAATGGCTTATTTTATGGTTCAGATATGTATTTGAAATCGATAATTTGAAATGGTTTATTTAGAAGCTGAATCGAGTTGAAAATGATGATTTGTGATTTGATTAAATTAAATTTTTGGAATTCGAGTTAATTTGAATCGATTTGTGAAATTTGAGGAAACTATTTTATTTTATAAAGAAATTTTAATATCTAAACTATTTAAAAGGAAAGTGTTATGATTTCCAAAATACTATGATTTCAAAGCTGTGATTTCCAATGTGTTTTGATTTAAAAAAAAAAGACTATGATTTCGAAAGCTATGTAACTTTGGAAAGTGATATGATTTTGAAAATGGATATATTTGAAGTGAAAAATGATATCGTATTAAATTGGGTCTTGAAATGATAATGATATTTTGGGTTTGAAGTATAAACTATTTTGAAATGACCACGGTGTTATAATAACGATTGGTTGGCAAAGAGACCGGGATCGGATATGGACATACTCTCTGTCGATACCGAAAACCACTTGGACAACCGTGTACGCGGTGGAGATTCCAGAATGAAGTAGAATGGTGGCGACGATCCTAAGGTATATACGTGGACCCAACTCCCGTGAGTTGGCATAAGGTGGCTAAAACAGGAGCGATCTCGGACCAGTGAGGTAGCACCTCGTATCGGACGCACTTCTTCGATTTCATTCTATTACTTGTTGATTTTTGGTGGCCACCCTTCGATTTGGGAGTGTTGTTCGAGGTGTAACAGTAGTGGCTGCTATGCGTATCCATCAGTCCGTGTGCATAATTGGTATATCTACCCTGGCATTGCCTTGTGTGCCGTGTCACCTACAATATTGAGCTTTACTACGATTATGATTTTAAGATCCGACCGCGTTAAGGTTCTCCATCCCCTTAACGCTATTTTCTATATGATTATACTTTACTGATTAGACACTACTGTATATAGCGTATTACTACATAGTAAATAGTTTAACGGACCCTTAGAGGATGTGTAACGATGCGGCTTTTCGACGCTCGAAAGTCGACATTAATACGTCCACTATATCAAATGCCGCGCAATCGAATGCCGGAAAACCGAACCATTAGGGTTAAAAGAAGAGGTAGAAGAAAAGATAGAAAAAAAAGAAAGAAGAACACCTACAGAAAACACAGAATCAGAGACAATATCAGAATCTCACATTTCGCAGCGGAACAATATATAATAGATAATCACTTGTCTTCTAAACAAAGAACTATATCAGTTTATACATACATCAATCAGAGTCAATATGTAACTCGATACAACAATGGTCAGTTATATAAACCTGTCCTCATACAGAATACACAGCGGAAATAAATAACAAGTACGGAAGTACGCTTCGCCATCCAGCTTATCCCCAAAGCTCCAGAATATCCAGAATATCCTGATAAAAATAACTCTAGGCTGCCCGTGTGGAAAATTATGGGCACCCAGAGTTTAGAAGGGAACAATAAACTCCGAGTCAGTCATGGTGACTGGTGTGAGATCGTAAAACAGTTATTTTCACAAAGAAAATAAAATTGATTCGCAATGCTTTTGGAAAATGAAACTACCATAAGACCTCCCACCACACACACAATGCAAACGTAGAATTGGACGAGATTTCTTCTTATGATAGTCAAAGATGCTTACTACGCCAATCATTGGATATTATTATTAATGTCTAGTGTGGAAAACATTTCGAAAGTATAATATTAATCTTAGCCAGTATAGACATTCCGAACTATGCCTACTATAGCTACCATCTAAACAGTGGGGCGCCACCATAAGTAAATGGCAGGTTCTACAACTAATACCGTACAAGGTTCGTATTGTTTCTTTGGATTTTCCAATAAATGGTCAGGCTGAGGAACTTCCTTTCCTCCTGCCGAATAGGATCGCCTCTGGCTGGACGTCCCGAGAGACAAACTGCTCTCTGCCAAACAAGGCCGGGTTACCCCTGTAACAGGTAACTCACGAATATGTCATCACCCGGTCCTTTGGGACCTTTATCCGAGCGCTCGGTAGCATCATCACACATCATAAAGAAAGTGTATCCACATGAGTAAGTATCTGGGCTCCATACCATGACACCACCCCTTTCCAGAAGGAAATGACATACCCTAAAGGGCGCGACCCTCATAACCTTGCCGCAACGTTCCTGTTTCGACCATTTCCGGGTTGTTGAGGCCCTGACGAAGTCTCGTCCACAAAGCTATGCTTTTTTCAAAAAGCCACGCTTTGGGTCAACAGATGATCAACCTATGATCACAAAGATAAATGATCAAACAAATGATCATATCACAAATGATCAAACATTGATCATCACACAGCAACACTCAGCATGCCACATTACCAAATTGGGAATATATTGCTGATAACCTTCAACTACATAACCTCTGAGCTCGTACGTCTCAGAGAAGGGTGTTAAGCTAAGAGAATAAATTCCCCGCCACCAACAGAAATGTATTTGAAAGAAATCAGCTTTACATCTCAAATTGTAATGTCAGACACGTAACCATACAAGTATGTTCCGGGATCGAACAGAACCGAAGGCACTTCTCACGAAGCCCTTGCAAATCCGGATAATTTCCAATCACGTCCGGACTTCCCGTCACTAAGGGTGATAAAACCTCTAAATCGGAGATCAACCGATGTAGAGTAACTCGACGGTAATCCTTCCATTTTCAAAAATATCCGGTCTTCAACACCGGTCATCAAATGCAATTCATAACGACATATCACATATTCGGAATGGGTTATACGACCCCATGGTCCTTTCCCGGCTAACCCGAATAGTGAGCGCTTATTCAAAAATAAGTGTGGCATTCAAATTCATCCAATTCACAACAAATACCTATTCAAGGTAATTATTGATAGTCGGTTATTTAACTATCAATAAAGATGCGCAACATCATCAGATTCCAAATAATTTTATCTTCCAAAATATCTTTACTAGATATATAATTTCCACACTTAACCATTTGAAAACAATTTCAAATCAATTTCCACATTTCAATTCATCTTTGAAGATAAAATCTCAAAACAGTTCATTTCATATTGGGAAAGCATTTCCATACTTATTTAAAAATAAGTAGTTCACAAATCTATTTATTTTCAACATTTGAAAATATTCAATATACTTAAATCAAGATTAAGTATAAATTCATTCTTTAAGGAAATCATTCTTTTAAGCACATTTATTTGAGTCAAAACGAATGTTACGTAAAACATTGTTACGATGACTCAAAATCAGTAGTATAGGGATTCGAATTTAAGATAGATGTATATAAATCCCAATACTACATAAAAACATTTCCTTTCGGAAATCATTTACTATAACAACAGTGTTATAGTCCACCATTTCCTTATTTCTCGAAAACGTCTATTTCAACAATGAATGTTGAAATCTATGATTTCGATATTAAACACATTTTAAAACATTGTCAAAACAATTAACTTCATTTCAAATGTTACTTCTCCAAAACTATCCATTTTACTTAACAATATATTCACTGTCCAAAATCGTGAATATACTTCACTAACCAAATTTCAATATTTTCTACACATTTATATTTCAAGAATTATCCACTATCCAAAATCGTGGATAAAATTCCCTTAATAATCTCTATATTTAAAGTCAATCAAATTTGATTGATTTTTGAATTTATAAAAACAACATTTATAAATTCTATTTCAATTTTCTAACTTCGATTTTATAAATCTCCTTTAATGACCAATTCAATTTATAACTCAATGTATATACCAAAAATCCATATTATAAGTTAAATACTTATAATTCATTTATTTTACAAAATCATTTCCATTTATAAGTTCACAATTTATAAATTTCATTTACTTATGAATTCTTAAAAATTCATTTTAACTCTTATAAAAACTTGTTTTATAATACCAATATTTTAAAGTTATAAATATCAATTTTGTACATCTTTTCAATAAACCGTTTATAATACTTAAAAATTCTCAATTTAACCAATTTTATAAATTTCTTAACCTTTATTTCAAAAATCACAATTTGGTTATATTTCACCAAAAATCTTAACTTTTATAACTTTAAAATTTTAGACGTTTATTCATTTGAAATAAATCAATTCAATAATTCAATAAAACGTCTACTTTCAAAAATCACTTTAAGAATCCTTTTAAAGTAAAAGTCGTTATTTTTAAACTTCAAAACTGAATCCGATGATGCAATAGCACCAATTAGTCAATCACAACAGCAAACATCATATATCAATATGATAACAGAATATACCACAATATCTGTAAATAAATAAATATTGTTGAGGAATCCAGTTGGATCCCTCCAACCTATTTCCCTACATCCACAGACGTTAGCACAATACCAATTCTACTTCGAGGTGGAATATCGCGGTATATAGGATTTTATAAAAATCATCCGCTTACTAACGGCGCAATAGGGTCTCATCCGCTATACGAGGCGGGAAATCAATCAATCCAATATATACATATGCCAATATGTATATATTGCTATATATATAGATATATCCTACTATATCTAATATCACATCCAAACAGTCAATCAAATCAATAACTGCAATTCAAATTTAAATCTGAGTGAGAAGATCTCACTTTAGCTTTTAATTTTGTAGTCCATTCCCATTCGACTTGTTTTCTCCATTTTAGACCTTGTATAACAATTATATGATTTATCAATATTCGAATTAAATCGAAAAAATAAAATTTTCCATTTACTAAATTTAATTTCTAATAGTTCTATTTAACTTAACAAATTAATTTTCTGTCTGTAATTAACAGTAGCCTATTTACTGTAAAACGACTTCCATTTTGACAAATTTACTTAACTAACAATTTATTTTTAAACTAACCATTTTAAATTAACTTTCTATTTTTTTTAAACTATTACTTTCCACAATCAGTAAAAACAAGATTTACTCTACTGTTTAAAATTCTTCTTCTGCATATTTCTTTTCTGATAAAAACATGGTAATTACTTTTAAATTTAAATAAATAGAAATATATACCTTACTGCTCATACGAATTTGAACAAAAACTCTAGCTACCCAAACGACTTCGCCGAAGTTTGCCACTGCTCGCCTCCATCGCGATTCCGACCTTCCCTGACCTAGCTTCATCGAAGCACCATCGTCGATCCCCCAATCGTCTCGAACCACCATCGCTTGAACTCGCGACTACCACCAAGCTTCACATCGAACAACCCTCACCGTCAAGTGCCAGGTCGCCGCTCGAACCCCTGCGAGCCTCCCCAAATTCGAACTGCTTCAGACATCCTAGCTCGCGTACGCCTTAGTCGCCACGATCTTCGCGAGAACGTGACTTTGACTGCCCATCCTTTCGCTTGCGTCGCTGCCTCTGACATCGCGAGTCGCCGTTCATCGACCCTAGCCTCAAGTCACGCGAGACTCGTCGACGAAGCAAAGTTCCTCAAACTCGATCTCGAGTTCGATTTCATCTCGAATTGAACGAGAGAGGAGTTCGTTCGAACAGTTATTTGTTTTTGAATATGAAAGAGGTCTCGGCCATTTTTATTTAAATCGAATTGAGAATTTAAAAATTGAGGGGAGAAGGGAATTGTTTAAACTCGTTTGCCATTGTTTTGATTTAGAACGAGAATAGTTTTCTTTTGTTATCTGGCTTCAGAACGAAGATAATCGCGTGATATCAGAAGGGGAGAGGACACGTATTGAATTGGAAGGACGCGTGTCTTCAATTTGCCACGTGTTTGAAAATAGAAGCAGCATGTTCAAGTTACATAACTAAAATTCAAATTGCCTTGGTTTCACAATTAAAATTTTCGATCTAAATTCCAACGCGTTTATATATCGTACGCTCACACAACAACTCCAAATATTACGAAAATTGAAATCCGATAATAATACAATATTACGGATCCAATGGAACTGGTTTCGTCAATTTCCGAGACTGTGCCCCGGACCGCTATTTTTAAATTCAATTTAAACAATATAAATTCAAAACTGAACAGAACAATTTCAAATTCAATTCTGAAAGTTCGATTACCTTCAGAATTATCAATATAAATTTTCAAAGCCTTCAGATTATTTTTAATCAGCTTAAAACTGAAGATTCAAATTTTTACCCAGTTTCAATAATTAAATTCAATAATTTAATCGCCAAATTCATCCTGATATTCGATTTTTCAAATTAAACTATCATTCGAATATTTAAACTCATTTAAATATTCACTTTTTAAATATCAAAAATTCAGGGTCGTTACAATCTTCCCCCCTTAAAAGAATTTCGTCCCGAAATTACAAGTAAAGAAGAATGCCCCAATATCCGTTTATTATTTTTCCAAAATCAAACATTTTTATCAACTTATCAACCCAAATCTTTTTATTAAAGATTATCATTTGAACTAACTGTCCAAACACTTTCATAGTTTTCAAACAACTTCATTTTACTTCAAATTCAAATTCAAATTTAAATTCAAATTGTAAACTTTCAAAATCTCTCAAAAATTTTCTAACTCTCGAAATTTTAGAAAAATTTCGCAAGCGTCTCCTTTGCGCGGCTAACACGGTACGACTACAAAACGTCCCTACGGACCCTCAGATTTAAAAAAGAAAACAAAAAGCCAAGCGGCTAGACAAGAAATCATCAAATCTCATATTGAAATTCAAATACTTATCTTTTGTCGAGCCATTCAAAATTATCTTTGAAATCAAATCCAATTTCCTTTATACACCTGTATATCCTATTTAACTATATCCAACTACAGATTTCAAAAATCATTTCACACATTTTCTTACAGAAGTTTTCATATCTACTTCTATTCAAATAGTTTTCCCGTTACCATATGAATTCAATTCATTTACAATCTTGAATATTGAATTTTATCTGCCATTCCTTTCTCAAGTTCAAGATTTTAAAATTCAAATTCATTTATATTGAGAAACTCAAAACAGAGGTCATGAGCAACAATAGAATGAAATAAACACTTCAATTTTCAATATTCAATTTAATGGTTTATAATGCAATTCTTTACAATGAATTCATATCCATTTCAATTGATTTCAAAATCAATTCTATTTGCTTTCATTAACTCATATAATTTTATACGATCCCATTTGCATCAACGACAATCATTTCTATTCAATTCAACGATATTCACTTAATTGAATATCCATTCTAGTTTATAACTAATTCAAATTGATACCAATTCAATTTATTTTAGTTCCACCTCGTTTGCAATTGATTCTATTTCAATTTAACTTACATTCCATATTCTCATTCATTTCATTTGAAACCATTTCACAGAAAATTTTCTTAAGTCGAGCTTTCATTCGATATTTACTTCAGCTATTTCACTTCAAAACTCAAGTTCATTTCCTTGCAAACAATTTCCAATTTCAATTCTTGATTTGATTTTCATTTATCAAATCTATTCCATTCACTAATTTAATTCAATTAGTATATTCACTTATTCATTTTAAATTTCAACTTCCATATTCAATTCATCTCAAATTCACTTAATTAATAACAAGGAAATTACAATTAATTTCTGCTTACTTGAATTTATTTGCAAATTCAACCCATTTTAAATTTAGTTCACAACTCAACTTTAATTTAACTAACTTCCAATTCATTACTTCATGAATTAACAATTTATCAAGTTAATATTACTTGAATTCAATCCATTTCATTATTCAATTCTGATCCATTCATTTATAAATGTAGCTTCATTTGTTTACTCACAAATTCATTTCTTTTCGATTTGAATTTCATTCCAAATCATTTTCACTTTGAATCTCATTCCAATCAGATTTCAAATATTTTATAAGTTATCAACTTATTTTACATTTCATTAATGAATTTTATTCTCAAATACTTTCCTGGAATTCTATTTCTAATTATAAATCTCATCACAATTTATATTTACAGATTCTATTTGTATATAAATTCAATTTCACATATTTCGATCCATATTTATAAATTTCATTTGTTAAATGAATTTATCTTCAAATCTTTGGTTATTATTTTATTTCTTATTCATTTTTCATATAACAATGATAATATTTCAATGTTATCATTTCCTAACAACCAAGCATCCATATACTATGATAATTCATAGAAAATTTCTTTTCTATACAAAATAGTTTTTGGCAAAAATTATTTCATTTACCCTATTTTAAAAGAATACTGTGTCAGTTTATCTTGTTTAAGAGTTTAGAAACCCCTATCGATTACAGTTAGCTAGACTGTACCGACCAGAATCTATAAACAATCAACCGATAAGTCAACACAATACAAAACAAAATTTATATTCACTAACAAATACGCGCTCATATCTATTAATACACTCAACTCATTCTAGAGTACTACTGACTCTATCTCTAATGAGTAACACCCAACAGAGCAGGGTTGTCGCTTAACCGGGTGCTCTGATACCACTTGTAACGATGCGGCTTTTCGACGCTCGAAAGTCGACATTAATACGTCCACTATATCAAATGCCGCACAATCGAATGCCGGAAAACCGAACCATTAGGGTTAAAAGAAGAGGTAGAAGAAAAGATAGAAAAAAGAAAGAAAGAAGAACACCTACAGAAAACACAGAATCAAAGACAATATCAGAATCTCACATTTCGCAGCGGAACAATATATAATAGATAATCACTTGTCTTCTAAACAAAGAACTATATCAGTTTATACATACATCAATCAGAGTCAATATGTAACTCGATACAACAATGGACAGTTATTAAACCTGTCCTCATACAGAATACACAATGGAAATAAATAACAAGTACGGAAGTACGCTTCGCCATCCAGCTTATCCCCAAAGCTCCAGAATATCCAGAATATCTTGATAAAAATAACTCTAAGCTGCCCGTGTGGAAAATTATGGGCACCCAGAGTTTAGAAGGGAACAATAAACTCTGAGTCAGTCATGGTGACTGGTGTGAGATCGTAAAACAGTTATTTTCACAAAGAAAATAAAACAGATTCGCAATGCTTTTGGAAAATGAAACTACCATAAGACCTCCCACCACACACACAATGCAAACGCATAATTGGAGGAGATTTCTTCTTATGATAGTCAAAGATGCTTACTACGCCAATCATTGGATATTATTATTAATGTCTAGTGTGGAAAACATTTCGAAAGTATAATATTAATCTTAGCCAGCATAGACATTCCGAACTATGCCTACTATAGCTACCATCTAAACAGTGGGGCGCCACCATAAGTAAATGGCAGGTTCTACAACTAATACCGTACAAGGTTCGTATTGTTTCTTTGGATTTTCCAATAAATGGTCAGGCTAAGGAACTTCCTTTCCTCCTGCCGAATAGGATCGCCTCTGGCTGGACGTCCCGAGAGACAAACTACTCTCTGCCAAACAAGGCCGGGTTACCCCTGTAACAGGTAACTCACGAATATGTCATCACCCGGTCCTTTGGGACCTTTATCCGAGCGCTCGGTAGCATCATCACACATCATAAAGAAAGTGTATCCACATGAGTAAGTATCTGGACTCCATACCATGACACCACCCCTTTCCAGAAGGAAATGACATACCCTAAAGGGCGCGACCCTCATAACCTTGCCGCAACATTCTTGTTTCGACCATTTCCGGGTTGTTGAGGCCCTGACGAAGTCTCGTCCACAAAGCTATGCTTTTTTTAAAAAGCCACGCTTTGGGTCAACAGATGATCAACCTATGATCACAAAGATAAATGATCAAACAAATGATCATATCACAAATGATCAAACACTGATCATCACACAGCAACACTCAGCATGCCACATTACCAAATTGGGAATATATTGCTGATAACCTTCAACTACATAACCTCTGAGCTCGTACGTCTCAGAGAAGGGTGTTAAGCTAAGAGAATAAATTCCCCGCCACCAACAGAAATGTATTTGAAAGAAATCAGCTTTACATCTCAAATTGTAATGTCAGACACGTAACCATACAAGTATGTTCCGGGATCGAACAGAACCGAAGGCACTTCTCACGAAGCCCTTGCAAATCCGGATAATTTCCAATCACGTCCGGACTTCCCGTCACTAAGGGTGATAAAACCTCTAAATCGGAGATCAACCGATGTAGAGTAACTCGACGGTAATCCTTCCATTTTCAAAAATATCCGGTCTTCAACACCGGTCATCAAATGCAATTCATAACGACATATCACATATTCGGAATGGGTTATACGACCCCATGGTCCTTTCCCGGCTAACCCGAATAGTGAGCGCTTATTCAAAAATAAGTGTGGCATTCAAATTCATCCAATTCACAACAAATACCTATTCAAGGTAATTATTGATAGTCGGTTATTTAACTATCAATAAAGATGCGCAACATCATCAGATTCCAAATAATTTTCCAAATTATTTTATCTTCCAAAATATCTTTACTAGATATATAATTTCCACACTTAACCATTTGAAAACAATTTCAAATCAATTTCCACATTTCAATTCATCTTTGAAGATAAAATCTCAAAACAGTTCATTTCATATTGGGAAAGCATTTCCATACTTATTTAAAAATAAGTAGTTCACAAATCTATTTATTTTCAACATTTGAAAATATTCAATATACTTAAATCAAGATTAAGTATAAATTCATTCTTTAAGGAAATCATTCTTTTAAGCACATTTATTTGAGTCAAAACGAATGTTACGTAAAACATCGTTACGATGACTCAAAATCACTAGTATAGGGATTCGAATTTAAGATAGATGTATATAAATCCCAATACTACATAAAAACATTTCCTTTCGGAAATCATTTACTATAACAACAGTGTTATAGTCCACCATTTCCTTATTTCTCGAAAACGTCTATTTCAACAACGAATGTTGAAATCTATGATTTCGATATTAAACACATTTTAAAACATTGTCAAAACAATTAACTTCATTTCAAATGTTACTTCTCCAAAACTATCCATTTTACTTAACAATATATTTACTGTCCAAAATCGTGAATATACTTCACTAACCAAATTTCAATATTTTCTACACATTTATATTTCAAGAATTATCCACTATCCAAAATCGTGGATAAAATTCCCTTAATAATCTCTATATTTAAAGTCAATCAAATTTGATTGATTTTCGAATTTATAAAAACAACGTTTATAAATTCTATTTCTATTTTCTAACTTCGATTTTATAAATCTCCTTTAACGACCAATTCAATTTATAACTCAATGTATATACCAAAAATCCATATTATAAGTTAAATACTTATAATTCATTTATTTTACAAAATCATTTCCATTTATAAGTTCACAATTTATAAATTTCATTTACTTATGAATTCTTAAAAATTCATTTTAATGCTTATAAAAACTTGTTTTATAATACCAATATTTTAAAGTTATAAATATCAATTTTGTACATCTTTTCAATAAACCATTTATAATACTTAAAAATTCTCAATTTAACCCATTTTATAAATTTCTTAACCTTTATTTCAAAAATCACAATTTGGTTATATTTCACCAAAAATCTTAACTTTTATAACTTTAAAATTTTAGATGTTTATTCATTTGAAATAAATCAATTCAATAATTCAATAAAACGTCTACTTTCAAAAATCACTTTAAGAATCCTTTTAAAGTAAAAGTCGTTATTTTTAAACTTAAAAACTGAATCCGATGATGCAACAACACCAATTAGTCAATCACAACAACAAACATCATATATCAATATGATAACAGAATATACCACAATATCTGTAAATAAATAAATATAGTTGAGGAATCCAGTTGAATCCCTCCAACCTGTTTCCCTGCATCCATAGACGTTAGCACAATACCAATTCCACTTCGAGGTGGAATATCGCGGTATATAGGATTTTATAAAAATCATCCGCTTACTAACTGCGCAATAGGTTCTCATCCGCTATACGAGGCGGGAAATCAATCAATCCAATATATACATATGCCAATATGTATATATTGCTATATATATAGATATATCCTACTATATCTAATATCACATCCAAACAGTCAATCAAATCAATAACTGCAATTCAAATTTAAATCTGAGTGAGAAGATCTCACTTTAGCTTTTAATTTTGTAGTCCATTCCCATTCGACCTGTTTTCTCCATTTTAGACCTTGTATAACAATTATACGATTTATCAATATTAGAATTAAATCGAAAAAATAAAATTTTCCATTTACTAAATTTAATTTCTAATGGTTCTATTTAACTTAACAAATTAATTTTCTGTCTGTAATTAACAGTAGCCTATTTACTATAAAACGACTTCCATTTTGACAAATTTACTTAACTAACAATTTATTTTTAAACTAACCATTTTAAATTAACTTTCTATTTTTTTTAAACTATTACTTTCCACAATCAGTAAAAACAAGATTTACTCTACTGTTTAAAATTCTTCTTCTGCATATTTCTTTTCTGATAAAAACATGGTAATTACTTTTAAATTTAAATAAATAGAAATATATACCTTACTGCTCATACGAATTTGAACAAAAACTCTAGCTACCCAAACGACTTCGCCGAAGTTTGCCACTGCTCGCCTCCATCGCGATTCCGACCTTCCCTGACCTAGCTTCATCGAAGCACCATCGTCGATCCCCCAATCGTCTCGAACCACCATCGCTTGAACTCGCGACTGCCACCAAGCTTCACATCGAACAACCCTCACCGTCAAGTGCCAGGTCGCCGCTCGAACCCCTGCGAGCCTCCCCAAATTCGAACTGCTTCAGACATCCTAGCTCGCGTACGCCTCAGTCGCCACGATCTTCGCGAGAACGTGACTTTGACTGCCCATCCTTTCGCTTGCGTCGCCGCCTTTGACATCGCGAGTCGCCGTTCATCGACCCTAGCCTTAAGTCACGCGAGACTCGTCGACGAAGCAAAGTTCCTCAAACTCGAGCTCGAGTTCGATTTCATCTCGAATTGAACGAGAGAGGAGTTCGTTCGAAAAGTTATTTGTTTTTTAATATGAAAGAGGTCTCGGCCATTTTTATTTAAATCGAATTGAGAATTTAAAAATTGAGGGGAGAAGGGAATTGTTTAAACTCGTTTGCCATTGTTTTGATTTAGAACGAAAATAGTTTTCTTTTGTTATCTGGCTTCAGAACGAAGATAATCGCGTGATATCAGATGGGGAGAGGACACATGTAACGACCCGTATTTTTACGGATCGACAAGTTCGTCAAAATCTGGAATTTTTGCATTTTTAAGTCATTTCAGATTTTTGTGGAAATTTGTCTAAGTCCTAGGTCGTGGACGACCTAAGAGCTAAGTCGTGACCGAGTTAAGGACTTCGGCGAGTTAGTGTTAGGTCGTGGGTTAGTTGGAGCGACCTATAGAATTGTGCAACCTAGGATTTAGTTAAGTAATTAGGTCGGCAGGGCGAGTTAACGACCTAAAGACTGACCGACTTAAGGAAGACTAGTTGTTGGCTTTGGTTAGGTCGTAGGCGACCTAAGGGGTTAAGTCGTGACCGACTTAAGAGGTTCTGGCGACCTAAGAAAATGTGTGAGCGACCTAAGTGTTAGGTCGGCAGTTCGAGTTAGCGACCTAGTAGAGTTAACGACTTAGGGAATAAGCGGTTTGCGACCTATAAGAGTTAGCGACCTATGGGATTGACCGACCTAAGTGTTAGCGTAGTTAGGTCGTTAGATCTGTGTTGAGTTAGGTCGTAGACGACCTAAGATGGTTAGGTCGCGTGTGTGTTAGGTCGCGAGTTTGCTGAGTCGTAGGTCGCGTGAGTTGTTAGGTCGCTAGAATAGTTTAAGTGTTAGGTCGCGTGGATCTAACTGTTAGGTCGTATGTTGTTTTAGGTCGACATGTGTTAGGTCGCGTAGGAGCCTAAGTTGTTAGGTCGCAACCCAACTGAGTCGTAGGTTGTTAAGTCGCTTAGATAGTTTAAGTGTTAGGTCGTAACATCGTTAGGTCGTAAGATGGGGAGGCCTGTTAGGTCGCTAAGCGCGTAAGAGGTTAGGTCGCGCGTGCGATGAGTCGCTGGGTCTGGCTAAGTCGTTAGGTCGGAGAGGCTTAGGTCGGAAACGACCTAGGGAGATAGCCGAGTTACGACTTAGAGCAGTTTTCAGCTATAAATAGGAGGGGTTGTTCTCACTTTTTGGGATCCGGATTTTGAAGCGACGAAGTGCTGCCATTTTGAGAGCTCGACTTCTACACTTCTTCACTTCTTTTCTCCACTCTAATCTAGTGCTTCCATCCATCCAAATCGAAGATCAAGATTGAAGATTCAAGAGCTTGGATTGAAGATCTTCATCTTTTCAAGAGAGATTTCATCGTTTGAAGTGAGATCTTGTCGGATCTAGCTTAGTTCTTCGCTGTCCAGATCTGAAGTTGATATCTTTTGGATTGTTTAGGTGATTTGGTGAGTGGTGATTATCTCTCACACGGATCCAAAGGAGTATATCGGATTGTTGGCTCGTTTTGGTGTTAAAGTAGAGATTTCCATGCATTTTCTTCATCCTATGTGTAGATCCATATAGATCCATTGTTCATGATGATGTTACATCCATTTTATCATATGTTAACCTATGCAAGTTCATTCATAAAGTTTGTAGAGATATAATCCATGTTTTCATGCTTATTGGACTTTCAACTCTTTAATTACGAAAATGCCATTATTGTTATAATTGTCTACTTAGATCATTTTTGAATGCTTGATTGCTTGGATTGATGTTTGATTTGATTGATTGTTATGAACTAGATGATTGATGATTAGATTAGATCGAAGATGATTCAAAAGCTAAGGGAAAGGCTCTTGAATTGGAAAAGCTGCTCGTGGCATATGTAGCGGGATGATGAAGCTCTTATGCATAGATTCGATGATGTGATGATGAGATGAGGCTTTGCGAGGATGTAATGAAGCGAAGCAATCATATGATGAAGACTTGGTCTAATCCAGACGGGATCATTCCAAGCATGTTGATAACTCGGTGATATGATTCGAGTTGAGGATAATGAATGGATATGAGAATAGTCGTCGAGGAGGATGACTAGGAGGCTTGGATAGCATCGTTGTTGAAGGTTCTAGCATGCTCTAAGCAAGGGTACGTTTGGGCAGATTCGATAGTCCCAACGGCCAACTGTTGATGGTCGAGTACTCTGGGCAGATTCGATAGTCCTAGGCACGGGCTGCGACGACGTGCGGGAGTTATGTCTAGAACCGGGGTTTCCATTAGCCCTTGACGGACGGCTGAAAGAATGTGCCGGTCATTCAATTAACGGTGATATCGAAGCAATGATAACAGTGATAGCCAGAGTCATGGATGTTTGGTTGTATCGTCATTCGGACTCAAGAGCGGCATTTTCTGGGTGCTTATCTGATTTAGGCCTTGGTACTTGGAAAACATCGCCCTTGACTCGAGTGATAGTAGTTTTACTTTAAATTGTATGCTCTGCTATGTTTGCTTCTGCTTAGTGTGTGTCTGGGGGCTATCACTGTAGAATGAGGTTGGAGTGGGAGGGTTGTATTCCTATTCCTTTTCCTTTATGTTCTTTTGGTATGTTGTTAGTTAATTTACTGCTCACTAAGACTGTTGTCTGACTCAAGGCTTTATGTTTTAATTCTTATTGCCTTGGGCTGTTCGTCCATTTTGGGACGGGCAGACTAGGTAGCAGGTGACAGGTGCTGTTCTCTTCTCACGATACTGATATCGAAGACGAGCTGGAGGGTTGCATATTATCTTCTTAATATATGTACTGGATATTCCGCTGTTTTGTATTCTCTGAGAGATATGTAGTGAGGCTTGATGTATTGACTATGTGGATGCTTGTATTCAACTATTATGGAGTTTTATATGATGTCATTTTGTTCTGTAAAGCTTCACTATACATATGTTCTATTGTATTTTGTCCATGCGCTGTGAGTAATACGATAGATTCTTTTGTTTTAAATCTTACCTTGACAATCGTCCATGGTCGCCTGGCACACTTTACAGCGCTTTATCTTTAGATTCGGTGCAGGGGTCATGGGCGGTCGTCACATTTGGTATCAGAGCATTGGTTAATCGATTTTACCCAACGCTCGCTGTCGTAACTACGTATGAGAGACGTAATTGTATTTTGATGGATGATTACTATATATAATATAGTGGCTTAGTAGAATTTGAGTCCTTTATGCAGTTGATTCTCTAGATGTTCTAATCATTCCTTTTTATAGATATTGAGAATGAGTCGAAGAGGGAGACCAGCTGCTAGGGAAGGCCGCGCTACTGAAGAGACTGCTGATTATGCAGCCATGTTCGAAGCTATGATGACTTCGATCATGAGAAGGATACCAGTTCCGGGAGCGGCAGTTGATGTTGGAGTTCAAGTCCAAACTCCGAAACCAGTGGATTTTGCTAAGCTGTGCAAGGATTATACTGCTCTTGGAGGGAAGGTTTTCTTGGGAACAGAATCTACTATCGAAGTCCAGAGATGGATAGATGCTTGTAGAAGGATCTTTGGTGATTTGGGAATTGATGATGCAACTAAGAGGAAGTTGGCATCAAGGCAGCTTCAAGGTAGAGCTTCTGATTGGTGGAACTCTATTACCATCACTACTCCGGAAGAAGAGATTACTTGGGAGCAATTCCAAGTCAGATTTGAAGCTAAGTTCATTTCTACAGCTCAGAAGTCTGTTCTGTTCAAGAGGTTTGTGGAGCTCAAGCAAGGTGGAAGATCAGTTCTTGAGTATGTTTCTGAGTTCGAAGCTTTGTCCAAGTATGCCCGGTCATATATTGAATCCGCTTATCAGAAGAATGAGAAGTTTGTGACCGGCTTGGATAGCTATCTTGGGAGACAGTTGGTGGATCACTTGGACGATTCATTTGAGAAGCTTGTGGAGAAAGCTCTTAGGCATGAGAGTCTGTTTCCTAAGGAAGGACCTGTTGTTGCTGTTACCAAGGGAGAATCTAAACCACAGCAGGGTGGAAACCAGAAGAGGAAGCAGCAGCAGCAGAAGGGTAAGGATGGCCAGAAGAAGCCGAAAGGCGAGGTGACTTGCTACAATTGCCAGCAGAAGGGCCATTTCTCTAAGGATTGTAAGAATCCGAAGGCACCGATGAAGTGTCACAACTGTGACAAGCCAGGACATTTCAGGAAGAATTGTCCAGAACCGAGGAAGGACAGGCAGATTGTGCAAGCCTATGCTTTGGGGGCTGTTCCGTCGTCTTCGAAAGCTCCTACTGTTGAAGAGAAGGGAAAGAGTGTGGTTGTTCAAGGTACTCTTTTCCTATGTGGTGTTCCAGTTAGAGTTTTGTTTGATACTGGAGCGTCGCATTCATTTGTTTGTAATGAACTAGTAGGCCGGTTAGATTTGAAGCCGGATATTGTTGATAGGCCATTGGTTGTGACTAATCCAGTTGGGGGTTCGTCTTGTTTGTGTATGTTATGCCGTGGTCTAGTTGTATCGAGTCATGGTTGCTCTTTTGTTTGTGATTGCTTTGTTCTGAACTTTGCGGGGTTCGGAATTATTTTGGGTATGGACTGGCTTAGGAAGTATGCGGCTAAGGTTGACTGTGAGAGGCTGGAGGTGACAGTCGAGAATGTGGAAGGGCGAAAGATTGTGATACGATGTAAGCATGAGGAAGGCGTCTTCATGAGCTTCATGTATTCGCTAGTTGTTCCACGGGATGGACTGTCTTTAGTGCCAATCGCAAATAGATTCGAGGATGTCTTTGACGAAGTCAAGGGGTTGCCGCCGCATAGAGAGATCGAGTTTCGTATAGATCTAGTTGAAGGAGCCAGACCTGTTGTGATGCCTCTTAGGCGGATGGCGCCTAGGGAACAGCAGGAGTTGAGGGTGCAAGTTGATGATCTTTTGCAGAAAGGATTCATTCGGCGTAGTGTGTCCGAGTGGGGTGCACCAGTTGTGTTTGCAACCAAGGCAGATGGGTCGTTGAGATTGTGTGTGGATTATCGTGAGCTGAATAAGGTGACTAAGAAGAACAAGTATCCATTGCCGAGAATAGATGACTTGTTTGATCAGCTTCACGAAGCCAAGGTGTTTTCTCAGATGGATTTGGCAACGGGATTTCACCAGTTGAGAGTGGCTAAGGATAGTGTGCCGAAGACTGCTTTTAGGACACCATCCGGTTTCTTTGAGTGGCTGGTAATGCCGTTTGGATTGACTAACGCGCCAGCATATTTTGTGGATCTTATGAATAGAGTGTTCAGAGATCAGTTGAACAAGTTCGTACTTGTGTTCGTGGATGATATTCTGATTTATTCCAGAACGGAAGAAGAGCACAAGACGCACTTGCGTATTGTTTTGGAGATCTTACGGAAACATCAGCTGAAGGCTAAGTTTTCGAAGTGTCACTTCTGGAAGAGTGAAGTGAGGTTCTTAGGCCATGTGATTTCTGGAAATGGGATAGCGGTTGATCCCGCTAAGGTGGCAGCAATCCAGGATTGGGTTAGACCTAAGAATGCATCAGATGTGAGAAGTTTTCTTGGATTAGCAGGATATTATCGACGGTTTATCAAAGACTTCTCCAAGGTAGCTGCACCATTAACAGGATTGACGAAGAAGAACCAAGTGTTCTGTTGGGATGCTAAGTGTGAGCAAGCTTTCGGAATCCTAAAAGAGCGACTGACGAGTGCTCCTGTTTTGACTATTCCAAGTGGGAATGATGAGATGGTGGTTTACACCGATGCATGTGGTACTGGACTTGGAGCAGTGCTGATGCAGAAGGATAAAGTTGTTGCGTATGCCAGTCGACAACTGAAGCCGCATGAAAGGAATTACCCAACTCATGATTTGGAATTGGCGGCGATTGTATTTGCTCTGAAGATGTGGAGACATTACCTGTTGGGAGTTCGATTCGAGTTGTTTACGGATCACAAGTCGTTGAAGTATCTTTTCTCCCAAAAGGATTTGAATCTTCGGCAGCAACGTTGGCTAGAGTTTTTGGCATCATATGATTTTGGTATAGCTTATACTCCGGGAAAAGGTAACGCAGTGGCTGATGCGTTAAGTCGAAGACATGCAGGATTGGGAGCCATGTTTTCTGAATGGAAGAGTCTCGAGTATTTAGCTGGATTTGACTTCAGGCCTAGATGCGAATTGGAACCTGAGATGCTGGCAAACTTATCAATAAGACCCACTCTTGTGGAAAGGATTGGTGAGAGCCAAAAGCGAGATGATAAGCTTGTCAAGATTATCCGTGAGTTGGAATCTGGATTGGATCCAGAAAAGGATAAAGGATTCGAGGTCGATCGAGAGGGTTGGCTTCGGAAGCAAGGACGACTAGTTGTTCCCGATATAGATGAGTTGAGGAGTGAAGTTCTGAAGGAAAGTCATCACTCGAGGTTGACAATTCATCCAGGTGGAAATAAGATGTATCGGGATATGAAGAGAACCTACTATTGGGAAGGTATGAAGAAGGATGTTGGAAATTTTATTTCCAAGTGTATGAATTGCCAGTTGGTTAAAGCCGAACAGAAGAAGCCAAGTGGATTGCTTCAGCCCTTAGAAGTTCCTACATGGAAGTGGGAACAAGTGTCGATGGATTTTATTGATGGATTGCCTAGAACCAGAATGGGAAATGACGGGATTTGGGTCATTGTGGATCGTCTGACTAAGAGTGCTAGATTCATTCCTGTTCGATCGACTAGGACTGCATCAAAGTTGGCTGAGTTGTATGTTAAGTGGATAGTTCGATTCCATGGTATTCCGAAGAGTATAGTGAGCGATCGAGATCCATTGTTCACTAGTGGATTTTGGAAGAGCTTCCAGGAAGTTTTGGGAACCGAGTTGTGTTTGAGTACAGCTTATCACCCTCAGACAGATGGTCAGACCGAGAGAGTCAACCGAGTTTTGGAAGATCTCCTCAGAGCATGTGTTTTGGATTTCGGAGGATCATGGGAAGATCACCTTCATTTGGTGGAGTTTGCGTACAACAACAGTTACCAGTCAAGCATTGGTATGGCACCGTATGAGGCGTTGTATGGAAGACCGTGTAACTCTCCGACATGTTGGTTGGAAACTGGAGAAAAGCTGATACTTGGGCCAGAGATGATTCGACAGACTTCGGATTGCATAGAGATCATTCGGCAACGAATGAAGGCAGCCCAAGACCGTCAGAAGAGTTATGCTGATAAGCGTCGAAAGGATTTGGAATTCGACGTAGGAGATATGGTTTTTGTGAAGATTTCTCCACTGAAGAATGTTATCCGATTCGGGAAGAAAGGAAAATTGACTCCGAGATTTGTTGGACCATTCCCGATTATCGAGCGAATTGGAAAGCTCGCTTACAGATTGGAGTTACCAGAGAAGATGTCGAGTGTGCACAATGTTTTTCATGTATCATATCTACGGAAGTATGTGCACGACTCGAGAACAGTGGTTTCTGCTGATAGCTGTGAAGACTTAGAAGTTGATCCAGTTGATAGAAGACCTCGTAAGCCGCTTCGTGTTGTTGAAACCGACACGAAACAGCTTAGGAGGAAGGTAGTTAAGTTGCTCAAGATACAATGGAGTGAAGATGATAACGACTGTACGTGGGAGGTGGAAGAGAGGATGAAAGCAGCTCATCCTGAACTCTTCAAGGTATGGCCCTAAGGTGTCGTGTCATCTCACGATATTGTAACTTGTTCTAATTTTAGAATTCTGTACGCTAAGTTAGAATTGGATGCATGGTTTGTTGATTGCTATGGATGGTAGGCGTACAGAATAGTTTTGATTGCTTGGAATTTCGGGGGCGAAATTCCTAAGGGGGAGAGAATGTAACGACCCGTATTTTTACGGATCGACAAGTTCGTCAAAATCTGGAATTTTTGCATTTTTAAGTCATTTCAGATTTTTGTGGAAATTTGTCTAAGTCCTAGGTCGTGGACGACCTAAGAGCTAAGTCGTGACCGAGTTAAGGACTTCGGCGAGTTAGTGTTAGGTCGTGGGTTAGTTGGAGCGACCTATAGAATTGTGCAACCTAGGATTTAGTTAAGTAATTAGGTCGGCAGGGCGAGTTAACGACCTAAAGACTGACCGACTTAAGGAAGACTAGTTGTTGGCTTTGGTTAGGTCGTAGGCGACCAAAGGGGTTAAGTCGTGACCGACTTAAGAGGTTCTGGCGACCTAAGAAAATGTGTGAGCGACCTAAGTGTTAGGTCGGCAGTTCGAGTTAGCGACCTAGTAGAGTTAACGACTTAGGGAATAAGCGGTTTGCGACCTATAAGAGTTAGCGACCTATGGGATTGACCGACCTAAGTGTTAGCGTAGTTAGGTCGTTAGATCTGTGTTGAGTTAGGTCGTAGACGACCTAAGATGGTTAGGTCGCGTGTGTGTTAGGTCGCGAGTTTGCTGAGTCGTAGGTCGCGTGAGTTGTTAGGTCGCTAGAATAGTTTAAGTGTTAGGTCGCGTGGATCTAACTGTTAGGTCGTATGTTGTTTTAGGTCGACATGTGTTAGGTCGCGTAGGAGCCTAAGTTGTTAGGTCGCAACCCAACTGAGTCGTAGGTTGTTAAGTCGCTTAGATAGTTTAAGTGTTAGGTCGTAACATCGTTAGGTCGTAAGATGGGGAGGCCTGTTAGGTCGCTAAGCGCGTAAGAGGTTAGGTCGCGCGTGCGATGAGTCGCTGGGTCTGGCTAAGTCGTTAGGTCGGAGAGGCTTAGGTCGGAAACGACCTAGGGAGATAGCCGAGTTACGACTTAGAGCAGTTTTCAGCTATAAATAGGAGGGGTTGTTCTCACTTTTTGGGATCCGGATTTTGAAGCGACGAAGTGCTGCCATTTTGAGAGCTCGACTTCTACACTTCTTCACTTCTTTTCTCCACTCTAATCTAGTGCTTCCATCCATCCAAATCGAAGATCAAGATTGAAGATTCAAGAGCTTGGATTGAAGATCTTCATCTTTTCAAGAGAGATTTCATCGTTTGAAGTGAGATCTTGTCGGATCTAGCTTAGTTCTTCGCTGTCCAGATCTGAAGTTGATATCTTTTGGATTGTTTAGGTGATTTGGTGAGTGGTGATTATCTCTCACACGGATCCAAAGGAGTATATCGGATTGTTGGCTCGTTTTGGTGTTAAAGTAGAGATTTCCATGCATTTTCTTCATCCTATGTGTAGATCCATATAGATCCATTGTTCATGATGATGTTACATCCATTTTATCATATGTTAACCTATGCAAGTTCATTCATAAAGTTTGTAGAGATATAATCCATGTTTTCATGCTTATTGGACTTTCAACTCTTTAATTACGAAAATGCCATTATTGTTATAATTGTCTACTTAGATCATTTTTGAATGCTTGATTGCTTGGATTGATGTTTGATTTGATTGATTGTTATGAACTAGATGATTGATGATTAGATTAGATCGAAGATGATTCAAAAGCTAAGGGAAAGGCTCTTGAATTGGAAAAGCTGCTCGTGGCATATGTAGCGGGATGATGAAGCTCTTATGCATAGATTCGATGATGTGATGATGAGATGAGGCTTTGCGAGGATGTAATGAAGCGAAGCAATCATATGATGAAGACTTGGTCTAATCCAGACGGGATCATTCCAAGCATGTTGATAACTCGGTGATATGATTCGAGTTGAGGATAATGAATGGATATGAGAATAGTCGTCGAGGAGGATGACTAGGAGGCTTGGATAGCATCGTTGTTGAAGGTTCTAGCATGCTCTAAGCAAGGGTACGTTTGGGCAGATTCGATAGTCCCAACGGCCAACTGTTGATGGTCGAGTACTCTGGGCAGATTCGATAGTCCTAGGCACGGGCTGCGACGACGTGCGGGAGTTATGTCTAGAACCGGGGTTTCCATTAGCCCTTGACGGACGGCTGAAAGAATGTGCCGGTCATTCAATTAACGGTGATATCGAAGCAATGATAACAGTGATAGCCAGAGTCATGGATGTTTGGTTGTATCGTCATTCGGACTCAAGAGCGGCATTTTCTGGGTGCTTATCTGATTTAGGCCTTGGTACTTGGAAAACATCGCCCTTGACTCGAGTGATAGTAGTTTTACTTTAAATTGTATGCTCTGCTATGTTTGCTTCTGCTTAGTGTGTGTCTGGGGGCTATCACTGTAGAATGAGGTTGGAGTGGGAGGGTTGTATTCCTATTCCTTTTCCTTTATGTTCTTTTGGTATGTTGTTAGTTAATTTACTGCTCACTAAGACTGTTGTCTGACTCAAGGCTTTATGTTTTAATTCTTATTGCCTTGGGCTGTTCGTCCATTTTGGGACGGGCAGACTAGGTAGCAGGTGACAGGTGCTGTTCTCTTCTCACGATACTGATATCGAAGACGAGCTGGAGGGTTGCATATTATCTTCTTAATATATGTACTGGATATTCCGCTGTTTTGTATTCTCTGAGAGATATGTAGTGAGGCTTGATGTATTGACTATGTGGATGCTTGTATTCAACTATTATGGAGTTTTATATGATGTCATTTTGTTCTGTAAAGCTTCACTATACATATGTTCTATTGTATTTTGTCCATGCGCTGTGAGTAATACGATAGATTCTTTTGTTTTAAATCTTACCTTGACAATCGTCCATGGTCGCCTGGCACACTTTACAGCGCTTTATCTTTAGATTCGGTGCAGGGGTCATGGGCGGTCGTCACAACACATATTGAATTGGAAGGACGCGTGTCTTCAATTTGCCACGTGTTTGAAAATAGAAGCAGCGTGTTCAAGTTACGTAACTAAAATTCAAATTGCCTTGGTTTCACAATTAAAATTTTCGATCTAAATTCCAACGCGTTTATATATCGTACGCTCACACAACAACTCCAAATATTACGAAAATTGAAATCCGGTAATAATACAATATTACGGATCCAATGGAACTGGTTTCGTCAATTTCCGAGACTGTGCCCCGGACCGCTATTTTTAAATTCAATTTAAACAATATAAATTCAAAACTGAACAGAACAATTTCAAATTCAATTCTGAAAGTTCGATTACCTTCAGAATTATCAATATAAATTTTCAAAGCCTTCAGATTATTTTTAATCAGCTTAAAACTGAAGATTCAAATTTTTACCCAGTTTCAATAATTAAATTCAATAATTTAATCGCCAAATTCATCCTGATATTCGATTTTTCAAATTAAACTATCATTCGAATATTTAAACTCATTTAAATATTCACTTTTTAAATATAAAAAATTCAGGGTCGTTACAGGATGGTTATCCCAAACATCCTTTAAGTTACTTGTATTTCAGTTGATATTTCACTTGAGTTGGATTTATTGAATATAAGAATGTTAATCCTGACTCGAGTGTTTTGTGTTTTGCTTTACGCTCTGGTCAGACTGAGTGATACAGCATTTGAGACTCACCTTTGGAGTTGGAGCTTCGCTTGGAGATCCAGCTACCTATCGATCCTGCTTTCAGTTATTCAGTTGATTCCAATGATGTATTCAGATCTTGTATTTGATTATTGTATTGAGACATCTATTGTATTCGAGACTTCTGTTGTATCTTGTCTAACTCTGTTATATATATATATAGTAGCTTCATGAACTACTATCCTTTTGTTTCCGCTGCATTATTGTTATATTACTTTGTGTCTGTGATCTGTAACTATTTTATTTATTGTATATGCTGAGTTTTGCCAAATTTTATTTACAATCCATCGTTTTGAATTATTCAAGTCCGACATGTGTGGATTTATTGTCGATTTGAATGGTCCAAAATACTGGGTCGTTACAATGGCAGCTGTCTGTGGTTCAACTCTCTGCCCCTGAGTTTCGGGCCTTGAAGATTGGGAAGGCTGTTGTTGCAGCGAAGACTCAGGGGGATCCATAGGGGCCCTATGAGGCGGAGGAGAACGAGACCGTGATCGATATTGATGGCCTCTATGTCACGTACGGAAATTTTCGACTTTCGAAAATTCGACATCGATACTCACTTTATCGACTGTCGAGCAATCGAGTGCCGGAAACTCCAATAGTGAGGGTTTTAGAAAGAAGAAAAAGAAGAAGATAGAAGAAAAGGAGAAGAAGAAGAACAACAGAACAACATCAGAACAGAAAACAATATCAGAATCTTACACATCGCAGCGGAACAATATATAATAGATAAATGAATAATCTCTAAAACAAAGAACTATATCATTTTATACATACATCAATCATCAGAGTCAATATACGACTCAATACAACACAGCACATCAATGGACAGTTATATAAACTTGTCCTCATACAGAATACACAGCGGAATAAATACTACCAGATACAAATACTACGTCTCGTCATCCAGCTCATCTCCAAAGCTCCAGAATATCCAGAGTATCCTGATAATCTAACTCTAGACTGCCCGTGTGGAAATTGGTGGGCACCCAGAGTTTAGAAGGGAAACAATAAACTCCGAGTCAGTCATGGTGACTGGTGTGAGATCGTAAAACAGTTATTCTTTAAAATAAACAACAGGAAAACTTTAATGTCAATTCGCAATGCTTTTGGAAAATGAAACTACCATAAGACCTCCCACCACACACACAATGCAAACGCAGACTTGGAGGAGATTTCTTCTTATGATAGTCAAAGATGCTTACTACGCAAAATCAAATCATTTTTGATATTATTATTAGTGCATAGTGGAAAACATTTCGAAAGTAGAATATAAATCTTAGCCAGCATAGGTACCATTATATTATGCCTGCTATAGCTGCCTCCTGAGGAGACAGGTTATACAATTGAAATCGTAAAGGCTCGTATTGTTTCTTTGGATTTCCAACAAATGGTCAGGCTAAGGAACTTCCTTTTCCACGATGGGTACGTCCCTGGAATAGACGACCCGAGAACCTAACGTTACGGTTAGATCTCTGCCAACACAAGGCCGGGTTACCTCTGCAAAAATAGGTAACTACTGACACGCGTATGCCATCCCCCGATCGTCACCGATCTTCCCGAGGATCCCCGATTTCCAACAAACCACAAAGTAATAAATTTGCAGCAACCACAGAGGTTAAGTATCTGGGCTCCATACCATGATACCACCTTTATCCAGAAGGAATGACATACACTAAGGGGCGCTACTCCCTAGAACCTTGCTGCATCCTTCCTGTTTCGACCATTTCCGGGGTGTGAGGCTCGACGAAGTCTCGTCCACAAAGCTACGCTTTCTACAAAGCCCTGCTTCGGGTCAAACAAAATGATCAACCTATGATCACAAAGATATAAGATCAAACAAATGATCATATCGCAAATGATCAAACACTGATCATTTCACAGCAACACTTAGTATGCCACGTTACCAAATTGGGATATATCGCTGATAAATTTCAACTACATAACCTCTGAGCTCGTACGTCTCAGAGAAGGGTGTTAAGCTAAGAGAATAAATTCTCCGCCACCAACAGAAATGTATTTGAAAGAAATCAGCTTTATTTCTCAAATTGTAACGTCAGACACACAATCCATACAAGTCTGTTCCGGGATCGAACAGAACCGAAGGCACTTCTCACGAAGCCCTTGCATATCCGGATAATTTTCAATCACGTCAGGACTTCCCGTCACTAAGGGTGATAAAACCTCTAAACCGGAGATCAGCCGTTGTAGAGTAACTCGACGGTAATCCTTCCGTTTTCAAAAATATCCGGTCTTCAACACCGGTCTTCGAATGCAATTCATAACGACGTATCACATATTCGGAATGGGTTATACGACCCCATGGTCCTTTCCCGGCTAACCCGAATAGTGAGCGCTTATTCAAAATAAGTGTGGCATTCAAATTCATCCAATTCACAACAAATATCATATTCAAGGTAATTATTGATAGTCGGTTATTTAACTATCAATAAAGATGCGCAACATCATCAGATTCCAAATAATTTTCCCAAATTATTTTATTTTCCAAAAATATCTTTACTAGATATAAAATTTCCACACTTTAAAAATAAATCAACGTTTATTTTCAAAACGAATTCCCATTTCCTTTATAAATTCCATATTGAATTTATATTTTCGAATATATACTGATATTCGGTTTTCAATCGATTTCAATATTCATTTCCGATTTATCTTTACAAAGATAAATTCTAAAACGTTTCATTTCATTTTGGAAAAGCATTTCCATTCTTATTAATAATAAGAAATTCACAAGTCTATTTATTTTCAACATTTGAAAATATTCGTTATACTTAAATCAAAATTAAGTATAATTTCATTCTTTAAGGAAATCACTTACTATGACAATATTTATTCGAATCAAAACGAATGTTACGTAAAACATCGTTACGACGACTCAAAATCACTAGTATAGGGATTCGGATTTAAGATAGATATATAAATCCTAATACTAGATAAAAATATTTCCTTTCGGAAATCATTTACTATAACAACAGTGTTATAGTCCACCATTTCCTTATTTTTCGAAAACGTCTATTTCAACAATAAAAATGTTGAAATCTATGCTTTCGATTCATAATACATTTTAAAAACATCTTTACAATGTTTAACTTCATTTTCAATGTCACCTTTCCAAAACTATCCATTTTACTTAACGATATATTCACTATCCAAAATCGTGAATATACTTCACTAATTACATTTCACTATTTTCTACACATTTTATTTCAATAATAATTCGCTATCCAAAATCGCGAATATATCTCCTTTAATAATCTTCTATATTTAATTTATCAAATTCAATCGATTTCGAATTTATAAACACGGTTATAAATTCTATTTCTATTTTATAACAACTTCGATTTGTAAATCTCCTTTATTAACAAATTCGACCAATATTTCATTTGAAGGCATAAATCCAATTTATAAGTTAATTTCTTATAAATCTTCTATTCTACCATTTCATTCATTTTAACTTCACAATTTATACATCTATAAATTTCATTCATTTTAACTTCACAATATATAAATCTATAAATTTCATATCAATTTTCCAAATTCGTTTCAATTTGCCAATTAAATTTCTAATTGGACTTCTCACTTATTTCTTTTTAAATAAATTTCTTTTAAAGAAAATAAATTTCTTTGTCTCTTTCAATCTATTTAAAAATCCAAATTTAAATTGAATTCTTCAATTTATAATCACTGTTTATGAAATCCATTCATTTAGCATTTTCACTTTATTCTGGAATTTATTCAATAAGATTATAAAAATCAGCTTTTATACTTTTAAATTCTTTTCTTCGAATTTATTCAATTTCTAAAAACTTATTTACTTAAAAATTTCTTTTTGAATTACAAAAATTCAATTTCATTTAGTTTTGGAATCCAATGATATCAAACATCCATTCAGCTAAATTTTAGCTTTCAAACAATTTCCAGACATCAATTCAATAACATCAGTAATCATTCACAGATTATCACATCACAGTAGAAATAAATTAAATCAATGTGAGGGGTCCAGTTGGATCCCTCCAACCTGTTTCCCTGCATCCAAAGACGTTAGCACAATACCAATTCCACTTCGAGGTGGAATATCGCGGTATATGGGTTTTATAAAAATAATCCGCTTACTAACGGCGCAATAGGGTCTCATCCGCTATACGAGGCGGGAATCAATCAATCCAATATATACATATGCCAATATGTATATATTGCTATATATAGATATATATCCTACTATATCTAATATCACATCCAATAGCCATCAAATCAATCAATAAATAACTGAAAATTCCACTTTCATTTTGAGTGAGAAAAATCTCACCTTAGCTTTTATTTTGCAATCCATTTTCCATTCCAACTTGATTTCTTCATTTAACCTTGTATAAATAAATTTATACAATTTATTAATATTCGAACAGTCGAATAAGTCAATTACCGTTTAATAGTCGAATTAACTGATAGTTTTACTTAAACCAATTCTCCTTTAAATATATTTATTTGACTAATGATTTAAATTTAAAACTATATTCTCGTCAAAAAAATATTTTTCTAGTTACCTAAAATAATTATATAGGTTAACCAAATAATTTATCCATCAAAATTTATTGTTTAAAAATCTACTATTTAGTTTAACTTATAAATTTCCATTTTGAAAGATATATATATATATATTTTATAACACTTACTGTATATGAATTTTCTCCTGCCTATACATATACGTATATAAATTAAACAAAACTGTTTCTTTTTCTTTTCTTTTCTTCAGTTTGCAACTGATTATAGTTTCATTAACTACAGATCTATTTTAGTACAAAATTATATTTTCTAGATGCATATATTTACAGAAATTTAAAACTGCATATATACTTAACAAAAATATTTTTTTAAAAATTGAAATTACCTCTTACAGTCATTTTCGAATAGATGCGAACAAGTCGAAATTCAGACTTCAACAATCGACATGACTCGACGACGCCAACCCCACTACTATCACCATCTGTCAGCGTAACGTCCAGCCCAACCCCGTACGAGCACGCGCGCGTCATCTCGCCTTGCCATCGCGAATCGCTCGAAGGAGCCTCCACGAACCCTCGCAGCCATCGCCGCCTGCGCCAATCGCGACGTTGCCTTCATCACACGCTAGCCCTAGCTGATGTCGACGCCACCGTGAACGCCTCCACCCTAGCCTCGTGCTCGCGATGCTCGCGAATTGACTCGCGAAACCCCGGCTTTGCCTATCCCCTCGCTGCCGTGCTTAACCACCATTAAATCGCGATACGAACCGCTTGCCTCTCGAGGGAAAAGTCGAGCCCATTTCTTTTATACGAAGGAATTGATCTTTGCTTGCTTGAAGTTTGGGGAAGAAACGAGAAAATAGGAGTGCGCGATTCAAACGGGAACGAGATTTTGAACTATTCTCGAACGAGACTTCGGCCATTTTTATTGTTTTATTTTGTGAGTTTCGTTTTGATTTTTGAACGAGAGAAGGGGCGACCATTATTTATCGTGAGTTTGATTTTCGTTTGAACTGAAGAACGAGATGGAGAGGAATATTTTAAACCTGAACGAAGTAGTCTCTACACGATCTTCTCCCCGTGATTAATGGCATGATTTATGGAAGAGAACGTGTTTTGATTTTGACCATAAATTTAAATTTTAAAATTTAAATTTAAATCTCGATAAAAACTTCAATGCGTTTTCGTGTCGTATTCTCACATACGAACTCCGAAAAATACGAAATTTGGAATCCGATAATAATTCGATATTACAGACCCAATGGAACTGGTTTCGTCGAATTCCGAGACTGCGCCTCGGACGGCTACTTTTAAATATCGATACGAACGATATAAATTCCAGAACTGAACAAAACAGTCTGAAATTAAATTCTGAAGCTTCCGTTATCTTCAGTATCATCAAAATAAAATTTAAAAGCTTTTGAAATATTTTTCTTCAGCCTGAAATTGAAGATTCAAATTTTTGTTCAACTTTCAATAGATTAAATTTTAATATTTAATCGCCAAATTCAAAGTTATTTCGGGGATTCAAATTAAATTATCGTTCAAATATTTAAAATTAATTAAATATTTCCAATTTAATTTGTTCAAAATTCTAGGTCGTTACAGACTTCCCTCCTTAAAAGAATTTCGTCCTCGAAATTACAAGTTAGGAAAAATGGTTCTTAACTCGTCTACTATTTTTCACAATCTAAATAGTTTTATCAATTTTTCAAAACAAATCTTCCTACTAAAGATTCGTTATCATTCCAACTATCTTTCTAACTTCAATTATAGGTTTCAACAGCATTGTTTTACTTCAAAATTCAAATTTAAATTCAAATTTCAAATTTAAACTTTCAAAATTTTCTCAAAAATATTCTAACGCCCTAAATTTTCGAAAAATTTCGCCAGCGTCTCCTTTGCGCGGCTAATACGGTACGACTACAAAACGTCCCTACGGACTCTCAGATTTCAAAAAGAAAAAGAAAAAGCCAAGCGGCTAGACAAGAAAGTCATCAAATCTCATATTATAATTCAAATACTTACCTTTTGTCGAGCAATTCAAATTTATCTTTGAAATCAATTCCAATTCCTTTATACATGTATATCCTACTAGCCATAATATCTAGTTACATATATTCAAACTATTTTGCAAATTTAATTACAAAATTTCAATATGAACTGCTTATACATTTTTACTTCACTATTAAAGTTACATATTCAATTTCGTTCAATCTTGCATTTCAAATTTCTATTTGAATTCCATTTTATCTTCTATTCTGAATATTGAATTTTTATCGATTATCTTTCATTTACTAATTCATATCACTCTTTATATTAGTTTCATTCACTAATTCCTTTAAATTTCAATATTCAGCTTGAATTACATTTACTAACAAATTCAAAACAAAGTTTCACATTCATCTTCAATTTCAGTTTTACTTACTTACAAATTCAAATTTATTTATTCATTCTGAAACTCATTCACTAATTCTTTCATTTCCAAAATTTTGTTTTCAATTTACCCTTCGGTTAAATCTACTTACATTAAACTGGATTTCCAAATCCATATGAATTTTAATTCATTTTTTCATTTATAATTATTCAATTCAATTTATTGCTTACAAATTCGAAATGAATTTCAACTTTCGATTTCACTTCATTAAATTGATTCGCTTGTATTTACATTCATTTAACTTCATTCTTTAAGCTTTACTTACTAATTTTAGTTTAACTTCACAAATCAAATTCAATTCCAGTTATATTCACTTATACTTACTTTGATTTAACTTCATTCTTTAAGTTAAATTTATTCTATCAAAATTCAAATTGTATAAGTTATCAACTTAGTAACATTTCATAAACATTTTAATATAGCATTCCAGAGCCTTTTCAACATTCAAAAATCCTTTTTTTTTTGAAAACAATTCAATTTATCCCTTGAATTTTTCAAAACAAAACTCAAATTTTCAAACAACTTCTATTTAAAACAATTTGGCAGGAATTCCTCTTTTGGAAACCCAAAAATGAACACCGGTGATGCTGCAGTCATTACCGAAGTTGTTTTCCAGCGACCGAAAAGAGTTTAGAGCTTTCATCTCTTCAAAACATTTTTCAAACCTTTGAAATTCATTTTCAACTCAAAAAAAATGATTTAAACTTTCCAATCCTCAAAATTTTCAAATTCTTTTCAAAACATTTCCAAAAACTTCTCTGGAATCCTGTTTTAAATTACAAATCACATTTATAATTTCCATTCGTATATGTGAATTTTATTTCTTAACTTTGGAGTTACAATTTCAATTTCTTATTCAATTTCATATAATGATAACATGTCAATGTTATTATTTCCTAACAACCAAGCATCCATATACTATGATAATTCATAGAAAACCATTTCTTTTCTATATAAAAATAGTTTTGGGCAAAATTATCTCATTTACCCTATTTAAACAATACTATGTCGTCTTGCCTCGTTTAAGTGTTTAGAAATCCCTATCGATAATATGGCGTCCCACATACCGACCAAAATTCATAAACATCTCAACGGATAAGCAAACACAATATAAAATATTTTTATATTCACTAACAAATACGCACTCGTATCTATTATTACACTCAACTCATTCTAGAGTACTACTGACTCTATCTCTAATGAGTAACACCCAACAGAGCAGGGTTGTCGCTTAACCATATGCTCTGATACCACGCTGTCACGTACGGAAATTTTCGACTTTCGAAAATTCGACATCGATACTCACTTTATCGACTGTCGAGCAATCGAGTGCCGGAAACTCCAATAGTGAGGGTTTTAGAAAGAAGAAAAAGAAGAAGATAGAAGAAAAGGAGAAGAAGAAGAACAACAGAACAACATCAGAACAGAAAACAATATCAGAATCTTACACATCGCAGCGGAACAATATATAATAGATAAATGAATAATCTCTAAAACAAAGAACTATATTATTTTATACATACATCAATCATCAGAGTCAATATACGACTCAATACAACACAGCACATCAATGGACAGTTATATAAACTTGTCCTCATACAGAATACACAGCGGAATAAATACTACCAGATACAAATACTACGTCTCGTCATCCAGCTCATCTCCAAAGCTCCAGAATATCCAGAGTATCCTGATAATCTAACTCTAGACTGCCCGTGTGGAAATTGGTGGGCACCCAGAGTTTAGAAGGGAAACAATAAACTCCGAGTCAGTCATGGTGACTGGTGTGAGATCGTAAAACAGTTATTCTTTAAAATAAACAACAGGAAAACTTTAATGTCAATTCGCAATGCTTTTGGAAAATGAAACTACCATAAGACCTCCCACCACACACACAATGCAAACGCAGACTTGGAGGAGATTTCTTCTTATGATAGTCAAAGATGCTTACTACGCAAAATCAAATCATTTTTGATATTATTATTAGTGCATAGTGGAAAACATTTCAAAAGTAGAATATAAATCTTAGCCAGCATAGGTACCATTATATTATGCCTGCTATAGCTGCCTCCTGAGGAGACAGGTTATACAATTGAAATCGTAAAGGCTCGTATTGTTTCTTTGGATTTCCAACAAATGGTCAGGCTAAGGAACTTCCTTTTCCACGATGGGTACGTCCCTGGAATAGACGACCCGAGAACCTAACGTTACGGTTAGATCTCTGCCAACACAAGGCCGGGTTACCTCTGCAAAAATAGGTAACTACTGACACGCGTATGCCATCCCCCGATCGTCACCGATCTTCCCGAGGATCCCCGATTTCCAACAAACCACAAAGTAATAAATTTGCAGCAACCACAGAGGTTAAGTATCTGGGCTCCATACCATTATACCACCTTTATCCAGAAGGAATGACATACACTAAGGGGCGCTACTCCCTAGAACCTTGCTGCATCCTTCCTGTTTCGACCATTTCCGGGGTGTGAGGCTCGACGAAGTCTCGTCCACAAAGCTACGCTTTCTACAAAGCCCTGCTTCGGGTCAAACAAAATGATCAACCTATGATCACAAAGATATAAGATCAAACAAATGATCATATCGCAAATGATCAAACACTGATCATTTCACAGCAACACTTAGTATGCCACGTTACCAAATTGGGATATATCGCTGATAAATTTCAACTACATAACCTCTGAGCTCGTACGTCTCAGAGAAGGGTGTTAAGCTAAGAGAATAAATTCTCCGCCACCAACAGAAATGTATTTGAAAGAAATCAGCTTTATATCTCAAATTGTAACGTCAGACACACAATCCATACAAGTCTGTTCCGGGATCGAACAGAACCGAAGGCACTTCTCACGAAGCCCTTGCATATCCGGATAATTTTCAATCACGTCAGGACTTCCCGTCACTAAGGGTGATAAAACCTCTAAACCGGAGATCAGCCGATGTAGAGTAACTCGACGGTAATCCTTCCGTTTTCAAAAATATCCGGTCTTCAACACCAGTCTTCGAATGCAATTCATAACGACGTATCACATATTCAGAATGGGTTATACGACCCCATGGTCCTTTCTCGGCTAACCCGAATAGTGAGCGCTTATTCAAAATAAGTGTGGCATTCAAATTCATCCAATTCACAACAAATACCATATTCAAGGTAATTATTGATAGTCGGTTATTTAACTATCAATAAAGATGCGCAACATCATCAGATTCCAAATAATTTTCCCAAATTATTTTATTTTCCAAAAATATCTTTACTAGATATAAAATTTCCACACTTTAAAAATAAATCAACGTTTATTTTCAAAACGAATTCCCATTTCCTTTATAAATTCCATATTGAATTTATATTTTCGAATATCTACTGATATTCGGTTTTCAATCGATTTCAATATTCATTTTCGATTTATCTTTACAAAGATAAATTCTAAAACGTTTCATTTCATTTTGGAAAAGCATTTCCATTCTTATTAATAATAAGAAATTCACAAGTCTATTTATTTTCAACATTTGAAAATATTCGTTATACTTAAATCAAAATTAAGTATAATTTCATTCTTTAAGGAAATCACTTACTATGACAATATTTATTCGAGTCAAAACGAATGTTACGTAAAACATCGTTACGGCGACTCAAAATCACTAGTATAGGGATTCGGATTTAAGATAGATATATAAATCCCAATACTAGATAAAAATATTTCCTTTCGGAAATCATTTACTATAACAACAGTGTTATAGTCCACCATTTCCTTATTTTTCGAAAACGTCTATTTCAACAATAAAAATGTTGAAATCTATGCTTTCGATTCATAATACATTTTAAAAACATCTTTACAATGTTTAACTTCATTTTCAATGTCACCTTTCCAAAACTATCCATTTTACTTAACGATATATTCACTATCCAAAATCGTGAATATACTTCACTAATTACATTTCACTATTTTCTACACATTTTATTTCAATAATAATTCGCTATCCAAAATCGCGAATATATCTCCTTTAATAATCTTCTATATTTAATTTATCAAATTCAATCGATTTCGAATTTATAAACACGGATATAAATTCTATTTCTATTTTATAACAACTTCGATTTGTAAATCTCCTTTATTAACAAATTCGACCAATATTTCATTTGAAGGCATAAATCCAATTTATAAGTTAATTTCTTATAAATCTTCTATTCTACCATTTCATTCATTTTAACTTCACAATTTATACATCTATAAATTTCATTCATTTTAACTTCACAATTTATAAATCTATAAATTTCATATCAATTTTCCAAATTCGTTTCAATTTGCCAATTAAATTTCTAATTGGACTTCTCACTTATTTCTTTTTAAATAAATTTCTTTTAAAGAAAATAAATTTCTTTGTCTCTTTCAATCTATTTAAAAATCCAAATTTAAATTGAATTCTTCAATTTATAATCACTGTTTATGAAATCCATTCATTTAGCATTTTCACTTTATTCTGGAATTTATTCAATAAGATTATAAAAATCAGCTTTTATACTTTTAAATTCTTTTCTTCGAATTTATTCAATTTCTAAAAATTTATTTACTTAAAAATTTCTATTTGAATTACAAAAATTCAATTTCATTTAGTTTTGGAATCCAATGATATCAAACATCCATTCATCTAAATTTTAGCTTTCAAACAATTTCCAGACATCAATTCAATAACATCAGTAATCATTCACAGATTATCACATCACAGTAGAAATAAATTAAATCAATGTGAGGGGTCCAGTTGGATCCCTCCAACCTGTTTCCCTGCATCCAAAGACGTTAGCACAATACCAATTCCACTTCGAGGTGGAATATCGCGGTATATGGGTTTTATAAAAATAATCCGCTTACTAACGGCGCAATAGGGTCTCATCCGCTATACGAGGTGGGAATCAATCAATCCAATATATACATATGCCAATATGTATATATTGCTATATATAGATATATATCCTACTATATCTAATATCACATCCAATAGCCATCAAATCAATCAATAAATAACTGAAAATTCCACTTTCATTTTGAGTGAGAAAAATCTCACCTTAGCTTTTATTTTGCAATCCATTTTCCATTCCAACTTGATTTCTTCATTTAACCTTGTATAAATAAATTTATACAATTTATTAATATTCGAACAGTCGAATAAGTCAATTACCGTTTAATAGTCGAATTAACTGATAGTTTTACTTAAACCAATTCTCCTTTAAATAAATTTATTTGACTAATGATTTAAATTTAAACTATATTCTCGTCAAAAAAAATATTTTTCTAGTTACCTAAAATAATTATATAGGTTAACCAAATAATTTATCCATCAAAATTTATTGTTTAAAAATCTACTATTTAGTTTAACTTATAAAATTTCCATTTTGAAAGATATATATATATATATTTTATAACACTTACTGTATATGAATTTTCTCCTGCCTATACATATACGTATATAAATTAAACAAAACTGTTTCCTTTTCTTTTCTTTTCTTCAGTTTGCAACTGATTATAGTTTCATTAACTACAGATCTATTTTAGTACAAAATTATATTTTCTAGATGCATATATTTACAGAAATTTAAAACTGCATATATACTTAACAAAAATATTTTTAAAAAAATTGAAATTACCTCTTACAGTCATTTTCGAATAGATGCGAACAAGTCGAAATTCAGACTTCAACAATCGACATGCCTCGACGACGCCAACCCCACTACTATCACCATCTGTCAGCGTGACGTCCAGTCCAACCCCGTACGAGCACGCGCGCATCATCTCGGCTTGCCATCGCGAATCGCTCGAAGGAGCCTCCACGAACCCTCGCAGCCATCGCCGCCTGCGCCAATCGCGACGTTGCCTTCATCGCACGCTAGCCCGAGCTGATGTCGACGCCGCCGTGAACGCCTCCACCCTAGCCTCGTGCTCGCGATGCTCGCGAATTGACTCGCGAAACCCCGGCTTTGCCTATCCCCTCGCTGCCGTGCTTAGCCTCCATTAAATCGCGATACGAACCGCTTGCCTCTCGAGGGAAAAGTCGAGCCCATTTCTTTTATACGAAGGAATTGATCTTTGCTTGCTTGAAGTTTGGGGAAGAAACGAGAAAATAGGAGTGCGCGATTCAAACGGGAACGAGATTTTGAACTATTCTTGAACGAGACTTCGGCCATTTTTATTGTTTTATTTTGTGAGTTTCGTTTTGATTTTTGAACGAGAGAAGGGGCGACCATTATTTATCGTGAGTTTGATTTTCGTTTGAACTGAAGAACGAGATGGAGAGGAATATTTTAAACCTGAACGAAGTAGTCTCTACACGATCTTCTCCCCGTGATTAATGGCATGATTTATGGAAGAGAACGTGTTTTGATTTTGACCATAAATTTAAATTTTAAAATTTAAATTTAAATCTCGATAAAAACTTCAATGCGTTTTCGTGTCGTATTCTCACATATGAACTCCGAAAAATACGAAATTTGGAATCCGATAATAATTCGATATTACGGACCCAATGGAACTGGTTTCGTCGAATTCCGAGACTGCGCCTCGGACGGCTACTTTTAAATATCGATACGAACGATATAAATTCCAGAACTGAACAAAACAGTCTGAAATTAAATTCTGAAGCTTCCGTTATCTTCAGTATCATCAAAATAAAATTTAAAAGCTTTTGAAATATTTTTCTTCAGCCTGAAATTGAAGATTCAAATTTTTGTTCAACTTTCAATAGATTAAATTTTAATATTTAATCGCCAAATTCAAAGTTATTTCGGGGATTCAAATTAAATTATCGTTCAAATATTTAAAATTAATTAAATATTTCCAATTTAATTTGTTCAAAATTCTGGGTCGTTACACTCTATCTCTATCAGTACGCTCTTGACCAGAATGGCCACGCCAATAATCTCGATCTCTGTCATAACGCTCCTGGCTGGTATAGCCTCGCCCGTGATCCCTATTCGATTCCCTCCAACGGGACTCGTAATATGAGGAAGATCGGCGAACATTGCGGAGCTTATCCAGCGTGGATCCACGACCTGACATCTCACCTGCGATAAGAAGAAACCGCAGTTAAGCATCCTATAAAAATAACGTCCAATATGCGGAAATCGTGTAGTGCTGTGGAAGTGTGTGTAAATGTGTAAACCCCCTGACCAACCGGAAGTGTTGACCGCACTAAAAGGAAAGGGCTCGCTCATATTTAAAACATCTCGGAATTCTTCTAACCCGGGATTATGGTGAATTGATATATAATCCGAGATGGGAATATCACCAAGCCCTTTGAAGGTATCTCTCGATTGAGAAGGGGCAGCCTCGAAAATTATGACTCCGGAAGTGGGAGGAGACACATCTACAGACTTCCACCCCTTAGATTTGAGTTTTTTGGAAACGATAGCCTTGCTTTTCCGTCTCTCTCCTAATTCTTCAAAATTGCCTGAAAAATCAGCCATCGGCTCGACGTCTGTGTGAGTCCGTTCTTCGTCACTCACTTCGGTTATCACGACTCCGAGCGTTTTCTTCGCCACTTTCTTCATTTTCTTCTTCTTCTTCTTTGTCTTCTTCTTTGGAATGGGCCTTAGCATCCCTTTGGTGGCTATGCTTTGATTTACTTCAATCAAGCCAAGAGCTCTTAAGTTATAGTCAGTCAACACCAAGTCGATGTGTCTCAAATCGCTCGGGATCTCTTGAAGGCTCCGAACCATGCCCTTGTAATACCCACCGTCGGGGCTGGAAATAATGGCGATAAGAAAAGTAGGGTGTCAATACCAGTGCCAAAAAACCATTAGTCAAGGAAATCATCGACGGGTTATGACACTTACGCCTAGACATCCACCACCTAGCAAAACCTGGAGGACACCGGATATAAAACCATTCGTTCTTGAAGTAGCTGAGTCTGGTCTAGGCTCCGGTAATAACCTGGCAGTTCCTGACTGCCTCCAAAAACGTAAAGGATGGACTATCACCTCTACTCTTGAAATTAAATAGGTATATGATTTCCGTTGGCCTTGGTGGACGGAAGAGATGGTCCATAAATATGATGAACTCACTATTCAGTAGCGCGTGCCCGTTGGGGTGTAATTGAGAGGGAGCAATTCCAAGAAATGATAACATCTCCCTAATGTATTGATTGAATGGAGGGAGTGTTCCAGCCGCACAAGCATGACGATAAAAGGCGGTATACCCTTCGGGCGGACAGTGAGGTCTGTCACTAGATCCCGGCAATAGCACATCGTCCGAAGAAATGTTGTGTCTTGTGCATATCCTGCCCAACAAGTTTTCAGAAATATTGGATTGAACAGTCTATAGGATCCTCAATAAATATAGCATCTTGCAGCTCGTCAGGAGCCGGATCTACTATCTCCGCTGGGATGTCTGGAATTTCGAGGACCGGAGGGGGAGAACTCTGAATCTTCGAGCGAATCTCCTGCTGTTGAGAGCTCGAAGATTCCATCACTGACTAACTCATCAGAAAGTAACGTTAAGCAAATGAAAAAACCCGTTCATTTCCCCATGTGAAGTGTGTGTTGTGAAGTGCAGTGCAGCTAATACTTAGTGAATTCAACAAAACCGAAGAGAAGATGAAAACTTCGGAAATTATGAAGTTGGTTAAAGTGACCGTCATCGCTGATCGTCTTAAACCATATTGTCCAAAATTCATGGTGATTGGTTTGTGTTTTATTTGTCAAAGTACAGTTCCATCAACGAGCTTTGAAGGGCAGTAAAGTATGCAGTATAAAAGTTCAGGCCAAATATGCAGAGATGAAGCTCATCGGAATCATTCCGTTAAACGTGTGAAAGTTTCATAACCACAGAATCTTGTTCGAATCGATCAAGGCCAGAGTAGAAGTCTTCGGATCGATCGTAGATACAACACTTCGAATCGATCTCGTTCAAATCAACATGGTTCGTATCGATGATGACCAGATCTTTCGTATCGATCAGCGAATCAAGCTTCGCATCCATCTTCAACAAAGCTCTCGAATCGATCTCCGGCAACAATAGTTTGCAAACAGTTAAAAGGCACGAGGTTCGTATCGATCACATGGGCAGAACGTTCGAATCGATCACAAGGTGGCAATTCTATCGTATCAATCACAAGAGATCGATACGACTAGCAGACTCCTGCAACCAATTCAACCCAAAGACTTCCGCTTTGTACAAATGGATCGATACGAGCGTTGAGGACAAATCTTCGCTTCCCAGATCGATTCAAACGCTGCTACCCCAGATCGACATGAAAGACCCATTCGTCTTTCTTCTCCGACCAGTCGTTCTTGGGTTCAACCTCAACTTCGACTCCCTCAAGATCGACATGAACAACCCTGATGGAAGAGCTTGTATATTGAGGCTTCGAATCCATGTGAGAGTCATCTACCTGAATATGTTAATTGATACAAAAGGGAGGAGATCGATTCGATTCGAAGGAAGGGAAGCCGTTCAATTTTGCTCTTAAAGGACCAGGATGGACTCGAAGAAGCAAGAAGGCAAAGGTAAAAAAGTATAAAGTGAAAAGTGAATGAGGTCTCAGTATTTATAAGGGTTAAGCGGCGATTCGTATCCCGGTAGACGAAACCGGTAGCCACCGGTGAAACCATTGAACGATTCAAAACCTCAAGTTCGAATCTATAGACTTAAGTACCGTAATCGATTCGAATGAAAGCGAGCATCTGCACATTGTCACGTTTCGTATCCATCGATTCGACTCCATTCAGTATGCTCTGAGTTCATCGATACGAAATGCAAAATAAGGATAGTCTTGTAAACACACGACTCCATCGATTGGAATCCATCAATGCTTGACCCATAGCGACAAGAACTCATCGATATGAATCAGAATTTCGTATCCATCAAAGATTTTCGTATCCATCAAAGATTTTCGTGTCTATCAAAGCAAGGCACACTGGTTGAACATTTGTTTAAAAGAAGATTACAACAAATCGGCTAAAAGATGACTGTCAAGCAACCAATTGGACATAAATATTCAGCATGAAAGACTACAGCTTCTCAAAGCACGCCATGTTTACACAAGACGTACTTTGGGGGGCAAATGTTATCCCGCCTTTTGGCAAGGCCGAGATACCAAGGGACTGACTAAAAGCCAAGAGTCACTCGTCATGGATATCGATGAATTTTGTCCGAGTCCGGATCGAGCCACGATTAATAAGACATGACAAGAAAAGCCAGGAAAGCCAACGTTCCAAGTTTCAAGTCAATCCGAGTTCGTATGCTCAAATTATGATCAACACAAGTTAGAAGAAAACTAATGCTCGAATCAATCTGTTCGAACCCATCAGGTTCGAATCGATCACAGGCTGAGCTATCCATGTGCTTCGAGTTCGTATCAATCGTCTGGAGACTATCAAGATCAATGCGAAGAAAGCTATGCACTGACTCCATAAAAGGTGATACGTTCGTATCCACCAGAACACTTCACTTTGAATCCAGGGACAACATTGTGTTCGAATCCATCAGTGTAGCCAGCATACGAATCATAGCGTTCGTATCCATCGGTAGAAGGAATTAGCCTCACGCTTGCATGGTTCGTATCCATCTAGTTGAAGTCCTTCGAATCCATCATGAATAGTCATTTCGTATCGATCGACTGAAACACATCATGATCGATACGAACGAAACCCCATTCGAATCTAGATGTAATCGATACCCCCGAATCCATCGAGTCAAGGCGGCAAAGTCTCCAAGACGACTCGATCAAATAGGCGAAGAAAGCGGATCGATACGCATGATACGCTCCACGTCATCACGAAAGCGCGTGGCACCATCGATTCGAAGCAATCGATTCAGATGAATCGATTCGAACCGAGCAGTCTAACGAAGATCCTTAGCTCGAATCGACCATATCTCGAGATCCATAAGTCCAAATGCTATGAAATTTTCACAGAAGCTTGCGCACATGTTGAAGAATGTCCACACCAAATTTTAGCTCAATTGGACGTTTTCTTGATCGATTCGAATGGATTTTGAATCGATCCCAAAGTGGGCCCAGATTTCCGAAAGGCGGGCGCGTGGGCCCCCTCACGTGCCAGAAGTGGTCTCCCAAAATTTAGGCGAAATATCAGCCTCCTACACCTATAAATAGAGCCCCTGGTCATTCAGAAAAGAGGTCAGATAATTTTAAGAGCTAAAGAGCGCCCAGACTCTGCCAGATTTACTCCAGATCACCATTGCTGCCTTAAATTCAGACTTTAATCATAAAATCTGTTGTACTACGCTATAAGAAATTGTAATCTTCAAGTATCGAGCAATAAAATCATCAAACTTCATAGTGGACATAGGTGAAATGCCGGACCACTCTAAATTGTTGTCTTCTGTGCAATTTACTTTCTATCATTTGGAGTTTTTGTTAGATAATCCTCATTTTTAATTTTCATTCTTCACTTTCATCTCTTCAAAAACTTCCGAAGAGTGTTGTGACCATTTTTGGTACAAACAATATTCATCTATTATTCTACATTTTACATGTATGTGTTTGTCTTTGAAAAATGATAACGCTATGTTCATCTATCATTCATAAGTTTATATGCATGTATTTGTTTAAAATAAAATAAAATGCTATATTCATCTGTCTTTATTTATTTTGTATTTATGTATTTGTTTTTGAAAAAATATAATGGTATATTTATCTATTATCCTTCATTATGTATACATGTTTTTATTGGCAAAATGGTTATGCATGCTGTTTTAAAATAAATCAAAATTTTTAATTTGCAACTTCATTTTCAATTTCACTTAAGAGCATGTGTGTACAGTTGCATCGGTAATAGTTTACGAATTGAATAAAAATTCATTTGCAACTTCATATGCTAGAGCAGCTTCATCTTATATTTTATGTTTTTAATTTGTGCCTTGTCAATTTTTCTATGTTGAAATTTTTAGATGATTGTTTCAGCCAAGTAGATCATGCAGTTATCAGTTGGATCTTGCTTTCAAATAATGCAATATGTCATAGTATATAAACTTGCTGTAAAAGAATACCATGAACCAATGAAGTTATGAATCTATTTATTGCTTTGCAGACTATGTGTGAACTTTATGGTTTTTAGTCTGCATTCATTTATTTGAAGAATTGTAGTTTTAGAACTGTAACAACAAACAATGAACTTGCATACCTTATTATCATCAACATTGGTAAGGTCCAAATCCTTCAGTTTTGATAAATCCCACTTTATCATTCTTGGGATTTTGTTTTCAAGATCTTGTTTTTCTTCAATCACTTGAGTTCGTTCAAAGAACCAATACTGCAAGAAAAAGATAAACAGATATTTTTTTAATAAATATTAATTTCAAATTACTTATTTTCAGTTACAAATAAGAAAGCATACCATCAACACCATAGTACAACCTGGTGTATTTATTGGTTCAGCACAATGCTTCTCAACATTTTTCAAAACATTTTGACATATAGCTCGTGGCCAAGATATCGAATGCAATTTTTTGAATTTAGCAGGTTCGGCAAAAAACCCCCATCGCATGTAACTCTGATTGTTTGGAAATAAAAATGTTATAACCAACAATAGTAATAACAACTTAACCAAATCAATATTTCTGTTTTCTTCATCTATCAAGGCCTTCAATCTTTTTGTTACTGTCTTTTTGCTGATTATCTCCTCTTGAAAATTGGCACTCAATAAATCTGAGAAAGTTTCCATTGCAATTGCTTTATTAGAAGATGTTATTGGAAACAAGTCTTCTCCAGCTAAAGGCATTCCAAATATCAGACCTATTTCTTCAGGAGTGATTTTCAGCAATTTATTTCCAACTCTAAATTTTTTTACTTTTTTATCAAAAGAAGTAACGATTTCGTCCAAATTGCTTGCACTTTTCCGTAAATCTTGAGGTGCTATGTTGCTTCAGGTGTTTTTTTCAAAATAAGATGTTGCTTCAGGTGTCAGAATGTTTTTCTCCTTAATTATTGCCATTACTTTGAATATTGCATCTAAATTGCATCTATAAGTTCCACTATATTGATGCTTTTTTTCCTTTTTAGCTCTCTTTTGAATTTCATACTTTTCAACATCATCAGAATCATACATTTCTTCATTTAGCTCTTCCAAAGCAGCTCTTTCTTCATCAGAAGTTCCTATAGTTTCAGTTTGATCTTCTGAACTTTTACTTGACATGAGTTCTTTTTGAAAAAGTTGCGTATCCTCTTCTGTTTGTTCGGTATAATCCTATATTTATGACAATCACATAATCAAATGGTAGTTAGAAATAATAACAAGTCTAAGAAAAAAAATGCGTACTGTATAGAGATTTCAATAAAAATATATTTTTCTTATCTTTTTAATTGTTTTATCTTTTTTTAAAATTAAGTTGTTTTATATTTCAATGCAATTCCATGAAAAATGCTGTGGTACGTGATAAAAGTTTTGGACTTTTCATGTGATGCCCTATCTCCATACTCACACTAGCCAAGGACACTACGGGGTAATGCCGTCGACTAGCACTGTAACGACCCGAAAATTTTAATGGTTTTAATAAGATAATTTATTTGAAATTTTGTGAAATTTTAAACAATAAAATTTGAAATAAAAATTTATTATCTGGAATACGTCTATTTCAATATAGCAACTGGTAGATTTCCATCTGATAATGTTAAAGTTTATTTTCTTGTGAAATTCTATTTCAATTTAAATCAGTTAATAATTGATGGTAATAAGATATTTTTCAAACCTAAATATTTTTCTATAGAAAATTTCTAAATCCTCTTCTGAGTGGGACGTCATCTTTCGTTTTTCCAAATTTGGACTTCTATTGCTCCGTTTATCTTATTTTTGTTAAAATAGCAGCATTTCTGGTACCGATTATTGACTTTCGATCAGATCATCGTACCATAAATATCTGCATACCATTTTGATCGTCTCGTTGTGCTGATCTCTACGGTATATTCATTTCTCTATTTTGAGATCCGGTACGCGACGGAAACAATAGAACGGTACGTCGTACCGGTACCATAAAGGATGACCGTTAGCTTTCCTTTTGCCTTTTCAAAACTTGAACGTGAATCCCAAGCAAAATAATAAAATTAATTTAATAGCTTATCAATCAGTGTACAGCTGTTGCCATCCCATGCCATTTCAAAAGTTTAAAACGTACAAAACTCTATACGTTTATTTCACATTCAATTTACTTTATGGTGGTACGTTTCTTTGATTTTTCGGTCTGTCCTTTTACAAAAGGAAAACATATATTCTAAGTTGCAACTGTAGCTTCATTATCAAATCTTTCACCTGCTCTCTTCCTCCCAAATTCATCTTCCTTCCTGTAACCTTCCACTTCTTCTCTCCTCTTCCATACATTCTTTATCATTTTATACTGTGTTTCCCACGTTCGACTCTAAGCTAACCCACTCAAACTCTCCAACAACCAATCACGGCAAGCCGCCATCACTCGCATTCCCTTCTACCTCATCAACAGCCTACACCGTCCTCGCCCATGCACGTAACCCAGTTCGCCGAATCCCTCCATCACCAATCATACGCTCGCCAGTAGAATCGCCTCCATATCCTCTTTCCGTCCATCTCCACGCCGTGCCGCTTCACCTCACCTCACTTCGACTCCACCCATCGGCAACCCACTGCCTCTAGCCTTGCTTGGCCGAGCATGCACCACATTTTTTTTTTAATATTGAAGGTCAGTGTATTTGCAATATGCATTCTCTTTTTCAGTTTAGCCGTCCTGTTCATTCATGTTAAGTGTAAAGGTATAATATATTGATTTCTAAATTTTGGTTTCCAGAAGCTTGTTTATATGTGTTTCAACAGTTATAAAGCCTCACAGTATTTTATATATCAAGGTGTTCTTTGATTTGTATAGCTTTGAAGTTATAAAAGTTTCATATGAACGGTACTAATTTTATAATATCAAAAAGTGTAGATATATATATGGGTGTCGGTCTTCTTTTTTTTACCGAGATATATATGTTGTTATGATCTTTGCATCAGTATACATATAATTATTTTGTTTAAATATACATATTCGGTCTGATTTCCAAGTATAGTTGTGCTAGAGATTTTAAGCGTGTGTTGCGTATATATATTTGTTATATACTTTACTGTTATATATAGGTATAAGCTATAGTTATATATTGGTTTTTATATATAATTTTATACACATTGCCTAGTTTATGGTTTTATATCTTTCAGTCTGGGTTACAATAATTTAGTACAAAATGCTTTAAATATGCAAGTATAGTTGCTATATAGTAGTTCATTTGAATCTGTTATTTTATATTGTCAGTACTAGTTGTAACAGGGTTGTATACGAGTGTATTGTATAAACATATGTTTGTATATGCATAATAGTTCACGTGAGCTATGTGTGGGTTTTTATATATTAAAGTCGTACATGTTATGATCATAGCATTTTATTTTGTACATCATATATATAATTTATGATATAAGCTATATGATTTCAAAATATATATATATATATATATATTTACATACAGTTCTACAGTATTGTAGATTACATTTTTATGTGTGCTGTTTAATGATTGAATATATGTCAGTTTGTTTATGTTGTATGTATCTAGATATAACAATTTGATTGTGAATCTACATATATATATATATATATAGATAATAGTTTTTATATTAAGGTATCCATATTTAAACATTTATTTTAATCCGTTTGAGAATATATATACTAGTTATATAAGTTTAGTATAAAAGTGTTAGTATATATATATTATATGTATAAAGTAGTTTAAAAGAGTATAAGTTATTTGCTTATTTTAAATTATAAGTTGCATATGAATTTATATATAGTATATATAGTTGTATATATATATTCGCTTATACCCATTTTCTTCATTGATCCAGTTCTGACTTGATTTCGTCAATTCCTATCCATCAGTTTTGATCGTTGAAATCGTGTCCATCTAGCGTTGCTTTGGAATTCGTAGCTCCTTTCTTTGTCAAATCTCTCTAGCCTCAAAAGGTGAGTAATCACTCACGATTACCGTTCTTATATTTATTAAATTTGATTTCAATTGAAACGATAATTGAAATATGCTGCTGTAGTTATTTAAATTGTTATATATGCTATTGTCTGTAACTGTTCACCTGTAGGATATGACACCATATCATGTTGTTTATATTATTGTTATCGATGATATATGCCTTTTATTATTATTATCATATCTGTTATCACTCTGCAAGTTCCCTGTTAGTATAGAATTAACTATGGGTTGAAATGATACATACCCGAACGGACTTTAGAATAGGAGAAAATCGTTATGGGTTGAAATGATAGACCCAAGCGATTTTCATTGAATTGAATTTGGGATTGCGGGTCGAAATGATATCTACCCATATATATTTAAATTACGGATTGAAATGAAAAATATCTGTATCACTTGACCATAGGATAGGAAATTATATACAGACACCGTTGGTCCATATATAAATATTTTGAAAATAAATTCCATGGTTTTGGAAAGAAATATATGGTTTTAATAAATGTTGATTCTTAAAATTATTATATGTAAATCGTAATGATATATATAGATTTAATAACAATATTTAATTTAATTAAGATTGATTTAATACATATAATATGGTTAAGTATTTAAATATATTTTTCAAAATAGATTTTGGTAATAATTTGAATAAGTTAAGGTTGGAAAGATAATTTAAGTTTAGTTGAAATTGTATTCAATAAAGAATTTTATTTAATTAAACCGATTTGAAACTTATTGAAATTGAGATTTAAGATATGATTTATAACTTGGTCTTGATTTAAGTAATTTAATGAATATTTCTCGTTTAATTAAATTTAAGGAAATATTTAGTGAAAATGTAATTTAAGGCTAGTTAATGGGTATTGAATTTATTAAGTGAATATTTCCTGACTAAATAATAATGAGGTTAAATCAAGATCTATATGAAACTGTTAAATTTAACTTTGAAAATGTTGAATATTAAAGCTTTGACATATATTGAAAATTTAAATGGTATATTTAGAACTGAATTGAATTGAGGAATTGAGCTTTGAATAAATTTGAATTTGGAATTTGAGTTGATGTGAATCGATTTGTGAGAATTGAGGAAATTTTAAATACTTTACTTTATAAATTATTTAATATAAATATACTATTTGGAAAATATATATATTTGAAATAAAAAGTGAATTTTTGGTTTTGAAGTATAAATTAATTTGAAATGACCACGGTGTTGTAGTATATATTTCTACATTGTAGATAGTTCCACAGATCCTTAGAGGATGGTTATCCCAAACATCCTTTGAGTTACTTGTATTTCAATTGATATTTCACTTGAGTTGGATTTATTGATATAAGAATGTTAATCCTGACTCGAGTGTTTTGTTTTTGCTTTACGCTCGGGTCAGACCGAGTGATACAGCATTTGAGACTCACCTTTGGAGTTTGGAGCTTCGTTTGGAGATCCAACCATCGATTCAGCTTTCAACTTTCCAGTTGATTTTTTCAGGGAGGTCATCTGTTTGTACTGGAGACTTCACTGATTTGAGATATTCTGTTGTATTTTTATTTCTAACTCTGATGTTTATATAGTAGCTTCATGAACTACTATTTATCTATTCCGCTGCATTATTGTTATATTACTCTGTATCTGTGATTCTGTGATTGTTTTATTTACTATATATGCTGAGTTTTTCCAAATTTAAATTAACAATCTGATATTTTGAGGTATTCGAGTCCGACATGTGTGGATTTATTGTCGATTTGAATAGTCCAAAATACCGGGTCGTTGCAGTTGGTATCAGAGCCAGGTTCTAGGCAAAACTTAGCATATGTAGTAAATTTATTTACAGAATCACTTTCGTTCGAGTTTGAATCTCTTCCTTTTGACTCGATTTCCTTTGAACTTTGGAACGTTCCTTGCGGTTCCAAAATTCATTCTTGTCACTCCCTATTTATATTCTTTTGATTCTGGAGTATCCCATAACTCCACTTCGAATGATCTCTATAAGAATAGGCGATCCCACCAATCTTTGAATGAATTATGAAGGGGTGAAACTCCTTTACAATAATTGGCATCGATTCACCGAAGATTTCTGTATCATCGGTTTAGATGCTGCTATCTCTTTTTATGCCGAATTCTATATCTGGCGATCGAATGTCGATTTGCCTCAGAATTCTGCAACGATCTTCTTTTGAAGTCACGGTTGACCTGGTTAAGGTCGCCCACGATTTATAAGTATATTCATCTTCTATTTTGAAATTTAATTATCTCATCTTCGTTCGAGCTTATCTTCGAATCATAATTCTATTTGATTAAGAGTTCCTCTAATTTGAATCTCTATCTTCGTTTGAAATCCATTCTTGAATCATCTTTTGAAAAATCGGGCTTGTTTGTATTTTAGAAATTGTTTATATATCAAAATTATTATTTTGATAAGTATGATTATATTCTATATATAAAAGTGAAAATGTTTTCGATAAGGATTATATACCTTTTTAAAAAAGAACTAGAATTTGAAGTTTCGAAAGGATTTGAAAATTTGAAAGTTATATAAGAAATTGATTTATATAAAAATGATTTATAACTGAAGGGTTTTGAATTTGAAAATTGAGGAATTAAATTCCGGTGTTCTGAAAATTGGTTTTAAGATTTTGAAAATATATAATAATACGATTTGAAAGTATTTTTCGAATAAAAAAAAGGTTTCAAATGACTTCAAAAGAGTTCCAATGATTTCGAAGAAATTTCAAAGAAGTTTTCAAGAAAATTGAAGTCCAGAACTCACTTGTGTCGCTGGAAAGTAATTTCGGTGATGAGTGCACGCATCATCGACATTGATTTTCGAGTTTCATAGTGGGGGATAGGCCACTTTAGTAGCTTTGCGATGCGAGTGATTTTGTGAAACCAAATTTTGATTTCAAATTCCGAAGTATGATTCGATATTCGAAAGATATATATATATATATATATATATATATATATATATATTGAAACAATTTGAAATGAGCCGGTGTTTAGTCCTTGAGTTTCGGATTTGATATGACTGTAACAACCCGGGATTTAGCTTCAAATTATAATCGTCATTTAACGGTAAAAGTGATGATAAATTGCTATTGGAATTTAATTCAAGTTGAAATTCTTTTATAAAAGTGTTAAGTGTTTTAAATCAGTTATAAATTCCTTTACAATTTGTTAAAGGATTATGCGGGCTTTAATACTGATCCTAGCCCCCTTTTATTTTTGTTTTGGTACTGAGATTAGCAAAAGTATACTCGTTCCTCTTTGACTCATTTTCATTCGGAAGCCCATCAAAGAAAACAAATCACATCCCTGTTATTATCCTTATCTATTGTCAATGTCGGCCCGTTCCTCCATTTTTCTCCTTTTCATTTTCGTGTGCCCTAACCCTAAGCAGAACAAAAGAACGAAAATGTCAATGGCGGCCACAATATTTTCGTGAGATCGAAGTAGAGCTTCGTGCTAACTAGGTCGCTTTCATCCCGATTGCTTGGATGGTTGAGGCTGCCCCAATTCTCGACCGAGTTCAAACTCTGGCTTCGCTCGATTGCTGGAGTGCTCGGCTTCTTCTAAATTTGTCGATAAGGTGAGTGTTCCACTCACATCTAATTCAAGCTGCAGGTTTATTTAGAGTTTGAATCTTGTGATTTTCGTTCATATTCACTCGTTGAATTCGTCAGTTGCCTTATCTTAGCCGTGTGGTTTTGTTTGAATGCTTTGATGACATCTGATTTTGTTATCGCGATTATGACTTAACTGTGTCGATGACTTCTTTTTGACCTTGGTTTTGAGTTGGTAATTTGTCACTGCTTCGACTTGTGAATTATATGGTTTTCCGAACATCATGGCATTGGATTTTAATATTCAAATTTGACAGGGTTTATATTTTTGGGTTGTGATCATCCAGTATTGCTTGATTTTGTTCATTGTGTCATCGCCTCTGCTCTCTGTGATTTTCTTGAGTCTGATTTCATGGCGTGTTGCAGCCGTCTGTCATAGGCTTGTTGTATCCTCGAGTTTGTACATTCATTATTATGTAGTCTGCACTTCAGCATTTTTGATCTCAGGTGGAAATTCTTGTTGTCTTGGTTCGAACAGCTGCTGCTAGTCCATGGTTGTTTCACTAATTCCTCTGTATTCGAATTGAATTGTACTATGGCCTTTGGTCTTGTGTATGATAGTTGCACTATCCAGTTTACAGTGCATACTAGTTGTACTTTGTTCATGTCACCCCTTTTCGTTTGTGACTTCAATTTGGCCTTGACTTCGTTTTGGAAACAATTCATTTTACTTGTATCAGTTTATGCAAGAGCCTTACCATCCTGGCTCATATATTCACTGGTATTGACCTGTATTTATTCTGGCCTGTTGCATCGAGTTTGATCGTTTATTTCAGCTATCTTGACCATTTGGCACTGTTTTGCATCCCTGTTTCGTTTAGTATTTGGGTTCACTAACCACTTATGTGCATGGTTACATTAGTAGGCTGAAACCGGTCGTTTGCCTTGACATTTACAATTCGTACACATCTTTGACGATTTTTTTAATGCATTGGTCTGCATTCATACATCTTCTGTTAACGTCGACTTGCCTTCTTGTCTTTGATACTACTATGTCTGTGTCATCGAAGTGCTGACTTGAGAGACCTCGATCATCATGTAGCTCACTGTCCTTGTGCATTTTACTGTGTTCATCTGTGTAGTTGCCAGTTTCTTCTTTGCTGCACTGAGTTGTAGTTACTGTCTGGTTGAGGGTTTTGATCAAATGTATACATACATTTAGGTATGTATATATGTGTGTGGCCATTCTTTGATTGTCTGCACTATGGAGTCTTGTAGTTGTTCAACTTGGTTTGCATCACTGTGTTTGTAGTCCGTTACCCCTCTCTGATTGTTGTTCGGGTTAAACTGCCCCTGGGTTGTTTACCTGTACTTCCTGTTTGCATTGTTATGGTGGTATCCTAACTGTTGCCATATTGTATTATTTGGAGTCTTCTTTAATATGAAGTGGTCTTCATTTTAAAAGTCTGTTGCATCTATCTTTGTTCATCAGTTAGTGTTTCTTTAGCATACTTGACTGTGATATTTCTTAAATCACTGTCTGGTTCATCTTGTTGCTGTGGCCTAGTCCTTGTCCACTATTGCATTATATTGCACCTGTAATTGTTGATGTCTCTGTACATTTGAGTTTGTCACTATGGTCTCTCTGACCTGGTGCCTGTAGTGTTGTTGTCTTTGATTTTGCATTGATGGTTTGCACTATATAGTAATTGTTTTCGGAAAGGCAATACATTCCTGTCTTTTGCTTCGGTACTGCACCCTGTTCTTGATTTTGATACTTGCACATTCGGGTTGTTGTTCTTTTAGCACTGATTACTGCTAGTTGGATGTGCATTTGTTTTCAAATAAAGTAGCAACACATTGCAGTTGCACTGTAACATATGACTATATGTTGAGTGTCACTGCAATTTATACTTACAGTAGTTGAAATTGTTTTGTTGTTATCTCTGGATGGCATCCCTTTGATGTAGATTCATGTTTCCATCTCAGTTTGCTTTCACCACTCTATACTGTAGTTTCTCTGACCAATCTGGGTTGGATATTTTGCTTTTCGACTTATTAATTTCTGTTGATACTTGGAGTTGTGGTGACTTTATATTCGGTGGTGGCGAGGCAGTGCACTAGTGCGTGCACTGCAGCCACCCAGAATTGACAATTTTGAACTGATATTTTCTTTGTGTCGTGATGCATTGATCTTTTATGCCTTTGATATTAGTGGCGAGGTCGTACACGCGTGCGTGTACGGCAGCCAATCAGATTATGATGTTTTTAAGTGACAATTTTGATTGTTTTGAATTGATTTAGTCGGTTTGATAAATTGATTTATTTATCTCTGTTGATGATTTAAATCTGTCGATTTATTGTTTAACACTGTTAAGTGTTATATTTACTGTTATCCGATTTCTTTGTTTAAAGAGTCGGATAGACGGGAATTATTGTGACTATCGTTTATTTGATATTTGATTATTATTGCTTCTATGCATTAATAACTGAGTTTGAATTAGACTGACCCGTGTATTATTTTCTTTTGAATGTAATACTCGGGTCAAACCCGAGTTATTTCAGGTTGTGGATTTCCTGCTTTGAGTTGCTGTTTGTGCTATGAAGACTTTTCACATCTTTTGGAGTAATTGTGTCATAGTATAAGTTGATATGTATTCATGTATATTAGTTGATAATGTACGTGTATATATAACTTCCAGAGTCGACAATTGTAGTTGTAGCATATGTATTGTGTCAACTGTATTGTAACTGACATCAGTTATATATATGAGACTTTTGTTTTTATCTGTGTTCCGCATTCTTTGTGTATCTGTGTTCTTTTTATATATATTGTCCTAAACCATTATGAACCATCATAGTTCGTTTTATACTGGAATTGGGTATGCCGATGGGAGTGAATAAATAAGAGATGAAAAATTTAAAATATACCACTCCTATCGAGGTAACCAATACTAGTGTAAGGCCAACTACGGATGGCCGCTCCTACCCAGCCTTATTCTTCATAATAACAAACAATATTTCTTTTAATACTCTTTGTTATTGTGAGTATAGAGGTGGGGCGTTACAGTTGGTATCAGAGCTTGGGGTTTATGGACATAATATAAAACATAACTTAGATGGAACATGTGTTACAACTATTTGTTGATGTTTTATTCGTGTTTTGAGTTAAAACTAAAGTTTTGAAATTATGATGAAATTTTTAAATATCTTTATTTAAAAATAAAAGTGAAACTGTCTTCGCTGAGTACAACTGATAATCTATTCGATTTAAAAAATTGAAATATGAAATTTAAAATTTCATTGGTTGTTTACATAGCTGTAATTATTTTGTTTCTTTGAGAATTTCGAATCCGAATTGAGGATTTGAAGAAATTACAGTTATGTGATTTTTGTTGAAATTTCCGCTGGCTTTCTTTTGTACTAATCATCTATTGATTAGATTTTGCTGTTTTGAATTGTCTTCATTGAAGATATAATCGAAAGATTTCTTTGTTCATTTTGTAGTACGTGCAAATTTGAGTTGCACGTTACTGCATTAATTTTACGTTGAACCGATGCTTGGTTATGAAACGTATTTTGTTGCCGTTACCTTTATAACGGGATTTTTACACTAGTGCTATGTTTTGAAGCACGGAGTTTAGTTGAAAATTTTTATGAATGAAAATTCACTGGTGTTACATTGTGGTGTAAATTATTTTGATGAGATTTTGACGTTTAAAAATTACTGTCGCTTTGGCTTCAGTAACCGTCAAATTTTAAAAGTGGATTTTCAAGCGGTTATACCGCAATGCAGATTTGTGAACCGTTTTTACGGTATTTTGAGAAGTACAATTTCCTTATCGAAATTGTTACTAATATTGCTGCTTTAATCACGTAATTGGGAAATCGTTTTAAAATGAAAATTGTTTTATAAAAATTTCTAACAGTTTGCACTTTCAAAAGAAGAGGAAAGTAAGTGATAATCACTTATGAGATTTATGGCATTAAGACCCAAGTAAGGGCAACCAATTATTTTATATGAAAATCATATTATGATTTCTGTTAATCTTTATTTCTCTGAATAAATATATGATGATCATGAATGACATTTTGGTTGAATTTTTGGTTACTGTTTTGATTTGCTTTTGGCATTGACTAATTTTGTTTTAAAAATTGTATAATCAATCATATAACCTGATTACAGAAATGAGTTTATGACTCAGTTTTTATAAGCAAATAATTTGATAAATTTACTGAGAAATATGGTATTGAATAATAATAATGGATTAAGCAGTATGAACAAAGAGGTTTATGCTCATGTCTAGTTCATTTAAAAAAAAAGGTGCGATCAAGCAGAAATGACTTTGAAATGGGTTGTAAAATTTAGCATGAAAGTTGGTATGTTTAGATATGATTTTTAAGGAAAATAAATTCCCTACTTATGAAATGAAGAAAGGATTACAAGAGTATTTCTGGAGTTAAAAAGGAAAATTCCTTAAATGAATAAATATGTATGGTCTCTAAATTACCAAGTAATTTAGGAGAGGTGCCTTGATCTACTCATCATCAGGTGGATGATGGGTATGTGCATGACTTGTTCAAGTCCTGGAGGCCTCTGTGCAAAGGTTGACAGAATTGAGTCCTTTGCAATGCACACTTTGTGTTCAAAGGCAAGAGTTTGGACCATATAAAAATGTAAAATGGAACTGGAAAATAAGCTAGGCAGTGTGAACAAAGGAGGTTCATGCTTATGTCTAGATTGTTTTAAATTAGAAATGAACAATGCAATAAATTATTTATGTGCTGATTTGTTCAGATCTAAAGCTAAAATGTTTATAGGTTTTTCTTTAAAACCTTACCCTATGTTCACAATAGAATTGAGTATAAGAATTTTTATAGAATTCTACTGGATTTGTTTAAGAGATCATGACATTCTTGAATATAGGAGATATGCAAGTGATAAAACAAATTTTGAATGAGACAACTGGAGAAATGAAATAAAGCATTATTTTCATGAATGAAAGTATGGACAGTTGAGATTTTCTGAAATAAGAAATGAGACTGGTCACTAGATTATAAAACTAATCTAGGAGAGAAGCCTTGATCTATTCATCATAAGGAGTATGATGGATATGTGCATGACTTGATTAAGTCCTATAGGCCTTTGTGCAAGGGTTAACAGAATTGAGTCCCTTGCAATGCACACATGGTGTTCAATGGCAAAGAGATATGACCAAATTAAATTGATAAATCGAGATTTAGAGCTGAGCTATGGAATTAAAATGAGTTAATTCTATAGGAGTATGTGTACATGTATACTGTACTGAATATTTGTTGATTTGAGATTCGATTATCGTTTTTGATAATTGAATATCTATTGATTTGAGATTCGATTATCGTTTTTGATAATTGAATATTTGTTGATTTGAGATTCGATTATCGTTTTTGATAATTGAATATTTGTTGATTTGAGATTCGATTATCGTTTTTGATAATTGAATATTTGTTGATTTGAGATTCGATTATCGTTTTTGATAATTGAATATTTGTTGATTTGAGATTCGATTATCGTTTTTGATAATTGAATATTTGTTGATTTGAGATTCGATTATCGTTTTTGATAATTGAATATTTGTTGATTTGAGATTCGATTATCGTTTTTGATAATTGAATATTTGTTGATTTGAGATTCGATTATCGTTTTTGATAATTGAATATCTATTGATTTGAGATTCGATTATCGTTTTTGATAATTGAATATTTGTTGATTTGAGATTCGATTATCGTTTTTGATAATTGAATATTTGTTGATTTGAGATTCGATTATCGTTTTTGATAATTGATATTTGTTGATTTGAGATTCGATTATCGTTTTTGATAATTGAATATTTGTTGATTTGAGATTCGATTATCGTTTTTGATAATTGAATATTTGTTGATTTGAGATTCGATTATCGTTTTTGATAATTGAATATTTGTTGATTTGAGATTCGATTATCGTTTTTGATAATTGAATATTTGTTGATTTGAGATTCGATTATCGTTTTTGATAATTGAATATTTGTTGATTTGAGATTCGATTATCGTTTTTGATAATTGAATATTTGTTGATTTGAGATTCGATTATCGTTTTTGATAATAGAATATTTGTTGATTTGAGATTCGATTATCGTTTTTGATAATAGAATATTTGTTGATTTGAGATTCGATTATCGTTTTTGATAATTGAATATTTGTTGATTTGAGATTCGATTATCGTTTTTGATAATTGAATATTTGTTGATTTGAGATTTAATTATCGTTTTGGATAATTGAATAATTATTGATTTGGGATTTCTGATTATCGTTTTGATAATTAAAGATTATCGTTTAGATAATTTGGCAATTGCTAATTATGTTGATTATATTAAACTGCTGTTTTCTATCTATCTCTCTTGATAGTTATAGTTTGCTGATTATGAATTTCGTGTTTTCTATTTATCTGTTGGATAACTAGATATTTGCAGTTTTGCGATTTGCGAATTTTGTTTTCTAATTATCCTTGTTGATAATTAGATATTGCTGTTTTGTGATTTCTGTATTCTAATTATCTAATCGATAATTGAATATTGCTGATAATTGCGTTTATCCAGTTTTGTTGTTTTCTAATTATCTTTCGATAGTTAGATTTTGTTGAGAATTTGTGAATTTCCCTTATTGAAAATAAAAGATTTCTTTGGCGTTTGTATTCCCGACCTTTATTTTTCTAGCTTTACCAATTTATGTTAGAAAAATTATTGTTAGTGATGACCTTAATTATGAAAATTGCGGGGACGCAATTTCTATAAGGAGGGGAGTCTGTAACAACCCGGGATTTAGCTTCAAATTATAATCGTCATTTAACGGTAAAAGTGATGATAAATTGCTATTGGAATTTAATTCAAGTTGAAATTCTTTTATAAAAGTGTTAAGTGTTTTAAATCAGTTATAAATTCCTTTACAATTTGTTAAAGGATTATGCGGGCTTTAATACTGATCCTAGCCCCCTTTTATTTTTGTTTTGGTACTGAGATTAGCAAAAGTATACTCGTTCCTCTTTGACTCATTTTCATTCGGAAGCCCATCAAAGAAAACAAATCACATCCTTGTTATTATCCTTATCTATTGTCAATGTCGGCCCGTTCCTCCATTTTTCTCCTTTTCATTTTCGTGTGCCCTAACCCTAAGCAGAACAAAAGAACGAAAATGTCAATGGCGGCCACAATATTTTCGTGAGATCGAAGTAGAGCTTCGTGCTAACTAGGTCGCTTTCATCCCGATTGCTTGGATGGTTGAGGCTGCCCCAATTCTCGACCGAGTTCAAACTCTGGCTTCGCTCGATTGCTGGAGTGCTCGGCTTCTTCTAAATTTGTCGATAAGGTGAGTGTTCCACTCACATCTAATTCAAGCTGCAGGTTTATTTAGAGTTTGAATCTTGTGATTTTCGTTCATATTCACTCGTTGAATTCGTCAGTTGCCTTATCTTAGCCGTGTGGTTTTGTTTGAATGCTTTGATGACATCTGATTTTGTTATCGCGATTATGACTTAACTGTGTCGATGACTTCTTTTTGACCTTGGTTTTGAGTTGGTAATTTGTCACTGCTTCGACTTGTGAATTATATGGTTTTCCGAACATCATGGCATTGGATTTTAATATTCAAATTTGACAGGGTTTATATTTTTGGGTTGTGATCATCCAGTATTGCTTGATTTTGTTCATTGTGTCATCGCCTCTGCTCTCTGTGATTTTCTTGAGTCTGATTTCATGGCGTGTTGCAGCCGTCTGTCATAGGCTTGTTGTATCCTCGAGTTTGTACATTCATTATTATGTAGTCTGCACTTCAGCATTTTTGATCTCAGGTGGAAATTCTTGTTGTCTTGGTTCGAACAGCTGTTGCTAGTCCATGGTTGTTTCACTAATTCCTCTGTATTCGAATTGAATTGTACTATGGCCTTTGGTCTTGTGTATGATAGTTGCACTATCCAGTTTACAGTGCATACTAGTTGTACTTTGTTCATGTCACCCCTTTTCGTTTGTGACTTCAATTTGGCCTTGACTTCGTTTTGGAAACAATTCATTTTACTTGTATCAGTTTATGCAAGAGCCTTACCATCCTGGCTCATATATTCACTGGTATTGACCTGTATTTATTCTGGCCTGTTGCATCGAGTTTGATCGTTTATTTCAGCTATCTTGACCATTTGGCACTGTTTTGCATCCCTGTTTCGTTTAGTATTTGGGTTCACTAACCACTTATGTGCATGGTTACATTAGTAGGCTGAAACCGGTCGTTTGCCTTGACATTTACAATTCGTACACGTCTTTGACGATTTTTTTAATGCATTGGTCTGCATTCATACATCTTCTGTTAACGTCGACTTGCCTTCTTGTCTTTGATACTACTATGTCTGTGTCATCGAAGTGCTGACTTGAGAGACCTCGATCATCATGTAGCTCACTGTCCTTGTGCATTTTACTGTGTTCATCTGTGTAGTTGCCAGTTTCTTCTTTGCTGCACTGAGTTGTAGTTACTGTCTGGTTGAGGGTTTTGATCAAATGTATACATACATTTAGGTATGTATATATGTGTGTGGCCATTCTTTGATTGTCTGCACTATGGAGTCTTGTAGTTGTTCAACTTGGTTTGCATCACTGTGTTTGTAGTCCGTTACCCCTCTCTGATTGTTGTTCGGGTTAAACTGCCCCTCGGTTGTTTACCTGTACTTCCTGTTTGCATTGTTATGGTGGTATCCTAACTGTTGCCATATTGTATTATTTGGAGTCTTCTTTAATATGAAGTGGTCTTCATTTTAAAAGTCTGTTGCATCTATCTTTGTTCATCAGTTAGTGTTTCTGTAGCATACTTGACTGTGATATTTCTTAAATCACTGTCTGGTTCATCTTGTTGCTGTGGCCTAGTCCTTGTCCACTATTGCATTATATTGCACCTGTAATTGTTGATGTCTCTGTACATTTGAGTTTGTCACTATGTTCTCTCTGACCTGGTGCCTGTAGTGTTGTTGTCTTTGATTTTGCATTGATGGTTTGCACTATATAGTAATTGTTTTCGGAAAGGCAATACATTCCTGTCTTTTGCTTCGGTACTGCACCCTGTTCTTGATTTTGATACTTGCACATTCGGGTTGTTGTTCTTTTAGCACTGATTACTGCTAGTTGGATGTGCATTTGTTTTCAAATAAAGTAGCAACACATTGCAGTTGCACTGTAACATATGACTATATGTTGAGTGTCACTGCAATTTATACTTACAGTAGTTGAAATTGTTTTGTTGTTATCTCTGGATGGCATCCCTTTGATGTAGATTCATGTTTCCATCTCAGTTTGCTTTCACCACTCTATACTGTAGTTTCTCTGACCAATCTGGGTTGGATATTTTGCTTTTCGACTTATTAATTTCTGTTGATACTTGGAGTTGTGGTGACTTTATATTCGGTGGTGGCGAGGCAGTGCACTAGTGCGTGCACTGCAGCCACCCAGAATTGACAATTTTGAACTGATATTTTCTTTGTATCGTGATGCATTGATCTTTTATGCCTTTGATATTAGTGGCGAGGTCGTACATGCGTGCGTGTACGGCAACCAATCAGATTATGATGTTTTTAAGTGACAATTTCGATTGTTTTGAATTGATTTAGTCGGTTTGATAAATTGATTTATTTATCTCTGTTGATGATTTAAATCTGCCGATTTATTGTTTAACACTGTTAAGTGTTATATTTACTGTTATCCGATTTCTTTGTTTAAAGAGTCGGATAGACGGGAATTATTGTGACTATCGTTTATTTGATATTTGATTATTATTGCTTCTATGCATTAATAACTGAGTTTGAATTAGACTGACCCGTGTATTATTTTCTTTTGAATGTAATACTCGGGTCAGACCCGAGTTATTTCAGGTTGTGGATTTCCTGCTTTGAGTTGCTGTTTGAGCTATGAAGACTTTTCACATCTTTTGGAGTAATTGTGTCATAGTATAAGTTGATATGTATTCATGTATATTAGTTGATAATGTACGTGTATATATAACTTCCAGAGTCGACAATTGTAGTTGTAGCATATGTATTGTGTCAACTGTATTGTAACTGACATCAGTTATATATATGAGACTTTTGTTTTTATCTGTGTTCCGCATTCTTTGTGTATCTGTGTTCTTTTTATATATATTGTCCTAAACCATTATGAACCATCGTAGTTCGTTTTATACTGGAATTGGGTATGCCGATGGGAGTGAATAAATAAGAGATGAAAAATTTAAAATATATACCACTCCTATCGAGGTAACCAATACTAGTGTAAGGCCAACTACGGATGGCCGCTCCTACCCAGCCTTATTCTTCATAATAACAGACAATATTTCTTTTAATACTCTTTGTTATTGTGAGTATAGAGGTTGGGCGTTACAATGATCCTATCTATTAAAATTGATTTACTGATTTGTTGCTGATTTCCAACTCATGGATTTGAAATTTGATTTCTTCGACTATTTTTGAAGGTTCGAGCACTTCCAAATCAAGGTTAACTTTTCAAAGCTAAGTAATTTTGAAAAGTATAAAGTATACAAGTTTGGTATGTATGTTTAAAGTATGTAGTAATATGATTTAAATAGGTTGAAACTGTTTTGTTAGGTAAATGAATAAGGCTATTTTGAATTTTTCTAATATGAAATATAGGTTTGAAATGTTTTGAAAAAAAATTTGGTCTTAAAAATAGTTTGAATAAAATTTAGTTTAAATGTTTTAACTTAGTAACATCTTTATATAACTATATATTTAACAAGTTGGAATAGACACATAAGTTGTACGTATGCTATTTTATTCGCATAATTAATTTGATCCAGGTTTGAGTACATGTAACGACCCCGAATTTTAATCTATTTTAAATCGATAATTAAATTTATTTTTGAATGAAAATTTGTGAAATAGATGGTTAAATGGATGCGAGTATCCCCGGATTCAAGTATATTCTGTATGAATCATTTTAATTTAAAATAATTGTAAATATATATATATATATATATATATATTGACTTGAATTTAAATTGTAAATAAATGATTTTAAAAATAAATAGAAATTGATATATATATATGCATATAATTGGAAGAAACTATGGTTTGAAGTTACAATAAAATAAACTTTATAAATATTAAACTTAAGTATAAATCAAATGTATGAAATATAATGATTAATAAGTAAATAAATGTAGTATTTAATAGTATAAATTTTAAAATAAAAGAATAATAAATAAACAGGATATGCATGTAAGTATAAATGCAAAGCAAATAGCGAAGTAAAGAAATATATGTAAACAAGAAAATGTGCAAAGCTAAGAAACAAGATAAATATATGAATGTACAAATATAACTACCTATATACATAGTTCATACAATATAAAGTAAATCTTAATAAAAACAATAAAAATAAGAAGACCAAACTCTTTCAATTAGCAGTACAAACAAAGTAAATAAAACAACACAGCAAACAAGTCCAAATACAAGCTAGGCAAACAAACATATACAGATAAGTGTAAACTAGTATAAAAATAGAACGAGATTGGATAAACACTATAAGTATGAAACAAATAAATATGTATATGCTATCACCTTGTGTATGCATGTAACAAGTCATAACGAAGCAAAAAAAATATCTGTACTAGCAAATGAAGCTTTGCAGGAAAGAAAGAAATAAGATAATATAGTACATACGAAATGTAAAGTAAATGATAATTTGTAGACATAAAGGACATTGTCATTAAATGCTAATATCTCTAGTGTACATTGTATAGATCACCTCAGCCCCCATAGAGATAAAAAAATCTCTGAAACATGTTTGTACCAAAAGAAAGAATAACCTGTATATTTGTTCACACATATCTATCTGCCTCATTTCATTTTCGTTCACAAGAAACAATGCTTGTAAAACATCTTTCTATCTATTTATCAACCTGCTTTAGCTTTTTCATTTCATCTCATTTACAAAAGAGACTAAGCATTCCAGTTTTAACAAGGCAAAGTTTTCAAGAAAATCAGAACAGGGTAGCAACTTTCAAAACACCTTCCAGTTTTAAAGTATCAAAGCTTGTTTTCAAAATGATGCTCTGTTCTTTCTTCAACAACACTGTGATTAACACTTTATTTTAAACCTATATCTTAAGTTAATATGGAATGCTTTTCCTTGTAATATGTATCTTGTATATGTATGTATGTGCAAGTATTTGGATATATCTGTTTCATTCATGCTCTGTTATCTGATGACCTTTCTTTGAGTAAATACGCAAACTGTAATATCCCGGAAATTTGGGGCAATATCAATTTAATAATCTGTTTAAATAATTAAATTGATTTGATAATCTTTGATAATAAAATTTGAATTGGTTTAATAATCTAATTAAATAAATATTTAATTAGTGAATTTTACTAATAAAATGATTTCTATTTATAATGTGTATATATATGTGTGTATATATTGTAAATAGATAAGCTTTGGTTTGAAATTTAATAAATAAATAAAATATTGTTTTTAAATTTCTAATATATATATTTTGATAGTTTGGAAATTATGATTTATTTAATATTAAGCTTTTCAAAGCTATTTAAACAAATAACTATATGGTTTTAAGTAAGGTTAATAATAAGGTTTATTTTATATTGCTTAATAAATATGGTTTAAGAATATATATATATAAGTTTAAAATACAATTAACATATGATATGTTAATTCATTTAGTAATAGTAGTAATTTATAATCTCTTTTATAAATTATTTTAAAATTGACAAATGGTTATTTTCAAATTAAATGTGTTGTTTTAAATTGACTTTAAATTGGATTTTAAAAATATAATTTGAATTTGAATTAGATTTAATTTTGAAATTCAAAAGAGTTAATATTTTAAATAATTTTGGATTTTAAAATATATGTATAAACTTTTAATTATAAATATAATTGGTTTATTTCTTTAAAAATTATCTATATATATAAATAAGTAATAAGTACTTATTTAATTAAAGAAAAAGAGGTTTATTTACATTTAAAATAAATACAAACTAATTAAAAGGACATGTGTAAATTCCTAAGGCTATGTAATAACATGTGTTATAAAATTAAGGTATGAGAATGACAAATGTCAAGTTTTAAACTTTTGTTTTTCCTTTATTTTGAATAAATCATTTTAACCTATATATTCATCTACCTCTCATCCCATTTTTCTTTCCTGTTCTTTTCAAAAGATAAGAAGCTTCAGCCTGAAGTATGGACCAAAACAATTTCTCAAAACAAATATGTAATCAACTCCTCAAACCGTAATCAACATTTCTTCAACCTGTAAATCATTTTCCAAAAACAAAGGCAAAGCCTGTAACAAATTCTTCAAAACCTGAAATACATTTCCAAATCAAAGTTTAAGCCTGCAATTTCTTATTCAAAGTCTGGAAGCAAGTAAACCTGTTCTAAAGCAATATCTCAACAAACAAATAGCATGCATGCAAGTTCTAAAGCTAGCAATTCAAGTTTTAAAAGCAGGCATTCAGATTCTGAAGTTTAAAAGCAGTTTCAAAATAAGGCTCTGTTCATCTTCTTTAAATACGTGAGTAACTTTCTTTTTAAACTTAAGTAGGGATATTTATTTGCATGTGAATTTTCTGGAATAAAAGAAGTATCGAATGCATGGATATGATTGAATTTCTATGGATATATAAATGCATGTTTAATTTTGTATCTGTTCTTACCTGTTTTTATCTGTTCTTCTTTTAGAAGCAAATATCATGATAAAAAATTCAATACCTCCTAATATAATCTCTGTTAGGACTTAGACTTTAAACAAATGTTGTTTGTTCCAGTCTAAATTAGAGTCTAAAATTTTATTAAGTTAAAATAAAATGAAAACTACTCTGTAAATATAAAGGAACAGGGAAGTTTTAGTTTTGTATAAAATTCAAATGTGATAATTAAGCATTCCATGATTATAAATTGAATCTTTAAACCAAATTATGATTTTTAGAAGAGAAATCACAATTTTTAGCATTAAGTTGAGTGAGCAGTTCGAACTTGAACTATATATGGGTTTTTGGTAGTTCCTGATGATCTAAGAGTTCGGGAAGGTCGTGGTCACTAGGGGAGGAAGTGGAATGATCAGGGACTATGGCAAAAATGTCAGAAAGATATTCAAGGCACGGTGGTGGCAGCGATGTTCGTTTTAAGTCTGTAGACCTAGTTTTTGATGTGGTCAGAAAAGTTGTCGTCACGTTGTCTCTGGTGGACCGAGTTCCACCAGACTCTGAAAATTTGAAACGGGGACGTTGACGAAGGCGTGGCGAGAAGGTCAGGTGCTCCGGTGGTCAGAAAGTTGGATTCGAGCATTTTTTTTCCAGGTCTGCTTTTGGTTCCAGGTGGTACTGAGCAACTCGATTTCGAATTTGAGGGGTTGTCGAAAATCTGGTGATCGAGTTAGGGTATGTAGTTGATTATCGACTTGTAGTGATCGTCGTGGGTGGCCGGAGCTCAGGCGATTAGCTGTGCACGTGCACACATAGTATCAGTTGGGTTGAGAGTTGAGTTAGAGGAAGAAGAAGATGTTCTCGAGGTAGATGATGTTTTGACTCGAAGTCATACTCGAGGAAATGGGGACTTGGCTCGGGGATTCGAAGGGGAGACTTGTATGGGATAAACTGTGTTTTAAAACTAAACATAACAAAGTTTTAAATAAAAAGGGGAAGGGAAACTCGAAGTTGGTCTCGGGGGTTTTCAGTTTTTACTCGGGGGTTTTCAGTTTTTACTCGGGTATTCTGATGTTGGCTCGGGTAAGTTGTAATGTTCAGTTTTAAAAACCTGACAGTGTTTTAAAAATTTAAAATGAGTTTTAAAATTTAAAGGCAGGATTAAACTAAGTTTTAAATCAAGTTTCCATATGGGTTTAAGTTTAAATTTGTATTCTAAATTTGAGATAAATAAAGTTTATAAAATTTATAATGTTTTATCAAATTTAAAATATTTAAAGTATATTTTTAAAAAAGGGTTTGAATAAATGAATTTGTTCAAAAATCTTAATTTTCTTTATAAATGTTAAGTGTTTCTTAACATTTGGATTTAAAAAGATTTTGTAAATTGGATTTAAAATTGGTTAAAGCTAAATTGTAATTTATTTAAAATCTTTAATTTGAAATGAATTAAGGTAAGATTTTAAAGTAAAATGTTTTAAAGTCTTTGTTAATAATAATTAAAGTAGTTAAAGGTTAATACTTTAATTTAAAGATTAATTAAGCAATTAATTTAGTAATTAGAAATTAATTGGTAATTAAGAAATTATTAAGTTGTAATTAATAAATAGTTGATTAAAGCTAAATTTCTTAAAGAAAGTAATTAAAGAATTGTTAATAATTAATGAGAGATCATTAATTAGGAATTATTAAATAATTAATTAATGTGATTAATTTTTGATAATCAATTAGATTAATTAATTAATATAAATTGGTTAAGTATAAATTACTTAACGAAAGTAATTAAAGAAATTAATTACTTAAGGTAATTAATTAAATAAATTTGATAAGTTTAAATTAATTAGTTAAATTAATTTAAGATAATGATTTGGAAATTTGATAATTACTTAAATGTAATTAGTGAAAGTATAATTACTTAGGAAAGTAATTAAAGGTAATTACTGGATGTAATTAACTAAAGATGATTTAATAATAAAAGTAATTTGAGTTAATTACTTTTGAATAATTAATCAAGGGATTAATTAAAGGATAATTAATTAAGGAGTAATTAATTTATGAAGTGGAGTAATTAAGGGAAGTTAATTACTAAATGAGATTAATCAAAGGTGATTAATAAATGTGACTAATTAATTATTAAATGTAATTAATTTAAATAAGATAATTAATTAAGGGTAATTAAGGATCATTAATTAATAAAATTAATGATGTAATTAAGGATTGATTAATTAAGATTAGTTAAAAAAATAATAAGTGATTAAAGTAATTAATTAATTGTAATTAATTAAGGATTAATGTAATTAAATATAGTTAATTAATTAATGATGTAATTAAAGATTAATTACTGTAATGGTTTAAGTTAATTAATTTGTGAAATTAATTAAGAATTAATTACTTAAAGTAATTAAAGGATTATTAATCAGGAATGATTAATTAAGATGGATACTTAAAGTAATGATTAATTAATTGGTTTTATTAATAATTAAGTAAGCAGGATTTATAGAATGAAGTAATTAGTTTAATTCACTTTAAATTAATTAGATGATATAAATCATTGCTTAAGGATGGATGAATGAGATTGAATGTATTTCATTGTTTGATATCTCTGATGAGATATGATTGATATATGATATGGATGTTTGGTTGAATTATAATGATAATGTGAATTATCTGTTTGGGATGATAATGTAGATTATCTATTGAATTATCTATCTTTGTGTATATAGATAAGAATTGAATTGTTTTAACCTTAAAACAACTTGGCCCTTAAAAGATACGTTTTGGATTTCGATGAGACCGGGATCGGATTTGCTACAGTACAGCATGATAGGGGGTTCTCGCTTCGCGGTTTGGTGGCGAACGGGAGACTCTTACCCCTACATGTCCCTGAGAGGTAATGGCCTTGTGAGGGTTGGTTGCGAGTCGAGAGGCTGGCCGTAAAAGCAAATTCGAGGTATCACTGTGTGCCACGGTGGGTCTGGGATGGTTGCAAAGCCTACCAGTCGCCGCTGGGTCGGGTCGTCACATTTGGTATCAGAGCACTAGGTTGAGTGAATACCTAGGTTCAGAAGGATTGTTCATTAGAGACAGGATCTGTAGCAACCTGTTTGAGTCCGAGTGTATATATATATATATACGAGAGCGCGTATTTGTTAGTTATATAAAATGATTTTATATTGTGTTAATTGATCGGTTGAGTGGTATATGGATTCTGGTCAATACGAGTAGCTAACGTTATTGATAGGGATCTCTAAACACTTGGACCAGGCCAACGGACACAATATTGTTTTAAAAAGGGAAGGTGAAATAATTTTACCCATATATATTTTCTATATATAAAAAAAAGTATCATTTTAAATGTATATGGTATTTGTAATGATTGGTTGAGATGATAATAATATATCATCTAGGATTAGGAGTCTGAGTGTTGAGGTTGGAAGTGTATTTGTCGAGACTGTAAACCTAATACCGTCTCGAGTGAACTTTACAATTGTGTAAGGATTTCACCAATCTCTGAAGTAAATCTGTTAAGGTTCGGAGTCTATTTTTGAAGTTGGATGAGTAGATTTGGATCTGTCGGTTAGACAGAAGCGAGTGATGGAATCTTGATACCTCAGGTAATAGTAGCTGTGTGATGAGATGCAGTGACTATGGATGTTCCCGAAGATGTTTTCTTTGGAATGAGTATAAGGAAGTGTGTCTGTTTCGGTATTGTGGCTGAGTTCAACATGGTGTTTGTGTTGGTTTGGGTTTCGAGTTTCTCGAAGAGCTTTGGTTAGGAGACCTTTGGCATCTGTGGCAGCAGTACAGCTCGGAGTATTCTTTGCGTTGGCAGGAAGTTCTTCCGGCTTAGCAGTTTTTCTGGAGGTGGAGTTCAGAAGCAACAGAGTGGATCCATTTCTTCGATGGATTGGATAGTTAAGTATGAGCTGTTCTGATTGGTAAAGAGAGAACAGTTTTCTTTGGAATTTGGCTGGGTTGATCGCAAAAGTGACTTGCGATAGTTTGAGTATTCTTTTGGGTATCTGAGATTTTCTGGGATATGTTGTCCAGTTTGTGCTTGTGTTCTTCATCAGCATTTTCATTCTACTCCAGATCAGAATGGTGCAGCGGAAGTAGTTTGGCGAGTGCATCTGTTTGTCTTTTCCAGATAGGAGAAGTTAGTTCGGTCTTCTGATGTTGTGAGTAGATTTGTGTTTTGGATTATGGGTAGATTTTGAGAGGATCATTTTGTCGGGTTATTTTTGGTCTAGTTTGTTTCTAGAAGCATCGGCGAAGGTTGAGCTGATCAGAAAGGATTTGTAGGAAGCCGAGATCGTCTGAAGATTTTGTGGATAAGAGACGAAGGAATTTGAAATTCGAAGTTGGAGACTTCGTTGTTGTGAAGTTTTTCTCTGATTAAAGGGAGCTATAAGATTGGGTAAGTCTCGGAAGTCAGCTCCGAGTTGTTTTGGATCTTTTCTATGTTCTGATTTGGATAAGAGTTTGATCTACTGGATTGAATTGTCAGTTTGGATAACTGGAATTCAATGTATTTTACGTATCTCTGAGGGAGTACGTGTTTGATCTATCTCTGGTTTAGGAATCAGCAGTTCTGGAGGATTTGGTTGTTGAGTCAGACTCGTCTGTAGTCTGATATCTTGTTTAGTTCTGTAGATCTAGATGAGTAGGAGCTCTATAGCTTAGTAGTATTGATTGTTTGGATTCTATAGAGCGAGTATCCCGGTATTTATATTTGGGAAAACTCGAGGAAATTGTATCCAGAATTTTTGTTTGGATAATTAGAATTGTTTGATTGTGTGAATTGGTTGATATGGTTGTTAGCATTTGGATGATAATATATGCTTGTGATTTAAATAGATTATTAAATTACCTTTGTTTTAAATTTCGGGGACGAAATTATTTTAAGGGGGAGGAATGTAATATCCCGGAAATTTGGGGCAATATCAATTTAATAATCTGTTTAAATAATTAAATTGATTTGATAATCTTTGATAATAAAATTTGAATTGGTTTAATAATCTAATTAAATAAATATTTAATTAGTGAATTTTACTAATAAAATGATTTCTATTTATAATGTGTATATATATGTGTGTATATATTGTAAATAGATAAGCTTTGGTTTGAAATTTAATAAATAAATAAAATATTGTTTTTAAATTTCTAATATATATATTTTGATAGTTTGGAAATTATGATTTATTTAATATTAAGCTTTTCAAAGCTATTTAAACAAATAACTATATGGTTTTAAGTAAGGTTAATAATAAGGTTTATTTTATATTGCTTAATAAATATGGTTTAAGAATATATATATATAAGTTTAAAATACAATTAACATATGATATGTTAATTCATTTAGTAATAGTAGTAATTTATAATCTCTTTTATAAATTATTTTAAAATTGACAAATGGTTATTTTCAAATTAAATGTGTTGTTTTAAATTGACTTTAAATTGGATTTTAAAAATATAATTTGAATTTGAATTAGATTTAATTTTGAAATTCAAAAGAGTTAATATTTTAAATAATTTTGGATTTTAAAATATATGTATAAACTTTTAATTATAAATATAATTGGTTTATTTCTTTAAAAATTATCTATATATATATAAATAAGTAATAAGTACTTATTTAATTAAAGAAAAAGAGGTTTATTTACATTTAAAATAAATACAAACTAATTAAAAGGACATGTGTAAATTCCTAAGGCTATGTAATAACATGTGTTATAAAATTAAGGTATGAGAATGACAAATGTCAAGTTTTAAACTTTTGTTTTTCCTTTATTTTGAATAAATCATTTTAACCTATATATTCATCTACCTCTCATCCCATTTTTCTTTCCTGTTCTTTTCAAAAGATAAGAAGCTTCAGCCTGAAGTATAGACCAAAACAATTTCTCAAAACAAATATGTAATCAACTCCTCAAACCGTAATCAACATTTCTTCAACCTGTAAATCATTTTCCAAAAACAAAGGCAAAGCCTGTAACAAATTCTTCAAAACCTGAAATACATTTCCAAATCAAAGTTTAAGCCTGCAATTTCTTATTCAAAGTCTGGAAGCAAGTAAACCTGTTCTAAAGCAATATCTCAACAAACAAATAGCATGCATGCAAGTTCTAAAGCTAGCAATTCAAGTTTTAAAAGCAGGCATTCAGATTCTGAAGTTTAAAAGCAGTTTCAAAATAAGGCTCTGTTCATCTTCTTTAAATACGTGAGTAACTTTCTTTTTAAACTTAAGTAGGGATATTTATTTGCATGTGAATTTTCTGGAATAAAAGAAGTATCGAATGCATGGATATGATTGAATTTCTATGGATATATAAATGCATGTTTAATTTTGTATCTGTTCTTACCTGTTTTTATCTGTTCTTCTTTTAGAAGCAAATATCATGATAAAAAATTCAATACCTCCTAATATAATCTCTGTTAGGACTTAGACTTTAAACAAATGTTGTTTGTTCCAGTCTAAATTAGAGTCTAAAATTTTATTAAGTTAAAATAAAATGAAAACTACTCTGTAAATATAAAGGAACAGGGAAGTTTTAGTTTTGTATAAAATTCAAATATGATAATTAAGCATTCCATGATTATAAATTGAATCTTTAAACCAAATTATGATTTTTAGAAGAGAAATCACAATTTTTAGCATTAAGTTGAGTGAGCAGTTCGAACTTGAACAGAATATGGGTTTTTGGTAGTTCCTGATGATCTAAGAGTTCGGGAAGGTCGTGGTCACTAGGGGAGGAAGTGGAATGATCAGGGACTATGGCAAAAATGTCAGAAAGATATTCAAGGCACGGTGGTGGCAGCGATGTTCGTTTTAAGTCTGTAGACCTAGTTTTTGATGTGGTCAGAAAAGTTGTCGTCACGTTGTCTCTGGTGGACCGAGTTCCACCAGACTCTGAAAATTTGAAACGGGGACGTTGACGAAGGCGTGGCGAGAAGGTCAGGTGCTCCGGTGGTCAGAAAGTTGGATTCGAGCATTTTTTTTCCAGGTCTGCTTTTGGTTCCAGGTGGTACTGAGCAACTCGATTTCGAATTTGAGGGGTTGTCGAAAATCTGGTGATCGAGTTAGGGTATGTAGTTGATTATCGACTTGTAGTGATCGTCGTGGGTGGCCGGAGCTCAGGCGATTAGCTGTGCACGTGCACACATAGTATCAGTTGGGTTGAGAGTTGAGTTAGAGGAAGAAGAAGATGTTCTCGAGGTAGATGATGTTTTGACTCGAAGTCATACTCGAGGAAATGGGGACTTGGCTCGGGGATTCGAAGGGGAGACTTGTATGGGATAAACTGTGTTTTAAAACTAAACATAACAAAGTTTTAAATAAAAAGGGGAAGGGAAACTCGAAGTTGGTCTCGGGGGTTTTCAGTTTTTACTCGGGGGTTTTCAGTTTTTACTCGGGTATTCTGATGTTGGCTCGGGTAAGTTGTAATGTTCAGTTTTAAAAACCTGACAGTGTTTTAAAAATTTAAAATGAGTTTTAAAATTTAAAGGCAGGATTAAACTAAGTTTTAAATCAAGTTTCCATATGGGTTTAAGTTTAAATTTGTATTCTAAATTTGAGATAAATAAAGTTTATAAAATTTATAATGTTTTATCAAATTTAAAATATTTAAAGTATATTTTTAAAAAAGGGTTTGAATAAATGAATTTGTTCAAAAATCTTAATTTTCTTTATAAATGTTAAGTGTTTCTTAACATTTGGATTTAAAAAGATTTTGTAAATTGGATTTAAAATTGGTTAAAGCTAAATTGTAATTTATTTAAAATCTTTAATTTGAAATGAATTAAGGTAAGATTTTAAAGTAAAATGTTTTAAAGTCTTTGTTAATAATAATTAAAGTAGTTAAAGGTTAATACTTTAATTTAAAGATTAATTAAGCAATTAATTTAGTAATTAGAAATTAATTGGTAATTAAGAAATTATTAAGTTGTAATTAATAAATAGTTGATTAAAGCTAAATTTCTTAAAGAAAGTAATTAAAGAATTGTTAATAATTAATGAGAGATCATTAATTAGGAATTATTAAATAATTAATTAATGTGATTAATTTTTGATAATCAATTAGATTAATTAATTAATATAAATTGGTTAAGTATAAATTACTTAACGAAAGTAATTAAAGAAATTAATTACTTAAGGTAATTAATTAAATAAATTTGATAAGTTTAAATTAATTAGTTAAATTAATTTAAGATAATGATTTGGAAATTTGATAATTACTTAAATGTAATTAGTGAAAGTATAATTACTTAGGAAAGTAATTAAAGGTAATTACTGGATGTAATTAACTAAAGATGATTTAATAATAAAAGTAATTTGAGTTAATTACTTTTGAATAATTAATCAAGGGATTAATTAAAGGATAATTAATTAAGGAGTAATTAATTTATGAAGTGGAGTAATTAAGGGAAGTTAATTACTAAATGAGATTAATCAAAGGTGATTAATAAATGTGACTAATTAATTATTAAATGTAATTAATTTAAATAAGATAATTAATTAAGGGTAATTAAGGATCATTAATTAATAAAATTAATGATGTAATTAAGGATTGATTAATTAAGATTAGTTAAAAAAATAATAAGTGATTAAAGTAATTAATTAATTGTAATTAATTAAGGATTAATGTAATTAAATATAGTTAATTAATTAATGATGTAATTAAAGATTAATTACTGTAATGGTTTAAGTTAATTAATTTGTGAAATTAATTAAGAATTAATTACTTAAAGTAATTAAAGGATTATTAATCAGGAATGATTAATTAAGATGGATACTTAGAGTAATGATTAATTAATTGGTTTAATTAATAATTAAGTAAGCAGGATTTATAGAATGAAGTAATTAGTTTAATTCACTTTAAATTAATTAGATGATATAAATCATTGCTTAAGGATGGATGAATGAGATTGAATGTATTTCATTGTTTGATATCTCTGATGAGATATGATTGATATATGATATGGATGTTTGGTTGAATTATAATGATAATGTGAATTATCTGTTTGGGATGATAATGTAGATTATCTATTGAATTATCTATCTTTGTGTATATAGATAAGAATTGAATTGTTTTAACCTTAAAACAACTTGGCCCTTAAAAGATACGTTTTGGATTTCGATGAGATCGGGATCGGGTTTCCGTATACCGGAATTCTAGGTCTGGAGACCCGAATACCACATCGATCCAAATTTACGATAGGTCGTGAATCTCAAGTGAAGATGAAGATTCAGAGTGCAAGGGTTATTGTCGTTAACTCTGAGGGTGATTCCAAAACGAGTGTAACGAGATAATGCCTTCGGTTTCGTTCGAACCCGGAACGAACTTGTATGGATTGAATGCTTTCAACACATCGTCAGGCGGACGATGAGCATTCTAAGTGATATGTTCTGATTAAAGGTAATCGTAACCTCAAGCCTCATCAACCGGGAATGGCTAAAACGGGGGAGGTGCAGCAAGGCTTCATGGGTAGCACCCACTGAGAGCAAGATAGATCCCTGTCTAGAGGTCCCTTTTCTTTTTATTCGGCTTAGTGTGTGGTTGGTCGCGCCAACTACGGGGTTATCTTGTTCGGAATTATCCAGTAAGGGATGGTTCCGGCTTTGTGTTGCAGGGAAGCGGGCGTACTCCTCGGTACGGTGATCTAGGCCACGTACTGTGACGAGCGGTACCCCAGTAGTCCTGCCATTGTATGGAAACCCATTCTTCCTACGTGCCCTTACGGTTTTGATTGTATAACCCACTTTGTGGCTAGTATGCTGGAATTTAATAATGTAACAATTTCAGCTATTTCATATTTATTTGAAAACCCTAGACCCTATTATAATATAACTGGATTTCCTATCAAATGTTTTGGTTAGCGTAAGGTAAAAACTTACCCATGTTTATTTGTGGGGAGTCTTACGTGATACCTTTTCTTTCTAAAGGTTTTGAAGTTAAGCAAGTTTAACCTGTTACTCACACCAGACCCATGTCTGACCCAAGTGTTTATTTCTGTTTTATAAACTCTTGGGTACTCAAATTTTTACGAGTAGCCAAGAGATTCAGGTTTAGCTTTGACGAATATTCTGGAGGAGCAATGGAGCAGGAGGCTTCGGCGTTCGTAGATATAGTATTCCGCTGTGTTGATATCTGTTAGTGTGTATATTGTATTGAGTTGTAATAACTAGACAGATGTTTATAACTGTCTAGTATGTGATGTGTATCTGTGTAACTCTGATAATTGTTGTATACTATGTAATAGTTTATGTTATTAATATAATTTATTCATTCCGCTGTGAGATCGTTGTTGTTGTTTCTTTCTTTCTTCTCTTCTTTCTCTTTTCTATCCCTTTCTTTCTTCATAATGATGCGACTTTCTGGGCATAGGAAGTCGGGTCGTCACACAAACAAACCTTTCTCTCTTGTTTTTAATAACTGTTTGGATGTAAAATGTAAACACCAATTGTTTGTTTAACTAAAATCCAGATGTTAAAATTTTTATAAGTTGAACTAACTTGAAGTTTGCTCTGGAAAACCAAGAAAGCATATACAACTTTAAATATGTCTAAAATCAAACTTCTTGTTTTAAAGATTCAGGGGTATAAACCTAAACTACATACAAAATTAGGATTTTTAAAACAAGTTTTAGATTTTTTAAGCAAGGGAGTGAAGAGCAGTTTTAACTTCACTGTTTTAAACATATTGGGTTGCCGTGGACGATCTAGTTCTCTGGTGATGTCGTGTCTCGGTCTGGAGGTGGAGGAGTTATGGGGAAGCTTGGGAAAAATGGTGGAAGGGTGGACTGGTGAATGTGGTGACGATGGTGTCGATTCCTTTCTCGTAGACCTAGTTTTGAGGTGCCATAGTTTAACGTCTCGTTCGACGTCGATGAATGATCGAGTGTAGCGCGACTTTGGGGTTTGGTAGAGGGGAAAGAGTTGAGGCTGTGGCCGGAGGCGTTGGCGATCCAGTGGTCTGAGTCGCGAGCATGAGGCGAACTTCCAGGCTTTGAAGGGGGGTTGCTGTTTCGTCCAGGTTAGATTGTGAGACTCGTTTTCGATCTCGAGCTTGAGTTGTTGATCGGAGGGTTGGGATAGGATGTGGAAGTGGTCGCCGATATGTGGAGATGGTCGTGGTTGACCGGAAGTGGCGATCGGAGACGTGCACATGCACGGTGGAGTGATTTTCTGGTGAAGCTGTTTTGGTGGTTTCGAATTAAGGCTGGGGAAGTGAACTCGAGATTTACTCGAGTTGGTCTTTGTTTGGATCGAGTAAATTTATATTTTTCTCGAAGTAAAATAAGGGGAAACTCGGGTATGTTGATTTCCAGTTTTTAACCTGTAACTTGTTTTCAGTTTTAAAGTGTTGGTTTAAAAAGTAAAATCAAATTTAAACTGAGGCAAAGGAAATGTTTAGCTTCCAGATTTTTGAAGTAAATAAAGTTTAAAATTTAAATAATTTAAATAAGTTTAGATAATTTGAATTTGAGGGAATTTGATTTAAAATTCTTTCATACAAAGGAATTGCTTTAATTTGTAGTTAATACTATAATTGATTTTCAAAATTTGAAGAGACTTCTAAGTGTTAATTTAGTTGAACAATTAAATCAATTAATTAAATTATAATTGTAATTGAAGTTTGAATTAAGTAATGATTAAGTGATTAATAAATGGTAATTAACTACTTAAGTTAATAAATGAATGATTAATAGTTAATTAATGATTTAGATTAAATTATAATTGGAAATGATTTAATATGAATTAATCTAAGATAATTTCTCAAGAAAGCAATTGAAGAAATGTTATTAGTTAATGAAGTTAATTAACTAGAAGTTATTAAGTAATCAAATTTATGTGATAAATTTTGATAAATAATTAGATTAATTAATTGAGATAATCAATTGTAAATTGTTAATTACTTCGTGAAAGCAATAAAGGGGTCAATTAATTATGTAATTGGTTTAAAGGTTAATTAATAAATGATTAAAGGTCAATCAATCAAAATGATTTGTAATTAACCAAGATTTGTAGTTTATTCATCAGTAATAAATCTTATTGGAATTAATCAGACAATTAACTTACCTTACTTATGAATGTTTGGATTTTATTGGATGATTGAATTTGTTTGATATCCCTGATATATGATGCTTTGTGATACACCCTGATTTATGTTGTGATAAATTATCTGTGATGTAATTTATTATCTGTGATATTTATATATCTATGGTCTATGCATGAACGATAAGCGTTATAGTTTATATCGCTTATCAACTATATCCTGTATTTTGATCTGTGATGATCCATCGTGTTGCACTATTGTGTTAAACCCCTGGACTACACCTTTACACACACAAATATGGATTTCACGAGGAAATCGGTTAAGTCACAGATAATTTAAATTTGATGTTTTTGAAATTGAAATTTTAATTTCAATTGATTTTGAAAATTTGAAATTTGGGGTTTAAAGTAAAAAGCTTTTGAAATGGGATTTCAAAGATAAAAGTTATTTTGAATAACTTAATCGAGTTTTGAAATTTAAATAATTTGATTTAAATTTGAATTCAAGTTTGAAATTGAATCCTATGATTTAAAACTAGGGATTAAAGATATTATACCCGTTATAAAATATTGATTTTTTTAATGCGAATAAAATTCAAGGACTTTAACCCGTGCAAATAAAATTGGATTTTTCTTAAACGAAAACTGTTTGTTTTCAAATGATAAAAGCTTTGGTATTTATATAAGAAATGAAATTCCAATTTAAAGGAATTTCAAGTATGAATTGAAAGATGGTTTTCCAAGTTATAAATGAATTCTTTTTGAAAGCTATGAATTAAATCTGTTTATTTTTAACAGATTTAAAATGATGATTTGTTTAAACCACTTGAAATGAAATTGTTTTGAAAGCTATCAATTAAATCTTTGATTTAAAGATTTAACGAGTTAAACTGAAATGGAGATTAATTTGGAAAATCTGTGAATGAATCTTTTGTTTAAAAGATGAAAATGTGGAAATTGTTTAAACCATTGAAGGTTGTTTAAAATGAATCTTTTTGTTTAAAGATTTGAAAATGGTAATTTGTTAAACCATTTGAAGAAAGATTTTGGGTAATAAGTTGTGACTTAATTGAAATCCCAATATCCATATATTTTTAAATATTACGCTCACTATTCGGGTTAGCCGGGAAAAGACCTTTGAGTCATATAACCCATTCCGAATAGTGATACGTCGTATATGGATGGCATTTGAAGACCGGTGTGAAGACCGGATATTTTTCGAAAATGAAAGGACAACCTGTCGAATGTCTCTACACCGAGTTGCTCCGGTATAGAGATTTATATCACTCTTTTTGTGACGGGAAGTCCGGACGTGATTGGAAATTATCCGGATGTGCAAGGGCTTCGTGAGAAGTGCCTTCGGTTCTGTTTGATCCCGGAACAGACTTGTATGGTTACATGTCTGACATTACACTTTGAGATATAAAGCCGATTTCTTTCAAATACATTTCTGTTGGTGGCGGAGAATTTATTCTCTTAGCTTAACACCCTTCTTTGAGACGTACGAGCTCAGAGGTCATGTAGTTGAAATTTATCAGCGATATATCCCAATTTGGTAATGTGACATGCTGAGTGTTGCTGTGTGATTATCAGTGTTTGATCATTTGTGATATGATCAATTGTTTGATCATTTATCTTTGTGATCATTGCTTTGATCATCTGTTGACCCAAAGCGTGGCTTTTTGAAAAAGCGTAGCTTTATGGACGAGACTTCGTTGAACCTCACGACCCGGTAATGGTCGAAACAGGATCGTGGCAGCAAGGTTCTAGGGAGTAGCGCCCCTTAGTGTATGTCATTTCCTTCTGGATTATGAGTGGTATCATGGTATGGAGCCCAGATACTTACTTTGTGGTTGCTGCAGACTTATTGTTTTGTGGTTGTTGGAATCGAGGACCTCGGATAAAGGTCGCTAACGACCGGGAGGTGGCATACTCGTGTCAGCAGTTACCTATTTTTGCAGAGGTAACCCGGCCTTGTGTAGAAGAGATCCGGTTAGGATCCGGGAACGTCACTCCAGAGGCGTTCTACTTTACTTGGGAAGTTCCTTTGCCCGAACATTTTTTGGAAAATCCAAAGAAACAATACGAACCTTGTACGGTTTTAGTTGTATTACCTGCTATGGAATGTGGCGGTAACCTGCTATTGAACATAGTAGCTATAGTAGGCATACGATACTGGACGTATGTTGGCTAAGATTAATATTATACTTTCGAAATATTTTCTACACTATGCACTAATAATAATATCAAAAAGGATTTGATTTTGCATAGTAAGCATCTTTGACTATCATAAGAAGAAATCTCCTCCAATTCTGTGTTTGCATTGTGTGTGTGGCGGGAGGTCTTATGGTAGTTTCATTTTCGAAAAGCATTGCGGATTTCAATGTTTAAAAGCCTTTGTTGCTTGTTTTAAAGATAAACTGTTTTTGTTGCTCACACCAGTCCCATGACTGATCCGGAGTTTATTGTTCCCTTCCTAAAATCTGGGTGCCCACCATTTTCCACACGGGCAGTCTAGAGTTGGGTTTTTCAGATATTCAGGTTTAGTAGATTATCTGGAGCTAGTTCAGTTCTTGGAGTTCATGGACTGACGTTGCTTATCTGGGAGCATTCTATTGGAGACATTCTATCCGCTGCTGGTGTTATCTATTTTCTTTCCGCTGCTATTTCTTGTATCATATCTCTGATGTATATAGATATTCATTGTATCATCATTGTATCTGGATATTGTATCAGATGTTGTATATCTATATTCTTTTTCTTTTCCGCTATGTTGTTTACTTAATGTTGTTATAAGCTCCGGCGACTCGGATTTGAACGGTCGAATCTACGGCATTCGAGTACGATGTAAAGTATGGATGTCGATTTTCGAACGTGAAAAATCCGATATCGTTACAGTACACAAGTTCGAGGTGAATTACACCATTTTGTGTTAGGATTTTTCATTCGATTCTTGACGGCGAATATTTGATATGGATTTTGGGCTTGATTCTAGAATTCTCTATCATGGTATATGGCTATTGTAAAGACCCGCAAATCCGTCTTCCGAAAACTCGACACCGATACGTCCACTGTACCAAATTGTCGAATAATCGAATGGCGGAAACGCGAAACTTTAGGGTTAAAAGAAGAGGTAGAAGTAGACAGAAGAAAAGAAAGAACAGAAAAACAGAAACAGAAACAATATCAGAATCTCACATATCGCAGCGGAATAATATACAATAGATAGATCAATAATCTTTAAAACAAAAGACTATATCAGTTTATACATACATCAATCAGAGTCAATATACATCACTGGACAGTTATATAAACTTGTCCACATACAGAATACACAGCGGAATAAATAAACAAGTACGATAGTACGCTTCGCCATCCAGCTCATCTCCAAAGCTCTAGAATATCCAGAATCCTGATAAAATAACTCTAGGCTGCCCGTGTGGAAAATTATGGGCACCCAGAGTTTAGAAAGGGAACAATAAACTCCGAGTCAGTCATGGTGACTGGTGTGAGATCGTAAAACAGTTATTTCCGCAAAGAAAATAAAACAGCTTCGCAATGCTTTTGGAAAATGAAACTACCATAAGGCCTCCTGCCACACACACAATGCAAACGCAGAATTGGAGGAGATTTCCCCTTATGATAGTCAAAAATGCTTATTACGCAAAATCCGTTGATATTATTATTAATGTCTAGTGTGGAAAACATTTCGAAAGTATAATATCAATCTTAGCCAACATACAACAATTGTTGTATGCCTACTATAACTACTACATTCAGTAGCAGGTTACCGCCACATTCCATAGCAGGTTATACAACTAAAAACCGTACAGGGTTCGTATTGTTTCTTTGGATTTCCAACAAATGGTCAGGCAAAGGAACTTCCTTATACCAAAATAGAAACGCCTCTGGAAAGACGCCCCGAGAATCTAACCGGATCTCTTCAAACAAAAGGCCGACGCTACCTCACGCTCTAACCGAGCTGTAACTAGGTAACTAACACACGAGCTATGCCATCCCCCGGTCGTTACCGACCTTTATCCGAGGATCCTTAATCACAACGCAATAGCCACAAAATATAATCAACATAGGTAAGATATCTGGGCTCCATACCATGATATCACCTTTTATCCAGAAGGAAATGGCATTCCCTAGGGGCGCTACCCCTACAAACCTTTGCCGCACATTCCTGTTTCGACCATTACCGGGTTGTGAGGCTCGACGAAGTCTCGTCCACAAAGCTACGCTTTTCACAAAGCCACGCTTTTTCACAAAGCCACGCTTTTTCACAAAGCCACGCTTTTTCACAAAGCAACGCTTTGACCAACAACTGATCAACAGCACTTCGTGTGCCACATTACCAAATTGGGAATGTATCACTAGTAACCATCAACTACATAACCTCTGAGCTCGTACGTCTCAGAGAAGGGTGTTAAGCTAAGAGAATAAATTCTCCACCACCAACAGAAATGTATTTGATAGAAACCAGCTTTACATCTCAAAGTGTAACGTCAGACACACATCCATACAAGTCCGTTCCGGGATCGAACGGAACCTAAGGCACTTCCAAAGAAGCCCTTGCAATCCGGATATTCACTAATCACGTCCGGACTTCCCATCACAAAAAGAGTGATATAAATCTCTATACCGGAGCAACTCGGTGCAGAGACATTCGACAGGTTGTCTTTTCATTTTCACAAATATCCGGTCTTCACACCGGTCTTCAAATGCTATCCATTCGCGACGTATCACTATTCAGAATGGGTTATATGACACAAAGGTCCTCTCCCGGCTTAACCGAATAATGAACGTTTGTTAAAAAAACAAATCAAGTGTCATTTCAAAGGCAAATATTGATAGTTTGTTATTTAACTATCAAACAACATTCACAACAAACATCCAATTCAAATAATTTTTCCCAAATTATTAAATTTCAAATCTTTTCACAAGATATATATTTTTCCACACTTCACATTTGAAAATCCATTTCAAATCGTATTTCACACTTCACATTTGAAAAATCAATTTCAAATCACATTTTCACACTTCACGTTTGAAAATCAATTTCAAATCATATTATGGTCCATTTAAACCAATTTGATAAATCCTTATCGATTTATTTCAAATTTACATTTCAAATTTGTAAATTTATTTCCACACTTCATCACTTTGAAAATCCGATTTCAAACCATATTTTCCACACTTTTAAAAATAAATCAATATTTATTTTTAAAACAAATTTCCCTTTCCTTTACAACTTCTATTCGGAATTTACATTCCTAAAAATCCACTTTTACCCGATTTTCAAATCGTTTTCCGAATATTTATTTTCAACCCCGAATCAACTTTAAAAATTGATTTCTCCATTTTATTTCAAATCCCAAATCGAATTTCAAATTGATTTCTGAATTTACTTCAACACCGAATCACATTTCAAATTGATTTTAACTTTTAATCCCAATTACCAAATCATTTTACAAATCGATTCCCAAATTTATTTTGAACACAAAAATCAATTTTTCATTCAACATTAAATAAGTTTTCATATCGATTCCTCAAAGATTTATTTTAAATACCCAATCAATTATCACTTTGATTTCAAATAAATTTATCTCCTTTAAAATAAATTCTTTTATTTTCCCAAACCATCAAAAATTCAATTTTAATTTCAGAAATCCAATTTCATTTATTTCTGGTATCCAACGATACCAAAAACACATTCGGCTAAATTATAGCTCTCAACAAATTCAATCACAGATATAATCATACACAGATTATAAATAATCAATTAAACAACATATGAAATCAATTCAAATGTTTTGAGGAATCCTGTTGGATCCCTCCAACCTGTTTCCGTGCATCCACAGATGTTAGCACAATACCAATTCCACTTCGAGGTGGAATATCGCGGTATATGGGTTTTATAAAAATATCATCCGCTTACTAACGGCGCAATAGGGTCTCATCCGCTATACGAGGCGGGAAATCAATCAATCTAATATATACATATGCCAATATGTATATATTGCTATATATATTTATAGATATATCCTACTATATCTAATACACATCCAAACAGTCAATCATCAATCAATAACTGTAAAAGAAAATCCACTTTCATTTAAGTGAGAAGATCTCACCTTTGCTTTTATTTTGCAATCCATTTTCCATTTTGACCATTTCTTCACGGTTTTAAACCTTGTATAAACAATTCATACAATTTTATTAATATTCGATTTAATCAAACAATTAACCATTGTTTAATAATTTAAATTTTAATTAATGATTAATTTAACCAAATAATCTAAATTTTTAAACAATTTCCCTTTTTTAACAATCTAAAAATAATAATTAAATGGATTAATTAATAAACTTATCATCTTAATAAATTATTAATATTAATATTATTATTATTAAATAAACTAGTAAACAAAAATAGATATAGGTATATATATATTGAATTTTAAAAAGATAGAACTGTTAAAAAAAATATCCTTCTGTAAATTAAAATCTCATCCAAATATAATTCATGTCTCCCTCTAATATGCATGAATGTTAATTATATTGTCTATTTCAAATCTAAATACATTTAAATTAATTTAAACAAAACTGATACCTTATAGGAAAGAAAAACCCGGCCTCTCTGTCGCACCACGAACCAAGGTCATCATCGCGACCTTCACTTAGCTCGAGTTCGACATCTCCACGTTTTCATGACTGCGCTAGCGTTCCAATTCGATCGCGTCGACCCCCCTCCATTATCGAAGCTTATAAACCCTCAAAACAAGCACCACCGGCCTTCCCAATCGACCCCACCGACGTCGCCTTCCCAAACCCTAGTCGCACAGCATCACCGCCGCCATGCCCAAAGACCTTGTCTTCAACTTCGACTCCCCCTCCTCTTCCTCACGCGGTTCGATTCACGCGACTACCCCAGCCAAAGCGAGCCTCCACGAGATCGCGATCGGATTCCACGATCGATTTCGCCCCCTTTTTTATTCAAGAGGAGTTTCGATTTCTTTTTTTTTAGAGATGCCCGGCTTCATCATTTCAAACGAATAAGTATTGGGTTTGCTTGGCCATTTTGATTTCTTTGAACGAGTACGATTTCGTTCGGCCATTCGTTGAGGAGAGACGAAGCTTTTTTTTTAAGAAAAATCGAATTTGCCTTCCTTTATTTTGTCTCTGATTTCGTTTGGGTTTTGCTGTTCAAAAAGAAAGGGAACGCGAGACTTCGAAGTATATAATTTTTCTCAGATATTTTAGTTCGATAGCTTCTTAGAGAAGAGGAAGGGTACGAAGGAAACAATTTGGGTGCGGGATGTACGTATTGTCGGTTTAAAAGAGAGTGAATATATTTTATTTAAATTCAATTGGTCTCAGTAAATTCTATGCGTTTATATATCGTACAGTCACACAACTCCAATCACTATGAAATTTGAAATCCGATAATAATTCAATATTATGGACCCAATGGAACTGGTTTCGTCATATTCCGAGACTATGCCCTAGAACGCTATTTTTAAATATCGATTTAAACGATAATTTTCAAAACTGAACAAAGCACTTCCAAATTCAATTTTTGAAAGTTCCATTACCTTCAGAATTATCAATATAAATTTTCTAAGCTTTTAGATAAATTTTAATCAGCTTAAAACTGAAGATTCGAATTTTTACCCAGTTTCAATAATTAAATTCAATAATTTAATCGCCAAATTCATTCTGATATTTGAATTTCAAATTAAATTATCATTCGAATATTTAAACTCAATTAAATATTCACATTTTAAATGTCAAAAATTCAGGGTCGTTACAGCTATGCAAGGAGACTGATGGTTTCTAGTCAAGAAACCATATCGAAATCCGCATTAGGGAAGTCGAATGGACAATACTAGTTCGAAAGCGAACTTGTGTGATCGAGCAAGCGATCGAATGTAATGTAGCAAAATGATGACATATGTACATCTTATATCCTAATATCATTGATATACTTGACGCTGAAATTGGAAGTTGTTGGGTTGGATATCTTTGTAATTTAATTGGAATTTTTCTTTTATGAAAAACTACTATCAATTTAAAACCATTTTTCAAAACCATTTTTCTTTTATTCTTCTTAAACAAACTGTTTATTCTATTTTACATACAAACTATTTTATATACAAACTATTCTAAATTAAAAATCTTTTATAAAGCAAAGGTGTTCAATCCCATATGCCTCTTCATGCAGCGAAATTTATTTTGGAAAATTTTGACCCTGATATAAGATGGACCTTATGTAAATATAAGATGATTTTGAAAACCATTGATTTTGGAAATGAATTGTTTGACTTAAATCATATTGATTTAGAAACTTGGATTATTTTCTAAATTTATTATTTTGGAAACTTTGAAACTGAAGATATTTAATTTGAGAAGAAATAATTTGGTGAAATTGTATATGATTTTGAAACTGAACTGATATTGAAACAAATAGAAATTTGAGAACCTTATTTTTACTAAATACCTGATTTGGGAGTTATCAAACTTATATAAAAATTTGGTTTGTATAAGTATGAAGTTGATTCGAAAACTATGGATTTGAAAAGGTACTTAATTTGAAAAGTGAAATCTTATATAATTGAAGTCTATATAAGTGTGATTTGATATACTATTGATTTTGGAAAGTATTTGATTTGAAAATGAAATCTTATATATAATGGACTTTATATAAGTACGATATTTGAAAGTGATTTGAAAAGGTACTATATGATACATATTTTCGAAGTAAAGATATGGAAAGTGCCTTCTGCTTGATATCCGCTTTGTGGCCACATTGTGGATTCATTCTATCGATATTTCTCTGATTTTTGATTTTCCGGATATGATACTCGAGTTTCCATCGAATTCCATGGCGTTACCCATGGTCTTACGAGCGCGACTGCATCGCGTAATTCACCTGGCTAGATAGCCCAGGGGTACAGATGTTTCCTGGGGGATTCAAGCGTAACCATTGTGTATCCGGTGATCTATGTAGGTCGTATTAGTAGTGAAATCCACAGGGCTGAGAAAGCTTACGGATACAGATGTTTCCTGGGGGATTCAGGCGTAACCATTGTGTATCTGCGATCTACTAGTCATCATGGCGCAATTCACAGGGCTGAGAAAGCTTACGGATACAGATGTTTCCTGGGGGACCCAGGCATAACCTTTGTGTATCTGCGATCCATGGTTAGACAAAGGTTTTATTTGTTTTTTGTTTGGATTGTACTTTCCATATCTGTTTTAAAAAAAGTTTTTTAGTATTTTCACTGGGTGTTGAAACAAGTCTACTAAGTACCTGGAGAATTCTAGCTTTGCGCCTGATCAACGCACTGCCCGAGTCTGCAGGAACGAGGATAAACTTGTTGAGACATCGAGTTATAAAAGTATTTTCAAAAGGAAATTTGTTTCATTATAAAGGTAATTTAGTATAAAAGTATTTCCAACAAAGAAATTTTGTATTAATATTTGAAATTGAAATTCTTATGGTTTTGAATTAATTATTCATGCCCGATTCTATTCTTTTGAATCTACCTTATCTGCTCAGCTTTATTTATTCACCTATATTCTGTTTTTCCAAATCCTCCTTCTTTTCATTGTTGACTATATCCTTTTTAAATATTGTTTATTTATATACTACATGGTTTAATAGAAAATTATTAGTGTTATAAATATTTTAGAAGTTATTAATTAAATAAAACATATTTAAAGTAAATGATTATTGATTTATTAATAATATTTGAAAAGTATCTTGAGATGGATTAATAAATTTATGAATTATGGATTTAATGTTTTCAATAGCTTCTTTGTAAATATAAGTAATGATATAAATAATTGTTTTCAAATAGTTTTTCATATATTTATAAAGGTGTTATTTAAACATATAAATGACATTTATAAAGGAAGCAAGAAGTTTACAAATGGGTTTTGAAAAGTATGAATATGTCAAGTAAAATTTATATAGTTTTAAACTAATTTTTTTCTCTTCTTGACTTTCAATATATTTTTTTTTCTAGTTGTTTCTATTCTCCTACCTCCTTCCTTTTCGGGGACGAAAAGTTTTGAGTGGGGGAGAGTGTAACGACCCGAAAATTTTAATAAGATAATTTATTTGAAATTTTGTGAAATTTTAAACAATAAAATTTGAAATAAAAATTTATTATTTGGAATACGTCTATTTCAATATAGCAACTGGTAGATTTCCATCTGATAATGTTAAAGTTTATTTTCTTGTGAAATTCTATTTCAATTTAAATCAGTTAATAATTGATGGTAATAAAATATTTTTCAAACCTAAATATTTTTCTATAGAAAATTTCTAAATCCTCTTCTAAGTAGGACGTCATCTTTCGTTTTTCCAAATTTGGACTTCTATTGCTCCGTTTATCTTATTTTTGTTAAAATAGCAGCATTTCTGGTACCGATTATTGACATTCGATCAGATGATCGTACCACAAATATCTGTATACCGTTTTGATCGTCTCGTCGTGCTGATCTCTACGGTATATTCATTTTTGTATTCTGAGATCCGGTACGCGACGGAAACAATAGAACGGTACGTCGTACCGGTACCATAAAGGATGACCGTTAGCTTTCCTTTTGCCTTTTCAAAACTTGAACGTGAATCCCAAGCAAAATAATAAAATTGATTTAATAGCTTATCAATCAGTGTACAGCTGTTGCCATTCCATGCCATTTCAAAAGTTTAAAACGTACAAAACTCTATACGTTTATTTCACATTCAATTTACTTTATGGTGGTACGTTTCTTTGATTTTTCGGTCTGTCCTTATACAAATGGAAAACATATATTCTAATTTGCAACTGTAGCTTCATTATCAAATCTTTCACCTGCTCTCTTCCTCCCAAATTCATCTTCCTTCCTGTAACCTTCCACTTCTTCTCTCCTCTTCCATACATTCTTTATCATTTTATACTGTGTTTCCCACGTTCGACTCTAAGCTAACCCACTCAAACTCTCCAACAACCAATCAAGGCAAGCCGCCATCACTCGCATTCCCTTCCACCTCATCAACAGCCTACACCGTCCTCGCCCATGCGCGTAACCCAGTTCGCCGAATCCCTCCATCACCAATCATACGCTCGCCAGTAGAACCGCCTCCATATCCTCTTTCCGTCCATCTCCACGCCATGCCGCTTCACCTCACCTCACTTCGACTCCACCCATCGGCAACCCACTGCCTCTAGCCTTGCCTGGCCGAGCATGCACCACGTTTTTTTTAATATTGAAGGTCAGTGTATTTGCAATATGCATTCTCTTTTCAGTTTAGCCGTCCTGTTCATTCATGTTAAGTGTAAAGGTATAATATATTGATTTCTAAATTTTGGTTTCCAGAAACTTGTTTATATGTGTTTCGGCAGTTATAAAGCCTCACAGTATTTTATATATCAAGGTGTTCTTTGATTTGTATAGCTTTGAAGTTATAAAAGTTTCATATGAACGGTACTAATTTTATAATATCAAAAAGTTTAGATATATATATGGGTGTCGGTCTTCATTTTTTTTTACTGAGATATATATGTTGTTATGATCTTTTCATCAGTATACATATAATTATCTTGTTTAAATATATATATATTCGGTCTGATTTCCAAGTATAGTTGTGTTAGAGATTTTAAGCGTGTGTTGCGTATATATATTTGTTATATACTTTACTGTTATATATAGGTATAAGCTATAGTTATATATTGGTTTTTATATATAATTTTATACACACTGCCTAGTTTATGGTTTTATATCTTTCAGTCTAGGTTACAATATTTTAGTATAAAATGCTTTAAATATGCAAGTATAGTTGCTATATAGTAGTTCATTTGAATCTATTATTTTATATTGTCAGTACTAGTTGTAACAGGGTTGTATACGAGTGTATTGTATAAACATATGTTTGTATATGCATAATAGTTCACGTGAGCTATGTGTGGGTTTTTATATATTAAAGTCGTACATGTTATGATCATAGCATTTTATTTTGTACAGCTTATATATAATTTATGATATAAGCTATATGATTTCGAAATATATATATATATATATATATATATATATATTACATACAGTTCTACAGTATTGTAGATTACATTTTTATGTGTGTTGTTTAATGATTGTATATATGTCAGTTTGTTTATGTTGTATGTATCTAGATATAACAATTTGATTGTTATCTACATATATATATATATATATATAATAGTTTTTATATTAAGGTATCCATATTTAAACATTTATTTTAATCTGTTTGAGAATATATATACTAGTTATATAAGTTTAGTATAAAAGTGTTAGTATATATATATATTATATGTATAAAGTTGTTTAAAAGAGTATAAGTTATTTGCTTATTTTAAATTATAAGTTGCATATGAATTTATATATAGTATATATAGTTGTATATATATATTCGCTTATACCCATTTTCTTCATTGATCCAGTTCTGACTTGATTTCTTCAATTCCTATCCATCAGTTTTGATCGTTGAAATCGTATCCATCTAGCGTTGCTTTGGAATTCGTAGCTCATTTCTTTGTCAAATCTCTCTAGCCTCAAAAGGTGAGTAATCACTCACGATTACCGTTCTTATATTTATTAAATTTGATTTCAATTGAAACGACAATTGAAATATGCTGCTGTAGTTATTTAAATTGTTATATATGCTATTGTCTGTAACTGTTCACCTATAGGATATGACACCATATCCTGTTGTTTATATTATTGTTATCGATGATATATGCCTGTTATTATTATTATCATATCTGTTATCACTCTGCAAGTTCCCTGTTAGTATAAAATTCACTATGGCTTGAAATGATACATACCCGAACGGACTTTAGAATAGGAGAAAATCGTTATGGGTTGAAATGATAGACCCAAGCGATTTTCATTGAATTGAATTTGGGATTGCGGGTCGAAATGATATCTACCCGTATATATTTAAATTACGGATTGAAATGATAAATATCCGTATCACTTGACCATAGGATAGGAAATTATATACAGACACCGTTGGTCCATATATAAATATTTTGAAAATAAATTCCATGGTTTTGGAAAGAAATATATGGTTTTAATAAATGTTGATTCTTAAAATTATTATATGTAAATGGTAATGATATATATAGATTTAATAACAATATTTAATTTAATTAAGATTGATTTAATACATATAATATGGTTTGGTATTTAAATATATTTTTCAAAATAGATTTTGGTAATAATTTGAATAAGTTAAGGTTGGAAAGATAATTTAAGTTTAGTTGAAATTGTATTCAATAAAGAATTTTATTTAATTAAACTGATTTGAAACTTATTGAAATTGAGATTTAAGATATGATTTATAACTTGGTCTTGATTTAAGTAATTTAATGAATATTTCTCGTTTAATTAAATTTAAGGAAATATTTAGTGAAAATGTAATTTAAGGCTAGTTAACGGGTATTGAATTTATTAAGTGAATATTTCCTGACTAAATAATAATGAGGTTAAATCAAGATCTATATGAAACTATTAAATTTAACTTTGAAAATTTGAATATTAAAGCTTTGACATATATTGAAATTTTAAATGGTATATTTAGAACTGAATTGAATTAAGGAATTGAGCTTTGAATAAATTTAAATTTGGAATTTGAGTTGATGTGAATCGATTTATGAGAATTGAGGAAATTTTAAATACTTTACTTTATAAATTATTTAATATAAATATACTATTTGGAAAATAGATATATTTGAAATAAAAAGTGAATTTTTGGTTTTGAAGTATAAATTAATTTGAAATGACCACGGTGTTGTAGTATATATTTCTACATTGTAGATAGTTCCACAGATCCTTAGAGGATGGTTATCCCAAACATCCTTTGAGTTACTTGTATTTCAATTGATATTTCACTTGAGTTGGATTTATTGATATAAGAATGTTAATCCTGACTCAAGTGTTTTGTTTTTGCTTTACGCTCGGGTCAGACCGAGTGATACAGCATTTGAGACTCACCTTTGGAGTTTGGAGCTTCGTTTGGAGATCCAACCATCGATTCAGCTTTCAGCTTTCCAGTTGATTTGTTCAGGGAGGTCATCTGTTTGTACTGGAGACTTCACTGATTTGAGATATTCTGTTGTATTTTTATTTCTAACTCTGATGTTTATATAGTAGCTTCATGAACTACTATTTATCTATTCCGCTGCATTATTGTTATATTACTCTGTATCTGTGATTCTGTGATTGTTTTATTTACTGTATATGCTGAGTTTTTCCAAATTTAAATTAACAATCTGATATTTTGAGGTATTCGAGTCCAACATGTGTGGATTTATTGTCGATTTGAATAGTCCAAAATACCGGGTCGTTGCAAGCACGAAGAATAAGGCTGTTGAGGAGCGACCATCTGTGTAATTGCTTTGTGTGAGTACCGATATGTCAGATAATATGACTTGCATTTCATTTCAAGAGGAAATCTGACATATCAAATACAAACTCAGAGCTTCTACATAGTGGCTATGTAGGCTTCGGAAACAAATATAGAAATAAGCATAACAGAAATTAGTCACATATATTCATATCACAAAGGCGGAAACAGATATGAATATAACACATAGAAGTGTACATCAAAGTAGTGGTCTGTGAAGACCCAAATTATTGAGATAAAAATAATTTTAAAATGAGAATATTTAAGAAAAGAAAATATAGTCTGACAATAATAATATTAGGAGTAAGTGAAATGAATCAATAAGAGGATAGAGATTTTTTTTTTCAATAAAATATAGTGGGAAGAAAATGATCAAATATGAGTGAGATTTTATATACAGATAACTCCTGTATATATATATACACATATATATATAAATATATATGTATTAGATATGAGTAGCCAAAGAAGTATAAAATGATAAAGCCCTTTTGATAACCAAATTGCATGAGAACCAGTTTAGTATTATTGTGCATAAACACCTTCTCAAAAATAAATCAGGAAATAAATGGTTTGAAATAATATAAGAGGACCATTCAGGCCTAACAAGGTATACAATGTATCTGAGTCACACAAAGATGATGTGTAGATGGATCATGCAAATAGCATGTGCACAGAAAAGCAGAGAAGCAACTGCTTTTACTAGAAATAGAAATCAAGAGAAAATGGCACATTTAGCCATAACAACACACACATAATTCTCTGAGTAATGTTAGGATAAAATGGGTTTTTCCTTTAGTAAAACCCTAGCAAAATGATTTAAATCAAGAGGGAAGCAGAGGTTTTCTCTGGGGGGAAAAACAGAAACACACTAAAAAAATAGAAAGGAGAGCTCACCCTGTTTTCAAGCTTAGACATTCTCGGGGAAGAGAGGAGGAAGGTGAGTGACTAATCACTTATGATCTGTAAGGCATTAAGACCCATGTTAAGGGCAGCCAAGTTATTTTATATAAACATTACATTATGTTTTTCCTATTTGATTTTATTTTCTGGATGAAAATATGTTGATCATGGATGGTATTCTGGTTGAGTTTTTGGATGAGGTTTTAATCTGTTTTGACTTGTTGTGATGGTTTCAGTTTTTGTTTTAAAATATAGATAATCAAATAAATACACTAATCACAGAAATAGATTTTATATATGCTAGTTTTGATATGAAAAATGAATCAAATGTTTTACTGTGGAATAGGGTATCAATGAAAGAAAAGAAGTAGGCAGTGTGAATATTGTAACGACCGGATATTTTGGACCATTCAAATCGACAATAAATCCACACATGTCCGACTTGAATAATTCAAAATATCAGATTGTTAATTTAAATTTGGCAAAACTCAGCATATGCAGTAAACAAATCAATCACAGAATCACAGACATAGAGTAATACAATAATACGCAGCGGAATAGATAAAATAGTAGTTCATGAAGCTACTATATAAACATCAGAGTTAGAAATAAAATACAACAGAATATCTCAAATACAGTGAAGTCTCCGATCCAAACAGATGACTTCTGGGAACGAATCAACTGGAAAGCTGGAAGCTGAATCAAAAGTTGGATCTCCAAACGAAGCTCCAAACTCCAAAGGTGAGTCTCGAATGCTGTATCACTCAGTCTGACCCGAGCGTAAAGCAAAACACAAAACACTCGAGTCAGGATTAACATTCTTATATAAATAAATCCAACTCAAGTGAAACATCAATTGAAATACAAGTAACTTAAAGGATGCTTGGGATAACCATCCTCTAAGGATCTTCAGAACTATCTACAAGGTGGAAATATACACTGTAACACCGTGGTCATTTCAATTTAATTTATACTTCAACCCAAATATCATTTCATTTCAAATATATCTATTTTTCCCAAAATAGTATATATATTAAATGATTTAAAAAGTAAAGTATTTAATATTTTCTCAAGTCTCGCAAATCGATTCAAATCAACTCAAATTTCAAATTCCAATTTAATTCAATCTAAATTCATCAATTCAATCCAGTTCTAAATATACCATTTAAATTTTCAATATATTTCAAACTTTAATATTCAACATTTTCAAAGTTAAATTTAACAGTTTCATATAGCACTTGATTTAACTTTATCATTATTTAATCAGGGAATATTCACTTAATAAATCCAATATCATTTAACTAGCCTTAAATTTCATTTTACTAAGTATTTCCTTAAATTTATTTAAACAAGAAATATTCATTTAATTATTTAAATCAAACTCAAGTTATAAATCATATCTTAAATCCCAATTTCAATAAGCTTTAAATTGGTTTAATTAAATAAATTTCTTTACTAAATTCAAATTATCTTCTCACCCTTAACTTATTCAAATTTTTACCAAAATCTATTCTGAAATATAAATTTTATACTTAACATATTATATGTATTAAATCCATCTTAATTAAATTAAATATCATTATTAAATCTATATATATCCTTACCATTTATATATAAAATTTTAAAAATCAACATTTGTTAAAACCATATATTTCTTTCCAAAACCATGGGATTCAATTTCAAAATATTTATATATGGACCAACGGTGTCTGTATATATATTTATCACATGGTTAAGTGATACGGATATTTATCATTTCAATCCGAAATTTAAATATATACGGGTAGGTATCATTTCGACCCGTAATCCCAATTTCAATTCAAATGAAAATCGTTTGGGTTTATCATTTCAACCCATAACGATTTTCTCCTATTCTAAAGTCCGTTCGGGTATGTATCATTTCAACCCATAGTGAATTCTATACTAACAGGGAACTAGCAGAGTGATAACAGATAATATAAAATACAACAACAGGCATATATCATCAATAATAATATAACAGATACTGGTGTCAGATGTCACAGGTGAACATATACAGATAATAGTAATAACAGGCATATAAATACTAGATACTGGTGTCAGATGTCACAGGTGAACATATACAGATGATAGCATATATAACAATTTAAATAACTACAGCATCATATTTCAATTGTCGTTTCAATTGAAATCAAATTTAATAAATACAAGAACGTTAATCGTGAGTGATTGCTCACCTTCCGAGGCTAGAGATAGACGAGAATAAGATGAGTTACAAATCCAAGCACGAATTTCGGAACGAAGCACGATGGACATGAGTTCGACAATCAAATCTGATAAATAAGAATTGATGAGAAAAAATCAAATTGGCTTGATATAGACTGAACGAAACATATACAGTATATATTACTTTAAATCAATATAAAATTTGAAACATCAACTTATTTTAAATCTGTATATAAATTTAAAATCAATAAATGACTTTCAAGGTCTATATATATATTTATTTATTTATTCCGAATTAATAGTTAAATCCCAAAATGTACTATATCCCAAAATTGAAAGCCAAGTTCACACATACACACGAACTCATACATGTGTTCAAACTTAAAATTTAATATTGTTTAACATACCTTTAAAACTATACTTTAATAACATAAACTAAATATTGAAATTTATATACATGCAGCACTAAATAAGCTTTATTAAATGAACATTACATGCAACCATACATTAAGATATGTTACTATAGACACTTGTATACTAAAACATTCAACAAGAATATAAACTAAGATATATAATATATATATATAATATACCATAAAGTATTAGGCAAAACCGAGGTTATGCAGACTTAACTTGAAATATACTAGCATATCCAAATTTGACTTGTAATACACTAACATATGCAGACTAGACTTGTAATATACTAACATATACAATTAACATATGCAGACTTGACTTGTAATATACTGACATATGAAATTTACATATGCAGCAAACATACTTTATAAAATATGCAACAAACGTGAGATCTATTTGCTATCATTTTATACAATTACTATACTGTAATAAAATATAACTTATATATTTAAATAAAAATCAATATAACTAACCAAATAAAATTACCTTAGACATCTTTATAAACTAACCTACACACAGACTATATTATATGCAGACCAAAAGTACAAAACAAGCTGGCATAAAAATAAACCTTTATAAATTTAACATTAAAACTTTATATCTTACTGTAATCATACATAGGCTACTACACAAATATACCCAAACTCACCTATACATAACAAGCATTCGGCTAACAAAGAGGAGGCAAAGCTCGAAGGGTGGTGGCCAGAGGCTGCCGAGAGGAGGAGGAAAGTCAGGTGGTGAGGCGGAGTCGTAGGCTGAGGTGAAGGGGAAGGCTGCGGCAGTAGGCGCGAGTGGGCTCAGAGGTTGCGAAGGCTTCTCGGTGGACGTGGGGAAAGAGGAAAGTGATCGGAGCAAGGTGAGGTGGCCAGGGACGAGTTTAAAGGATGCCTACGCTTGTGTGGGTGGAGGCGATTGACAGGGAAGGCCGGATCTGAATGGGAGGAGCGGACTCAGGCGGGTTGCTGTCAGGGCGGAGGAGACGCGGGTGGAGATGGTTGCCGAGTAGTTGGTGGGGATGTTGTGGAGGGAGAGATGCACAAGAAGAGGGGAAGGGCTGGAGCGTTCGGGTTGCACGCGATGGAGGGCGGAGGGAAGGCACGATGCGGAGAGGAAGAGCTAAGTGGTCGACGAGGTTGCTGCCATGATGGGTTGTTTTGTTGTGTGGGTGATGAGACCGGAACAGGTGATGGTTGTGAGGAGGGAAAAGAAAAGGGAGAAGGGAGGAGAGAAGTGACAGAGGAATACAAAAATGAAATGAGAAGACAAAGTGATTTTATAAAAGAAAGAAAAAATCAAAGGAATGGCAACGGGTCACACGTTGGATTACAGAAAAGTATGCTCAGAACAATAAACAAGAACGAATATTCAGGGAAAAATTAATTCTTTCCAACCGTTGCGAAGATTGAATGGATAGGAAAAATAAAAGTAATAAATGAAATCTCAACATTCACGTTCTGATTCAGCAGAGAAATTAAAGCAAATTATTATTGTGGTCCCGCTGCACGTTTCAAAATTTAAAACCGAAGGAAACAGTAAAGTCGCAGTTTAAGGTACCGTTACAACGAATAGTTTATGGTTTCCATCACATACCGGACCTCAAAATACAGAAATAAATATACCGCAGAGATCAACACGATAAGACGATCAAAACGGTATACAGATATTGGTGGTACGATCATCGGATCAAAAATCGATAACCGGTACCGAAAATGCTGCTATTTGGTCAGAATTAAGATAAACGGAGCAGTAGAAGTCCAAATTTGGAAAAACGAATTTCGTAGTCTGATTCAGAATGATCTGAATAAATTTTCTCCTGTTGACATATTTTGGTTTCGGAAAACCTTTAAATTCACTGTTATTAACCGATTTGATTTGAAATGAAATTTCATAGGAAAATAAACTTCAATATTATCAGATGAAAATTTACCAGTTGCTATATTAAAATAGACGTATTCCAAATAATAAATTTTTTTATTTTCAAATTTTATTGTTTAAAATTTCACAAAATTTCAATTAATTTAGCAAATAAAATCATAAAATTTTTGGGTCGTTACACTCTCCCCCACTCAAAACTTTTCGTCCCCGAAAAGGAAGGAGGTAGAAGGATAGGAACAACCTAAAAGCAAAATAGATTGAAAGACAAGGTTAACAATTAATTTAAAACTATATATATTTTACTTAAAATATTCATTTGAAAACTTCATTTGCAAATCAATTATTTTTAATAATTTAATACTTTTCAAAACCCATTTGTAAAATTTCTTTCTTTCTTTATAAATACTATTTATATGCTTAAATAACAACTTTATAAATATATGAAAACTATTTGAAACAATTATTTACATTATTACTTATATTTATAAAGAAGCTATTCGAAAATATTAAATCCAAAATTCATAAATTTATAAATTCTATCTAAAATACTTTTCAAATATTATTAATAAATCAATAATCATTTACTTTAAATATGTTATAGTCAACAAGGAAAAAAAAAAGAGGACTTGGAAAAACAGAATATAGGTAAATAAATAAAGCTGAGCAGATAAGGTAGATTCAAAAGAATAGAATCGGGCACGAATAATTTATCTAGAACTATAAGAATTTCAATTTTGAATATTAATACAAAATTTCTTTGTTAGAAATACTTTTTGTAACGACCCGTAAAATTTAATGGTTTTTAAAAGTATTTTTAACTGAAAATTTGTGAAATTTTAAACAATAAAATTTGAAAATAAAAATTTACTATTTGGAATACGTCTATTTTAATATAGCAACTGGTAAATTTTCATCTGATAATATTGAAGTTTATTTTTCTGTGAAATTTCATTTCAAATCAAACCGGTTAATAACAGTGAATGTAAAAGTTTTCCGAAACCAAAATATGTCAACAGGAGAAAATTTATTCAGATCATCCTAAATCAGACTGCGAAATTCGTTTTTCCAAATTTGGACTTCTACTGCTCCGTTTATCTTAATTCTGACGAAATAGCAGCATTTTTCGGTACCGATTATCGACTTTTGGTCGGATGATCGTGCCACTAATATCTGTATACCGTTCTGATCGTCTCGTCGTGCTGATCTCTATGATATATTCATTCATGAGTTTCGAAGTTCGGAACACGACGGAATCAGTGAACCGATCAGTCGTACCGGTTCCACATTCGAAACTTTTGGTTTATTTTGCCTTTCCGGTTATCCACGTGAACTCAAACGGTCATCAACTATTATTTTTCAGCCTTGACCTTTTCTATTCCAACGTTTCATCAATTTTTTTCTGGTTGTTCTTTATATAATACAAGTGATGGCCACGTTTCATTTTTGCCTGTTGATATTTTCTTCCTCCTCCTTTTATTTTGCTTCTCCAGATTCACATTTTTCTTCTTCATCCTCATCGCAAATATCTCGGATCCACTTAAAATGAAACCACTGCCCTGACGTTTTCCCACTTCCAAATCTTAGCATCACCTCCTCTCTCCGCCAAAGACCATTTCCCCTTGGCCGCCGAGCCTCCCCTCCAAGTCTTCCCTCCTCCGTCATCAAGGCCAGCTATCCCACCTTCGAACTGCTCATCCACAGTGCCTTCCCCTGCCTCCAACCACTCAGCCGATCCACCAGTAGCCATGAACCCACTCTCACATGAAGCTCCACGTTCGGCAGCCTACCCAGATCCGTTCCTCCTCCTTCCTCCAGCCGCCGAGATCCCTCCGCCTCTCGCCTAGTTCAGTCACCACCTCGTGCCACCCTACGACTGCCGAGCCTTCGCCTTCCTCTGGCCCACGTATTTGCTCTCGGTCCATCTCTTTCCTGACGGTATGTGAAATTTTGTTTAAGTATATATAAAATTTTTACGTAACTATGTTATGGCGTGAATATAATTTCGTATCTAATACCTTACCTAGGTAGTACGTATATATATTAAGTTATTTGTTTGGTTTATATATTATCTATATACAGTAAGTGGTATTAGTTATAAAGTTACAAAAAGTTATAAAGGTTACTTATTATTTAGATATATACGTTTGTCTCTTGGGAGTTGTATTTATATATATTTGTATAGTCACAGATATAACATGTTGTTTACATATTTTTGTTGATTTCGGTCTGCATTGATATATATGAATAAGTATAAAATTATTAAGTCATAAAAAGTTATACCAGTTTATATGTTTACATTAACAGTGATTACAGCATGGTATCTTGATTGAACAGTTTTATATATATCTTAGTCTATGTAAACATGTAGTTATAATATATACAGGAAATATGATATGTTGTGTGTAATAATGGTTTGTATCTGTCCTATATATTAGGGGTATTATCAGTGTCGTACAACAAGACTTTATTTTAGTACGGTATTATTATGGTTGTTCGGTTGGCAGGTTCTTTATATGTATATATAGTGTAATAAATTAACTTTTATAAGATTATTGTTTAAAATTATAACATGTGCATCAGTTTATATTAGCCTATATATATATTAGTGTTTATGGGTATACTTTGGTCTGGGGTTTTATTAAATGTATAGGTATATATTATTTTAAAATATGATGAGTCATATAAGTCTATGAAGGTATACATTTGTTATATGTTTAAAGGGTCTGCATATGTGCGTACGTATAGGTCTAGTAGATTTTATAGTGTGTCTTCTCTATGTATGTTGAAGAGTCGCTTACTGTCTTGCTTGTATATTAATATTGACATTAAATAGTGTACGCGAGTCTTTCAATTTTTATAGGAGTGGCTAGCTTGTTAGAATTGTGTGGTTATAAGAATAACGTTGGAATAGATTTTGTAAAAAAAAAAAAAATATATATATATATATAATAATAATAATAATAATAATGTATATATATATATTTATATGTTGTTGGGGTTTTGGTTAAAACAATGATTCGAAATATATATATTCAGTTAATACGTGTTTAAATTTATTTGTAAATAAGTGTAATATATTCATCTTATTTTAATATGTCTGGATTTAGAATATGACTTGGTTTATATATAGTATATAGTTATATGTGAGTCACTCGTACAAATTGTCTTCATCGATCCTGTTTTGACTTGATTTCGTCAACTTCTATTTATCAGCTTCGTTCGTCGATTCGAGTTCAATCTTGCCTTGTTTTGAGATTCGTGCCTGGATTTCGTAACCTATCTCAGTTTCGTTCACCTCTAGCCTCGAAAGGTGAGCAATCACTCACGATTAACGTTCTTTTATTATTTAAATTTGATTTCATTTGAAATAGCAATTGAAATATGCTGCTGTAGTTATTTACATTGTTATATATGCTATTATCTATAACTGCTCACCTGTGACATCTGACACCAGTATCTAGTATTATATGCCTGTTATTACTATTATTTATATCTGTTCACCTGTGACATCTGACACCCGTATCTGTTATTTATACTGATGATATATGCCTGTTGTTATATTTTTTAGTATCTGTTATCACTCTGCAAGTTCCCTGTTAGTATAGAATTCACTATGGGTTGAAATGATACATACCCGAACGGACTTTAGAATAGGAGAAAATCGTTATGGGTTGAAATGATAAACCCAAGCGATTTTCATTTGGATTGAAATTGGGATTACGGGTCGAAATGATATCTACCCGTATATATTTAAATTTCGGATTGAAATGATAAATATCCGTATCACTTAACCATATGATAAATATATATACAGACACCGTTGGTCCATATATATAAATATTTTAAAAATGAATTCTATGGTTTTGGAAAGAAATATATGGTTTTAATAAATGTTGAGCCTTAAATTATTATATATAAATGGGAATGATTGATTTAAATACATATTATATGTTGAGTATTTAAAATATATTTCAAATATATTTCAAATAGATTTTGGTAATAATTTGAATAAGTTAAGGTTAGAAAGATAATTTGAATTTAGTTGAAATTGTATTCAATAAAGAATTTTACTTAATTAAACCGATTTGAAACTTATTGAAATTAAGATGTAAGATATGATTTATAACTTGAGTTTGATTCATAAGTAATCTAATGAATATTTTTGGTTTAAATAAAGTTTAAGGAAATATTTAGTAAAAATGTAATTTAAGGCTAGTTAAATGGTGTTGAATTTATTAAGTGAATATTCCCTGATTAAATAATAATGAAGTTAAATCAAGAGCTATATGAAACCGTTAAATTTAACTTTGAAAATGTTGAATATTAAAGCTTTGAAATATATTGAAAATTTAAATGATCTGTTTAGAAATGAATTAAATTGATGAATTGAACTTTGAATAAATTTGAGTTTGGAATTTGAAGTTGATTTGAATCGATTTGCGAGACGTTAAACACTTCACTTATAAATTAATTATATATATACTATCTTGGAAAATAGTTATATTTGAAATAAAATGATATTTGGGTTTTGAAGTATAAATTTAATTGAAATGACCACGGTGTTAAAATGTATATTTCCACCTTGTAGATAGTTCTGAAGATCCTTAGAGGATGGTTATCCCAAACATCCTTTAAGTTACTCGTATTTCAGTTGATATTTCACTTGAGTTGGATTTATTTATATAAGAATGTTAATCCTGACTCGAGTGTTTTGTGTTTTGCTTTACGCTCGGGTCAGACCGAGTGATACAGCATTTGAGACTCACCTTTGGAGTTTGGAGCTTCCTTTGGAGATCCAACTATCGCCTCAGCTTTCAGCTCTTCTAGTTGATTTGTTCAGAGAAGTCATCTGTTGTACTGGAGACTTCACTGCTTTTGAGATATTCTGTTGTATTTTATTTTTAACTCTGATGTTTATATAGTAGCTTCATGAACTACTATTTTATCTATTCCGCTGCGTATTTATTGTATTACTCTGTGTCTGTGATTCTGTGATTGATTTATTTACTGCATATGCTGAGTTTTGCCAAATTATAATTAACAACGCGGTATTTTGAGCAATTCAACTCTGGCATGAGTGTCTACCTATACACTTATAATGGATGCGAATGGTCCAAAATACCGGGTCGTTACAGTTGGTATCAGAGCCAGGTTCTAGGCAAAGCTTAGCATATATAGTAAATTTATTTACAGAATCACTTTCGTCCGAGTTTAATCTCTTCCTTTTGACTCGATTTCCTTTGAACTTTGGAACGTTCCCTACGGTTCCAAAATTCATTCTTGTCTCTCTCTATTTGTATTCTTTTGATTCTGGAGTGTCCCATAACTCCACTTCGAACGATCTCTATAAGAATAGGATCCCACCAATCTTTGAATGATTTGTGAAGGGTGAAACTCCTTCACAATTGGCATTGATTCACCGGAGATTTCTATATCTTTGGTTTAGATGCCGCTATCTCTTGCGATCGAATGTTGGTTTTTCTTGGAATTCTGCATCGATCTTGTTCCTGAAGTCACGGTTGACCCGGTTAAGGTCGCCCGCGACTTGTATAAGTATATCCATCTTTGGTTTTGAAATTAATTATCTCATTTTCGTTCGAACTTATCTTCGAATCAGAATCCAATTTGTTTAGAATACCTCTAATTTGAATATCTATCTTTGTTTTGAAGTCCATTTTTGAATCATCCTTTTGAAATCGGGTTTATTCGTATTTAGAAATTGTTTTATATATCGAAATTATTATATTCTATATATAAAAGTGAAATGTTTTCGATAAAGGTTATAAACCCTTTTTAAAATAATAATTTGAGGTTTCGAAAGGATTTGTAATTTTGAAAAAAAAAACTATATAAGAAATTTGATTTATCTAAAAATGATTTATAACTGAAGGATTTTAAATTTGAAATTCGAGAATTGAACTCCGGTATTTTGAAATTGGTCTTAAGATTTTGAAATATATAATAATAATATGATTTAAAAGTATTTTCCAAATAAGAAATGTTTCAAATGATTTTAATGAGTTTCGAATGATTTCGAAGAAATTTCAAAAAAGAAGTTTGAGAAAATAGAAGTCCAGAACTCACTTATGTCGCTGGAAAATAATTTCGGTGATGAGTGCACACATCATCGACATTGATTTTCGAGTTTCAGAGTGAGGGATAGGCCACTCTAGTAACATTGTTATGCGAGTGATTTTGCGAAGCCAATTTTGATTTCAAATTCCGAAGTAAGATTTGATATTCAAAGTATATATGTATATATATTTGAAATGATTTGAAATAAGCCGGTGTTCAGTCCTTGAGTTTCGGATTTGATATAACCCTATCTATTAAAATTGATTTAATGATTTGTTGCTGATTTCCAACTCTTGAATTTGAAAATGATTTCTTCAACTATTTTGAAGGTTCGAGCACTTCCAAATCAAGGTTAACTTTTCAAAGCTGAGAATTTTGAAAAGTATAAAGTATATAAGTTGGTATGAATGTTAAAGTATGTAGTAATATGATTTAAATAAGTTGAAATTGTTTTGTTAAGTAAATGCATAAGGCAAATTTTAAAATTTTCTAATATGAAATTTAGATTTGAAATGTTTTGAAAGAATTTGGTCTTCAAAATATTTTGAATAAAGCTTAGTTAAACGTTTTAACTTAGTAACATTTTATGAAACTATATATTTAACAAGTTGGAATAAATATATAAGTTGCACGTATGCTGTTTTATTCGCATAATTAATTTGATCCAAGTTTGAGTACACAAGTTCGAGGTGGATTACACCATTTCGTGTTAGGATTTTTCATTTGATTCTTGATGGCGAATATTTGATATGGATTTTGGGCTTGATTCTTGAATTCTCTATCGTAGTATATGGCTATGCAAGGAGACTGATGGCTTCTAGTCGAGAAACCATATCGAAGTTCGCATTAGGGAAGTCGAATGGACAATACTAGTTTGAAAGCGAACTTGTGTGATCGAGCGAGCGATCAAATGTGATTCTGCGAAATGATGGCGTATGTACCCCTTATATTATATTATCATCGATATTTTGACGCTGAAATTGAAAGCTGTCAGGTTAGAATATCTTGCTTGCTAAAAGAAAATTTCCAATTTAAATTACAAGATATATAACCCATAAAAGCAAAGATATTTAATCCCATATGGCTCTTCATTCAGCGAAATTTATTTTTGAAAAATTTGATCCTTATATAAGATAGACCTTACGTAAGTATAAGATGATTTTGAAAACCATTGATTTTGGAAATGAATTGTTTGACTTAATTATATTAATTTGGAAATCTGGATTTATTTCCTAAATTTATTATTTTGGAAACTTTGAAGCTAAAGATAATTAATTTGAGAAGAAATAATTTGGTGAAATTGTATATGATTTTGAAATTGAACTGATATTGAAACAAATTGAAATTTGAGAACCTTATGTTACTAAATACTTGATTTGGGAGTTGTCGAACTTATATAAAATTGATTTGTATGAGTATGAAAGTGATTCGAAAACTATAGATTTGAAAAGGTACTCAATTTGAAAGTGAAATCTTATATAATTGAAGTCTATATAAGTATGATTTGATATACTATTGATTTTGGAAAGTATTTGATTTGAAAATTAAATCTTATATATAATGGATTTGATATAAGTACGATATTTGAAAGTAATTTGAAAAGGTACTATATGATACATATTTTCGAAGTAAAGATATGGAAAGTGCCTTCTGCTTGATATCCGATTTGTGGCCACATCTTGGATTCATTCTATCGATATTATTCTCTCTGATTTTGGTTTTCCGGATATGATACTCGAGTGTCCTTCGAATTCCATGGCGTTACCCATGGTCTTACGAACTCGACTGCATAGCGTAATTCGTAAGGCAGTGATTGCTTTAAAGGTACGGATGTTTCCTGGGGGATCCAGGCGTAACCATTGTGTATCTGCGATCTATGGTCGTGTTAGTGGCGTAATCCGCAAGGCAGAGATTGCTTAAGGGGTATGGATGTTTCCTGGGGGATCCAGGCGTAACCATTTTTATGTATCCTGCGGTCCACCGTTTTGTTGCATGGCGAAATTCGCAAGGCAGTGAATGCTTAAAAGGTACGGATGTTTCCTGGGGGACCCAGGCGTAACCATTGTGTATCTGCGATCCATGATTTGATTCGTTTTTGATTGGATTGTACTTTCCATATCTGTTTTAAAAGTTTTCCAGTATTTTCACTGGGTGTTGAAACAAGTCTACTAAGTACCTGGAGAATTCTAGTTTTGCGCCTGATCAACGCACTACCAGAGTCTACAGGAACAAGGATAAACTTGTTGAAACATCGAGTTATAAAAGTATTTTCGAAAGAAAATTTGTTTCGACTATAAAGGTATTTTATTTCCAACAAAGAAATTTTGTATTAATATTTGAAATTGAAATTCTTATGGTCCCAAATTAATTATTCGTGCCTGATACTATTCTTTTGAATCTACCTTATTTGCTCAGCTTTATTCATTCACTCATCATCTGATTTAAAAACCTCCTTGTTTCCCTGGTTGATTTTATATTTTTATTTATATACTACATGGTTTAATAGAAAATTTTAGTGTTATAAATTTTTTTAGAAGTTATTAATTTAATAAAACATATTTAAAGTAAATGATTATTTGTTTATTAATAATATTTGAAAAGTATCTTGAGATAAAAATTAATAAATTTATGAATTATGGATTTAAATGTTCTCAATAGCTTCCTTGTAAAAAATAAAATAAGTAATAATGTAAATAATTGTTTTCAAATTAATATTTCAAGTAAAATTTTTATAGTTTTAAATTAATTGTTTAATCTTGACTTTCAATCTATCTTTTCTGTCTGGTTGTTTCTATTCTTCTACCTCCTTCCTTTTCGGGGACGAAAAGTTTTGAGTAGGGGAGAGTGTAACGACCCGTAAAATTTAATGGTTTTTAAAAGTATTTTTAACTGAAAATTTGTGAAATTTTAAACAATAAAATTTGAAAATAAAAATTTACTATTTGGAATACGTCTATTTTAATATAGCAACTGGTAAATTTTCATCTGATAATATTGAAGTTTATTTTTCTGTGAAATTTCATTTCAAATCAAACCGGTTAATAACAGTGAATGTAAAAGTTTTCCGAAACCAAAATATGTCAACAGGAGAAAATTTATTCAGATCATCCTAAATCAGACTGCGAAATTCGTTTTTCCAAATTTGGACTTCTACTGCTCCGTTTATCTTAATTCTGACGAAATAGCAGCATTTTTCGGTACCGATTATCGACTTTTGGTCGGATGATCGTGCCACTAATATCTGTATACCGTTCTGATCGTCTCGTCGTGCTGATCTCTATGATATATTCATTCATGAGTTTCGAAGTTCGGAACACGACGGAATCAGTGAACCGATCAGTCGTACCGGTTCCACATTCGAAACTTTTGGTTTATTTTGCCTTTCCGGTTATCCACGTGAACTCAAACGGTCATCAACTATTATTTTTCAGCCTTGACCTTTTCTATTCCAACGTTTCATCAATTTTTTTCTGGTTGTTCTTTATATAATACAAGTGATGGCCACGTTTCATTTTTGCCTGTTGATATTTTCTTCCTCCTCCTTTTATTTTGCTTCTCCAGATTCACATTTTTCTTCTTCATCCTCATCGCAAATATCTCGGATCCACTTAAAATGAAACCACTGCCCTGACGTTTTCCCACTTCCAAATCTTAGCATCACCTCCTCTCTCCGCCAAAGACCATTTCCCCTTGGCCGCCGAGCCTCCCCTCCAAGTCTTCCCTCCTCCGTCATCAAGGCCAGCTATCCCACCTTCGAACTGCTCATCCACAGTGCCTTCCCCTGCCTCCAACCACTCAGCCGATCCACCAGTAGCCATGAACCCACTCTCACATGAAGCTCCACGTTCGGCAGCCTACCCAGATCCGTTCCTCCTCCTTCCTCCAGCCGCCGAGATCCCTCCGCCTCTCGCCTAGTTCAGTCACCACCTCGTGCCACCCTACGACTGCCGAGCCTTCGCCTTCCTCTGGCCCACGTATTTGCTCTCGGTCCATCTCTTTCCTGACGGTATGTGAAATTTTGTTTAAGTATATATAAAATTTTTACGTAACTATGTTATGGCGTGAATATAATTTCGTATCTAATACCTTACCTAGGTAGTACGTATATATATTAAGTTATTTGTTTGGTTTATATATTATCTATATACAGTAAGTGGTATTAGTTATAAAGTTACAAAAAGTTATAAAGGTTACTTATTATTTAGATATATACGTTTGTCTCTTGGGAGTTGTATTTATATATATTTGTATAGTCACAGATATAACATGTTGTTTACATATTTTTGTTGATTTCGGTCTGCATTGATATATATGAATAAGTATAAAATTATTAAGTCATAAAAAGTTATACCAGTTTATATGTTTACATTAACAGTGATTACAGCATGGTATCTTGATTGAACAGTTTTATATATATCTTAGTCTATGTAAACATGTAGTTATAATATATACAGGAAATATGATATGTTGTGTGTAATAATGGTTTGTATCTGTCCTATATATTAGGGGTATTATCAGTGTCGTACAACAAGACTTTATTTTAGTACGGTATTATTATGGTTGTTCGGTTGGCAGGTTCTTTATATGTATATATAGTGTAATAAATTAACTTTTATAAGATTATTGTTTAAAATTATAACATGTGCATCAGTTTATATTAGCCTATATATATATTAGTGTTTATGGGTATACTTTGGTCTGGGGTTTTATTAAATGTATAGGTATATATTATTTTAAAATATGATGAGTCATATAAGTCTATGAAGGTATACATTTGTTATATGTTTAAAGGGTCTGCATATGTGCGTACGTATAGGTCTAGTAGATTTTATAGTGTGTCTTCTCTATGTATGTTGAAGAGTCGCTTACTGTCTTGCTTGTATATTAATATTGACATTAAATAGTGTACGCGAGTCTTTCAATTTTTATAGGAGTGGCTAGCTTGTTAGAATTGTGTGGTTATAAGAATAACGTTGGAATAGATTTTGTAAAAAAAAAAAAAATATATATATATATATAATAATAATAATAATAATAATGTATATATATATATTTATATGTTGTTGGGGTTTTGGTTAAAACAATGATTCGAAATATATATATTCAGTTAATACGTGTTTAAATTTATTTGTAAATAAGTGTAATATATTCATCTTATTTTAATATGTCTGGATTTAGAATATGACTTGGTTTATATATAGTATATAGTTATATGTGAGTCACTCGTACAAATTGTCTTCATCGATCCTGTTTTGACTTGATTTCGTCAACTTCTATTTATCAGCTTCGTTCGTCGATTCGAGTTCAATCTTGCCTTGTTTTGAGATTCGTGCCTGGATTTCGTAACCTATCTCAGTTTCGTTCACCTCTAGCCTCGAAAGGTGAGCAATCACTCACGATTAACGTTCTTTTATTATTTAAATTTGATTTCATTTGAAATAGCAATTGAAATATGCTGCTGTAGTTATTTACATTGTTATATATGCTATTATCTATAACTGCTCACCTGTGACATCTGACACCAGTATCTAGTATTATATGCCTGTTATTACTATTATTTATATCTGTTCACCTGTGACATCTGACACCCGTATCTGTTATTTATACTGATGATATATGCCTGTTGTTATATTTTTTAGTATCTGTTATCACTCTGCAAGTTCCCTGTTAGTATAGAATTCACTATGGGTTGAAATGATACATACCCGAACGGACTTTAGAATAGGAGAAAATCGTTATGGGTTGAAATGATAAACCCAAGCGATTTTCATTTGGATTGAAATTGGGATTACGGGTCGAAATGATATCTACCCGTATATATTTAAATTTCGGATTGAAATGATAAATATCCGTATCACTTAACCATATGATAAATATATATACAGACACCGTTGGTCCATATATATAAATATTTTAAAAATGAATTCTATGGTTTTGGAAAGAAATATATGGTTTTAATAAATGTTGAGCCTTAAATTATTATATATAAATGGGAATGATTGATTTAAATACATATTATATGTTGAGTATTTAAAATATATTTCAAATATATTTCAAATAGATTTTGGTAATAATTTGAATAAGTTAAGGTTAGAAAGATAATTTGAATTTAGTTGAAATTGTATTCAATAAAGAATTTTACTTAATTAAACCGATTTGAAACTTATTGAAATTAAGATGTAAGATATGATTTATAACTTGAGTTTGATTCATAAGTAATCTAATGAATATTTTTGGTTTAAATAAAGTTTAAGGAAATATTTAGTAAAAATGTAATTTAAGGCTAGTTAAATGGTGTTGAATTTATTAAGTGAATATTCCCTGATTAAATAATAATGAAGTTAAATCAAGAGCTATATGAAACCGTTAAATTTAACTTTGAAAATGTTGAATATTAAAGCTTTGAAATATATTGAAAATTTAAATGATCTGTTTAGAAATGAATTAAATTGATGAATTGAACTTTGAATAAATTTGAGTTTGGAATTTGAAGTTGATTTGAATCGATTTGCGAGACGTTAAACACTTCACTTATAAATTAATTATATATATACTATCTTGGAAAATAGTTATATTTGAAATAAAATGATATTTGGGTTTTGAAGTATAAATTTAATTGAAATGACCACGGTGTTAAAATGTATATTTCCACCTTGTAGATAGTTCTGAAGATCCTTAGAGGATGGTTATCCCAAACATCCTTTAAGTTACTCGTATTTCAGTTGATATTTCACTTGAGTTGGATTTATTTATATAAGAATGTTAATCCTGACTCGAGTGTTTTGTGTTTTGCTTTACGCTCGGGTCAGACCGAGTGATACAGCATTTGAGACTCACCTTTGGAGTTTGGAGCTTCCTTTGGAGATCCAACTATCGCCTCAGCTTTCAGCTCTTCTAGTTGATTTGTTCAGAGAAGTCATCTGTTGTACTGGAGACTTCACTGCTTTTGAGATATTCTGTTGTATTTTATTTTTAACTCTGATGTTTATATAGTAGCTTCATGAACTACTATTTTATCTATTCCGCTGCGTATTTATTGTATTACTCTGTGTCTGTGATTCTGTGATTGATTTATTTACTGCATATGCTGAGTTTTGCCAAATTATAATTAACAACGCGGTATTTTGAGCAATTCAACTCTGGCATGAGTGTCTACCTATACACTTATAATGGATGCGAATGGTCCAAAATACCGGGTCGTTACACTTTTATAATAAAATATTTTTTTATAACGAAACAAATTTTATTTCGAAAATACTTTTATAACTCGATGTTTCAACAAGTTTATCCTTGTTCCTGTAGACTCTGGTAATGCGTTGATCAGGCGCAAAACTAGAATTCTCCAGGTACTTAGTAGACTTGTTTTAACACCCAGTGAAAATACTGGAAAACTTTTTAAAACAGATATGGAAAGTACAATCCAATCAAAAACACAAACAAAACCTTTGTCTAACCATGGTTCGCAGATACACAATGGTTACGCCTGGATCCCCCAGGAAACAATCCATATCCGTAAGCTTTCTCAGCCCTGCGAGTTACGCCATGATGACTAGTAGAATGCAGGATACACAATGGTTACGCCTGGATCCCCCAGGAAACAATCCGTACCCCCAGGCAAGACTCAGCCAAGCATTTGCGCTACTATTCGCGACCTACACAGATTGCAGGATACACAATGGTTACGCCTGGATCCCCCAGGAAACAATCCGTACCCCTAGGCAAGACTCAGCCAGGCAGTTGCGCTATGCAGTCACGAGAGAACAATAAGACCATGGGTAACGCCATGGAATTCGAAGGACACTCGAGTATCATATCCGGAAAACCAAAATCAGAGAGAATAATATCGATAGAATGAATCCAAGATGTGGCCACAAATCGGATATCAAGCAGAAAGCACTTTCCATATCTTTACTTCGAAAATATGTATCATATAGTACCTTTTCAAATCACTTTCAAATATCATACTTATATAAAATCCATTATATATAAGATTTAATTTTCAAATCAAATACTTTCCAAAATCAATAGTATATCAAATCATACTTATATAGACTTCAATTATATAAGATTTCACTTTCAAATTGAGTACCTTTTTAAATCTATAGTTTTCGAATCAATTTCATACTCATACAAATCAATTTTATATAAGTTCGACAACTCCCAAATCAAGTGTTTAGTAACACAAGGTTCTCAAATTTAAATTTGTTTCAATATCAGTTCAATTTCAAAATCATATACAATTTCACCAAATTATTTCTTCTCAAATTAAATATCTTTAGTTTCAAAGTTTCCAAAATAATAGATTTTAGAAAATAAATCCAAATTTCCAAATCAATATAATTTAAGTCAACCAGTTCATTTCCAAAATCAAATGTTTTCAAAATCATCTTATACTTACGTAAGGTCTATCTTATATAAGGATCAAATTTTTCAAAATAAATTTCGCTGTATGAAGAGCCATATGGGATTGAATATCTTTGCTTTTATGGGTTATATATCTTTGTAATTTAAATTGGAATTTTCTTTTAGTAAGCAAAGATATTCTAACTCGACAGCTTTCAATTTCAGCGTCAAAATATATCAATGATATTAGGATATAAGATGTACATACGTCATCATTTCGCAGAATCACATTTGATCGCTCGCTCGATCACACAAGTTCGCTTTCGAACTAGTATTGTCCATTCGACTTCCCTAATGCGGATTTCGATATGGTTTCTCGACTAGAAGCCATCAGTCTCCTTGCATAGCCATATACTATGATAGAGAATTCTCGAATTTAGCCCAAAATCCATATCAAATATTCGCCATCAAGAATCAAATGAAAAATCCTAACACGAAATGGTGTAATCCATCTCGAACTTGTGTACTCAAACTTGGATCAAATTAATTATGCGAATAAAACAGCACACGTACAACTTATATATTTATTCTAACTTGCTAAATATACAGTTTCATAAGGATGTTACTAAGTTAAAACATTTAAACTAAATTTTTTTTCAAAATATTTTGAAGACCAATTTCTTTTCAAATCTAAACTTCAAAAATTTCAAAATAGCCTTATTCATTTACTTAACAAACAGTTTCAGCTTATTTAAATCATATTACTACATACTTTAAACATACATACCAAACTTATATACTTAATACTTTTCGACATTTCTTAGCTTTGAGAAGTTAACCCTGATTTGGAAGTGCTCGAACCTTCAAAATAGTTGAAGAAATCATTTTCAAATTCAAGGGTTGGAAATCAGCAACAAATCAGTAAATCAATTTTAATAGATAGGGTTATATCAAATCCAAAACTCGAGAACTGAACACCGGCTTACTTCAAATCGTTTCAAATATATATATATACATATATACTTTGAATATCAAATCTTACTTCGGAATTTGAAATCAAAAATTGGTTTCGCAAAATCACTCGTGTAGCAATGCTACTAAAGTGGCCTCTCCCCCACTCTGAAACTCGAAAATCAATGTCGATGATGCGTGCACTCATCACCGAAATTATTTTCCAGCGACATAAGTGAGTTCTGGACTTCTATTTTCTCAAACTTCTTTTGAAATTTCTTCGAAATCATTCGAAACTTATTAAAATCATTTGAACATTTCTTATTCGGAAAATACTTTTAAATCACATTATTATTATATATTTCAAAATCTTAAAACCAATTTCAAAACACCGGGGTTCCATTCTCGAATTTCAAATTTAAAATCCTTCAGTTATAAATCATTTTTAGATAAATCAAATTTGTTATATAACTTTTCAAAATTACAATCCTTTCGAAACCTCAGATTCTCATTTTAAAGGGTTTATAATCTTTATCAAAAACACTTCACTTTTATATATAGAATATAATCATACTTATTAAAATAATAATTTTGATTTAGAAAACAATTTCTAAAATACAAACAAACCCGATTTCAAAGGATGGTTCAAGAATGGATTTCAAAACAAAGATAGAGATTCAACTTAGAGGGATTCTAATCAAATAGGATTTGATTTGAAGATAAGTTCGGACGAAAATGAGATAATTAATTACAAAACAGTAGTCGGATACACTTATATAAATCACGGGCGACCTTAACCGGGTCAACCGTGACTTCAAAAATGTAATCGATGCGACAATCTAAGGCAAATCGACATTCGATTGCCAGAGATAGAATTCGGTATAACAAGAGATGGCAACATCGAAACCGAGGGATATATAAATCTCCGGTGAATCAATGCCAATTGTAAAGGAGTTTCACCCCTTTACAAAACATTCAAAGATCGGCGGGATCGCCTATTCTTATAGAGATTATTCGAAGTGGAGTTATGGGATACTCCAGTATCAAAAGAATACCAATAGAGAGAGACAAGAATGAATTTTGGAACCGTAGGGAACGTTCCAAAGTTCAAAGGAAATCGAGTCAAAAGGAAGAGATTAAACTCGAACGAACGTGATTCTGTAAATAAATTTACAATATATGCTAAGTTTCGCCTAGAACCAAAGCTCTGATACCAACTGTAACGACCGGATATTTTGGACCATTCAAATCGACAATAAATCCACACATGTCCGACTTGAATAATTCAAAATATCAGATTGTTAATTTAAATTTGGCAAAACTCAGCATATGCAGTAAACAAATCAATCACAGAATCACAGACATAGAGTAATACAATAATACGCAGCGGAATAGATAAAATAGTAGTTCATGAAGCTACTATATAAACATCAGAGTTAGAAATAAAATACAACAGAATATCTCAAATACAGTGAAGTCTCCGATCCAAACAGATGACTTCTGGGAACGAATCAACTGGAAAGCTGGAAGCTGAATCAAAAGTTGGATCTCCAAACGAAGCTCCAAACTCCAAAGGTGAGTCTCGAATGCTGTATCACTCAGTCTGACCCGAGCGTAAAGCAAAACACAAAACACTCGAGTCAGGATTAACATTCTTATATAAATAAATCCAACTCAAGTGAAACATCAATTGAAATACAAGTAACTTAAAGGATGCTTGGGATAACCATCCTCTAAGGATCTTCAGAACTATCTACAAGGTGGAAATATACACTGTAACACCGTGGTCATTTCAATTTAATTTATACTTCAACCCAAATATCATTTCATTTCAAATATATCTATTTTTCCCAAAATAGTATATATATTAAATGATTTAAAAAGTAAAGTATTTAATATTTTCTCAAGTCTCGCAAATCGATTCAAATCAACTCAAATTTCAAATTCCAATTTAATTCAATCTAAATTCATCAATTCAATCCAGTTCTAAATATACCATTTAAATTTTCAATATATTTCAAACTTTAATATTCAACATTTTCAAAGTTAAATTTAACAGTTTCATATAGCACTTGATTTAACTTTATCATTATTTAATCAGGGAATATTCACTTAATAAATCCAATATCATTTAACTAGCCTTAAATTTCATTTTACTAAGTATTTCCTTAAATTTATTTAAACAAGAAATATTCATTTAATTATTTAAATCAAACTCAAGTTATAAATCATATCTTAAATCCCAATTTCAATAAGCTTTAAATTGGTTTAATTAAATAAATTTCTTTACTAAATTCAAATTATCTTCTCACCCTTAACTTATTCAAATTTTTACCAAAATCTATTTTGAAATATAAATTTTATACTTAACATATTATATGTATTAAATCCATCTTAATTAAATTAAATATCATTATTAAATCTATATATATCCTTACCATTTATATATAAAATTTTAAAAATCAACATTTGTTAAAACCATATATTTCTTTCCAAAACCATGGGATTCAATTTCAAAATATTTATATATGGACCAACGGTGTCTGTATATATATTTATCACATGGTTAAGTGATACGGATATTTATCATTTCAATCCGAAATTTAAATATATACGGGTAGGTATCATTTCGACCCGTAATCCCAATTTCAATTCAAATGAAAATCGTTTGGGTTTATCATTTCAACCCATAACGATTTTCTCCTATTCTAAAGTCCGTTCGGGTATGTATCATTTCAACCCATAGTGAATTCTATACTAACAGGGAACTAGCAGAGTGATAACAGATAATATAAAATACAACAACAGGCATATATCATCAATAATAATATAACAGATACTGGTGTCAGATGTCACAGGTGAACATATACAGATAATAGTAATAACAGGCATATAAATACTAGATACTGGTGTCAGATGTCACAGGTGAACATATACAGATGATAGCATATATAACAATTTAAATAACTACAGCATCATATTTCAATTGTCGTTTCAATTGAAATCAAATTTAATAAATACAAGAACGTTAATCGTGAGTGATTGCTCACCTTCCGAGGCTAGAGATAGACGAGAATAAGATGAGTTACAAATCCAAGCACGAATTTCGGAACGAAGCACGATGGACATGAGTTCGACAATCAAATCTGATAAATAAGAATTGATGAGAAAAAATCAAATTGGCTTGATATAGACTGAACGAAACATATACAGTATATATTACTTTAAATCAATATAAAATTTGAAACATCAACTTATTTTAAATCTGTATATAAATTTAAAATCAATAAATGACTTTCAAGGTCTATATATATATATATTTATTTATTCCGAATTAATAGTTAAATCCCAAAATGTACTATATCCCAAAATTGAAAGCCAAGTTCACACATACACACGAACTCATACATGTGTTCAAACTTAAAATTTAATATTGTTTAACATACCTTTAAAACTATACTTTAATAACATAAACTAAATATTGAAATTTATATACATGCAGCACTAAATAAGCTTTATTAAATGAACATTACATGCAACCATACATTAAGATATGTTACTATAGACACTTGTATACTAAAACATTCAACAAGAATATAAACTAAGATATATAATATATATATATAATATACCATAAAGTATTAGGCAAAACCGAGGTTATGCAGACTTAACTTGAAATATACTAGCATATCCAAATTTGACTTGTAATACACTAACATATGCAGACTAGACTTGTAATATACTAACATATACAATTAACATATGCAGACTTGACTTGTAATATACTGACATATGAAATTTACATATGCAGCAAACATACTTTATAAAATATGCAACAAACGTGAGATCTATTTGCTATCATTTTATACAATTACTATACTGTAATAAAATATAACTTATATATTTAAATAAAAATCAATATAACTAACCAAATAAAATTACCTTAGACATCTTTATAAACTAACCTACACACAGACTATATTATATGCAGACCAAAAGTACAAAACAAGCTGGCATAAAAATAAACCTTTATAAATTTAACATTAAAACTTTATATCTTACTGTAATCATACATAGGCTACTACACAAATATACCCAAACTCACCTATACATAACAAGCATTCGGCTAACAAAGAGGAGGCAAAGCTCGAAGGGTGGTGGCCAGAGGCTGCCGAGAGGAGGAGGAAAGTCAGGTGGTGAGGCGGAGTCGTAGGCTGAGGTGAAGGGGAAGGCTGCGGCAGTAGGCGCGAGTGGGCTCAGAGGTTGCGAAGGCTTCTCGGTGGACGTGGGGAAAGAGGAAAGTGATCGGAGCAAGGTGAGGTGGCCAGGGACGAGTTTAAAGGATGCCTACGCTTGTGTGGGTGGAGGCGATTGACAGGGAAGGCCGGATCTGAATGGGAGGAGCGGACTCAGGCGGGTTGCTGTCAGGGCGGAGGAGACGCGGGTGGAGATGGTTGCCGAGTAGTTGGTGGGGATGTTGTGGAGGGAGAGATGCACAAGAAGAGGGGAAGGGCTGGAGCGTTCGGGTTGCACGCGATGGAGGGCGGAGGGAAGGCACGATGCGGAGAGGAAGAGCTAAGTGGTCGACGAGGTTGCTGCCATGATGGGTTGTTTTGTTGTGTGGGTGATGAGACCGGAACAGGTGATGGTTGTGAGGAGGGAAAAGAAAAGGGAGAAGGGAGGAGAGAAGTGACAGAGGAATACAAAAATGAAATGAGAAGACAAAGTGATTTTATAAAAGAAAGAAAAAATCAAAGGAATGGCAACGGGTCACACGTTGGATTACAGAAAAGTATGCTCAGAACAATAAACAAGAACGAATATTCAGGGAAAAATTAATTCTTTCCAACCGTTGCGAAGATTGAATGGATAGGAAAAATAAAAGTAATAAATGAAATCTCAACATTCACGTTCTGATTCAGCAGAGAAATTAAAGCAAATTATTATTGTGGTCCCGCTGCACGTTTCAAAATTTAAAACCGAAGGAAACAGTAAAGTCGCAGTTTAAGGTACCGTTACAACGAATAGTTTATGGTTTCCATCACATACCGGACCTCAAAATACAGAAATAAATATACCGCAGAGATCAACACGATAAGACGATCAAAACGGTATACAGATATTGGTGGTACGATCATCGGATCAAAAATCGATAACCGGTACCGAAAATGCTGCTATTTGGTCAGAATTAAGATAAACGGAGCAGTAGAAGTCCAAATTTGGAAAAACGAATTTCGTAGTCTGATTCAGAATGATCTGAATAAATTTTCTCCTGTTGACATATTTTGGTTTCGGAAAACCTTTAAATTCACTGTTATTAACCGATTTGATTTGAAATGAAATTTCATAGGAAAATAAACTTCAATATTATCAGATGAAAATTTACCAGTTGCTATATTAAAATAGACGTATTCCAAATAATAAATTTTTTTATTTTCAAATTTTATTGTTTAAAATTTCACAAAATTTCAATTAATTTAGCAAATAAAATCATAAAATTTTTGGGTCGTTACAAATATTGGGATTCATGCTTATGTCTAGTTTATATTAAAAATGAGATGAACAATGCAATATTACAAATATGTGCTGATTTGTTCAGATCATAAACCAATAAGTTTTTATGGGTTTTTCCCAAAAACCATTCCCTATGCCACGTACTGAAATTTTCGACTTTCGAAAATTCAACATCGATACTCACTTTATCGACTGTCGAGAAATCGAGTGCCGGAAACTCCAATAGTGAGGGTTTAAGAAAGAAGAAAAAGGTAGAAGAAGAAGAAAAGAAGAAAAAGAGAAGAAAGAAAGAAGAAGAACAACAGAACAGCCACAGAAACAGAAACAATATCAGAATCTCACATATCGCAGCGGAACAATATATATAGATAAATGAATAATCTTTAAAACAAAGAACTATATCATTTTATATATACATCAATCATCAGAGTCAATATACAACAATGGACAGTTATATAACTTGTCCTCATACAGAATACACAGCGGAATAAATATATCAGATACAAATACTACGTCTCGCCATCCAGCTTGCTTCCAAAGCTCCAGAATATCCAGAATATCCTGATAATCTAACTCTAGGCTGCCCGTGTGGAAAATAGTGGGCACCCAGAGTTTAGAAGGGAAACAATAAACTCCGAGTCAGTCATGGTGACTGGTGTGAGATCGTAAAACAGTTATTCTTTAAAATAAACAACAGGAATTTTAAAATCAATTCGCAATGCTTTTGGAAAATGAAACTACCATAAGACCTCCCACCACACACACAATGCAAACGCAGACTTGGAGGAGATTTCTTCTTATGATAGTCAAAGATGCTTACTACGTAAAAATCAAATTCTTTTTGATATTATTATTAGTGCATAGTGTAGAAAACATTTCGAAAGTATAATATTAATCTTAGCCAACATACGACCAGTATCGTATGCCTACTATAGCTACCATCTAAACAGTGGTGACCACCGTACGTAAATGGCAGGTTCTACAACTAATACCGTACAAAGTTCGTATTGGAGTTTGGATTTCCAACAAATGGTCAGGCTAAGGAACTTCCTTTTCCACGATGGGTACGTCCCTGGAATAGACGACCCGAGAACCTAACCGGATCTCTGCCAACACAAGGCCGGGTTACCTCTGCAAAAATAGGTAACTACTGACACGCGTATGCCATCCCCCGATCGTCACCGATCTTCCCGAGGATCCCCGATTCCCAACAAACCACATAGAAATAATAATGCAGTAACCACAGAGGTTAAGTATCTGGGCTCCATACCATGATACCACCTTTATCCAGAAGGAATGACATACACTAAGGGGCGCTACTCCCTAGAACCTTGCTGCATTCGTCCTGTTTCGACCATTTTCGGGGTGTGAGGCTCGTCGAAGTCTCGTCCACAAAGCTACGCTTTCTCAAAAAGCCCTGCTTCGGGTCAAACAAAATGATCAACCTATGATCACAAAGATATAAGATCAAACAAATGATCATATCACAAATGACCAAACACTGATCATTTCACAGCAACACTCAGTATGCCACGTTACCAAATTGGGATATATCGCTGATAAATTTCAACTACATAACCTCTGAGCTCGTACGTCTCAGAGAAGGGTGTTAAGCTAAGAGAATAAATTCTCCGCCACCAACAGAAATGTATTTGAAAGAAATCAGCTTTATATCTCAAATTGTAACGTCAGACACACAATCCATACAAGTCTGTTCCGGGATCGAACAGAACCGAAGGCACTTCTCACGAAGCCCTTGCATATCCGGATAAATTTCAATCACGTCAGGACTTCCCGTCACTAAGGGTGATAAAACCTCTAAATCGAAGATCAGTCGATGTAGAGTAACTCGACGGTAATCCTTCCGTTTTCAAAAATATCCGGTCTTCAACACCGGTCTTCAAATGCAATTCATAACGACGTATCACATATTCGGAATGGGTTATACGACCCCATGGTCCTTTCCCGGCTAACCCGAATAGTGAGCGTATATTTAAAAATAAGTGTGGCATTGAAATTCATCCAATTTACAACAAATACCTATCTAAAGGTAATTATTGATAGTCGGTTATTTAACTATCAATAAAGATGCGCGACATCATCAGATTCCAAATAATTTTCCAAATTATTTCATCTTCAAAAATATCTTTACAAGATATAAAATTTCCACACTTTAAAAATAAATCAACGTTTATTTTTAAAACAAATTCTCATTCCATTTATAAATTCCATAGTGAATTTATATCTTAAAAATATCTCCTGATATACGATTCTCAAATCGATTTCAAATATTCAATTTCATTTATCTTTAAGAAGATAAAATCTCAAAACGTTTCATTTCATTTTGGAAATGCATTTCCCTACTTATTTAATAATAAGTATTTCACAAATCATTTATTTTCAACCCTTAGAAAATATTCGATATACTTAAATCAAATTAAGTATATATTTCATTCTTTAAGGAAATCTATTTTCTATAACAACATCAATTTGAGTCAAAACGAATGTTGCGTAAAACATCGTTACGACGACTCAAAATCACTAGTATAGGGATTCGGATTTTAAGATAGGTATATAAATCCCAATACTACATCAAAACATTTCCTTTCGGAAATCATTTACTATAACAACAGTGTTATAGTCCACCATTTCCTTAAATTTCTCGAAAACGTCTATTTCAACAATAAATGTTGAAATCTATGCTTTCGATTCATAACACATTTTAAAACACCTTTAAAATGTTTAACTTCATTTTTAAAATATTACTTCTTCAAAAATAAATCCATTTTACTTAACAATATATTCACTGTCCAAAATCGTGAATATACTTTACTAATTACATTTCACTATTTTCTACACGTTTTATTTCAATAATAATTCGCTATTCAAAATCGCGAATATATCTCCTTTGATAACCTGCTACATTTAATTTATCAAATTCAATTGATCTCGAATTTATAAAACAACGTTTTATAAATTCTCTTTCTATCTTTATTTTATAACCACTTTGATTTATAAATCTTCTTTATAAATCAATTCGATAGATATTCCATTTAAAGGCAAAATCCAATTTCCAAGTGACCTTCTTATAATCTTTTATTCTACAATTCCATTCATTTTATAACTTCATACTTTATAAATCTATAAAACTTCAAATTTTATAAATCTATAAACTTCGAATCTTCACAATTTATAATCCTATAAATTTCCTATCTTTACAACTTATAATTTTATAAGTTTCATATCTTTACAAATTTAACACTTATAAAACTCGTTTAAAATTCCAATAATTTTAATTGATAAATATCAATTTTGTACATCTTTTATATCCATCGTTTTTAATAATTCGAAATCCACATTTAAGCTATTTTATAAATTACTTAACTGTTTATTTCAAAAATCATCTCTGGGTTATATTTCACCCAAAATCTTAACCTTTATAACTTTAATAATTTTAACGTTTGTAAATTTATTCGAAAATTTAATAACGTATATTTACAAATAATCACTTTAAAAATCTCTTTTAAAGTTAAAATCGTTATTTTAAAACTTCAAAAATTGAATCCAATGATGCAACGCATCAATTAGTCAATCACAACATCAACATCATATATCAATATATGATAACAGAATATACATCAATCCTGTAAATAAATAACTACTGGTGAGGAATCCAGTTGGATCCCTCCAACCTGTTTCCCTGCATCCAAAGATATTAGCACAATACCAATTCCGCTCCAGTACGGAATTATCGCGGTATATGGGTTTTATAAAAATCCGCTTACTAACGGCGCAATAGGGTCTCATCCGCTATACGAGGCGGGAAATCATCAATCCAATATATACATATGCCAATATGTATATATTGCTATATATATAGATATATCCTATCATATCTAATAGCACATCAAATAGCAATCATCAATAACTGCAAAAATTCCACTTCGAAATTTTGAGTGAGAAAAATCTCACCTTAGCTTTTTATTTTGCAATCCGTTGCCAAATCCAGATTTATTTTTCTTCGTTGTATTCGACCTTGTATAAACAATTATACAATTTAAATTAACATTCGAACCAATTACATAACCAATTTTCCTTTTAATAACTTTTCACATTCTAAAAATAATATTCCTGTCTTAAAAAAAAATTTAACTTCCTTTTTACATTTTCTTCAAATTGTAACTTATAGCCCTACTCATATATATATCTGCCATTTGTATGTATATATATATATAAGTTAAAATTTTACATATATACTTTACTGTAACATAAAAAAAAAAAATTCTTCTTACTGTTATACTTTTTTTTCTGGTTAAATTTAAAACTACATATACATATTATCATCTTAAATTAAAACAGATTTTTAAACTTAAATTAATACTACTTTATACTTTTTCTGTAAAATAAAATCTACTACTCAATTTTATTTTGAATGACTTAAACAACTCAGAGAATACCTGCAATTCGATCGAAGGCCCTAACTGCCACCATCGGCATTCCCTCGCGAATACCCAACCAGACGCGCGTGAAACCCAAAGACATCTCGACCCTCGCGATAGTCGACACGCACCTTCGCCACTGTTGATCTCGAACCCAGATCCTCCTTCGCGTGAACTTCCCAAACAGTCGAACGCATTGCCTTTCCCAGATCCGTGACCCCATCTGAGGAGCCTCCACTCTCGCGAATCCCCAGACTGCCCTTCCTTGCGCACGCGAGTGGTCGCCCACCTCGATTCGACAACTGCTGCCTGTAGCCGCCGTGACTGACTTGCCTCCTATTCGCACTCGCCTCTAGGAATCGCTTCGAACGTAGTCATGGCCTTCCTTGCTTGCGAACGACATAGGATTCAACTAAGAATCGAAGTCGATTTTCAACGAACGAGAAGACTTGATTTTCGAATTCACGAAGTCGCTTTCGATTGCTCATGCGTTCGTGATAGGATGAAGAGCTGGGCCATTTTATTTTTGTTTCGTTCGATTTTTGATTTTTGAACTGGGAGGTATCTCTTTGATTTTCATTTTTAGAACGAGAAAGAGGGGCTTCGGCCATTGCTTTGAATTTGTGAACGAGAGTTTTAACTTTAAACGAAATGATTTCTTTTCGCGTATCTTAACAGAGAAGGAAGGGGAGACAAGGGTACGCGATTTACAGAGAAAGGTCGGCATTGAAATGAAATGGAGCCAGGAATCTCTGCTGCGTTGACAAATTTTAAATTTTAAAATTAAATTGAATTTGATTTTATTCCAACGCGTTTATATGTCGTTTGTTCACATATCAATTCCGATAAATACGAAATTTGAAATCCGACAATAATTCAATATTACGGATCCAATGGAACTGGTTTCGTCAAATTCCGAGACTGCACCTCGGACGGCTATTTTTAAATATCGATTCGAACGATTTAATTTCAAAACTGATCAAATTGTTTTCAAACTCAATTCTGAAGCTTCTGTTATCTTCAGTAATATCAACACGAGTTTTAAAAGCTTCCGAAATATTTTTCTTCGGCTTAAAATTAAAGATTCAAAGTTTTATTCAACATTCAACCGATTAAATTTTATAATTTAATCGCAAATTTCAAATGATATCGGGGATTCAAATTAAATCATCGTTCGAATATTTAAAATCAATTAAATATTCTCAATTTAATTTGTTCAAAATTCCGGGTCGTTACAGACTTCCCTCCTTAAAAGAATTTCGTCCTCGAAATTACAAGTTGGGAAAAATGTCCTTAACTCGTCTACTATTTTCCAACATCTAAACAGTCTTATCAAATTTCCAAAACAAATCTTCCTACTAAAGATTCATTATTATTTCAACTAGTTTTCCAAACCTTCCATAGTTTTCAAACAATATTGTTTAACTTCAAAATTCAAATTTAAACTTTCGAAATTTTCTCAAAAATTTTCTAACACTCGGAATTTTCGAAAAATTTCGCCAGCGTCTCCTTTGCGCGGCTAATACGGCACGACTACAAAACGTCCCTCCGGACTCTCAGATTTTAAAAAGAAAAAGAAAAAGCCAAGCGGCTAGAGAAATAAGTCATCAAATCTCATATTCAGATTTAAATACATACCTTTAGTCGAGCAATTCAAATTATCTTCGAAATCAAAATTCCAATTCCTTTTATACACCTGTATATCCTACTAGCCATAATATCTAGTTACATATATTCAAACCATTTTGCAAATTCTATTACTAAATTTCGATACTTCTCATATCATCTTTACTTCCCTATTGAAGTTTCATATTCATTTTCATTCAATTTCACATTTCAAATTTCATTTGAATTTAATTCACAATTCCAACCTAATTTGGATTCGGTTTATCTTCTGAGTATTGAATTTTTATCGATTATCTTTCATTTACTAATTCATATTAAAGTTCAATTTTCAATATTCAGCTTTAATTTCATTTACTAGCAACTGTAAAGTTCACAATTCAAGTTTTAAATTCACTAATTCAACTTCTATTTCATGAATTAATTATCAAAGTAGTTTATTCGGATTCAATCCATTTTATTTTTCTCAGGTTTGGATTTTATTCCATTTGATTCAAGTCTCATTTCATTTTTCAATTTCAATTCATTGCTTACAACTTCAAAATGAATCTCAACTTCCAATTTCAGTTTCATTTAATTGATTCACTTGCACTTTCTTTGATTCAACTTAAAATTCCTTAAGTTAAATTTATTCAATCTAAATTCACAACAAACTGTTATAAGTTATCAATTCATTTATTTTTCTCATCAATATTTTTATATAGCATTTTAGAGACTTTTCAACCTTTTCAAAAACCATTTTTGAAAACAATTCAAATCATCTTTTGAATTTCCAAAACAAAACTCAATTTTCCAAACAATTTTCATTTAAAACAATTTGGCAGCAATTTCTCTTTTGGAAACCCGAAAATGAATTCTAATGATGTGGCCATCATCATCAGGATTATTTTCCAGCGACCTAAAAGAGTTTAGAGCTTTCAACTCTCTAAAACAATTTTCCACAATATCAAATCCTTTGAAATTCATTCTTAAATCAAAAAGATTTAAACTTTCCAAATCTCCAAAAATTTCAAATTCTTTTCAAACATTTCCAAAAACTTTTCTGGAATTCCGTTTCAAATTACAATTCACATTTATAATTTACATCCTCAAATTTCATTTGTATATGGATTTATTTCTTAACTTTGGAGTTATGATTTCAATTTCTTATTCAGTTTCAATAGTAATGATAACATTTCAATGTTATTATTTTCCTAACAACCATGCAACCATATACTATAATAATTTACAGAAAATCATTTCTTTTATAGTTTTGGGCAAAATTATTTCATTCACCCTATTTAAAACAATACTATGTCGTCTTGCCTCGTTTAAGTGTTTAGAAATCCCTATCGATAATATGGCGTCCCACATACCGACCAAAATTCACAAACATCTCAACGGATAAGCAAACACAATATAAAACATTTTTACATTCACTAACAAATACGCACTCATATCTATTATTACACTCAACTCATTCTAGAGTACTGCTGACTCTATCTCTAATGAGTAACACCCAACAGAGCAGGGTTGTCGCTTAACCATATGCTCTGATACCACTTTGTCACGTACTGAAATTTTCGACTTTCGAAAATTCAACATCGATACTCACTTTATCGACTGTCGAGAAATCGAGTGCCGGAAACTCCAATAGTGAGGGTTTAAGAAAGAAGAAAAAGGTAGAAGAAGAAGAAAAGAAGAAAAAGAGAAGAAAGAAAGAAGAAGAACAACAGAACAGCCACAGAAACAGAAACAATATCAGAATCTCACATATCGCAGCGGAACAATATATATAGATAAATGAATAATCTTTAAAACAAAGAACTATATCATTTTATATATACATCAATCATCAGAGTCAATATACAACAATGGACAGTTATATAACTTGTCCTCATACAGAATACACAGCGGAATAAATATATCAGATACAAATACTACGTCTCGCCATCCAGCTTGCTTCCAAAGCTCCAGAATATCCAGAATATCCTGATAATCTAACTCTAGGCTGCCCGTGTGGAAAATAGTGGGCACCCAGAGTTTAGAAGGGAAACAATAAACTCCGAGTCAGTCATGGTGACTGGTGTGAGATCGTAAAACAGTTATTCTTTAAAATAAACAACAGGAATTTTAAAATCAATTCGCAATGCTTTTGGAAAATGAAACTACCATAAGACCTCCCACCACACACACAATGCAAACGCAGACTTGGAGGAGATTTCTTCTTATGATAGTCAAAGATGCTTACTACGTAAAAATCAAATTCTTTTTGATATTATTATTAGTGCATAGTGTAGAAAACATTTCGAAAGTATAATATTAATCTTAGCCAACATACGACCAGTATCGTATGCCTACTATAGCTACCATCTAAACAGTGGTGACCACCGTACGTAAATGGCAGGTTCTACAACTAATACCGTACAAAGTTCGTATTGGAGTTTGGATTTCCAACAAATGGTCAGGCTAAGGAACTTCCTTTTCCACGATGGGTACGTCCCTGGAATAGACGACCCGAGAACCTAACCGGATCTCTGCCAACACAAGGCCGGGTTACCTCTGCAAAAATAGGTAACTACTGACACGCGTATGCCATCCCCCGATCGTCACCGATCTTCCCGAGGATCCCCGATTCCCAACAAACCACATAGAAATAATAATGCAGTAACCACAGAGGTTAAGTATCTGGGCTCCATACCATGATACCACCTTTATCCAGAAGGAATGACATACACTAAGGGGCGCTACTCCCTAGAACCTTGCTGCATTCGTCCTGTTTCGACCATTTCCGGGGTGTGAGGCTCGTCGAAGTCTCGTCCACAAAGCTACGCTTTCTCAAAAAGCCCTGCTTCGGGTCAAACAAAATGATCAACCTATGATCACAAAGATATAAGATCAAACAAATGATCATATCACAAATGACCAAACACTGATCATTTCACAGCAACACTCAGTATGCCACGTTACCAAATTGGGATATATCGCTGATAAATTTCAACTACATAACCTCTGAGCTCGTACGTCTCAGAGAAGGGTGTTAAGCTAAGAGAATAAATTCTCCGCCACCAACAGAAATGTATTTGAAAGAAATCAGCTTTATATCTCAAATTGTAACGTCAGACACACAATCCATACAAGTCTGTTCCGGGATCGAACAGAACCGAAGGCACTTCTCACGAAGCCCTTGCATATCCGGATAAATTTCAATCACGTCAGGACTTCCCGTCACTAAGGGTGATAAAACCTCTAAATCGAAGATCAGTCGATGTAGAGTAACTCGACGGTAATCCTTCCGTTTTCAAAAATATCCGGTCTTCAACACCGGTCTTCAAATGCAATTCATAACGACGTATCACATATTCGGAATGGGTTATACGACCCCATGGTCCTTTCCCGGCTAACCCGAATAGTGAGCGTATATTTAAAAATAAGTGTGGCATTGAAATTCATCCAATTTACAACAAATACCTATCTAAAGGTAATTATTGATAGTCGGTTATTTAACTATCAATAAAGATGCGCGACATCATCAGATTCCAAATAATTTTCCAAATTATTTCATCTTCAAAAATATCTTTACAAGATATAAAATTTCCACACTTTAAAAATAAATCAACGTTTATTTTTAAAACAAATTCTCATTCCATTTATAAATTCCATAGTGAATTTATATCTTAAAAATATCTCCTGATATACGATTCTCAAATCGATTTCAAATATTCAATTTCATTTATCTTTAAGAAGATAAAATCTCAAAACGTTTCATTTCATTTTGGAAATGCATTTCCCTACTTATTTAATAATAAGTATTTCACAAATCATTTATTTTCAACCCTTAGAAAATATTCGATATACTTAAATCAAATTAAGTATATATTTCATTCTTTAAGGAAATCTATTTTCTATAACAACATCAATTTGAGTCAAAACGAATGTTGCGTAAAACATCGTTACGACGACTCAAAATCACTAGTATAGGGATTCGGATTTTAAGATAGGTATATAAATCCCAATACTACATCAAAACATTTCCTTTCGGAAATCATTTACTATAACAACAGTGTTATAGTCCACCATTTCCTTAAATTTCTCGAAAACGTCTATTTCAACAATAAATGTTGAAATCTATGCTTTCGATTCATAACACATTTTAAAACACCTTTAAAATGTTTAACTTCATTTTTAAAATATTACTTCTTCAAAAATAAATCCATTTTACTTAACAATATATTCACTGTCCAAAATCGTGAATATACTTTACTAATTACATTTCACTATTTTCTACACGTTTTATTTCAATAATAATTCGCTATTCAAAATCGCGAATATATCTCCTTTGATAACCTGCTACATTTAATTTATCAAATTCAATTGATCTCGAATTTATAAAACAACGTTTTATAAATTCTCTTTCTATCTTTATTTTATAACCACTTTGATTTATAAATCTTCTTTATAAATCAATTCGATAGATATTCCATTTAAAGGCAAAATCCAATTTCCAAGTGACCTTCTTATAATCTTTTATTCTACAATTCCATTCATTTTATAACTTCATACTTTATAAATCTATAAAACTTCAAATTTTATAAATCTATAAACTTCGAATCTTCACAATTTATAATCCTATAAATTTCCTATCTTTACAACTTATAATTTTATAAGTTTCATATCTTTACAAATTTAACACTTATAAAACTCGTTTAAAATTCCAATAATTTTAATTGATAAATATCAATTTTGTACATCTTTTATATCCATCGTTTTTAATAATTCGAAATCCACATTTAAGCTATTTTATAAATTACTTAACTGTTTATTTCAAAAATCATCTCTGGGTTATATTTCACCCAAAATCTTAACCTTTATAACTTTAATAATTTTAACGTTTGTAAATTTATTCGAAAATTTAATAACGTATATTTACAAATAATCACTTTAAAAATCTCTTTTAAAGTTAAAATCGTTATTTTAAAACTTCAAAAATTGAATCCAATGATGCAACGCATCAATTAGTCAATCACAACATCAACATCATATATCAATATATGATAACAGAATATACATCAATCCTGTAAATAAATAACTACTGGTGAGGAATCCAGTTGGATCCCTCCAACCTGTTTCCCTGCATCCAAAGATATTAGCACAATACCAATTCTGCTCCAGTACGGAATTATCGCGGTATATGGGTTTTATAAAAATCCGCTTACTAACGGCGCAATAGGGTCTCATCCGCTATACGAGGCGGGAAATCATCAATCCAATATATACATATGCCAATATGTATATATTGCTATATATATAGATATATCCTATCATATCTAATAGCACATCAAATAGCAATCATCAATAACTGCAAAAATTCCACTTCGAAATTTTGAGTGAGAAAAATCTCACCTTAGCTTTTTATTTTGCAATCCGTTGCCAAATCCAGATTTATTTTTCTTCGTTGTATTCGACCTTGTATAAACAATTATACAATTTAAATTAACATTCGAACCAATTACATAACCAATTTTCCTTTTAATAACTTTTCACATTCTAAAAATAATATTCCTGTCCTAAAAAAAAATTTAACTTCCTTTTTACATTTTCTTCAAATTGTAACTTATAGCCCTACTCATATATATATCTGCCATTTGTATGTATATATATATATAAGTTAAAATTTTACATATATACTTTACTGTAACATAAAAAAAAAAAATTCTTCTTACTGTTATACTTTTTTTTCTGGTTAAATTTAAAACTACATATACATATTATCATCTTAAATTAAAACAGATTTTTAAACTTAAATTAATACTACTTTATACTTTTTCTGTAAAATAAAATCTACTACTCAATTTTATTTTGAATGACTTAAACAACTCAGAGAATACCTGCAATTCGATCGAAGGCCCTAACTGCCACCATCGGCATTCCCTTGCGAATACCCAACCAGACGCGCGTGAAACCCAAAGACATCTCGACCCTCGCGATAGTCGACACGCACCTTCGCCACTGTTGATCTCGAACCCAGATCCTCCTTCGCGTGAACTTCCCAAACAGTCGAACGCATTGCCTTTCCCAGATCCGTGACCCCATCTGAGGAGCCTCCACTCTCGCGAATCCCCAGACTGCCCTTCCTTGCGCACGCGAGTGGTCGCCCACCTCGATTCGACAACTGCTGCCTGTAGCCGCCGTGACTGACTTGCCTCCTATTCGCACTCGCCTCTAGGAATCGCTTCGAACGTAGTCATGGCCTTCCTTGCTTGCGAACGACATAGGATTCAACTAAGAATCGAAGTCGATTTTCAACGAACGAGAAGACTTGATTTTCGAATTCACGAAGTCGCTTTCGATTGCTCATGCGTTCGTGATAGGATGAAGAGCTGGGCCATTTTATTTTTGTTTCGTTCGATTTTTGATTTTTGAACTGGGAGGTATCTCTTTGATTTTCATTTTTAGAACGAGAAAGAGGGGCTTCGGCCATTGCTTTGAATTTGTGAACGAGAGTTTTAACTTTAAACGAAATGATTTCTTTTCGCGTATCTTAACAGAGAAGGAAGGGGAGACAAGGGTACGCGATTTATAGAGAAAGGTCGGCATTGAAATGAAATGGAGCCAGGAATCTCTGCTGCGTTGACAAATTTTAAATTTTAAAATTAAATTGAATTTGATTTTATTCCAACGCGTTTATATGTCGTTTGTTCACATATCAATTCCGATAAATACGAAATTTGAAATCCGACAATAATTCAATATTACGGATCCAATGGAACTGGTTTCGTCAAATTCCGAGACTGCACCTCGGACGGCTATTTTTAAATATCGATTCGAACGATTTAATTTCAAAACTGATCAAATTGTTTTCAAACTCAATTCTGAAGCTTCTGTTATCTTCAGTAATATCAACACGAGTTTTAAAAGCTTCCGAAATATTTTTCTTCGGCTTAAAATTAAAGATTCAAAGTTTTATTCAACATTCAACCGATTAAATTTTATAATTTAATCGCAAATTTCAAATGATATCGGGGATTCAAATTAAATCATCGTTCGAATATTTAAAATCAATTAAATATTCTCAATTTAATTTGTTCAAAATTCCGGGTCGTTACACCCTATGTTCACAGTAAAAGAATAAATATAGTTTTGCATATGACTTCTTCATATTTGTGTAAGCAATGGAAAATTTCTAGAAATAAAAATATAAGCAGGTTTTAGAAAAATGTGATTAAAGCAAAAATGACTTTGAAATAAGGTGTGCAATTTTACATGAATTCTTTGTATGTCTAGATATGATCTTTGGGTGATTTTAATAATTCTTGACCTATATAAGGAAGGAAAGAATACGAGCATCTCTGGAATCAAAAGAAAAATTCCCCAGAAAGAAATAAATAAGCATGGTCTCTAAATTATAAAATAATTTAGGAGTAGTGCCTTGATCTACTCATCAGCAGGTGGTTGATGGGTATGTGCATGACTTGTTTAAGTCCTGTAGGCCTCTGTGTAAAGGGTTAACAGAACTGAGCCCCTTTGCAATGCACACATGGTGTTCAATGGCAAGAGTTCAGACCAAACAAAATAAAAAGATGAGAAAGAGAAATGATGCTATGGAATTTAAGGAGTTAATCCATAGGAGTTTTGTACTTGTACAACTGAATGAAATGAATGGATGAATGCTTGGGTGTATGTTTATAGATAAACCTAAATATACACATTCTCAGATTTTAATTGGGATTTGAATTGCATTTTATAGAAAAGCTCTCTGTACAGCCTTAAGAATTTACAAGATATTTTGCATACTTGATTTCACTCACACCAGAATTTATTTCTGACCCTATTTGTTGCCTTTGCAATACTTGGGGTGTCTCATTTTATTGGGACAGTTCAAAGTTTTGCTGCAGGGAATGATGCATGAATTGCTTGCTTGCTTGCATGGATATTTGGAGATCTTAAGGAATTTAAAGTGTTTAAGAGAAGTAGCAGTGTCTTTGTAATAATTAAGTTAGGCAAACTCTAATATGTTCTAAGTATTTTCATGAGTGTCTTTTTCTTTGATATCTGGAAAACAGTATGTAAGAAGAAAAAGAAACTTAAATGTTATATGTGTTTGTGAGCTGTGGACTTAAGTAACAAGTTCTGAAATAGTTCTAGTAGATAATGCTGAAGGAGAAGATGCCATTTAATCTGATATGTGAACATATTTTTCTAGACAGTCTTGAGGCACTTCAGTTGTGAAATTAAAACTGATACTAAGTAGGAGAGATCTGATACTATAAAACTGATACTAAGTAGGAGAAATCTGATACTATAAAACTGATACTAAGTAGGAGAAATCTGATACTATAAAACTGATACTAAGTAGGAGAAATCTGATACTATAAAACTGATACTAGGTAGGAAATTTCTGATACTATAACTACTGATCTAACACTAGGTTGGGAAAATCTGATACTATAGCTTCAAAACTGATACTAAGTGGTAAGACACCAGATTCAACACTTTTCTAGCTCCAGATATAAGAAGTTGTGTGATTTATAAAGTTGATCACAACACCATCACTCATGTGATGACTATTTGTTCAGTTAACCAGGAAATATGCATTTTGTCTGTCATGTTTGGTTTGTGCTTGTTGTGTCTAAACCATGATCACATGTGTTGTTTTTCACTGCTTAGATTTCAACCTAGTTTATCACCTCAGTATTCATATGATAAGTACCAAACCACAAAAGAATTCCGGAATTTAAAAAGTATGGCTTGTAAACCAAGAAACCAATTAATTTGAGAAGTAAGCAAGAAAATTATAAGTGACAATATTCGAATTTAATATTAGTCAAGCTTGAGATCAAAAAGGGGAATGTAAAAATAGAAATGGCTATGTGACACCAATTCTCTAAAAAATGAGAAATATTGTGTGATTGAATTTTCCTTGTTAATTTTTAATACTCTGATAAGCAAGGAAACATTTATATATCTTCATATATATAAATGACTTGAATTGACTTATATACTAATATTTTTATATTGGTAAGAATTTGGATCTTGGGGGAAATGAAATTAAAGAAGTGATCACTTGGTAAAAAAAAAAATCTCAACAGTAAATCACTGAAAAATAACAATCCAAAAGAAGTGGGTCACTTCAGTTGGTATCAAAGCTATGTTATTAAAACATAGCATAAATATATTATCCAATTTTCTTGTAAGGATAAAATTCTAAAAAAAAATATAGTAATGATAGAAGTAAACATCCATAGTAGAAATAAATTTCAGAAAAATAATTAAATTAGAAATATGACTGACTAGCTATGCAATTGAATAGTGAATCATGGTAGGAAGACCACCAAGTCATGGAGCAGGACCCTCCAATACAACACCAATGGTTAACTTGCAAGATTTGGTGAGGGCATTTAGAGAAGGAGCAGTGCAGAGGGAAGAGAATCCTCATGAGGAATTAGCTAAGTTATTGAAGACATTTTCAAATTTGGGAGGCAAGGATTTTGAAGGCACTGAGGGAGTTATGGGAGTGCAGACATGGTTGAGAACTTTGGAAAGGATATTTGCAGATATGCAAATTAATGACCAAAGAGGCAGATAGCTTCAAGGAGACTCAAAGGAGCAGCCTTAGATTGGTGGGAGGTGATCATCACAGGAAGGCCAGAAAATGAGATAACATGGGATCAATTCAAGGAAATGCTTGAAGCAAGGTTCGTTCCAGCAACAGCTAAGGCAACATTGCTTGAAGAATTCATAAGGCTGAGGCAAGGACCAATGAGTGTGACTGAATACACTCAAAAATTTGAGAGTTTGTCCAAGTATAGAACTATGCTCATAGGAGATGAAGAATCAAAGAATTCAAGATTTATCCAAGGATTAAATGCAGGTCTGAGTAGAGCAATGTTACCATACAAGGATAAAACATTTGATCAAGTCATAGACCTTGCTCTTTCTTTTGAACAACATGACAATGCAAGGGAAAAATTTAGGAGCATGAGGGCTACCAATCAAAAGAAGGGGAAAAATAGAGCACATCCCTATGACAAAAAGAATATGGATAAGAAAATGGAGGGAGCAGCCACTGGGGAAGCTAAGAAGAAGGTTACTTGTTTTAATTGTGGCAAAGAAGGACACATGAGTAATAGGTGTCAAGCATCCAAGAAGGCTTTGTTTAGCTGCTATAACTGTGGGAAGGAAGGCCATATTAAAAGAAACTGCCCAGAGTTCAAAAAAGGAGCAAAGGTAGGAGCACTTGAGGGCAAAGCAAAAGCAACTGCAGTGGGAAGTTCTGGACAATTGGAAGGTATACTTCTAATTAAAGATCACCCTATCTCAGTTATATATGACACTGGAGCAACACATTCACTAATATCCCAAGACATAGTGAATAAATTAACTCTCACATGCTATTTAGTTGATAATCCCTTGTTTATTCAGAGCCCACTAGGTAATTCTTGCATGCTAGGGATTAAATGTTTGGGAGTAGAGTTAAACATAGGTGGAAATATGTTTAGTTCTGATTTGTTTGTGCTAAAATATCCTGGAATAGGAATTATTCTAGGAGTAGATTGGCTAAGAAAATACAAAGCAATTTTAAACTTAGAAAATCTTACTATTTCTCTGAAAACAGAAAATGGTAAAAATATTATAGTTATGAGTGAAATTGCTAAAATCAATTACTGTAACCACATATGTAGCATGACTGAGAAAGAATTAACACTGGAGGACATAAAAATTATAAATGAATACCCAGATGTCTTTGGTGAAGTCATAGGTGTTCCAGAAAATAGGCAAGTAGAATTTCAAATAAGGCTAATCCCAGGGGCCAGCCCAATCATCAAGAAGCCAACTAGAATGGGTCCTAAAGAACTTGTGGAATTGAAACATCAGTTGGAAGAACTGGAGCAGAAAGGCTTCATAAGGCCTAGTAGTTCAAACTGGGGTTCTCCAATTGTATTTGTGAAGAAGCAGGATGGTACTTTGAGAATGTGCATTGATTATAGGGAATTAAACAAAGTCACCATTAAAAACAAATATCCACTTCCTAGAATTGATGATCTATTCGATCAATTAAATGGAGCAAGGGTCTTTTCAAGGCTAGATTTAGCCTTTGGGTTTCATCAGATGAAGGTGGAGGAAGAGAGTATTAAGTATACTGCCTTCAACACAAGATATGGATTATATGAATTTTTGGTGATGCCTTTTGGATTGACAAATGCACCATCATATTTTGTAGATTTAATGAATAGAACATTTAGAGATTTTCTAGACAAATTTGTGGTTGTCTTTATTGATGACATATTAGTATATTCAAAATCAGAAGAAGATCATGCAAAGCACTTGCATCTGGTTTTGTCTAGACTGAGGGCACATTATTTAAAAGCCAAATTCTCTAAATGTACATTTTGGCAGAAGGAAGTAAAATTTTTGGGGCACATTGTATCACAACAAGGGGTTAGTGTAGACCCAAATAAGGTGATGGCAGTGCAATCTTGGAGTAGACCCAAATTAGTAACTGAGGTGAGGTCATTTTTGGGAATGGCAGGCTATTATAGGAGATTTATAAAAGATTTTGCAAGGATAGCTATCCCATTGACCAAGTTAACTAAAAAGGAGCAACCATATGTGTGGACAGAGAAGTGTGAACAAGCTTTCATATCACTAAAGAAGGCACTGGTAGAAGCTCCAGTTTTACAAGTGCCAGAGGGTAATAAAGAATTAGTAGTTTACACAGATGCTAGTGGATCTGGATTTGGGGCAGTGCTTATGCAACATGGTAGAGTCATAGCTTATGCATCAAGGCAACTCAAGCCAAATGAAACTAGGTATGCTACACATGACTTAGAACTAGCTGCTGTGGTGTATGCATTGAAACTATGGAGACATTATTTATTGGGTGCTAAGTTTGAATTGTTTACTGATCATAAGTCACTTAAATATTTGTTCTCCTAAAAAGACTTGAACATGAGGCAACATAGGTGGGTAGAATTTCTAGCTGCCTATGATCTTGATATATTGTATACCCCTGGAAAAGCTAATAAAGTAGCAGATGCATTAAGTAGACATCAAGCTAAATTGGCAAGCTTAATGATGGCAGAATTCAAGGATTTGATAATTCTTAGTGAGGTGGAAGTGAAAGAAGAAGCTAGTGTATCAGATAAGACACACAGTAAGATGATTGAATATGGTAAATTAAGCCTCTTATCCTTAAAATCAACACTGGTTGATAAAATAGGACAAATGCAAAATCAAGATATAAATTTGAAGGAGAAAAAGAACATGATATCCCAAGGCATGACAGTGGAAAACTATGAGGTAGATGGTAAAGGATACTTAAGGAAAAAGGGGAAACTCTGCATACCAAATGTAGGGGAACTAAAGCAAGAAGTTATGGATGAGCATCACAAAACAAAGTATACTATCCATCCAGGTGGTACAAAAATGTACCATGATCTCAAGAGAAATTATTGGTGGCCAGGAATGAAAGGAGCAGTAGCAAAATATGTGGCAAATTGCTTGACATGCCAACAAGTAAAGGCAGACTATCAAAGGCCCTCAGGCCTATTGCAACCTTTGGAAGTGCCTACTTGGAAATGGGAGAGTATATCAATGGATTTTGTGGATGGTTTGCCAAGAACAAGGAAGGGAAATGATAGTATTTGGGTAGTGGTTGATACACTCACAAAAACAGCACACTTTATCCCAATAAGTTCAAACAGAAATGCTCACAAGCTAGCTCAATTATTTGTGAAGGAAATAGTGAGGTTGCATGGCATCCCCAAGACTATCATTAGTGATAGAGATACTTTGTTTACTTCAAGGTTTTGGAGTAGCTTTCAAGAAGCTATGGGGACAGAACTAAGCCTAAGCACAGCCTACCACCCACAAACAGATGGGCAAACTGAGATTGTTAATAAAGTTTTAGAGGATTTGCTGAGAGCATGCATACTTGATTTTGGAGGCAACTGGGAGGATCATATTTATTTAGCTGAGTTTGCTTATAATAATAGCTACCAATCCACTATAGGAATGGCTCCATTTGAGGCTTTGTATGGGAAGCCTTGTTTATCTCCTGCATGTTGGATGGAGGCTGGTGAAAGGGTGTTGCTTGGACCAGACCATGTAAAAGAAACTTCTGCAAGAATTGAATTAGTGAGGCAAAGAATGAGAGTAGCTCAAGAGAGACAGAAAGCTTATGCAGATAAAAAGAGAAGGCCAGTAGAATTTGAGGTGGGAGACTATGTGTTTCTCAAAGTTTCACCAATGAGGAAAATATTGAGATTTGGAAAAGCAGGGAAACTGTCACCAAGGTATGTAGGACCATATGAAATTGTTCAAAGAATAGGGACTTTAGCTTATAGGTTGAAGTTACCAGAGGAATTGAGCAAAATACATGATGTATTTCATGTATCCCAATTGAGAAAATGGGTGCATGATAAAGAGTCCATTCTTGAATCTCCTACACATGTTGAAATTCAAGAAAATCTGGTTTATAAAAAGGAACCAGTGGGCATTGTGGCTAGAGAAGAAAAGAAACTGAGAAATAAAATAATTAAACTAGTTAAAATCCAATGGAGTTTGGATGGGAATGATTGCACTTGGGAGGCTGAAGAGAGGATAAAGGATAAATATCCTAATCTGTTTTCTACTTAAAGGTATGTTTAAAAATTATGATGAGATCTTAAAATTATTTATTTATGTTTGATTGATTTGGAATGAATGAGTTTCTGAAATTTCATTCAATTGAAATTATGCTTTGTATACATTTGGATGGAAATGTATGAGAGAATAATTGTGGGACACAATTCCTTTTAGGAGGAGAGTATGTGAAGACCTAAATTATTGAGATAAAAATAATTTTAAAATGAGAATATTTAAGAAAAGAAAATATAGTCTGACAATAATAATATTAGGAGTAAGTGAAATGAATCAATAAGAGGATAGAGATTTTTTTTTTCAATAAAATATAGTGGGAAGAAAATGATCAAATATGAGTGAGATTTTATATACAGATATCTCCTGTATATATATATATATACACATATATATATATAAATATATATGTATTAGATATGAGTAGCCAAAGAAGTATAAAATGATAAAGCCCTTTTGATAACCAAATTGCATGAGAACCAGTTTAGTATTATTGTGCATAAACACCTTCTCAAAAATAAATCAGGAAATAAATGGTTTGAAATAATATAAGAGGACCATTCAGGCCTAACAAGGTATACAATGTATCTGAGTCACACAAAGATGATGTGTAGATGGATCATGCAAATAGCATGTGCACAGAAAAGCAGAGAAGCAACTGCTTTTACTAGAAATAGAAATCAAGAGAAAATGGCACATTTAGCCATAACAACACACACATAATTCTCTGAGTAATGTGAGGATAAAATGGGTTTTTCCTTTAGTAAAACCCTAGCAAAATGATTTAAATCAAGAGGGAAGCAGAGGTTTTCTCTGGGAGGAAAAACAGAAACACACTAAAAAAATAGAAAGGAGAGCTCACCCTGTTTTCAAGCTTAGACATTCTCGGGGAAGAGAGGAGGAAGGTGAGTGATTAATCACTTATGATCTGTAAGGCATTAAGACCCATGTTAAGGGCAGCCAAGTTATTTTATATAAACATTACATTATGTTTTTCCTATTTGATTTTATTTTCTGGATGAAAATATGTTGATCATGGATGGTATTCTGGTTGAGTTTTTGGATGAGGTTTTAATCTGTTTTGACTTGTTGTGATGGTTTCAGTTTTTGTTTTAAAATATAGATAATCAAATAAATACACTAATCACAGAAATAGATTTTATATATGCTAGTTTTGATATGAAAAATGAATCAAATGTTTTACTGTGGAATAGGGTATCAATGAAAGAAAAGAAGTAGGCAGTGTGAATATTGGGATTCATGCTTATGTCTAGTTTATATTAAAAATGAGATGAACAATGCAATATTACAAATATGTGCTGATTTGTTCAGATCATAAACCAATAAGTTTTTATGGGTTTTTCCCAAAAACCATTCCCTATGTTCACAGTAAAAGAATAAATATAGTTTTGCATATGACTTCTTCATATTTGTGTAAGCAATGGAAAATTTCTAGAAATAAAAATATAAGCAGGTTTTAGAAAAATGTGATTAAAGCAAAAATGACTTTGAAATAAGGTGTGCAATTTTACATGAATGCTTTGTATGTCTGGATATGATCTTTGGGTGATTTTAATAATTCTTGACCTATATAAGGAAGGAAAGAATACGAGCATCTCTGGAATCAAAAGAAAAATTCCCCAGAAAGAAATAAATAAGCATGGTCTCTAAATTATAAAATAATTTAGGAGTAGTGCCTTGATCTACTCATCAGCAGGTGGTTGATGGGTATGTGCATGACTTGTTTAAGTCCTGTAGGCCTCTGTGTAAAGGGTTAACAGAACTGAGCCCCTTTGCAATGCACACATGGTGTTCAATGGCAAGAGTTCAGACCAAACAAAATAAAAAGATGAGAAAGAGAAATGATGCTATGGAATTTAAGGAGTTAATCCATAGGAGTTTTGTACTTGTACAACTGAATGAAATGAATGGATGAATGCTTGGGTGTATGTTTATAGATAAACCTAAATATACACATTCTCAGATTTTAATTGGGATTTGAATTGCATTTTATAGAAAAGCTCTCTGTACAGCCTTAAGAATTTACAAGATATTTTGCATACTTGATTTCACTCACACCAGAATTTATTTCTGACCCTATTTGTTGCCTTTGCAATACTTGGGGTGTCTCATTTTATTGGGACAGTTCAAAGTTTTGCTGCAGGGAATGATGCATGAATTGCTTGCTTGCTTGCATGGATATTTGGAGATCTTGAGGAATTTAAAGTGTTTAAGAGAAGTAGCAGTGTCTTTGTAATAATTAAGTTAGGCAAACTCTAATATGTTCTAAGTATTTTCATGAGTGTCTTTTTCTTTTATATCTGGAAAACAGTATGTAAGAAGAAAAAGAAACTTAAATGTTATATGTGTTTGTGAGCTGTGGACTTAAGTAACAAGTTCTGAAATAGTTCTAGTAGATAATGCTGAAGGAGAAGATGCCATTTAATCTGATATGTGAACATATTTTTCTAGATAGTCTTGAGGCACTTCAGTTGTGAAATTAAAACTGATACTAAGTAGGAGAGATCTGATACTATAAAACTGATACTAAGTAGGAGAAATCTGATACTATAAAACTGATACTAAGTAGGAGAAATCTGATACTATAAAACTGATACTAAGTAGGAGAAATCTGATACTATAAAACTGATACTAGGTAGGAAATTTCTGATACTATAACTACTGATCTAACACTAGGTTGGGAAAATCTGATACTATAGCTTCAAAACTGATACTAAGTGTTAAGACACCAGATTCAACACTTTTCTAGCTCCAGATATAAGAAGTTGTGTGATTTATAAAGTAGATCACAACACCATCACTCATGTGATGACTATTTGTTCAGTTAACCAGGAAATATGCATTTTGTCTGTCATGTTTGGTTTGTGCTTGTTGTGTCTAAACCTTGATCACATGTGTTGTTTTTCACTGCTTAGATTTCAACCTAGTTTATCACCTCAGTATTCATATGATAAGTACCAAACCACAAAAGAATTCCGGAATTTAAAAAGTATGGCTTGTAAACCAAGAAACCAATTAATTTGAGAAGTAAGCAAGAAAATTATAAGTGACAATATTCGAATTTAATATTAGTCAAGCTTGAGATCAAAAAGGGGAATGTAAAAATAGAAATGGCTATGTGACACCAATTCTCTAAAAAATGAGAAATATTGTGTGATTGAATTTTCCTTGTTAATTTTTAATACTCTGATAAGCAAGGAAACATTTATATATCTTCATATATATAAATGACTTGAATTGACTTATATACTAATATTTTTATATTGGTAAGAATTTGGATCTTGGGGGAAATGAAATTAAAGAAGTGATCACTTGGTAAAAAAAAAAATCTCAACAGTAAATCACTGAAAAATAACAATCCAAAAGAAGTGGGTCACTTCATGGTCATACAAGATCCACTACATCACAAAAGAATAGGTACAAGTGCTAGACAAAAGAATAATTATACATCAAGGAGTCTCTATCTCGAATGTATAATAACAAAAACTACCAAGCTAAAGTAGTTAGCCAAAAGTCAGGCGACGGACCGTGATAAGAAGTCAAGAAGAAGCACCTGAAATACCTCGGTCTGACCCGAGTACTATTTAAGAAGAAAATAATAAACGGATCAGTCTAGCTATAAATATTAGATAAAATGAGATAGGATAAGAGATCACAAAAACGTATGATAACAATAGTGCCATACTGTGACAAGTATATACATCAGATAACAACAAAAATCATACAATATCTCCAATATTCTCAAACATAAAAAGAATGTCATATTCTTTAAATTATTCACCAAAACTCAAATATTCATAGAGCTTATCAATGCATATCATCAAAATTGATGAAACAAAAATTCTAGAAATCAACAACCAGAAATCCAGAAATCACAAAGGGGGAGGCCTATCACAAACGGGAGCATGAAAACTCACCAACACGTGTATCACAAATGGGTCGCTATCCCATAAACCGAACATCGACGCACCTAAAAAGATACGCCCCATGCACAGTCGAACATCGATGCACCTAAAAAGATACGCCCCATGTCTAGTCGAACATCGAAGCACCTAAAAAGATACGCCCCATGCACCGATTTATCGAGCCGATTGCTCCACGAACGGTCCAAAGACCATGGGTCGCTAGCCCATAAAAGTGAGCTGAAGCTCCATAGAACGGGGTACAGTCCCCCATGCGGACAAAAGACATCGCATATCGCTTGTCTAAACCATAAAATGATCATCATTGATCAATGAGAAGTGTAAATTACACTAAGCTAGTAAATAAATGAGTTTAGCTTCATGTCCCATAACCACTAGCTTAACTTAAATATTTACGAACAGATTGTAGATTTCCACTCAAAAATTGTCACAAGATTTCAGTTGAACAAGTCTAAGAATTAACTGACGAAGTAAACGCAAGCGTTTCATACCACTTGTTTTGCTAAGTCGTTTAATTGGATTTCTCGTACAATAGAGGTAAAGGTTTGTATATACAAATAGATTGGAAAACGAATTTAAAAACAAGTTTTGTATTTAAAATGGTATTGAAATCATCTTTGTGAAAGCGTTTGAATATTTACTACTAGTATAGAAACCTTTGTATTGTTAAAAGTGACAAATCACAGAAAACGATTGTAGAAACAATCGATCAACCAAAAATTCACATTCGACGACGTGAATCAAAACCATAAAAATCGATATCAAATCCATCAAATGGATATTCCCAAAAATCCAAAGAAAGAAGTCATCAAAGTTGATAATAAGTGATAACAACTAACCGGATCAACAAAAATTGATTTAGGTTCTATAAATAATCCAAAAAATCCCCAAACGTCTGGTTTAGAATCCAGACGTCTGGATTTAGGTTCTGGAAATAATCCAAAAAATCCCCAAACGTCTCAAATTTCAAAGCAGATACCAGACGTCTAAACCTATAAATCAGACGTCTGGAATTTGGTTCTGCCATTTTCTTTTCTACGTGCTTATATTTTTTTCTCCAGAGATCATAACCAGACGTCTGGACTTGACATCCAAACGTCTGGTCACCTGGTCTTGGTACCAATTTGCCTATGCCAGGATGGCCAAAACGATTCGGGAGTGATCGGACGAGCAACGACGACTAGAGATTTATGCCAAGCGACAACCTAGCCTTATAGGCTCTTCGATACACCCCAAATATCACATCCAAACATCCAGAGTAAAATTTTCATAAAATTGGACAAAAACGCCAAAATTTGGAAAATTCACCAAATCAATTCAAATCAAAAGCAAATGAACATGCACAAATGTTAGGAATTCATACATAACAACAATGAAAGTTATAGACGTAGATGTGAGTTAAAAAAACTCACCTTTAAACCCAAAGACAACGAATGAGAAGCTTTAAACAAAGGAAAGATCAACTACTCTTCAACTTCAACTTTAGAAGCTCCAATCTAAGATCATAAGAAAATATTTCCTAAGTTAGGTTATAGGAAATTTCTGAAATTGGAGAGAGATTGAGATGGAGAAGATGAAGAGGATTCTTACCTAAGCTTCTCTTTGATTTTGGACTTGAATTTGTATTTCCTAATCAAACTAGAGTTTAGGAATTTCCATTTCCCTTTCTTTCCCCCATTTTTACTTTAGCTTGAGTGTTAGGAAATAGAATGAGTGAATGGATGAATAGTAGAGGAGTTAGGGTATTATTCTGGGTTAGTGGGCTGAAACCCAAACCCAAAGCCCAAATAGAAAAATATCAAAAATCTACTCAACTCCCAACATATCGATGTTTATACTCAAAAAAGTTGTAAATGTCATTTTGGACTCAATGGAAGTGGTCTCAAGTCCCAATTCAACTGTTTACAAAAAGTAACATTTCGGACCTTAATCCGATTAACGATGCTATATTTAAATAAAACATTTAAATATACAATCGTAAAATATGCGGGTTGTTACAGACTCCCCTCCTTAAAGAAATTGCGTCCTCGCAATACTTAAGAAGAAAATAAAAAGTAACAACCATACTAAGGCATAACAACACAAAAGAAGAAATTTTGAAATGAGAAGTTCACCTTAAGGAGCACGAGAGGGAAAGTCCGCATGTGTTCGCTCGATGAATTCTCTGGATTCCCAAGAGCAATTCTTAGGATTTGAGGACCATTGAACTTTCATAAGCGGAATAACTTTATTTCGAAGGCGTTTAACCTCCGAAGCAATGATACAAATAGGATGTTGCTCATAAGTCAAATTAGGTTAAACCTCAATTTCTTCAATTACACCGGGCTCAAGAATAGAATCGGAATCCATAAGGCATTTCCGCAGTTGAGAAACGTGAAATACGTCATGAATAGTAGAAAATTAAGCCGGTAATAAAAGACGATAAGCCACGGAACCATTACGTTCGGTGATGGGAAATGGACCAACATATCGAGGTGCTAATTTTCCCGATCGAACGAAACGCACAACACCTTTCATAGGTGAAACACGAATAAAATCTGGACCTAAAACCAGCTTTTCACCGGCTTCAAGCCAACACAAAGGAGATCAGCACGGCCTTCCGTAGAGCGCCTCGAAAGGTGCCATACCAATACTAGATTGGAAGCTATTATTATAGGAAAACTCAACAAGAGAAATATGATCTTCCCAACTTCCACCAAAATCAAGAACACATGCACGAAGAAGATCTTCAAGAGTTTGATTCACACGCTCTATTTGTCCATCGGATTGAGGATGATAAGCGGTGCTAATAAGAGAAGGATGAGCCTCAAGGCTACATTAAACAAGAGATGGACATGAATTGGATTCACGATCTCGAATCTCACAAGTGAATAAAGTCTCGAGATCATTCCATTCGAATCTCATCATGGCGACAACCGCTTATTGCTTACGACTAAGGGCATCGGCAACACGATTTCCCTATCTAGGAATATAGAGAATATCAAGATCATAAGATGCAAGGAATTCGAGCCAACGTTGTTGATGCAAATTAAGTTCCTTTTGAGAAAATAAATATTTCAAAGATTTATGATCGGTGTAGAGAACAAATTTCTCTCCCAAAAGATAACGATGCCAAATTCTAAGAGCGAAAATAATGGCCGCGAGCACTAGATCATGAGTGGCATATCTAGTCTCGGCAGGCTTTAATTGTCAAGAAGCATATGTGATAACACGTTCCCTTTTCCATGAGAATGGCATTCAAACCAATACGACTAGTATCGGTATAAACAATCAATTCTTGGTTCCTTTCGGGAATCGCAAGAATAAGAGCATCGGAAAAGAGTTCTTTTAATTGATCTTCTTTCCCGAAAAGCTAAGACATTCAAAATTATAATGAACTTTATGTAATCATCTTTTTTTAAAAAAAATTACTTTTTACAAGTCAATTTATTGTGTCTAACTGTCTCATCATAGCGTTTAGGAGATTCCTATCGATAAGGTTGATCAGGCGCGTCGACCAGAATTCTTAAAGCACTCAATGGGAAAAACAACAGAAACTCATCTTCTATATGATAAACATGTCTCTTAAAATTTTTACGAATATTCTTTGCTCATTTTAAGAACAAAATCCAATTATACTTATAAATATCTTATTAAAAAGATTTGCAAATTTTAAATTGTTGTTTTCATCCATAATCAATAAATACAAGGATGGTCTCATCGAGATATTCGTAGAATACTCGATTCATAAGATGGATGAAATAAGCTGAACAAACCGAATGACATCACGAGTCACTCATAAGAATCATAACGAGTGCGGAATGTGGTAAGTGGAATGCAACCCTCCGCAACTCGTAGCTGATGAAAACCGGTGGCAAGGTCAAGCTAAAAAGACCTTAGCACCACTCAATAGATCGCTTAGGTGGTAATCCTAAGACAAACTAAAAAATACCGGAAAATTCACAAACTACTCGAATGAGAGAAATAACATTTTTCTCATCATGTGGGTTTAAAGAATAAAATGATGCCACCGAATTGGAATCAAAATCATTAAGAACAATAAAAATATGCTTAATAGATTGAGAATGTCAAAGATGGACAGTCCACACTGGACATAGGATATGGGCTTCATATCAATTAAGCCAATCCATTCCCAAAAATCATTCTGAAACCTAAGTAGCAATCGGATCGGAAAGCATAATCACATAAAATAATGTCGACATCTCCAGAAAGTAAATCGAGTGTTGCAGATCCACCTATCGGATTCGCAATTCTCAATGAAGTCATCAAGCCCATATATTTAAAGAAAAAGTAACAACAAGTTCTTTCGATATAAAAGAGTGAGATGCACCCGAATCAAAAGAAATTCGAATAGGAAGATCACGAAACATAATAATGCCATCAAGGATAGAATGAGAAATACCTTGACCACGAGAAGTGTTACTAGGTGCTTGCACAACATTCAACTTTCCCTCCTTCTTGCTTTGAAGTATGGGATACATTGATATATGATGACTCAAACTTTTGCAATAGCGACAAAAAAGGGGTTTCAGACACTCATTTGCATAGTGGTCCGTAGAACCACAATTGTAGCATCGTCCACGACTAGAGGTAGGATTTTTTGCTACCGAAGTTTCTTGCTTCATTTTCTTGTTGGGATTGGGGCCTTTGAACTTAATAGGCCTCTTCATGTTATTGTTGAAGTTCGGTTTGGCACCCACAACTTCAACATCACTTTCTTTATCGGTCTCTTCAAGTCGAAAAGCGATATCAACAAGCTGATCGAAAGAAACCTCTAGTTTCAGAAGTAATGGCTTTTTGAGGTTTTTATTCAACCCATAGACAAACCTCTGATTTTTCTTCAATGGGGTATTAATATACTCGACCCTATATTTAGAGAGAGATTCAAAAGATGCGACGTAATCCGTCATAGAAGATTCACCTTGAACAAGGTCAATAAAGCGTCGAGCTAAAGATACTTTTTCAGCTTCCGGTACAAACTTTAACTCGAACCTTTCCCGGAATTGCTCCCAAGTAAGATTCGTTTCAATAATTTCAGAAATCAAAAACTCATACCAATCTAATGCTCGATCCCGGAGCATGCTAGAAGCCACTTGGACTCGATGTAGATCAATAAGATTAATGTGTGAAAAGATGTGATCGCATGTTCTAAGCCAAGCTTGAATTTCTATAACGTTTCGGAACCCTTGAATAGCCTTCCACCCAAATCGGTATAATCTTTGCACAAACGTGCAAACCCAGATTTAGGATGAGTAAGCTCTGGGATGGGTCCGACAGCTTGAGCATTCTTCACAAGATCTAAGTGCTGCTGGGCAGACATAAATACTCCATCCTGAGGAGTAGCACTGGATTGATTGGTGCTGGGACGGCCTGGTCTAACCATTTCTCTTCTTTAAGAAAGAAAGAAAGAAAGAAGAGGAAAAAGGTTATTCTCAGAATGAATATCAAACAAACTTGATTGATAAAACAAGGCATCACAAAAGAAAATAGGATAGTACGGGTCCAATGACTCGAGTTAAATCCTAAGGCACGACTCCTAATAAAGACTTAGGATCCTTGCTAGATTATTCTACATTGTTCCGAAGTTTGGCTCCGATACCAAGCTTTGTATTAAAAAAAACGTTTGTATTTTTAAAAGTGACAAATCACAGAAAACGATTGTAGAAACAATCGATCAACCAAAAATTCACATTCAATGACGTGAATCAAAACCATAAAAATCGATATCAAATCCATCAAATGGATATTCCCAAAAATCCAAAGAAAGAAGTCATCAAAGTCGATAATAAGTGATAACAACTAACCGGATCAACAAAAATCGATTAAAATTGGAAGTTCACTCAAAAAAATAGGCAAATAGGAAAAACTGAACAGTTCCAGACGTCTGGTTTAGAATCCAGACGACTGGATTTAGGTTCTGAAAATAATCCAGAAAACCCCTAGACGTCTGAAATTTCAAAGCAGACGTCTGGGACCTAACCAGACATTTGAACCTATAAATCAATCGTCTGGAATTGGGTTTTGCCATTTTCTTTTCTGCGTGCTTATATTTTTTTCTCCAAAGATCATAACCAGACATCTGGACTTGACATCCAGACGTCTGGTCACCTGGTCTGGGCAATAATTTGCCTAGGCCAGGATGGCCAAAATGATTCGGGAGCGATCAGACGAGCAACGACGACTAGGGATTTATGCCAAGCGACAACCCAGCCTTATAGGCTCTTCGATACACCCCAAATATCACGTCCAAACATCCATAGTAAGATTTTCATAAAATTGGACCAAAACACCAAAATTTGGAAAATTCACCAAATCATTTCAAATCAAAAGCAAATGAACATGCACAAATGTTAGGAATTCATACCTAACAACAATGAAAGTTATAGACGTAGATGTGAGTTAAAAAAAACTCACCTTTAAACCCAAAGACAACGAATGAGAACTTTAAAACAAAGGAAAGATCAACTACTCTTCAACTTCAACTCTAGAAGCTCTAATCTAAGATCATAAGCAAATATTTCCTAAGTTAGGTTATAGGAAATTTCTGAAATTGGAGAGAGATTGAGATGGAGAAGATGAAGAGGATTCTTACCTAAGCTTCTCTTTGATTTTGGACTTGAATTTGTATTTCCTAATCAAACTAGGGTTTAGGAATTTCCATTTCCCTTTCTTTCCACTATTTTTACTTTAGCTTAAGTGTTATGAAATAGAATGAGTGAATGGATGAAGAGTAGAGGAGTTAGGGTATTATGATGGGTTAGTGGGCTGAAACCCAAACCCAAAGCCCAAATAGAAAAATAGAAAAATTCTACTCAACTCCAAACATATCGGTATTTATACTCAAAAAAGTTGTAAACGCCATTTTGGACTCAATGGAAGTAGTCTCGAGTCCCAATTTGACTGTTTACAAAAAGTAACATTTCAGACCTTAATCCTATTAACGATCCTATATTTAAATAAAACATTTAAATATACAATCGTAAAATATGCGGGTTGTTACATTTCATTTACATACTTGAACACTTTATGTTTAGCAGTAAAAAATTGACTTACAAGCAGGAGTTGCTGCTAATAAAAAAGAAATGGTTCCTATAGGAAAAGTAAGATCAAAACATAATCAGTTTAGAAACTATGAGAGAGAAAATAAAAGCATGCATCTTTCGGAATTGAAGTTCCTCTTCGCATTTCAGTTTTTCTTGTTGCAAGTGTTCTTAAAAGAAAAAAGCGCTAAACTTTTGCTAGAAGTGCATGGTCTAAATGATGTAGGTACATATGACTAACCTGACTTTGTTTGTTTTCCCTTTAAAAGTGTGTAGTGTCATTAAGCACTTACTGCGAATAAGTGGGTTTCAATTAATTATAATCATTAAGCTTAAGCATCTTTATAGTTTTATTGTAGTTCTTGATACTTATCACATGATGAAAACACACAACAAAAATTAAAATTTAATTTGTGAGCAAATATACTTTATACTTAAAAGTATAATCAGCATTGAACCATCAGAATTCTCATTTAGAACAAACACAAATCAAATCTAAAAGGTTTCCTTGTAAGGAACAAATGCTTAATTTTTTTTTTTACACCAGTTTCAATTTGCACAGTTTAAAATTTTCTTGTTATACATGACATGCAGACATTTTGTGTAACGACCCAGAATTTTGACCAAATTAAATTGAGAATATTTAATTTATTTTAAATATTTGAACGACGATTTAATTTGAATCCCCGATATAACTTTGAATTTGGCGATTAAATTATAAAAATTTAATCTATTGAATTGAATAAAAATTTAAATCTTCAATTTTAAGCCGATTAAAAATATTTCGAAGGTTTGTAAAATTCGTAATGATAATACTGAAGATAATAGAAGCTTCAGAATTGTATTTCAAAGTGTTTCGTTCAGTTTCAAAATTAAATCGTTCGTATCGATATGTAAAAATAGCCGTCCGAGGCACAGTCTCGGAATTCGACGAAACCCGTTCCATTGGGTCCGTAACGTTGAATTATTACCGGATTTCAAATTTCGTATTTATCGGAGTTATTTTGTGACCACACGGTGAGTAAACGCGTTGAGATTTTAAAGCAAATTCAATTTAAAATTTAAATTTAAAATTGGTAACATCGGCACGTTCGTCCCTTTTATCACGCACTTGAATCACGCCTGAAAACATGCCCCATTGTTTCAGCCGAGCATCACGAAAAAATATCGTGCAAACCATACTCATTCGTTTTTAAATTCCCCTCCCTCTTCATAAAATCAAACGAAATCTTCGTTCAACAAAATCGTTAATGGCCGATCTCCCCTTCAATTCTCAGATAAACAAATCCTTGCTCTAGTAAAATAAAAACAGATCCCCCCCTTTTTAAAACCTTATTCACGAAATCGTTCAAAACAATGGCCGCGAGTCCATTTCGAAATCCCCTCTCTTTCAAATCCAGTCACGAAAGTAAAACCCTTTTTCTCGTTCGACTTCAAAATCAATAGTCGCGACTGCAACTTAGGGACGAACTCGAGTTCGCGGCAGTCAGAGGAGGGTGGTTCGATCAATTCGTGGGCAGGCGCACGTTGTCAGAGGATGGTGACGGCGATTCGCGATGAGGGGGATGACTATAGGGGAGACGTGGAAATCGAGATCGAGGCATCGCGATGAAAAGGAGGTTGGCGGTAGGGAGTTCGCGAGGTCGTGAAGTGAACCGCGATTGCCTGGAAGCGGCATCGCAGCTAACGGCGTGGGGATTATCGAGGACAGAGGAGGGGTCCTTGGCGGTGATACTGGGGAAGCGTCGACGTCGCGGGGATGATGTCGCGATAAGGGTTGGAGGTATCTCGATTTGTAGTTGTTCGGTAAGGTAATCATATTTTCGTTTAAATCTTGAAATATATATATATATATATATAACCTGTAAGTGATTTGTACAGTAGGGCATACACCTATTTTTAATTCAAGCGGTAATTGTTTTAAATGTGATTAATCCTAGTATGAAATTTATATATCTATTTACATGGAAAATCTATTATTAAATTAGTTCAGAATTTAATTATTTGTTTAAATAAAATTATTAGTTAAAAAATTTTTTGGTTAAGTAAATAAATATATATATACTGTTAAAAGAAAGTATATATGGATTCTAAATTTAATAGTAAAACATATATATATATATATATATATATATGTTAAAGTTGTTTACCGTAAAAGAAAATTTTATAAATATATTACAGTATATAATTTGCAGTAAGGAAAATTTCTATTTTTGGTTTATTTACAGAAAGTAGAGTCTAAAAGTATTGTAAATTGATTTGTCTAAAACTATTTAGATTACTAGAGAGAAATTATATAAAGGGGATTTATTTTTAAATATAAAAAAAACATTGAGTTAAATAAATTTATTAAAAGAAATGGGTTTGAAATAAAATCATTGAATAATTAAAATTACCAAATGAAAATTTATTATTCGATTGATTCGAATATTAATAAAAATTTATAATGTTTATTCAAGGTCTTAAATAGAGAAATCAAAGCAGAAATGGAAATGGGATTGCAAATAAAAGCAAAGGTGAGATCTTCTCACTCAAAATGAATTGCAGTTATTGATTCGATTGATTTGATTGCTATTTGGATATGATATTAGATATAGTAGGATATATCTATATATATAGCAATATATACATATTGGCATATGCATATATTGGATTGATGATTTCCCGCCTCGTATAGCGGATGAGACCCTATTGCGCCGTTAGTAAGCGGATTATTTTTATAAAACCCATATACCGCGATATTCCACCTCGAAGTGGAATTGGTATTGTGCTAACGTCTTTGGATGCAGGGAAATAGGTTGGAGGGATCCAACTGGATTCCTCAACTGTATGTATTTATTTACAGATATTGATGTATATTCTGTTATCATATTGATATATGATGTTTGATGTTGTGATGGACTAATTGGTGCTGTTGCATCATCGGATTCAGTTTTTAAAGCTTAAAAATAACGACTTTTACTATAAAAGGATTTTTAAAGTGATTTTTGAAAATAGACGTTTTATTGAATTTTTGAATTGATTTATTTCAAATGAATAAACGTTTAAAATCTTAAAGTTATAAAAATTAAGATTTTTGGTGAAATTTAACCAAAGTGTGATTTTTGAAATAAATAGTTGATTTATTTATAAAATGGTTTAAGTGGGATTTTTGAATAACTATAAATGATTTGTATAAAAAGGTTTATAAATTTGATAATTTATAAATCAAAATATTGGACTTATAAAATGAATTTTTTTTATAAGTGTTAAAAAGAAGTATAAGTGAATGAAATAAATAGATTTATAACGTGAAGTTATAAAGTGAATAGATACCGTAGAATAAAGGATTTATAAGAAATTTACTTATAAATTTGACTTTTACACTTAGATGAGATATGAATAGAAATTGCTAAATGAAATGATTTTATAAGTTGAAATTGTTATAAAGTATAAATGCGATTTATAAACATTGTTTATAAATCCGAAATCACTTATTTTGATAAGTAAATTATAGAAGTAAATAAAAGAAAATTTATAAGTCGAAGTTGTTATTAAAATAGAAATAGAATTTATAAACGTGTTTATAAATTCAAAATCAGTTGAATTTGAGAAATTAAATATAGAAGATTTTTAAAGAAGATATATTCGCGATTTTGGATAGCGAATTTTTATTGAGATAAAAATGTGTAGAAATGATTGAAATTGGGTTAAGTGAACTATATTCACGATTTTGGACAGTGAATATATTATTAAATAAAATGGATTTATTTTTGAAGAAGTGATATTAAAAATGAAGTTAAACATTTTAAAGATGTTTTAAAATGTATTATGAATCGAAAGCATAGATTTCCGCAGTTCTTGTTGAAATAGACGTTTTCGAGAAATAAGGAAATGGTAGACTATAACACTGTTGTTATAGTAAATGATTTTCGAAAGGAAATATTTTTATCTAGTATTGGGATTTATATATCTATCTTAATTTCGAATCCCTATACTAGTGATTTTGAGTCGTCGTAACAATGTTTTACGTAACATTCGTTTTGACTCAAATAAATATTGTCATAGTAAGTGATTTCCTTAAAGAATGAAATTATACTTAATTTTGATTTAAGTATATCGAATATTTTCCAAGTGTTGAAAATAAATAGATTTGTGAAATACTTATTATTAAATAAGTAAGGAAATACTTTTCCAATATGAAATGAAACGTTTTGAGATTTTATCTTCTTAAAGATAAAATGAAGTTGAATATTTGAAATCGATTTGAGAATCGTATATCAGTAGATATTTTGAAAATATAAATTCAATATGGAATTTATAAAAGAAAAGGGAATCTGTTTAGAAAAATAAACGTTGATTTATTTTTGAAGTGTGGAAATTTTTATATCTAGTAAAGATATTTTGGAAGATAAAATCATTGGGAAAATTATTTGGAATCTGATGATGTTGCGCATCTTTATTGATAGTTAAATAACCGACTATCAATAATTACCTTGAATATGGTATTTGTTGTGAATTGGATGAAATTGAATGCCACACTTATTTTTGAATAATCGCTCACTATTCGGGTTAGCCGGGAAAGGACCATGGGGTCGTATAACCCATTCCGAATATGTGATACGTCGTTATGAATTGCATTCGAAGACCGGTGTTGAAGACCGAATATTTTTGAAAACGGAAGGATTACCGTCGAGTTACTCTACATCGGCTGATCTCCGATTTAGAGGTTTTATCACCCTTAGTGACGGGAAGTCCGGACGTGATTAGAAAATTTATCCGGATATGCAAGGGCTTCGTGAGAAGTGCCTTCGGTTCTGTTCGATCCCGGAACAGACTTGTATGGATTGTGTGTCTGACGTTACAATTTGAGATATAAAGCTGATTTCTTTCAAATACATATCTGTTGGTGGCGGAGAATTTATTCTCTTTGCTTAACACCCTTCTCTGAGACGTACGAGCTCAGAGGTTATGTAGTTGAAATTTATCAGCGATATATCCCAATTTGGTAACGTGGCATACTGAGTGTTGCTGTGAAATGATCAGTGTTTGATCATTTGCGATATGATCATTTGTTTGATCTTATATCTTTGTGATCATAGGTTGATCATTTTGTTTGACCCGAAGCATGGCTTTGTAGAAAGCGTAGCTTTGTGGACGAGACTTCGTCGAGCCTCACACCCCGGAAATGGTCGAAACAGGAAGGATGCGGCAAGGTTCTAGGGAGTAGCGCCCCTTAGTGTATGTCATTCCTTCTGGATAAAGGTGGTATCATGGTATGGAGCCCAGATACTTAACCTCTGTGGTTACTGCATTATTTTTACTATGTGGTTTGTTGCGAATCGGGGATCCTCGGGAAGATCGGTGACGATCGGGGGATGGCATACGCGTGTCAGTAGTTACCTACTTTTGCAGAGGTAACCCGGCCTTGTGTTGGCAGAGATCTAACCATAATGTTAGGTTATTTCTCGGGTCGTCTATTCCAGGGACGTACCCATCGTGGAAAAGGAAGTTCCTTAGCCTGACCATTTGTTGGAAATCCAAAGAAACAATACGAGCCTTTACGATTTCAATTGTATAACCTGTATCCTCAGGAGGCAGCTATAGCAGGCATAATATAATGGTACCTATGCTGGCTAAGATTTATATTCTACTTTCGAAATGGTTTTTCTACACTATGCACTAATAATAATATCAAAAATGATTTGATTTTGCGTAGTAAGCATCTTTGACTAACATAAGAAGAAATCTCCTCCAAGTCTGCGTTTGCATTGTGTGTGTGGTGGGAGGTCTTATGGTAGTTTCATTTTCAAAAGCATTGCGAATTGACTTTAAAAATTCTCCTGTTCTTTGTTTTAAAGATAAATAACTGTTTTACGATCTCACACCAGTCACCATGACTGACTCGGAGTTTATTGTTCCCTTCTAAACTCTGGGTGCCCACAAATTTCCACACGGGCAGTCTAGAGTTATGTTATCAGGATATTCTGGATATTCTGGAGCTTTGGAGATAAGCTGGATGACGTGACGTAGTATTTGTATCTGATAGTATTTATTCCGCTGTGTATTCTGTATGAGGACAAGTTATATAACTGTCCATTGTTGTATTGAGTCATATATTGACTCTGATTGATGTATGTATAAAATGATATAGTTCTTTGATTTAAAGATTATTCAATTATCTATTATATATTGTTCCGCTGCGATGTGTAAGATTCTGATATTGTTTCTGCTTCTGATGTTGTTCTGTTGTTCTTCTCTATTTTCTTCTTCTTTCTTCTATTTTTCTTCTGTCTTCTTCTTCTTCTGTCTTTTTCTTTCTTTTTAAAACCCTCACTATTGGAGTTTCCGGCACTCGATTTCTCGGCAGTCGATAAAGGGAGTATCGATGTCGAATTTTCGAAAGTCGAAAATTTCTGTACGTGACATTTTGGCCAGTAAATATTGTTATCAATTTTAAGATCATTACCATGCAACATGTATATCATATACAATTACAAGATATGTTTCTAAGTTTTTCCTATTCGTGAATCCTTTTTTTTACCAATTTATACTAATATTGATTTTCTTTAATAAGTGATTATAGATAAAAAGTAGAAACAAATGGAGTAGCTAAAATAGAATGTGTACATTCTGAACTGTCACTTCATCCAACCATAAGTTTTCACATTAATAATAGCTGCTTGTTATAATCTCGCAATTTCAATGTAGTGCTTAAGTTGTGGATCTTCACTAGTTTATCAATGAATAATTGTTCTTTCACAAGGTAAATATCAAACATCTTAACTGAACATTATAGTGAATATTATTGAGAAAGTTTTTGATAATAGTGACTATACTAAGTTAGTTAGCAAGTTAAACTAAATAAGACTAAAGGTGAAAATTAAAAAAATAGAAAAGTGAATATTCACAACTGAAAATTAACAAGCATTATTTAATGAAATGAAAATTAACAATATAGAAGCAAGTGAAGAAAATTTCAAAAATTTCTCCACAGGAATTTGTCTAGAATGATAATATGTTTTATCTTTTTTAGTGGTCAATTAGAAATTTGAAAACTTATAGAGAACCAAACACAAAATAGTCAATATTCACAATTAAAAACATGTTTTCAAATAACCAAACATGTTATTTTAACATTCACAGTTTAGAACAATCAACATTCAGAATCAAAAACATTTTTAGGGAGAAGCAATTTTTGTTGTGCTTTCAGTAGGTAGTTGCAAGGTTTGGTTGTAGATATGTAACGACCCGGCTTTTTCTCCACAGAAAAAGACGTATCGTCATGAAGAAAGAAAGGGATAGAAGAAGAAAGGATAGAAAAGAAGAAACAACAACACAAAAGAATCTCACAGCGGAAACGAATGAAATATAATATATCACATAAGATATTACATAGTATCATATACATCAGAGTATACAATTTATACAACACAGAATAGACAGTTATAAACTTCTGTCTATTATACATCACAAGTACATCAGTACAATACAACATACACAGCGGAAACTCTATATATCTACACGCTGAAGCCTCCTGCTCCTCAACTCCTCCAGTATTCGTCAAGACTAACCTGAATCCCTCGACTACTCAATACAATATTGAGTACCCAAGAGTTTAATAAAACAGAAAATAAACACTTGGGTCAGACATGGGTCTGGTGTGAGTAAACGGTTTAAATTGCTTAACTTTGAAAACCTTTGAAACAAAAGTATCACGTAAGACTCCCCACACATAAACATGGGTAAGTTTTTACCTTACGCTAACTAAAACATTTGATAGGAAATCCAGTTATATTATAATAGGGTCTAGGGTTTTCAAGTAAAATACAGAAATAGCTGAAATGCTTACATCTCACATTCCAACATAGTTGGGCACAACTAATACATACGGCACTTATTGGAGTTTGGATTCCATACAATGGCAGGGCTACTGGGGTACCACCCGTCACAGTACGTGGCCTAGATCACCGTACCGAGGAGTACGCCCGCTCCCCTGCAACACAAAGCCGGAACCATCCCTTACTGGATAATCCCGAACAAGATAACCCCGTAGTTGGCACGACCAACCACACACTAAGCCGAAAAGAAAAGGGACCTCTAGACAGGGATCTATCTTGCTCTCAGTGGGTGCTACCCACGAAACCTTGCTGCACCTCCCCTGTTTTAGCCATTCCCGATTGATGAGGCTTGAGGTTACGATTACCTTTAATCAGAACATATCACTTAGAATGCTCATCGTCCGCCTGACGATGTGCTGAAAGCATTCAATCCATACAAGTTCGTTCCGGGTTCGAACGAAACCGAAGGCATTATCTCGTTACACTCGTTTTGGAATCACCCTCAGAGTTAACGACAATAACCCTTGCACTCTGAATCTTCATCTTCACTTGAGATTCACGACCTATCGTAAATTTGGATCGATGTGGTATTCGGGTCTCCAGACCTGGAATACCGGTATACGGAAACCCGATCCCGGTCTCATCGAAATCCAAATCGTATCTTTTAAGGCCAAGTTGTTTAAAGGTTTAAACATTTAAACTTATATTCTGAATGATATAAACAGATAGATAAATAACATTATCACAATAGATAATTCATATCAACATTCATCTCATAAAGCAGCATATCACATATCAGAGATATCAAATCCAAATCATCCAGTATCAACCAATCACCCAATATCAATCATCCAATATTAATCAATCATTCAAAAGCAGAATTGATTAACTCCAAATCAATTTAATTAACCTTTAATTAAATTAATTACTATCCTTTAATTACTTGGATTACCTTATCTCACTTTATTAATTTATTATCAATCAATTTATTAATCATCTCTTAATGATCTCCCTTAATTAATCTTCACTGATTAATTATCCTTTAATTACACTTAAGTAATTATCCTTAACCATATTCAGTAATTAACCTTTAATTATTATCATTAATTACAATAATTAATGAACCTTCATTAATTAATTAACTATAATTAATTACATTAGTCCTTAATTAATTACAATTAATTAATCACACTTAAATTAATTACTTTGATTAATCAACCTTGATTAGTTCATTAATTACCAAATGATCCTTATTAATTAATTAACCCTTTAATTAGTTAAATAATTAATTATAATTAATTATAAACAGTAATTAACAATTTGTAATTACTTATCCAAATTAATTAACTTCTTAATTGATTATATTAACCTTGATTTATTAATTTGATCAATTAATCTTTAATTACTTCATTAAGTAATTATTAATCAATTATATTAACAAATAATCCTTAATTAATTACTTTATGATTTAATTGCAATTTAATTAATTACCCTTAGTAATTAATCTTAAATTAATCACATTTAATTAATTTCATTAATAAATTAATTAACTAAAATAATTAAGTAATTAACTCTTAATTACTTACATAAGTAATTATCTTCTAATTACTTTATTAGATGATTACTTTCTTAATTAATTACTTTAACAAGTAACTAATTCCATCATTAAACAATTCTTAATTCTTAAATTAGTTAATTATTCCATAATTAATTAACTTCAAACAATTAACTTAATTAATTCCTTAACTGATAATATTAAGTGATTACCTATTAATCACCTCAGCTAATTGCTCCCATGAGTAATTTACTCCTCCTAATTACTTTAAGTAATTATCCATTAATTAATTCATTAAGAAATTTACTCACTTAATTATAAATTTTATCTTAAATTAATTAGGCTAATTAATTAATCTAAAATTAATTACATTAACTAATTAACTAATTAACCATTTCTTAGTCTCTAATTAATTCATTAACCATCTACTAATTACTTCATTAAGTAATTATCTTTAATTTCAATTAAGTAATTAAGCTTTAATTTAATTATCAATTATCCTTAATTAAACTCAGATTTATTTACTTTATTAAACCCATTTAAAAATCAATTTTTAAATATGATTTTAATTTTTAAACAAACAATTCAAACACTTAATTTAAACACACTTAAAAATCTTTGAATATCATTCCAAATATGTTTGATTTAAATTAAATAAACAATAATTTAACTTTGGAAATCCCAAATTTTATATCTTTAAACTTATTCATTTAAATATATTTAAAATCTAATTTAAAACATTCCTTTATAATTATTTGAATATAACTTTAACTTGAAAACATTTTTAAAATTAAACTATCAATTTAAACCCAGATCAATCGAAAAACTCCACGAAACACTATTCTTTCCCGAGTCTACCCGCCCATACGAAAACCTACCAGCTTCGAGTCGACCACGCCATCTTCACGAGACTTTCCCCGAGTCACTCGCGACATCACCTACTTCGAGTCTTCCACGCGGTATTCACGAGAGCGTCTCGAGTACACCTTCTTCCCTGAAGCCTCGAACTCTAGTTGACACCAACGTGCACCGTGCACGTGCACGCCAATTCTGGCCATCCACGATCATCGCCGCTACCCTCCTCCAGTCACCCACAACCTCACTAACCCATTCGAATAAACAGAACCACGAGATCGCCTACAGAACGAAATCGAGCATCTCGGTTGCTACCTGGAAACCCCATCGTCATCGAAAATTCCCTCGTCTCCGATGATCCCTGTCGCGAAAAGCCTCGCCGTCTACACTGTAACTCCGTCTCGACTTCCAGTTTCGCTTCACATCATCGCGAACGAGTCCGGTCCCATGTCAACGACGAACGAACCTTAACAACTTCGATAGCAAAAACCCAATGCTAAACCCTAATTCCAACAAATTCGAACAGTTCACTCAATAGAAAAATTCTACTGCATTTTTCCTCTAATCTACCATCCACAATCAAGCTTCGATCCAAATATCAAAACAATTTATAGCGTGGATAATCAGCAATCCACAAAAGACCCAATTTCGAACAAACTTCAAATTCAAACGAAATACCCAACTAAAAATTTCAAATTGCATATCTAAATTCATGATTTCCTATCATGGTTACATGCATGTAGTTCAAATTAGAAATTAAGATAGTTGGTTTTTAACAAAAATTCCAGTTCCTCTGTAAATTTTTAATTTAAACATGATTCAGGGTATTTAAAATTCCTGGAATGATTTAAAAACCTTCATCATACAATTACAAACAGTTTTCATTTATATAGCAATATCTAATTTTAATTTGGTTGAGAGATTTTTGAATTTCTTATGAAATCAGTTCAACTATAAAAGAACAGAGAACAACATCAATATACACAGACCCCTCTATAAATATATACATGCATACATTCATATCAGATCTATATAACAATTTAATTTATCACAGAAGTCAATCATCATCAGGTTAAACTGTTTTTAAAATAAATATTTACTCACCTTTTTATTTCCAGAGAACAAAACAGAGTAGTGTTTTCCAGGCTTTTTGTTTTCAATTTGAATTCTTGAACTTGTATTTGATTTTGTTTCCGGCAATACTTTTGATTTCTCTTTGTTGTTGAAATCCTTGCATGTTTGATTTACTTTGCTGCAGGTTGCATTTTGGAGATGATTCGTTACTACAGGCTTTGGAAATTTGATTTATCAAGTTTGAGGTTGAATCAGTGTTGAATTTGTACTTAGTTGCAGATTTGATTTTGGTTTCTGTTTTGATTTAGATTTTAGAATAGATGGAGAGAAATAGAAGATGGAGGAAGAAGAAGATTCGAACTGAAGAAAATGAAACCAGGTTTCTCTATAAACATTTATTTATAAACTAAATTTTAAATAAAGAAAATGAATTGCCACTTGTTATATTACTAATTAGACAAATGTCCATGCAATTTTATTTAGCTTACAAGTGTCTTTAATCATGTTAATATGTTTACACATATTACTTAAGTGTTTTTAAATTAATTTTATTTAATTTAAACTTACTTTTTGAATTACTAAATTAATGAATATTAGTTTATCTTTAAAAGAAAATATGCTAAAACTAATTATAAATATAAATAAATTCCTTATACATGTATTTTAAAATCTAGAACATTTATATAACCATTTAAAATTTAACACTTTAAAGAAAACTAGAATAAAACTTTGATTAAACCCTTTTTTTAAACTATCATATTTAAAATAAACAATTATCTTATATTTTGAAAACAATTGAATTAAACTTAAATTATCTTTTGAAAAATATTAATTTTAAAACAAAGCTTTAAATCACAATTCATACATATATATTACAAATTTGAAAATTCATCTTTAAAACAAAACAAAAGATATTTCCATTCACAATATATATCAAATATATATATTATAAATAGAATAAGATTTTATTAGCTTTAACAAACAAATCTTATTAATATTGCCAAATTAAGTATTTATTATTTACCTTTAAAAGATTAAATTAACCAATTTAAATTTAAATTACATAGGATAATTATCAATCCAATTAAATTATCAATACAGATTATTAAATTTATATTATCCAAAAACCCGGGATATCACATTCCTTCCCCCTTAAAATAATTTCGTCCCCGAAATTAAAAGCAAAGATAATTTAATAATCCAGCAAAAGATTTTAATTTCAAATAGCAAAGCATACCTATCATCCAGTTACTAACAACCAAAGCAACCAATCAAACAATCAAACAAACCTAACTAACTATAAATCAGGATAGATCTACTAACACTATCTAGAGTTTCCCCGAGTATAAATCACCGGGAGACTCGCTCTACAGAAGCTAAACAAACTACACCACCATGATCCAGAGCTCCTCTCTTCTCTAGATCCACTAATCTGAACAAAATATCAGATCATACCCAAGTATAGCTCATCTTCCAAATCCATCTGAACTGCAGATTCAACAACCAATGATGAATCATACACGTATTCCCTCAGATATACGTGAAATAGAATGAATTCCAGCTATCCAAACTGGCCATTCAATCCTGTAGACAAAGAACTACTTCTCTCGAGAACACAGGAAAATCCAAAATACTTCAGAGTTAGCTTTCTAGACTTACCAAATCTTATAGCTCTTTAATTGGAGAAAAACTTAAACAATTTCCAATCTCCAACTCCGAATTCCAAACTCCTTGTCTCATATCTGCATAACTCACTAGACGATTCCTGGGCTACCTCATTTCTTCCTGATTAGCTTAACCTTCGCTGATGCTTCTTGAAACAATTCTGGACCAAGAACAAAATGATCTCTAGATCCTATCAACAAGATGATCCTTCCAAAATTTGCTGAAATCCAAACTTGAAAAATAGATATGACCAATCCATTTTAAAAAATTTTCTGAGCTGCTATACCAACTCTTCTTTCTCTAAGAACCATCCTACTACCAGACTAACCACCGGTATCGCTTCTGGAATCAAGTCGATACGGAACTCAAACTCTAGATGCAGACAAACTTCTACTTCCTCGAAGACATCCGGAAAATCTCTGACTACTTCAGTAGCTCCTACTTCCACATGAGAAACCTCCATCTCACACAAAAGATTACCCAAGATAAATTCCCAAACTAATCGCAAGTCACTTTTGCGATCCTACCTATTTCGGATTCCAAAGAAACTATTCTCTCTTTACCAATTAGAACAGCCTTAAGCTTTTCCAAACAAGGTTAACCTTTCAAGAAAACATTCACCATCTGCCTGGACTGCTGATAGAAGAACCACAAAGATTTCTGAATTATCGGAGAAACGGGCCACACTGCTGCTTCCAAACTTTATCTCTAGGATACTACTAAGCCAAAGATCTCCTTGCTAGCACATCGAACTCTTCGAGCTGTACTGCTACCATAGCTAACCAAAGACTTCTAATCCATAGGCTCCTCGAACTCCAAAAATCATCAACTAACTTCACAACGGACCTCCGTGATGGCAGACATCCCAAAAGAAACTCGAGCTCCAAACCAATCTTACATTCCAATAATGGACTCCGAATCTTGAAAAGGATTTTCTTCAGAGATCCGAGACATCCTTACTCCATACTGCCAACTTACTCGAGACGATATTGGGTTTACAGTCTCGATATATACTTCCAACCTCAAACATTCAAACTCCAACTATTGGTAATTGTGTTACACACACTACCACCTTATCTACCTTTATAACTTATATTGGAAAACCCGAACAGGTAACCCAATAAATAGGTAGATATATATATATATTTAAAATGATATATATTTTTTTTATATAGAAATTATTTTTGGGTAGAATTATTTCATCTACCTCTTTAAAACAATATTGTGTCCGTTGGCCTGGTTCAAGTGTTTAGAGATCCCTATCAATAACGTTAGCTACTCGTATTGACCAGAATCCATATACCACTCAACCGATCAATTAACACAATATAAAACCATTTTTATATAACTAACAATTACGTGCTCTCAAGATAGACACCACTTCAGAGCCTAGGTATTCACTCAACCTACTGCTCTGATACCAACTGTAACGGCCCGGCTTTTTCTCCACAGAAAAAGACGTATCGTCATGAAGAAAGAAAGGGATAGAAGAAGAAAGGATAGAAAAGAAGAAACAACAACACAAAAGAATCTCACAGCGGAAACGAATGAAATATAATATATCACATAAGATATTACATAGTATCATATACATCAGAGTATACAATTTATACAACACAGAATAGACAGTTATAAACTTCTGTCTATTATACATCACAAGTACATCAGTACAATACAACATACACAACGGAAACTCTATATATCTACACGCTGAAGCCTCCTGCTCCTCAACTCCTCCAGTATTCGTCAAGACTAACCTGAATCCCTCGACTACTCAATACAATATTGAGTACCCAAGAGTTTAATAAAACAGAAAATAAACACTTGGGTCAGACATGGGTCTGGTGTGAGTAAACGGTTTAAATTGCTTAACTTTGAAAACCTTTGAAACAAAAGTATCACGTAAGACTCCCCACACATAAACATGGGTAAGTTTTTACCTTACGCTAACTAAAACATTTGATAGGAAATCCAGTTATATTATAATAGGGTCTAGGGTTTTCAAGTAAAATACAGAAATAGCTGAAATGCTTACATCTCACATTCCAACATAGTTGGGCACAACTAATACGTACGGCACTTATTGGAGTTTGGATTCCATACAATGGCAGGGCTACTGGGGTACCGCCCGTCACAGTACGTGGCCTAGATCACCGTACCGAGGAGTACGCCCGCTCCCCTGCAACACAAAGCCGGAACCATCCCTTACTGGATAATCCCGAACAAGATAACCCCGTAGTTGGCGTGACCAACCACACACTAAGCCGAAAAGAAAAGGGACCTCTAGACAGGGATCTATCTTGCTCTCAGTGGGTGCTACCCACGAAACCTTGCTGCACCTCCCCTGTTTTAGCCATTCCCGGTTGATGAGGCTTGAGGTTACGATTACCTTTAATCAGAACATATCACTTAGAATGCTCATCGTCCGCCTGACGATGTGCTGAAAGCATTCAATCCATACAAGTTCGTTCCGGGTTCGAACGAAACCGAAGGCATTATCTCGTTACACTCGTTTTGGAATCACCCTAAGAGTTAACGACAATAACCCTTGCACTCTGAATCTTCATCTTCACTTGAGATTCACGACCTATCGTAAATTTGGATCGATGTGGTATTCGGGTCTCCAGACCTGGAATACCGGTATACGGAAACCCGATCCCGGTCTCATCGAAATCCAAATCGTATCTTTTAAGGCCAAGTTGTTTAAAGGTTTAAACATTTAAACTTATATTCTGAATGATATAAACAGATAGATAAATAACATTATCACAATAGATAATTCATATCAACATTCATCTCATAAAGCAGCATATCACATATCAGAGATATCAAATCCAAATCATCCAGTATCAACCAATCACCCAATATCAATCATCCAATATTAATCAATCATTCAAAAGCAGAATTGATTAACTCCAAATCAATTTAATTAACCTTTAATTAAATTAATTACTATCCTTTAATTACTTGGATTACCTTATCTCACTTTATTAATTTATTATCAATCAATTTATTAATCATCTCTTAATGATCTCCCTTAATTAATCTTCACTGATTAATTATCCTTTAATTACACTTACGTAATTATCCTTAACCATATTCAGTAATTAACCTTTAATTATTATCATTAATTACAATAATTAATGAACCTTCATTAATTAATTAACTATAATTAATTACATTAGTCCTTAATTAATTACAATTAATTAATCACACTTAAATTAATTACTTTGATTAATCAACCTTGATTAGTTCATTAATTACCAAATGATCCTTATTAATTAATTAACCCTTTAATTAGTTAAATAATTAATTATAATTAATTATAAACAGTAATTAACAATTTGTAATTACTTATCCAAATTAATTAACTTCTTAATTGATTATATTAACCTTGATTTATTAATTTGATCAATTAATCTTTAATTACTTCATTAAGTAATTATTAATCAATTATATTAACAAATAATCCTTAATTAATTACTTTATGATTTAATTGCAATTTAATTAATTACCCTTAGTAATTAATCTTAAATTAATCACATTTAATTAATTTCATTAATAAATTAATTAACTAAAATAATTAAGTAATTAACTCTTAATTATTTACATAAGTAATTATCTTCTAATTACTTTATTAGATGATTACTTTCTTAATTAATTACTTTAACAAGTAACTAATTCCATCATTAAACAATTCTTAATTCTTAAATTAGTTAATTATTCCATAATTAATTAACTTCAAACAATTAACTTAATTAATTCCTTAATTGATAATATTAAGTGATTACCTATTAATCACCTCAGCTAATTGCTCCCATGAGTAATTTACTCCTCCTAATTACTTTAAGTAATTATCCATTAATTAATTCATTAAGAAATTTACTCACTTAATTATAAATTTTATCTTAAATTAATTAGGCTAATTAATTAATCTAAAATTAATTACATTAACTAATTAACTAATTAACCATTTCTTAGTCTCTAATTAATTCATTAACCATCTACTAATTACTTCATTAAGTAATTATCTTTAATTTCAATTAAGTAATTAAGCTTTAATTTAATTATCAATTATCCTTAATTAAACTCAGATTTATTTACTTTATTAAACCCATTTAAAAATCAATTTTTAAATATGATTTTAATTTTTAAACAAACAATTCAAACACTTAATTTAAACACACTTAAAAATCTTTGAATATCATTCCAAATATGTTTGATTTAAATTAAATAAACAATAATTTAACTTTGGAAATCCCAAATTTTATATCTTTAAACTTATTCATTTAAATATATTTAAAATCTAATTTAAAACATTCCTTTATAATTATTTGAATATAACTTTAACTTGAAAACATTTTTAAAATTAAACTATCAATTTAAACCCAGATCAATCGAAAAACTCCACGAAACACTATTCTTTCCCGAGTCTACCCGCCCATACGAAAACCTACCAGCTTCGAGTCGACCACGCCATCTTCACGAGACTTTCCCCGAGTCACTCGCGACATCACCTACTCCGAGTCTTCCACGCGATATTCACGAGAGCGTCTCGAGTACACCTTCTTCCCTGAAGCCTCGAACTCTAGTTGACACCAACGTGCACCGTGCACGTGCACGCCAATTCTGGCCATCCACGATCATCGCCGCTACCCTCCTCCAGTCACCCACAACCTCACTAACCCATTCGAATAAACAGAACCACGAGATCGCCTACAGAATGAAATCGAGCATCTCGGTTGCTACCTGGAAACCCCATCGTCATCGAAAATTCCCTCGTCTCCGATGATCCCTGTCGCGAAAAGCCTCGCCGTCTACACTGTAACTCCGTCTCGACTTCCAGTTTCGATTCACATCATCGCGAACGAGTCCGGTCCCATGTCAACGACGAACGAACCTCAACAACTTCGATAGCAAAAACCCAATGCTAAACCCTAATTCCAACAAATTCGAACAGTTCACTCAATAGAAAAATTCTACTGCATTTTTCCTCTAATCTACCATCACAATCAAGCTTCGATCCAAATATCAAAACAATTTATAGCGTGGATAATCAGCAATCCACAAAAGACCCAATTTCGAACAAACTTCAAATTCAAACGAAATACCCAACTAAAAATTTCAAATTGCATATCTAAATTCATGATTTCCTATCATGGTTACATGCATGTAGTTCAAATTAGAAATTAAGATAGTTGGTTTTTAACAAAAATTCCAGTTCCTCTGTAAATTTTTAATTTAAACATGATTCAGGGTATTTAAAATTCCTGGAATGATTTAAAAACCTTCATCATACAATTACAAACAGTTTTCATTTATATAGCAATATCTAATTTTAATTTGGTTGAGAGATTTTTGAATTTCTTATGAAATCAGTTCAACTATAAAAGAACAGAGAACAACATCAATATACACAGACCCCTCTATAAATATATACATGCATACATTCATATCAGATCTATATAACAATTTAATTTATCACAGAAGTCAATCATCATCAGGTTAAACTGTTTTTAAAATAAATATTTACTCACCTTTTTATTTCCAGAGAACAAAACAGAGCAGTGTTTTCCAGGCTTTTTGTTTTCAATTTGAATTCTTGAACTTGTATTTGATTTTGTTTCCGGCAATACTTTTGATTTCTCTTTGTTGTTGAAATCCTTGCATGTTTGATTTACTTTGCCGCAGGTTGCATTTTGGAGATGATTCGTTACTACAGGCTTTGGAAATTTGATTTATCAAGTTTGAGGTTGAATCAGTGTTGAATTTGTACTTAGTTGCAGATTTGATTTTGGTTTCTGTTTTGATTTAGATTTTAGAATAGATGGAGAGAAATAGAAGATGGAGGAAGAAGAAGATTCGAACTGAAGAAAATGAAACCAGGTTTCTCTATAAACATTTATTTATAAACTAAATTTTAAATAAAGAAAATGAATTGCCACTTGTTATATTACTAATTAGACAAATGTCCATGCAATTTTATTTAGCTTACAAGTGTCTTTAATCATGTTAATATGTTTACACATATTACTTAAGTGTTTTTAAATTAATTTTATTTAATTTAAACTTACTTTTTGAATTACTAAATTAATGAATATTAGTTTATCTTTAAAAGAAAATATGCTAAAACTAATTATAAATATAAATAAATTCCTTATACATGTATTTTAAAATCTAGAACATTTATATAACCATTTAAAATTTAACACTTTAAAGAAAACTAGAATAAAACTTTGATTAAACCCTTTTTTTAAACTATCATATTTAAAATAAACAATTATCTTATATTTTGAAAACAATTGAATTAAACTTAAATTATCTTTTGAAAAATATTAATTTTAAAACAAAGCTTTAAATCACAATTCATACATATATATTACAAATTTGAAAATTCATCTTTAAAACAAAACAAAAGATATTTCCATTCACAATATATATCAAATATATATATTATAAATAGAATAAGATTTTATTAGCTTTAACAAACAAATCTTATTAATATTGCCAAATTAAGTATTTATTATTTACCTTTAAAAGATTAAATTAACCAATTTAAATTTAAATTACATAGGATAATTATCAATCCAATTAAATTATCAATACAGATTATTAAATTTATATTATCCAAAAACCCGGGATATCACAAGATAGTTGAAGTTTTGGTGCAGTATAGCAGTTGAAGCGGTTCAGATGAGGTGTAATTATGGGGAGAAGATTGAAGTGGTATAGAAGAGGGTGAGTGGATGATGAAATTTATTGTTGAAGTAGTTGAGGTGTATTGTTGAGGAGTTGTCCTCATTTCAGGTTGTAGTTTGGATGGGGTATGAAGATGTCATATTTCAGGTGGAGATTTGACTTCAAATGTATTAGATGGTGATTGGTACAAAAGTAGTTTGAGTAGTAATAGATTATAATTTGTGAGGAAATTGAAGGACGGTGAAGTTGTGGTTGCTAGTAATGGTTGTAGAAGGTAAAGAAGAAATAGATGGTAACAGGGAAGGAGAAATGGGTGGCAAAGATCAAAGGTTGTATGAATATTGGAAATAGGAATAGCAATGATGAATGTAAAACACTAAGCTGAAAATGCAATAGCAACAGCAAAAACACAAAAATGATCAATGTAACAGTTCATAAACACTACAAAGTGAGTGAATAAAGATATTTATGTGCACATATCAATGAAAACAGTGAATGTAAAATAGTGAATGGATATCGGAAAATTTGATAAAAAAAGCAACACAATAACAATAACAAACAATGGATGAAAATAGTGAATGGATATTGGAAATTGTGATTAAAAAATGCCAAAATATCTCTATAGGAATTTCTACGAAAAGATAATATGTTTTATCTTTTTTAGTTGGTTTAAGTTTTTTTGAAATTATGCTACTTTATAAACATTACAAAGTGAATGAATAAAGAGACTAATGTGCAAACAGCAAAGAAAACGGTGAATGGAAAGTAGTAAATAAATTTGTACTTTTTATTAATAATTCTTAAAATAGAAGATGCAACACAAAAACAATAACAAATAGTGAATGAAAGTGGTGAATGGAAATTGCAAACTGGATTAAAGAAAATGCCAAAATATCTCTACAAGAATTTGTATAAAAAGATAATTTGGTTTATCTTTTTTACTTGTCTTAACCTTTTTTGAAATTTAACTATTTTTTACTTAAAATATGGAATCTAGCTTCCAATTTAATATGCATATACAAGTTGAAGATCACAACTAAATATTATAGGAAACATAAGTGGGAAAAAAGTTACCAATGAAGTTAAAGATAATGATGGTCTCTGGCTATGTTCATCACAGAAAGCGCTAGATATTGGTCTTATGTTTATGCATTGAGTTCCTCCTTCATTTATAAATATGCAAGTAGATTTTTCAATGACTAACATTGATTTGGAAGACTTGTCTGCATCTTTATGCTGCATAAAAATTGTCATGTATAATAATATGTTAGCAAGAATGAAGAATAATATTTGTGTACTAAAAAGTTGATTAAGTATGTTTGTTTCACATAAATCCATCAGGAAAACAAAAAATGACTTAAATTTAGTATATATTATGTTATATGCAGTAGCAAATATGAAAATTTATCTACGATTTATTATGTATTTAAATGCTTTACATAAAAACATAAATTCTTTTATCTTTTCGACCTAGGGTTTAAATTAGCTGTATATTTTTTCTAATAACTTTAAATCGTGAGAAAAACAACAAACATTAATAAGTATCGGTAATTATTAAACATACCTAGGGTTTAGAATGTAATTTAAATCTTTTACATTAAAAGATAGATGCGTTTATCTTTTTTAACAGCTAAACAATAACATGTTCAGTTAAACAACTTTAGGGTTTAGTATCATCTTCCATTGAATATTTAGGTATGCTTAATTAAAGATTACGTTAAACCATAACAAGAACTAAAATACCTTAAATCCATTACAAACTATCATCAGCATCAGTAAGTACGAATATTTAACTACGGTTTATCATCTAACTAAAACATTTACATCAAAATATAGGACAACTTACTTGTCGAGTATTTAATTTTGAGGTGATTGCAGAGATTGCGCCTTGAAAATATTTTAGTTTGAGCCGAAATCGATGAAGCTGAAGTTGTTGTAATTGAAATGCAACACAAAAGTTAATTGATCGAGGAAAAATGATTTGTAATCGTTTTAGTTGAAATATTGGGAAGAGAAATCGATTGTTTGTTTTTTAAAACCTAGTTTTGGTTTTGGTTTTGGTTTGCAGCTCTGAAAAATGGTAAAAAGCGAAAGAGAAAAAGGAACAGAAGGAGGGCATGAAGTAACGGATTGAAGGGCTGACGTAACGTGTATAAAATTTTGTCCTACAAAGTAATTATTTTAAAGCTATGTCCTACAAACTTATAGTTTGATGAAAGAAGGCCCTTGCGGTAAAATTCCCCTTTTAAAAAATAGGATGAAGTTTTCACATTACACACCCATATATGCGTGCGCACACGCACACACATGCGAATATATATATATATATATATATATATATAATTGTATCATTGTATTCAAGAAATAAAAGTATAACTAAAAAATGAGTAAAACAAAAATTAATTTCCTAAATACAGTGATGTAGAAACTAGGAAACATGACTTTCATATTAACTCATTGTGACAACCCGGAATTTTGGATATTTGAAATGGGAATATTTAATTGATTTTAAATATTCAAAAGGGTAATTTTGACTTGAATTTCAAATATCACTATTTATGGGATAATTTAATTATTAAATTAAATAATTCGAAGTTGGGAAAAATGTTGAATCTGGAGTTTTAAGCCTGTTAAAAATAATTTGAAGGCTTGGAAAATTTACATTGATAGTTCTGAAGATAATAGAACTTTTAAAATTGAATTTAAAGGTGTTTTGTTTAGTTTTGAAATTTTATAGGTTAAATTGAATTTAAAAATAGCCTTCCGAGGCACAGTCTCGGAATTCGACGAAACCAGTTTCATTGGATCCGTAATATTGTATTATTATCGGATTTCAATTTTCGTAGTGTTTGGAGTTGTTGTGTGAGCATACGATAGATAAACGCGTTGAAAATTTAATTGATAATAGCCGATTCAGAATTAAAATATAATATTTCAACTAGTCAAATACATCTCACATCAGCACGTTTTGGCCTCAACTCAGATTACTGTAGTCAAGCATATTTTGTACACAAAGAAATATCTTCGTACAAACTTTTCAATCTCGAAAAAAATATAATCCAATCTTACTTCTTCAGAGAGCCGAGGCTCTCTATTCCCTTTCACTCGAAACAAATCGATCTCTGTAAATAAATTTAATGGTCGAAATCAATAGAAAAAATGGTCGCTCCTCTGGGTATCAGGAATCTTTCTTTTCCTCTCGCCCTCCTGAATCGAACGCGTAAATCAAATCAAGTAAAGAAAATATGGGTCGACTTTGATTCGAAATCGTAACCGATGCAAGCTTATCGTTCGATCTAGAAACGAGTGTAGATCAACATCGACATTTTCGCTCGGCCTTTCAACTCGAGCAGCACGCGATTAATTGCGAGGTCGGCGTCGATCTCTGGTAGCCGCGACTCGACGAAGTACAACAGTAAGTGGGATCGCACGTGAGTAAAGGGAGGTCGAGGCGCTCGTTCGATCAAGCAGAGGCTGTAGATCACCTAGGGCATGATGGCGATTGCGACTCGTTAACAATAGCATCGGTGAGTTGAACCTCACAGTATTTATCTCTATTTCTGATTATTTGTTTTACTTATCTGAATTTACTAAGGATATATATATATATATAAGTACAGAAACAAATATATATATAAGGTATAGGCAAGGCATGATGTTTAATTTGGATATAACTATATTTTGAATGTATTTAAATAACTCAATTTGTTATTTTAGAAATTGTTAAGGGAAATTAGTTTAAAATTTAATCATCAAGTTTGGACTAAATCACTAGTTAATTTAATTAACAATTAAACTTACTAAAGGGAAAATATATATACCATAAATATAAATATATCTGTATAAACTCACACATACTTTATTTTATATATATAGGAACACAGTAAAGAATATATGTACATTTGTAAGATTTGTAAGAAAAATAGAAATTTTAAATGTTTGAAGGTTTATATAGAAAAGTAGATTTTTCAAAACCTATATAGATTATTTCTTATAAGTGTATATATATAGTTTCGAAAATAAAATACAATTTACTGGATTATTTTATAAATAGTGGATTTGGTGATAAATTTGTTTAATTAACTTATTAAATTATTTTAGTTATTAAAAGATTTTAAAAAGGGTAATTGTTTAGTTAAAATTAAATGGTTAGCTAATTAAATTATTGAAATAAATTGTCCGATTACTTCGAATATTAATCAACTGTGTAAATATTTATACAAGGTATAAAATCATAGAGAAACAAGTCGAGATGGATCGGATTTGCATATTAAAAATCAAAGGTGAGTTAATCTCACTCATCTGGTTGCTATTTAAATTTAAATAGTTAAATTTAAATATTTGGTGAATAATAGGATTGATTTGATATGATAGTATATATAGTAGTATATATATCAATATATATATATTGGAGTTGATATTCCCGCATTATATAGCGGATGAGACCCTATGCGCCGCATAATAGCGGATGATATTTTATTAATCCTATATACCGCGATATTCCACCTCGAAGTGGAATTGGTATTGTGCTAACATCTGTGGATGTAGGGAAACTGGATCCTCAAAATTATTTAGATTGTTATATTCCGTGTTATGAATATTGGATATTCTGTGGTGAATAATATTGATAATTGGAATATTGAATGTTATGGTTTGCTTGAATATTCGGTACCCTAAATTACCAAAAATATATAGAAGTGGATTTTGAAAGGAAAATAAAGGAATGGATTTTCAAGTATACTAATTTTAAAGAATTTGAATAAATTTAAGAACAAATTTGGAAAAGAATAAAAGTGATTTCAAAATTCAAATAAATATAGAAAAGGGGATTTTAAATAAGCAAAGAAATAATGAATATTAAGCTTAAGCAATATTATTTAAAAGAATAAAGAATTTATTTTAATTCAAGGTTTAATTTAATTTAAAAGAAAAGGAAAAGGGATTTGGGAAATCTGAAATTGGTATTCTCAGTTTAAAGGGTTTTTCAATCATAATAAAGAAATGAAATTTAAAGTTAAAGGATTTTGAAATAAACGGAATAAGTAAGGAAATTTATTTAAAATTAAGTAAATTGGAAATCAATTTAGAAACTGATTTAAGTGTTAAAACGGGATTTCAAAAGAGAAATGAGACTTTGGATTTATAAACTGGGTTTATAAAAGTGAAGAAATATATCAGTGGATATTTGGAAGAATAAATTCACGGTGGGAATTTATTATAGAAATGGTTAAATTTGTTTAAAAATAAATAGTGATTTATTTTGAAAGATGTGAAAGAAAAGTGTATTTCTCTGAATAGCCAAGTACGTTTCCAAAGTAATTTTTTAAGTATAAGCTAAAGGTTTAAAAGTTGATTTAAAGTATGTTTTGGAAAATCTATTATTTTTTTAAATATTTAAACTTTAAAGTAAATATTTTCAAATCTATTTTAATAGTAATTATTTAAAGATGGTTTGGTATTATGTTTTAAATGATAAAAGTATCTAGTTTTACATTTTATTAAGTAGCTTTATTTTAAATATTCTTAAAGTATATATCTTTGAATAAAGTATTAAAGTAGTTTTAATTTAATATTTTAAAGTATATTTTATAATAAAGTGTTTCTAAATTATTTTAAAAATCTAATGTTTTTGGTACTTGGGGATTTCAGTGGAAATAGGAATATTTGGAAAATTTATTCCATGAGAGAAGGACGGTTTGAAATTGTTTTCAAAGGATTGAAAATGGAAATATATCTTGCGAAGATATTTTGAGGTTAATAAATAATTTGGAAAATTATTTATTGTTTGATGGATGATTATGAATGTTAATTGATAGTTAAAGAACCGACTATCAATATTGGCCAATGCGCTGATCGTTTCGAAGAGACCGGGATCGAGATTTATTTCTCGAAACCCACTTCGATCCGGTTTGTACGTTTTCATGAGGAAAACGAGTTTGGAATCGAAGATGGAGTAGTGAAGTGCAAGGGCTAGTCACTACTAATCCTGAGGATATTTCCAAAATGGATGTAGTAGGAGTAGTGCCTTCGGTTCCGTTCGGACCCGGGACGGACTTGTATGGATGAATGCTTTTGGAACATCGTTAGCGGACGATGGGCATTCTACGGGATATGTTCTAAATGGTAACATTTAGCCTCAAGCCTCATCAACCGGGAATGACTGAAAATCAGGGGTTATGCAGCAAGGCTTCGTGGGTAGCCCCCACTTGAGAGTAAGGTCATCCCTGTCTAGATGTCCCTTTTTATTTCGGCTTAGTGGTGCGGTTGCTGATCCCAACCGTGGGGTGATTTTATTTGGAATTATCCAGTAAGGGATGGTTCCGGTCTTGTGTTGCAGGGGATTGGGAGTAATCCTCGGTACGCTGATCTAGACCAGGTACTGTGACAGGTGGTACCCCAGTGCCTAGTCATTGATGGAAATCCATTCTCCCTACGTGCCTTTAGGGTTTTGTTTGTATACCTATTAGATGGAATTTAATCATGTAACAATTTCAGCTATTTGAATAAGTATTTGTATATAGACACTACTATAATATCAAAGGATTTTGATAAAAAGTGTTTTGGCTATCGTAAGGTAAAAACCCGACATGTTTATTTGTGGCGTGGTCTTACGAGATGCTTTTGATTTCAAAGGGTTTGGAAACTTTAATAATCCAATTGAGTGTGTTTTCTCACGCTGGTTTTCCAGACTGACTCGGGTGTTATTTTATTATAATGCTCGGGTCAGACTGAGTATTATAGGATACAGGTTATGATGCTGTGGAGCTCAGGAGACGAGCTGGATGGCGAGACGTATCACTCGTATTTGTTGTATTTTCCACTATGTTGGGTATACTGTGTATTTTGTTGTGGGACAAGTTAATATAACTGTCTAGTGATGTATTATTGATTGTGTTGTACTCTGATAATGAGATGTATAAACAGATATAGTTTTAATTTGTGTAAAGATCAGTTGTTATCTATTATATTTTATTCCGCTGCGATGTGAGATTCTGATGTTGTTGTTTTCTATTTTCTTCTTCTACCTCTTCTTCTTAACTCAAATGGTTCGTATTTCCGTTCTTCTTGAGTTCATTAATGGAGATTAATGTCAATTCAAGGGGTATGGATTTGCGGGTTGTTACAGTGGTATCAGAGCTTAGGCTGGTGATAACCTTGGCTCTGGTGGGAATTACTCAGTATAAACAGAGTCCATAGTACTCTAGAATGAGTTTGAGTGTATTAATAGATATGAGCGCGTATTTGTTAGTGAATATAAAATGATTTTATATTGTGTTGGTTGGTTTGTTGAGTGGTTTATGGATTCTGGTCAATACGAGTAATTAACGTTATTGATAGGGATCTCTAAACACTTGAATAGAACAATTCGACACGGTATTGTTTTAAATTGGGTAAATGAAATAATTTTACCCAAATTATTTTTGTATATGAAAGAAATAATTTTTCCGTAAATTATTATAGTATAGATGGATGCCTGGTTGTTAAGGAGTGATAATATTAAATTATTTCACTATTATGAGGAAATTGAATATGGAATCAACTAAAAGCTAAGGAATAAACAAATAAAATTTGTAGATGTAAATTGTAAATGTGATATATAATTTGAAATCGAATCCCAGAGAAATATTTGAAATTGGAATGAGATAAAATTCCAAAGTAATGTTGAATATAGATTTAAAGGAATGTGGAATTTGGAATTTGGGAAGTTTAAATTCCTTTGAATTTGAAAATGGTTTTCAAAAGATTTGGGGAAATAAAAGTATTATTTTAGAAATATTTTTGAGTGGAATTTGAAAGTTGGGAAGATTTGAAATTAAAAATATTTGTAAATGTTTTAAAAGAGAGAAAAGCACTAAACTCTTCTCGGTCGCTGGAAAATAACCTCGGTGATGACTGCAGCATCATCGATGTTCATTTTCGAGTTTCCAAAAGAGGAATTGCTACCCGAATGTTTTAAATTGGAAATTTTTGCAAAAATTGGGTTTGGTTTTGAGATTCAAAAGAAATAGTTGATTTTAAAGGTGATATTGAAATTTGGGGAAATTGTTTAAACTCTGGAATCTTAGTTAAAATGTTTATAGAATAATAAAAATAATACACTTGGCTAAATAAAGTGTATAATTTCGAGTTAAAAAGTAAAATGTGAATGGGATTGATTGAAAATAGACGAATGGGAATGTGTTTAATTATAAATGAATGGAAGTATGAAAATGTAAGTGTGTGGCTTATAAGAAATTGGAAAGTGAAAAAAAACCAAAATAAGATTTGTTTAGTATATGGGAAAATCCAAACTTAAGAAATAAAATAAAATTGAATTCAAGTAAACTAAGTAAAGTGGTTTTGAGATAAAAATTAAATACTGAATGGTAAACTAAATGTGAATCGAAATAAAATTGAAATGGTTGCAAATGAATTAAAATGGCATTGTTATTAATAAAATAAATTCAATAATAGATTGTGAATGAATTTAAAATAGAACTTGAATGTAATGGAAGAGAATATGTTAAATTGGAGTGGAATTAATATAATTTGAATTGGAATCAATTTGAATAGTTATAAAATGAAGTGATTGTTTAATTGAATGGAAACTGACAAATTTGCATAGAAAATTAGTCGTTCGACGTGAACGGAAGAAAATAAAATTCTATGAATTGATAGAAGTAAATAAATTGATTTTTTGGAATCATTTAAAATGAATATGGGTTTGTTTGGGTTAAAGGTGAATTGAATATAAGCAATTGTGTTGTAAACCATTTAAAATGAATGAAGTGAATCTGAATTGGTTATAAACAATTAAAATTTACGTTGAAACATTGAAATTAAGGTTGAGACCTTATAAGTTGCTCGTGGAAATTTGTTATGTGCATTGCTTACAAAATTCATGTGTTAGCTATTATAAAATAAGTAATGCTAATAAGTTGCATATATTTAAGTACTGACATGTTGTAATTGAGTTAGTACAGGTTCAGGGAAGCCGGTTGGCTGAATTTGATTGCACAACTTGCTAAAATAAATAACCGCTTTGCTTAAAAATAGGAAATGATGAACTGTTTTTGTCTTTCCGACCGTGTGGGTCGATGTATATATATTTATATCTCTTGTCAAATTGCAAAAGCTCCTCCCTACAAAGGAGACTCTGCCAAAATTTTCTGGAAATTCTGGGAGTTAGAAAATTTTGAATTTTTTGGGAATTTTCACTAACGACAAATGATTTAAAATTGTGTGTGTAAAGTAAAGTGGATAAAAATTCAATATTCAGAATTTGCGGACAAATTGAATTCAAGTAAAATTTGAAAATGAAAATCTGAATGAAAATTTAGAAATAAAGATATTGAGATTTGAAATGAATTAGTAAATTGAAGCAAATTGAAATTCATATGGAATTGGAGTTCAATTTGAATGTAAACTTCAGTAGTGAAGTAGTGAAAATAAATATAAGAAATATTTACATCGGACTTAAGAAATGAATGATAAAGTTCTTAAGTAAATTGGTATTTGGAATATACTAAATGAATAATTGAATGAAGATTAAAACTGAAAGTTGTGAAATGAGATAATTGTGAATGAGTGAATAACAATCAAAATGAATGTGAATAAAGAGAGAATTGATATAAGTAATGATCAATTGGAATAAACACGTAGGATGTACGTATATTATTTATTCGCATAGCGATTTGATCCAGAATTCGAGCACAGAATTTTGAGATAGTTATATCGATCCGAGATAGGATTTTTCACTCGATTTTCGACAGCGAACCTGGATATGGATTGTTGATTGATTCTAGAAATTCTCTATCATAGTTTGTGGCTATGCAAGGAGAATGACGGTTTCTGATCAAGAAACCAGATCTGAGTCCGCACTAGGATGTCGGGTGGACGATACTAGTTCAGAAATGAAATTGTTTGCACAAAAAATGGACAAACACCTCAAAGTTGTATGATTTAGTAGATCTTATGTTGTTCTTAGTGATTTTGGAGGTTTATGCAAATATATGAAAAACAGGGGCTAAACTGTAAAAAGACACGCAGATTTATAGTGGTTCAGCCAGAATGTGCCTACGTCCACTTTATATGTTATTTCTCTTCTTTTGTTGTGATTACAAGTACAAAGCTTTGGTACAAGTAAAAGAAAGTTGTTTGAAAGTTCCTTCCGTGCTTGAGCTCTCAAACTTGTCCCCCATTGTCGTACCCCTGCCCCTCTATTTATAGAGTGAGGGTGGGAGCAGGGGTCTTGGATGTATACAGCTGCTGGTGGGCCTGGGCTGATGTGATCTGGCCTGGCACGTCTTGGTCCGGCAGTGTTTGGTCTGGTGGTAGGAGGTGAGTTGGTTCAACGAAGCATGGGAGGTGAGTTGGTTCGGCGAAGCATGGGGATGAGTTGGTTCGGCGAAGCATGGGAGGTGAGTTGGTTCGGCGAAGCATGGGGATGAGTTGGTTCGGCGAAGCATGGGAGGTGAGTTGGTTCGGCAGAGCATGGGGATGAGGTCCTGGTCCGGCTAGGTGTTGGTCCGGCTTGGAGTTGGTCCGGCTTGGAGTTGGTCCGGCTAGGAGTTGGTCCGGCTAGGAGTTGGTCCGGCTAGATCCTGGTCCGGCTAGATCCTGGTCCGGCTAGGTGTTGGTTAGGTAGCCTGTAGACTTTGGTTCGGCTAGGGTTGGTCAGGTGGTGAAAATTCACCCAACATTTGCCCCCCAAAGCAGGGCATATGTTTAACATATGTTGTGCTTTGTTTTAGTTTGTCGATCTCATTCGGTCTGGGAACCGAACTGGCTGGTCCGGTCAATCAACCTCCCCCTATAAGTATGGGCCTTAAGTCTCTACCATTCCTTACCGTTTGAAGACAACCAAATCGAAATTCTCGTCTGCCGAATCAAAGTCATTGCCGGATCATCCTTGACTACCGAATCAGGTAGTTACCGAATGGCTCTTATATTTTGAATTACCGAATGAATCTGCACCAGAGGTACTTGAGTGCCGAATGAGCTTTGATATTGGGAATGCCGAACGAACCGTGATATTGAGAATGCCGAATGAACTGTGATATTGGGAGTGCCGAATGAACTGTAGTATTGGGAATGCCGAATGAGATTGATGGTTTGAATACCGAATGACATTTCGGCCTTGAACTACCGAATGCACTTTTAGGACTTGAATTATGAGTGAAATTCCCGACTGCACACACTCGCTTGTTTACTTCCTTTATTCTAACGACGCACTTCTTTGTGTTTGCAGATAAATGTCTTGTAAAGTTGAAACCCGATCAGAAAAGAGGAAATCCCAGGATAGAGACGATCCTTCCGCAGTGCCCCCAGCTCAGTCAGAACCGGGACGTCATGGGCCTACCCCGAGGTCACTAGTGGATGGGTACGGCCCTCAGGAACTTCTGAACTCACCTCCCGACTGTTTCCCAGGATTTCTCAAAGGCGAGCAGCTTGATGTTATCTCCCGCTCCTTTGGGATTGATAGAGCGCGCATGCTGTTGCCGGGGGAGGCAGGTGCACAAGTAGAGGATGATGACCAGGATGGTCAAGAAGCAGGTGCTGGTAAGTCTTCCTTTCTGGTCTTTCCGTTAACTTGGTTGCTTATCACTAATGAATTCTTTCTTTGACCGGACAGGTGGGCAACAGGGCGAGGATAAAACTCCGACGCGGCTGGCTCCTTGATTGGACCTGGATATCTTTTGGTGGGCTTGACATTGTTGTATACGTTAGTCTCAAAACAGTAATGTAACTCTTAGGTTGTAATTATGCTACTTGTAATAAACAACACTATTCTTGACGTGTAATTTTTTAACTTAAGCTGATTCCGTCGTTTTTTGAATGCTTTTGTTATTTTCACATGTTGTATGTGAAATATAGCTATGCATATTCTTGTAATCCAGTTGTGTTTAATGCCAAGTTCTTGCTCAAAGCATAATTTCATGCCTTATAATGCTAGTGTGATGTATGAATAAATTATAGTCAGGAATTTGTATAAAAGAAGAAAATACCGCCTTTCATGTTCTAATTGTAGATGGCAGTTTTGAATATTTTTGTACGACCGAGGATGGAGCTCAGTTGAATGTCCTGCTATCCAACCGTGAATTCCCATTCCCGCTGGTGAGTATCTTCTACTCTGTGTCCTGTACTTCAGGGATTGTTATAGAGGATAGGAGAAAAGTTCTTTAAATAGAATTGAAATATGTGAAAGAGTAAAACTTCCAATCACGGAAGGCCTTCGGTGTGCTTAAGTTCGTGGCAAACGGGTTTTGTAGTCACTTTCCCTAGCTGTGGGTCTTGGAGACATTCGTCACCCATCTTACGCCTCCGCGGGGAGTTAATTCTTTTTTACCACAGCCGCACTTAAGACACATCGGAGCCGAGATCACGCACAGTAACTACCCGAGCCATTATGGCCCGTAATCGTGGGTATTATTCGATTTACTGTGGCCGGCTAGCGTGGGTGCCGATCGTCAACCGTGAACTACCCCTGGCTGGCCACACCTTATGTTGGGGCTTATAATCGGTTCACAGTTGCCGGCGAGCCGAACGCCGTAATGAGCTGCCTCGGCTATAGTCGGCCTTCTCGGTGGCTTATAATCGGCTCATTACAGTTGGCTTTAAGGGCCGTCGCGAGCAATGAGTTAACTCGCAGCAGAGGGATGCCGGAGCGAAAGTGTCTCATTGGCGAGGGCATAGATTCGCATAGTACCTGTTAGGTCTTGTCCAGGTGAAGTTGCACTGTGGAGTGCCTTGCATAGGATTTCGTTCAACAGAAAAGGATAAAGTTAACAAGCAGCCAAGATATGAAGGAACAAGTTAAAAAAGAGACAAGGTTTTTTAAAGTGGTTCGGCACGAAAATGCCTACGTCCATTGATTCTCTTTGTTAATTCGCTTCATATGGGCAGTACAAGTTAAGAAAAGTATCGACGGAGGTGTTGGATGTTCCATGCCCTCTGGAACACCTCTCCATCCACTGTTGACAAAATATAAGCTCCGTTCTTGTAAGGTGCGATGCTTGACTTCGGAGTTGTACTGTGCTGCCACTTTTTGTTTGTGGGCTGCTGCTTTAAGGACTGCATCATTTCTTCTTTCCTCAATTAGATCCAAAGACATGAGGAGGAACTCTTCATTCTCTTCTGGGTTGTAGTGGATCCTGCGGTGGGAAGGCACTATAGTTTCAACTGGGAGCATAGCCTCCGATCCGTATGCCAAAGAGAAAGGAGTATGCCCCGTTGATGTTCTGAAAGATGTGCGATAGGCCCACAGTGCCGTAGGAAGTTCATCCACCCAAGCGCCCTTTGACTTTTCGAGTTTCTCTTTGATTAGAGTTTTGAGAATTTTGTTGACGGCTTCGACTTATCCGTTTGCCTAGGGATAAGCTACGGATGAGAAGCTTTTGTGAATTTCGTGCCCTCGGCACCAGTTGGCGTACTCCTTGCTATCAAACTGAAGTCCATTGTCCGATGTGATTTTGAATGGGACTCCGTACCTTAGTGGTTGATCGGTCAGAACTCTGATGGAATGAGATTGAAAATAGTGACGCAGTTTCCGTGATGTGATTAGTAGGCAATAGGCTAGCTTCTCAAGTTTAGGATATCTGGTTTCTTCTTGTGCGGGGGGGGGGGGGGGGGGGCGTTTGTATTTAACTTCGTCTTGAGTGGCCAGGAAGATGTTTTCGATCGTTTCATTTAAAAGGGTGTAAGCGTCAAATCTCGGTCCTGGACGATATAGACACTTTGCTTCTTTCTTGCCCCCAGCATTGTCTCTAGAATCATTTCTTCGAATGTCCTTTGCTACAGCGGGCGCGTCGCTGTGAGCCACCTTATTTTATTGTCCTGTCTGCCTCTCAGCGGCAGCGTCTTCAAGTCTTATATATTTTCCAGCTTCATGGAAGAAATCGGGTAAAGTAGCTGGTTTTTCTTTGGTCAATCTTCTAGCAAATTTAGTATCCGGATGCACACCACTACAGAGGGCCATTAAGATAAGCTTCTCATCGACATCTTGGATTGCGGCCGCTGCGGCATTGAATCGGGTTAAATATTGCTGCACCTTCTCTCCAGGTTTCTGTTTGACGCTGGATAAGGAATAAGCGTCCTTAGGTTGTTCCACATGGATGCGGAACTGACTGATAAACTTTTCTTTCAACATTTCCCACGAGCTGATGGATCCTTGGGGTAGATGGCAGAACCAGGAGGTAGCTAGATCTGCTAAGAATAGTGGAAAGCATTTGCACAGCACTCCTTCTGTCGCTCCACTCATGAGCATATGCTGTGTGTATCTCTGTAAGTGTACAACGGGGTCAGAGGTTCCTTTGTAAGGTTCCATTGTTGGCATTTTCCATTCTCGGGGGGTGATGGCAATTTCGATATTGCGGGCGAAAGGGCTGGTTACCCTAGCGCCTATCCCTCGATCTCTTTGTTCCCGTTGGATGCACTCTCTGAATAAGCGTGCCATCCTTTCATCAGAATTTGGAGCAGATAGAAAGGAGTTTGGTTCTGTTCTATGGGATTGATTCCGTCCAGATGACCTGTAGGGATGGTATCGTCTATCGTTCCTCATATTTTCCAGCGGCTGCCTTTGATCTTCTGGGAGCATGCTAGGGTCAGCTACAGTTGGCCCTTGCCTTGATCTTCCCCTGCCGGGTTCTGATCTAAGCACTTCCTCGGGTCCAACTTCGGGCTGGACTCTAGCTCGGCCCCGTTCACCGGCGTTTCCGTGGTTAGGCAGTATGACAGGCTCAGCTACAGTTGACCTCCGTCCGGTACCTCCCCCGTTGGGTTCGGTACCAAACGTTTCCTCAGGCCTAACTTCGGGCTGTGCTCGGTCTCGGCTCCTACCATGGCTACTTCTGCCGTTAGCTCCTTCGAAGAAGGAAGATCTTTGTTGTCTCTGAGATCCTCCAGACTGGGACTCGCCCAATGTTCCAGTGTTGCGGTTGGATTCTTCAGCATCCCTTAAGCGTGACATGAGATGGTCCACCAAGGCTTCCTGCTGGGACGTGAAGCGGTTAGTTACTTCAACCACAACTCTGTCCAAATCTGCCCTAGTAATTGCTGTAGGCTGTTCTGTGGCAGGAGTGGCCGGATTAGCCTGTCCTTCATTTGGTACTACTGGAGGAGGACGATTTACTTGATTCGTGACAGTTGGATCTGGAAGACTGCTGGATGCGATGTTTTTTCCTTTGTTAACATCTTTTCTCTGTTTGGGAGGCATGTTTTCCAAGTGGCGGACGATGCTGTTAGGAAAACTTGTTAAGTGGATGAAGCTGAAGCTTCGAGCTTCTAGTTCTCAGTGAAAGCACCAAAAATGTTTGCACAAAAAATGGACAAACACCTCAAAGTTGTATTATTTAGTAGATCTTATGTTGTTCTTAGTGATTTTGAAGGTTTATGCAAATATATGAAAAACAGGGGCTAAACTGTAAAAAGACACGCAGATTTATAGTGGTTCAGCCAGAATGTGCCTACGTCCACTTTATATGTTATTTCTCTTCTTTTGTTGTGATTACAAGTACAAAGCTTTGGTACAAGTAAAAGAAAGTTGTTTGAAAGTTCCTTCCGTGCTTGAGCTCTCAAACTTGTCCCCCATTGTCGTACCCCTGCCCCTCTATTTATAGAGTGAGGGTGGGAGCAGGGGTCTTGGATGTATGCAGCTGCTGGTGGGCTTGGGCTGATGTGATCTGGCCTGGCACGTCTTGGTCCGGCAGTGTTTGGTCTGGTGGTAGGAGGTGAGTTGGTTCGGCGAAGCATGGGAGGTGAGTTGGTTCGGCGAAGCATGGGGATGAGTTGGTTCGGCGAAGCATGGGAGGTGAGTTGGTTCGGCGAAGCATGGGGATGAGTTGGTTCGGCGAAGCATGGGAGGTGAGTTGGTTCGGCAGAGCATGGGGATGAGGTCCTGGTCCGGCTAGGTGTTGGTCCGGCTTGGAGTTGGTCCGGCTTGGAGTTGGTCCGGCTAGGAGTTGGTCCGGCTAGGAGTTGGTCCGGCTAGATCCTGGTCCGGCTAGATCCTGGTCCGGCTAGGTGTTGGTTAGGTAGCCTATAGACTTTGGTTCGGCTAGGGTTGGTCAGGTGGTGAAAATTCACCCAACAGAAATTGTGTGATCGAGTGAGCGATCGGATTTGGTTTTGCGTACGGATGATATATGTGCATCATACGGGCTTAAGTAAAGTAGATATTGAAAATTTTGAAAAGAAATGAATAAAATGATTTTGGGATTTTGTGATTGGATATTATTGTTAAGTAGGATATACAGGTATTTAAAGGCAAAGGATAAATGGATGTTATGATTTTCGAAGATAAATTTGAATTGCCAACAAAGGTATGTGTTTAAATTTTTGTATGAAAATTAATGACTTTCTTGTCTAGCCACTTGGCATTTTGTTTTCTTTTGAACTTTGGGGGCCCGTAGAGGCATTTTGTAGTAGTACCGAGCTAGCCGCGCAAAGGAGACGCTGTCAAAAAATTTCAAAATCTTAGGGAGTTAGAAAATTTTTGAAAGAAATTTGATAATACAAAATTTGGTTTTGAATTTAAATTTTGAATGTTAGAGTAAATAATATTGATTGGAAACTATGGAAGGCTTTGGGAAGATAGAGTGATAGTGTGTCTTTGATAAAAGATTTGGGAAGGGGTTAGAACTGTTTGGTTTTGGGAGATAGTTAACGGGGATTGAATCATTCTTCCTAACTAGTAATTTCGGGGACGAAATTCTTTTAAGGGGGGAGGAATGTGACGACCCGGAATTTTGGATATTTGAAATGGGAATATTTAATTGATTTTAAATATTCAAAAGGGTAATTTTGACTTGAATTTCAAATATCACTATTTATGGGATAATTTAATTATTAAATTAAATAATTTGAAGTTGGTAAAAATGTTGAATCTGGAGTTTTAAGCCTGTTAAAAATAATTTGAAGGCTTGGATAATTTACATTGATAGTTCTGAAGATAATAGAACTTTTAAAATTGAATTTAAAGGTGTTTTGTTCAGTTTTGAAATTTTATAGGTTAAATTGAATTTAAAAATAGCCTTCCGAGGCACAGTCTCGGAATTCGACGAAACCAGTTTCATTGGATCCGTAATATTGTATTATTATTGGATTTCAATTTTCGTAGTGTTTGGTGTTGTTGTGTGAGCATACGATAGATAAACACGTTGAAAATTTAATTGATAACAGCCGATTCAGAATTTAAATATAATATTTCAACTAGTCAAATACATCTCACATCAGCATGTTTTGGCCTAAACTCATATTATTGTAGTCAAGTATATTTTGTACGCAAAGAAATATCTTCGTACAAACTTTTCAATCTCGAAAAAAAATATAAGCCAATCTAACTTCTTCAGAGAACCGAGGCTCTCTATTCCCTTTCACTCAAAACAAATCGATCTCTGTAAATAAATTTAATGGCCGAAATAAATAGAAAAAATGGCCGCTCCTCTGGGTATCAGGAATCTTTCTTTTCCTCTCGCCCTCCTGAATCGAACGCGTAAATCAAATCAAGTAAAGAAAATATGGGTCGACTTCGATTCGAAATCGGTAACCGATGCAAGCTTCTCGTTCGATCTAGAAACGAGTGTAGATTAACAGCGACATTTTCGCTCGGCCTTTCAACTCGAGCAGCACGCGATTAATCGCGAGGTCGGCATCGATCTCTGGTAGTCGCGACTCGACGAAGTACAGCAGTAAGTGGGATTGCACGTGAGTAAAGGGAGGTCGAGGTGCTCGTTCGATCAAGGCAGAGGCTGACGATCACCTAGGGCATGATGGCGATTGCGACTCGTTAACAATAGCATCTGTGAGTTGAACCTCACAGTATTTATCTCTATTTCTGATTATTCGTTTTACTTATCTGAATTTACTAAGGATATATATATATATATATATATATATAAGTACAGAAACAAATATATATAAGGTATAGGCAAGGCATGATGTTTAATTTGGATATAACTATATTTTGAATGTATTTAAATAACTCAATTTGTTATTTTAGAAATTGTTAAGGGAAATTAGTTTAAAATTTAATCATCAAGTTTGGACTAAATCACTAATTAATTTAATTAGCAATTAAACTTACTAAAGGGAAAAAATATATACCATAAATATAAATATATCTGTATAAACTCACACATACTTTATTTTATATATATAGGAACACAGTAAAGAATATATGTACATTTGTAAGATTTGTAAGAAAAATAGAAATTTTAAATGTTTGAAGGTTTATATAGAAAAGTAGATTTTTCAAAACCTATATAGATTATTTCTTATAAGTATATATATATAGTTTCGAAAATAAAATACAATTTACTGGATTATTTTATAAATAGTGGATTTGGTGATAAATTTGTTTAATTAACTTATTAAATTATTTTAGTTATTAAAAGATTTTAAAAAGGGTAATTGTTTAGTTAAAATTAAATGGTTCGCTAATTAAATTATTGAAAAGGAAATAAATTGTCCGATTACTTCGAATATTAATCAACTATGTAAATATTTATACAAGGTATAAAATCATGGAGAAACAAGTCGAGATGGATTGGATTTGCAAATTAAAAATCAAAGGTGAGTTAATCTCACTCATCTGGTTGCTATTTAAATTTAAATATTTGGTGAATGATTGGATTGATTTGATATGATAGTATATATAGTAGTATATATATCAATATATATATATATATTGGAATATGTATATATTGGAGTTGATATTCCCGCATTATATAGCGGATGAGACCCTATGCGCCGCATAATAGCGGATGATATTTTATTAATCCCATATACCACGATATTCCACCTCGAAGTGGAATTGGTATTGTGCTAACATCTGTGGATGCAGGGAAACAGGTTGGAGGGATCCAACTAGATTCCTCAAAATTATTTAGATTATTATATGCCGTGTTATGAATATTGGATATTCTATGGTGAATAATATTGCTAATTGGAATATTGAATGTTATGGTTTGCTTGAATATTCGGTACCCTAAATTATTAAAAATATATAGAAGTGAATTTTGAAAGGAAAATAAAGGAATGGATTTTCAAGTATACTAATTTTAAAGAATTTGAATAAATTTAAGAACAAATTTGGAAAAGAATAAAAGTGATTTCAAAATTCAAATAAATATAGAAAAGGGGATTTTGAATAAGCAGAGAAATAATGAATATTAAGCTTAAGCAATATTATTTAAAAGAATAAAGAATTTATTTTAATTCAAGGTTTAATTTAATTTAAAAGAAAAAGAAAAGGGATTTGGGAAATCTGAAATTGGTATTCTCAGTTTAAAGGGATTTTTCAATCATAATAAAGAAATGAAATTTAAAGTTAAAGGATTTTGAAATAAACGGAATAAGTAAGGAAATTTATTTAAAAGCAAGTAAATCGGAAATCAATTTGGAAATTGATTTAAGTGTTAAAACGGGATTTTCAAAAGAGAAATGAGACTTTGGATTTATAAACTGGGTTTATAAAAGAGAAGAAATATATCAGTGGATATTTGGAAGAATAAATTCACGGTGGGAATTTATTATAGAAATGGTTAAATTTGTTTAAAAATAAATAGTGATTTATTTTGAAAGATGTGAAAGAAAAGTGTATTTCTCTGAATAGCCAAGTACGTTTCCAAAGTAACTTTTTAAGTATAAGCTAAAGGTTTAAAAGTTGATTTAAAGTATGTTTTGGAAAATCTATTATTTTTTTAAATATTTAAACTTTAAAGTAAGTATTTTCAAATCTATTTTAATAGTAATTATTTAAAGATGGTTTGGTATTATGTTTTAAATGATAAAAGAATCTAGTTTTACATTTTATTAAGTAGCTTTATTTTAAATATTCTTAAAGTATATATCTTTGAATAAAGTATTAAAGTAGTTTTAAATTTAATATTTTAAAGTATATTTTATAATAAAGTGTTTCTAAATTATTTTAAAAATCTAATGTTTTTGGTACTTGGGGATTTCAGTGGAAATATGAATATTTGGAAAATTTATTCAATGAGAGAAGGACGGTTTGAAATTATTTTCAAAGGATTGAAAATGGAAATATATCTTACGAAGATATTTTGAGGTTAATAAATAATTTGGAAAATTATTTATTGTTTGATGGATGATTGCGAATGTTAATTGATAGTTAAAGAACCTACTATCAATATTGGCCAATGCGCTGATTGTTTCGAAGAGACCAGGATCGAGATTTATTTCTCGAAACCCACTTCGATCCGGTTTGTACGTTTTCATGAGGAAAACGAGTTTGGAATCGAAGATGGAGCAGTGAAGTGCATGGGCTAGTCGCTACTAATCCCGAGGATATTTCCAAAATGGATGTAGTAGGAGTAGTGCCTTCGGTTCCGTTCGGACCCAGGACAGACTTGTATGGACGAATGCTTTCGGAACATCGTCAGCGGACGATGGGCATTCTAAGGGATATGTTCTAAAAGGTAACGTTTAGCCTCAAGCCTCATCAACCGGGAATGACTAAAAATTAGGGGTTATGCAGCAAGGCTTCGTGGGTAGCCCCCACTTGAGAGTAAGGTCATCCCTGTCTAGATGTCCCTTTTTATTTCGGCTTAGTGGTGCGGTTGCTGATCCCAACCATGGGGTGATTTTATTCGGAATTATCCAGTAAGGGATGGTTCCGGTCTTGTGTTGCAGGGGATTGGGAGTAATCCTCGGTACGCTGATCTAGACCAGGTACTGTGACAGGTGGTACCCCAGTGCCTAGTCATTGATGGAAATCCATTCTCCCTACGTGCCTTTACGGTTTTGTTTGTATACCTATTAGCTGGAATTTAATCATGTAACAATTTCAGCTATTTGAATAAGTATTTGTATATAGACACTACTATAATATCAGAGGATATTGATAAAAAGTGTTTTGGCTATCGTAAGGTAGAAACCCGACATGTTTATTTGTGGCGTGGTCTTACGAGATGCTTTTGATTTCAAAGGGTTTGGAAACTTTAATAATCCAATTGAGTGTGTTTTCTCACGCTAGTTTTCCAGACTGACTCGGGTGTTATTTTATTATAATGCTCGGGTCAGACCGAGTATTATAGGATATAGGTTATGATGCTGTGGAGCTCAGGAGACAAGCTGGATGGCGAGACGTATCACTCGTATTTGTTGTATTTTCCACTGTGTTGTGTATACTGTGTATTTTGTTGTGGGACAAGTTAATATAACTGTCCAGTGATGTATTATTGATTGTGTTGTACTCTGATAATGAGATGTATAAACAGATATAGTTTTAATTTGTGTAAAGATCAGTTGTTATCTATTATATTTTATTCCGCTGCGATGTGAGATTCTGATGTTGTTGTTTTATATTTTCTTCTTCTTCTACCACTTCTTCTTAACTCAAATGGTTCGTATTTCCGTTCTTCTTGAGTTCATTAATGGAGATTAATGTCAATTCAAGGGGTACGGATTTGCGGGTTGTTACACTCGTGTAATTAGGTATATAACAAAATAAGATGTGAATTACCTTGTGTCATGGATGAGCCTTTATTTGAGGAAATTTGAACTTGGTATAGTTTAGGTTCATGCACTTGACCTCTTCTCTCATTGGTGTTCCAGAAGCTCTTAATCCATCATATAGTTGTATTGACATTGTTTAACACTAGACCATCTTTTAAACATACACCATGGACTGAAAAAATTATTTAGTTATCATCACCTTAATTATTTCAACGATTGATCAACTCCACTCTCATCAGGGAACACGGGCTACACGAGAAAAAGAAATTGAATTTTGGGAGAAGAGAAAGGTATAGTGAATTACAGTTATATAAAATCACAAAGACTTCATCGTAACAACCTGGCCAAGTAACAACTAGGTCATCACACAACCTGTGGACCATAAGTAAATGACAGTGGTATACTCAGTAGCCCTAAATATGAGTTTCGAAGCACGATAATATCTTGAGAAAATATAAGAGATGTTTAGTTCTCCTTTCACCTGATAATGTAACAAATATCATAGCAATTCATACTTAATTCAATGGTTTTATACATATGCTTAAGGTCGATGAAGATCGCTAGAACTTTTGCACTACGCATATTACAAAACAGAAAGAGAAATAATTTACACTGAGAAATTATTATTATTATTTCTTATGGATTCTAAATTTTAAATTTTCTTTTTCTTTGTGGTTTACGATTATATTCCTATTATACTCCACATTGTACCAATTAGCACCATAAGATTATGTTGTGTAATTACAATTTTTATTGCTAGTTAATTAGTTATAAATTTTAATAATACCATGGAGATCGTAGAAATAACATCTAAAAAAAGATTTCTTTTGTGGAGAATTTGACTACATAAGTGCCAAAGCAATACATCAATAATAAACCTAAATACACCACTTAAACACAGTATGCACCATAATTCATTATAATCTTTTCTCCAAATCACTAATAGTAACAATAACAAGAACAACAACAAAATAATAATAATAATAACGCACATATGATAATTAGGAAGAATGAAAGGACTCTCTGTAACTCATTGTAACAACCCGGGGTTTTATAACAGTTGATTATCGTCAAATGACGATTTAATTTGTTTGACAATTGCAATTGGAATTTTATTCGAGTTGAAATTCTTTTATGATTTGGGGAAGGAGATGTGGACTTTAAAAATTTAAAATGGTAGTCCATATTTTCTTTAGTTGTTTTGTAGTGATAATGTTCAAAGTGAATGTCGTTCCCTTATACAAATAAGTCGACCCGCCCCCTTTTCATTCATTTTTCGCTTTAACCCTAAACGAAAGAAAACAAACGAGAATAAATGGCGGCTTCCTTCTTCGTTCCTCTTTTCTTCAAAAGAAATTAGGGCATGCTCGTCTCGTTCTCAAATTGGGGCTTCGTGATATGTCCATCGCTTGCGATCGTTTATAGCCGCTCCTCGATTGATCGAGTCGTCTTCGCTTCGATGGAAGGTGAGTGGACTATCACTCACATCTAATTCATTCGTAGTGCTATGCTCGCATTCGATTTTGTGTTAATACCTGGGTGTTGAAATTACTGGGCTTTGGCCATTTGATTTGTTTTGATGTTGAGGATTTCGCTGACTTGTCGTATGTATTTTGCTTGAGTGCATTTGTCACCACGGTTTCGAAACGATTTTTCCAGTGTTGATTTCTTTGGCCATCAGTGGTTTTGATTTCTGGAAATTTAATGACTTCGTTCATTCGAAGTGATCTACTTTGTTTCGATATTGATGATTTTTGACTTGGTTCGACTTCGGCCTTCTCTGTAATTTTGAACTATGAAATCCTTGGGTTTTGATTCTTCGAACAAGGTGAGTAATATTTATTACTCACATCTAATTCGTTTTACCGTTTGGATTGATTTGAGGTCCTTGATTTTTGTTTGTCTGAATTTCTTTACTAGAGGATTTCTAACTTTGCTCGAATTCGTATATTTTTGCGACTATACGAAATTCACAGTTTTGGTAACATATTTCAGATGGCATCGGCAGAGTTTGATTCAAACTGTAGTTGTTGTTTTTTTGGCTTGATCTGCAAACTTGATTTTTCGAAAATAATCTGGGTTGGCATTGTTTGCTTTCCTTTGAATCTCGGATGCTAGCAAAATCTGAAGCAAACTTTTGTGAGTACCAAACTCACTTTTCTAATTTATTTATTGCTTCACTATTTGCATGTAAGATGGATTGCACACAAATGAATTCCAGGCCTTTTTTAGTGTGATGTATATTTTTCTTTGCAGTCATGGTGTAAGTTGCATTTAAATAAAATAGTTCAGGTCACTTTGATTTTGTTCAAGTGCATTTTAAAGTGGATACGTGCAAAACATGGTCATTTCACAAGTCTTCATTGCATTCAAAAATGTGGGCAAGTTTAAGTCAGTGAACATATTAATTTAGCTTTGCTTGCATATGTTCATGTTGAGTATACAGGCCATGTTTTGCCATGCCAAGTTCTTCATGCATTCAAGTGAGTGTACAGGTCACGTTTTGCCCTTTATAAATTTGCTCATTTGTTGCTAAATAGTTATGTGCCTGGACGTGCTATATAAATACATTTGTTATCTAAATGCATTTGAATGTCAGTTTCATTGGTACCTTATTATGCTGTACCTTCTGGAGCTTGCATTGTTATTCAAACTGCTGTTTTATGAGTAGTTTGTAATTTTGTCGGGTACCATTTTTATACCTTGCTTGACTTTGTTTCGTTGTTCCATGGCATGCATTTGAATATCAGTTTCATTGATACCTTATTATGTTGTACCTTCTGGAGCTTGCATTGTTATTCAATCTGCTGTTTTATGAGCAGTTTGTAATTTTGTCGAGTATCATTTTATGCACACATACATATGCTCCATCGCTGTTTCATTTGATAAGTGCTGTCTGCACTCGATTCTTCTAACTGATGTCGAGTTGCAATCTTGGGCTTACTTTGAGCATGTTACATCAGTAGCATTCATTAGCTCAGGTGTTTCCATTTGTATTACCATTTTGACACACATTAGGCTGGACAGTTTGTTTTGTTATAGTTGATGTTCTGGTCTTTATGGTCTTTGCTGTATTAAGTTGCACCAGTCTTCGAGTTGAGTTGAGTTTCATCTCCACTTTGTTACACTTCATATTTCAGTGTACCATGCCTTGTGTTCTTGTGTGGTCTGCACTTGCATACTACTGCTGTCTTATTCTCTTGCTTTCGAGGCTGTTGCTTATACACTTGGGTTTTACTACGTTTCACTTGGAGATTTATTTAGCATATATTTATGTGTACATCTGATTTTGGCGAGGCAGTACACGCTCGCGTGTACTGCAGCCAAATCATATTTGATGTTATAATTGATGATTTCAATTGTTGGAATTGTTTCGTGTTGCCAATTCAAATATTTTGAGTTGTATTCTGATTTGGTTTAGCTGATGATTTTGATGATATCTAATTATCTTTTAGATAATTAGATTAAATGTTTTCTAATTATCGTATCGATAATTATATTTTTGTTGTTTACGCTGTTTTGTTGGCTTGGGTTTCACTTTGACCTCTGCAGTTTAGATTGCTGTTAGTATTCACTGTTGTGATGATTTCACATACTGTAGTGGCGAGGCAGTGCACGCGTGCGTGTACTGCAGCAACACAGAGTATGGTTTGATTTAACCATTTTGAGATCTTTTAATTATTTATTTAATAATTGGATTTGGTTGTTAATTGTTGTTTAAGAAATTTTGTTGTTTTCCAAAATTATCTTCATCGATAATCTTTTTATCTATCTTTGTTGATGATTTGGATTTGCTGATATGTTGTTTAACACTGTTTAGTGTTATTTCTACCGTTATTCGGTTCTCTTGTCGAGTAATCAGATATACGAGATTTCTGTGACTGTCGTCTATTTTGTTATTTGATTATTACTGCTTCTGGGCATTAATAACTGAGTTTGAATTAGACTGACCCGTGTATTATTTTCTTTTGAATTTAATACTCGGGTCAGACCCGAGTTATTTCAGGTTGTAGATTTCCTGCTTTGAGTTGCTGTTTGAGCTACGAAGACTTCCCACATCTTTTGGAGTAGTCGTGTCATAGTGTAGGTTGATATGTATTCATGTATATTAGTTGATAATGTACGTGTATATGTAACTTCCAGAGTCGACAGTTGTAGTTGTATCATATGTATTATGTCAAATGTATTGTAACTGACATCAGTTGTTATATATATGAGAATTTTTGTTTTATCTGTGTTCCGTATTTATATAATCTGTGTTATTAATATATTTATTGTCCTAAACTATTATGAACCATCGTAGTTCGTTTTATACTGGAATTGGGTATGTCAATGGGAGTAAATAAATAAGAGATGAAAAACGAAAAATATATACCACTCCTATCGAGGTAACCAATACTAGTGTAAGGCCAACTACGGATGGCCGCTCCTATCCAGCCTTATTCTTCGTAATAACAGACAATATTTCTTTTAATACTCTTTATTATTGTGAGCATAGAGATGGGGCGTTACAGTTGGTATCAGAGCTTGGGGTTTATGGACATAATATAAAACATAACTTAGATGGAACATGTGTTACAACTATTGGTCGATGTTTTATTTGTGCTTTGAGTCAAAAACTAAAGTTTTGAAATTTTGATGAAATTTTTAAATATCATTATTTAAAAATAATAGTGAAACTGTGTTTTGTTGATTGATTGATTTGTGACTGTTTATCAGAGTGCGCAGCGGAAACAGTGAAACTGTCTTCGTTGAATACAGCTGATAATCTTTTTGATTTAAAAATCAAAATACGAAATTGAAATAAATTTCAATTGTTGTTTACATAGCTGTAGTTATTTGTTTCTTTGAGAATTTCGAATCCAATTTGAGGATTCGAAGCGATTACAGTTATGTGATTTTTGTTGAGATTTTTGGCTGGTTTTCTTTTATGCTAATCATATATTGATTAGATTTTGCTGTTTTAAATTATCTTCATTGAAGATAATTGTAACGACCCGTATTTTTCGGATCGAAAAGTTTGTCAAAATCTGGGATTTTCAGCATTTTCTAGTTATTCCAGATCTTGGTTGAAATTTGCCTAAGTCCTAGGTCGTATGCGACCTAGAGGTTAGTTAAGTATTGTTGGCAACTTAGGAGATAAGTCGTACCTAAGAATGTTGGGGATTGGTGACTTTAAGGTTTGGAGTTAGGTCGTGTGATGGATGGTAAGGGTTTAGGTCGTAGACGACCTAAAAGGAAGGAGACTTTAGAGTTTCTGGCGAGTTAAGGTGTTAGCGACCTAAGAGATAGGTTGGTAGCGACCTAAGTAAACCCAGTAGTTGACGATCTAGGGATGAGCGACCTAGTGGTGCCGGGCTAGTATATTTAGGTCGGCAGCGACCTAAGGAAACTAGTGGTTAGCGACCTATAATAGTTCGCGACCTAAGGGGTTAGCTTGTTAGCGACCTAGTAGTTGCCGAGTTAGCGACCTAGTAGTTGCCGAGTTAGCGACCTAGTGGTTCTGAGTTAGCGACCTAGTGGTTCTGAGTTAGCGACCTAGTGGTTCTGAGTTAGCGACCTAGTGGTTCTGAGTTAGCGACCTAGTGGTTCTGAGTTAGCGACCTAGTGGTTCTGAGTTAGCGACCTAGTGGTTCTGAGTTAGCGACCTAGTGGTTCCGTGTTGGCGACCTAAGGAGTTAACAAGTTGGCGACCTAAGAAGTTAACAAGTTGGCGACCTTAGGAGTTAGGCTGTTGTGTTAGGTCGCGTAGGTTGCTAAGTTGTTAGGTCGCTAGGATAGTTCAAGTGTTAGGTCGCGTGTTGTTTTAGGTCGACTTGTGTTAGGTCGCAACCCAACTGAGTCTTAGATAGTTAGGTCGTTAAGTTGTTAGGTCGCTGGGTTTCCTAAGTGTTAGGTCGCAAAGAAGTTAAGACGTACATCTGTTAGGTCGGAGAGGCTTAGGTCGGAGAGGCTTAGGTCGCTTAGGTCGGAAGCGACTTAGGGAGATAGCCAGATTTCGACTTAAGGACAGATTTCAGCTATAAATAGGAGGGGTTGTTCTCACTTTTTGGGATCCGGATTTTTGAAGCGACGAAGTGCTGCCATTTTGAGAGCTCGACTTCTACACTTCTTCACTTCTTTTCTCCACTTTAATCTAGTGCTTCCATCCATCCTAATCGAAGATCAAGATTGAAGATTCAAGAGCTTAGATTGAAGATCTTCATCTTTTCAAGAGAGATTTCTTCATTTGAAGCGGATTTGTGGTAGATCTAGCTTCATCCTTCGCTGTCCAGATCTGAAGTGTGTTGATTTGAGGTTGTTTAGGTGATTTGGTGAGTGGTGATTATCTCTCACACGGATCCAAAGGAGTATATCGGATTGTTGGCTCGATTTGGTGTTAAAATAGTGATTTCCATGCATTTTCTTCATCCTATGTATAGATCCATGTAGATCCATTGTTCATGATGATGTTGCATCCATTTTATCATATGTTAACCTATGCAAGTTCATTCATCAAGTTTGTAGAGATATAATCCATGTTTTAATGCTTATTGGACTTTCAACTCTTTAATTACGAAAATGCCATTATTGTTATAATTGTCTACTTAGATCATTTTTGAATGCTTGATTGCTTGGATTGATGTTTGATTTGATTGCTTGTTATGAACTAGATGATTGATGATTAGATTTAGATCGAAGATGATTCAAAAGCTAAGGGAAAGGCTCTTGAAAATGGAAAAGCTGCACGTGGCATATGTAGCGGGATGATGAAGCTCTTATGCATAGATTTGATGATGTGGTGATGAGATGAGGCTTTGCGAGGATGTAATGAAGCGAGGCAATCATATGATGAAGACTTGGTCTAATCCAGGCGGGATCATTCCAAGCATGTTGATAACTCGGTGATATGATTCGAGTTGAGGATAATGGATGCTCGAGAGGCGCTTGAGCTAGTATGGCAATAGTCGTCGAGGAGGATGACTAGGAGGTTGAGATCTCATCGTTGTTGAAGGTTCTAGCATGCTCTAAGCAAGAGTACATGGGGACGCCCAAAAGACTAAGTTGATGGTCGAGTACTCTGGGTAGATTCGATAATCCTAGGCACGGGTCACGATGACGTGCGGGAGTTATGTCTAGAACCGGGGTTACCATTAGCCCTTGACGGACGGCTGAAAGAATGTGCCGGTCATTCAATTAACGGTGATATCGCAACAATGATAACAGTGATAGCCGAGTCATGGATGTTTGGTTGTATCATCATTCGGTCTCAAGAGCGGTATTTCCTGGGTGCTTATCTGACCTTGGTTTTAGACCTTGGGATTTGTACTTGGAAAACATCGCTCTTGACTCGAGTGACAATTGCTTTACTTTAAATTGTATGCTCTGCTATGTTTGCTTCTGCTTAGTGTGTGTCTGGGGGCTATCACTGTAGTATGAGGTTGGAGTGGGAGGGTTGTATTCCTATTCCTTTTCCTTTATGCTCTTTTGGTATGTTGTTAGTTAATTTACTGCTCACTAAGACTGTTGTCTGACTCAAGGCTTTATGTTTTAATTCTTATTGCCTTGGGCTGTTCGTCCATTTTGGGACGGGCAGACTAGGTAGCAGGTGACAGGTGCTGTTCTCTTCTCACGATGCTGATATCGAAGACGAGCTAGAGGGTTGCATATTATCTTCTTATATGTACTGGATTTTTTCCGCTGTTTTGTATTCTCTGAGAGTTATGTAGTGAGGCTGGATGTATTGACTATGTGGATGCTTGTATTCAACTATTATGGAGTTTTATATGATGTCATTTTATTCTGTAAAGCTTCACTATACATATGTTCTATTGTATTTTGTCCATGCGCTGTGAGTAATACGATAGATCCTGTTGTTTTAATCTTACCTTGACAATCGTCCATGGTCGCCTGGCACACTTTACAGCGCTCTATCTCTAGATTCGGTGCAGGGGTCATGGGCGGTCGTCACATTTGGTATCAGAGCATTGGTTGATCGATTTTACCCAACGCTCGCTGAAGTAACTACGTATGAGAGACGTAATTGTATTTTGATGGATGATTACTATATATAATATAGTAGCTTAGTAGGTTTGAGTCCTTTATGCAGTTGTTTCTCTAGATGTTCTAATCATTCCTTTTTATAGATATTGAGAATGAGTCAAAAAGGGAAACCAGCTGCTAGGGAAGGCCGTGCTACTGAAGGGGCTGCTGATTATGTTGCTATGTTCGAAACCATGATGACTTCGATCAGGAGAAGGATGTCAGCCCCGGGGCCATCAGTAGATGTTGGGGATCAAGTACAGGCTCCAAGATTGATGGATCACTTGGACGATTCATTTAGGAAGCTTGTGGAGGAAGCTCTCAGACATGAGAATCTGTTTCCTAAGGAAGGATCTGTTGTTGCTGTGACCAGGGAAGAGTCTAAACCCCAGCAGGGTAGAAACAAGAAGAGGAAGCAGCAGCAGCAGAAGGGTAAGGATGGTCAGAAGAAGCCGAAAGGCGAAGTGACTTGCTACAACTGTCAGCAGAAAGGCCATCTCTCCAAGGATTGCAAGAATCCGAAGGCGCCGGCGAAGTGCCACAACTGTGACAAGCCAGGGCATTTCAGGAAGAATTGTCCAGAACCGAGTAGGGACAAGCAGATTGTGCAGGCTTATGCTTTAGGAGCTGTTCCGTCGTCTTCGATAGCTCCTACTGCTGAAGAGAAGGGAAAGAGTGTGGTTGTTCAAGGTATTCTTTTCCTATGTGGTGTTCCAGTTAGAGTTCTGTTTGATACTGGAGCGTCGCATTCGTTTGTGTGTAATGAACTAGTAGGCCGGTTAGGTTTGAAGCCGGATATTGTTGATAGGCCATTGGTTGTGACTAATCCAGTTGGGGGTTCGTCTTGTTTGTGTATGTTATGCCGTGGTCTAGTTGTGTCGAGTCATGGTTGCTCTTTTGTTTGTGATTGTTTTGTTCTGAACTTTGCGGGGTTCGGAATTATTTTGGGTATGGACTGGCTTAGGAAGTATGCGGCTAAGGTTGACTGTGAGAGGCTGGAGGTGACAGTCGAGAATGTGGAAGGGCGAAAGATTGTGATACGATGTAAGCATGAGGAAGGCGTCTTCATGAGCTTCATGTATTCGCTAGTTGTTCCACGGGATGGACTGTCTTTAGTGCCAATCGCAAATGGATTCGAGGATGTCTTTGACGAAGTCAAAGGGTTGCCGCCGCATAGAGAGATCGAGTTTCGTATAGATCTAGTTGAAGGAGCCAGACCTGTTGTGATGCCTCTTAGGCGGATGGCGCCTAGGGAACAGCAAGAGTTGAGGGTGCAAGTTGATGATCTTTTGCAGAAAGGATTCATTCGGCGTAGTGTGTCCGAGTGGGGTGCACCAGTTGTGTTTGCAACCAAGGCAGATGGGTCGTTGAGATTGTGCGTCGATTATCGTGAGCTGAATAAGGTGACTAAGGAGAACAAGTATCCATTACCGAGAATAGATGACTTGTTTGATCAGCTTCACGAAGCTAAGGTGTTTTCTCAGATGGATTTGGCAACGGGATTTCACCAGTTGAGAGTGGCTAAGGATAGGGTGCCGAAGACTGCTTTTAGGACACCATCCGGTTTCTTTGAGTGGCTGGTAATGCCGTTTGGATTGACTAACGCGCCAGCATATTTTGTGGATCTTATGAATAGAGTGTTCAGAGATCAGTTGAACAAGTTCGTACTTGTGTTCGTGGATGATATTCTGATTTATTCCAGAACGGAAGAAGAGCACAGGACGCACTTGCGTATTGTTTTGGAAATCCTGCGGAAACATCAACTGAAGGCTAAGTTTTCAAAGTGTCACTTCTGGAAGAGTGAAGTGAGGTTCTTAGGCCATGTGATTTCTGGAAATGGAATAGCGGTTGATCCCGCTAAGGTGGCAGCAATCCAGGATTGGGTTAGACCTAAGAATGCATCAGAGGTGAGAAGTTTTCTTGGATTAGCAGGATATTATCGACGGTTTATCAAGGACTTCTCCAAGGTAGCTGCACCGTTAACAGGATTAACGAAAAAGAACCAAGTGTTCAGTTGGGATGCTAAGTGTGAGCAAGCTTTCGGAATCCTGAAAGAGCGACTAACGAGTGCTCCTGTTTTGACTATTCCAAGTGGGAATGATGAGATGGTGGTTTACACCGATGCATGTGGTACTGGACTTGGAGCAGTGCTGATGCAGAAGGATAAAGTTGTTGCGTATGCTAGTCGACAACTGAAGCCGCATGAAAAGAATTACCCAACTCATGATTTGGAGTTAGCGGCGATTGTATTTGCTCTGAAGATGTGGAGGCATTATCTGTTGGGAGTTCGATTCGAGTTGTTTACGGATCATAAGTCGTTGAAGTATCTTTTCTCCCAGAAGGATTTGAATCTTCGACAGCAACGTTGGCTAGAGTTTTTAGCATCATATGATTTTGGTATAGCTTATACTCCGGGAAAAGGTAACGCAGTGGCTGATGCGTTAAGTCGAAGACATGCAGGATTGGGAGCCATGTTTTCTGAATGGAAGAGTCTCGAGTATTTAGCTGGATTTGACTTCAGGCCTAGATGCGAATTGGAACCTGAAATGTTGGCAAACTTATCGATAAGACCGACTCTTGTGGAAAGGATTGGCGAGAGTCAAAAGCGAGATGATAAGCTTGTCAAGATTATCCGTGAATTGGAATCTGGATTGGAGCCAGAAAAGGATAAAGGATTCGAGGTCGATAGAGAAGGTTGGCTTCGAAAGCAAGGACGACTAGTGGTTCCCGATATAGATGAATTGAGGAGTGAAGTTCTGAAGGAAAGTCATCACTCGAAGTTGACAATTCATCCAGGTGGAAATAAGATGTATCGGGATATGAAGAGAAACTACTACTGGGAAGGCATGAAGAAGGATGTTGGAGATTTCATTTCCAAGTGTATGAACTGTCAGTTGGTAAAGGCTGAACAGAGGAAGCCAAGTGGATTGCTTCAACCCTTAGAAGTTCCTACATGGAAGTGGGAACAAGTGTCGATGGATTTTATTGATGGATTGCCTAGAACCAGAACGGGAAATGAAGGGATTTGGGTCATTGTGGATCGTCTGACTAAGAGTGCACGATTCACTCCTGTTCGATCGACTAGGACTGCATCAAAGTTGGCTGAGTTGTATGTGAAGTGGATAGTTCGATTCCATGGTATTCCGAAGAGTATAGTGAGCGATCGAGATCCATTGTTCACTAGTGGATTTTGGAAGAGCTTCCAGGAAGTTTTGGGAACCGAGTTGTGTTTGAGTACAGCTTATCACCCTCAGACAGATGGTCAGACCGAGAGAGTCAACCGAGTTTTGGAAGATCTTCTTAGAGCATGTGTTTTGGACTTCGGAGGATCATGGGAAGATCACCTTCATTTGGTGGAGTTTGCGTACAACAACAGTTACCAGTCAAGTATTGGTATGGCACCATATGAGGCATTGTATGGAAGACCGTGTAACTCTCCGACATGTTGGTTGGAAACTGGGGAAAAGCTGATACTTGGGCCAGAGATGATTCGACAGACTTCGGATTGCATAGAGATCATTCGGCAACGAATGAAGGCAGCCCAAGACCGTCAGAAGAGTTATGCTGATAAGCGTCGAAAGGATTTGGAGTTCGACGTGGGAGATATGGTTTTTGTGAAGATTTCTCCACTGAAGAATGTTATTCGATTCGGGAAGAAAGGAAAATTGACTCCGAGATTTGTTGGACCATTCCCGATCATCGAGCGAATTGGAAAGCTCGCCTACAGATTGGAGTTACCTGAGAAGATGTCGGGTGTGCACAATGTTTTTCATGTATCTTATCTACGGAAGTATGTGCACGACTCGAATACAGTGGTTTCTGCTGATAGCTGTGAAGACTTAGAAGTTGATCCAGTTGATAGAAGACCTCGTAAGCCGCTTCGTGTTGTTGAAACCGACACGAAACAGCTTAGGAGGGAGGTAGTTAAGTTGCTCAAGATACAATGGAGTGATGATGATAACGACTGTACGTGGGAGGTGGAAGAGAGGATGAAGGCAGCTCATCCTGAACTCTTCAAGGTATGGCCCTAAGGTGTCGTCTCATCTCGCGATATTGTAACTTGTTCTAAGTCTTAGAATTCTGTACGCTAAGCTAGAATTGGATGCATGGTTTGTTGATTGCTATGGATGGTAGGCGTACAGAATAGCCTTTGATTGCCTTGTTTGCTTGGAATTTCGGGGGCGAAATTCCTAAGGGGGAGAGAATGTAACGACCCGTATTTTTCGGATCGAAAAGTTTGTCAAAATCTGGGATTTTCAGCATTTTCTAGTTATTCCAGATCTTGGTTGAAATTTGCCTAAGTCCTAGGTCGTATGCGACCTAGAGGTTAGTTAAGTATTGTTGGCAACTTAGGAGATAAGTCGTACCTAAGAATGTTGGGGATTGGTGACTTTAAGGTTTGGAGTTAGGTCGTGTGATGGATGGTAAGGGTTTAGGTCGTAGACGACCTAAAAGGAAGGAGACTTTAGAGTTTCTGGCGAGTTAAGGTGTTAGCGACCTAAGAGATAGGTTGGTAGCGACCTAAGTAAACCCAGTAGTTGACGATCTAGGGATGAGCGACCTAGTGGTGCCGGGCTAGTATATTTAGGTCGGCAGCGACCTAAGGAAACTAGTGGTTAGCGACCTATAATAGTTCGCGACCTAAGGGGTTAGCTTGTTAGCGACCTAGTAGTTGCCGAGTTAGCGACCTAGTAGTTGCCGAGTTAGCGACCTAGTGGTTCTGAGTTAGCGACCTAGTGGTTCTGAGTTAGCGACCTAGTGGTTCTGAGTTAGCGACCTAGTGGTTCTGAGTTAGCGACCTAGTGGTTCTGAGTTAGCGACCTAGTGGTTCTGAGTTAGCGACCTAGTGGTTCTGAGTTAGCGACCTAGTGGTTCCGTGTTGGCGACCTAAGGAGTTAACAAGTTGGCGACCTAAGAAGTTAACAAGTTGGCGACCTTAGGAGTTAGGCTGTTGTGTTAGGTCGCGTAGGTTGCTAAGTTGTTAGGTCGCTAGGATAGTTCAAGTGTTAGGTCGCGTGTTGTTTTAGGTCGACTTGTGTTAGGTCGCAACCCAACTGAGTCTTAGATAGTTAGGTCGTTAAGTTGTTAGGTCGCTGGGTTTCCTAAGTGTTAGGTCGCAAAGAAGTTAAGACGTACATCTGTTAGGTCGGAGAGGCTTAGGTCGGAGAGGCTTAGGTCGCTTAGGTCGGAAGCGACTTAGGGAGATAGCCAGATTTCGACTTAAGGACAGATTTCAGCTATAAATAGGAGGGGTTGTTCTCACTTTTTGGGATCCGGATTTTTGAAGCGACGAAGTGCTGCCATTTTGAGAGCTCGACTTCTACACTTCTTCACTTCTTTTCTCCACTTTAATCTAGTGCTTCCATCCATCCTAATCGAAGATCAAGATTGAAGATTCAAGAGCTTAGATTGAAGATCTTCATCTTTTCAAGAGAGATTTCTTCATTTGAAGCGGATTTGTGGTAGATCTAGCTTCATCCTTCGCTGTCCAGATCTGAAGTGTGTTGATTTGAGGTTGTTTAGGTGATTTGGTGAGTGGTGATTATCTCTCACACGGATCCAAAGGAGTATATCGGATTGTTGGCTCGATTTGGTGTTAAAATAGTGATTTCCATGCATTTTCTTCATCCTATGTATAGATCCATGTAGATCCATTGTTCATGATGATGTTGCATCCATTTTATCATATGTTAACCTATGCAAGTTCATTCATCAAGTTTGTAGAGATATAATCCATGTTTTAATGCTTATTGGACTTTCAACTCTTTAATTACGAAAATGCCATTATTGTTATAATTGTCTACTTAGATCATTTTTGAATGCTTGATTGCTTGGATTGATGTTTGATTTGATTGCTTGTTATGAACTAGATGATTGATGATTAGATTTAGATCGAAGATGATTCAAAAGCTAAGGGAAAGGCTCTTGAAAATGGAAAAGCTGCACGTGGCATATGTAGCGGGATGATGAAGCTCTTATGCATAGATTTGATGATGTGGTGATGAGATGAGGCTTTGCGAGGATGTAATGAAGCGAGGCAATCATATGATGAAGACTTGGTCTAATCCAGGCGGGATCATTCCAAGCATGTTGATAACTCGGTGATATGATTCGAGTTGAGGATAATGGATGCTCGAGAGGCGCTTGAGCTAGTATGGCAATAGTCGTCGAGGAGGATGACTAGGAGGTTGAGATCTCATCGTTGTTGAAGGTTCTAGCATGCTCTAAGCAAGAGTACATGGGGACGCCCAAAAGACTAAGTTGATGGTCGAGTACTCTGGGTAGATTCGATAATCCTAGGCACGGGTCACGATGACGTGCGGGAGTTATGTCTAGAACCGGGGTTACCATTAGCCCTTGACGGACGGCTGAAAGAATGTGCCGGTCATTCAATTAACGGTGATATCGCAACAATGATAACAGTGATAGCCGAGTCATGGATGTTTGGTTGTATCATCATTCGGTCTCAAGAGCGGTATTTCCTGGGTGCTTATCTGACCTTGGTTTTAGACCTTGGGATTTGTACTTGGAAAACATCGCTCTTGACTCGAGTGACAATTGCTTTACTTTAAATTGTATGCTCTGCTATGTTTGCTTCTGCTTAGTGTGTGTCTGGGGGCTATCACTGTAGTATGAGGTTGGAGTGGGAGGGTTGTATTCCTATTCCTTTTCCTTTATGCTCTTTTGGTATGTTGTTAGTTAATTTACTGCTCACTAAGACTGTTGTCTGACTCAAGGCTTTATGTTTTAATTCTTATTGCCTTGGGCTGTTCGTCCATTTTGGGACGGGCAGACTAGGTAGCAGGTGACAGGTGCTGTTCTCTTCTCACGATGCTGATATCGAAGACGAGCTAGAGGGTTGCATATTATCTTCTTATATGTACTGGATTTTTTCCGCTGTTTTGTATTCTCTGAGAGTTATGTAGTGAGGCTGGATGTATTGACTATGTGGATGCTTGTATTCAACTATTATGGAGTTTTATATGATGTCATTTTATTCTGTAAAGCTTCACTATACATATGTTCTATTGTATTTTGTCCATGCGCTGTGAGTAATACGATAGATCCTGTTGTTTTAATCTTACCTTGACAATCGTCCATGGTCGCCTGGCACACTTTACAGCGCTCTATCTCTAGATTCGGTGCAGGGGTCATGGGCGGTCGTCACAATAATAGAGTAATTTCTTTGTTTATATTGTAGTGTGCGTGCAAATATGAATTGCACGTTACTGCATTAATTTTACGTTGAACCGATGCTTGGTTATGAAACGTATTTTGTTACCGTTATTTTTATAACGGGATTTTTACATCGATGCTAAAATTTTGAAGCACGGTGTTTTGTTGGCAATTTTAATGAATGAAAATTCACTAGTATTACATTTTGATGTAAATTATTTTGATGAGATTTTGACATATAAAAATTACTGTCGCTTTGGCTTCAGTAACCGTCGAATTTTTAAAAGTAGATTTTCAAGCGGTTATCCCGCAATGCGGATTTTGAGATACGATTTTACGGTGTTTTGGGAAGTACAATTTCCTCTTCGAAATTGTTACTAATATTGCTACTTTAATCACGTGATTGGAAAATCATTTTAAAAAAATGAAAATTGTTTTACAAAATTTTTCAGTTTGCGCTTTCAAAATAATGAGGAAGCGACTTAAACGATTCAGCAAAATCGAGGACTATGACCCCTTTCTTTTACTGTTTCGCTTAACTCCGGACTTGTTCAGTTGAGAATGTGAATTGTTATTTTTATAAAATAAATAAAATTGTTTTTAGGAATTTTACAGTTTGCGCTTTCAAAAGAATGAGGAAGCGATTTAAACGTTTCAGCAAAATCGAGGACTATGACCCCTTTCTTTTACTGATTCGCTTAATTCCGGACTTGTCCGTTTGAGAATGTAAAATGTATTTTTACAAAATACACAATTTTGCACTTTCAAGGAAACGATGAAGAGAATCAAACGATTTAGTAAAACACGTGGTATGGGACATGTGCGTTTGCTATTTCGGTTAAATCCGGACTCGTAAATTGAAATATTTGATGTTTTGATGATTCTGATGATTTGTGTGCTTTCGAGCCACTATGTTGGACCTTCGGGTCATTTGTTGGACCTTCGGGTCATTTGTTGGGCTTTCGGGCCACTCTTGTAATATCCCGGAAATTAGGGCAATATCAATTTAATAATCTGTTTAAATAATTAAATTGATTGATAATTTTTGATAATAAGATTTGAATTGAATATATATATATATATATATAAATATGATATGTTAATTCATTTAATAAATAGTAGTAATTTATAATCTCCTTTATAAATTATTTTAAAATTGATAAATATGTTAATTTCAAACAATATTAATAGAGTGTTGTTTTTATAATAAAAAGACCTTAATAAAATAAGATTGTTATTTTCAAATTGGATGTGTTGTTTTAAATTTACTTTAAATTGGATTTTAAGAATATAATTTGAATTTGAATTTGAAATTCAAAAGAGGTAATATTTAAATAGTTTTAGATTTTAAATATATATGTATAAGCTTTTATTTATAAGTATAATTGGTTAGTTCTTTAAAAAAAAAGTTATCTTTATATATATAAATAGATAAGTAATAAGTATTTAAGGAAATAAAGAAAAAGGCTTTTATCTACATTTAAAATAAATATAAACTAACTAAAAAGGACATGTGTAAACCTATAAAGGATTGTTTAAAACAAGTGTTAACTAATTAACACATATAAAGACAAGTGTCCATCTTTTAAATTTCTATTTTTCTTTTATTTTTAAGAAATAATTTTCAGCCCATATAAACATTTTTCTTTATCTTCATTTTCTTTTTATCTTCACATTTTCAAACTTGAGAAACTTCAGCCTATTTTCTCATAACAAAATCTGTAACCAAATTCTCCAAAATAATCCACAACTTAAATCTGCCTTTCAAAACAAATCTGTGAATCAACATCCCTCAAACCAAAATTTATCAAAAGCAAAAATCCCTGTAATCTATTTTCCAAATCAAAACAAAGATATGCAATATCTTTACAAATCTGAAAGCATGTAAATCTTTCTTCAATCCCTGTAATGCATTTTCAATCTGGAAAACAAAGCCTGCAAATTCTTCAAGTCTGGAATTAAACTCAAATCTGCATTTCTTAAGCCTGCAATATGAAAGCAAACAACCTGGAATCTAAACAACACATCACAAAGCAAGATTTTAGCAACATGCAAGTTTCCAGTTTTAAAAGACAATGCAAGTTTTAAATCAAAACAAAGTAGCATTCCAGATTTCAAGTATCTGTTTCAAACTCTGTTCTTCATTTGAAATCTGGTGAGTAACTTTCATTTTTAAAACTTAAATATATGATATATGCTTGCATGTGATGATATTGCTTGTATTGAAGTTCTTAATATGAATTTATATGAATTGGTTTAAATATGTTTATATGTTGATTTAGATGCCTTTGTTCTAGCTTTCCAGTGAGTAAACAAAACTAATACCTGTTTTAATTGTTGCATGTGATGAATGTATGAAATAATGTTGTGATAATTGTTTGCACAAATGAAAATTATGCTTGCATATATGTAAATATGAACTGTTAAGTGTGCATGTCTGTGAACAAGGAAATATGCTCTGTTCTTGCTTTACAGGTTTCAAAACCTATTCAAAAATCAAGATCTTATTCTCTAATTCTTTTTAGACTTGATTGTTCAACAAAAAGTGTTTAAAATAGTAAGACCTTAATTTTAAAAATAATTCTAAGTATGATTAGTTTAAAGACTTCTGGAAAATTTGGAAAATACAGTAAAAACTAAAAACATGCAAAATTCAAATGTAATGATTTCTGGTTTCTTATATATCACCCGATTCGATTTCACGAACCATGAATTTTAGAAACAAAATCTAGATTTTTAGAATGGTATTTGAGGAGAATTCGTGGGATGTTCGTTTTTGGAACTTTTGTCGATTTCTGTCATTTGGCGGCAATAGGAAGATCGGCATTTGGGTTGGAGGTAGCACGGAGTTTAGTGTTCGATGGAAAAATGGTGGCAGATGTTAACAATGGCCATGGTGATCAAAGAGTAGCGAAGTAGGGTTCGTGGTCCAGTTTTGGTCTAGCATTGATTTCGAGGTCGTGAAGTAACTGGGAGGCATCGGACTTGTTAGCAAAGGATTGAATCGATGTTTGGGTTAGTGAAGTAGCTCTGAACGGAGGGACGTGAGCTCCGGTGGCAAGTTTGTCAGCAGGTGATCAATTTTCCGATCGAAGAATGTTCCCAGGATGGGTCAATCAGCTCGATTTCGTATTCATGATGATTTAGGTGAACTGGGTGCTCGAGTGGAACGAGGAGGTGGTAGGCGAGGTGTCGAAGTCGGCGGTGATGGTCGGCAGTCGTTCTGGCGATTGTGCACGTGCACATGTACATTTCGTACATCTGGAAGAAGTTGGGTTAGAGGAAGAAGAAGATGAAGTCTCTGTGTGACTCGAAGTCATGCCCGTGATTGTTGGAATCTGACTCGAGTTGTTTCCAGGGGAGGCTCGTGTGAATGTAACAGTTTTAAATTTTTTAACATAACAATGTTTAAAAATAAAAAAGGGAAGGAACTCGAAGGGGTACTCGGGGAAATGGGGTTTTGACTCGGGTAATTAAATATTTGGCTCGGGTAGGCTTTTTAAAAGCTGACAGTATTTTAAATTTAAAATGAGTTTAAATGTTAAACAAGATTTTAAATAAAGTTTAAAATCAAATCTGTAGGAGTGGATTTAAATTTAAACTTGAACCTCAGTTGTGAAATAGATAAGTTTATAAAATTATAATATTTAAATAAATTTAAATTGTTTAAAAGTATAATTTAAAAAGGTTTGAATTTAAATGAATTGGTTTAAAAAGCTTATAATTTCTCTTATAAATGTCAAGTGGTTATTTAACATTGGATTTAAAAAGAGTTTGTAAAATTTGATTAAATTTTGTTAAAGTTAAATTTGTAAATTAAATCTTTAATTTAAAATGAAAAAAAAAAGAGAAGATTTAAAAGTAAAAGAATTTCAAAGCTTTTGTAAATGATAATTAAAGTAGTTATTAATGTTAATACTTTAATTTAGAAATTTAATGATATAGGAGTCATTAAATTAATAGGGTAAGTAAAGAATAATTTGATAATTTAATTAATTAATAATTTAGTGTTAATCAATTAAATAATTTAGATTATAAGTAAATTAATTAAGGGTTAATTAATTTGAAAATAAGAATCATTTAAATTTGATAATCAAATAGATGAATTAATAAATGATAATCATTTATGAAATTGGTTAAGCATAATTACCTAATGGAAGTAATTAAAGAAATTAATTACTTAAGATAATTAATTAAATAAATTTGATAAGCTTAAATTAATTAGTTAAATTAATTTAAGATAATGATTTGGAAATTTGATAATTACTTGAATGTAATTAGTGAAGTATAAATTACTTAGAAAAGTAATTAAAGTTAATTAGTGGATGTAATTAACTAAAGATGATTTAATAAAAGTAATTTGACTTAATTACTTTAAATAAATTAATCAAGGGATTAATTAAAGGATAATTAATTAAGGAGTAATTAATTATGAAGTGGAGTAATTAAGGATAGTTAATTACTAAATGAGATTAATCAAAGGTGATTAATAAATGTGACTAATTAATTATTAAATATAATTAATTTAAATGATGTAATTAAATATTGTTAATTAATTAATGAAGTAATTAAAGATTAGTTACTGAATGGTTTAAGATAATTAATTTGTGAAATTAATTAGGTATTAATTACTTAAAGTAATTAAAGGGTAATTAATCAGGAATGATTAATTAAGATGGATACTTAGAGTAATGATTAATTAATTGGTTTAATTAATAATTAAGTAAGCAGGATTTATAGGATAAAGTAATTAATTTAATTCACTTTAAATTAATTAGAGATGATATAAAGTGAATGAATGATATTGAATGCTTTGCATTGTTGATATCTCTGATAAGAGATGTGCTGATCTATGATATAGATGTTTGGTTGGATTGAAATGATAATATGAATTATCTGTTTGGATGATAATATGGATTATCTATTGTAAATTATCTATCTGTGTGTAGTATAGATAAGAATTGAATTGTTTTAACCTTAAAACAACTTGGCCCTTAAAAGATACGTTTTGTTTTTCGATGAGACCGGGATCGGGTTTCCGTATACCGGAATTCCAGGTCTGGAGACCCGAATACCACATCGATCCAAATTAACGATAGGTCGTGAATCTCAAGTGAAGATGAAGATTCAGAGTGCAAGGGTTATTGTCGTTAACTCTGAGGGTGATTCCAATACGAGTGTAACGAGATAATGCCTTCGGTTTCGTTCGAACCCGGAACGAACTTGTATGGATTGAATGCTTTCAACACATCGTCAGGAGGGCGATGAGCATTCTAAGTGATGTGTTCTGATTTAAAGGTAAATCGTAGCCTCAAGCCTCATCAACCGGGAATGGCTAAAACAGGGGAGGTGCAGCAAGGCTTCGTGGGTAGCACCCACTGAGAGTAAGGTCATCCCTGTCTAGAGAGTTCCTTCTTTTATTTCGGCTTAGTGGTGCAGTTGGCGACGGCCATCTGTGGGGTGATTTTATTCGGAATTATCCAGTAAGGGATGGTTCCGGCTTTGTGTTGCAGGGGATTGGGAGTGATCCTCGGTACGGTGATCTAGGCCCCGTACTGTGATGAGCGGTACCCCGGTAGCTCTGCCATTGTATGGAAATCCAATTTCCAATAAGTGATAACGGACTTGATTGTATACTTATGTATGCTGGAATTTAATAATGTAACAATTTCGGCTATTTCATATTTATTTGAAAACCTTAGACCCTATCATAATACAATCGAATTTCCTATCAATGTTTTGGTTAGCGTAAGGTAAAAACTTACCCATGTTTATTTGTGGGGAGTCTTACGTGATACCTTTTCTTTCAAAAGATTTTGAAGTTAAACAAGTTTAACCTGTTACTCACACCAGACCCATGTCTGACCCAAGTTGTTTATTTCTGTTTTATAAACTCTTGGGTACTCAAATTTTTACGAGTAGCCAAGGGATTCAGGTTTAGCTTTGACGAATTGTGGAGGAGAAATGGAGCAGGAGGCTTCGGCGTTCGTAGATATAGTATTCCGCTGTGTTGATATCTGTGTTAGAGTCTTGTATTGTAATTGAGTTGTAATATCTAGACAGATGTTTATAACTGTCTAGTATGTGTTGTATAGGTGTGTAAACTCTGATAAGTGTTGTATAATATAGCTTATTTATGTTATTAATATAATTTATTCGTTCCGCTGTGAGATCGTTGTTGTTGTTTCTTTCTTTCTTCTCTTCTTTTCTATTTTCTACCTCTTTCTTTCTTATTGTCGATGCGTTCTTCTGTGGATAGAAGGGCGGGTCGTCACAGTTGGTATCAGAGCATAGGTTGAGCGAATACCTAAGCTATTGGTTAAGTGAATATCAGAACACTAGGTTGAGTGAATACCTAGGTTCGGAAGGGTTGTTCAATTAGGATCTGTAGCAACCTGTTTGAGTCCGAGTGTATATATATACGAGAGTGCGTATTTGTTAGTTATATAAAATGGTTTTATATTGTGTTAATTGATCGGTTAAGTGGTATATGGATTCTGGTCAATACGAGTAGCTACCGTTATTGATAGGGATCTCTAAACACTTGGACCAGGCCAACGGACACAATATTGTTTTAAAAAGGTAGATGAAATAATTTTACCCAAATATATTTTCTATATATAAAAAGTATCATTTTAAAAAGTATATGGTATTTGTAATGATTGGTTGAGATGATAATAATTTATCATCTAGGATTAGGAGTCTGAGTGTTGAGGTTGGAAGTATCTGTCGAGACTGTAGACCTAATACCGTCTCGAGTAAACTTTACTGTGGTAAAGGATTTCATCGATCTCCGAAGGAAACTGTTATGGTTCGGAGTTTATCTTTGTAGTTTGGATGAGTAAAGTTGGATCTGTTGGTTAGGACAGAAGCGAGTGATGGTATCTTGATACTTCTGGAAGAAGTAGCTGCGTGATGAGATGCAGTGACTATGGATGTTCCCGAAGATGTTTTCTTTGGAACAAGTTAATGAAGTGTGTCTGTTTCGGTGTTGTGGCTGAGTTCAGCAAGATGTTTTTGTTCTGTTTGAAGTCCGAGTTTCTCGAAGAGCTTTGGATTGAGAAGTCTTTGGTATCTGTGGCAGTAGTGCAGCTCGGAGTGTTCTGTTTTCGGCAGAAGTTTTTCTGGCTGAGCAGTTTTTCTGAAGGTGAAGTTCAGAAGCAGCAGAGAGGATCCATTTCTTCGATGGATTGGATAGTCAAGTGTGAACTGTTCTGATTGGTAAAGAGAGAACAGTTTTATTTGGATTTTGGCTGGGTGGATCGCAAAAGTGACTTGCGATAGTTTGAGTATTCTTTTGAGTTATCCGATATTTTCTGGGATGTGCTGTCCAGTCTGTGCTTGTGTTCTCCATCAGCATTTTCATTCTACTCCAGATCAGAGTGGTGCAGCGGGAGCAGTTTGGCGAGTGCTCCTGTTTGTCTTTTCCAGATAGGAGAAGTTAGTTTGGAATCTTCGGATATTGGTGAAATAGAGTTTGGTTTTGGATTGGGTAGATCTTGAGAGGATCATTGGTTGAGTTATCTTTGGTCCGGTTTGTTTCTAGAAGCATCGGCGAAGGTTGAGTTGATCAGGAAGGATTTTGTGGATAAGAGACGAAGGAAATTTGAAATTCGAAGTTGGAGACTTCGTTGTTGTGAAGTTTTTCTCTGGTTAAAAGGAGCTATAAGATTGGGTAAGTCTGGGAAGTTAGCTCCGAGTTATTTTGGATCTCTTCTGTGATCTAATTTGGATAAGAGTTTGATCTACTGGATTGAATTGTTAGTTTGGATAACTGGAATTCAATGTATTTTACGTATCTCTGAGGGAGTACGTGTTTGATCTATCTCTGGTTGTGGAACCAGTAGTTCTGGAGTATTTGGTTGTTGAGTCAGACTCGTCTGTAGTCTGATATTCTGTTTAGTTCTATAGATCTAGATGAGTAAAAGCTCTATAGTTTAGTAGTGTTGATTGTTGGATTCTGTTAAGCGAGTATCCCGGTATATATATACTTGGGGAAACTCGGGGAAATTTTTATCCAAAATTTTGTCTCGATAATTAAAATTGTTTGATTGAGTGAATTGTTTGCTATGGTTGTTAGCATATGGATGATAATTTATGGTTGTGATTTAAATAGATTATTAAATTACCTTTGTTTTAAATTTCGGGGACGAAATTATTTTAAGGGGGAAGGAATGTAATATCCCGGAAATTAGGGCAATATCAATTTAATAATCTGTTTAAATAATTAAATTGATTGATAATTTTTGATAATAAGATTTGAATTGAATATATATATATATAAATATGATATGTTAATTCATTTAATAAATAGTAGTAATTTATAATCTCCTTTATAAATTATTTTAAAATTGATAAATATGTTAATTTCAAACAATATTAATAGAGTGTTGTTTTTATAATAAAAAGACCTTAATAAAATAAGATTGTTATTTTCAAATTGGATGTGTTGTTTTAAATTTACTTTAAATTGGATTTTAAGAATATAATTTGAATTTGAATTTGAAATTCAAAAGAGGTAATATTTAAATAGTTTTAGATTTTAAATATATATGTATAAGCTTTTATTTATAAGTATAATTGGTTAGTTCTTTAAAAAAAAAGTTATCTTTATATATATAAATAGATAAGTAATAAGTATTTAAGGAAATAAAGAAAAAGGCTTTTATCTACATTTAAAATAAATATAAACTAACTAAAAAGGACATGTGTAAACCTATAAAGGATTGTTTAAAACAAGTGTTAACTAATTAACACATATAAAGACAAGTGTCCATCTTTTAAATTTCTATTTTTCTTTTATTTTTAAGAAATAATTTTCAGCCCATATAAACATTTTTCTTTATCTTCATTTTCTTTTTATCTTCACATTTTCAAACTTGAGAAACTTCAGCCTATTTTCTCATAACAAAATCTGTAACCAAATTCTCCAAAATAATCCACAACTTAAATCTGCCTTTCAAAACAAATCTGTGAATCAACATCCCTCAAACCAAAATTTATCAAAAGCAAAAATCCCTGTAATCTATTTTCCAAATCAAAACAAAGATATGCAATATCTTTACAAATCTGAAAGCATGTAAATCTTTCTTCAATCCCTGTAATGCATTTTCAATCTGGAAAACAAAGCCTGCAAATTCTTCAAGTCTGGAATTAAACTCAAATCTGCATTTCTTAAGCCTGCAATATGAAAGCAAACAACCTGGAATCTAAACAACACATCACAAAGCAAGATTTTAGCAACATGCAAGTTTCCAGTTTTAAAAGACAATGCAAGTTTTAAATCAAAACAAAGTAGCATTCCAGATTTCAAGTATCTGTTTCAAACTCTGTTCTTCATTTGAAATCTGGTGAGTAACTTTCATTTTTAAAACTTAAATATATGATATATGCTTGCATGTGATGATATTGCTTGTATTGAAGTTCTTAATATGAATTTATATGAATTGGTTTAAATATGTTTATCTGTTGATTTAGATGCCTTTGTTCTAGCTTTCCAGTGAGTAAACAAAACTAATACCTGTTTTAATTGTTGCATGTGATGAATGTATGAAATAATGTTGTGATAATTGTTTGCACAAATGAAAATTATGCTTGCATATATGTAAATATGAACTGTTAAGTGTGCATGTCTGTGAACAAGGAAATATGCTCTGTTCTTGCTTTACAGGTTTCAAAACCTATTCAAAAATCAAGATCTTATTCTCTAATTCTTTTTAGACTTGATTGTTCAACAAAAAGTGTTTAAAATAGTAAGACCTTAATTTTAAAAATAATTCTAAGTATGATTAGTTTAAAGACTTCTGGAAAATTTGGAAAATACAGTAAAAACTAAAAACATGCAAAATTCAAATGTAATGATTTCTGGTTTCTTATATATCACCCGATTCGATTTCACGAACCATGAATTTTAGAAACAAAATCTAGATTTTTAGAATGGTATTTGAGGAGAATTCGTGGGATGTTCGTTTTTGGAACTTTTGTCGATTTCTGTCATTTGGCGGCAATAGGAAGATCGGCATTTGGGTTGGAGGTAGCACGGAGTTTAGTGTTCGATGGAAAAATGGTGGCAGATGTTAACAATGGCCATGGTGATCAAAGAGTAGCGAAGTAGGGTTCGTGGTCCAGTTTTGGTCTAGCATTGATTTCGAGGTCGTGAAGTAACTGGGAGGCATCGGACTTGTTAGCAAAGGATTGAATCAATGTTTGGGTTAGTGAAGTAGCTCTGAACGGAGGGACGTGAGCTCCGGTGGCAAGTTTGTCAGCAGGTGATCAATTTTCCGATCGAAGAATGTTCCCAGGATGGGTCAATCAGCTCGATTTCGTATTCATGATGATTTAGGTGAACTGGGTGCTCGAGTGGAACGAGGAGGTGGTAGGCGAGGTGTCGAAGTCGGCGGTGATGGTCGGCAGTCGTTCTGGCGATTGTGCACGTGCACATGTACATTTCGTACATCTGGAAGAAGTTGGGTTAGAGGAAGAAGAAGATGAAGTCTCTGTGTGACTCGAAGTCATGCCCGTGATTGTTGGAATCTGACTCGAGTTGTTTCCAGGGGAGGCTCGTGTGAATGTAACAGTTTTAAAATTTTTAACATAACAATGTTTAAAAATAAAAGAGGGAAGGAACTCGAAGGGGTACTCGGGGAAATGGGGTTTTGACTCGGGTAATTAAATATTTGGCTCGGGTAGGCTTTTTAAAAGCTGACAGTATTTTAAATTTAAAATGAGTTTAAATGTTAAACAAGATTTTAAATAAAGTTTAAAATCAAATCTGTAGGAGTGGATTTAAATTTAAACTTGAACCTCAGTTGTGAAATAGATAAGTTTATAAAATTATAATATTTAAATAAATTTAAATTGTTTAAAAGTATAATTTAAAAAGGTTTGAATTTAAATGAATTGGTTTAAAAAGCTTATAATTTCTCTTATAAATGTCAAGTGGTTATTTAACATTGGATTTAAAAAGAGTTTGTAAAATTTGATTAAATTTTGTTAAAGTTAAATTTGTAAATTAAATCTTTAATTTAAAATGAAAAAAAAAAGAGAAGATTTAAAAGTAAAAGAATTTCAAAGCTTTTGTAAATGATAATTAAAGTAGTTATTAATGTTAATACTTTAATTTAGAAATTTAATGATATAGGAGTCATTAAATTAATAGGGTAAGTAAAGAATAATTTGATAATTTAATTAATTAATAATTTAGTGTTAATCAATTAAATAATTTAGATTATAAGTAAATTAATTAAGGGTTAATTAATTTGAAAATAAGAATCATTTAAATTTGATAATCAAATAGATGAATTAATAAATGATAATCATTTATGAAATTGGTTAAGCATAATTACCTAATGGAAGTAATTAAAGAAATTAATTACTTAAGATAATTAATTAAATAAATTTGATAAGTTTAAATTAATTAGTTAAATTAATTTAAGATAATGATTTGGAAATTTGATAATTACTTGAATGTAATTAGTGAAGTATAAATTACTTAGAAAAGTAATTAAAGTTAATTAGTGGATGTAATTAACTAAAGATGATTTAATAAAAGTAATTTGACTTAATTACTTTAAATAAATTAATCAAGGGATTAATTAAAGGATAATTAATTAAGGAGTAATTAATTATGAAGTGGAGTAATTAAGGATAGTTAATTACTAAATGAGATTAATCAAAGGTGATTAATAAATGTGACTAATTAATTATTAAATATAATTAATTTAAATGATGTAATTAAATATTGTTAATTAATTAATGAAGTAATTAAAGATTAATTACTGAATGGTTTAAGATAATTAATTTGTGAAATTAATTAGGTATTAATTACTTAAAGTAATTAAAGGGTAATTAATCAGGAATGATTAATTAAGATGGATACTTAGAGTAATGATTAATTAATTGGTTTAATTAATAATTAAGTAAGCAGGATTTATAGGATAAAGTAATTAATTTAATTCACTTTAAATTAATTAGAGATGATATAAAGTGAATGAATGATATTGAATGCTTTGCATTGTTGATATCTCTGATAAGAGATGTGCTGATCTATGATATAGATGTTTGGTTGGATTGAAATGATAATATGAATTATCTGTTTGGATGATAATATGGATTATCTATTGTAAATTATCTATCTGTGTGTAGTATAGATAAGAATTGAATTGTTTTAACCTTAAAACAACTTGGCCCTTAAAAGATACGTTTTGTTTTTCGATGAGACCGGGATCGGGTTTCCGTATACCGGAATTCCAGGTCTGGAGACCCGAATACCACATCGATCCAAATTAACGATAGGTCGTGAATCTCAAGTGAAGATGAAGATTCAGAGTGCAAGGGTTATTGTCGTTAACTCTGAGGGTGATTCCAATACGAGTGTAACGAGATAATGCCTTCGGTTTCGTTCGAACCCGGAACGAACTTGTATGGATTGAATGCTTTCAACACATCGTCAGGAGGGCGATGAGCATTCTAAGTGATGTGTTCTGATTTAAAGGTAAATCGTAGCCTCAAGCCTCATCAACCGGGAATGGCTAAAACAGGGGAGGTGCAGCAAGGCTTCGTGGGTAGCACCCACTGAGAGTAAGGTCATCCCTGTCTAGAGAGTTCCTTCTTTTATTTCGGCTTAGTGGTGCAGTTGGCGACGGCCATCTGTGGGGTGATTTTATTCGGAATTATCCAGTAAGGGATGGTTCCGGCTTTGTGTTGCAGGGGATTGGGAGTGATCCTCGGTACGGTGATCTAGGCCCCGTACTGTGATGAGCGGTACCCCGGTAGCTCTGCCATTGTATGGAAATCCAATTTCCAATAAGTGATAACGGACTTGATTGTATACTTATGTATGCTGGAATTTAATAATGTAACAATTTCGGCTATTTCATATTTATTTGAAAACCTTAGACCCTATCATAATACAATCGAATTTCCTATCAATGTTTTGGTTAGCGTAAGGTAAAAACTTACCCATGTTTATTTGTGGGGAGTCTTACGTGATACCTTTTCTTTCAAAAGATTTTGAAGTTAAACAAGTTTAACCTGTTACTCACACCAGACCCATGTCTGACCCAAGTTGTTTATTTCTGTTTTATAAACTCTTGGGTACTCAAATTTTTACGAGTAGCCAAGGGATTCAGGTTTAGCTTTGACGAATTGTGGAGGAGAAATGGAGCAGGAGGCTTCGGCGTTCGTAGATATAGTATTCCGCTGTGTTGATATCTGTGTTAGAGTCTTGTATTGTAATTGAGTTGTAATATCTAGACAGATGTTTATAACTGTCTAGTATGTGTTGTATAGGTGTGTAAACTCTGATAAGTGTTGTATAATATAGCTTATTTATGTTATTAATATAATTTATTCGTTCCGCTGTGAGATCGTTGTTGTTGTTTCTTTCTTTCTTCTCTTCTTTTCTATTTTCTACCTCTTTCTTTCTTATTGTCGATGCGTTCTTCTGTGGATAGAAGGGCGGGTCGTCACAACTCTGATGGACCTTCGGGTCAAATACCAGTACTAGACCTTCGGGTCACTCTGCAGACCTTCAGATCAATCTGATGGGCGCCAAAATTATGTTGAGTACTTGGTAGGCTTCGGCCACTCTGAGATTGTAACGACCCGCAAAATTTAATGGTTTTAAAAGTATATTTAACTGGATATTTGTGAAATTTTAAACAATAAAATTTGAAATTAAAAATTTATTATTTGGAATACGTTTATTTAATCATAACAACTGGTAAATTTTCATCAGAAAATACGGAAGTTTATTTTATTATGTAATTCCATTTCAATTTAAATCAGTTAAAATTGATGACAATAAATTTATTTCAAAACCTGAATATTTTTCTATAGAAAATTTCTAAATACTCTTCTGAGTAAATCGTCATCTTTCGTTTTGCCAAATTTGGACTTCTATTGCTCCGTTTATCTTAATTCTGGCAAAATAGCAGCATTTCTGGTACCGATTATCGACTTTTGATCGGATGATCGTACCACAGATATCCATATACCGTTTTGATCGTCTCGTCGTGCTGATCTCTGCGGTATATTTATTTCTGTTTTTTTGAGATCCGGTACGCGACGGAGACAATAAATTGTTCACCGTAGCGGTACCACATTTTGACTTTACATTTTCCAAACCCAAATAAATAATTAATTGCTTCACTAATTTGTGCAAAATCATGGGAATCGACTGTTACAAATAATTTTATTTCTTCTCTGTCCATTCAAATCTTATATCAGTTGCAAATCTATCAATTGCTTTGATTGTTCCCTGAATTCTCGTGCTTCACGTTATCATTCCAATTTCTTTCTATTTACTGTGGCACGTTTCATTGCCCTCTCTCTCTTCCTTGTGTTCACACCATTGGGTTTTTTCAGAAACGTATACTTTTCACATATATTTAAAACAGGTTCTCCTTCCCCTTTTCTTTTGTTTTTCTCAAGCTCTTCACGTTTTTTTCTTTGCTTCTCTCCAATAGCCTCGTCCCTAACTTCCGCCTTCCATCCCTCCTCCCAGATCGCCTCCGCCCAAATTCCTCCACGTCTTCACAACCCAACCGATCCACTCATTTCCACCAATAGCCGAGACCCTGCTCTCCTCCGGCCTCCGCTGTGCTTCACCTCCAACATGGCCTACATCCTCTCACTCCCTCGCCGACGCATCGCAGCCTATTCGCCCCATCGGCCTACCACTTGACAACACCCCGAGAGCATCCATCCTTCCACAGCCGCACCTCCGCCTTTCACCTTCAACTTGCCGAGGCCGGAACTCATCAGCTCCACCACCTTCTTCCTTGTCTCGGCTTCTAGTGAATTGTATATAACTTGTTTACACATATGTTACTTTATATCTATCTGGAATACGTATTGTATGGGTTTATTTTATATGTTAGATATATACACGCATGCCTATGAAGCTTATACGTTTTTAAATATTTATATAGTTTAGTATGGTATGTTTAAATATTTATATGTATATTTTTAAACCTTCATCCACTGTTAAAAAAATTACATATAGCTGCATATACATATTTAGGCTGCTTTCAATTGAGAAGTATTTGCATGTAAGTTGGATAATATGTTAAGCATATATATGTTTATATTTTGTCATATAAGTATGGACTGGCTCCAGTCTATACATTAGTTTTACACTGCATTAGTATGTATATATATGTTCGTTGATATACAATGTTGTAAAAGACTGTAACATATGTAAGCTTTTACAGTTTATATATATATTAAAATATATAAAGTTGGTTACTATATAATATATTCATCTCAGTTGTATATTTGATTTCCTGAGTTGTTTTCGAATCTGACGCATATTAACAAGTTAAGTTTAAAATTTGTTTATTTTAAATCTGATTTTTGAGATATAACAGATATAGGTTGTTGAGTTGTGATGTACTATAATAAGATATGTTATGTCGATTTTGTTATAAACGTTTATCGTAAATTATAATAAGCCTGCATGCATATACTGTAAATATATACTTTTTGATTTATTTGTTTATATATGTTCTGAGTTGTAAACCATTATCAGTTATATATGATAGATATTTTGTTTTAAAATATGAGTTTATAGTATATATATGTATGTGTGTTCATATATTAGCTCATATATACAAGTTACTGGAGTTTGGTTCCCAAAAATTATATTTATATATAGATTTTTTTAGGTAAATATATATATATATCGATTTTTATAAAATAACTAGAGTATATATATATATGTTCTATTCCTATCAAACTGATTGATTGTTCTCATCGATTTCAGCCCCGTTTTAATCGCCGAATTCGTGCCCCCATCTGGTTCCGTTTTGAAATTCGTGTTTGGATCCACAATTCACTTCCATTTCCGTTCATCTCTCTAGCCTCGAAAGGTGAGCAATCACTCACGATTAATGTTCTTTTATTATTTAAATTTGATTTCAATTGAAATAGCAATTGAAATATGCTGCTGTAGTTATTTAAGTTGTTATATATGCTATTATCTATAACTGTTCACCTGTGACATCTGACACCAGTATCTAGTATTATATGCCTGTTATTACTATTATTTGTAACTGTTCACCTATGACATCTGACACCAGTATCTAGTATTATATGCCTGTTATTACTATTATTTGTATCTGTTCACCTATGACATCTAACACCCGTATCTGTTATTTACACTGATGATATATGCCTGTTGTTATATTTTTAGTATTTGTTATCACTCTGCAAGTTCCCTGTTAGTATAGAATTCACTATGGGTTGAAATGATACATACCCGAACGGACTTTAGAATAGGAGAATTTCGTTATAGGTTGAAATGATAAACCCAAGCGATTTTCATTTGAATTGAAATTGGGATTACGGGTCGAAATGATATCTACCCGTATATATTTAAATTTCGGATTGAAATGATAAATATCCGTATCACTTAACCATATGATATATATATATACAGACACCGTTGGTCCATATATATAAATATTTTGAAAATGAATTCTATGGTTTTGGAAAGAAATATATGGTTTTAGCAAATGTTGATTCTTAAAAATTTTATATATAAATTGAAATGATATATATATAGATTTAATAATGATATTTAATTTAATTAAGATGGATTTAATACATATAATATGTTAAGTATAAAATTTATATTTCGAAATAGATTTTTGGTAAAAATTTGAATAAGTTAAGGTTGGGAAGATAATTTGAATTTAGTAAAGAATTTTATTTAATTAAACCAATTTAAAGCTTATTGAAATTGGGATTTAAGATATGATTTATAACTTGAGTTTGATTTAAATAATTGAATGAATATTTCTTGTTTAAATAAATTTAAGGAAATACTTAGTAAAATGAAATTTAAGGCTAGTTAAATGATATTGAATTTATTAAGTGAATATTCCCTGATTAAATAATAATAAAGTTAAATCAAGTGCTATATGAAACTGTTAAATTTAACTTTGAAAATGTTGAATAAATTTGAATTTGGAATTTGAGTTAATTTGAATCGATTTGTGAGACTTGAGGAAATTATAAGTACTTTACTTTATAAATTATTTAATGAACATACACTATTTTGGAAAAATAGTTATATTTAAAATGAAATGATATTTGGGTTTTGAAGTATAAATTAAATTGAAACGACCACGGTGTTATAATGTATATTTCCACCTTGTAGATAGTTCTGAAGATCCTTAGAGGATGGTTATCCCAACATCCTTTAAGTTACTTGTATTTCAGTTGATATTTCACTTGAGTTGGATTTATTGATATAAGAATGTTAATCCTGACTCGAGTGTTTTGTGTTTTGCTTTACGCTCGGGTCAGACCGAGTGATACAGCATTTGAGACTCACCCTTGGAGTTTGGAGCTTCCTTTGGAGATCCAACTATCGCCTCAGCTTTCAGCTCTTCTTGTTGATTTGTCCAGAGAAGTCATCTCTTCGTACTGAAGACTTCACTGTATTTGAGATATTCTGTTGTATTTTATTTTAACTCTGATGTTTATATAGTAGCTTCATGAACTACTATTTTATCTATTCCGCTGCGTATTATTGTATTACTCTGTGTCTGTGATTCTGTGATTGATTTATTTACTGCATATGATGAGTTTTGCCAAATTTAAATTAACAAATCTGATATTTTGAATTATTCAAGTCAGACATGTGTGGATTTATTGTCGATTTGAATGGTCCAAAATACCGGGTCGTTACAGTTGGTATCAGAGCTTTGGCTCTAGGCGAAACTTAGCATATATTGTAAATTTATTTACAGAATCACTTTCGTTTGAGTTTAATCTCTTCCTTTTGACTCGATTTCCTTTGAACTTTGGAACGTTCCCTATGGTTCCAAAATTCAGTCTTGTCTCTCTTTATTGGTAGTCTTTTGATTCTGGAGTATCCCATAACTCCACTTCGAATGATCTCTATAAGAATAGGCGATCCCGCCGATCTTTGAATGTTTTGTAAAGGGGTGAAACTCCTTTACAATTGGCATTGATTCACCGGAGATTTATATATCCATCGGTTTAGATGCCGCCATCTCTTGCGATCGAATGTTGATTTTTCTTGGAATTCTGCATCGATCTTGTTCCTGAAGTCACGGTTGACTCTAAGGTCATCCGCGATTTATATAAGTATATACATCTATTGTTTTGTAATCAATTATCTCATTTTCGTTCGAACTTATCTTCGAATCAGAATCCTATTTGATTAGAGTCTCTCTAATTTGAATCCCTATCTGTGTTGTGAAATCCATCCTTGAAACATCCTTTGAAAATCGGGTTTGTTAGTATTCTAGAAATTGTTTTCTAAACCGAAATTATTATTTTGATATGTATGATTATATTCTACATATAAAAGTGAAATGTTTTCGATAAAGATTATATACTTATTCTAAAATGAGAATTTGAGGTTTCGAAAGGATTTGTAATTTTTAAAAAATTTATATAAGAAATTTGATTTATCTAAAAATGATTTATAACTGAAGGATTTAAAATTTTAAATTCGAGAATTGAACTCTAGTGTGTTGAAATTGGTTTTAAGATTTTGAAATATAGAATAATAATATGATTTAAAAGTATTTTCCGAATAAGAAATGTTTCAAATGATTTTAATGAGTTTCGAATGATTTCGAAGAAATTTTAAAAGAAGTTTGAGAAAATAGAAGTCTAGAACTCACTTATGTCGCTGGAAAATAATTTCGGTGATGAGTGCACGCATCATCGACATTGATTTTCGAGTTTCAGAGTGAGGGATAGGCCACTTCAGTAGCTTTGCTATGCAAGTGATTTTGTGAAACCATTTTGATTGCAAATTCCAAAGTAAGATTTGATATTCGAAAGATATATGTAAATATATTTGAAACGATTTGAAATGAACCAGTGTTCAGTCCTCGAGTTTTGGATTTGATATAACCCTATCTATTAAAATTGATTTACTGATTTGTTACTGATTTCCAACTCTTGAATTTGAAAATGATTTCTTCAACTATTTTGAAGGTTCGAGCACTTCCAAATCAAGGTTAACTTTTCAAAAGCTAAGAATTTTGAAAAGTATAAAGTATATAAGTTGGTATGAATGTTAAAGTATGTAGTAATATGATTTAAATAAGTTGAAACTGTTTTGTTAAGTAAATGAATAAGGCAATTTTAAATTTTTCTAAATATGAAATTTAGATTTGAAATGCTTTGAAAAGAATTTGGTCTTCAAAATATTTTGAATAAAATTTAGTTTAAATGTTTTAACTGGGTAACATCTTTTTGAAACTATATATTTAACAAGTTGGAATAAATATATAGGTTGTACGTATGCTACTCGCATAATTAATTTGATCCAGGTTTGAGTACACAAGTTCGAGGTGAATTACACCATTTAGTGTTAGGATTTTTCATTCGATTCTCGATGGCGAATACTTGATATGGATTTTGGGCTTGATTCTAGAATTCTCTATCGTAGTATATGACTATGCAAGGAGACTGATGGCTTCTAGTCGAGAAACCACATCAAAATCCGCATTAGAGAAGTCGAATGAACAATACTAGTTCGAAAGCGAACTTTTGTGATCGAGCGAGCGATCAAATGTGATTCTGCGAAATGATGACGTATGTACATCTTATATTCTAATATCATTGATATATTTTGACGCTGAAATTTTGAAGCTGTCGGGTTAGAATATCTTTGCTTACCAAAAGAAAATTTCCAATTTAAATTACAAAGATATATAACCCATAAAAGCAAAGATATTCAATCCCATATGGCTCTTCATACAGCGAAATTTATTTTGTAAAATTTGAACCTTATATAAGATGGACCTTGTGTAAGTATAAGATGATTTTGAAACATTTAATTTTGGAAGTGAAGTGGTTGACTTAAATTATATTGATTTGGAAATTTGGATTTATTTTCTAAATCTATTATTTTGGAAACTTTGAAACTAAAGATAATTAATTTGAGAAGAAATACTTTGGTGAAATTGTATATGATTTTGAAATTGAACTGATATTGAAACAAATTGAAATTTGAGAACCTTATGTTACTAAACACTTGATTTGGGAGTTGTCGAACTTATATAAAATTGATTTGTATGAGTATGAAATTGATTCGAAAACTATAGATTTGAAAAGGTACTCAAATTTGAAAGTGAAATCTTATATAATTGAAGTCTATATAAGTATGATTTGATATACTATTGATTTTGGAAAGTATTTGATTTGAAAATTTAATCTTATATATAATGGATTTTATATAAGTACGATATTTGAAAGCGATTTGAAAGGTACTATATGATACATATTTTCAAAGTAAACATATGGAAAGTGCCTTCTGCTTGATATCCGATTTGTGGCCACATCTTGGATTCATTCTATCGATATTATTCTCTCTGATTTTGGTTTTCCGGATGTGATACTCGAGTGTCCTTCGAATTCCATGGCGTTACCCATGGTCTTACGAACTCGACTGCATAGCGTAATTCGTAAGGCAGTGATTGCTTAAAAGGTACGGATGTTTCCTGGGGGATCCAGGCGTAACCATTGTGTATCTGCGATCTATGGTCGTGTTAGTGGCGTAATCCGCAAGGCAGAGATTGCTTAAGGGGTATGGATGTTTCCTGGGGGATCTAGGCGTAACCATTTTTATGTATCCTGCGGTCCACCGTTTTGTTGCATGGTGAAATTCACAAGGCAGTGAATGCTTAAAAGGTACGGATGTTTCCTGGGGGACCCAGGCGTAACCATTGTGTATCTGCGATCCATGATTTGATTCGTTTTTGATTGGATTGTACTTTCCATATCTGTTTTTAAAAGTTTTCTAGTATTTTCACTAGGTGTTGAAACAAGTCTACTAAGTACCTGGAGAATTCTAGTTTTGCGCCTGATCAACGCACTACCAGAGTCTACAGGAACAAGGATAAACTTGTTGAGACATTGAGTTATAAAAATATTTTCGAAAGGAAATTTTTTCGATATAAAGGTAATATATTATAAAAGTGTTTCCAACAAAGAAATTTTGTATCAATATTTGAAATTGAAATTCTAATGGTTTGAATTAATCATTCATGCCCGATACTATTCTTTTGAATCTACCTTATCCGTTCAGCTTTATTTATTCACCTTTATCCTATTTTCTGAATCCACCTCCTTTCCTTGTTGACTATATCCTTTTTAAATATTGTTTATTTATATACTATGGTTTAATAGAAAAATTTAGTGTTATAAATATTTTAGAAGCTATTAATTAAATAAAACATATTTAAAGTAAATGCTTATTAATTTATTAATAATATTTGAAAAGTATCTTGAAAAAAATTTAATAAATTTATGAATTTTGGATTTAATATTTTCGAATAGCTTCTTTATAAAAATAAGTAATAATGTAAATAATTGTTTCAAATAGTTTTCATATATTTATAAAGTTGTTATTTAAACATATAAATGGTATTTATAAAGGAAGAAAGAAATTCTACAAATGGGTTTTGATAAGTATTAAATTATTAAAAATAATTGATTTGCAAATGAAGTTTTCAAATGAATATTTTAAGTAAAATTTATATAGTTTTAAATTAATTATTTAATCTTAACTTTCAATCTATCTTTTCCGTCTGGTCGTTTCTATTCTTCTACCTCCTTCCTTTTCGGGGACGAAAAGTTTTGAGTGGGGGAGAGTGTAACGACCCGCAAAATTTAATGGTTTTAAAATTATATTTAACTGGATATTTGTGAAATTTTAAACAATAAAATTTGAAATTAAAAATTTATTATTTGGAATACGTTTATTTAATCATAGCAACTGGTAAATTTTCATCAGAAAATACGGAAGTTTATTTTATTATGTAATTCCATTTCAATTTAAATCAGTTAAAATTGATGACAATAAATTTATTTCAAAACCTGAATATTTTTCTATAGAAAATTTCTAAATACTCTTCTGAGTAAATCGTCATCTTTCGTTTTGCCAAATTTGGACTTCTATTGCTCCGTTTATCTTAATTCTGGCAAAATAGCAGCATTTCTGGTACCGATTATCGACTTTTGATCGGATGATCGTACCACAGATATCCATATACCGTTTTGATCGTCTCGTCGTGCTGATCTCTGCGGTATATTTATTTCTGTTTTTTTGAGATCCGTTACGCGACGGAGACAATAAACTGTTCACCGTAGCGTTACCACATTTTGACTTTACATTTTCCAAACCCAAATAAATAATTAATTGCTTCACTAATTTGTGCAAAATCATGGGAATCGACTGTTACAAATAATTTTATTTCTTCTCTGTCCATTCAAATCTTATATCAGTTGCAAATCTATCAATTGCTTTGATTGTTCCCTGAATTCTCGTGCTTCACGTTATCATTCCAATTTCTTTCTATTTACTGTGGCACGTTTCATTGCCCTCTCTCTCTTCCTTGTGTTCACACCATTGGGTTTTTTCAGAAACGTATACTTTTCACATATATTTAAAACAGGTTCTCCTTCCCCTTTTCTTTTGTTTTTCTCAAGCTCTTCACGTTTTTTTCTTTGCTTCTCTCCAATAGCCTCGTCCCTAACTTCCGCCTTCCATCCCTCCTCCCAGATCGCCTCCGCCCAAATTCCTCCACGTCTTCACAACCCAACCGATCCACTCATTTCCACCATTAGCCGAGACCCTGCTCTCCTCCGGCCTCCGCTGTGCTTCACCTCCAACATGGCCTACATCCTCTCACTCCCTCGCCGACGCATCGCAGCCTATTCGCCCCATCGGCCTACCACTTGACAACACCCCGAGAGCATCCATCCTTCCACAGCCGCACCTCCGCCTTTCACCTTCAACTTGCCGAGGCCGGAACTCATCAGCTCCAACACCTTCTTCCTTGTCTCAGCTTCTAGTGAATTGTATATAACTTGTTTACACATATGTTACTTTATATCTATCTGGAATACGTATTGTATGGGTTTATTTTATATGTTAGATATATACACGCATGCCTATGAAGCTTATACGTTTTTAAATATTTATATAGTTTAGTATGGTATGTTTAAATATTTATATGTATATTTTTAAACCTTCATCCACTGTTAAAAATATTACATATAGCTGCATATACATATTTAGGCTGCTTTCAATTGAGAAGTATTTGCATGTAAGTTGGATAATATGTTAAGCATATATATGTTTATATTTTGTCATATAAGTATGGACTGGCTCCAGTCTATACATTAGTTTTACACTGCATTAGTATGTATATATATGTTCGTTGATATACAATGTTGTAAAAGACTGTAACATATGTAAGCTTTTAAAGTTTATATATATATTAAAATATATAAAGTTGGTTACTATATAATATATTCATCTCAGTTGTATATTTGATTTCCTGAGTTGTTTTCGAATCTGACGCATATTAACAAGTTAAGTTTAAAATTTGTTTATTTTAAATCTGATTTTTGAGATATAACAGATATAGGTTGTTGAGTTCTGATGTACTATAATAAGATATGTTATGTCGATTTTGTTATAAATGTTTATCGTAAATTATAATAAGCCTGCATGCATATACTGTAAATATATACTTTTTGATTTATTTGTTTATATATGTTCTGAGTTGTAAACCATTATCAGTTATATATGATAGATATTTTGTTTTAAAATATGAGTTTATAGTATATATATGTATGTGTGTTCATATATTAGCTCATATATACAAGTTACTGGAGTTTGGTTCCCAAAAATTATATTTATATATAGATTTTTTTTAGGTAAATATATATATATCGATTTTTATAAAATAACTAGAGTATATATATATGTTCTATTCCTATCAAACTGATTGATTGTTCTCATCGATTTCAGCCCCGTTTTAATCGCCGAATTTGTGCCCCCATCTGGTTCCGTTTTGAAATTCATGTTTGGATCCACAATTCACTTCCATTTCCGTTCATCTCTCTAGCCTCGAAAGGTGAGCAATCACTCACGATTAACGTTCTTTTATTATTTAAATTTGATTTCAATTGAAATAGCAATTGAAATATGCTGCTGTAGTTATTTAAGTTGTTATATATGCTATTATCTATAACTGTTCACCTGTGACATTTGACACCAGTATCTAGTATTATATGCCTGTTATTACTATTATTTGTAACTGTTCACCTATGACATCTGACACCAGTATCTAGTATTATATGCCTGTTATTACTATTATTTGTATCTGTTCACCTATGACATCTGACACCCGTATCTGTTATTTACACTGATGATATATGCCTGTTGTTATATTTTTAGTATTTGTTATCACTCTGCAAGTTCCCTGTTAGTATAGAATTCACTATGGGTTGAAATGATACATACCCGAACAGACTTTAGAATAGGAGAATTTCGTTATGGGTTGAAATGATAAACCCAAGCGATTTTCATTTGAATTGAAATTGGGATTACGGGTCGAAATGATATCTACCCGTATATATTTAAATTTCGGATTGAAATGATAAATATCCGTATCACTTAACCATATGATATATATATATACAGACACCGTTGGTCCATATATATAAATATTTTGAAAATGAATTCTATGGTTTTGGAAAGAAATATATGGTTTTAGCAAATGTTGATTCTTAAAAATTTTATATATAAATTGAAATGATATATATAGATTTAATAATAATATTTAATTTAATTAAGATGGATTTAATACATATAATATGTTAAGTATAAAATTTATATTTCGAAATAGATTTTTGGTAAAAATTTGAATAAGTTAAGGTTGGGAAGATAATTTGAATTTAGTAAAGAATTTTATTTAATTAAACCAATTTAAAGCTTATTGAAATTGGGATTTAAGATATGATTTATAACTTGAGTTTGATTTAAATAATTGAATGAATATTTCTTGTTTAAATAAATTTAAGGAAATACTTAGTAAAATGAAATTTAAGGCTAGTTAAATGATATTGAATTTATTAAGTGAATATTCCCTGATTAAATAATAATAAAGTTAAATCAAGTGCTATATGAAACTGTTATATTTAACTTTGAAAATGTTGAATAAATTTGAATTTGGAATTTGAGTTAATTTGAATCGATTTGTGAGACCTGAGGAAATTATAAGTACTTTACTTTATAAATTATTTAATGAACATACACTATTTTGGAAAAATAGTTATATTTAAAATGAAATGATATTTGTGTAATAACCCGCTTTTCCGTACCCTTTTTTATCGACACTAATCTCCATCGATTTACTCAAGGTGAACGAAAAACCGAACCATTAGGGTTTTAAAAAAAAAGGTAGAAGAAAAGATAGAAGAAAAAGAAAAGAAGAACAACAGAACAAGATCAGAACAGAAACAATATCAGAATCTCACATATCGCAGCGGAACAATATACAATAGATAATTACTAGTCTTTTAAAACAAAGAACTATATCAGTTTATACATACATCAATCATCAGAGTCAATATACAACAATGGACAGTTATATAACTTGTCCTCATACAGAATACACAGCGGAATAAATATATCAGATACAAATACTACGTCTCGCCATCCAGCTTGCTTCCAAAGCTCCAGAATATCCAGAATATCCTGATAATATAACTCTAGGCTGCCCGTGTGGAAATTGGTGGGCACCCAGAGTTTAGAAGGGAAACAATAAACTCCGAGTCAGTCATGGTGACTGGTGTGAGATCGTAAAACAGTTATTTTTCACAAAGAAATTAAATCAAATACGCAATGCTTTTGGAAAATGAAACTACCATAAGACCTCCCACCACACACACAATGCAAACGCAGAATTGGAGGAGATTTCTTCTTATGATAGTCAAAGATGCTTACTACGCAAAATCAAATTCTTTTTGATATTATTATTAGTGCATAGTGTAGAAAAACATTTCAAAAGTATAATATTAATCTTAGCCAACATACGACCAGTATCGTATGCCTACTATAGCTACCATCTAAACAGTGGTGACCACCGTACGTAAATGGCAGGTTCTACAACTAAAACCGTACAAAGTTCGTATTGGAAGAATGGATTTCCAACAAATGGTCAGGCTAAGGAACTTCCTTTCCTCCTGCCGAATAGGATCGCCTCTGGCTGGACGTCCCGAGAGACAAACTGCTCTCTGCCAAACAAGGCCGGGTTACCCCTGTAACAGGTAACTCACGAATATGTCATCACCCGGTCCTTTGGGACCTTTATCCGAGCGCTCGATATCCAACATCACACATCATAAAGAAAGTGTATCCACATGAGTAAGTATCTGGGCTCCATACCATGATACCACCCTTTTCCAGAAGGAAATGACATACCCTAAAGGGCGCGACCCTCATAACCTTGCCGCAACATTCCTGTTTCGACCATTTCCGGGGTGTGAGGCTCGACGAAGTCTCGTCCACAAAGCTACGCTTTCTCAAAAAGCCCTGCTTCGGGTCAAACAAAATGATCAACCTATGATCACAAAGATATAAGATCAAATAAATGATCATATCACAAATGATCAAACACTGATCATTTCACAGCAACACTCAGTATGCCACGTTACCAAATTGGGATATATCGCTGATAAATTTCAACTACATAACCTCTGAGCTCGTACGTCTCAGAGAAGGGTGTTAAGCTAAGAGAATAAATTCTCCGCCACCAACAGAAATGTATTTGAAAGAAATCAGCTTTACATCTCAAATTGTAACGTCAGACACACAATCCATACAAGTCTGTTCCGGGATCGAACAGAACCGAAGGCACTTCTCACGAAGCCCTTGCCATTCCGGATAATTTTCAATCACGTCAGGACTTCCCGTCACTAAGGGTGATAAAACCTCTAAACCGGAGATCAGCCGATGTAGAGTAACTCGACGGTAATCCTTTCGTTTTCAAAAATATCCGGTCTTCAACACCGGTCTTCGAATGCGATTCATAACGACGTATCACATATTCGGAATGGGTTATACGACCCCATGGTCCTTTCCCGGTTAACCCGAATAGTGAGCGCTTATTCAAAAATAAGTGTGGCATTCAATTTCATCCAATTCACAACAAATACCATTCTAAAGGTAATTATTGATAGTCGGTTATTTAACTATCAATAAAGATGCGCGACATCATCAGATTCCAAATAATTTCCCAAATTATTTTATCTTCAAAAATATCTTGACTAGATATAAAATTTTCCACACTTAACCGTTTGAAAACAAATTTCAAATATTCAATTTCCATATTTCATTTTATCTTTGAAGATAAAATCTCAAAAACAGTTCATTTCATATTGGAAAAGCAATTCCATACTTATTTAAAAATAAGTATTTCACAAATCATTTATTTTCAACATTTGAAAATATTCGATATACTTAAATCAATATTAAGTATATATATCTCATTCTTTAAGGAAATCATAAATTTCAACATCTATTTGAGTCAAAACGAATGTTGCGTAAAACATCGTTACGACGACTCGAAATCACTAGTATAGGGATTCGGATTTAGATAGATATATAAATCCCAATACTACATCAAAACATTTCCTTTCGGAAATCATTTACTATAACAACAGTGTTATAGTCCACCATTTCCTTAAATTTCTCGAAAACGTCTATTTCAACAATAAATGTTGAAATCTATGATTTCGATATTCAATACATTTTAAACCATCGTTTAAAACAATTAACTTCATTTTCAATGTCACTTTCCCAAAACAATATCCATTTTGCTTAACAATATATTCACTGTCCAAAATCGTGAATATACTTCACTAACCACATTTCAATATTTTCTACCCATTTTTATTTCAATAATTATCCACTATCCAAAATCGCGGATATATCTCCTTTATTAAACTTCTATGTTTAACCTATCAATTTCAATTGGTTTTGGATTTATAAAACAATGTTTATAAATTTCACCTTTTATATTTTATCACAACTTCGATTTGTAAATCTCCTTTATTAACAAATTCGATCAATATTTCATTTGTAGGCAAAAATCCAATTTATAAGTTAATTCCTTATAAATCTTCTATTCTACAATTTCATTCATTTTAACTTCACAATTTATACATCTATAAATTTCATATCTTCACAATTTTAAAATTCTATAAGATTCATATCTTCACTTATAAAAACTCGTTTTAAAATTCCAAAAATTTCAATTTATATATATATCAATTTTTCTGTACATCTTTTATAATACTTTAAAAATCTCAATTTAACCCATTTTACAATTAAATCAACTTTCATTTCAAAAATCACACTTTGGTTATATTTCACCAAAAATCTTAACTCTTATAACTTTAAAATTCTAGACGTTTATTTTTCTGAAATAAATCAATTCAAAAATTCGATAAACGTCTACTTTTCAAAAATCACTTTAAAAATCTTTTTAAAATAAAAGTCGTTATTTTTAAACTTCAAAACCGAATCCGATGATGTCACAACACCAATCAGTCCATCACAACAGTCAATATCCTATATCAATATGATAACAGAATATTCATCAATATCTGTAAATAAATAAATACTGGTGAGGAATCCAGTTGGATCCCTCCAACCTGTTTCCCTGCATCCAAAAACGTCAGCACAATACCAATTCCGCTCCAGTACGGAATTATCGCGGTATATAGGTTTTTTATAAATCCGCTTACTAACGGCGCAATAGGGTCTCATCCGCTATACGAGGCGGGAACTCAATCAATCCAATATATACATATGCCAATATGTATATACTGCTATATATATAGATATATCCTATCATATCTAATAGCACATTCAAACAGTCAATCATCAATCAATAACTGTAAATAATTCCACATTCAAATTTGAGTGAGAAGATCTCACCGTGATTTCAATTCTGATCCAGCGTTTATTTCGAATAAAATTAAACGCACGTTTAATTTTACCAGAATTTTCCACTGACCCCGATCGCTTCCAATCCAGTTGCATTGCGTAAAGCTCGTCAAGACGATTCCAACGCATTTTGTTTTGTAATTTTCCGACCTCGTATGATCAAATTACAGTGATTTAAAGTTTATACGATTTAATAAATAAATAAAAATTTCACAATTTACATTTAAATTTCAAAGCCCTGCATCTCACTATCACCGTTCATTTTGAACGAAGCCATCCAGACCGCTATCTCCTTCTTCCCCTTCACGCGTATTGCTCCCAGCATCACGAACGCGAAACTACCCATAGGCCGCCACCCCAAACCCTAATGACGCGACCTCCAAACGATGACGAAACATCATCGCCACCCCACCATTCGAACTGCCTCGACCCATACTCCACTCGGCCAGAGTGCGCACGCACGCGGTGGCTCCACCAACGCGCAACACGGTGACAAACTGCCAGCCTTCAAACTCGTTTTCCCGTTGATCCACTTCGAATTTTTCGATCTTGACCGTTGAACTGATAATACTCGTTGCCCTCTACGTAATTGCAGTTGAACACTTCACGTGAATGTCGACGGATTGGGAGATCGAAGGGGAAGAGCGTGGTGATTTTCTGGCCGTTGTTTTCTTTAGTGGCGGCTGACCTAGGTTTGTATTTGGGTTTAGCAAATGGGAGAGAATGGGTTGCTTTTATAGAATTTTAACGAAAAACACTATTCATTTCGGGATTTTTCGAACTCCGATTTACACGCAGTGACTAGCGTTTCTGGGGTTTACCCCGCGTTCCGAACGCAATGGAATAGGTCTCGGAAGCTAATTCGGACATCTGTGCGAGATACGGAGAAAAACGATCAATTTAAATTAAACCGATTTAAATCGATTTCGAGGCGTTTTAATTCGTACCGGACAAATGGTAAATCCAAAAATTACGAAATTTGAAATCTTACAATAACATCACATTACGGATCCGATGAAACTGGTTTCGTCGAAATCCGAGACCGTTTGAAAAATGACTATTTTTAAACTCGACGATTTAAATTAAAATGATATCGATGCGTTTCGAGCTGCCATGGTCAAACGACAACTCCGATTGATCCGAAAATTGAAATCCGATAATAACTAACTATTACGGATCCAATGGAACTAGTCTCGTTCAATTCTGAGACTGTTCGAAAATTGGCTATTTTTACAGTCGATAATTAAATATTAAAATATTCAATTTTCACAATTTAACTCCAAATTCACTTTTAAGAGTTCTAAAATATTTCTATAACTCCAGTATGATTTAATATAACTTTATAAATCATTTCCAGCACATTAAACCCATATTTCAATTATTTCTGGAACTTCAATCATTAATATATCGATTTAATTATCAAATTAAATCCAATATTCGAATAATAAATCATTCGACTTCTTAATTCCATTTATAAATATTTAAAATAAATTAAATATTCGAATTTTAATTATTAGAAAATCTGGGTCGTTACAAACTTCCCCCCTTAAAAGAATTTCGTCCTCGAAATTACAAGTTAGGAAGAAAATGGTCCTTAACTCATCTACTATTTTCCACAATCTAATAGTTTTATCAATTCATCAAAACAAATCTTTCTACTAAAGATTCGTTATCATTTTTACTAACTTTCCAACTCCAATTAAAGTTTCAAACAATATTGTTTTTCTTCAAAATTCAAATTCAAATTCAAACTTTCAAAAATTTCTCAAAAATTTTCTAACACTCGGAATTTTCGAAAAATTTCGCCAGCGTCTCCTTTGCGCGGCTAATACGGTACGACTACAAAACGTCCCTACGGACTCTCAGATTTCAAAAAGAAAAAGAAAAAAACCAAGCGGCTAGACAAGAAATCAGCAAATCTCATATAGAAATTTAAATACATACCTTTTGTCGAGCAATTCAAATTTTATCTTTGAAATCAAATTCCAATTCCTTTATACACCTGTACGTCCTACTAGCCATAATATCTAGTTATACATTCAAACCATTTTGCAAATCTTATTACAAAATTTTCAATATCAACTGCTTATATCATCTTTACTTCACTGTTGAAGTTACATATTCATTATCGTTCAATATTTACAGTTCACATTCATTTGAATTTAATTTACACTTTCAATCTAATTTAGATTCAGTTTACTTCTGAATATTGAATTTCATCAATTATTTTCCATTCATAACTGATTATTTTTAGATTAGTTTCAATTACTCATTCATTTCCAATTCTAGTTCTATTTACTTTCAAATTCAAAATGAACTTTAACATTCAATTTCATTTTCTTGCACTTAAATTTGCAAAATTTGTTTATTCGTTCTCACATTCTTTCATTTTCAATTTGAATCCCAATTTTATTCTTTTGTTCAATCATCAACTTAGAATAATTTCAATATCAAGTTTCACTTAAAGAATTTCACTCTTCATTTAATTGATTCACTTATACTTACTTTGATTTAACTTCATTCCTTAAGTTAAATTTATTCGATCAAAATTCAAATTGTATAAGTTATCAACTTAGTTATATTTCATAAATATCTTTATATAGCATTCCAGAGTCTTACCGTCATTTCAAAGCCATTTTGAAAACAATTCAAATTATCCTTTGAATTTCCAAAACAAAACCCAAATTTTCCCAACAACTTCCATTTAAAACAATTTGGCAGCAATTCCTCTTTTGGAAACCCGAAAATGAACACCGGTGATGTCGCGATCATCATCGAAGTTATTTTCCAGCGACCGAAAAGAGTTTAGAGATTTCATCCTTCTAAAATACTTTTCAAAACCTTCGAAATCCATTTTCAAATCAAAAATGATTTAAACTTTCCAAATCTCCAAAATTTTCAAATTCTTCCTCAAAACATTTCCAAATACTTCTCTGGAATCCTGTTTTAAATTACAATTCACATTTATAATTTACATCCTCGCATTTCATTTATATGTGAATTCATTTCTTAACTTTGGAGTTATAATTCCAATTTCTTATTCAATTTCAGTGATGATAATTCACTATTATTACTTCCTAACATCCATGCAACCATATACTATAGTACTTTATAGAAAAACATTTCTTTTCTATACAAAAAATAGTTTTGGGCAAAATTATTTCATTTACCCTATTCAAAACAATACTGTGCCGAATTGTTCTGTATAAGTGTTTAGAGATCCCTATCGATAGAGTTGTCCGGACAATACCGACCAGAATCCATATACCACCCAACAAACCAATCATCACAATATAAAACAATTTTATATTCACTAACAAATACGCGCTCGTATCTATTATTACACTCAACTCATTCTAGAGTACTACTGACTCTATCTCTAATGAGTAACACCCAACAGAGCAGGGTTGTCGCTTAACCATATGCTCTGATACCAAATGTAATATCCCGAAAGAAGCGGTCACAACCGGTAGGCTTTTCAACCATCCCAGCCCCACCGTGGCTTACACTGATACCCCAAACTTGCTTTTACGGCCAGCCTCTCGACTGTCACGGCCTCTGCCTAACCAACCCATCCCTCTCAGGGACATGTAGGGGTAAGAGTCCCCCGTTCGCCACCAAACCGCGAAGCGAGAACCCCCTATCATGCTGTAATATAGCAAGACTGGTGTGAGATCGTAAAACAGTTATTTTTCACAAAGAAATTAAATCAAATACGCAATGCTTTTGGAAAATGAAACTACCATAAGACCTCCCACCACACACACAATGCAAACGCAGAATTGGAGGAGATTTCTTCTTATGATAGTCAAAGATGCTTACTACGCAAAATCAAATTCTTTTTGATATTATTATTAGTGCATAGTGTAGAAAAACATTTCAAAAGTATAATATTAATCTTAGCCAACATACGACCAGTATCGTATGCCTACTATAGCTACCATCTAAACAGTGGTGACCACCGTACGTAAATGGCAGGTTCTACAACTAAAACCGTACAAAGTTCGTATTGGAAGAATGGATTTCCAACAAATGGTCAGGCTAAGGAACTTCCTTTCCTCCTGCCGAATAGGATCGCCTCTGGCTGGACGTCCCGAGAGACAAACTGCTCTCTGCCAAACAAGGCCGGGTTACCCCTGTAACAGGTAACTCACGAATATGTCATCACCCGGTCCTTTGGGACCTTTATCCGAGCGCTCGATATCCAACATCACACATCATAAAGAAAGTGTATCCACATGAGTAAGTATCTGGGCTCCATACCATGATACCACCCTTTTCCAGAAGGAAATGACATACCCTAAAGGGCGCGACCCTCATAACCTTGCCGCAACATTCCTGTTTCGACCATTTCCGGGGTGTGAGGCTCGACGAAGTCTCGTCCACAAAGCTACGCTTTCTCAAAAAGCCCTGCTTCGGGTCAAACAAAATGATCAACCTATGATCACAAAGATATAAGATCAAATAAATGATCATATCACAAATGATCAAACACTGATCATTTCACAGCAACACTCAGTATGCCACGTTACCAAATTGGGATATATCGCTGATAAATTTCAACTACATAACCTCTGAGCTCGTACGTCTCAGAGAAGGGTGTTAAGCTAAGAGAATAAATTCTCCGCCACCAACAGAAATGTATTTGAAAGAAATCAGCTTTACATCTCAAATTGTAACGTCAGACACACAATCCATACAAGTCTGTTCCGGGATCGAACAGAACCGAAGGCACTTCTCACGAAGCCCTTGCCATTCCGGATAATTTTCAATCACGTCAGGACTTCCCGTCACTAAGGGTGATAAAACCTCTAAACCGGAGATCAGCCGATGTAGAGTAACTCGACGGTAATCCTTTCGTTTTCAAAAATATCCGGTCTTCAACACCGGTCTTCGAATGCGATTCATAACGACGTATCACATATTCGGAATGGGTTATACGACCCCATGGTCCTTTCCCGGTTAACCCGAATAGTGAGCGCTTATTCAAAAATAAGTGTGGCATTCAATTTCATCCAATTCACAACAAATACCATTCTAAAGGTAATTATTGATAGTCGGTTATTTAACTATCAATAAAGATGCGCGACATCATCAGATTCCAAATAATTTCCCAAATTATTTTATCTTCAAAAATATCTTGACTAGATATAAAATTTTCCACACTTAACCGTTTGAAAACAAATTTCAAATATTCAATTTCCATATTTCATTTTATCTTTGAAGATAAAATCTCAAAAACAGTTCATTTCATATTGGAAAAGCAATTCCATACTTATTTAAAAATAAGTATTTCACAAATCATTTATTTTCAACATTTGAAAATATTCGATATACTTAAATCAATATTAAGTATATATATCTCATTCTTTAAGGAAATCATAAATTTCAACATCTATTTGAGTCAAAACGAATGTTGCGTAAAACATCGTTACGACGACTCGAAATCACTAGTATAGGGATTCGGATTTAGATAGATATATAAATCCCAATACTACATCAAAACATTTCCTTTCGGAAATCATTTACTATAACAACAGTGTTATAGTCCACCATTTCCTTAAATTTCTCGAAAACGTCTATTTCAACAATAAATGTTGAAATCTATGATTTCGATATTCAATACATTTTAAACCATCGTTTAAAACAATTAACTTCATTTTCAATGTCACTTTCCCAAAACAATATCCATTTTGCTTAACAATATATTCACTGTCCAAAATCGTGAATATACTTCACTAACCACATTTCAATATTTTCTACCCATTTTTATTTCAATAATTATCCACTATCCAAAATCGCGGATATATCTCCTTTATTAAACTTCTATGTTTAACCTATCAATTTCAATTGGTTTTGGATTTATAAAACAATGTTTATAAATTTCACCTTTTATATTTTATCACAACTTCGATTTGTAAATCTCCTTTATTAACAAATTCGATCAATATTTCATTTGTAGGCAAAAATCCAATTTATAAGTTAATTCCTTATAAATCTTCTATTCTACAATTTCATTCATTTTAACTTCACAATTTATACATCTATAAATTTCATATCTTCACAATTTTAAAATTCTATAAGATTCATATCTTCACTTATAAAAACTCGTTTTAAAATTCCAAAAATTTCAATTTATATATATATCAATTTTTCTGTACATCTTTTATAATACTTTAAAAATCTCAATTTAACCCATTTTACAATTAAATCAACTTTCATTTCAAAAATCACACTTTGGTTATATTTCACCAAAAATCTTAACTCTTATAACTTTAAAATTCTAGACGTTTATTTTTCTGAAATAAATCAATTCAAAAATTCGATAAACGTCTACTTTTCAAAAATCACTTTAAAAAATCTTTTTAAAATAAAAGTCGTTATTTTTAAACTTCAAAACCGAATCCGATGATGTCACAACACCAATCAGTCCATCACAACAGTCAATATCCTATATCAATATGATAACAGAATATTCATCAATATCTGTAAATAAATAAATACTGGTGAGGAATCCAGTTGGATCCCTCCAACCTGTTTCCCTGCATCCAAAAACGTCAGCACAATACCAATTCCGCTCCAGTACGGAATTATCGCGGTATATAGGTTTTTTATAAATCCGCTTACTAACGGCGCAATAGGGTCTCATCCGCTATACGAGGCGGGAACTCAATCAATCCAATATATACATATGCCAATATGTATATACTGCTATATATATAGATATATCCTATCATATCTAATAGCACATTCAAACAGTCAATCATCAATCAATAACTGTAAATAATTCCACATTCAAATTTGAGTGAGAAGATCTCACCGTGATTTCAATTCTGATCCAGCGTTTATTTCGAATAAAATTAAACGCACGTTTAATTTTACCAGAATTTTCCACTGACCCCGATCGCTTCCAATCCAGTTGCATTGCGTAAAGCTCGTCAAGACGATTCCAACGCATTTTGTTTTGTAATTTTCCGACCTCGTATGATCAAATTACAGTGATTTAAAGTTTATACGATTTAATAAATAAATAAAAATTTCACAATTTACATTTAAATTTCAAAGCCCTGCATCTCACTATCACCGTTCATTTTGAACGAAGCCATCCAGACCGCTATCTCCTTCTTCCCCTTCACGCGTATTGCTCCCAGCATCACGAACGCGAAACTACCCATAGGCCGCCACCCCAAACCCTAATGACGCGACCTCCAAACGATGACGAAACATCATCGCCACCCCACCATTCGAACTGCCTCGACCCATACTCCACTCGGCCAGAGTGCGCACGCACGCGGTGGCTCCACCAACGCGCAACACGGTGACAAACTGCCAGCCTTCAAACTCGTTTTCCCGTTGATCCACTTCGAATTTTTCGATCTTGACCGTTGAACTGATAATACTCGTTGCCCTCTACGTAATTGCAGTTGAACACTTCACGTGAATGTCGACGGATTGGGAGATCGAAGGGGAAGAGCGTGGTGATTTTCTGGCCGTTGTTTTCTTTAGTGGCGGCTGACCTAGGTTTGTATTTGGGTTTAGCAAATGGGAGAGAATGGGTTGCTTTTATAGAATTTTAACGAAAAACACTATTCATTTCGGGATTTTTCGAACTCCGATTTACACGCAGTGACTAGCGTTTCTGGGGTTTACCCCGCGTTCCGAACGCAATGGAATAGGTCTCGGAAGCTAATTCGGACATCTGTGCGAGATACGGAGAAAAACGATCAATTTAAATTAAACCGATTTAAATCGATTTCGAGGCGTTTTAATTCGTACCGGACAAATGGTAAATCCAAAAATTACGAAATTTGAAATCTTACAATAACATCACATTACGGATCCGATGAAACTGGTTTCGTCGAAATCCGAGACCGTTTGAAAAATGACTATTTTTAAACTCGACGATTTAAATTAAAATGATATCGATGCGTTTCGAGCTGCCATGGTCAAACGACAACTCCGATTGATCCGAAAATTGAAATCCGATAATAACTAACTATTACGGATCCAATGGAACTAGTCTCGTTCAATTCTGAGACTGTTCGAAAATTGGCTATTTTTACAGTCGATAATTAAATATTAAAATATTCAATTTTCACAATTTAACTCCAAATTCACTTTTAAGAGTTCTAAAATATTTCTATAACTCCAGTATGATTTAATATAACTTTATAAATCATTTCCAGCACATTAAACCCATATTTCAATTATTTCTGGAACTTCAATCATTAATATATCGATTTAATTATCAAATTAAATCCAATATTCGAATAATAAATCATTCGACTTCTTAATTCCATTTATAAATATTTAAAATAAATTAAATATTCGAATTTTAATTATTAGAAAATCTGGGTCGTTACAATTTGGGTTTCGAAGTATAAATTAAATTGAAACGACCACGGTGTTATAATGTATATTTCCACCTTGTAGATAGTTCTGAAGATCCTTAGAGGATGGTTATCCCAACATCCTTTAAGTTACATGTATTTCAGTTGATATTTCACTTGAGTTGGATTTATTGATATAAGAATGTTAATCCTGACTCGAGTGTTTTGTGTTTTGCTTTACGCTCGGGTCAGACCGAGTGATACAGCATTTGAGACTCACCCTTGGAGTTTGGAGCTTCCTTTGGAGATCCAACTATCGCCTCAGCTTTCAGCTCTTCTTGTTGATTTGTCCAGAGAAGTCATCTCTTCGTACTGAAGACTTCACTGTATTTGAGATATTCTGTTGTATTTTATTTTAACTCTGATGTTTATATAGTAGCTTCATGAACTACTATTTTATCTATTCTGCTGCGTATTATTGTATTACTCTGTGTCTGTGATTCTGTGATTGATTTATTTACTGCATATGATGAGTTTTGCCAAATTTAAATTAACAAATCTGATATTTTGAATTATTAAAGTCAGACATGTGTGGATTTATTGTCGATTTGAATGGTCCAAAATACCGGGTCGTTACAGAGATGCACATGTGGCGAACTAAAAACTCGCCATCTGATGGGATCGATCCAAGCTTTTATGTTGATTTTCTAGTCTTCTTAATTGATTTCTAGATATTTGTTGTTTCTAATTATCTGCAGGTAATTAGATATATGATGTTATGGGATTTAATTATCGTATCGGTAATTAAATATTTGCTGTTATGAGATTTAATTATCGATTGTGATAATTAAATATTTGTTGTTTCTGATTATCGTTTTTGATAATCGGATATTTGTTGTTTCTAATTATCGCTTGTGATAATTAGATATTTGAGATTTGTTTATCGTTTTTGATAATTGAATAATTGTTGAATTGAAATTTGATTATCATTTGTGATAATTGAATATTTGTTGATTTGAAATTTGATTATCATTTGTGATAATTAAATATTTGTTGATTTGACATTTGATTATCATTTGTGATAATTGAATATTTGTTGATTTGAAATTTGATTATCATTTGTGATAATTAAATATTTGTTGTTTTTGATTATCGTTTTGATAATCGGATATTTGTTGTTTCTAATTATCGCTTATGATAATTAGATATTTGAAATTTGATTATCGTTTTGATAATTAAATATTTGTTGATTTGAAATTTGATTATCATTTGTGATAATTGAATATTTGTTGATTTGAAATTTGATTATCATTTGTGATAATTAAATATTTGTTGATTTGAAATTTGATTATTGTGATATCCCGGGATTTCGAGAAGTTTAAAATGTGATAATCTCTTAATTTAAATTATTTTAAATTGATAAATTTGTTATTTTAAATATTTTGATATGAAATGTATGTATAAACTATTGATTTGCTTGGAAATATAGTTGAATCACTGAGAGATCATCTGTATGCCTGTGTATATATATAGATACCTCTGTTCTTAGTTTACAGACCCAAAATTTAATCAAAAAAAAAACATAATTCCTATAAACATCCTAATCTATACTATAAATGCTTTTCTATATTTAGGAAATAAATATAAAAGCTTTTAAACTCTTTTTAAGAATAATATAAAAATGATTAAGGACAAGTGTTAAATTTTTAAAACATGTAAAATACATGTGTAAGGTAATTAAGCAATGTATGTGACAAGTGTCATTTTATTATCATTTTTCTTTGATTTTTAATAAACCATAAATTATGTAACGACCCGACTTCCTATGCCCAGAAAGTCGCATCATTATGAAGAAAGAAAGGGGTAGAAAATAGAAAAGAAGAGAAGAAAGAAAGAAACAACAACAACGATCTCACAGCGGAACGAATAAATTATATTAATAACATAAACTATTACATAGTATACAACACTTATCAGAGTTTACACAACTATACAACACATACTAGACAGTTATAAACATCTGTCTAGATATTCCAACTCAAATACAATACAAGACTCTAACACAGATATCAACACAGCGGAATACTATATCTACGAACGCCGAAGCCTCCTGCTCCATTGCTCCTCCAGAATATTCGTCAAAGCTAAACCTGAATCCCTTGGCTACTCGTAAAAATTTGAGTACCCAAGTGTTTATTTCTGTTTTATAAACTCTTGGGTACTCAAATTTTTACGAGTAGCCAAGGGATTCAGGTTTAGCTTTGACGAATATTCTGGAGGAGCAATGGAGCAGGAGGCTTCGGCGTTCGTAGATATAGTATTCCGCTGTGTTGATATCTGTGTTAGAGTCTTGTATTGTATTTGAGTTGTAATATCTAGACAGATGTTTATAACTGTCTAGTATGTGTTGTATAGTTGTGTAAACTCTGATAAGTGTTGTATACTATGTAATAGTTTATGTTATTAATATAATTTATTCGTTCCGCTGTGAGATCGTTGTTGTTGTTTCTTTCTTTCTTCTCTTCTTTTCTATTTTCTACCCCTTTCTTTCTTCATAATGATGCGACTTTCTGGGCATAGGAAGTCGGGTCGTTACAATTATCATTTGTGATAATTAAATATTTGTTGATTTGAAATTTGATTATCATTTGTGATAATTGAATATTTGTTGATTTGAAATTTGATTATCATTTGTGATAGTTAAATATTTGTTGATTTGAAATTTGATTATCATTTGTGATAATTAAATATTTGTTGATTTGAAATTTGATTATCATTTGTGATAATTAAATATTTGTTATTTTGGAATTTGATTATCATTTGTGATAATTAAATAATTGTTGAATTGAAATTTGATTATCATTTGTGATAATTGAATATTTGTTGATTTGAAATTTGATTATCATTTGTGATAATTAAATATTTGTTGATTTGAAATTTGATTATCATTTGTGATAATTGAATATTTGTTGATTTGAAATTTGATTATCATTTGTGATAGTTAAATATTTGTTGATTTGAAATTTTATTATCATTTGTGATAATTAAATATTTGTTGATTTGAAATTTGATTATCATTTGTGATAATTAAATATTTGTTGATTTGGAATTTGATTATCATTTGTGATAATTAAATATTTGTTGATTTGGAATTTGATTATCATTTGTGATAATTAAATAATTGTTGAATTGAAATTTGATTATCGTTTTTGATAATTAGATATTTGTTGATTTGAAAATTTCTGATTATCGTTTTTGATAATTAGATATTTGTTGATTTGCTGATTTCTGATTATCGCTTTTGATAATTAGATATTTGAGATTTCTGATTATCGCTTTTGATAATTAGATATTTGATGTTTTTTTTATTATCGTTTTGATGATTGGAGGTTAGCCAGTTTTGATTATTTTGAGATTTTCTAGTCTCAAATTGATCCTAGAGTATGCTGATTTTATTAAATCGCTGTTTTCTATCTATTTCTGTTAATAGTTAGAGTTTGTTGATTATGGAATTTGTGTTTTCTAGTTATTTGTTGGATAACTAGATATTTGCAGTTTGGGATTTGTGATTTGTGTTTCATAATTATCTTTGTTGATAATTAGATTTTGCTGTCTTCTAATTATCGTATCGATAATTAGATATTGCTGTTTTGTGATTTCTGAATTTTAATTATCTATTTGATAATTGAGTATTGCTGAAAATAGTATTTATTCAGTTCTGCTGTTTTCTGATTATCTATTTGATAATCAGACTTTGTTGAGAATTTGTGAATTTCTTTTATGGGATTAAAAGATTTCTTTAGTGTTTGTGTTCTCGATCTTTTATTTTCTAACTTAACCAGTTTATGTTAGAAAAATAATTGTTATTGACAACCTTAATTATGAAAATTGCAGGGACGCAATTTTTATAAGGAGGGGAGTCTGTAACAACCCGGGGTTTTATAACAGTTGATTATCGTCAAATGATGATTTAATTTGTTTGACAATTGCAATTGGAATTTTATTCGAGTTGAAATTCTTTTATGATTTGGGGAAGGAGATGTGGACTTTAAAAATTTAAAATGGTAGTCCATATTTTCTTTAGTTGTTTTGTAGTGATAATTTTCAAAGTGAATGTCGTTCCCTTATACAAATAAGTCGACCCGCCCCCTTTTCATTCATTTTTCGCTTTAACCCTAAACGAAAGAAAACAAACGAGAATAAATGGCGGCTTCCTTCTTCGTTCCCCTTTTCTTCAAAAGAAATTAGGGCATGCTCGTCTCGTTCTCAAATTGGGGCTTCGTGATATGTCCATCGCTTGCGATCGTTTGTAGCCGCTTCTCGATTGATCGAGTCGTCTTCGCTTCGATGGAAGGTGAGTGGACTATCACTCACATCTAATTCATTCGTAGTTCTATGCTCGCATTCGATTTTGTGTTAATACCTGGGTGTTGAAATTACTGGGCTTTGGCCATTTGATTTGTTTTGACGTTGAGGATTTCGCTGACTTGTCGTATGTATTTTGCTTGAGTGCATTTGTCACCACGGTTTCGAAACGATTTTTGCAGTGTTGATTTCTTTGGCCATCAGTGGTTTTGATTTCTGGAAATTTAATGACTTCGTTCATTCGAAGTGATCTACTTTGTTTCGATATTGATGATTTTTGACTTGGTTCGACTTCGGCCTTCTCTGTAATTTTGAACTGTGAAATCCTTGGGTTTTGATTCTTCGAACAAGGTGAGTAATATTTATTACTCACATCTAATTCGTTTTACCGTTTGGATTGATTTGAGGTCCTTGATTTTTGTTTGTCTGAATTTCTTTACTAGAGGATTTCTGACTTTGCTCGAATTCGTATATTTTTGCGACTATACGAAATTCACAGTTTTGGTAACATATTTCAGATGGCATCGGCAGAGTTTAATTCAAACTGTAGTTGTTGTTTTTTTGGCTTGATCTGCAAACTTGATTTTTCGAAAATAATCTGGGTTGGCATTGTTTGCTTTCCTTTGAATCTCGGATGCTAGCAAAATATGAAGCAAACTTTTGTGAGTACCAAACTCACTTTTCTAATTTATTTATTGCTTCACTATTTGCGTGCAAGATGGATTGCACACAAATGAAGTCCAGGCCTTTTTCAGTGTGATGTATATTTTTCTTTGCAGTCATGGTGTAAGTTGCATTTAAATAAAATAGTTCAGGTCACTTTGATTTTGTTCAAGTGCATTTTAAAGTGGATACGTGCAAAACCTGGTCATTTCACAAGTCTTCATTGCATAAAAAAATGTGGGCAAGTTTAAGTCAGTGAACATATTAATTTAGCTTTGCTTGCATATGTTCATGTTGAGTATACAGGCCACGTTTTTCCATGCCAAGTTTTTCATGCATTCAAGTGAGTGTACAGGTCATGTTTTGCCCTGTGCAGTTAATGCCCCGCTGTTACCCCGCTATAACCCTGCTATATCTCATAGCGTATTTCTACCGCTACGATTTTTCCATATAGCCCCAAATATAGCCTTTCCGCTTTAAGCCCCGCTATATTCCATTATTCCCGTTATATTCTGCTATTTCCGCTATATACTTTTTAAAAGAAATGAATTAAAAAATGATATTTTGTACATTATAAAAATTATGAAATTTATTTATTTAATTGAATTTTTAATATATTTTCAGAAATGAAAATACTCTAATATTCTACTAAATTCAATTATATTATATAACAGTTTTACGTTTATTTAAAGTATATTCGCACATGTTTTTATTTAAAAATTATTTATGTATTAATTATAATTCAATTAAATGTTAATTTTTCATTTAATTACCATTTATATATTTGTAAAAACATTAAGTATGAGTTTTATACGCTATTTTAGAGTCATCCGCTATATCCCGCTATATCATCGCTGTATCCCCGCTATGACTTTTTGCACCTCCGCCGCATTGAATTTACTAAGCGCTATAACTGCACAGGTTTTGCCCTTTATAAATTTGCTCATTTGTTATCTAAATAGTTATGTGCCTGGACGTGCTATATAAATACATTTGTTATCTAAATGCATTTGAATGTCAGTTTCATTAGTACCTTATTATGTTGTACCTTCTAGAGCTTGCATTGTTATTCAAACTGCTGTTTTATAAGCAATTTGTAATTTTGTCGGGTATCATTTTTATACCTTGCTTGACTTTGTTTCGTTGTTCCATGGCTTGCATTTGAATGTCAGTTTCATTGATACCTTATTATGTTGTACCTTCTGGAGCTTGCATTGTTATTCAATCTGTTGTTTTATGAGCAGTTTGTAATTTTGTCGAGTATCATTTTATGCACACATACATATGCTCCATCGCTGTTTCATTTGATAAGTGCTGTCTGCACTCGATTCTTCTAACTGATGTCGAGTTGCAATCTTGGGCTTACTTTGAGCATGTTACATCAGTAGCATTCATTAGCTCAGGTGTTTCCATTTGTATTACTAGTTTGATACACATTAGGCTGGACAGTTTGTTTTGTTGTAGTTGATGTTCTGGTCTTTATGGTCTTTGCTGTATTGAGTTGCACCAGTCTTCGAGTTGAGTTGAGTTTCATCTCCACTTTGTTACACTTCATATTTCAGTGTACCATGCCTTGTGTTCTTGTGTGGTCTGCACTTGCATACTACTGCTATTTTATTCTCTTGCTATCGAGGCTGTTGCTTATACACTTGGGTTTTACTGTGTTTCACTTGGAGATTTATTTAGCATATATTTATGTGTACATCTGATTTTGGCGAGGCAGTAAACGCGAGCGTGTACTGCAGCCAAATCATATTTGATGTTATAATTGATGATTTCAATTGTTGGAATTGTTTCGTGTTGCCAATTCAAATATTTTGAGTTGTATTCTGATTTGGTTTAGCTGATTATTTTGATGATATCTAATTATCTTTTAGATAATTAGATTAAATGTTTTCTAATTATCGTATCGATAATTATATTTTTGTTGTTTACGCTATTTTGTTGGCTTGGGTTTCACTTTGACCTCTACAGTTTAGATGCTGTTAGTATTCACTGTTGTGATGATTTCACATACTGTAGTGGCGAGGCAGTGCACGCGTGCGTGTACTGCAGCCACACAGAGTATGGTTTGATTTAACCATTTTGAGATCTTCTAATTATTTATTTAATAATTGGATTTGGTTGTTAATTGTTGTTTAAGCAATTTTGTTGTTTTCTAAATTTATCTTCATCGATAATCTTTTTATCTATCTTTGTTGATGATTTGGATTTGCTGATATGTTGTTTAACACTGTTTAGTGTTATATCTACCGTTATCCGGTTCTCTTGTCGAGTAATCAGATATACGAGATTTCTGTGACTGTCGTCTATTTTGTTATTTGATTATTACTTCTTCTGGGCATTAATAACTGAGTTTGAATTAGACTGACCCATGTATTATTTTCTTTTGAAATTAATACTCGGGTCAGACCCGAGTTATTTCAGGTTGTAGATTTCCTGCTTTGAGTTGCTGTTTGAGCTACGAAGACTTTCCACATCTTTTGGAGTAGTCGTGTCATAGTGTAGGTTGATATGTATTCATGTATATTAGTTGATAATGTACGTGTATATGTAACTTCCAGAGTCGACAGTTGTAGTTGTATCATATGTATTATGTCAAATGTATTGTAACTGACATCAGTTATTATATATATGAGACTTTTTGTTTTATCTGTGTTCCGCATTTATATAATCTGTGTTATTATTATATTTATTGTCCTAAACTATTATGAACCATCGTAGTTTATTTTATACTGGAATTGGGTATGTCGATGGGAGTAAATAAATAAGAGATGAAAAACGAAAAATATATACCACTCCTATCGAGGTAACCCATACTAGTGTAAGGCCAACTACGGATGGCCGCTTCTATCCAGCCTTATTCTTCGTAATAACAGACAGTATTTCTTTTAATACTCTTTGTTATTGTGAGCATAGAGGTGGGGCGTTACACTCATGCAACTTCAAAAAATGATTGCAAAAATAAATATACACAGAAATGAGAACCAACATGGGATTGTTTATAAACTAGACTCACTAGTAAATTTTGAGGTTTAATGTCTCGGTGGAAAATGCCTATGAATAAGCATGAGATCTGCATGTTTGATACAATAATTTTGTTAAAATATACATTCGTCTACACCAATGTAGACATGAAAACTTGCCATTCAACTCACTTAGTCACAACACTACATTTGCTAGAATATACATTATCAAATGTGCTAGAAATTCTGCTAACATTGTTTTCTAAGTTTTACAAGGTGTTAACATGAACAAGGCATACCTGATAGGTGTATTGTTTAACAAATATGAGAGGCAACTGATACGACACCAATTTGTTTGAGGAAGAAGGAGAGGAGAAGAAGAGAAAATAGAGAAGAAGACACAGAATTGTGAATAGAGTAAAAGTTTTGCAAATATTTTTTGGCTACCTTTTCATTCATTCTAGTGATGTGTATATATAGGAAGCTACAATTTGTTATAACCTACTAGACAACTGGCTACGTACCAGCTTATCATTTATAACAACTTTCATACAAAAAAATTAAAGAAATAAAAAGAAAATACACCTAGGCCTATTTTGTTTTGTCCACAACAAACTTGCACGCGAATACCTTCAATTTGCATTTCTTTAATCACATAATCCTGTAAAGAGCTTAATTGCTCTTTTTGGACTAGCTGCACATAATTTATCATGTTATGTCACTATGAATATCTTGTTTGCACACATCATTACCTCCCCCGTCAAAATCGATCTTGTCCTCTAGACCGGTCAGCCAGTTGTGTTTTAGGAATTGAAAATTTGTGGAGTATTGGCCCAGTATATTTTGAAGAGGAAGAGAGTTGGGTATTGGACTTTCAGCAAGCAGATTGAATATGTACTGTATGTGGTCATATAAGGCAACATAAACCATTTTGCCTAAAATCTTCAGCTTATTTAGTAATGTTTCTATTGGGCCCTGAGAGGGATTGAGGCCTGTTAGTGTGGTAGGTTTGTTGTGGTAATTGAATACCATTGTCTGTTTATAATGATCTTGTAACGACCCGACTTTCTTTGCCCAGAAAGACGCATCGTTACAGTGGTATCAGAGCATAGGTTGAGCGAATACCTAAGCTATTGGTTAAGTGAATATCAGAACACTAGGTTGAGTGAATACCTAGGTTCGGAAGGATTGTTCATTAGAAATAGGATCTGTAGCAACCTGTTTGAGTCCGAGTGTATATATATATGAGAGCGCGTATTTGTTAGTTATATAAAATGGTTTTATATTGTGTTAATTGATCGGTTGAGTAGTATATGGATTCTGGTCAATACGAGTAGCTAACGTTATTGATAGGGATCTCTAAACACTTAGACCAGGCCAACGGACACAATATTGTTTTAAAAAAAGTAGATGAAATATTTTTACCCAGATATAATTTCTATATAAAAAAGTATCATTTTAAATGTATATGGTATTTGTGATGATTGGTTGAGATGATAATAATTTATCATCTAGGATTAGGAGTCTGAGTGTTGAGGTTGGAAGTGTATTTGTCGAGACTGTAAACCTAATACCGTCTCGAGTGAACTTTACAGTTGTGTAAGGATTTCATAATCTCTGAAGGAAACCTGTTAAGGTTCGGAGTTTGTCTTTGAAGTTGGATGAATAGAGTTAGATCTATTGGATGAGCTGAAGCAAGTGATGGTATCTTGGCAACTTCAGGAAGTAGTAGCTGTGTGATGAGACACGGTGGCTATGGACGTTTCTGAAGATGTTTCTTCTGGAACAAGTTTGAAGAAGTGAGTCTGTTTCGGTGTAGTGGCTGAGTCCAGTGGGGTGTTTCTATTTGCTTTGAGGTCCGAGTTTCTCGAGGAGTTTCGGATAAGAAGTCTTTGGTTTGTGGCAGCAATGCGACTCGGAGTGTTCTATGTTGGCAGAAAGTTTCTGGCTGAGCAGTTTTTCTGAAGGTGAAGTTCAGAAGCAGTAGAGTGAATCCATTTCTTCGATGGATTGGTTAGTCAAATATAAGCTGTTCTGATTAGTGAAGAGAGAACAGTTATCTTTGGAAATTAGGCCGAGCTGATCGCAAAAGTGACTTGCGATTGTTTAAGTATTCTCTTGGGATTATTGGAGATTGAGATTCCGTATCGACTTGATTCGTGGAGTTACCAGAAGTTCAGCTTAGTAGAAGGATGTCTCCTAGAGAATAATTTGGTGAAGCAGCTCAGGATTCTTTGGAGAGGGATTGACCACACCTAATTTTCTGGTGAGGATTCTGTTAAGGTGTTTTTGACCAAGTAGAATGGTTCACTAAGATTTTATAGATATGGTGAACTGAGGATGATCAAGTTTGTGCTCGAGTTTCTCCGATGGCATTCTCATCTGTTCAAGATCAGAATTGTGCAGCGAAAGAAAGATAGCAGCTATTCTAGAGTGGAAGCAACCGAGAGTTGTAATTTTCTTCGAGTAGAGAATTTATATAGGAAATTCAAGTGTATCTCTAAGTGTGAAGAAATTTTCAAGATCTGGAAGTAAGGTTGTCAAGTGCAACTGTTTGGCTATTTCAGATAGGAGAGGTAGTTCAAAGTGCTCTAATGTTTATGGAGTAGAGTTGTGTTCTGGATTTCGGTGATTTTTGGAGAACAAATTTTGTTGAGTAGGATCTAGAAATTGGTTTGATGTTGGTCTAGTCTGTTTCAAGAGGCATCAGCAAGAGTTAAGCTAATCAGGAAGGATGAAGTGACTCAGATTCGTCAGGTGAGTTATGCAGTTAAGAATGGATGGAATTTGGAATTTGAAGTTGAAATTTGGATATTGTTTAAGTTTTCTCCGATCAAAGGAGATATAAGATTTGGTAAGACTGGAGAGCTAGCTCCGGAAGTATTATGAGATTTTTCTATGTTCTCAAAAGGATTAGTTCTTTGATCTACAGGATTGAGTTGCCAGTTCGAATAACTGGAATTCATTGTATTTCACGTATCTTTGAGGGAATACGTGTGTGATTCATCTGGTTGTGGGATCAGCAGTTCAGATGGATATGGAAGTTAAGATGGTTTTGAGTTTAGTCTGATATCTTGTTCAGATTTGTAATCTAGATGGGAAGGAGTTCTAGATTATTGTAGATAGTTAGTTAAGATTCTGTAGAACGACTATCCCGGTATATATATATACTTGGGAAAAACTCGAGGAAATTCTATCCAGAATTTGTCTGGATAGTTAAATTTGTTTGATTAAATTGTTTGCTATGATTGTTAGAATATGATTGATATGTATGGTTGCTGTTTGAAATTAAAATTAAAATTTTGCTGGGTTATTAAATTATCTTTGCTTTTAAATTTCGGGGACGAAATTATTTTAAGGGGGGAGGAATGTGATATCCCGGAATTTTGGCAATATCAATTTAATAATCTTTATAAATAATTAAATTGATTTGTTGATTTTATTTTGTAAATTGACAAGTTTATTCATTTTAAAGGTTAATAATATTTAATTGGCAATATTTATTAATATCTTTTCTAACAATTTAAAATTGGTAAGATTTATCTTTCAAAACTTATATAAATGTTTTCTATTTATAATGTATATATATATTGGTATATATATTATAAATAGGGAGTCTTTAATTTAATAAAGGATATGTTTTCAAATTATAATATATATGTATATATATTGTGATTTGAAGTTATGTATTAAAATTCAATATGATAATTATCAAGCTAATGTTAAAAATATTTTCCATTTAGAATATATATATTTGTATATATTGGAATGGAAAGAATATTGAATTTGAATTTAATAAAGTATTTTCAAACTTTAATATATATAATTTGTAATTTGGAAATTTGTAATTTGGTTTAATACTTTTGGAAATAATATTTGAGATTTAAATAACAAGAATAATTTCTTATTTATTATAAATATATATGTAAGCTTAAGTTTAAATAAGATTTAAATTAAGAAGTTCATTTGTTTTAATATTCTTTCATTTTTTTTAATTCAAACATAAGACAAATTTGGTTTGTGAAAAATATATAAAGTAAAATAAATACTCAAGCATATAAATATATGATACATTAAAATTTATCAAAGCATAAGTTATTTTAAATAATTGTTTTTCACATTTGTATATTTATATAGGATCTAAAAGCTTATTTATAAAAAGATAAATACATTATATACATATAAATATTTTATGAATACATATAAATGACTTAAATAAATTAATTAAAAACAAGACTTACACTTGTAAGCTTATTAAGGTGGTTTAGTGACATTTGTAAGAAAATAGGCATAAGTGTAAGCTAATTAACATCTAAGAAGGACAAATGTCCACATTTCCTTTTAAGGATTAAAATAAATAAATTAAAACATATAAAAGAAGAAATATTTTTACTTTCAGCTGAAACTATTCTTTTCTCAACTAAAAATATATTCGAATCTAAAATCAAATAAAAGTCTGAAAATCAAAATGCTAAGAGAATGAAGACTGGAAATTTAAATTCAAAGAAAGAAGTAAAATCTGGAATTGCTAATCAAAAGAAAGATCAAGGAAAAATTCAAATAGAGTTTCAAATCTTCAAATAAAACTTGAAGTTCAGAAAAAGGAAATCAAGCAAGTAATCAAAGATCAACAGCAAGAATTCAAATTCAACTAAACAAGAAGTTCAAAAATCAACATGCAAGCCTGGAAACAGTTTCTGTTCTCTTCTCTTTGATATAGGTGAGTAAACTAAGATTTTAAAAGCAGTTTTAGATTCTGGAATCCCACTTTAAAATATAAAACTCATGCTGTTGTCTGAATGCTTGGATTAAAATGGATGCATGTGTGTATATGAATATTGAATGCCTGTATATACATAGATATAGTCTCTGTTGATTTATCAGAGCTTGAATTCATTTAAAATCAAATTTCTCATCATTTGATCACTATTAGCCATTGGATTTTTATTTTGTTCTTATGATAAATACCATGATGCTTATGAATATTTAAGTTAAATTTGATGCATGTTTGAATTGGGTGTATATAATGCCTGTATATAAATAAAATGTTGCAGTGTTCATAAAACAGTTTCAGGTTGTATAATAAATTCAATATCTTGACTTTAAATTCGAATTAGACCTTGTATTATAAATAGAAGTTGTTTATAATTAAGTGGTCTATCATCCAAAAATAGTTATAGGTTTTTAAAATGTATGTTTAGCTCAAAATTTAAAAATTTACAGTAAAATCTTAAGATGGGTCAAAAAATTGATCAAATCAATTCTGAGTTTGAGTTACATAATTGAATTCGTAATGCTAAATTATGATTTTTAATGGTTAAATCGGAATTTTAGATTAGTATTTAGTGTGAATTTTGGGATTTTCTGTTTTGGGCAATTTGGTCGATTCATGGCGAACGGCGACGATCCGGGCAACGTGGTTGAGTTCGAAGGTCGAGGGGATGTTGTAGATCATCAGAAAAATGATCGTGGATTTTATAATCCATTGTAATGATCATTCGATGCCAGAGTAGGGTTTAAGCTTTAGATTCGACGTCGATGTTCATTTGGGTTTCACGATTTCGATAGGCAACCGGAGGCGATCGCGAGATGTTTGGTGGCTGCTGGTAGACGAGGCGTAGCTGCGGTGAAGGTGGCGTGGAGTCTCGAGGCAGGGATCGTCTGCGGTGGATGATTTCCTGGCGATGTCGTTTTCCAGGTGATGGGTTCAAGTGTCGAATTCGAATCTCGTTCGAATCGCGAAGTTTGAAATGGTTGTACGTGATAGCGTGATGGAGTCTGACTTGCCGGAGGTCGAAATAGTGATCGCCGTCGATCAGCTAGAGTGTGCACGTGCACGGCTACGTTAGCGTGCATCTGGAAATTCTGGGTGGAGAAGAAAGTGGATGCCACGGGTTTTCTTCGGGGATTTTCGTGTTTTACTCGGAGCAGATAGCGTAGTGGGGATACTCGAGAGTTACTTCGAGTTTTCTAAGCTTTTACCCGGGTTTTTGGTGAAAGCAGATTTTAAGAAATTAATCCAGGAAATGTTTTTAAGTTTTAAACAAAAGAAATTTTGTTTTGTAATATTTTCTAAGTTTAAACAAAAGTTTAAACAAGTTTATATATTTTATAATATTAAGTTTTAAAATAAAATAAGTAGATTTTGAAATAAATTTGTATTTAATTATATTTAATAACTTGGGAAAAGTTTTAAAGATTTAAAGGTTTAATTTAAAATGTGTTTAATGATTTATTGATTTCTAAATCTTATATTTTAATTTAATTAAGGTTTAATGGTTAAGATTTAGTAATCAATTAAAATAAGAATTTTTCTTAAGTATTTAGAATGTTGATTTAATTAAAGATAATTAAATTTGAAAAGGAAATTTAGATAATTTAATTATTTTAATTATCAAGTGTTATTGGTAAATAATTGATTTAATTAAGATAATAGTTTCTTAATTAAGAACCTTTAATATAGTAAGTTAAGAATCATTTAATTAAATTTAAATGATTAAGTTAAATTAATTAATTTGTGATTACTTAAGATAATCACTTATAAATTAAGTTAAGTATAATTACTTGATGAAGTGATTAAGGAATAATTACTGAATGTAATTAAGTAAAAGGAAAGTTATTTAATAAAATAATTAGAGGATAATTATTTTATGAAAGAAATTAAATAAGAAGTGATTAAGGTTAATTATTTAGTGTTATTAAATAAATTATTTAATTAAGTTAATTAAAGGATTAAGATTAATTATAAGGTAATTAATTATTTGTTAAGGTAATTAATTAAAAATAATTAATTAAGGAAGATAATTAATTAGAGTTAATTACTGGTTAAGTTTAATCAAAGGTGATTAATAAATTATGGTTTAATTAAAGGTTAATTACTTAATGTAATTAATAATTAATTAAAGGTGTAATTAGGGATCATTAGTTTATAATTAATGATGTGATTAAGAGTTGATTAATTAAGATTAATTAATCAAATGATAAGTGATTAATTGTAATTAATTAAGAGATGAAGTAATTAATTAATTAACTAATGAAGTAATTAAAAGTTAATTACTGTATTGTATTAAGGATAATTAATTTGGAAAATTAATTAAGGATAATTACTTAAATGTAATTAAAGTATAATTAATCAGGGTGATTAATTAAAGTGGAAATTTAGAGGAAGATTAATTAATTAATTTATAATTAATTAATGATTATATAAGTAAGGTTTATAATGAAGTAATTAATTTAATTTATTTTAAATTAATTAAGAGATGAAGTAATTAATTTAATTCACTTTAAATTAATTAAAGATAGAGATAGTTAATTTAATTCATTTTAAATTAATTATGTTGTGATTAAGTAAATCATTGCTTATATAAGAATGGATGACATTGATTGTCCTGAATGGATGTAATCTCAGAAATGAGATAAGTAATGTTGTATGGTATGAATGCTTGGTTGTATTATGATGGTATTATAGATTAACTATTGTGATGTTGATATGGATTACATATTGGTTATGAATCATCTGTTTAATTGGTAATGTGATTATCAATTGTGAATTATGAATTATCTATCTGTATGAATATAGATAAGTTAAATTGTTTAAACCTTTAAACAACTTGGCCTTAAAAGATACATTTTGGATTTCGATGAGACCGGGATCGGGTTTCCGTATACCGGAATTCCAGGTCTGGAGACCCGAATACCACATCGATCCAAATTAACGATAGGTCGTGAATCTCAAGTGAAGATGAAGATTTAGAGTGCAAGGGTTATTGTCGTTAACTCTGAGGGTGATTCCAAAACGAGTGTAACGAGATAATGCCTTCGGTTTCGTTCGAACCCGGAACGAACTTGTATGGATTGAATACTTTCAGCACATCGTCAGGCGGACGATGAGCATTCTAAGTGATATGTTCTGATTAAAGGTAATCGTAACCTCAAGCCTCATCAACCGGGAATGGCTAAAACAGGGGAGGTGCAGCAAGGCTTCGTGGGTAGCACCCACTGAGAGCAAGATAGATCCCTGTCTAGAGGTCCCTTTTCTTTTTATTCGGCTTAGTGTGTGGTTGGTCGCGCCAACTACGGGGTTATCTTGTTCGGGATTATCCAGTAAGGGATGGTTCCGGCTTTGTGTTGCAGGGGAGCGGGCGTACTCCTCGGTACGGTGATCTAGGCCACATACTGTGACGGGCGGTACCCCAGTAGCCCGGCCATTGTATGGAATCCAAACTCCAATAAGTGCCGTACGTATTAGTTGTGCCCAACTATGTTGGAATGTGAGATGTAAGCATTTCAGCTATTTCTGTATTTTACTTGAAAACCCTAGACCCTATTATAATACAATCGGATTTCCTATCAAATGTTTTAGTTAGCGTAAGGTAAAAACTTACCCATGTTTATTTGTGGGGAGTCTTACGTGATACTTTTGTTTTCAAAGGTTTTCAAAGTTAAGCAATCTAACCGTTTACTCACACCAGACCCATGTCTGACCCAAGTGTTTATTTTCTGTTTTATTAAACTCTTGGGTACTCAATATTATATTGAGTAGTCAAGGGATTCAGGATAGTCTTGACGAATTCTGGAGGAGCTGTGAAGCAAGAGGCTTCAGCGAGTAGATATATAGAGTTTCCGCTGTGTTTGTATTAGTCTGTATTGTACTGATGTACTTGTGTTGTATAATAGACAGAAGTTTATAACTGTCTATTCTGTGATGTATAAATTGTGTACTCTGATGTATATGATACTATGTAATATCTTATGTGATAATATATTTCTCGTTCCGCTGTGAGATTTCTGATGTGTTGTTGTTCTCTCTTCTTTTCTTTTCTTCTTCTATCCCTTTCTTTCTTCATAACGATGCGTCTTTCTGGGCAAAGAAAGTCGGGTCGTTACAGATCTGTTACTATTGGACCAAGAGATTGAAGCTATTGAATCCCTAAAACACCATCTGCTCCTGCAATTTCGAACAAATTAAAATCTATAATAAACTGATTGTTTTGAATCACTATTTTGACTCCATTGCAAATACCCAAACTACGCAACTTATCACCGTTTCCACTGTAACAATAAAAGCCGATTTTCGATCTGGGTGAAGTTCTAGATACCATGAATCTTTGGGATAGAGGTAATTGAGGGTGCTTTCGGTGTCAACAAGTACCAAAATAGGTCGATTATTGATGAAGGCTAGAAGGCGAAAAGCAGTTGGGTGAGGGGAATCAAGCAAATCATGGAAGGAGATTTCATGGTGAGGTTCTTCACTAATTTATGAGTTGTTTGCAATTTCGTAAATGCTAAGTGGGTTTGGATCTGGAGGGTCGTCGAGTAGTAGGAGTAAAATCTGTTTCGCCGTGCACTGATGCTTTGAATGATACTTCTCATCGTAGTTGAAGCAGAGCCCCTTTGCTCTTCGCTGGTCCATTTCTGCCTGAGTGAGTTCTTTAATGGATAGTTTGGAGTGGGGCTTTGGTTGCATAATGGAGGTGGATATGGTGTTTGGGATGAAGGGTAGGGTTTCGGTAGGCTGTTGTTGTGGTAATAGGTTCTAATTTCAGATTGGTTTTGTTCGATTATTTTGGACATTTCAAAAGCATCGAAAATAGTGGATGGTTTTAGGAGGAGAGCTCATTCTTTATGTGTGGTTTAAGGCTAGAAATGAAGCAATTTAAAAATGCATCGGGAGGTAGGTTTGTAATGTGGTTGCTAAGCGATTCAAATGCATATTGGTAGTTCACTATGGTAGTTGTTTGCTAGAGTTTGAATAGCATGGCTTGAGGATTGTGGAATGAGGAAGATGCGAAGCGTTGCTCGTTTTCTTAGTGAGCTCCGATCATGATGAGATTTGTTGATTCCTATACATCCATTGAAACCAAGAGAGAGCTTGGTCACTCATGGAAAAGCTTGCTATGTCGGTCGTTTCCTCTTCAGGTGTGTTATGATATGTAAAGAAGTGTTCGGCTTGAAAAATCCAATCAAATGGATTTGAACCATCAAAAGTTTTTAACTCGCATTTAGGGGGTCTTATGGTAGAAGTGATAGGATTAGGTAAAAGTGGGAGTTGACGGTTTGGATGGGAATTGTGACTTGGTGACGTGATGGATGAATGGGAAGATTGAGGAGTTGTGGAGGCGAGTTTGTTATTGATTTCGGTCAGGCATCTTGTGGTATGATCAAGAGATGTGCTATGCCTTTATAGGGTGGATTAGATGTCAGATATTTGGTTTTGTCGGTTTTAGAGGATGGTGCCATGGTTGGCATGTGTAGTTTGAATGGATTCGATGGTGTGTTGTTGGTAGGAGGTTGTGTCGCGAAGCTGTTATAAGGCTTCATCGACTTGTCGGGTCATGATGGAATAAGGAGGTGAGGGTTTTTTTGATCGAAGGAGGAGAGTAAAGAGTTGAAAGCACCAAAATGATGCGGCACTAATTTTTTTGAGGAAGAAGGAGAGGAGAAGAAGAGAAAATAGCGAAGAAGAAGACATAGAATTGTGAAAAGGGTAAAAATTTTGCAAATATTTTTTGACTACCTCTTCATTCATTCATTCTAGTGATGTATATATATAGGAAGCTATAATTTGTTTTAACCTACTAGACATATGGCTACGTACCAGCCTATCATTTGTAACAACTTTCATACAAAAAGAAATAAAAGAAATAAAAAGAAAATACACCTAGGCCTATTTTGTTTTGTCCATAACAAACTTGCACGTGAATATCTTCAATTTGCATTTCTTTAATCACATAATCATGTAGAGAGCTTAACTGCTCTTTTTGGCCTAGCAGCATGTAATTTATCACGTTATGTCACCATGCATATCTTTTTTGCACACATCACATACGTTGGCTCATCTTGATATACCGCATAGTGACACAATCGACGGTCTCGGGTAGAAATTCAAGAACAAGATTCAGGTAGATTTCTTCCCTATCAATTTTAGAAAATAAGCAGTGCTTAAGAGAAACAATATTAGATGGTCTAACATGTGCATTATTTGCAACTCTCTGTTTTTGTAACACTTGTCTTGATGAACGAACCTTCTTTATTGCAACTATTTCTCTTATTTCTCTGCACTTGGCCTGAAGAAGAAGAAAAAAGAAAACATTCTCATACTGTTATAAAAATACTTATTCTCTAAAACAAAGGAATATAAGATACCTGAAATGCAACACCGAAAGACCCTGTTCCTATTACATGTTTTGCTATGTATGTAATTGTCCGATTTATCAATTGTTGAATGAGCAATGATGTATACATATTTAGCTGCTGAAAATGATTTCGTTATGTGTAAGAGGAAAAATGAAGAATGATGCTGAACTTGCTTAAGCTGACCATTTTGACCACCAATGGTAGTGGCAATTATATGTCGAGCTTTAACTCCCCTTCCATCTACAACATCTAGCTCAAAATCCTAAACTAAAATTAACCAATAATTCTAGATAAGATAGCATGACACAAATCTTCCAAGTATACCCTATACGAATTTTGATTTATGACCTTATGCGAATATAATTTAGTTTAGAATCCTACATTGCCATCCTCCAAGTCCCTTCATTTATCTTTTATTCTTAACTCTAGCATCTCTCTTACAAGCATTTCAACCGAACTAGACGATCCTTTAACACTAGTGGACCTTCTTGAACTATCTACATCACTTTGCCTAGAAGATGCCATTTTCTTTATATATTATTTCCTCTTCAATCTTCGCTCATGAGTACCATAACACTGATTACAAAAAGGTCAATTAGAATAAGTAACAACTATATCTTATAAATTAGGGTTATAAAAACTATGTGTCAAGGAGTTATTCAAACTACACTTACAATTGTACATAACCAAAATTATTCAGCTTAACTTCTATAAATGGTTATCTAAAATCAAATTTGTAATAGAGCTACATATATGCATTACTTCCCACATAAATCAGTCTCTAAACGTAGCATGACTATCATTAGTTCATCACTCTTTCATCATGGTTTTAGTTTCTGATACAAGGAGAATTCCTATGAGCGAATCATTTGTAAATCAATTGGACGTCAAAAACATACATATCAACCCAATATATAATCAAGGTATTACAAATTGTAAGTATACAACTTACAACGTATGATTGGAAATGAAACAAAAAGCTCAAACAGTTTCAATTTGTATTCCAAATTGTAACGACTCGAATTTTTAGCCATCGGTTATTGGGCAATTAATTGATTTTAATTATTGGAATATTAATTTTTATTAGTCGAATAAATAGATTTTCTGATGTTAAAAAAATATCTGAATATATAAACTGATAAAACTATATTAAATGTTGAATTATAAATTTCTGGATATGATAAATTTTATAGAAATATGTATATAAACTTCACCATTTAAAATTCAAGATGGAATATCCATATAAGTATATATATATATATAATCTTTATGATGTTTGATAATATATATAAGTATATAGGTATACATATATGTATATATATGCCCATATGAAGTAATGTATATATGGATAGGGGATAATGTGAAAATATATATATATATATATATATGTATATATGATGACAAATATAAGCAAATGTATATACATCTTTATATTAAATAGTGAAAATGTAAATATATGTGTATATGGTAACAACAATATACATGAATTGATGTATGTGTTATAAAGGTAATATATATATATAGATGTAAGATAGGATGTAAAATAAATATGTACATTGTATGGATGTACATATCTATATGTACGTATTTTTGTCAAAATATATGTGTGTGAATAAATTTGAAAATAATTGAACATGTAAATATATGTAAAGCATGTGAGTATTGAATGTATGTGAATGGTAACATAGTGTAAAAGTATACATAACTATATATATATATACATATATTGTATATATAAGCTTAAGAAAACATCATCATGAGATATATCTACTTAAGCATGAAATAAATCAAGTCACACACAAAAAACTTCAAATCATTCAAATAGCAAATCAACATATGAAAATCAAATCAGCCTTTTATCAAATCAAACAAAAGAAATAAAATAAAATAAAATAAAATAAAGGTGTGAAAAGAAGCCTATACAAGAAGCATCAGCCACCCTAGCTTCCACTGTACACTTCATCCTTATATATACATATGGCTGAGCTTATCACCTTGTTCATTGTTGTAAAAATAAAATAAAAAAGAAGGGTAAACAGAACAAGAAGGAACTGCTATTGAAATAAAAACAGAGGAGGAAGAAAAACAAGCACCAGTTCATCACCTATAGCAAAAACAGTGAGTAAAGCTTAAAACATTACTTATTGGAACTTTTTCATGCATCGACACACTTGAAAATTTGAGTGAACTCCTGCATTTTGGAATGCATTCCTATATTAATATGTTCAATGCTTTATATATGTGTGCTAATCAGGTTTAAACACCCTATAGCTAAAGGAATACTCTGTTCTTTGATTAAGTAAAATAGTTAGGACTTTCCAGTTTAAAGGAAAAAAAAATCATTTTCTCATCATCTCGTGGGTTTTAGAACTCGATTCCAAAACAAAAATATGTTTGTTTTTGAGTATAGAACATATAAAAATTTATTTCATGCAAGCTCATCACGTAGAGGCTAAGAAAACACTGTACAACAGTAAATGGGTCAAGTTTGGTCGAAACAAATTATCACGATTTAGAAAATGGATTATATAGTCGGGTTCGCCATCGAAAAATATGATTTTAGGATGTGGTTTGGGGGTTTTTATGGCCGTGTGGGTTTAGAGGTTGGAAGTTGACCGAATTTGGGTCAAATGCAAAATTCCGGCAACCTAGTTGAGCTCAGGTCACATCGCAGGTCGTGGAGGAAGGGCAGGTGATGGCGTGCACTAGAAAAATAGTGCGGCATTTTTCAAATGCTCGCGGTGGCCAGGCGAGGCGGCGTTAGGGTTTTGATTGTGGTTTGTTGAGCTTCGGTTTTCGGGTTTGTTGGCGTTAGGGTTTTGAGGCGGCGTTAGGTCAGCTTCCCATAATGCGGATGCCCATGAGACTGCTAGCATGCAACAAGCAGGACCTAGCAATCAACCAACAATTCCGGGTGTAGGAATTGCCGCTCAGGACCAGGCTCCGGTTGTCACCAGGATAGAGTTCAACGATTTGATGAGAGAACTCAGAGAAAGCAGGAGACAACTAGGAGAGCAGATGCAAGCTAACGCCAACCTGATGGCACAACTCACTCAACAGCAGCAACAGAATGCTGAGGGCAATCCCGCTCCCTATTCCTCATCCGACAGCTCAACTTCTTCTGATGAACCTCCTAGGCGTAGACGCCGTAAGACTGAAGCTGCACGGACGGGTGCTGCTGCCCAAACAGCTAGAAACCACGACCAAGTCGGAGCTGGGAACTTAGGAACTGGAGTACAGGTGGAAGCTGGAGGCCCAGACCATCAAAACGCTAATGATGTCGAACCTCAAGATGCACGATTGGCAGATCGCCAGGGGAGGAGGCATCAACATGGACAGTCACGTAGAACGGACTCTAATCTTCAACCTTCCATACAGACACCAGACCTGACAGCCATGGTCAGGCAATTGATGAAAGAAAATCAGGGCTTGATGAATGACGATTGGGGAGTATCAAGGAGTCACACTCCGTTCACAGATGTTGTGTTACAGGCGGCGTACCCTAGAAAGTTTAGTATGCCAACTATCCCTGCGTACGAGGGAAAGACTGACCCCAGACAGCATGTCATGAGGTACGAATGGATGATGGATTCAGCTAGAGCAAATGATGCCACCAAGTGTAGATGCTTTCCAATTACTCTATCTGGGATCGCTACTATGTGGTTTACCCAACTTCCTCCGCGGTCTGTATCCAATTTCGAGGAGTTGGCAAAGAAGTTTATTGAGCAGTTCAGGATACACACTACTCGTCCGAAGGACGTAATGTCTCTGTCAAGTGTAATCCAGAGTCCTGGGGAGTCATTGAAGGAATATTTACAAAGGTTCCATGTTGCGGCAACTGAAGTCAGTAATCCCAATGATCATGCAATTCTAATGGCTGTAATGAGAGGTGTGGATCCGAAGTCTGAATTTGGAGACTGGTTGGCAGGAAAACCTCCGACCACACTAGAGCGTTTCTACTCAAAGGCACACCAGTTCATAAGGAGAGAGGAAGCCAGGTGGGTAAGACGAGATAAGGCACCAGGACCTGTCCAAGAGTCTATGAAAAGCAACGTTGCTGTGAAGCAGTCCGGAGACAGCTCGGGAAAGGTCCAAGTCAATGTCCAGAACAAGCCTGGGCAGTCTAAGGAGTCCGGAGGAAGAAATCAAGGGAAGAAGAGAGAAGCGGGGAAGTGGAAATCGAGAATTCCAAGCTACAACGAGTATACTCCGCTGAATGCGCCTCTTGAGAACATTTACCTATCTACTTGCAATACTTTTCAGTACAGAAAGCCACGTCCAGAAGAATCAACTGAGGAACAAAAGCGAACTGGGAAATATTGTCGCTTCCATGAGACTTATGGGCACAATACAGAAGAGTGCAGACACCTGCACGACGCTATCGAGAAGTTGATCAGGCAAAAGAAGTTGCAAGAATTTGTGAAGGATCCACAGGAAGGAGGACAGGGAACGTCCAACCCAGGTCGTGCACCGGCCCCGCATCACCCCGAGGAGCCTGCCCGAACTGTGGGTAGACTAGTCATAAATACTATTATCGACGGACCTCACCCCGCGGATAAGAATTGGCAAGAGATGGAGCGGTATGCAAGCTCCCTGAAACATGCAGATTTTGAGTGTTGTTCAAACGTGGAGGATGGGACTCCTGCCAAGCAGCAGCGCGTAATGACAGACGACATAGTGTTCAGAAACAGGGATGCTGATCAAGTAGAGGCTCCAACCATCGACCCGATGGTCATATCTGCGACGATCGGACCGACATATGTGAAGAGAATTCTGATTGATTGCGGAAGTTCTGTCAACATCATCTTCAAGAAGGCTTATGACCAAATGAAAATGGAAACAAAGGACTTGAAACCGTCCAAGGCTCGTATCCACGGCTTTAACGGCGCTGCGACCGATGCAGTGGGGTATGTCGAGTTACCAGTTGAACTGGGACAAGGCGAGCATCGGAGGGTGCGAATTCTACCCTTCGTAGTTTTGGATGTGGACTCTCCATATAATGTTTTCTTGGGCCGGCCGACCCTGGCTGAGTTTAGGGCAGCATTGGCCCCGTGGTGTTTAACTTTGAAGTTCCCAACTGACAAGGGAGTAGGTATTGTTCATGGCGACCAAGCAGCTGGTCGTTCCTGTTATGTGGCTGAGCTCCGGGAGGCCCACCGGAGGGAGAAAGGAAAGGTTGCGGACAATCCCGTCCGCATCCATAATTCGGATAATTGACAAGTAGTGCCCGAGCCCTGGCTCGGGCATAACTCTCGGATCTTCAGAGACATAGATCCGAGAGATGACGATGAGAAACCCAGGGAAGAAAAGGCGGCGCCGGCTGAAATAACGGTTGACATTTCAGTCAGCCAGAGCGACCCTTCGCGAATACTGAAGATCGGATCACAGCTCGGCCCCGCAATAACTGAAGACCTTAGTGACTTCCTCCGGGCGAATCTTGATGTTTTCGCCTGGACGCATTCTGATATGTGTGGGATTTCTCCCGCCATCACGAGTCATATGTTGAACATAGACCCGAAATACGTCCCAGTTAAACAAAAGAGGAGAGGAATGGACCCGGAGAGGTCCGCTGCTCTCAGAGAGGAGGTGGACAAACTCAAAGCCAATGGGTTCGTCCGCGACGCCCTCTATCCTGAATGGGTATCGAACCCCGTACTGGTGAAAAAGGCAAATGGGAAAGGGAGAACTTGCGTAGACTATTCTGATTTGAACAAAGCGTGCCCCAAGGACAGTTTCCCGTTACCAAGGATCGATCGGTTGGTCGAATCCACCGCAGGACATGAGCTGTTATCATTCATGGATGCATACTCGGGGTACAACCAAATCCCGATGCATATTCCGGACCAAGAACACACCAGCTTCGTTACATATGTCGGGCTATATTGCTATGTAGTAATGCCCTTCGGACTGAAGAACGCAGGAGCGCTTATCAGCATTTGGTGAATCGAATGTTCAAGGACCAGCTTGGTAGGACGATGGAAGTCTATGTGGATGACATGCTCGTGAAGTCACGACAGTCAAACGACCACATTCGAGACTTGGCTGAAATGTTCGACATACTCAGGTATTACGGGATAAAGATCAACCCTCTGAAGTGTTCCTTCGGTGTTGCGTCGGGGAAGTTTTTGGGATTCATCGTCAATGCTAGGGGAATTGAAGGTAACCCCGAAAAGATCCAAGCTATTCGAGATGTGCAAGTATCCAGGGCTATAAAACAGGTACAGAGCTTGAATGGAAAAGTAGCTGCGCTAAGTCGATTCATATCCAGGGCAACTCACAAGTGCATCCCTTTCTTTGATATAATAAAGAAAGGGAAAAGGAACTTCGAATGGACGTCTAGTTGTGAGGAAGCATTCCGGGATCTGGTGAGGCATCTGGAGAGTCCACCAGTGCTGTCAAAACCAGTAGACCACGAGATGCTGTACGTATACTTGGCCGTATCCCCACATGCAATAAGTGCGGCTTTAGTTCGCGAGGAGGACCGAATCCAAAAGCCGGTGTTTTATGTTAGCAAGCGTTTAACGGGGGCAGAAAGAAATTACCCTAAAATCGAGAAATTGGCCTATTGCTTGGTGATTGCATCACGTAAGCTACGCCCATATTTTCAAGCACACTCAATCAGTGTTTATACCGATCAACCCCTGCGGCAGGTACTCCAACGACCAGAAACTTCTAGAAGATTGCTAACATGGAACATCGAGTTGAGCCAGTTCGATATCGCCTACTTGCCACGGAGAGCCATACAAGGATAAGCATTAGCAGATTTTATCGCTGAGTTTACCATGCCCATAGAACCAGATAATGATGACAACATTCCTCCCGTTCAATGGAAATTATACACTGATGGGGCATCCAACGACCGTTGCTCCGACGCGGGTGTAGTTCTTATAACTCCGGAAAACCGATCAATCTGTTATGCCTTGAAGCTTGATTTCCCAGCTACGAATAACGAAGCAGAATATGAAGCATTGATTGCTGGCTTGATGCTCATCAGAGCACTCGGGATCAAATCAGTTGAAACCTTTTATGACTCACAGTTGGTGGTTTACCAAGTGCGGGGAGATTACCAAGCCAAGGGACAGAAGCTAGCTCCGTACCTTGTTCAGGTCCAAGAGCTACTGTCGAATCTCGAGCATTATGACATTTTGCATGTCCCGCGCGAACAGAATAAAGAAGCCGACTTGTTGGCTAAATTTGCGAGCACAGGCGATGCACAGCAAATGGGATTGTATCTCGTTGAGGCCTTGCACGTCCCGAGCATAGACAAGATGAAAGTTGATTGTATATTGGAAACGGAAATCGAGAAGGAATCGTGGATAACTCCATTCAAACTGTACCTGACGACCGAGACTTTACCAGAAAAAAGGAGCGAAAGACGGCAGGTCCTTCGAAAGGCCGCACGATACGTGATCTAGGATGGATTAATGTATCGAAAAGGGTTCTCAGTCCCATTATTACGGTGCATCGCTCATGATGAGATAAAGCGGGTCTTAAGAGAGGTTCACGAAGGAGAATGTGGCGACCATACTGGGGGGCAAACGCTAGCAAAGAAGGTCCTCCGCTACGGATATTACTGGCCGACCGTAAATTGGGACGCTGCGGACTACGCAAGAAAATGTGACAAGTGTCAAAGATATGCGAAAATCCCGAGGACTCCATCAACGGAACTCACGCAAATGGTTAGTCCCTGGCCGTTTGCAATCTGGGGAATCGACATAATCGGTTCTTTGCCTATATCCAAAGGTGGTGTGAAATACGTGATAGTTGCAGTCGACTATTTCAAAAAATGGGCTGAGGCAGAGCCTTTGGCCACAATCACCTCTAAGAAGGTCATTAACTTCGTTGTACGAAACATTATATGCCACTTTGGCCTTCCTCGCACCATCATTACAGACAACGGGACGCAATTTGAAAGCAGAGAGTTCAAAGAGTTCTGTTTAAAGTATGGCATCGAGAAGAAGTTCGCCACCGTTGCACACCGAAAAGCTAACGGACAAATCGAGGCCGTTAACAAAATAATCAAGTCCATACTAAAGAAGCGTCTGGAGAAGGTTGGAGGCAAGTGGGTAGATGAGCTCCCAACAGCACTATGGGCTTATAGAACTACCCACAAGTCCACGACCGGCCACACTCCATTCGCTCTGGCATACGGCTCGGAAGCCGTTATACCCATGGAACTTGAAGTTCCATCACACCGAGTGACGTACTATGATCCCAAGACGAACCAGGGCCTCTTGTTGGAATCACTGGACTGCATCGATGAAAAGCATGAAGAGGCCGAATTAAGGGCGGCAGCACATAGGCACCGAGTCAAGCGTTACTACGACGGCAGAGTCCGCCCAAGAACTTTTGATGTAGGTGATCTCATTCTGAAACGAGTTTTCCCGGTACCATCGCGTATGAATCCCAGCTGGGAAGGTCCATACATCATTGAACGGAAGCTTGGAGAAGGAACATTCAAGCTAGCGACCGTTGATGGCACGACACTCCCCCGAGCATGGAACAGTGAGCATTTGCGGCATTATTACATTCAGCATGTTTTCCTTTCTTGTTTTAGGCACTGTTATTTCCTATGTGTTTTCGTTCAGTTTTAGCTTTGTTTCTTTTTAACTATGTAATCAAGCAGTCTAGTTGTTTTTCATTAATAAAGGCTTGAAGCCGTATTTTCCACAAATCACTAATGTTTCTATATCTCAAGATCGGATGACGAATCACATTATCCTATACGATATACAGACTCGTATAAACAATCCCAAATCTCTGAATCCCCAGAGAGCGGATCGGAGTACTCTAAGTCCCCGGAGCGCGGACTAGAGTATAAACGATTCCAAATCTCCGAATCCCCAGAGCGCGGATCGGAGTACTCTAAGTCCCCGGAGCGCGGACTAGAGTATAAACGATTCCAAATCTCCGAATCCCCAGAGCGCGGATCGGAGTACTCTAAGTCCCCAGAGCGCGGACTAGAGTATAAACGATTCCAAATCTCCGAATCCCCAGAGCGCGGATCAGAGTACTCTAAGTCCCCGGAGCGTGGACTAGGGTATAAATGATTCCAAATCTCCGAATCCCTAGAGCGCGGATCGAAGTACTCTAAGTCCCCAGAGCACGGACTAGAGTATAAACGACATCAAATCTCCGAATCCCCAGAGCGCGGATCGGAGTACTCTAAGTCCCCGGAGCGCGGACTAGAGTATAAACGATTCCAAATCTCCGAATCCCCAGAGCGCGGATCGGAGTACTCTGAGTCCCCGGAGCGCGGACTAGGGTATAAATGATTCCAAATCTCCGAATCCCCAGAGCACGGATCGGAGTAATCTAAGTCCCCAGAGCACGGACTAGAGTATAAACGACTTCAAATCTCCGAATCCCCAGAGCGCGGATCGGAATACTCTAAGTCCCCGGAGCACGGACTAGAGTATAAACGATTCCAAATCTCCGAATCCCCAGAGCGCGGATCGGAGCACTCTAAGTCCTCGGAGCACGGACTAGGGTATAAATGATTCCAAATCTCCGAATCCCCAGAGCGCAGATCGGAGTACTCTAAGTCCCCAGAGCACGGACTAGAGTATAAACGACTTCAAATCTCTGAATCCCCAGAGCGCGGATCGGAATACTCTAAGTCCCCGGAGTGCGGACTAGAGTATAAACGATTTCAAATCTCCGAATCCCCAGAGCGCGGATCGGAATACTCCAAGTCCCTGGAACGCGGACTAGAGTATAAACGATTTCAAATCTCCGAATCCCCAGAGCGTGGATCGGAATACTCTAAGTCCCCGGAGCGCGGACTAGAGTATAAACGATTTCAAATCTCCGAATCCACTGAATGCGGATCAACTTACTTTGAATCCCCAGAGCACCGATTCAGAAAAGAGTCCAAGTACTCAAGAAATGTGGAACAAGAAGCACGCCGCGTCTGGAAATGTTTGAACAACACGAGAGTAGACTGGGAGATAATGCAACTCGTAACAACTGGAGTCATGACTACAGTTAGTCAACAAACCAAAGAAAAGTAATAGAATCATTTAAACAAAAAAGAAACTAAACTTCATTCAGTAGTTCAAAATGGGGTTACACAGTTACTCCTACAAAACTCAGAGTTCAGAACCTATCTATACAAACTGCAAGCCACAAAAAAATAAAAGCAACTACAAGACTTAAGCAAGAAGCTCGTTGAACGAGTGTATCGATCACTTCTTCGTTTTCTTCTTCTTCTCTTCCTTTGTTTTTTCCGACGACTCCTCTCCCTCCCGCTTTTTCTTGGATTTCTTGCTTGCTAAAGAAGCGGAGTCAGGAGTAGGAGACGGAACATCTAGTGGTTTGGACCTGCCCGGGAGAATGATTTTCAAAGGTCTGTTCCGAGGATCGGTGAGTTCCAGTATTTCGGGTTCAACTTTGACCTCGACCTTTTTCTTCTCCTCTTCGACGAGGCGGTCCTTCATGCTCACCTTTGAAGTATGCTCAGAGGCGCCAGTGATTTCGATTTCGTCACTCCCTTCGGCAGGAGATGAAGTGTCAAGCTTATCATCATCTAGCGCCCCAATCACTTGAGCATCGGGACCGAGAATTACTCCCGCGTGAACAACGTCGCTTGTTTTCTCTGCCTCCTCCTTGGCGTCATTGCTCCTCGAAGTTGGCTCGGCATCAGAGCAGCCTGCATGAAAATATAAAGAATGAACATTAGAACGAATAAATGCTGGAAAATAACAAGATCTTTTGACTTCTAGAAAAGAAGAGTTTCCTACCGGGTTCTGGTTGGCTATCGGTTGCGCGTGGGGTTTCACCCTCCAGAATAGGAGATAGCACGTGAACGCCAAGCCCGGGATCTTCAGGATCATAGCCGGCATGTTGCTCGAACGGGTCAAGTGTCGGCCGACCGGCCGGTTGAGCAGCGGGAGGAGCAGCAATATGAGGAGCCGTAGTCTCAGCCCCAGACGGGCCAGCTTCATCACTTTTCTCTTTTGGAAGGGGAGAGCCTTTGTTATAAAGCGCCAAAGCTGCGGACAGATCCGTTGGCTCATTCCCCCTAAGAAACTCCTTCACCAAGGCATCCTCATCGACCTCTTTAGAGCCCGACTCGATTTTCCTGATCTTTACTAAGGTTTCCCAAGCCTCAGCTAGGGATTCGAGATAGCCATCGCCCAAGAATGTTAAGTCACGATGCATAAGGACGCGGTCTCCATACTCAGCAATCAACAGGTCAAACATGCATTTGACCTCTTCCCTGCCGGCTTCTGCGGCCGCCTCGAGGCGAGAGTCAATCTCCTCCGCAGCTTTTCTTTTTCCCTCCTTACGGGCTTCGTCCTTCATTTTCTCAACCCCAGCAAGTTCGTCATCGAGCTTCGTTTTCAGGAGACGAGTAGCAACGATTTCATCACAGTATCGTTGTGATTCTTCTTGAGCAGCTACCTTGTCCTCCTTTTCCTTGGAGAGTAATTCTTTCAGCTCTCTGACTTGTATGGCGAGTGCGTCCCTTTCTTTTTGAACGGAATCTTTTTCTAGGGCAAGGGCACCGCTGCGCTGGACTGCTTCATCGAGCTCCTTCTTGTGAGCCATCTCTAAACGAGTAACTGCCTCGGCAGTATCTTTTGCGCTTTGTTCAGCGGCTTCCAGCTTCGACTTGTACGAAGCGAGCTCTTCGTCTTGGTGCATGATGATGTTCTTATCGCAGCCAGCCTCCAATTTCAGGCGATCAATCTCATATTGACGCTCAACGGACACCTCCGAGATCTTTTCAACCAAGTGCACAAATGCGTCATGTTGAACATAGACATCGTTATTGCAGGCAATGGCACTCTACTTCATGTGCCCGGGAATATGGTGAATAGCCGGGAGGAACTTCAGACCGTTAAAGCAAATTTTTGGAAACTTGGCCTTAAGATCGACCATCTTTTCCGCTACAGTTGGATCAACCGCGGGAGTAGGGGGAGGAGGCTTTGGGAGTTCCGCTCTTTTTCGTTGCTCCCGCACTTGCCTTGTACTCGATGAACCGGAGTGTTGTTCTCGAGGAGCATCAGATTGGTAACCCTTCTGTGAAGATTTCTCTTTATCCGGCTCAGTTGGAGGAAGAGGATCACGGGACTGTGAAGACTGAGAATGTGCCTTCTTACGGTGAGACGACTCGCGAGGACGATTGTCTCTATCTTCATAATCATCTTTGTCCCTGCGTCTGCCTGAACCTGAGTCCCGTCCGGAATGATGAAATATGGAAGAGCCATGAAGGCGATCGAATCCATGAGAGCGTCCCATGTCACCTACAAAGAATGGAGATAACAACGAGTTAAGAAAAATCCGGGAAATAAGAAAAAACTTAAAGTGTATGATGGAATGCGTATGTGCGTGTGTGTGCTAGTGTCCCCCCCTACAGACCAGTTCTTTTATCTTTGCTAATCGGAGTATTGTCTCCCTGGGCTGGGAGTTGAACTCCCGCGTTGCCTTTAGCGGGCGAAGAAAACTTGAGGGCTTCAGGATCGTCGAACCCGTAATTAAGTATATCATCGGGAATAGACAGGTTCGACAGGCCCCTTAGGGAACTTTCCAGGTGCTATGAGGAAGCCTCTCTCTCGGGTGGGATAGGCAAAACTTTTGAAGTACCTCCAACTTTCTCTTTCCAGGTTTTGTGTTTTAACCTTTTCTTTCCCTTCAAAGGGGAGGATGACGTGTCAATGTCATGAACTTCAACAGCCGGATCCCAAGCAGGACCCACATTCTCGTCTTGGGTCTCAGGAGCGTCATCCTCTTTGTGCTCGCCTTCTTCGTGCGCATCGGGAGTTCGGCGTGATGACGGCCCAGCCAGTTTTTTCCCTTTACCGGATGCCGGCTTGGGAATAGAGACGCCCTCCGGAAGGCTAATCCGGCGACCAGGGGCAAGCAAGCCAAACCTCGACAATGACTCGTTTGAAATGAGGGTCCGAATGTCTCGTTCCTCGGCAGGAAGAGCTCTAATGGCTTCAACGGCCTTAGAATATCCTCGGCCCTCCGGACGCGGGTTGATATCTAAAAAAGATGAAATGATGAGTCAGAAAAAGCATGACTCCGATTAATCGTGAAAGATGATTCAGTGGAGAGACTTACTGCCTTGAACCCATCTCCTCGCAAAACCAGGAGGGCAATGCACGTAGAACCATTCCTATTTATACAGGGTGAATTTACTACATGCCCCTGTCAAGATCTAGCATTTATGGTAGGGCTCAAGGAACATGAAGGAAGGGTTGTCTTTCCGCCTCTTTACCATATAGATGTATCTGATGTCGCCGGGAGTTGGAGGTCTGGAGAAGACTGCCATGAAGAGCAGGTAAGTCCCATGAAGAAATGCGTGACCATTCGGGTGCAGCTGCGACGGGGCAATGTCGATATACTGTAACATGTCCCGAAGAAATAGGTTAAAGGGAGGCACGCTGCCCATCCAACACATGAACTTGTTGCAAGTGGTGTATCCGACTGGGGGCAGGTGAGGGCGATCATGCCGCGAAGGGACTAGCACATCGGCGAAAGGAATCCCGTGGAAGGATCATATCCGTTGGAGTGCGGCTTCATTGATCTTCGAAGCCTGTGAATCGATCGGATTGTCTAGTAGAATCGTTGCCTCCAGGGCATCGGGTGCTAAGTTATGAGCCGGAGAAGTCGACGGATTAGAAGTATCAGCGGCTTCTCGCCTTGATGACGGCCCAGGCCTGTCGGATATAGTGGCGGAGCTAGACTTTCTTGACATCCTCAATAAATAACGAACCTGGCTAAGTGCTTGAGAAAACTATACTTGAAAAACGTCGAGCGTTAGAATTAACAACACAAATTTCCCCCTCACGTGATGTGTGAACTAGTGCAAGCAATCGTGTACGAGCAATAAGAATCTAGAGATTTCAAAGATATAAAAATGGGCTTCGAATCATCGCTTTCGAAGACCGTCATCGCTGACCGTCTCAAAAAGCCCGCCTTGTGATGATTACAGTTTCAAGTTCGGGAAACAAATGTTAATCTAAGCTCAGATTTATGTCTACTGAAGCTATGGGGTTAATGATCCGGATCAGTTTCATGTGATAGTGTGCTTAGGTCCAGGTCCTTGTTTTTGCTATATGAATAGGCAAGGTTAATAATTGTTCAGCCTAAGCATCGTTCAGCATGTTAATTGTTCAACATGTACACTGTCCGGCGATCGTATTGTTCGGTCTAAGTTCTGTTCGGCAATCGTATTGTTCGGTCTAAATTCTGTTCGGTACTTGGAGTGTTCGGCCTAAGCATGGTTCGGCATGTCAGTTGTTCAATATTTATGTTGTTCGGCCTTGATACGGTTCGGCATTTAAGTGTGTTCGGCTTGGGTTCGGTTCGGCTAAGTTATTGATCGGCATTTAAACAAGTGTTCGGCTTTGGTTTGTTCGGCTAAGTTGTTGTTCGGCATTCCTTAGTTTGTTCGGATGAAATACTGTTCGGTAGCCCTCCATTCCACCATTCGGCGCATGACAACATACGCCGAACCAAAGCTGTGCCATCCAACACCCTTACCACCTCCAACGTTTTCATTCCCTTTTTAACTTCGGTTCGGCGCGAAGAAGCTAAATCCAATAGCCATATGTGCAAACACTCCAAATCATTCCTCCTCGCCTCGCATCATCGTTCGGCAATAAGGACAACCTGCTCGAAAGCTTTCTACATGACACACTTGGCCATCTCGTTTGAAACCTATTCGAGTTGTACAAGGAACAGTACCTAGTTTACAGATTGGAGCTTAGGAAGGAATGGTCAGGTTTTGAATCTGATCGGCTGGCGAGAATTGCAAATCTTTGAAGAGTGGCAGAAGTAAAAAGGTAGAGGAGAGGAGACGGGAAGGACCTGGTTTTATAGGGGGAAGATAGAAATTGAAAAGGCTATACCTGGTGGAATCGGTCAAAGTCGTAGCGTTCGGCTTCAAAGCAAAGTGTCACTCGGCGCATGGGGAATGTTCGGCTTCGAACGTATCGTTCGACGTTCATGCCACGCTCGTCACACACCTCCGTCACAGATATTCTCGAGGAGGCATCACCAAGGGAAGTTAAACTAGATTCAAAGCGCATCACGTTCAGTCACGTGATACACTTTGGGGGGCAAGTGTTTCCTGGAGATTTGACCAGGCAACTAGTACTCGGCTTCCAGTGGAACTCAGCATCAGGGAGTGTTCGGCATCAAGGAGTACTCGGCGTAGTACTTGGCGAAGTACTCGGCATCCATAGTACTATCCATAGTACTCGGCATCCATAATACTCGGCGTCAGGTAGTACTCGGCGTAGTATTCGGCATCGATTAGTGATCGGCATCAGATAGCACTCGGCATCAGGTAGTGCTCGGCTTCAGATAGCACTTGGCATCAGGTAATGCTCGGCATCAGCTGGAACTCGGCATCAACTAGTACTCGACGCCCAGTAGAACTCGGCGACGGAAGTGCTCGGCATTCGGAAGACGTTCGGTGTGCATAATGTAACAGTATCGTTCGGCCTGAATGCATCGTTCGGTCAAGAGCTTCGGACAGGGACACGTTCGGCTTCAACTGACAACCATTCTACACTTCCCACACATCGAGTATACCGTTCGGCATAGAGAGGATTGTTCGGCATTATAGCGTTCAGCATACCTGGTTCGGCATGCAGCGACCACTACACCTGGGCTAGAGTGTTCGGCTACCAAGCCCACTTGGGAAGTCCAGCCCATCTTTGTCTATAAATAGAGGGGCAGGGTCACAGTGAAAAGGGATCTTTCTTGGAGAACACTGGGGAGACTCTGCCATTTTTGAGACTCATCTTCTCTACTTAACAACTTCATTCAAGCATTTGATATACGAATTGTATTTGTAATCAATCATTAAGAAGATCAATAAAGTTTAATCTCAAAGTGGACGTAGGCAATTACGCTGAACCACTATAAATTTGGTGTTCTTACCTTCTGCATTTAAATTAGCATTGTCTTCTCTGTTTAATTTATCTTCATCACTTATTTCTCTACACAATCTTTTTCTACGAGGTTAGTGACTAATTTTGGTGCTAACAATAACAGGCTATGAAACCAAAATAACCAATTTTACACACTAATGCAAGAAAAAGACTTCAGATAACAAGCTCAACCCGCGAAATAAGCACCAACAGTTAGAAAACCCAAAAGAAAGTACCTTACCTATTCAATATGATGACCATACAACCTCAAAAGGTCCAGTTAGAGGCAGCTAACATGGAGGATATATGGAAGAAGTGGCATCGGCTTCCAGATCCGTTCTAGCATCACGTTAGACATTTGGTATTGGGGAAAGCAAGCAAAAGGTCACATGAGGAGATTTGATGGCTAGTAACATAGATATGAGTGCTATGAAAATGAGGGACGACATCGAGCAACAGAGGAGCAATTGGAGTCGTGATAGTCAAACAGGGAAATAGGGGAAAGAAAAAGAGAGAAAGAAGATAAATCCGACGAGGGTGAGTTGAAGAGAGAAGAAGCAAAGAAGAATGAATCCGATGGAGAGGCACATGAAACAGAATTGGTAGAGGTAACAAAAACCTAAACCCCATTTTTTTACATCGCAAAATTGGGTGGAGAGGCATAATGTGAAGAAAATGAGGATGTCATTAAAAATAAAGGAAGCAAAACAAAAGGTACCCTATTGCTTCGGTTGGGTTAACAATCGAAGCAAATGAGTGACCTATTGCTGCGGTTGTATTAACAACTGAAGCAAATAAGTAGCCTATTGCTTTGGTTATTAATACAACCGAAGCAATGAATGACCTATTAGTTTGCAAGGGTCTATTGCTTTGGCTGTTAAGGTAAAACTGAAGCAAATGATACTATTTGCTTCAGTTGTTAACACAATCGAAGCAAAGAGGTGAGACAATAAACATATTGTGTACTAGTGTTTCACCAAAGCATTTGGTTGTGAAATTTCTCTCCAAGCTCGGATGAGGAACCGTGTGTGGAGAACAATTTAGTTCTTGAGAAATGCACTTTATAACCTTGTAACAATGCAATAAATAGAATAATTTCTGTTATGACACTATATTAAAATTAAATAAAACTAAAAATTGCAAGCCCTTAGATATTAATCATCAATAACTGATACCTAAAGTAATAAAGTCAAGGGACCTAATTGAAAGGTGAAAAGCGATTTATAAAAAGGTCAATCCCTTGGAAAAGAAAAGGAAGCATGATGAAATAAATCAATTAAACCAAGAGGAAAATATTAGATAATCCTTACATGAGATTATTATAGAAAAAGAATCTATGATAATGAAAATAACATACAATCGCTAGAAGAGTTGAAAGAGATAAAGGTAGACCTGCAAGGTTCCACTAAAATGATAAATATAGGGAGATAATTGAATAAGGGTGTTAAAAATGAACTAACTTAATTTCTACAAATGAACAAAGACGTCTTTACTTGGACTCTTGCATATATGGTTAGAATTAATCCTGTAGTAATGAGTCACACACTCAATATAGGTCCAAACTTCATCCTTGTAAGGTAAAAGAAGAGACAATTTGATAAATTACAAATAAATACATTGCAAGAAGAGGTAAAAGGTGGTTAGAAAATCGTTTTACTAGAGAAGTCTTTTATCCAAAAAGGTTGGCGAATCCAGTACCTGTTAAAAATCTAATGGAAAATGGAGAACCTGTGTTGATAATATGGATCTAAATAAATTATATCCAAAGGATTGTTATCCTCCTTCAAGGATTGATCAGTTACTCAATGCGACTAGTGGGCATAAATTTTTATCATTTATGGATGTATATTTAGGTATAATCAAATCCCCATGTTTAAGCCCAATGAGGAGCATATGAGTTTTGTAACCGATTAGGGAAATTACTACTGCAAGGTAATGCCTATTGGACTAAATAATGTAGGGGCCAAAATTAACTCAAAAAATGGATCAACATTCGGAAATCAGATGAAAGCATTAGTCCAGATTAAATAAATAGAAAAGCAGTAAAAGTAGACACAATTTTTATAGTGGTTCGACGTAATCTCTGGCCTACGTCAACTTTAATCTTTTATTAGTTGTTCTCTCTTCAGATTACAATCAGTTAGATTAGATCTGGCCACAGTCCAGTGGATCCTAGATTTACAATGTGGTTAAGAGTATTTTTTGAAGAGAAGAGAATAGAAGTGAAGAAGGTGTTGATGAAGTTCCAAGTTCAAGTGTGTATCTGGTAGAGAGAAGATCTGTAACGAACCACCTTTATGGACAATTTAAATCGACAATCAAACACACATGTCAACTCAAACCATTCAAAAGGGAGGATTGTTAATGGGGTAAATAAGAAAAGAAGAGAAAAGGAACAAGAAACAACCACATAATCTCGCAGCGAAAAGATAAAATATAATAATCAAATAAACAGTTCATGAAGCCGTTTAATATACTTTTGATTATCATTTATACATCATTTATCAGAGTTATACATATACAACAGAACAAATAAAATAATGTAGCAGACAGCATGATGCAAGGATAATAATAGTAATAGTATACCAAATCTTCGTCTTCGTCCTCTAGAATAGATCTTCAACAAGCTGAAAAACTCAGGACTGACCCGAGCGTAATGAAAGAACAAAACACTCGAGTCAGGACTAAAATATCCTTATGTAAGTTAAATCAATCGTAAATAAATATGGGTGTAACGACGTCAGAGATGTTTACGGGTTTTGACATCTCCTATCCAGTGTCAACGTGCGTGCAATAACTCAAGAGATGTTACGGGATTTTTCATCTCTTAAGGATCCGTTAAACTATCTACTATGTAGTACAATACGCTATTATAATATGTCTATAGTAAAGTAAACTATTAAAATAGCATTAAGGCGTTACCCATATCCCCCTTAATACATTTTTATATATTCCCATAGTCTATATAGTACCGTAATTCCTCCGTAAACTGGAGGGCTATCAGAGGGAACTCCATAGGTATGGTACAAAACAAACTCGTAGAAGGCGCTCTAGGGCATGTGAACACGGCACACGAGGAGATGCCAGGGTAGATATACCAATTGCACTCCCGGACTGGTGGGGACGCATAGCAGCTACTACCGCCCACCTCGGACACACTCCCAAACAATCGAGGGTGGCCACCAAATCAATCACAAAAGCAATATAATGGTATCGAAGAAATGTGCCCGATAAAAGGAATGACCTCACTTGGCCCGGTATAGCTCCTGATTTTAGTCACATCTAAGCTGACTCACGGGAGTCAGGGTCACGACATACCATATACAGGATCATTCGTCAAACCATCCTACTTCATTTTTGGAATCTCCACCAAGTACACAGTTGTTAAAGTGGTTTTCGGTATCGACAAAGAGTATGCCCATATCTGATCCCGGTCTCTTTAACAACCGAACGTTTATTTCACACCGGATGGTTCTTTTACATTTTCAAAATCAATTCATAATTGATATCAAAATATCATATTCGCTTCAAAATCAAATCCATTCCAAAATCATCATATCTACTCAAAATATACGATTCTAGTTCAAAAATCATTTCGCCCCAATATCTCATTTCAATTTCAAAATCGTTTCACATTTCAATTTAGGTTGTAACTTCATTTAGCCCAATTCGTATTTAAATCCAAGATTTAAATATAAAAATTTCACCTTATTGACCAGCTGGAAATTTTGGAAAATAGTTTGAATAGTTTTTAAAAAATAGCTTAAATAATTAAAATAGTTAAAATACTCTAAAATATTAAAGACAGATTTCAAAATAGTTTTGAATTGATTTAATATAGTTAAATAGATTTAAAATAGATTAAATATAATTAAATAGGTTAAATGGCTTTAAAATTGATTAGATATAATTAAAACAAATTAAATAGGTAAATTAGTTTAAAATAAATTAAATTGGGTTAAGTAGATTTAAAATAGATTAAAATAGGTTAACATGTTTAAAATAAGTTAAAATAATTTAATATAGTTAATATAGGTTAAAATATTTTAATATAAAATAGTTTCAGTATTTAAAATGATTTATATAGCAGAATAACTTAGGAAAACCAAAATGAAATAGCTTCAAAGTCAAAACATTTCAATTCCAACTTCCCAATCCAAATCAATTTCAATTTCCATTCAGTCAATTCAATTTCGATTTTAATTCAAATCAATTTCAACTTCGATTTTAGATTAATTCAATTCCATTTTCAAATCCAATTAATTCAATTTCAATTCATATCGATTTCTGGCTCAATCTTTAAATATCAACTCAAAACACTGAAATCAAGTTAACCTCTAATATCCAATTTGAAAACCAAATTTCCAAATACTTTTACTTGGTAAAGTTCAAAGTTTGAATAAAAGTCTCATCCTTCCAATCAAATTTATTTCTGAAATTTAAATCATAATTCTATTATAACTTAAAAATCCCAACTCAATTATTTAAACGTTTCAATTACCAAATTTTTAAATTTCAACATTTTGAGCTCAAGTTCGAAAGAAATTCTATTTTTATAAATTTGGTTTCATTCCTTTAAATCAAAATCATTCAAATTAATTTCAATCAGAAATATTAAATCATTTAATTTAACCAATCCGGTGTCCGTATAAAATTTTCTATCCTATGGCCAAGTGATTAGTTATTTCACTTAATTTCAGGGATAGATATATATATCATTTCAATTCAAACCATAGTGTCATAGGTATATATCATTTCAACCTATTTCTCAATTTATTCAAAATGATTCAATTTACAACTGTAATTAATACAAAGGGTGATGACAGGATATCAACAAACAAATAAACATCCAAACATTTCAAATATCAATCAATAGCATCCATCGCAACCACTCATCCAAACAGACAATATAATTCATGGAAATTTCATAGTTATAAATGTTCGGTAATTTAATTGCGATCAAATTCCAATTCTAATTTGACTGTCAATTTTAATTTCTAACATTAAATGTAATGACAATCTAGATGACGGTAAATTTATCAACAACGACTAATAAAATCACATCATTTCATAATATTAGATTCAACCAGCATCAAGATATTCTAGTACGTTGTGAGCGTTATAAAACACTCACCTTTGGTTTTCAATTTTTAAATTAAATCGAACGGCGTTCGATTTAACCTAAAATTTTAACAAGCTCCAAACACTCCCGGGTCTGCACTACAGTGTAGATCTCGTCTCTGCGATTCTGGCATCACCAGTTTCGTCCGATTCCGATCTCGTACGCATGAGATATGAGTTGTTAAAGTTTGAATGTATATTAATATAATTTAAAACAAATTTCTTTTATATTTTTATTTTACCAAAAAAAATCGTGGCCGTTCAAACAAGCCTCTGGAATCAGGGCCGCAACTTCTTCTTCCTCATGTGATCGTGCTCTAGGATCAAAGAACCCATAGCCGCCCTCTAGGTTTTGCTAACGCGGCCACCACGGCCATCAATACATCGATCGGCGACCACCAATATCTTCGTCATCGCGAACGCCACCTATGCCTAGGAGCTCGGCGAGCTCGGTCGCCCACACTGCTCCAATTTCGAGCACGAACGGCTGACGTTCGAGTCTTGCTACCTCCCTCCTCGCCACGCTACACACGATCATCACCGTCGATATCGTAGAGCTCGGAGTGCTCTATAACATCATAGTTGGAAGATTTCGCTAAAGATATACTGATTAGAAGAAAATCGAGGAAGAGCGAGAGAACATTTCGGCCATTGAAATGTTGGAGGCGGCCGGAGCAAAACTAGGGTTTAGCTATTGAAAACACATATATATATATATATATACGTATACAACATTAATTTATTAATATATTCAAATTTTTTCCGAACGAACTCGAAATAAAGCATACCGCTAGGCGTTTATAATGTTTTACCCGCATTTCAAACACAATGGAATGTGTTTCGGAGGCTAATTTGATCAAATGCGGAAGATAGCTTTTTGAATCGAATTAAAATATTAAATTTTCGATATTTAGTTCAACGCGTTTCTAACCCATACGACCAAACGATAACTCCAAACGTTACGAAATTTGAAATCCGATAATAATACACTATTACAGATCCAATGGAACTGGTTTCGTCAAATTCCGAGACTGTGCCTCAGAAGGCTATTTTTAACGTTTCGATTATAATATAAAATTTCAATTTCTAGTTATTCACTTTTAAATCCAATTTTAAATGTTGACAATCTTCATTGTTGTTTAAGTAAACCTTACATCAATTTCCAATTTCATTTTCAATCATATTATATTCAGAATTCAATTATTCAAATATTTGCAATATTAAATTTAAACAATTTTAATTATTCAAAATTTCACTATCTTTTGAAATATTTGAAAATGAACTCTTTAAAAATGAATTCAAATTATAGAACAATTATTTCCATTATACAATTATTTAATTCCCGTTATTCAATTGTTCAACTAATTTCCAATATTAAATTTTAAACAATTAAATTGTTCAATACTCGACCAATTCCAATATTGGATTTTAAATGAATTTTACTTATCAATCCATTACTTTATTACATCCAATGAATTCTACATTATTATTTAACTTCAGTTGTTGATCATGAACTCAGCTAATATATAAAATTTCATTTTCATTGCAATAGGTTTCCAAATTCAATTGACTGACTAAATAAACAAATAAGTTATAATAATTATCACCATTTACTTTTAATCACACTTATAAGTTTATTATTTACAAACAAGTGATACAATTTCCTATATAATACCAAATTTGATTCCCTTCATAACCAAGTTATAACATTTAAGTCATTTCAATTGATTGGAATTTCATTCAATTCATTAATAATTAACTCAGATAAATATTGTTGCAATTCATTCTAGTTATTATTATTATCATACATAAATTACAAATTTTAAATTCTTCCACCATTAAATCGTGAAATCTTATTAAATTATCTATTTAATTATCGAAAATTTACGGGTTGTTACAAGATCTTCTTCTGTTAGCAGGTAGGTTAGTATTTATAGAGGGATTAGGCAGCATAGAGTTAGAGGCCCAATAGCAATAAAGTCCAGGAGATAACACAAAGTCACACCAAAAGACCCAAGTCAACCGGTGTCAAATCCTTAACTCGATGCCGAGTTAAGGTCCATAAATCGGTGTCGAGTTAAGGATTTTGATGTTTTGTTCAATTCTTCACTTGCTTCACTTTCCTGCCTTCTTTTTGAGTTGCTTGAACCTTTTTTCATCGTCTTCGAGTTATGTCTTATGATCGCTTAGATATCCACTTTCCTTTTCTTCGTCCTAGCCAATCCTTAGAGTGATTCATCAAATCCTTAGAGAATAACTTGATCATGAACCAATGAAGTAGTATGATTAGTGTACGAAGTCATGGAGGTGAATGGATGAGCAACCACAGGTCAGACCCGACCTATGGCCTTACCTCGGGGCCGAGTTAAGGTGCTTGGTCCAATCATGGTGAAAATTTTCCAACTCCTTCTTTTGCCTTTTCTAAGTGTTCTTGCCCAGTTTCAAGTCATTTCAATTCTGTTTGAATTCCCTAAGTCCAGCTAAAGCTGCTTCGGTGATAACTCGGTACCAAACTGTGGTGATAACTCGGCACCGAGTTATGGAGTTATCATATTTTTGGCTAGAATTTTCCTGAGCTAATTTCTTGGTTCATGTTAGTGCGCCTTTTAGATTTCGGGTTGTTTCGTCCTCGTTTGAACCTTCTAAATCCAATTGGAATCTGCTTTGCTAAAAAATAGGCTAGCACTTCCCCTCCAAAGTTCACCTTTTGAATGTAAGGTGTCCTTTGCTCAAGAACAAGTTCCAGTAATCGATCTTAGATAATTAAGCTCTGTAGCTACTTCAATCTTGGTGAATAATGCAGTTCCTTTAGATTCTCTTATCAATCACGGGTCGTTCCAAAACTGTTACAGCCTAAGACTCTAGACTCTGCCTAACTGTAGTCTATACATAACAGTCATTTCGATTTCATTCAGAGTTATTACATCACATATCTTATTTCATTCTAAGTTATTACATCACATATCCAAAATGATCCTATGTTTATTTGGAATTTATCAGTTTGATTCTGATTACAGGGCGTTCAAATCCTTTTATCAAGTTTGTTTCCATTCTAAGGTTCGATCTCTTAGGATCAATTTTCTTTTAATTTAACATGCAATCTCTTTGGATCGTTTATCGTTTAAGTTAAGGATGATCTCTTTGGATTGTTTAATGTTTAATTTAAGGGGGATGATCTCTTCGGACCGTTTATCATTTTAAGTCAAGGGGACAATCTCTCCGGATCGTTTAGTATTCAATCTTAGGTTTCGATCTCATAGGATCCTTACTTAGTCCGCTTGCTCTCCAATGAAGGAATTTAACGACCTAGCAAGCCCATCAGCCTATTCTTCGGTAAGGGGACTTACTTTTCATACAAGCCCATCCACTCACTCTCTGGCAAGGGAGTTTGCACCTTGCACTCTGGTCCCGTCTCTCCGGCCTGGACATTAAGTGATCATTATCAGTCATCACATTCGATGTGAATTTTTCAAAATTCAAATATTTAGATCAAATCAAGGAAAACAAGCAAAAATCCTATGTGTTAATCCCAGACATCCGACTCAAAGCACGCCTAGAGATCGATCTTGGTCTTGCATACGTGTAAATGGTCTGAGGTTATTATTAACCTAAACAATTACCCAGACATCCAACTTAGAGCGTGACTAGGAATCAATCTAGATTTTACATGTCTAAATAGTATAAGGTTATTACTGGCTTTATCGCTAAATACAAAAAGAAAAAAATGCAAGAAAAGAAATGAAAACGCAGAGTGTAGGAATCAGACTCGATTCCCGTTCATCTAGATAATTGGATTTCGAGTCTTGGACCAGATCCTTGATTATTTCGTGATCCATTCGCTACAAGTGCTGGGGCTCTGGCCACACCATTGCAGTTTGATTCCTTACATATTGTTGCAGCTGGTTGCTCCAAACCAGTTCCTCTATCATATCACAAAGCTGTCGAAACTCATTCGTTTCATATCCATCCAGCTCATGGAAGAAACATAACTTTCTAGATTTTTTCTCCCAATCGGTAGGTTCTCTTCTTGCAGGCTTTCAATAGGGGATTTACCCCCTAGTGTCTAGATATATCCTCTTCGGGGTCTTAGTCGGATCAATGTAGGAAGAAAATTTTGACTCCCTTTTTTGTCATTTTGGTTCTCCAAAGTCATTATGAACTCTTTCTTTTCTGTTTGTCTTTTCCGGTTCCTTCTTCGGATAGTCCCATGTCATCTACAGCATTAACTTCAGCATCCTCAGCTTCAGCGTCTTCCTGATGCTATCTTTCAGCTTCATAGTAGAATTCTGCAAGACCCACAAGTGGATCTATTTCCGGTGCACCTTTGATGTCGGTCTTACTTGCGACTCCAGATAGTGCCACTATTAGGATTAACGATGGACCCGACTTGTCAACTTCAGCTGCTGCTGCATTGAATCTTGTCAAATAGCTTCTCAAGGTCTCTGTAGGCCTTTGTTTCATGCTTGACAGTGTCAATACATTCTTTGGTCGCGAGACGCGAACTCTGAACTGCCTCAAGAATATGCTCACTAGCTCGGTCCATGTGCTTATGGACCCATTCTCCAGCTATCTTAACCACATCGCCGCTAAGTCCCTTAAGTACAATAGGAAACACCACCCCATTATCTCCTTAGAAGCACCCAACACCTCCATATGTCGGATGTATCTCATTATAAGAATTGTCGGATCTGTCTTTCTGCCATACATCTCCAACGTCAAAAGCTTGAAATTCGAAGGATTCCTTGTGTTTCGGATATTAGAAGTGAATGGATTTCTGTTCACATCCTCCATACCCTGATCTAGAGGTCCTTCTCTAACTATCCTTCTTACTAATTCAATAATTTGGTTTTCACCATCCAATGAGGGTCTTAGTCCAAAAGCGATATTCTACCCTTGCACCTATAGGGGAATTCCGGCACACAATCTGGCATATATTCCACTGGCTGCACATTAGCATTATGTCCTGCTCCTCTATTTTTGTTTTATCCTCCTTTTCTATGGGGTAGCTCTAGCATATATTCTTCTAGTTGTTGTGCATTCACATTTTGATTTGCGTTTCTAGCTCTACTATTATCCATTCTCAGCATCCTAGCAGTAATACTAACATTTCCTCCAAGTGTAGTTCTCTCTGTACCAAGTTGATTTATGTTGGTACCGAGCTGTTCTGTTTATGGGGGCATTGTTCCAGTTATCTCTGCTCTAACCCCAGATGTTCCTGCATTAGCTCCTTGTCCTTGGCTCTGAATTCCAGCAACTCTAGTTTTCCCTTGTTGTCATATCCTCTGGAATAATTCTTTAAGCATTTCATATTATCTAGTTATTACTCCATCTCGCATTTCCTTCATCATTCTTTCCATCTATTCTCTGGTCATGTAGATGGATTGATAAGAATTTAAGGATACCTCCTGGCTGCCCCTAGGCTCTGGTTGACTTGCTCCAATTTTAAATCTGGTGTTAGGTCTCTTCATCTTGTCTAAATCTCGGATTCAAGCTTCAAGTTTTCAGATCTAGCTTTGTTCTTAGTGGATACACCAAAATGCTAACCCAAAAAACCGATCAACACCCATAAATCAAAAGAAAGTACTAGTTCAGATTAAATAAATAGAAAAGAAGTAAAAGAAAACAATTTTTATAGTGGTTCGGCGTAATCTCCGGCATACGTCCACTTTAATCTTTTATTAGTTGTTCTCTCTCCGGATTAAATTTAGTTAGATTAGATCTGGCCACAATCCAGTGGATCCCAGATTTACAATGTGGTTAAGACTATTTTTGAAGAGAATAGGAGTGAAGAAGGTGTTGATGAAGTTCCAAGTTCAAATGTGTATCCAATAGAGAGAAGATCCTTTTCTAGTAGCAGGTAGGTTGATATTTATAGAGGAATTGAGCAGCATAGAGTCAGAGGCCCAATAGCAATGAAGTCCAGGAGATAGAACGAAGTCACACCAAAAGACCTAAGACAACCCGAGTCCAATCCTTAACTCGGTGCCAGTTAAGGTCCTTAACTCAGTGTCGAGTTGAGTACTTTTATGTCTTATTCAATTCTTCACTTGCTCCAATTTCCCACCTTCTTCTTGAGTTGTTTGAACCTTTTTTCATCGTCTTCGAGTTACATCTGGTGATCTCTTAGATATCACTTTCCTTTACTTCTTAGCCAATCCTTAGAGTAACTCATCAAATTCTTAGAGAGTAACTTGATCACAAATAATGAAGTAGTATGATTAGTGTATGAAGTCATAGAGGTGAATGGATGGGCATCCATAGGTCGGACCCGAGCTATGGCCTTAACTAGGAGCTGAGTTAAGGTGCTTGGCCCAATCATGGTGAAAATTTTCCAACTCCTCCTTTTGTTTTTTCTAAGTGCTCTTGCCAAGTTTCAAGTCATTTCGATTCCATTTGAATTCCCTAAGTGCAGTTAAAGATGCTTTGGTGATAACTCGGTACCAACCTATGGTGATAACTCAGTGTTGAGTTATGGACTTGGCATATTTTTGGCAAGAATTTACCCGAGCTATTTTCTTGGTTCATTTTAGCACGCCTTCCAGATTTTGAGTCGTTTTGTCCTCGTTTGAAACTTCTGATCCAATTGGAACATGCTTTTCTAAAAAGCAATTTAATAGCCATATACCAATGACTGGTAAACATAATGTTCAAAAACAAGATTTGAAAAATAAGTAGGTATACGTAGATGACATGTTAGTAAGATCCAAAGAAGCGATGGACCACATAAAAGACCCAAATGAGATGTTCGAACTATTACGGATGTACATGATGAAATTGAGTCCACAAAATTGTTCTTTTGGAATCCAAGCCTAGAAATTTTTGGGATACGTAGTAAGTGTATGGGAATAGAGGTAAATCCTAGATAAATAAAGCAATCAAGGATATAACGAAACCAAAGACAAGTAAGGATGTAATGAGTCTGAATGGTCGAGTGACAACACTCAATCGTTTCAGATCAAAAGCCACTGACAAGTTTATTCTATTTCTTAAGGTGTCTGGAAAAAGAGAACTTTTAAATGGATTGATGAACGTCAAAAAGTATTTCAAGAGCTAAAGGATCATTTAGTTAGACCACCAATACTTTCCATCCTAGTGGAAGATGAATATTTGTTTTTATATATGGCAGTATTTGAACATGCAATTAGTTCAGTCTTGGTAACAAAAGAAAATAAGGTGCAATTGCCAGTATATTATACAAGTAAATGACTAAAAGATGCAAAAATAAGATATCCAATTACAGAAAAGTTGGCTTATTGCTTAGTATTGTTGGCTCAAAATTAAGGTCTTATTTTCAGGCACATACAATTAAAGTTCTAACCAACTATTTGCTCAAGCTAACTTTTACAAAACCAAAAGTGCCAAGAAGACCAATAGAATGGGGAATGAAATTGAGCCAATATGATATCAAAATATTTTCCTAAGGTAGCAATACAGGGCAAGCATTAGCTGACTTTGCAATAGAATGTACATGGTTTATCAAAAAGCAGTTCAAAAAGGAAAAATGGATGAACTATAATGGCAATTATTTATGGATGATGCATCAAATAAACGAAGGGCCGGAGCTGGATATGAAATAATTTTTCCCGATAGATATCGGTTACATTATGCGATGAAACTGGGATTTACCGTAACTAATATTATGGATGAATATGAGTCAATGATAACTGTAACGACCCTAATTTTTGGTAACATTATTTAGGATATTTAATTAGCTAAATTAAATCAAATAACGTAATGATTAGTGGATTAATATTTGTGACTAATAGGGGTAGCCGTGCCATTTATACAAATGAACTAAAGGGAAAATGAAATAAAATGTTAGGGAAATAGGCAAGGCAATATAGGACTAAGCATTATTCTTATACCCTAAACCCTTAAACCATAACCATTCTCACGTTCATTTTACAAGTTCACAAACTAAAACTAAAGTTAAAGGCCGACCACCATTAAGCAAGAGCATGAGGAAGATAAGCTAAAGGAAGAAGTAAAACAATATAACCCAAGATCAAATCTCAAAGCGAAGGTGAATAATGACTACATCTCTTATTTTCTAATTGTTATCGGTTTTAAGATGAATCTGAATTATTTGCAAGTGTTTTGCCATGTTTTTGAATGATAAAATGTTAATACATGCTTGTTGATGATTTATGCTAATTCATATAGGTTTTATGATATGTTTTAAGGTGATAACCCATTTTAATGAAATCCAAATGCCATGTGAATTTAGATTTAGATCAAAAATGATATTTTAGAGATGGGTTTCAATTTTCATAATTTTATGAATTAATGTGGATTTAATATTAATTTTCAAGTGAAGGAAATGATTATTTGGGTTTAGAATTATTTACGGTTAAATAATATATGTTTTGGGTTTGAAATTAATATATGTTAGAAAACATATTAAAAAAGATTTATTGGAATTTTTGTAGAATTTTCCTAAGTGTTTTAATAGATATATAAAATTATTTAAGGTATGGGACTTAAATGTTTTATATATTTATAAAAGGAGAAGGGGTATTTTGTAAATTATTTAGATTAATTGCTTCTGAAATTTTGGCAGCACTTTTAGAAAAGAAAATTAGAAACCAATAATATTTTGACAAACAAGGCAGGTTAGTAGAAAAGAAACTATTTTTCAAGTAAAAGTCAGTTTTTACATGCTTTTGGCATGTTTCACTACTTTCGGCACCAGGGGTTACGACCGGGTATTTCCGCCTCCATCATCATCGAAACCAATGCGAATGGTAACAATATACTTGGTACATAGCGAATTTGACTTAGGTGGAAGGTATTGGGTCGAAGCTAAGGGTTTCGAGGGGGTCGAAACGTTGCTTTGCTTTTAAATGAAAATGCACCTGCTTTGCTTTCGAAGGGTATGTTTTCGACTTGGTTAGCTTTCGACTAGGTCAAATGTTTTAAAGGAATGGTTTCAAAAGAGGTTGTGCCTTTTGTTTTAAGTAAATGCTTACGAAGGGGTCGAAACCCTAGTTGGCGCTTTCTACCTTTCAAAGTCAATGGTTTCGAAAGGGTGACTTTGTTTTTAAATCCAAGCCACTTCTATAATACTTTCGAAGGGTAGGTTTCGACACCACTACTTCTTTACTTAGGAATTGCTTTTGAAAGAGTGCTTTCGACTTAAATGTTTAATGACCCATTTTTCTCTGTTGTAGGCAGAACCCAAAGGTTTCGAAGGAGTTAATTTTAAATGGTTTCGAAAGGTTTCCACGTGTTTAATTGAACCCAAATGCTTTCGAAAGGTTTGTTGTTTGTAATTGTTCTTTATGCTTTCAAAAAATTTGTTGCTTACAAAGGTTTTGAGTGGTTTCAAAAGATTTAAAGGAAAGGTTTTCCAATGTTTTGAAAGGCAATGTTAAGTATGTTAAAGATAGGATGTCTAAGGTTTTAAAGCTTTCAAAGGGAAGGTTTTTCAATGTTTTCGAAAGGTGATTATGAATGGTTTCAAAAGGAATGTTTTGGCCTTTCGGCCTATGTTATAAAGGATTTACTTGGTTTCAAAAGGGGTACTTTCAATGGTTTCGGAAAGGGCACTTTCAAAGGTTTAAATGTTTTCATCAACGAAGTTTTGTGTAAAGTATATATAACATGACAAGGTGATTTGAGTAAAGCATAGAGTATATTTTCCTTGTTTAAAGTATGATTTAAAGGTTTAAATCAATTTGAGAAGAAAAGTTTTTCAAGGAAAATTTTATGGGAAGATTACCCTATGTAAAATGGCTCGGATATTAGAATACCAGATGGGACTGGTATGGGCTCGCGCCCTATATTTTAGCTAGTAGCCCCTAACTAATATAAGTCCAAAATTCCAGTGTGTAGGGCTTTGTCACAGGTAAGACAAAATTATGTTACACACAGAAAGGAATCTATTGAGGAGGGATAGGTTATCGGTGAGCCCGTAAAACCAATAGGATCAGTGGAACTTGGGAGAAGATAAGTTAGGGATAGACCGTCCAGAAGAGGAGTATCTAACAGATGTTAGATTATTTGTTTATTTATTGTCTGGTATGCCGAGTCAGCCAAAGGTTAGTAGTTAGCCAAAAAACAATAGTGTTCGGACAGATAGTTTATTTGTTACCTAACATGTATGTTTACATGGTATCGCTTTACAGTTTTAACCAGTTTTGGTTGTAGGATTATGATTTGCAAAAGAAATGTTTTAAAAGGATATTAGTGAAGGGAAACCCGTTCCGCTAAGCAGCGTGGTCTCACTTAATATCAAATAACTGAGATGTATAGTATTATTCACACCAGGCTTTATATTTGACTCGAAGTTTATGTTTTTCCCCTTAAACTCTCGGGTGCTCAAAATTGATTTGAGTAGGCTGAGGGTTGAAGATTTTCATGTTTTAGTAGGGTGGCAAATAAAGCTTCTGGAGATGAGCATGTGGCTGATGGATAGCTATTTTTGAGTTGCTGTTTTTGTTTGTTTATTCCGCTGTGCTGTATTAAGTCAGATATGACTATTTATTACTCTGGTCAACCAAGGGAGCATCTTCATATGTCGCTCTTGGCATATTTATGTAATAATTATATTTTATTTGAACTTGGGAAACGTTATGGGATTATTTAATCTGGATGAAACATGTGTTTTGAAATGTAATCAGAAATGTTGTTTTTGAAATTTGTGATTTGCTTTCATATTCAAGAGCTTTTGATATTATGGATACCATTAGCATTATTATATTTGGTCACCGGAAGTTAATACTATGGATGACTGCAACATCTGTAGCGTTTAGCTTCGGGCCTCCAAATATGGGATGTTACAACTTGGTATCAGAGTAGTGGTTTATGAAAAACTTTGAACTAAAATGATTTTTGAAAACATAATCCTAAGGAATTAGAGATAAGATCAGGGTATGGGATAACGCTATAGTAACGTACTTGTATTTGCTATATATAAGTATACGCTATATCTCTATTCTCCTATCTCTCTTAGGCTATTCTTCTGTATCTCACGAGGCTTGAATTTAGATATGGATGCTAGAAGTGGAAGAGTGAATCTTGGGTAAAGCACCACCATAAATGGAAATGCCAGACCGAATACTAAAAGAAACCAAGGTCAGGCACAAACAGGAAATGTTGGTGCTAGAGTCCCCTATGTGGTTGTGGGAGCTATGTATCAGTTCTTTGTTAACATGATGTAGGTGGGTGTTGCTGCTGGAGTGGTTGGAGGAAATCATAGAGTAGGAGTTCAGGAAGCTCGGGTGGTCAACAATTATGCTATCTTGAGTAGAAACTAGGTTAGGCTTGGAGCGAAGCCGTTTATCGGAACTGAAGACGTGATTGAAGTGGAGAGTTGATTGCTGCATTGTAAGCGAATCTTTATAGACTTGGGGCTCAATGATGAGTAGAAGAGAAGGTTTGCTTTGGGACAGCTTTAAGGAGTTGTTTTATACTGGTGGAATAGTGTGACGGTTGGAGTGAATGAAGAAACGATGACATAGGCTGAGTTTAAGAGGAGGTTCCAGGAGAGGTTCATGTCTGTGATGGCGCAATCTGCCTTGCTCAGAAAGTTTACTGAGTTGGAGCAGGGGGAGATGATTATGTTGGAATATGCTAGAAGGTTTGAGGAGTTGGTATGGATATGCCACTGTGGATATTGCGATGAAGAGAAATGAGAAGTTTATCACGGGGTTGAAGCATGAGTTGGCTAGGGCTACATTACCTCATATTAGGGATCCTTGTGATGTTGTAGTAGAGATGGCGTTGAGACATGAGGATATGCTTGCTTCTCTAGAGAAGAATAAGGCAAACGAAGTCTAAGTGGGGTAGGGTCAGAAAAGGAAATCTTTCATAAGAAGAGTGCTTAGAAAGGTGGAGCCGTGAAGAAAGGGAAGTCGGAGGTTGTCTGTTTTAATTGCGATAAGAAGGGGCATTTTGCTAATGAATGTCGTACTGGAAAGGTGAAGGAAGTGATTGGGAAGAAGAATATCATATGCTTAAACTACAATCAGAATGGCCATTATAAGAACCAGTGCAAAGAGCCTGGTAAGTATGGAAGGGGCATAGTATTTGCATTGGAACCTGCTACATCGGGACCAACAGCGCAGGAGAGAGGAAAAGTAGTGTTGGGAGGTATGCTTTAGATTCATGGTATGTCCGTTAGCATTCTGTTTGATACTGGTGCATTGCATTCTTTTGTATCTTGTTGTTTGGTAGATAAGCTTAACATAGAACCCTCGTATTTAGTTACTTCCTTAAGGGTTGCAAATCCAATAGGAGGGTATGCGACACTTGGGATGAAATGTGACCACCTAGAATTTGGTTTGTTAGGTCATACCTTTGTTTGCAGTTTGCATGTGTTTGACTTTGTAGGGTTCGGAATTATTTTGGGTATGGATTGGTTAAGTAAGTACGATGATAGGATATTTTGCCACGATAGGAAAATATCACTTAGACACCCTGAGTGTAGTGATCGGATTATGTATACCATAGAATGCCCTAGCTGTAAGGTGAATGCTTTGTTGGGTGTTGTGGAGGTAGAAGACGAGTTGAATCGAGTTTTCGTGGTTAGAGAATTCGCGGATGTTTTTGAACCTGTAGTAGGATTGCCACCGAAACGAACTATTGAATTTCGGATAGATTTGGTACCTGGAGCAGAACCGGTGAGTAGGCCGCCAAGCAGGATGACACCTACCGAGATGAGAGATTTGCAGGTGCAGTTGGTGGATTTGGAAGGCAAGAATTTTATCAGACCTAGTAGTTCACCTTAGTGAGCAGCAATAGTGCTTTCTAAGAAGCCGGACGGATCGTTAAGGTTATGTATCGATTATTGTAAGTTGAAAGAGAGGACTATAAATAATCGATATCCATTGCCTAGAATGGAAGATTTGTTCGATCAATTGAGCGGAGCCAAGGTATTTTCCCAGTTGGATTTGGTGATAGGTTTCCATTAGCTTAGAGTAGCAGAGGATAGTATTCCTTTGACAGCGTTTAGAACTAGATATGGATTGTACGAATGGTTAGTGATGCCGTTCGGACTAACTAATACGCCGACATTGTTTGTGGATTTGATGAACCGAATTTTACGAGAGCACTTGGATAGGTTCATGTTGATTTTCATAGATGATATTTTGATATACTCTAGAGATGAAAGGGAGCATGAAGTTCATCTTAGAGCAGTGCTTGAGACGTTGAGGCAACATTAGCTGAAGGCGAAGTTTTCGAAGTATCATTTCTGGAAGAAGGAAGTGAAGTTTCTTGGTATGTAGTCTCAGAGAAAGGGTTGTCTGTAGATCCGACTAAGATCGAAGCAGTGAATAATTGGAAGAGACCCGAGAAAGTGATTGAGATAAAGAGTTTTCTTGGATTAGCTAGGTATTATAGGAGGTTCATTAAGGATTTTTCACGGATAGTAGCACCGATGACCAAGCTAACGCGAAAGGATGTAAAGTTTGTCTGGATCGATAAGTCTGAGGAAGCATTCCAGAGCTTGAAACACTTATTGCCCATGCATCTGTGTTAGTAGTTCCGAAGGGGAATCGGGATTTGGTAGTTTACACAGATGCATGTGGAACTGGATTAGGAGTTGTGTCAATGCAGAGAGGTAAAGTGATTTCCTATGCTTCTCGACAGCTTAGACCGCATGAGGTTAGGTATCCAACGCATGATTTGGAAGTAGCCGCAGTGATTTTTGCATTGAAGGTGTGGAGAAATTACCTTTTGGGAGAGAGGTTTAAGCTTTATATAGATCATAAGTCATTGAAGTATTTGTTCTCGCAGAAGGAGTTGAACATGAGATAGCAAAGATGGTTAGAGTGTATTGCTGCTTATGACTTTGGAATTGAGTACACACCAGGGAAAGGTAATAAGGTGGAAGATGTGCTTAGTAGAAAACATCAGAATGCAGTGTTGGCTATGATAGTTGAGTGGAAGGATTTGGAAGCGTTGTCGACTTGTAGAATTCAGTGGAGATCTGAAGCTGGATCTAGTGGAGAAACTGTTGTGTTGTCTTGTTTAGAAGTTCGATCGGTAATGATCGAAAAGATTGCTTCTAAACAGGGGGAGGATCCAGTATTGGTTGAATGGATCAAGAAGTTAAGGGATGGAATGGAGAGCGATGACTTGAAGGATTTTAGTCTTGACCGGAATGGGTGGTTGAGAAAGAAAGGAAGATTGTGTGTTCCAAATGTGGGAGACATAAGGAAAGAGGTTTTAGAGGAATGTCGTCGTTCGAAGTTCGCTATTCATCCAGGAGGAACTAAGATGTATCAGGACATGAAGAGGAGTTTCTTCTGGGAAGGTATGAAGGGGGATGTAGGGTTATGGGTGAAGCAGTGTCTGAACTGCCAATAGGTAAAGGCCGAACATCAGGAGCCAAGTGGGTTGCTTTAGCCATTAGATATTCCGGTATGGAAGTGGGATTCTATTTTTATGGATTTATAGATGGGTTGCCAAGATTTAATAGAGGAAATGGAAGTATATGGGTCGTAGTGGATAGGTTAACTAACAGTGCCCATTTCATTCCAGTTAAGTCAACTAGGATGACACCTGTTTTGGCTAAGTTATTTATGAAGAATGTGGTTAGACTACATGGAATTCCTAGTAGTATAATAAGTGATAGAGATTCAATGTTTACTAGTGAGTTCTGAGTCTACATGAGATTTTAGGAACCAAGCTCAAGATGAGTACCGCCTACCATCCAAAGACCGATGGGCAAACGGAAAGAGTTAATAAAGTCTTGGAAGATTTGTTACGAACTTATGTGTTAGATTTTGGGGGATCATGGGAAGACCATCTACACTTATTCGAGTTTTCGTATAACAACAATTATCAAGCTAGTATAGGGATGGCACCATTTGAAGCTTTGTATGGAAGACCATGCAAATCTCCCGTTTGCTGGTTAGAGATCGAGGATAGGTTGGTTCTTGGTCCAGATTTAGTTAGAGAAGCTGCAGAGAAGGTTGAGTTGATTTGAGCTAGGATAAAGGAAGCTCGGTCTAGGCAGAAGAGTTATGCAGATAGAAGAAGGAAAGACTTAGAGTTCTCTGTTAGAGATCGTGTCTTTGTTAAAGTGTCACCGATGAAGGGTGCCATTCAATTCGGGAAACCATGGAAGTTGGCACCGAGATTCGTTCAACCATTTCCTATTGTAGAGAGGATCGGGAAACTCTCATATAGAGTAGAGTTACCGAAATGTTTAGCAGAAGTCCACAATGTTTTTCATGTTTCTCATCTAAGGAAGTGTGTTAGAGATCTGAAGACTACTATAGCACTGACTACGTTAGAGGACTTAGTAGTTGAGCCAAACTTGACTATAGTTAGAAAGCCAGTTCGTATAGTCATGAGATATGAGAAGAGGCTAAGGAACAAGAAGTCAAATTAGTTAAAGTCCAGTGGAGCGATAACGATAGAATGTGTACTTAGGAGACTGAGAGCAGGATTAGAGGCGCTTATCCTGATTTGTTTGATGGTATGTTTTACCTTTTTAATTGATTTGTTGGGTACCTTATCGTAATTTTGAGGACGAAATTCTTTAAAGAGGGGTTATGTAACGACCCTAATTTTTGGTAACATTATTTAGGATATTTAATTAGCTAAATTAAATTAAATTATGTAATGATTAGGGGATTGAGATTTGTGACTAATAGGGGTAGTCGTGCCATTTATACTAATGAACTAAGGGGAAAATGAAATAAAATGTTAGGGAAATAAGCAAGGGCAATATAGAAATAAGCATTCTTCTTATACCCTAAACCCTTAAAACATAACCATTCTCACATTCATTTTACAAGTTCATAAACTAAAACTAAAGTTAAAGGCCGGCCACCATTAAGCAAGAGCATGAGGAAGATAAGCTAAAGGAAGAAGCAAAACAATATAACCCAAGATCAAATCTCAAACTCCTTAATCTCAAAGCTAAGGTGAATAATGACTACATCTCTTGTTTTCAAATTGTTTTTGGTCTTAAGATGAATCCGAATTATTTGCAAGTGTTTTGCCATGTTTTTGAATGATAAAATGTTAAATAAGCTTGTTGATGTTTTATGCTAATTCATATAGGTTTTATGATATGTTTTAAGGTGAAAACCTTTTTTAATGACATCCAAATGCCTTGCAAATTTAGATTTAGATCAGAAATGATATTTTAGAGATGGGTTCAATTTTCATAATTTTCTGTATTAATGTGGATTTAATATTAATTTTATAGTGAAGAAAATGATTATTTGGGTTTAAAATTATTTACAGTTAAATAATATATGTTTTGGGTCTGAAATTAATATGTGTTAGAAAATACATATTAAAAACGATTTATTGGAATTTTTGTAGAATTTTCCTAAGTGTTTTAATAGATATATAAAATTATTTAAGGTATGGGACTTAAATGTTTTATATATTTATAAAAGGAGAAGGGGTATTTTGTAAAATATTTAGATTAATTGCTTCTGAAATTTTGGCAGCACTTTTAGAAAAGAAAATTAGAAACCAATAATATTTTGACAAACAAGGCAGGTTAGTAGAAAAGAAATTATTTTTCAAGTAAAAGTCAGTTTTTACATGCTTTTGGCATGTTTCGCTACTTTCGGCACCAGGGGTTACGACCGGGTATTTCCGCCTCCATCATCATCGAAACCAATGCGAATGGTAACAATATACTTGGTACATAGCGAATAGGACTTAGGCGAAAGGTACTGGGTCGAAGCGAAGGGTTTTGAGGGGGTCGAAACGTTGCTTTGCTTTTAAATGAAAATGCACCTACTTTGCTTTCGAAGGGTATGTTTTCGACTTGGTTGGCTTTCGACTGTGTGATGACCCGTCTCTCAGTCCACAGAAAGACGTATCATTATTAAGAAAGAAAGGGATAGAAAAGAGAAAATGATACAAAAAAAGAACTAAACAATACCAGAATCTCACAGCGGAACGAATAAAATATATTAATCACATAGTTATTACATAATATACAGCATCTATCAGAGTTACACAGCTTATACATTACAATACATTAGACATTTATAAAAGTCTGTCTATTATACAACTCAAATACATCACAGAGATACAAACACAACAGAAACATTATATCTACACGCTGAAGCCTCCTGCTCTAAATCTCCTCCAGAATTCGTCAAAGCTAACCTGAATCCCTTGGCTACTCATAAAAATTTGAGTACCCAAGAGTTTAATAAAACAGAAAATAAACTCTGGGTCAGACATGGGTCTGGTGTGAGTAAACGTTTTAAAGTTGCTTAACTTTGAAAATCATTTGAAAAGAAAGGTATCTCGTAAGACTTCCCACACATAAACATGGAAAAGTTTTTACCTTACAATAACCAAAACATTTGATAGGAAATCCAGTGATATTATAATAGGGTCTAGGGTTTTCAAGTAAAATACAGAAATAGCTGGAATGCTTACATCTCACGTTCCAACATAGTTGGGCACAATCAAAACGTACAGCGCTTATTGGAGATTGGATTCCATACAATGGCAGGGTTACTGGGGTACCGCCCGTCACAGTACGGGGCCTAGATCACTGTACCGATGATCCCTCCCGATCCCCTGCAACACAAGGACGGAACCATCCCTTACAGGATAGTCCCAAACAAGAGAACCCCGTGGTTGGGATTAGCAACCGCCCACTAAGCCGAATAAAAAGGGACCTCTAGACAGGGGAAAATCTCGTCCTACTTGAGCGCTACCCACTTAACCTTGCTGCACCTCCCCTGTTTTAGCCATTCCCGGTTGATGAGGCTTGAGGCTACGATTACCTTTTTAGAACACATCTCTTAGAATGCTCATCGTCCTCCAATGACGATGTTCTAAAAGCATTCAATCCATACAAGTTCGTTCCGGGTTCGAACGAAACCGGAGGCACTATCTCGCTACACTCATTTTGGAATCACCCTCAGAGTTAACGACATTAGCCCTTGCATTCTGAATCTTCATCTCGACTTCACTTGAGATTCACGACCTATCGTTTAATTTGGATCGATGTGGTTTTCAGATATCCAAATTTGGAAATCCGATCTCGGTCTCAACGAAATCCAAAACGCCGTCTTAAAGTCCAAGTTGTTTAAGGGTTAAACAATTAAATATATTATCTATATTCACATAGATAGATAATTCACATTTAGATAGATAATCCAAAGCATCTCATATCACACATTAGAGATATCACATAATCCAAGGCATTCAATATCATTCCATCATCCTTAAGGAAGATTAATCAACCACACCATCCCTAATTAATTTAATTAACCACAAATGAATTAAATTAATTACTTTAATTACTCTTAAATCCTGCTTACTTAACATTAATTAATTACAAACCAACTAATTAATCATCCTTTAATTATCCATCTTAATTAATCATCCTTGATTAATTATTCTTTAATTACATTAAGTAATTGTCCTTCAATTAATTACATAAATTAATTACCCTTTAACCATTCACAATAATTAACCTTTAATTACTCCCATTAATTAATTATACCATAATTAATTACATTAATTAATTATTCTTTTTATTAATTACATTCAGTAATTAATCTTTAATTAATCACATTCATAAATCAACCTTAATTAATCACCTTCAGTAATTAACTATCCTTTAATTACTTCCATTAATTAATTAACTCTTTTAATTATATTAATTAATCCTTTGATTAATTACACCAAGTAATTAATCCTTAATTACTTCCACTAAAAAATTAACCTTTTATTACTTCCATTAATTAACCTCTAATTACTTTCATTAAGGAATTACCCTTTATTAATTACATTCAGTAATTATACTTAATCAATTTCCAAAGTGATTATTCTTAATTAATTAAACTAATTAATTATCTTAAATTAATTACATTAATTAATTATCCCCAAATCATTAGTTAATGATCCTTAAATAAATTACATCCATTAACTATCCATTAATTACTTTCCTTAAGTAATTATCTTTTAATTAATCACATTAATTAACTAACTATCCTTTAATTACGTATATTAAGTAATTACCCTTAAATTAATTACATTAAGTGATTAACTTTTAATTAATTTCACTAATTAATTATTCTTAATTAATTAAAGATAAACCCTTCTATCTTAATTAATTACTAAATTACATTATTTAATTCTTATTAAATCAAATGCTTGAAACCATTTTATACAAAATATTGATTAATTAAAGTCTAATATCACATACCTTAATCACTTCTTAATTTCATCATTAAATTTCATTTGGAAAACCCTTAGGAATTAACTACATAGTTAACCCCATATAATTTCCTTTAACAAAAACAATTTTAAACATTTAACTTGTTTTAAAACATTTTAAATCTTTGAGACCTTACTTAGAAACTTGTTGAATCTTTACTTTGGAAAACTTTCATTTTATTAACCTTTAAAAAAAACTTATACACTTTGAAACTGATCATGCTTCCATTTTAAAAACTTGGTTACAAAATTTACTTTTACATTTTAAAGCTTGAACATGTTTTCTCTTTTAAAAATTTAAAACCTGGGTATACAAATAAACAACCCTAGCCAACTTCGATTTTCCCGAGTAAAACACGAGAATCTCTCGTCCCTACTTCGAGTCGAACACGAGATTACTTCGAGCAATTCCCGAGCCAACTCTTCTCCTCCACCCCAAACAAAACCGGACATACAAATGTGCACCGTGCACATGCACGCGCCATCGCCAGAGCTCCGACCTCCACCGTGACCCTCGTCAAGTCGACAACCACCCCATCGTTCCACACGACCACCTAGACTTGCTGATTCGCCCGCGAATCAAAATCGAACCCAATGACCCAAACCTTGAGCCCTCCCCGATCGGAAAACCTCCCCTGGCCATCCCCTCCGACCTCAGGAACACATGCCGCCAACCAAAAACCACGCCACACTCCGACGAACCATTCCCCCCCTCGCGATCCACTCCGGCCTCTGCACGGCGACGAATTCACCTTGAATATGTCGACCACCCAAACCAACGTCGAAACCCTATATCGCCTCTGACTAGCCGGAACGATCATCAAAAAAATCTCCAACCATTTTTCCTGAGTTCCCCCACCTTCCATCCTCCTCCAGCCTAAATCTCGACACACCATTCGCCGCCGATCATCGGCAATCGATGATATACCCAAAAACGTTCAACTCACGAATTCCCGATAATCCCAAGCCTAAAAATCTTAAAACCACTATCAAAAATCATTATTTAATAATATGAATCAATCTATGAAATCCAAATATGAAATCGTGAACATTGATTTTTGGCTTATATATGATTTTTACTGTTATTTCTTATTTTCCAGAATATTACTAAATGTTTTTGCTAAAAATTATTTTTAAAAATAAATTTAGATTGACACAACCATTTTTCATTTAGAAATCGAAGCCTATAACTGAATGTGTGAAGAGAATTTGAATTTGTAAGGTTGATTTAGCCTGTAACACAAATAGAGGAGTATACATATGTATATACACAGTCATGCACACAAAACATCATACATATATACATGCAATCATTCTTAAACAATCATGCAAAACATAATTCACATCTTAATTTCAAAGATTATCACATTCATCCAGATATCAAATGATTAAGGTTTTTAAAACAAATGTTTACTCACTCGATTTTGAAAACAAAGAAGCCTGTAAATTTGGAACTTGCATTTGATTTTAAAACTGAAGCTTGAATTTGCTACTTGCTCGATTTTCAGATTTAAAAGCTTGAAAACTGATGTTGTTGTTTGAAAGAGTAGATAGTTTATGCTGGTTTGATTTTAGTTCTCAGTTTTAAATTTTGAAAAGGTGAAGAGAAAAAGATTGAGGAAGAAAAAGAATTGAACTGAAACCAGGTTTCTCTAAAACACTATATTATATATAATTAAATTTTTAAAAGAAACAAATGTTGCTATTTGTATTTTGCATGCTACTCTAAACTTACACATGTATTTTGCATGTCATTATTGTCTTACAAGTGTTTAAACTCCTTTATTTTATTATTAAATGTTTTCTTATGTTTTTAAATAAATTTATGTAATATAAGTTTTATTTCAAATATAAAAGAAAAGTGTTTTTAAATCTTTTCACTTAAATCCAATTTTATTAAAGCTATATATAAACATATAATCCATATTTATTTCATGTATAATTGAAAAGAAAGAAAAATAAACTTTTATATTAAATCTTATTTTAACTTAAGCTAAAATACTTTTTAAATAAATAAACATTTACTTTAAGTGTTTTGAAAATATATGATAATCTTTAAATAGCTTTTTAAAAGATATTGTATTAAATTTAAACATAACTTCCAAATCACAATATATATATATATATATCTATGTATTATAATTTGAAAACATATCTTTTATTAAATTCAAACCAAAGACTTCCTATTCACAGTAACGACCCCAGATTTAAATTTATTTAAATCGATAATTTATTGAATTTTTGAATAAAAATTGTAAAATTAAATTAATAAGTGAAGCGAGTTTCCCCGAATACAGATAAATTCTGTATAAATCATTTAAATTCAAATTAATATTGTAAATAATATATATATGTATATATATTTAATTTGGATTTAAATTGTAAGTAAATGGTTTAAAAATAATTTTTAAATATAAAACATTTGACACAAGTATAAAAGTAAGTAAATAGATATATATGTTAAAAATAAAAATTTGAGTAACACTTAAATAAAAATTTTGATAACAAATTTAAAATAGAAATGATTTATGAAGAAATGTTATAAAGACAATTAGTATTTAAAGTTAGGAATAAATATGGTAAAAAAATTAGTTAAATTTAACAATATATTAAATATAGAAATTCATTCTTTTTGAAAATTTAAATAAAACATAATCTCACTTATATATTACAAGTGATAAAATAAAACAAAAGAAAATACACATTCAAATAATAAAGGGAAAAGGTAAAACAAATATAACTACATATATGCAAACAAATACAATATTAAGTAAAACAAACAAAGTAACAAATACAAAAGAAATACCAACAAATAAAAATATACACCTTCTCAGCCTATAAACAAAGCAAAGAAGCATCAACCTGGAAAAGCCAACAAGTACAAAGTATGGAGATTTAAAATAAAATAGATTGAAAATAGAATTTGGATTAGAATTTATAAATAATATTGGTAAAATAAACTTTGTAAAATATAAGTTGATACATTAACAAATTCTAATAACAAATAAAATAGAAATTCGTTTATATTGTAAAGCAAGTAAACAAGGCCAAAACTCAAATTAAAACTGAATTGAAAAGCATAAACAAACTGTACAAGCAAATATAAAACATTTATGTACATATACATAACATAACTAAAACTACTTTATATCTATATCTATATTCATGAAAGTATCCATGTATAAACAAATGAAGACAAGAAAGTGTAAGTTGTAAACAAAGTATGTAGATTTAAAATATAATATAAAATAAAACAAAACATCTCCTCAGTACAAAAATATAATCCTCTCAGCCGAAACAAGATTTTCTCCATATCAGTAAAACAAAGATAAGTGGTAAAGCATTTAATGCAACATGCCTCTATCCCATGCCTATATTGTATAAACAAATACAACACCCTTTAGTTTGTTATAAACATCACCCTGTACATTTCCTTCTTATATATCAAGCTCTTCATCCTATTCCATTCGTTCATTTTCAAAACTGAGGTAGTATCACTTTGTAAACAAACAAACTTCAATTAAAACAAACAACTTATATCAATACAAATTCCAGAGATCAAAATCAAGGCTTTAGCTTGCAGATGTTCAAGCCTGTTTCAAGAAGATGTGTTCTGTTCTTCTTCCAAAAATACAAGTGAGCAAACCTTTTTAACTAGATTTTTCTTGATTCTTTACATCTGTGATGATGATATTTTGATAATTTTGATTAATACTTGAATCTGCTGTGGAATACCTGGATGTAGATATATATGTGTGCACTGTTGTTAAATCTGAGAATCCCTGTTCTAGTTTTCAAGCTCAAATTTGGTTCAAAAAAATTCATTTGATCTTGATCCAATCCATGTTAAGACTTAAGCCTTGAACAAAATATGATTGTTACACTATAAATTTTAGTTTAAAAATTTGTTTAAAGTAAACAAATTTGTGTTGTCTTTGGAAAGGTTAAAACTACAGAACCATCTTCTAATATGTTAAATTTCGAGTTTCTTAATTTACAAATTCATGAATATAAATGAAATTCGTATACAAAAATATGATTTTTAAAACAAGATTGGTGATTTTTAGTCGAGTGTGCTTAGAGCGGTTTATAATTGAACTGAAATGGGTTTTAATCCAATTTATGGTGATCGAAGATTCATTGGGTGTCGAGCTTTTGATCGAGGGAAGTATGATTGGTGGCGAAGACAGGAAAAATGGTGGAAGTGGTGGTTGGTCACCGTGGTGATGGTGGTTGGCAGATTTGTTCTATAAACCTAGTTTTAGGTGTGATACTAATTTCGATTCGTGCGTGGTCCTCTATTGATCGAGCACTGTGAGGTTTTGGGAGGTGGTAGAGGAGAGGATGTCGAAGCTAGGGCCGAAGGCGGAGGCACTCAGATGGTCGGAGAAACATGAACGTGGCGTTGACAGGCGACAGTGGGTTTTAGTCGAGTTCCAGGTATGGCCAAACCACTCGATTTCGATTTCGAGTTATTTCGTGGATTTTGTTGGTCGCGAATGGATCTGAGGATGATCGTGGGTATGAGGAGATTGTCGCAGTTGAATGGAGTCGGCTGCGATGATGGTGCACGTGCACATGGGCGTTGCCATATCTGGTGGTCATCACGTTAAGGAAGATGAAGTGTTTCTAGGGGATGACTCGAGTTATTCGAGTATGAGACTCGAAGCAGCGGAGATAAGACTCGAAGCAAATATTGATTGCTCGGGTTAGTATCTTGTTACAGGCTTAAGCCTGCAAGTTTTAAGAAAATTTTAAAACTGGAATTTAAAATAAGAAGTGAAGATTCAAACGAGTTTTAGAATCTGATTCAAGTTTAGCTGAATCTCGGTTTTAAAATAAAATAAGGTTTTAAAAGTTTAAAATTATTTGAACCTCTTTAAAATGTTAAATAGTTGAATTCAAAATTGTTTGAGGATGGAGTGAAATTTTAAATTGATTTGAATTTAAAATAAAACTTAAATGTTTGCTATATAATTAATTCATGTGATAAATTAATGAAATAGATAATTGCTTAAATTTATTAAGGTTTTTAAACTTAAAGTTTAAGATTAATTATTCTTAGAAAATTAATTTGTAAATTAAAGATTATTAATTAAAAATTAATTAATGATGGAAGTTGATAAACCATGTGATTAAGCAACAATTACTTGAAGGATAATGTAATAAATTAATTAGGATGATTAATTTGAGAAAAAATTATTAATTAAGGGTAAATTAATTTATGAAAGTGATTAAGAAATAATTTTTAATCAAGAAGTAATTAATTAGTTAATGTAATTAATTAAGAATAATCAATTATTTATTTAAGGGTCAATTAATAAATGATTAAAGAGTAATTAGTCAAATTGATTTGTAAGTAATTAATATTAATTAACCCAGATTAGAAATTCATAAGTAATAGACCTGATTTGAATAAATCAGACAATTAACTGACCTTACTTATGGATATTTGGATTCTATTGAATGTGAATTGTTTGATATCTCTGATTGTGATGCTTTGTGATACATCATGATTTATGTTGTGATCTGTAATTTACTTATCTATGACATATATCTATGATCTGTACGATAAGCGTTATAGTTTATATCGCTTATCAACTATATTTCTGTATTCTAATCTGTGATGATTGTATGATGTTGCACTACTGTGTGAAACCCCTAGACTACACCTTTACACACACAAATATGGATTTCACGTGGAAATCGGTTAAGTCACAGATAATTTAAATTTGATGTTTTTGAAATTAAAATTTTAATTTCAATTGATTTTGAAATTGGAAATTTGGGTTTAAAATGAAAAGCTTTTGAAATAGAATTTCAAAGATAAAAGTTATTTTGAATAACTTAACCGAGTTTTGAAAATTTAAATAATTTGATTTAAATTTGAATTCAAGTTGAAATTGAATCATATGATTTGAAACTAAGGATTAAAGATGATATAAATGTGTTTGTATGAAATTAAACCATTTAAAAGTAAAATTTTGAGAATTTGGATTTAACCTAAAGATTTTAACTCGTATGAATGAATCAGATTTCCAAAATGAAACTGTTTGTTTTAAAAGAATAAAAGCTTTCAGATAAGAAATGAAATTCCAGTTTAATTAAAGGAATTTCAAGATTGAATTGAAAAATGGATTTTCCAAGATATGAATGAATTGTTCTTTTTGAAAGCTATGAATTAAATCTGTTTATTTTTAACAGATTTAAAATGATGTTTTGTTTAACCCATTCGAAATGGAATTGTTTTGAAAGCTATTAGTTAAATCTTTGATTTAAAGATTTAACGAATTAATTAAATTGAAATGGAAATCGATTTGGAAAATCTGTGAAATTAAGTGAACTTGGTGAATTGAATCTTTTTGTTTAAAAAAGATTAAAATGGTAATTTGTTAAACCATTTGAAAAGAAGGTTTGGGTTTAAATTGTGACTTAATTGAAATCCCATTATCCATTTGTTTTTGAATATTGCGCTCACTTTTCGGGTTAGCCGGGAAAAGACCTTTGTGTCATATAACCCATTCCGAATAGTGATACGTCGTATATGGATGGCATTTGAAGACTGGTGTTGAAGACCGGATATTTTCGAAAATGAAAGGACAACCTGTCAAATGTCTCTGCACCGAGTTGCTCTGGTATAGAGATTTATATCACTCTTTTTGTGATGGGAAGTCCGGACGTGATTAGAAAATTATCCGGATTTGCAAGGACTTCTTTGGAAGTGCCTTCGGTTCTGTTCGATCTCGGAACAGACTTGTATGGATTGTATGTCTGACATTACAAATTGAGATATAAAGCTGATTTCTTTCAAATACATTTCTGTTTGGTGGCGGAGAATTTATTCTCTTAGCTTAACACCCTTCTCTGAGACGTACGAGCTCATAGGTTATGTAGTTGAAATTTATCAGCGATATATCCTAATTTGGTAATGCGGCATGTTGAGTGTTGCTGTGTGATGATCAGTGTTTGATCATTTGTGATATGATCATTTGTTTGATCATTTATCTTTGTGATCATAGGTTGATCATCTGTTGACCCAAAGCGTGGCTTTTTGAAAAAGCGTAGCTTTGTGGACGAGACTTCGTCGAACCTCACGATCCGGTATGGTCGAAACAGGAATCATGGCAGCAAGGTTATTAGGGGATAGCGACCCCTTAGTGTATGTCATTTCCTTCTGGATTATGAGTGGTATCATGGTATGGAGCCCAGATACTTACTTTGTTGTTGCTGCGAATCTATTACTTTGTGATTGCTTTGTGGTTGTTGGAATCGAGGTACCTCGGATAGAGGTCGCTAACGACCGGGAGGTGACATACTCGTGTCAGTTGTTACCTAGCTTAAAGGTAACCCGGCCTTGTGTAGCAGAGATCCGGTTAGGATCCGGGAACGTCGCTCCAGAGGCGTTCTATTTTACTTGGGAAGTTCCTTTGCCCGACCATAGTTGGAAATCCATCTTCCAAATACGAACTTTGTACGGTATTAGTTGTAGAACCTGCCATCTACTTATGGTGGCACCCCACTATTTGGATGGTAGCTATAGTAGGCATAGTTCGTAATGTCTATGCTGGCTAAGATTTATATTCTACTTTCGAAATGTTTTCTACACTATGCACTAATAATAATATCAAAAATGATTTGATTTTGCGTAGTAAGCATCTTTGACTATCATAAGAAGAAATCTCCTCCAATTCTGCGTTTGCATTGTGTGTGTGGCGGGAGGTCTTATGGTAGTCTCATTTTCCAAAAGCATTGCGAATTGACTTTAAAATTCTTTTGTTGTTTGTTTTTAAAGATAAACTATTTTTGTTGCTCACACCAGTCCCATGACTGATCCAGAGTTTATTGTTCCTTTCCTAAACTCTGGATGCTCAAAATTTTTCTACACGGGCAGTCTAGAGTTTGGTTTTTCAGATAGTCAGGATTAGTAGATTTTCTGGAGCTAGTTCAGTCTTTGGATATGGACTGCACTTGCTTATCTTTGTGCCTTGTTATTGGGAGTTCGAGCTATATCTGGATTGGTGCTTTGAAGATGAAGATTATCCACTGCTGATGTTATCATTTTCTTTTCCGCTGCTATTTGTTGTATCATATCTCTGATGTATATTGATATTCATTGTATCACTCTGTTGTATCAGATATTGTATCAAATATTGTATATCAATGTATTATTCTTTTTCTTCCGCTGTGTTATTTACTTAATTGTGTTATAAGCTCCGACGACTTGGATTTGAACGGTCGAATCTATGGCATTCGAGTACGATGTAAAGTATGGATGTCGATTTTCGAGCGCGAAAATCTGTGGCCGTTACATTTGGTATCAGAGCTAAGGTTGAACTTTAGCTCAGGAGTATAACACATTAAGTAGCTCATTAGAGATAGAGTGAAGTAAACTCTAGAATGAGTAATCTCTAAGATATCCGTTTGAATGCATCAGTAAATTCTCTTACTATCCACTGATAGTGAGTATGAGTGCAAGAAGAGGACGAGATAGGGGACAAGGGAATACGACTATAAATGGTCAATATCCTGCAACAGTGGAAATAATTTTCTCTATCAATATTCTTTGATTCGATTCCAAAAATTCTTTTGATTGCTTCGTGACAGCTCCAGGAAGAAGTTTCGGTGTGATGATGGTTCTACGTATCGTTGTAGAAAATCCTTACTTAGTATCTTCATCGATTTCTTATCAGCTTTTTGATTTAAACCTTAATAAATTTGAAATTGGAAATTTTAATTTGAGGTAAATTGATTAATAGAATATGAAGGCTAAAATTGAATTAAAACAATAAAACGATTTCGTTTGAAGCCAAATTTTGAAATTTTATTGAAATTTCTTGTGAGTACCAAAGTCCAAAGATGGACGAATTGGTATGTATTCGGAGATATTCCAACTTGAGTTTGGAATTCATATCTTAAGTTTGAGGAGTTATAGGAGATCGAATCTATCAATCTGTGTTGTTTTCGTGCCTGCGAATTTCGAGGACGAAATTCTTTTAAGGGTGGAAGTTTGTAACGACCCAAGATTTAAATTTATTTAAATCGATAATTTATTGAATTTTTGAATAAAAATTGTAAAATTAAATTAATAAGTGAAGTGAGTTTCCCCGAATACAGATAAATTCTGTATAAATCATTTAAATTCAAATTAATATTGTAAATAATATATATATGTATATATATTTAATTTGGATTTAAATTGTAAGTAAATGGTTTAAAAATAATTTTTAAATATAAAACATTTGACACAAGTATAAAATTAAGTAAATAGATATATATGTTAAAAATAAAAATTTGAGTAACATTTATATAAAAATTTTGATAACAAATTTAAAATAGAAATTATTTATAAAGAAATGTTATAAAGACAATTAGTATTTAAAGTTAGGAATAAATATGGTAAACAAATTAGTTAAATTTAACAATATATTAAATATAGAAATTCATTCTTTTTGAAAATTTAAATAAAACATAATCTCACTTATATATTACAAGTGATAAAATAAAACAAAAGAAAATACACATTCAAATAATAAAGGGAAAAGGTAAAACAAATATAACTGCCTATATGCAAACAAATACAATATTAAGTAAAACAAACAAAGTAACAAAAACAAAAGAAATACCAACAAATAAAAATATACACCTTCTCAGCCTATAAACAAAGCAAAGAAGCATCAACCTGGAAAAGCCAACAAGTACAAAGTATGGAGATTTAAAATAAAATAGATTGAAAATAGAATTTGGATTAGAATTTATAAATAATATTGGTAAAATAAACTTTGTAAAATATAAGTTGATACATTAACAAATTCTAATAACAAATAAAATAGAAATTCGTTTATATTGTAAAGCAAGTAAACAAGGCCAAAACTCAAATTAAAACTGAATTGAAAAGCATAAACAAACTGTACAAGCAAATATAAAACATTTATGTACATATACATAACATAACTAAAACTACTTTATATCTATATCTATATTCATGAAAGTATCCATGTATAAACAAATGAAGACAAGAAAGTGTAAGTTGTAAACAAAGTATGTAGATTTAAAATATAATATAAAATAAAACAAAACATCTCCTCAGTACAAAAATATAATCCTCTCAGCCGAAACAAGATTTTCTCCATATCAGTAAAACAAAGATAAGTGGTAAAGCATTTAATGCAACATGCCTCTATCCCATGCCTATATTGTATAAACAAATACAACACCCTTTAGTTTGTTATAAACATCACCCTGTACATTTCCTTCTTATATATCAAGCTCTTCATCCTATTCCATTCGTTCATTTTCAAAACTGAGGTAGTATCACTTTGTAAACAAACAAACTTCAATTAAAACAAACAACTTATATCAATACAAATTCCAGAGATCAAAATCAAGGCTTTAGCTTGCAGATGTTCAAGCCTGTTTCAAGAAGATGTGTTCTGTTCTTCTTCCAAAAATACAAGTGAGCAAACCTTTTTAACTAGATTTTTCTTGATTCTTTACATCTGTGATGATGATATTTTGATAATTTTGATTAATACTTGAATCTGCTGTGGAATACCTGGATGTAGATATATATGTGTGCACTGTTGTTAAATCTGAGAATCCCTGTTCTAGTTTTCAAGCTCAAATTTGGTTCAAAAAAATTCATTTGATCTTGATCCAATCCATGTTAAGACTTAAGCCTTGAACAAAATATGATTGTTACACTATAAATTTTAGTTTAAAAATTTGTTTAAAGTAAACAAATTTGTGTTGTCTTTGGAAAGGTTAAAACTACAGAACCATCTTCTAATATGTTAAATTTCTAGTTTTTAATTTACAAATTCATGAATATAAATGAAATTCGTATACAAAAATATGATTTTTAAAACAAGATTGGTGATTTTTAGTCGAGTGTGCTTAGAGCGGTTTATAGTTGAACTGAAATGGGTTTTAATCCAATTTCTGGTGATCGAAGATTCATTGGGTGTCGAGCTTTTGATCGAGGGAAGTATGATTGGTGGCGAAGACAGGAAAAATGGTGGAAGTGGTGGTTGGTCACCGTGGTGATGGTGGTTGGCGGATTTGTTCTGTAAACCTAGTTTTAGGTGTGATACTAATTTCGATTCGTGCGTGGTCTTCTATTGATCGAGCACTGTGAGGTTTTGGGAGGTGGTAGAGGAGATGAAGTCGAAGCTAGGGCCGAAGGCGGAGGCACTCAGATGGTCGGAGAAACATGAACGTGGAGTTGACAGGGGACAGTGGGTTTTAGTCGAGTTCCAGGTATGGCCAAACCACTCGATTTCGATTTCGAGTTATTTCGTGGATTTTGTTGGTCGCGAATGGATCTGAGGATGATCGTGGATATGAGGAGATTGTCGCAGTTGAATGGAGTCGGCTGCGATGATGGTGCATGTGCACATGGGCGTTGGCATATCTGGTGGTCATCACGTTAAGGAAGATGAAGTGTTTCTAGGGGATGACTCGAGTTATTCGAGTATGAGACTCGAAGCAGCGGAGATAAGACTCGAAGCAAATATTGATTGCTCGGGTTAGTATCTTGTTACAAGCTTAAGCCTGCAAGTTTTAAGAAAATTTTAAAACTGGAATTTAAAATAAGAAGTGAAGATTCAAACGAGTTTTAGAATCTGATTCAAGTTTAGCTGAATCTCAGTTTTAAAATAAAATAAGGTTTTAAAAGTTTAAAATTATTTGAACCTCTTTAAAATGTTAAATAGTTGAATTCAAAATTGTTTGAGGATGGAGTGAAATTTTAAATTGATTTGAATTTAAAATAAATTTAAATGTTTGCTATATAATTAATTCATGTGATAAATTAATGAAATAGATAATTGCTTAAATTTATTAAGGTTTTTAAACTTAAAGTTTAAGATTAATTATTCTTAGAAAATTAATTTGTAAATTAAAGATTATTAATTAAAAATTAATTAATGATGGAAGTTGATAAACCAAGTGATTAAGCAACAATTACTTGAAGGATAATGTAATAAATTAATTAGGATGATTAATTTGAGAAAAATTTATTAATTAAGGGTAAATTAATTTATGAAAGTGATTAAGAAATAATTTTTAATCAAGAAGTAATTAATTAGTTAATGTAATTAATTAAGAATAATCAATTATTTATTTAAGGGTCAATTAATAAATGATTAAAGAGTAATTAGTCAAATTGATTTGTAATTAATTAATATTAATTAACCCGGATTAGAAATTCATAAGTAATAGACCTGATTTGAATAAATCAGACAATTAACCGACCTTACTTATGGATATTTGGATTCTATTGAATGTGAATTGTTTGATATCTTTGATTGTGATGCTTTGTGATACATCCTGATTTATGTTGTGATCTGTAATTTACTTATCTATGACATATATCTGTGGTCTGTACGATAAGCATTATAGTTTATATCGCTTATCAACTATATTTCTGTATTCTAATCTGTGATGATTGTATGATGTTGCACTACTGTGTGAAACCCCTAGACTACACCTTTACACACACAAATATGGAATTCACGTGGAAATCGGTTAAGTCACAGATAATTTAAATTTGATGTTTTTGAAATTAAAATTTTAATTTCAATTGATTTTGAAATTGGAAATTTGGGTTTAAAATGAAAAGCTTTTGAAATAGAATTTCAAAGATAAAAGTTATTTTGAATAACTTAACCGAGTTTTGAAAATTTAAATAATTTGATTTAAATTTGAATTCAAGTTGAAATTGAATCATATTATTTGAAACTAAGGATTAAAGATGATATGAATGTGTTTGTATGAAATTAAACCATTTAAAAGTAAAATTTTGAGAATTTGGATTTAACCCAAAGATTTTAACTCGTATGAATGAATCAGATTTCCAAAATGAAACTGTTTGTTTTAAAAGAATAAAAGCTTTCAGATAAGAAATGAAATTCCAGTTTAATTAAAGGAATTTCAAGATTGAATTGAAAAATGGATTTTCCAAGATATGAATGAATTGTTCTTTTTGAAAGCTATGAATTAAATCTGTTTATTTTTAACAGATTTAAAATGATGTTTTGTTTAACCCATTCGAAATGGAATTGTTTTGAAAGCTATTAGTTAAATCTTTGATTTAAAGATTTAACGAATTAATTAAATTGAAATGGAAATCGATTTGGAAAATCTGTGAAATTAAGTGAACTTGGTGAATTGAATCTTTTTGTTTAAAAAAGATTAAAATGGTAATTTGTTAAACCATTTGAAAAGAAGGTTTGGGTTTAAATTGTGACTTAATTGAAATCCCATTATCCATTTGTTTTTGAATATTGCGCTCACTTTTCGGGTTAGCCGGGAAAAGACCTTTATGTCATATAACCCATTCCGAATAGTGATACGTCGTATATGGATGGCATTTGATGACTGGTGTTGAAGACCGGATATTTTCGAAAATGAAAGGACAACCTGTCGAATGTCTCTGCACCGAGTTGCTCTGGTATAGAGATTTATATCACTCTTTTTGTGATGGGAAGTCCGGACGTGATTAGAAAATTATCCGGATTTGCAAGGACTTCTTTGGAAGTGCCTTCGGTTCTGTTCGATCCCGGAACAGACTTGTATGGATTGTATGTCTGACATTACAAATTGAGATATAAAGCTGATTTCTTTCAAATATATTTCTGTTTGGTGGCGGAGAATTTATTCTCTTAGCTTAACACCCTTCTCTGAGACGTACGAGCTCATAGGTTATGTAGTTGAAATTTATCAGCGATATATCCCAATTTGGTAATGTGGCATGTTGAGTGTTGCTGTGTGATGATCAGTGTTTGATCATTTGTGATATGATCATTTGTTTGATCATTTATCTTTGTGATCATAGGTTGATCATCTGTTGACCCAAAGCGTGGCTTTTTGAAAAAGCGTAGCTTTGTGGGCGAGACTTCGTCAAACCTCACGACCCGGTATGGTCGAAACAGGAATCATGGCAGCAAGGCTATTAGGGGATAGCGACCCCTTAGTGTATGTCATTTCCTTCTGGATTATGAGTGGTATCATGGTATGGAGCCCAGATACTTACTTTGTTGTTGCTGCGAATCTATTACTTTGTGATTGCTTTGTGGTTGTTGGAATCGAGGTACCTCGGATAGAGGTCGCTAACGACCGGGAGGTGACATACTCGTGTCAGTTGTTACCTAGCTTAAAGGTAACCCGGCCTTGTGTAGCAGAGATCCGGTTAGGATCCGGGAACGTCGCTCCAGAGGCGTTCTATTTTACTTGGGAAGTTCCTTTGCCCGACCATAGTTGGAAATCCATCTTCCAAATACGAACTTTGTACGGTATTAGTTGTAGAACCTGCCATCTACTTATGGTGGCACCCCACTGTTTGGATGGTAGCTATAGTAGGCATAGTTCGAAATGTCTATGCTGGCTAAGATTTATATTCTACTTTCGAAATGTTTTCTACACTATGCACTAATAATAATATCAAAAATGATTTGATTTTGCGTAGTAAGCATCTTTGACTATCATAAGAAGAAATCTCCTCCAATTCTGCGTTTGCATTGTGTGTGTGGCGGGAGGACTTATGGTAGTCTCATTTTCCAAAAGCATTGCGAATTGACTTTAAAATTCTTTTGTTGTTTGTTTTTAAAGATAAACTGTTTTTGTTGCTCACACCAATCCCATGACTGATCCGGAGTTTATTGTTCCTTTCCTAAACTCTGGATGCTCAAAATTTTTCTACACGGGCAGTCTAGAGTTTGGTTTTTCAGATAGTCAGGATTAGTAGATTTTCTAGAGCCAGTTCAGTCTTTGGATATGGACTGCACTTGCTTATCTTTGTGCCTCGTTATTGGGAGTTCGAGCTATATCTGGATTGGTGCTTTGAAGATGAAGATTATCCGCTGCTGATGTTATCATTTTCTTTTCCGCTGCTATTTGTTGTATCATATCTCTGATGTATATTGATATTCATTGTATCACTCTGTTGTATCAGATATTGTATCAGATATTGTATATCAATGTATTATTCTTTTTCTTCCGCTGTGTTATTTACTTAATTGTGTTATAAGCTCCGGCGACTCGGATTTGAACGGTCGAATCTACGGTATTCGAGTACGATGTAAAGTATGGATATCGATTTTCGAGCGCGAAAATCAGGGGCGTTACAATATACATATATATACATTATAAATAGAATACATTTTTATAAGCTTTGAAAGATTAATTTTGCCAAATTAAATATTATTAGCTTTGAAAAGATTAATTTTCCAATTTAAAATAATTATTAATGAAGATTATTAAATAAATATTACCACTTTAAATAATTATCTTAGGAGATTATCAAATAAATATTGCCCAAAATTCTGGGTCATCACATTCCTTCCCCCTTAAAAGAATTTCGTCCTCGAAATTTAAAAGCAAAGATAATTTAATAATCTAATAAAGGTTTTAATTTTCAAACAGCAAAGCATACATAAAAACAGCAAACCAACCCAAGGCGTTATACTACCTCAAAGGGACATGTAGGGGTAAGAGTCTCCCGTTCGCCACCAAACGCGAAGCGAGAACCCCCTATCATGCTGTAATATAGCAAACCTGATCCCTATACTAACAACCATAGCAACCAATTTATTCAAACAAACAAACAAACCTAACTATCCTGACACAATGCCGCAAAGCTCCCTCGAGGCGGTATTGGGTTTACAGCCTCAGCAGATACTCTTCCATTAGTGGTAGTCGTGCTACACACACCACTGCCCCTTCTACTTCTAGAACTCATGTTGGCAACCCGAACAGGTAACCCAACAAATTAGGTAGTTATATATATATATATATATATATATATATATATATATATATATAAACACGCTCTCTCAAGATAGAAATCATTCCAAAGCCTAGGTATTCTCTCAACCTAGCGCTCTGATACCACTGTGATGACCCGTCTCTCAGTCTATAGAAAGACGTATCATTATTAAGAAAGAAAGGGATAGAAAAGAGAAAAGGATAGAAAAGAAAGAACTAAACAATACCAGAATCTCACAGATATTAATCACATAGTTATTACATAATATACAGCATCTATCAGAGTTACACAGCTTATACATCACAATACATTAGACAGTTATAAAAGTCTATCTATTATACAACTCAAATACATCACAGAGATACAGACACAGCAGAAACATTATATCTACACGCTGAAGCCTCCTGCTCCAAATCTCCTCCAGAATTCGTCAAAGCTAACCTGAATCCCTTGGCTACTCGTAAAAATTTGAGTACCCAAGAGTTTAATAAAACAGAAAATAAACTCTGGGTCAGACATGGGTCTGGTGTGAGTAAACGGGTTAAAGTTGCTTAACTTTGAAAATCATTTGAAAAGAAAGGTATCTCGTAAGACTTCCCACACATAAACATGGAAAAGTTTTTACCTTACGATAACCAAAACATTTGATATGAAATCCAGTGATATTATAATAGGGTCTAGGGTTTTCAAGTAAAATACAGAAATAGCTGGAATGCTTACATCTCACGTTCCAACATAGTTGGGCATAATCAAAACATACGGCGCTTATTGGAGATTGGATTCCATACAATGGCAGGGCTACTGGGGTACCGCCCGTCAAAGTACGGGGCCTAGATCACCGTACCGAGGATCCCTCCCGATCCCCTGCAATACAAGGATGGAACCATCCCTTACTGGATAGTCCCGAACAAGACAACCCCGCGGTTGGGATTAGCAACCGCCCAATAAGCCGAATAAAAAGGGACCTCTAGACAGGGGAAAATCTCGTCCTACTTGAGCGCTACCTACTTAACCTTGCTGCACCTCCCCTGTTTTAGCCATTCCCGGTTGATGAGGCTTGAGGCTATGATTACCTTTTTAGAACACATCTCTTAGAATGCTCATCGTCCTCCAATGAAGATGTTTTGAAAGCATTCAATCCATACAAGTTCGTTCCGGGTTCGAACGAAACCGAAGGCACTATCTCGCTACACTCATTTTGGAATCAACCTCAGAGTTAACGACATTAGCCCTTGCATTATGAATCTTCATCTCGACTTCACTTGAGATTCACGACCTATCGTTTAATTTGGATCGATGTGGTTTTCAGATATCCATATTTGGAAATCCGATCCCGATCTCATCGAAATCCAAAACGCTGTATTAAAGTCCAAGTTTTTTAAGGATTAAACAATTAAATATATTATCTATATTCACATAGATAGATAATTCACATTTAGATAGATAATCCAAAGCATCTCATATCACACACCAGAGATATCACATAATCCAAGGCATTCGATATCATTCCATCATCCATAAGCAAGATTAATCAACCACACCATCCCTAATTAATTTAATTAACCACAAATGAATTAAATTAATTACTTTAATTACTCTTAAATCCCGCTTACTTAACATTAATTAATTACAAACCAATTAGTTAATCATCCTTTAATTATCTATCTTAATTAATCATCCTTGATTAATTATTCTTTAATTACATTAAGTAATTGTCCTTCAATTAATTACATAAATTAATTACCCTTTAACCATTCACAATAATTAACCTTTAATTACTTCCATTAATTAATTATACCATAATTAATTACATTAATTAATTATTCTTTTAATTAATTACATTCAGTAATTAATCTTTAATTAATCACATTCATAAATCAACCTTAATTAATCACCTTCAGTAATTAACTATCCTTTAATTACTTCCATTAATTAATTAACTCTTTTAATTATATTAATTAATCCTTTGATTAATTACACCAAGTAATTAATCCTTAATTACTTCCACTAAGAAATTAACCTTTTATTACTTCCATTAATTAACCTCTAATTACTTTCATTAAGTAATTACCCTTTATTAATTACATTCAGTAATTATACTTAATCAATTTCCAAAGTGATTATTCTTAATTAATTAAACTAATTAATTATATTAAATTAATTACATTAATTAATTATCCCCAAATCATTAGTTAATGATACTTAAATAAATTACATCCATTAACTATCCATTAATTACTTTCCTTAAGTAATTATCTTTTAATTAATCACATTCATTAGTTAACTATCCTTTAATTACTTATATTAAGTAATTACCCTTAAATTAATTACATTAAGTGATTAACTTTTAATTAATTTCACTAATTAATTATTCTTAATTAATTAAAGATAAACCCTTCTGTCTTAATTAATTACTAAATTACATCATTTAATTCTTATTAAATCAAATGCTTGAAACCATTTTATACAAAAATATTGATTAATTAAAGTCTAATATCACATACCTTAATCACTTCTTAATTTCATCATTAAATTTCATTTGGAAAACCCTTAGGAATTAACTACATAGTTAACCCCATATAATTTCCTTTAACAAAAACAATTTTAAACATTTAACTTGTTTTAAAACATTTTAAATCTTTGAGACCTTACTTAGAAACTTGTTGAATCTTTACTTTGGAAAACTTTCATTTTATTAACCTTTAAAAAAAACTTATACACTTTGAAACTGATCATGCTTCCATTTTAAAAACTTGGTTACAAAATTTACTTTTACATTTTAAAACTTGAACATGTTTTCTCTTTTAAAAATTTAAAACCTGGGTATACAAATAAACAACCCTAGCCAACTTCGATTTTCCCGAGTAAAACACGAGAATCTCTCGTCCCTACTTCGAGTCGAACACGAGATTACTTCGAGCAATTCCCGAGCCAACTCTTCTCCTCCACCCCAAACAAAACCGGACATACAAATGCGCACCGTGCACATGCACGCGCCATCGCCAGAGCTCCGACCTCCACCATGACCCTCGTCAAGTCGACGACCACCCCATCATTCCACGCGACCACCTAGACTTGCTGATTCGCCCACGAATCAAAATCGAACCCAACGACCCAAACCTGGAGCCCACTCCGATCGGAAAACCTCCCCCTGGCCATCGCCTCCGACCTCAGGAACACACGCCGACCAACCCAAAACCATGCCACACTCCGACGAACCATTCCCCCCTCGCGAACCACTCCGGCCTCTCCACGGCGACGAATTCACCTTGAATATGTCGACCACCCAAACCAACGTCGAAACCCTATATCGCCTCTAACTAGCCGCAACGATCATCAGAAAAATCTCCAACCATTTTTCCTAAGTTCCCCCACCTTCCATCCTCCTCCAGCCTAAATCTTGACACACCATTCGCCGCCGATCATCGGCAATCGACGATATACCCAAAAACGTTCAACTCACGAATTCCCGATAATCCCAAGCCTAAAAATCTTAAAACCACTATCAAAAATCATTATTTTCTAATATGAATCAATCTATGAAATCCAAACATGAAATCGTGAACATTGATTTTTGGCTTATATATGATTTTTACTATTATTTCTTATTTTCCAGAATATTACTAAATGTTTTTGCTAAAAATTATTTTTAAAAATAAATTTAGATTGACACAACCATTTTTCATTTAGAAATCAAAGCCTATAACTGAATGTGTGAAGAGAATTTGAATTTGTAAGGTTGATTTAGCCTGTAACACAAATAGAGGAGTATACATATGTATATACACAGTCATGCACACAAAACATCATACATATATACATGCAATCATTCTTAAACAATCATGCAAAACATAATTCACATCTTAATTTCAAAGATTATCACATTCATCCAGATATCAAATGATTAAGGTTTTTAAAACAAATGTTTACTCACTCGATTTTGAAAACAAAGAAGCCTGTAAATTTGGAACTTGCATTTGATTTTAAAACTGAAGCTTGAATTTGCTACTTGCTTGATTTTTAGATTTAAAAGCTTGAAAACTGATGTTGTTGTTTGAAAGAGTAGATAGTTTATGCTGGTTTGATTTTAGTTTTCAGTTTTAAATTTTGAAAAGGTGAAAAGAAAAAGATTAAGGAAGAAAAAGAATTGAACTGAAACCAGGTTTCTCTAAAACACTATATTATATATAATTAAATTTTTAAAAGAAACAAATGTTGCTATTTGTATTTTGCATGCTACTCTAAACTTACACATGTATTTTGCATGTCATTATTGTCTTACAAGTGTTTAAACTCCTTTATTTTATTATTAAATGTTTTCTTATGTTTTTAAATAAATTTATGTAGTATAAGTTTTATTTCAAATATAAAAGAAAAGTGTTTTTAAATCTTTTCACTTAAATCCAATTTTATTAAGCTATATATAAACATACAATCCATATTTATTTCATGTATAATTGAAAAGAAAGCAAAATAAACTTTTATATTAAATCTTATTTTAACTTAAGATAAAATACTTTTTAAATAAATAAACATTTACTTTAAGTGTTTTGAAAATATATGATAATCTTTAAATAGCTTTTTGAAAGATATTGTATTAAATTTAAACATAACTTCCAAATCACAATATATATATATATATATATATATATATATATCTATGTATTATAATTTGAAAACATATCTTTTATTAAATTCAAACCAAAGACTTCCTATTCACAATGTATATACATATATATACATTATAAATAGAATACATTTTTATAAGCTTTGAAAGATTAAATTTTTCAAATTAAATATTATTAGCTTTGAAAAGATAAATTTTCCAATTTAAAATAATTATTAATGAAGATTATTAGATCAATATTACCACTTTAAATAATTATCTTAGGAGATTATCAAATAAATATTGCCTAAAATTCTGGGTCATCACAGACTGGGTCAAATGTTTTAAAGGAATGGTTTCAAAAGAGGTTGTGCATTTGTTTTAAGTAAATGCTTTCGAAGGGGTCGAAACCCCTAGCTGTCGCTTTCTACCTTTCAAAATCAATGGTTTCAAAAGGGTGACTTTGTTTTAAATCCAAGCCACTTCTCCAATACTTTCAAAGGGTTGGTTTTGACACCACCACTTCTTTACTTAGGAATTGCTTTCGAAAGAGTGCTTTTGACTTAAATGTTTTATGACCCTTTTTGTTCTATTGAAGGTAGAACCCAAAGGTTTTGAAGGAGTTAATTTTAAATGGTTTTGAAAGGTTTCCACATGTTTAATTGAACCCAAATTCTTTCGAAAGGTTTGCTGTTTGTAATGGTTTCTGAGGCTTTCAAAAGGTTTTTTCTTTACAAAGGTTTTGAGTGGTTTTGAAAGGTTTTAAAGGAAAGGTTTTCCAATGTTTTCGAAAGGCAATGTTGTGTTTTAAAGATAGGATGTCTAAGGTTTTAAGCTTTCAAAGGGAAGGTTTTTCAATGTTTTTGAAAGGTGATTATGAATGGTTTCGAAAGGAATGTTTTGGCCTTTCGGCCTAGGTTATAAAGGGTTTACTTGGTTTCGAAAGGGGTACTTTCAATGGTTTCGGAAAGGGTACTTTCAAAGGTTTAAATGTTTTCATCAATGAAGTTTTGTGTAATGTATATATAACATGGCAAGGTGATTTGAGTAAAGCATAGAGTATATTTTCCTTGTTTAAAGTACGATTCAAAGGTTTAAATCAATTTGAGAAGAAAAGTTTTTCAAGGAAAATTTTATGGGAAGATTACCCTATGTAAAATGGCTCGGATATTAGAATACCAGATGAGACTAGTATGGGCTCACGCCCTATATTTTAGCTTGTAGCCCCTAGCTAATATAATTCCAAAATTCCAGTGTGTAGGGCTTTGTCGCAGGTAAGACTAAAATTATGTTACACACAGAAAGGAATCTATTGAGGAGGGATAGGTTATTGGTGAGCCTACAAAACCATTAGGATTAGTGGAACCTCGGAGAAGATAAGTTAGGGATAGACCGTCCAGAAGAGGAGTATCTAACATATGTTAGATTATTTGTTTATATATTGTCTGGTAGGCCTGAGTCAGCCAAAGGTTAGTAGTTAGCTAAAAAAACTATAGTGTTCGGACAGATAGTTCATTTGTTACCTAGCATGTATGTTTACATGATATCGCTTTACAGTTTCAACCAGTTTTGGTTGCAGGATTATGATTTGCAAAAGAAATGTTTTAGAAGGATATCAGTGAGGGGGAACCCGTTCCGCTAAGCGACGTGGTCTCACTCAATATTAGATAACCGAGATGTATGGTATTATTCACACCAGACTTTATGTCTGACTCGAAGTTTATGTTTTTCCCCTTAAACTCTCGGGTGCTCAAAATTGATTTGAATAGGCTGAGGGTTGAGGATTTTCAGGTTTTAGTAGGGTGGTGAATTAAGCTTTCGGAGATGAGCAGGTGGCTGACGGATAACTATTTAGGAGTTGCTATTTTTGTTTGTTTATTCCGCTGTGTTGTATTAAGTCAGATATGACTATTTAGTACTTTGGTCAACCAATGGGGCATCTTCATATGTCGCTCTTGGGATATGGAACATGTGTTTATCCGAATATGGGATAACTATTAAGTCAGATATGACTATTTAGTACTTCTGCTGTGTTCTCTGAACCTGGGAAACATTATGGGATTATGTAATCTGGATATGGAACATGTGTTTTGAAATGTAATCAAAAATGTTGTTTTTGAAATCTGTGATTTTTTTTCATATTCAAGTGCTTCTGATATTATGGATACCATTAACATTACCGTATTTGGTCGCCGAAAGTTAATACTATGGATGACTACAACATCTATAGCGCTTAGCTTCGGGCCTCTAGATAGGGGATGTTACAATAACTGGATTAGCTTTAGCTTAATGGCTAAAGGTTCCAAGGATTGAGGTGTTTAGTGACTCACAACTAATGGTAAACCAATTAGACAAGACTTATCAAATGAAGGATGCATGGTTATCCGAATATGTAAAGGAATCCACGATATGCTAGCTCAGTTTGAAGATATTTCAATTCATCAGATACTAAGAGAGAAGAACGCATATACAGATCTGTTAGCAAAGCTAGCCAGTTCAAGTGGAGCCCCAAAATTGAAGATTATTCCATTTGGATTCCAATAATACCCAAGCATTAGGTTTTACAAAGATACACTAGAATTTGAAATGTTAGTTTTAACCTGATCACAAACTCGACAACTACAGGGTAATGAAGAAAGTTTCAAAGATCGTGGTAATCATGAAATAGTCCATGGGGAAACAATAGAAAATGATTATGAGATAACTCATTATGAAATACCCAAAGACAGCTTTGAGACCAATATATGAGTAACTTGATGAGACCAATAGTTGAATATTTCTATAAAGGAATACTCCTGAAGGGTAAGAATCAGATGACGTAATTAAGATATCAAGCACCTTCATATACCATGATTGATGGGATAATATATAAGAAATGTTATTCAATTCCTTATTTAAGATGCATAACTCCATAAAAGGTGTAACAACCTTCATTTTTAATGATTGGATATTTAAATAATAATTTAAATATCGAATCATTAATTAATTGAAGGTCCAAAATCTAGCTTTTTGCATACGGGCGAATTAGAACTCGAGACCACTTCCATTGAGCTTGGATCGATGTTGCAATCAAAATGAGTATATATATCGCTATATTTAGAGTCATGGTATTTTCATTGTTTACGTATTGCTAGACATATTTTATGAAAATATGTGCATGGTCGAGTTCAGTGGGACCTCGATTGTTGTTTTGTGATTCAATATGAGGACTTCATTATGAGATGTACCGTTGAAGAATTTTTGGAATCGTATGACTTGATGGTCAAAACGACCTCGAAATGCATGAAATTATTATCCCAGAGTGCTGTCTCGAATAGCAACAAATTTATACCATCGGGACTGGAAAATATTGTAATATGCACCAACGAGTTTCATGACGATCAAATGTAACGTGTGATCGTACGAGCTCGAAACGTGTGGCGATCTATTTGGGAAATAAAAAATATATTTTATTCTATATACTTCTTCCCTCAACTAGATATTTAATTTTCCTTACTTTTCTTTCTCCTCCTTACCCAAACATAGCCGCTCACTTCCTTGAATTAAATTGAGTTCTTTAGTTCATAAAAATCGATGAGATTAGATCCATTAAGATCGTGGTGAGAAGAGCTTTATATCTATATGGGTTTAGACGAGTGTTGTAACATGCCGTAAAATTAACAGTAATTAATAAATAATTAGTAAGGCTCAAAAATGGAGTTTGAGAAAACGTTGAAATTTGGCCATGAAACATGCATCATTGTGTTTGCGGCAATTTTCTGAGCAACTTTCATAATTGGTGTCCTACGATCGGAGTTCAAACGAAGAAGTTATTGGCATTTGAAGTTTTCGGAACAAAAATAATTAAAAAGGAACAACATAAAATAAATAATAATAATTACGTTGATCCCACCCATCGATATCCTCTTTGGGCCGGTCGATCGTTAGCGATTGATCGCCTATAAGGGAGCGGTCGACTGGTCTTAAGGTGGCAGCCAGGTTTTAAACTTGGCTGAACGACCTGGATTAAATTATTTTAAATCTAACGAATACGATTGATTCGAGCGCCAATAGATATAGGTCTAGCCCCTCACTTTTCTTTTCATATTTTCTAATCAAAGCAGCGAAGCTTTGGATTTTCCCTTTCCACTATTTATATCTTTTTAAAAACTCTGCTCTAGAGAGTAAAGCTAGAGAATTTGGTAGGCCTGCCCCAACCAATCCCCCTTTTTAGCCGGGCTCTCACAAAGGTACTTTCCATCCTAAGATTTTCAACTCATTTCCAGGGATTATTACATGCCTCCGTAAATTACAAGTTGCTAATGTGTAGCTGCCAAGGCTCGAACCCTCTCCCTCTTAATTATAAAATATTATATTATATGTATATATAATCAGAGAAGGACATAAAATAAAAGAGAAGAAGAGAAGGAGCAAATTGTTACGACGGAAAAAGGGAAATTTCATAATTATAAATCAATATTCCACTTAACCCAAATCTCTTCTTAGATCCATATTCTAATGATATGTATACATTTTGTTATACATATTTTTGGACTAGAAAGGAAAAGGAGTCAAAATTAAAAAGGTGAATTCGGATTTAGGAGATTTGGAAAGCTAGGAAGCTCATCGAAAAATTATATGATTTATATATAATATTGAAATTTACATCATTGAGTTTTATTTAATATTTGCCCATGCAAGATCTATGAAGTTGTAGGCCTAGAAAGAATGTATTCAATCTCGCCTACATATTTTGTAAGTTGGGTAGTTGAAATATATACACCCAAATCTGGAAATTAGAAACCAATTCTTAAAATTTGTTAAAGTAGAAGTTGATTCTAGATTTAGGATAATTGGGTTTAAATGGTTATAGATTTGGATTGCCCTAATTTGGTCTGGAATGTGAATTTCTATGTTTTAATTTATTCAGAGCGTTTGGGGTCCAATTTAGTTGTATCTATTTTTCGTGTGATTTCCATAAATTATCTAATTCTACAACTATGTATTAAAAAAATGCATCATTTGAAATAATAAGGAATATAGCAAAAAGGAAAAAGATATGTTAAGTACATATGTTCTCTTCTATAGTTTACACTGCCTATTGTAATAAAAGAAAAGAGATAATTCCTTATAACTTCAAATGGAGCAAAAGTTTCACCTTTGGTTAATTTATGGAAAGTTATAACGGTTACCATTTCAGGAAGGTTAGCTCTAATATATTAAAACATGAAAATAAATGTTCCTTACAGAAGTACATATAAGTATGTTCTGGAATTCCTAAGTGTATGAATTAATGAGATAGAAATAGGAATATATATACACGTATAACCATGCCCACCGATTAAAAATATAAACATATATATATATAGCGTAATATACGAAGATATTTGTATTAGTTATAATTAGGACAACTAGTTATTAATAGCATAGTAATTTATGGATCTAGGAGGTGTAGGTGGAAAAGAGACAGTAAATCCAAAACTAGTAGGGCAATAAATGTGCAGTTAATAGGGAGTTACATGAATTAAATTTGGACATAAATACGTTTAATGGGACCGATTAATAAGTTTAATATGAAATTTATGGGGAAAGGAAATGGGCATAATAGGTTGAGTTAGAATGAATAAATAAATGACATTAGTGCATGTCCAATTTGAATAATAATGATACTTTATTACATACTATTAACATTTATGGGACGTAAGAGGGAAGTAGAGAATATATGTAATAAGCATATAAGATAAGAATTAAATGCTAGGAGGCAATATAATTTTCATAGTAGAAAATTATACAACCTTAATAATACGTTTAGGATGAGCATGGATTAGTGGGCCTAGCCTAATATTTAGACCTAGAATAGTTGGTTTGTTTTAGTATGGGTTGGAATGCAAGGTCAGTAGAGTTACACAACAGAAGTCTGCCCTTTACCTAGAAGCTACCAGCAGTTTGTATACTTACTACTATTGTGGGACATCTTCAACCATAGGAGCTGTGGGGAAGGGATATACATTTGCATATAGGCATGGAAAATATACCAAGTGTTCGCCTCAGGTTTGAAGTATTAAATAACACAGTACATTTAGGGATGTTAAGTGGTTTAGTTTGAGGTGGATGGTATTAAATGGTCGTTAGGTCCGCCTTCTTCATATTTAAGAAATCTTAAATTACTTATGACAGTACCTAATAGGGAAATGGGGTCTTATTCAATTCTAACAAGAGGAATTAAGTAATTAAAATGGGCATTTTTTTTACTTGCACTAAGTTAGTCTAAATGAGATTTCGGCCATGAGAGGTCGGTGGGCTTTGTCAGTATTGTTGTTGTACCGATATTTAGTGGTAAGGATGACGTATAGGCTATGACCAGCAATCTCGAGCAACCGTTAGCGAAGACTTGAGTTATGCCTTGATGGATTTCTCTTCCTACTAGTGTAGAATACATATGGGATACGCGAAGACCTCATTATTTAATTAGTTTTTTGTTCGTTGGATGGGATAGTTAACCCTTAAGTCTTTGAGACGCGTTAGTAATATGGTAATTAAATTATAAAGCCGTATCTAAGGGTCATTGGTCTTTGTAACTAGAACCGATTGACTATTAATTACGTTACAAAGGGTCCGCTTTGGGATTAAGGTATGAAATGGCTAATGGGTCTGACTCCTCTCTATTTAAGAAGTATTAAGTTGCCAGGGTTTTCTTTTGGGAAATACAACAATTTTGAAAAATATGTATATAGGCATACACACACACACCTTAGAGAAGGTTACACATATCGTACGCTTGGATGGAATTACACGGAATAGCCTTGAGTAATGGACATAACACTTAAATAAAAATTAATCGGCATAAATTAGTGTTACGGGTAAAGTATGTAATTTTCTTATCACTAGAACGTTGTTGTGACACCTCCTCATTACAATCCACAAGATAGATTTAGAGGGACATGCTACTGCCGCAAGAGGAGAACTGGAGATGGTGAAGTCTGTCATTCATGCTCGGCGCTAGCAAGCCAATCTGATACTAAAGGAATAATATCGATTCCAAGGTAGTAGCCTTAGTTAGCATACATGATCCATTATATTTTTCTATTATGCTGTGAGTTTAGATAGATAGCTCTCTGATATACATATGTCTATTACAAGTTACCAAAAACAACGATTCGTATCCTAGTGGACTTGGGTTTAGATTTAGTTAAAATTTAGGCCCATTACGGTGTGATTGTTATATTTGGTACCAAAGCTTAGGTTAGGCAATTATAGGAATTAGGATACGCTGAGAATGTTTTTATATTTTTACATATAATTATATATATATTATATGCCAAACTCTATGAATTCCAACTACAGAAATAGTCGTGACTATATTCTGAACAGGTGGACGAGACAATTAAGATTGGAACAATGAATAGATTTAAATTTATACACCTACCCCGATTAGCCCATGGAGAGTAGGTTGTATCGCAAGGCATGGACCAAGAGAGCATGAGCATGACATATAGAAGGATCCTAGAACTTGGATGGTACTCTACTCCTTTGTTGGGCCTAGGCTGCCTTATAACTGTGGATTTCGATGGCTTGCCGATTGAAGACATACATTTCATCCAGACAAATAGGAAGAAAGAATCTATATGTTGGAGGTATCCGGAAGTAAGATGTCAAGAAGGATTGAGCAAGTTCCTGCAGAAGGTGTTAATCACCAGAGAGGATAGCCAATTTTTAGTATATACTCTTAATAAGAAGTGGTTAAGAGTAAAGGTAAACAAGGGAAGTCCAAGAGAAAGGGCGATTAAGATTCAATTTCTGAGTCCGACCTGATGTGAAGAAATTTATCAAAAAGATTTTGAAAGTTTCTTGTAATGTTTGAATGATTTTTCAAAGGATTTATTTTAACAAAAGGACCCTACCATTGAAAAGTCGTTGTTTTGAAAAAGTAAGAAAACTTGGAAGTTTTAAAAGGCTATTTAGAGATTTCCAGTGAAGTTTAAAAAAATTGGTTGGGTCAAAAAAATTTTATTTAAAGGTTTTTGATAAAGGAATTTTTAGTTTTTGTAAATACAAATTAGGGCGTAGGTTTGGCTCGATGATTTTTCATATTTTTGTAAATTTGGAAGTTTCTTTTAAAAATCCTTTTTAAAGGATGGGTAGATAATTGAAAATGGTACATGATTGTAACAGGGTAAAGTGAATAGAAGGGTAATAATGCCTAGTAATAAAGATATGAAGAATATTCCCGTATAAGGAAAATACAGAGAAAAACAACTGAAATAGATTTATATACAACTCGTTTTGCGTTATTGAAGAAAAGCCCAATGATTAAAGCAGTAGACAAACGCACTGTAATGAGTTAGTGGGGAAGAGGATAAAAGTGGAAAAAAGCTATGTAAGGGGAAGCCACTTGAAGGAAATTTGTCAGGAGAAATTTTAGTAGTAACAATATTAGGAAATTTGAACAGAAATAGCATTAGGAATTTATGTAAAAATAGGATTAGTAATCTAGTTAAAAATAGTATAGGAGAAAACAATAGGGATATAATAGGGTTAATGGATAACTTCTATAAGTATGTGCAAAAATTGCACGTATCTTTTAGAAGTCCCTTCATATGCTATTAGAATCTCCGCTAAGGTTGAAAGTGAAAATAACATGAGTAGTAGGAAAATAATTGGATGGAAGTTATCATTGTATACTTTAGTTTTCATTGTTTAAAGTTACAAAAGATGTTTTTGAAAATGGTTTGGTATGATAATTGAGTTTTTGAATGAAAATAAATGTTTCAAGATTAAAAATGTGACGACCGCCCACGACCCCTGCACTGAACCTAGATAAAGTGCGCTGTAAAGTGTGCCAGGCGACCATGGACGATTGTTAGGGTAAATTAAAACAACAGAATCTATCGTAATACTCACAGCGCATGGACAAAATACAATAGAATATATATATAGTGAAGCTTCACAGAATAGAATCTCATCAATAAAACTTCATAATAGTTGAATACAAAACATCTGAATAGTCAATACATCAAGCCTCACTACATAACACTCAGAGAATATACAAGCAGCGGAACATCCAGTACATATAGTAAGAAAACAATATGCAATACTCCAGCTCGTCTTCGTCATCAACCTCGTGGAAAGCTAGACCAGCACCTGTCACCTGCTACCTAGTCTGCCCGTCCCAAAATGGACGAACAGCCCAAGGCAATAAGAGTTAAAACATAAAGCCTTGAGTCAGACAACAGTCTTAGTGAGCAGTAAATTAACTAACAACATACCAAAAGAGCATAAAGGAAAAGGAATAGGAATACAACCCTCCCACTCCACCTCTTTCTACAATGATAGTCCCCAGACACACACTAAGCAGAAGCAAGCATAGCAAAGCATACAATTTAAAGTAAAGCAATTATCACTCGAGTCAAGGGCGATGCTTTCCAAGTACAAACCCCCAAGGCCTAAACCAAGATCAGATAAGCACCCAGAAAATACCGCTCTTGAGACCGAATGACGATACATCCAAACATCCATGACTCTGGCTATCACTGTTATCATTGCTTCGATATCATCGTTAATTGAATGACCGACACATTCTTTCAGCCGTCCGTCAAGGGCTAATGGAAACCCCGGTTCTAGACATAACTCCGCACGTCATCGTGACCCGTGCCTAGGACTATCGAATCTGCCCAGAGTACTTGACTACCCAAATCAGTAGCCTTCAGGGACTATCGAATCTGCCCAACGTACTCTTGCTTTGAGCATGCTAGAACCTTCAACAACGATGAGATCTCAGCCTCCTAGTCATCCTCCTCGACGACTATTTCCATACTAGCTCAAGCGCCTCTCGAGCAAACCATTATCCTCAACTCGAACCATTTCACCGAGTTATCAACATGCTTGGAATGATCCCGTCTGGATTAGACCAAGGCTATCCCATATCATACTTCGCCTCATCATCATCATAGCAAAGCCTCATCTCAACATCATCATCAAATCTATCCATATGAGCTTCCTCATCCGCTACATATGCCACGAGCAGCTTTTCCAATTCAAGAGCCTTTCCCTTAGCTTTTGAATCATCTTCGGTCTAAATCAAATCATCAATCATCTAATTCATAGCAATCAATCAAGTCAAACATTAATCCAAGTAATCAAGCATTCAAATATGATCTAACTAGACAATATTAACAATAATGGCAATTTCGTAAATAAAGAGTCGAAAGTCTAACAAGCATGAAAACATGAGAATTATCTCTACAACTTGATGAATGAACTTGCATAGGTTAATCATGTAGTAAAATGGTTGTCAAATCATCATGAACAATGAATCTATATGGATCTATACTTAGGTTTACAAAAATGCATGGAAATCACTATTTTAACACCAAATCAATCCAACGATCCGATATACTCCTTTGGATCCGTGTGAGAGATAATCACCACTCACCAAATCACCTAAACAACCCAAAAGCAACACACTTCAGATCTGGACAGCGAAGGATCTAAATTGATCTATCACAAATCCGCTTCAAACGATGAAATCTCTCTTCGAAGAATGTAGATCTTCAATCTAAGCTCTTCGATCATCGATTTGATCTTCGATATGGATGGAAGGAATCACTAGATTAGAGTGGAGAAAAGAAGTGAAGAAGTGTAGAAGTCGAGCTCTCAAAATGGCAGCACTTCGTCGCTTCGAAATTCGGATTCCAGAAAGTGAGAAATGGATGAGTATTTATAGCTGAAATCCTCCTTAACTCGTCCGCTTTCTTAAGTCGTCACTCGGAATTAGGTCGTCCACGACCTATAGAGCCACGACCTACGACTTAGGAAAATACTACGACTTAACAAGTGCGCGACTTAACTGGGTAACTGACCTACGACTTAACTGTGGCCGACTTAACACTCACACGCCCTAACGTACGTATACGACCTAACACATGTGCACGTTCCCCCCCTAAGTCGCTTGGACGACTTAGCGACTTAACAACCCTACGACTTACGACTTAGCAGGGCCTCCAACTTAACAGGGGATACGACTTATGACTTACTTCCTAAGGTCGTTCGAACGACTTAATTTTCTTAAGTCGTTAGCTCGCCCATTTCCTTAGGTCGCCACTCCTATGCCGTTAACTCTTAGGTCGTCACCGACTTAAGTCTTCCCTTCTTTAAGTCGTCAAATGCTTAAGTCGTCTAATCTATAAGTCGGTCAGCTTCTTAGGTCGTCTACCTCTTAGGTCGGTCACTACCTTAAGTCGGTCACTCGACCTAAGCCACCCCACACGTCCTAACTTCCACACGACCTATTCCAATCCCTAGGTCGCCTACGACATAACTTCCTACACGACCTAAGCTATCATACGACCTAACTCTTAAGTCGCTCCACTGCTACCCCAGCTTCCTTAGGTCGTCGCCGACCTTCCCCTTAGGTCGTTATCTCCCCTAAGTCGGTCATTACCTTAAGTCATCTAAATTCTTAAGTCGGTCAAATGATGTAGGTTTTTCCAATCCCTTAGGTCGTTCACTCGACCTAGCCTACCACGACTCAACTCCTAAACGACTTAAGCTACAACATGGCTTAATTTCTAGACAACTTAACAATACTAACACTCTAATAACGACCGTTTTACGATGTTTTGATCCGTAAAAATACGGGTCGTTACATTCTCTCCACCTTAGGAATTTCGCCCCCGAAATTCCAAACAAACAAGAACAAACAAAGGCTATTCTGCATGCCTACCATCCACAGCAATCAACAAACCATACATCCAATTCTAGCTTAGCATGCAGAATCCTAAAACTAGAACAAGTTACAATATCGTGAGATGACACGACACCTTAGGGCCATACCTTGAAGAGTTCAGGATGAGCTGCCTTCATCCTCTCTTCCACCTCCCACGTACAGTCGTTATCATCATCACTCCATTGTATCTTGAGCAACTTAACTACCTTCCTCCTAAGCTGTTTCGTGTCGGTTTCCACAACACGAAGCGGCTTAGGAGGTCTCTTATCGACTGGGTCAACTTCGAAGTCTTCACAGCTATCAGCAGAAACCACAGTATTCGAGTCGTGCACATACTTCCGTAGATATGATACATGAAAAACATTGTGCACACTTGACATCTTCTCTGGTAACTCTAATCTGTAGGCGAGCTTTCCAATTCGCTCGATGATCGGGAATGGTCCAACAAACCTCGGAGTCAGTTTTCCTTTCTTCCCGAATCGAATAACATTCTTCAGTGGAGAAATCTTCACAAAAACCATATCACCAACGTCGAATTCCAAATCCTTACGACGCTTATCGGCATAACTTTTCTGTCGGTCTTGGGCTGCCTTCATTCGTTGCCGAATGATCTCTATGCAATCCGAAGTCTGTCGAATCATCTCTGGCCCAAGTATCAGCTTTTCTCCTGTCTCAATCCAACATGTCGGAGAGTTACACAGTCTTCCGTACAATGCCTCATACGGTGCCATACCAATGCTCGACTGGTAACTGTTGTTATATGAAAATTCCACCAAATGAAGGTGATCTTCCCATGATCCTCCAAAATCCAAAACACAAGCTCTGAGAAGATCTTCCAAAACTCGGTTGACTCTCTCGGTCTGACCATCTGTCTGAGGGTGATAAGCTGTACTCAAACACAACTCGGTTCCCAAACTTCCTGGAAGCTCTTCCAAAATCCACTAGTGAACAATGGATCTCGATCGCTCACTATACTCTTCGGAATACCATGGAATCGAACTATCCACTTAACATACAACTCAGCCAACTTTGATGCAGTCCTAGTCGATCGAACATGAATGAATCTTGCGCTCTTAGTCAGACGATCCACAATGACCCAAATCCCTTCATTTCTCTTTCTTGTTCTAGGTAACCCATCAATAAAATCCATCGATATATGCTCCCACTTCCATGTAGGAACTTCTAATGGCTAAAGAAATCCACTTGGCTTCTTCTGTTCGGCTTTTACCACCTGGCAGTTCATGCACTTGGAAATAAAATTTCCAACATCCTTCTTCATACCTTCCCAGTAATAGGTTCTCTTCATATCCTGATACATCTTGTTTCCACCTGGATGAATTGTCAGCTTCGAGTGATGACTTTCCTTCAGAACTTCACTCCTCAATTCATCTATATCGGGAACAACTAGTCGTCCTTGCTTCCGAAGCCAACCCTCTCGATCAACCTTGAATCTTTTATCCTTTTCTGGTTCCAATCCAGATTCCAAATCACGGATAATCTTGACAATCTTATCATCTCGCTTTTGACTCTTGCCGATTCTTTCCACAAGAGTCGGTCTTATCGATAAGTTTGCCAACATCTCAGGTTCCAATTCGCATCTGGGCCTGAAGTCAAATCCAGCTAAATACTCGAGATTCTTCCATTCTGAAAACATGGCTCCCAATCCTGCATGTCTTTGACTTAACGCATCTGCCACTGCGTTACCTTTTCCCGGAGTATAAGCTATACCAAAATCATATGATGCCAAAAACTCTAGCCAACGTTGCTGCCGAAGATTCAAATCCTTTTGGGAGAAAAGATACTTCAACGACTTATGATCTGTAAACAACTCGAATCGAACTCCCAATAGATAATTTCTCCACATCTTCAGAGCAAAAACAATCGTCGCTAACTCCAAATCATGAGTCGGGTAATTCCTTTCATGCGGCTTCAGTTGTCGACTTGCATACGCAACAAATTTATCCCTCTGCATTAGCACCGCTCCAAGTCCAGTACCACATGCATCGGTGTAAACCACCATCTCATCATTCCCACTTGGAATAGTCAAAACAGGAGCACTTGTCAATCGCTCTTTCAGGATTCTGAAAGCTTGCTCACACTTATCATCCCATCTGAACACTAGGTTCTTCTTCGTCAATCCTGTTAACGGTGCAGCCACCTTGGAGAAGTCTTTGATAAATCGACGATAATATCCTGCTAATCCAAGAAAACTTCTCACATCAGATGCATTCTTAGGTCTACCCCAATCCTGGATTGCTTCCACTTTGGCGGGATCAACCGCTATTCCATTTCCAGAGATAACATGGCCTAAGAACCTCACTTCACTCTTCCAGAAGTGACACTTCGAAAACTTAGCCTTCAGCTGATGTTTCCGCAAGATTTCCAAAACAATACGCAAGTGCGTCTTGTGCTCTTCTTCAGTTCTGGAATAAATCAGAATATCATCCACGAACACAAGTACGAACTTGTTCAACTGATCTCTGAACACTCTATTCATAAGATCCACAAAATATGCTGGCGCATTAGTCAATCCAAACGGCATTACCAGCCACTCAAAGAAACCGGATGGTGTCCTAAAAGCAGTCTTCGGCACACTATCCTTAGCCACTCTCAACTGGTGAAATCCCGTTGCCAAATCCATCTGAGAAAACACCTTAGCTTCGTGAAGCTGATCAAACAAGTCATCTATTCTCGGCAATGGATACTTGTTCTTCTTAGTCACCTTATTCAGCTCACGATAATCCACACATAACCTCAGCGATCCATCCGCTTTGGTAACAAACACAACTGGTGCACCCCATTCGGACACACTACGCCGAATGAATCCTTTCTGTAAAAGATCATCAACTTGCACCCTCAACTCCTGTTGTTCCCTAGGCGCCATCCGCCTAAGAGGCATCACAACAGGTCTGGCTCCTTCAACTAGATCTATACGAAACTCGATCTCTCTATGCGGCGGTAACCCTTTGACCTCGTCAAAGACATCCTCAAATCTATTAACGATTGGCAACGATGACAGTCCATCCCTTGGAACAACCAGTGAATACATGAAGCTCATGAAGACGCCTTCTTCATGCTTACATCGTATCACAATCTTTCGCCCCTCCACATTTTCGACTGTCACCTCCAACCTCTAACAATCAACCTTTGCCGCATACTTCCTAAGCCAGTCCATACCCAAAATAATTCCGAACCCCGCAAAGTTCAGAACAAAGCAATCACAAACAAAAGAGCAATCATGACTCGATACAATCAGACCACGGCATAACATACACAAACAAGACGAACCCCCAACTGGATTAGTCACAACCAATGGCCTATCAACAATATCCGGTTCTAAACCCAACCGGCCTACGAGTTCGCTACAAACAAAAGAATGCGACGCCCCAGTATCAAATAACACTCTAACTGGAACACCACAAATGGAGAGAGTACCCTGAACCACCACACTCTTTCCTTTCTCTTCAGCGGTAGGAGCTTTCGAAGACGATGGAACATCTCCCAAAGCATAAGCTTGCACAATCTGCTTGTCCCTTCGTGGTTCTGGACAATTCCTCCTAACATGCCCCAGCTTGTCACAGTTGTGGCACTTCACCGGCACCTTCGGATTCTTGCAATCTCTAGAGAAATGGCCTTTCTGCTGACAATTGTAGCAGGTCACTTCGCCCTTCGGCTTCTTCTGGCCATCCTTACCCTTTTGCTGTTGCTGCTTCCTCTTCTTGTTTCCACCCTGCTGGGGTTTAGACTCTTCCCTGGTTACAACAACAACAGATCCTTCCTTAGGAAACAGATTCTCATGCCTGAGAGCTTTCTCCACAAGCTTCTCAAATGAATCGTCCAAATGATCCACTAACTGCCTCCCAAGATAATTGTCCAAACCTGTCACAAACTTCTCATTCTTCTGATACGAGGATTCGATATACGACCGGGCATACTTGGACAAAGCTTCAAACTCCGATACATACTCAAGAACTGGTCTTCCACCTTGCTTGAGCTCCACAAACTTCTTGAACAGAACAGACTTCTGAGCTGTAGAAATGAACTTAGCTTCAAATCTGACTTGGAATTGCTCCCAAGTGATCTCTTCCTCCGGAGTATCAATGGTGATAGAGTTCCACCAGTCCGAAGCTCTTCCTTGAAGCTGCCTTGATGCTAACTTCCTCTTAGTTTCATCCTCAATTCCCAAGTCACCAAAGATCCTTCTACAAGCATCTATCCACCTCTGGACTTCAATGGTTGATTCTGTCCCCAAGAAAACCTTTCCTCCAAGAGTAGTATAATCCTTACACAACTTAGCAGAATCCACCGGTCTTGGAGTTTGAACTTGAACTCCAACATCCACCGATGGCCCCGGAGCTGGCATCCTTCTCATGATCGAAGTCATCATAGCTTCGAACATAGCAGCATAATCAGCAGCCCCTTCAGTAGCACGGCCTTCCCTAGCAGCTGGTCTCCCTCTTCGACTCATTCTCAATATCTATAAAAAGGAATGATTAGCACACCTTGAGAAACAACTGCATAAAGGACTCAAACTCTTCTAAGCTACTATATTATATATAGTAATCATCCATCAAAATACAATTACGTCTCTCATACGTAGTTACGTCAGCGAGCGTTGGGTAAAATCGATTAACCAAAGCTCTGATACCAAATGTGACGACCACCCACGACCCCTGCATTGAACCAAGATAAAGTGCGTTGTAAAGTGTGCCAGGCGACCATGGACGATTGTCAGGGTAAATTAAAACAACAGAATCTATCGTAATACTCACAGCGCATGGACAAAATACAATAGAATATATATATAGTGAAGCTTCACAGAATAGAATCTCATCAATAAAACTTCATAATAGTTGAATACAAAACATCTGAATAGTCAATACATCAAGCCTCACTACATAACACTCAGAGAATATACAAGCAGCGGAACATCCAGTACATATAGTAAGAAAACAAGATGCAATACTCCAGCTCGTCTTCGTCATCAACCTCGTGGAAAGCTAGAACAACACCTGTCACCTGCTACCTAGTCTGCCCGTCCCAAAATGGACGAACAGCCCAAGGCAATAAGAGTTAAAACATAAAGCCTTGAGTCAGACAACAGTCTTAGTAAGCGGTAAATTAACTAACAACATACCAAAAGAGCATAAAGGAAAAGGAATAGGAATACAACCCTCCCACTCCACCTCTTTCTACTGTGATAGCCCCCAGACACACACTAAGCAGAAGCAAGCATAGCAAAGCATACAATTTAAAGTAAAGCAATTATCACTCGAGTCAAGGGCGATGCTTTCCAAGTACAAATCCCCAAGGCCTAAACCAAGATCAGATAAGCACCCAGAAAATACCGCTCTTGAGACCGAATGACGATACATCCAAACATCCATGACTCTGGCTATCACTGTTATCATTGCTTCGATATCATCGTTAATTGAATGACCGGCACATTCTCCGTCCGTCAAGGGCTAATGGAAACCCCGGTTCTAGACATAACTCTGCACGTCATCGTGACCCGTGCCTAGGACTATCGAATCTGCCCAGAGTACTTGACTACCCAAATCAGTAGCCTTCAGGGACTATCAAATATGCCCAACGTACTCTTGCTTTGAGCATGCTAGAACCTTCAACAATGATGAGATCTCAGCCTCCTAGTCATCCTCCTCGACGACTATTTCCATACTAGCTCAAGCGCCTCTCAAGCAAACCATTATCCTCAACTCGAACCATTTCACCGAGTTATCAACATGCTTGGAATGATCCCGTCTGGATTATACCAAGGCTATCCCATATCATACTTCCCCTCATCATCATCACAGCAAAGCCTCATCTTAACATCATCATCAAATCTATCCATATGAGCTTCCTCATCCGCTACATATGCCACAAGCAGCTTTTCCAATTCAAGAGCCTTTCCCTTAGCTTTTGAATCATCTTCGGTCTAAATCAAATCATCAATCATCTAATTCATAGCAATCAATCAAGTCAATAATTAATCCAAGTAATCAAGCATTCAAATATGATCTAACTAGACAATATTAATAATAATGGAAATTTCATAAATAAAGAGTCGAAAGTCTAACAAGCATGAAAACATGAGAATTATCTCTACAACTTGATGAATGAACTTGCATAGGTTAATCATGTAGTAAAATGGTTGTCAAATCATCATGAACAATGAATCTATATGGATCTATACTTAGGTTTACAAAAATGCATGGAAATCACTATTTTAACACCAAATCAAGCCAACGATTCGATATACTCCTTTGGATCAGTGTGAGAGATAATCACCACTCACCAAATCACCTAAACAACCCAAAAGCAACACACTTCAGATCTGGACAGCGAAGGATCTAACTTGATCTATCACAAATCCGCTTCAAACGATGAAATCTCTCTTCGAAGAATGTAGATCTTCAATCTAAGCTCTTCGATCTTCGATTTGATCTTCGATATGGATGGAAGGAATCACTAGATTAGAGTGGAGAAAAGAAGTGAAGAAGTGTAGAAGTCGAGCTCTCAAAATGGCAGCACTTCGTCGCTTCGAAATCTGGATCCCAAAAAGTGAGAAATGGACGAGTATTTATAGCTGAAATCCTCCTTAACTCATCCGCTTTCTTAAGTCGTCACTCGGAATTAGGTCGTCCACGACCTATAGAGCCACGACCTATGACTTAGGAAAATACTACAACTTAACAAGTGCGCGACTTAACTGGGTAACTGACCTACGACTTAACTGTGGCCGACTTAACACTCACACGCCCTAACGTACGTATACGACCTAACACATGTGCGTGTTCCCCCCCCTAAGTCGCTTGGACGACTTAGCGACTTAACAACCCTACGACTTACGACTTAGCAGGGCCTCCGACTTAACAGGGGATATGACTTACGACTTACTTCTTAAGGTCTTTCGAACGACTTAATTTTCTTAAGTCGTTAGCTCGCCCATTTCCTTAGGTCGCCACTCCTATGCCGTTAACTCTTAGGTCGTCACCGACTTAAGTCTTCCCTTCTTTAAGTCGTCAAATGCTTAAGTCATCTAATCTATAAGTCGGTCATCTTCTTAGGTCGTCTACCTCTTAGGTCGGTCACTACCTTAAGTCGGTCACTCGACCTAAGCCACCCCACACGTCCTAACTTCCACACGACCTATTCCAATCCCTAGGTCGCCTACGACATAACTTCCTACACGACCTAAGCTATCATACGACCTAACTCTTAAGTCACTCCACTGCTACCCCAGCTTCCTTAGGTCGTCGCCGACCTACCCCTTAGGTCGTTATCTCCCCTAAGTCGGTCATTACCTTAAGTCATCTAAATTCTTAAGTCGGTCAAATGCTATAGGTTCTTCCAATCCCTTAGGTCGTTCACTCGACCTAGCCTACCACGACTCAACTCCTAAACGACTTAAGCTACAACATGGCTTAACTTCTAGACAACTTAACAATACTAACACTCTAATAACGACCGTTTTACGATGTTTTGATCCGTAAAAATACGGGTCGTTACAAAAAATCCAACTTTTTAAGAGGTACTATGTTGTAGGAAGTCTTTCAAAAGGGAAAGTTAGTTAGAATAATTTTTTCATGGCTCCTTTTGGAAACCAAGCCATTTTCGAAAATAGTTTCTAAGTTTATATTTTCAAAGGTAAAAGTTTTGACTAAGTAATTCATGAATATGAAGTTTTATTTTTTTAAAGAGTTGCGAAAAACCTAACCATTTTTTGATATGGAGTAGATATGGGAGACTGCTTGGGTAAGGCGGGTAAAGGACAAGGATATGAGTAAAATAACTACGAATGCTCGTAGGGTAGCAATAAGGAATTCCCATTGAATATAAGGAATATTGGTATGAACCTAGGAATGTTGATCAGACATGTGTGAAAGCCACAAGAAGCACCCTCAAAGGAATTGGGAATGGTAACAAAGTACACTTTTGCGAGTCCTAGGGTATACTCACATGAAAGACCAAGAATAAAGAAGGTAGATACCAAAGATTGTGAATACTATCAAGAGATTTTGATTGAAATAAGATAATAATATGATTGGAGAAGAGGGTAATGAGATGCTAAACAAACATAGAGGATATTGACTGACTCAAGGTTAAAGAAGGCAAGATAAGTGGTAGTAGAGTTATTCCACCAAGCCAATTTTCTAATGAGTTATTCTAAATGTACATAGTTTATATTTTTTATCCATTGTAGTGTGGGAATGCACAATTTATCCCATAATTGGGTGTAATGATTGAAGTAATGGATGAATCTTATTTATTAGGAGCCAAGGATGCAATTTAAGACATGTGGATTATAGTTGAATGACATTTAAGAAATGTCTATCTTAGTTGAGTAAGGAGTGATAGGGCCACAACATCAATAATACCAGTTGATGTTAGAGGGCAGCTTCCAGTAATTGTTTCTTTTTGGTTTTTGGGTTGTAATTGCTAGTTGTCTCCTTTTGAGTATTGAAAAAACATATGATATGATATGAGATATGTTCCTATTTTATTACTGTGTTGATTTTTTAAATGAGCTTTGACCGCTATATATATATATATATATATAAGGAAACGGTGTAAATACAAAAATCTCATAAGGGAACTTAACAAGCAATAAATGTAATTAAGGTAGAAAGTTTATAAAATGAATTAGGAAATTAGATTAGCAGCTCAAAATAAAGAATACTCCAATCTCAAAAACTCCAGAATTTTGGAAAAAATAAAATTTTGCAAGCGGAGAAAGGGAAGGGTTGTTGCGAGATCACAAGTCACTATTCCTATGCCTCAAATGCTAAAATTTATAAATATGATTATGTGTTGTTTGTTGTTTTAAGTAAAAGCAAATCTAAGATTAATCATACAGTGCTAGGGTCAATTATATGCATTAACTCATTGATTGGGCCTCGATTACATTAAGATGTAGCTTGATTTGTTTTTAAGGATGGAGCGGCAAATGTTTTGAAAAATTATGTTCGAATGCTTTTGAATTTTTTTTGTTTAAATTCTTTTGAGAAGTTAGGTTCAAATGCTTTTGGAAAAAAATGGTGCTTAAGCGCTTTTGGGAATTCGAATTTTCAAACCGTTTTGCAAGTTTGATTAGAAGGGGGAAAAGGTTTTTATGGAAAATGGGAGGATTTTTAATTTTCAAGTGCCACATGCTTAGCGTATGGAGGGGTCGACTTATTAGTTAATATGAGTTTTACCATCTGATAAGGGAGACGGTATACCAAACATAGGGAATAACAAGGAAAAAAACTGTTTTAGCTTTGGAATTTCTATTTTCATACCTTATTGATAGGGAATACAAATTACGTTTAGAATAATTCCGTTTTAACATTCAAAAATAAACATTGTTATGCAAATTATACTTAGAAAAGTTAGAAACATTTTGGAGGCAAAAGAGAAGGTTTCAAAGTACAACAGAATAGGTACCCATAAAAAGGATGGAAATGTAAGTTCTCCATTTAAATTCCTTTTCCAACATAAGAGTGTAGATTTAGGAAAACTGGATTTTCAAAATTTTGGATGTTTGAAATTATGTGTTAGATATTGGATAGTAGGGATTGGATGTAAAATTATATTCTTATTCGTAGGAATGTGGAAATTAGGGTGTAATTTTTTTTATTTTTGAAAACTTGCATACATATAGAATTGCCAGTATAGGTTATTTGCATTATATTTTCAAAATGTTTTAAAAGAATGCATATATAAATGAGGCGGCGACTTAGAATTATTCTGCATGCATATCATATATGTTATGAATCACCATTCACCTGTACACGGTTGGCTGCAAAATTGGTTGTATAGTTTAGATGGTTGCATGCTATGTTACATGATTCAATCATTGAGGAATTTCGGAGACAAAATTCTCTTAAGGAAGGAAAATGGAACACCCTGTAAAATTAGCAGTAATTAATAAACAATTATTAAGACATAAAATGGAGTTTGAGTGAACATCTGAACTTAGCCACGAAACTTGCAACATTATGTTCATAGGAATTTTCTAAGCAACTTTCATATTTGGAGTTTTGCGATCGGAGTTCAAACGAAGAATTTATTAGCGTTTGAACTTTTTGGAACGAAAATAACCAAAAAGGAACAAAATGAAATAAAAAATAATAATTGCATGGAAACCCTCGATCGACCCCCTCTTTGGACCGTTCGACCACTATCGATCGACTGCCTATAGGTGAGACGTTGACCGGTTGTAAGGTGGCGGCTAAGGTTGAACCTTGGCCGAACGACCTGGATTTAACTAATATATATGATTGATTTGAACGCCTATAAATATAGGCCTAGCCCTTCATTTTCTTCTCATATTTTCTGCTCAAAGCAGCGAAGCTCTATAATTTTCCCTACTCCACTATTTCTATTACTTATAAAATATTAAATTATATGTATATATAATTGGAGAAGGGTAGAAAATAAAAGAGGAAAAGAGAAGGAGCGAATCGATACGGTAGAAAAAGTTAAATTTCATAGTTATAAATATATATTCCACTTAACCCAAATCTTTTCTCAGATCTGTAATTCTAATGGTGTGTGTGTATATATATATATATATCTTATTATATATATATATATATATATTTGGGCTGGAAAAGAAAAGGAGTTAAATTAAAAGGGTGAATTTGGATTTGGGAGACTTAGGAAGCGAGGAAGGTGAGCGGGAATTTATACGATTTATATATAACATTGAAATGTATATCGTTGATTTTATTTAATTATTATGCCTATACAAGGTCTTTGGAGTTCTAAGCTTAGGAAGAACATATTCAGTCTCACCTAAATATTATGTAAATTGGGTAATTTGAATGGAATAATAAATACACCCAAATCTGGAAATTAGAAACCGGTCCTTAAAAATTTTTAAAGTAGAAGTTGATTCCAGATTTAGGATAATTGGGTTTAAATGGTTAGTATAGATTTGGATTGCCTTAATTTGATTTGGAATGTGAATTTCTATATTTTAGTTTATTAGGAGCGTTTTGAGTATAATTTATTTATATCTATTTCCGCGTAATTTCCATAAATTATTTAATTCTACAACTATGTATAAAAGAGATAGTTATTGATATCATTGTAAAGTATAGGACTAGGAGGTATAGGTGGAAAAGAGATAGTAACTCCAAAACCAGTAGGGCAATAAATGTGCAGTTAATAGGGATTTATAGGAATTAAATGGAGACATAAATGCATTTAATGAGATCGATTATGGAGTCTAATAGGGCATTTATGGGGAAAGGAAATAGGCATGAAAGGTTGAATTAGAACAAGTAAATAAATGACATTAGTGGTAGTCCAATTTGAATAATAATGACACTTTATTATAGACAATTGACATTTATGGGATGTAAGAGGGAAGTACAGAATATACGTGATAAGCGTATAAGATAGGAATTAAATGATACAGCTTTAATAATATGTTTAGGATGAGCGTGGATTAGTGGGCCTAGCCCAATATTTAGACCTAGAATAGTTGGTTTGGTTTAGTATGGGTTGGAATGCAAGGTCAGTAAGGTTACACGACATAAGTCACATAGAGGCTACCAGTAGTTGTGTATACTTACTACTAATGTAGGACATCTCCAGCCATAGGACCGTGGGGAAGGGATATACATTTGCATATAGGTTGGGAAAAATATATCAAGGGTTCGTCTTGGATTTGAAGTATTAATCGACTCGGTACCTTTAGGGATGTCAAGGGGTTTACTTTAGGGTGGAAGGTATTAAATGGCCATTGGGTCCGCCTCCTCCCTATTTAAGAAGTCATAAACAACCTACGATGGTACCTAATAGGGAAATCGTTTCCTACGAGTGTAGAATCCGTATGGGATACGAAAATACCTCATTATTTAATTAGTTGTTTGTTTATCGGAGGTGGGCTAGTTAATCCTTGTATAAATCTTTGATATGCGTTAGTAATATGGTAATTATTATATTATAAAGCCGTATCTAGGGGTCATCGTTCTTTGTAGCTAGAACCGATTGACTAATGATTATGTTACAGAGTGCCCGCTTCAGAGTTGAGGTATTAAATGGCCGATGGGTCTGCCTCCTCCCTATTTAACAGGTATTAAATGGCCGGGATTTTCTTTTGGGAAGTCCAACGTTTAGATATATGCGTATATAGGCACACACACACACACATATACCTTGGAGAAGGTTACACATATCGTACGCGTAGATGGAATTACATGGAATAGCCATGAGTAATGGACGTAACACTTAAATAGAAATCAATGGACATAAATTAGTGTTACTGATAAAGTATGTAATTTTCCAATCACCAGAATGTTGTTCTGACCCCCTCCTTATTACAACCCATGGGATAGATTTAGAGGGACGTGCTACTTGTGCAAGATGGGAATTGAAGATGGTGATGTCTTCTCATTCATGCTTGGCACCGGTAAGGCAATCAGATATTAAAGGAATAATATTAATCCCAAGGTAGTAGCCTTAGTCAACATATATGTTCTATTATATTTTTCTATTCTACCATGAGTTTATATAGATAGCTCTTTGATATACTTATATTTATTACAGATTACCAAAATAAAAAATCTGTAACCTAATGGACTTGGGTTTCGATTTAGTCAAAATTCAGGCCCATTAATGATGGGTTGTTACAAGGGCGATTAATTAGTTAAGGCGATAAATTATTTAATCATATCTCATTTCATATTTAATTCATATCTTTTGCATACGAGATCTAATCGAGGTGCGGTCTTCACTATTGCACTCATAGAAAGATTATCTATGTCATGGCAGAGGTTCAGACTAGATCTATACACTTGAAAAATTACAGCTTAGGTGAGTGGAATTATAACTCTAAATTTATATTTCAGAATAAATTCCCATAACTATATATATTGAAAAATATTACCTAGAAGAGGTAGAATAATATATAAGCAATTATTTCTCCATTTGATTAGATTGGTTTGATTAGCTATTCAGGACAATTGATCAGTATCCGTACATATAGATATTGTGTCATATTCTTATTCAATAGATTTCAGTGGAGTTGATATTAATTTATAACATGGTTATAAATTAATTAAACTCTAATTTGCAACTAGATCAGTGATAAAAATATTATTATATATTTTATTTCTAATATTTGGGAAAATTGATTGAGATCCTCTATATATAAATATTGTGTTCTATTCGTATTGAATAGAATTAAGTGGAGTTGATATTAATTTATAACATAGTTATAAATTAATTAAAACTCTAATTTATAGTTATATTAGTGCTAGAAATATAATTACATAATTTATTACTAGTTGAAAATTAGAAGTATGACCTTTAAAATAAGCTGTAAGGCCAAAATAATGATTTAGGCAGGTTAAACTTGTATTAAAATGGATTTGAAGTTTATCTGGCCATGATATTTGTTTATTATAGTGTAAACCAATAATTAACTAAGTAGCGAATTTTTATAAAGATGATTTGAGAAGTTGGAAACTAAAAGAATATTGTATTATTTAATAGGGTCCAATTAAGGTTATGAAATCATGAAATTTGTAATAACATGATTTATTAACTTTAGATCTTAAGAAATGGTTTATGATATATTTTTATACTTATATATAGAAATTATCTACATGAGCTATATAATATTTTAAGGCCTTACTAATAGCTAAACTTAATTTTAATAAAAGAAATTAAGTAAAAATGGGCCATAGTATGATTAATAAGAAAATGCATTATTTTATAAAATAAGCGTGAGACTACTATAAAATAATACGTAGAAGATATAATTATTAGATTGGTGACTTGAGTAAGATGCATTTTTTTGAATTGTTTATATGATTGTATGTGTGAATTGTTATTGATATTAAGAAGATTGATTTATTACTTTGGTTGTGTATTGCCTACGTGCATGTATATATGCACGATATATATATTTATTTGATCCATAAAGCGGGATTGGTCATATATACTTGAATACAATTTATGTGATTTATATATGTCTATATGTATAAATATAGTTTTAGTATGTCTGACTTGGGGCTAAATATTTGTAAATGGAACCCATTGTACTATTGAGATACACTACCGGCATATACAGTTCCAGAGCATAGGCATAGTGATTGGAACGCTAATCTAGAGCTGTGTTATATGGACGGGTGCTGCGACATGCCCGACTTGGAGTTATCAAATGGTGAACGAAATATAATGGAGATGCATAATTATGCGATTCAAGTGATTTATACATACATACATACGTATATAGTTATAAATGCACAGTTTGGACGATTTATATATTCTAGTTTAGTATGCCTGACTTGGGGCAATCGAGTAGTGCGAGACACTTTAAGAACAAATCACAATCCATACATGGATGACAATACTTCAATGTTGTGCATATGTGTGGGAAGGGTGTATGTGGGGTAGTTTGAATCCGGATTGTCTACCCATAAAAAATCAAGTGATATCGGATTTGTAAAAGGAATCTATTGCACCATTGAGACGCACGACCCGCAGACGCAGTTCCGGGGCAGGGGCAGAGAGAGATTGGAGAGCTAATATAGAGTAGGTCATATATTGTTGCATTGTATGGACGGGTGCTGCAACAGGACCTATATGCCAACTTCTTTTAAGGAGTTGGTTTTCAAGGGAGTCCACAAGTTAATTGTCTCTGTCGATAGGTCGCTTTGGTGGCTAATGGTAATTCGGCATAAGTATCGGTTATAGGTAATCGAATTTTGGTTTTGGGTAAGGAGATTATTAATGATATTTTTCATTGACTTCAGAATTATGGTGGACTTTTCGAGATCTAAAATTGAGTGGTTCAATCCAAGATTTGTTATGTGTCAATAGTATTATAAATATAAAATAAAACATATTAATTTAGTAAAGAGACATAAGATTTATACTGGTTTGGCTCTTGTTGAACCTACATCTGGTTAACAGGGTTTGTGACTTTATTGCTTTCATAAAGAATAAAAAGTTGAATACAAAGAAATATACTTTCTTTGCTTTCAAGCTGAAGTTTAGTCCTTTTCCCATTTGTAGGAGAAGATATATTTATAGTTGAAAACTGTTGATATCGCCTTGCTAATGTGTTGAGGTGGATGACTGCGATGAGCTGTTGGGTCTATCATTGATTTGGAGCTATTCATCCTGCAATTGATGCTTTAAGCGTTGAATCAATTGAGATTTTATGGCTAATTTAGGATCTGTTAAATGGAAGTTAATTAAGACATTTATGAGTCTTTATACGGATATTTCTTTCTGAAATGAACTTTTGTTGCATGTTTAAATGGAAATTTTGAATATTGAATGAACATAAATAATTGATTAATATGGTATAACCTATAGTGGGAATGCCGTTTATTGTGGGGAAATTTTTATCTATTATGAAGAAAATTTCATTAGTTTATATAGAAAATGACATTTATCATGACATTTACTGCAGAGAAATTGTTAATTAAAATATGATAGTTAAATGAATATAATTAGGATAATTATGAGTTAGTAATGACCGAATAATGGATTTTTATTATAGCTGATGGAATAAAATAAGAATAAATATCATATAAGGGTGGGTAATTAGAGAGAACAATCGAGGAGTTAACAATTGTGCGAGGTTATTGAAGAGGCATCAAGGATGAGTTATTGATCTTGTATAGGAATGGATGGTTATGGGTATGGTTTATGTAAACTTAACATTTTAAATGATGTAAGAAATAACATTTAGAGCACTCATTTTGAAGCATGCAATGTAAGGGGATATGCAAGCAGATGTCCAAGGTATTTCACAGGCTTGTTAGATCCTATTACATTCAGTTAAGAATATTTTGTGCACAAAAATGTGTACGACATTTGCTCTCCAATAGGGATGGCAATAGGGCGGATCTAGGACCAAACCCAATAGACCCACCCTTGTTTTGACCTATCAAGACCCGTAGGTAGATCCAAGACCCCTTCTTGAGAGCTCCGGGTCTACAGTCGGGTCGGGGCTTGGTTGACCCTCCCCTACTAGACTCGCACTACTAAGATCTAATGAAATTATTACTATAATGATGATTTGTTAGTCTTTTTATATATAAGTGATTATAATGTTCTATTCAATAAGCTATAATTTTTTTATAGTATTAGTTTACGTCATTGGTAATTACACAATAGCATATGCATATTTTTTGAACTGTTATTGTACATCTCATTTTTATTATCTTCTCTTATCACTTTAAACACATTGTTATTTTTATTTAATATATTATTTAGTGAAAATTCCTCTTACATATAAGAATAAATAAATATATTTACATTAATACATAATTTTGAATCAATACATAGAGCCCCACCGGGTTTTGGGGCGGCGTGAGTCTACCCTGACCCATATGGGTTTCGAGTTTAAGGAAAAAATTCGGACCCGCTCCGATTCTACAGGGCAAGGTTTAAAAAACCTGGGGCTGATTCGGGGCATAAAAAACTTGCCCCAACCCATCCCATTGCCATCCCTACTCCTCAAGTCTGCTCCTATGCATGCACGTGGGCGGATTTGTCATCTTTTCTAGAGGCCTTTAGCATGTTCTTTCTCCTCATTTTCTCTTTATTTTTTTGATTTTCTTACCATTCAATTCTTTTTCCATGATTTTATCAGATATGAACATGCCGTGGGTTCTCACATGTGCTTGAAATAGACATATCTACTACTATTATATGATTTTATAAGTGTATTTTCCATATATTCGACCGTGCTTAGCATACCAGTGGTTTGTGTTGATTGCGTATTGGTTTTGGATATATATAACCGAGGACCAATTATACTTCATTGCCGATTCTTATAGTTTGAAGCAATTCGGTGTTTTGAAGCTAGACATGCTTTTGTTCTTTTATTTGGTTATAGTTGGTTAGTCTTGTCAGAGCATGTATTCTGCTAGTAGCTTGATGGCTGAAATTTGGTGCACCATTTTTTATTGGAAATCAAGTTGGGTGGAGGCAACACTTTCTGCTAGGATTAGGCTCCATTAAAGAGGAGCTAGATCACACCTCGCATTAAGAGAGTTATATTTTACTCCATATTATACTATGCATTAGGTAGTTAGATTATACTCCGTGAGTGGGAGTTAGATTATACCCCACATTAGGGAGTTAGATTATACTCTGCTTTAGGGACTTAGATTATACTCCACATTTAGGAGTTAGATTATACTCCGCTTTAGGGTAGCTGAAATGCTAGGTCATATTATTACCCAATGATTTTGCATGGTTTTTTTAGAACTATTTGATTTTTATACCGATTCAGGCCGTCTAATATCCATACATCTAGTTAATTTTGGATGAAAAGCCAAGTTATGTGTATGGAACTCTAATATCTTATATGGTTTTTGAATCATAAAATTTTTTATGCTAGTTTAGATCATCTAATATCCTAGCATCCAGTTAATTTTTCTAAAAAGTCGAGTTACGTTCATGCACTCTAAGATTTTATATGGTTTTTTTAAACCATAAGATTTTTTATACTAGTTCAGTCTGTCTAATATCCTTATATCCGTTTAATTTTTTATTGAACAGCCGAGTTGCTTGCTTGCAACTCTAAGATTTAGTATGGTTCCTTCATAAATCATGAATATAGACACATGAGATTTTTATATTGGTTCGGACCATCCAATCTCCCTACAACCAGTTATCATTATAATAATTTTCAGGTCATGTCCACTAGATTAAGAGTTCTTTTTTTTCTTGGAGGTTGATAGCACTTTCATTGATGGGTCTTCTTCGATGGGCTCTTGGGCTTAAGTTAGATATTCAATAAAAGAATCCATAAATCTATGCCCTTTGTAAAAGGGCTTGGCGCTCTCCTTTGGTGTATTGTAGCTTTAACTTGTCTTTAGTTAACTTTGAAAATGATTCACAAGGAGGAGTTTACTATATCAGTTAAGTAAAGTAAATATACTTCATTTAGTTAAGCAATGAATTAAATTAGGAAATTTCTTATTTATGTTATTATTGTAATCTAAACCAAATATTTTGTGATGGCTAGAAATTATTGTTTAATCTCAAACTTATATTGATTTAAATAATAATGATTATTTAATCTTTGTAATAGGGTAAATTATGCTGATGAAAATGACCTATATTGTTTTCTAACGGAACAAAAGTCCATAGCCTTTCTCTTTCAACAATTCAAGGTTTCATTTTATAAAATTATAGCAAGAACATTCCAAAAAGTACAAAATGTAATACAAAATTGTCTACTTTGTTCACATGGGAAGCAGTAGTAAATTCCAAAAGATAAAATAACTAAAAGAAATAGCATTAGATTCTTTTACATAACATTTGTTTCATCGTAACCTATATAGTTGTTGTGAATGATCAACATACTTTTAGTACAACATGCCAAATTTCAATTTGTTCACATAATTTGTTTTAGCAAGTATAGCTTGCTTTAACTGTGTTTACATCATATGTTTAGTGTTGGTTTCTTTGAGTTGCACCATATTAAGCCAAATATCAAAATTGATCAAATGTTTCATTAGTTAGATTATGCAAAAGAATATTTTCCAAATATGTTGAAATTCTAAACTATTTCCTATATATGAGATAAATTAGGATCTTGACGCCTTGTACAACAATATATATATATATAATATTTACTCGTAAGTATGGTTTTCAGATTGTTCAAGCTGATAGATGCTATCAATGGGAGTATAATATTTTTAATGCTATTAATAAATGTAACAAAATAGAGATACTACTTAGTTTGCTGTTATCCAGCCTTTTGACTAGGCAATATTTAGACAGACTAGATGGATCAAACTCATAGTTACTAAGGTAGAAAGCCCATAGTGATAGCTTAGGAGTCTAGAAACCAAGCATAGACAGGATCGCAAGGTCAAAGCCAAAACAACCCAAACCAAGACAAGCACAAATGCGCCTAACTTAAGGGTCGGTACTGAGTCCCACTTCCACCTCAGATAGATCTCATATTCTGCCTATGCCTTCAACAAGATGCCTTGAGCCTATATCCAAAGTAGTTTTGTTGAATTAATGCAATTATCTATCGATCTCCTTGAACACTTGAAACTTCAACTTTGCTCTTCCACAACTCCATTATTTGGACTCAAAAACAAGCTAATGTTGGTGCAAACAACTATGGAATCACAAAGCTAACAACAATACGATTCGAGATGAAGAGTCGAAGATGGGCATTTTGGCAAACTCGAGGGTCGATACCGACCCCTACCTATGGATCGGTACCGGCTCTTACAACTGATGATGTCGCACCTATTTTCTTGTAAGAATTGGTCTAAATCATGTACAACGGCTAGGAGATATTTTGTGCGAGATATTAGGCTCCCTACCTCTATAAATAGGAAGGTATGGCTTATTTGTCAAGATCTTTGGGTTCTATTTCGTCCTAATGCTATATTCTTGTAGTCATGAAAATCTAAGTGTCAGATTTGTACTGACCCCTAAGAACTTCTGCCTCCAAGTAAGAAATAAATAATAAAAATTTAAAGTGGATGTAGGCCTTGCTTTGTCGAACCACTATAAATAGTTATGTATTCTCCTTTCCTTGTTTTTCATTTACTTTCTTCATATTAAACTCTCTACATGAACTCTTGGGTGTTTGTGCCATTTTTATTTTAAACATTTTTGTGCTTTCACTGAGAACTAAACTCAGTCTATTTGGATCCATCATCTACTATTGGATTTCCTATATCCAAGAGATAGATATAATTTTCTCAACCTTCTAACTATACAACTTAGATTTGCAAAGATCTACTGGAAGCTTTCTGCCATGGCCCCATCAAAAAGTGACAGTTCTATCAACTCCAGAGCTACTACTGAAGCTAAGAATCAAAATGATTAGTAAGGTTATGGAGTTGTACAACCTACTCAAACGAAGATCCAGACTCCAACTAACGTCGTGACCAGAGTGGAGATGGATACGATGATAAAGTAGATGGAAGATAAGTTCTAGGCTATTCAGAATGAGATGAATCAGATGACGTAGAAAAACTTGAGACTGTTGAGTGAGCTAACTCAAAATAGACGTAGAAGGAGTAGGAAAGACTCTTGTTCTTCATTTGAAAGTTCCTCATCATCTGAGTAGAGGTGGAGGGACAGAAAACAGAAGAGGACTCAGAGTGATGCTGGAACATCGTACCAAGGAAGAGGATGAGCCCCATGCTCGAGTTTGGGGATCAGTATCGAGCCAAGGTCAAGAGTCAATATCCTCCAATGGTAGGCCCAAATAGCATCCTCTGGAAGGTGGCATGGACTTGGCTTTTGGTCATGCTAGTGGTGGTTAGAATATGGAGAATCGTGCTGCTGCAGATGATATTTCTCACGTGAATCAAATCGAAGGAACTGCTGGATGAATAGATCTCCCAAAGGATGGAGAACTTAGGTTCAAGAGCGTTCGTCGGGCCGAACTCTCAGAGCAGATCCCGATTACCGTTGTTCAGTCGAACCTATTGACCCGGACTACTTAGAGGATATGGTCAGGAGACTTGTTAGCGAGAATCGTTTCAGGAGTAACGATGAATAGGGTACTACTCTCGGTCGGAATATGCTTACGGAGAACATTCTACGTGGGAGATACCCCCGGAGATTCGCAATGCCAACTGTGCCATTTTACGGAGGAACGATAGACCCTAGGTAGCACTTGTTGAGATATGAATGGCATATGGATTCGACCAGAGCTTCCGATGCTATAAAGTGTTATTGTTTCCTAATTTTCTTAGGAGGAGTAGCTACAATGTGGTTCACTCGACTTCTGCCGAGGTCCATATCATCTTTTGCCGAGTTATTAAAGAAGTTTGTAGAACATTTGTGTTTGCATATTGCACGTCCAAAGCATTTATGTCATTTTCAAACCTCTTCCAACCTAAGGGAGAGTCCCTGAAGGATTTCTTGAACCGGTTCCATACAGCCATGACGGAAGTTACAGATCTTAAGGATGACATAGTGTTGATGGCATTGATTAGGGGGATTCATCCCGATATGGGGTTCGGGGAATGGTTGGAAAGGAAGCCTCCATCAATGATGGATGCTTTCTATAGAAAGGCTAATGAATACTTGCACGTAGAGGAAGCGAAGAAACGTCTATGAAGGACTAGTGCTGGAAATTCAATTGAAGTGATACAAAGCAATATTACCGTAAAGCAATCTGGAGGAAGTTCTCGGAATATGCATGTGAATGTCATTAACAATAATTGAAAACGAAACGATGATGGGGCTAAGAAGAAGAAGCTAGATAATAGGAATCATATGGACTCCTAAATACGATAACTATATTGAACTGAACAACTCGATAGCAAATATCTATCTAGCAACCCAAAAAATTGAGCAATACAGAAAGCTGGCTCCTAGAGAATTGATTGAGAAGGAGAGAAAGTCATGCAGGTTTTGCAGATTCCATGAAGCTCGCGGTCACAATACCAATGAGTGAAGACAGTTGCGGGATATGATTGAGGAGTTGATTTGCAAGAAAATATATAGCAACAGTATATGAAAGCCCTGCAGGATTGCGGGCAAGGAAAATCTAATGCCCTTGGGCTATCTTTTAACCAGAGGTAACTTGAGCCTGGTGCTGATGCATTCCGGTCGCTAGAAAAATGATTGGTGATTAATATAATTATCGATGGGCCGCATCCTGCCAATAAAAGTTTTATGGAAATGGATAGATACATTGGAGTTATAAAACATGCCGAGAATGAAAATTTCTATGTTGTTTAGGATGGAGATTTGACGAAACAGTCTCGAACCATGATAGATGATATTTTTTTTCAGAATAGAGATGTTGATGGAGTGGAAGCTCCAATGATCGACCCACTCGTGATTTCAGCCATGATTGGTCTCATTGTCGTATGTAAGGTGCTTGTTGACCGCGAGAGTTCATTCAATAACTTATTCAAGAAAGCTTATAGTCAAATGATGTTGAAGGCGAAAGATTTGAAGTTTTGTAGGTCTCGAATACAGGGGTTCAACGGGATGGCTACTAAAGCCATAGGATTTGTTGAATTATCGGTGGTACTTGGTGAGGGCGACCGCCAGCAAGTGTGGGTCGTGCCTTTTTTGGTGTTGGATATATATTCTATTTATAATGCATTTTTAGGTCGATTGACCCTAGTGAAATTTAGAGAGGTCATCGGTCCTTGGTATTTAACTATAAAGTTCCCTATAGATAATGGAGTGGGAATTGTACAAGGAAATCAGGTGGTTGGCCATGAATGCTACGTCATCGAGCTAAAGGACTCATGGCGAGAGGATAAAGGAAAGAATATAGCGGGGGCCCTCTGCATAAAGGCTTTGGACGCATAGCAACTACAGCCTGAGCCCTGGTTCAGGCAGACTACCCGGCTCTATGATGATATGGACCAACGAAAAGAGCCAGAAGGTGGACAAGCAGCTCCTACCGAGTTAACGATTATTGTTCCAGTCAGCAAGGATGATTTAAGCAAAGTCCTGAAGGTTGGATCTCAACTCGGCACTAATGTGATGAAGGAGTTGGTTGGATTTCTCCAAGAAAACCTGGATGTATTTGCCTGAACACACTCGGATATGTGTGGGATCTCGCCCGGGATAACAAGCCACGCATTAAACATCAATCCCAAATGTGTTCCTATAAAATAGAAATGCCACAGCCTGGGTCTGGAGAGAAACACTGCACTTAAAGGAGAAGTGGATAAGCTGAAGGACAATGGCTTCATCCATGATTCCTTATTCCCTGATTAGGTATTAAATCCTGTCTTAGTGAAAAAAGAAAACGGGAAGTGGAGACATGCATCGACTATTTGGACTTGAATAAGGCATGCCTAAAGGACATCTTTCCACTTCCAAGGATAGATCAGCAGGTGGACTCGACCACAGGACATGAGCTACTTTCATTTATAGACGTGTACTCCAAATACAATCAAATCTCGATGCACGACCCATATCAAAAACACACTAGCTTCATTACAGACCTCAAACTCTATTGCTACCTGGTTATGCCCTTTGGATTAAATAACGCATAAGTGATTTACCAAAGACTCGTTAATCGGATGTTTAAAGACCAGATTTGACGATCGATGGAAGTTTACGTGGACGAAATGCTTGTGAAGTCATGGCTTGAGAGACCATGTTGATGATCTGTCAGAGATATTTGGTGCCCTCCAGCAATATGGGATGAACTCAATCCTTTGACATATTCTTTCGATGTTGCGTCAGGAAAGTTCTTGGGCTTCATTGTCAACTCCCATGGGATTGAAGCCAATCCAGGAAAGATCAAGGATTTGAGATAGACCAAAGCCCCGAAGAAAATCAAGGAGGTCCAAAGCTTAAATGGGAAGGTCACCGCCTGAGCTGGTTCATCTCTAGAGCTACTGATAAGTGCATCCCATTCTTCAAAGTGATCAAGAAAGGGAAAAGAAATTTCGAGTGGAATCCAGACTGCAAGGATGCATTCCAAGCCCTGGTGAATCAGTTGAAGAGACCTCTCATTCTCTTAAAACCGATTAATGATGAGATTTGTTCTTATACTTGGCGGTGTCGGTGCATGGTCTGATCGCCGCACTTGTACATGAGGAATCCTGCTTCTAGCGACCGGTCTACTATATCGGCAAGGCATTGACAGAAGTAGAAAGAAACTATCCGAGACTGGAAAAGCTCACTTACTGCCTATTGATTGCTTCCAAAAAACTCCGTCCCTATTTCCAGGCTCATCCGATGTTCTCACTGACCAACTTTTACGATAAGTCTTGCAACGACCTGAGACTTCTGGAAGACTGTTGAAATGGAACATTGAACTGAGTTAATACAATATCACCTATCACCCTCTGAGAGCAATCCATGGTCAGGCCCTGGCGGATTTCATAGCTGAATTCACTGCCTGAGATGACCATCCGAGAGCAGTGGAGAAAAAGAAGTTGGATGGAAGATGTACATGGATAGTGCATCTAATGATCGATATTCTGGTGTTGGAGTCATACTTGTCACTCCCGAAGAATGCTTGATCAGTTAGACCCTAAAACTAAACTTTCCAACGATGAACAACGAAGCTGAATATGAGTCCTTGATTGCAGGACTCAAAATTGCCAAGGAACTGGAAATAAAGACTTTGTACATTTTCTACAACTCTCAGCTAGTGGTATGTCAAGTTAATAAAGAGTATCAGGCAAAGGGAGCAAGGTTAGCTCCTTATCTAAATTGGGTTCTTGAGCCGCTCGACGACTTTGAATACTATAGGATAGCACATATTCCGAGAGACCAGAATGAAAAGGCCAATTTGTTAGTTGGCTAGTTCTGTGCATGCATAGCTCATGAGCTGATTTTGGCAGAAGTACTTTTATCTCTGAGCATCGACCATATGGATGTTGATTGGATCTTGGAGATTGAACCTGAAAAGAAGTCATGGATGACTCCGATTCGGAATTACTTGCAAAGAGGGATCCTTTCGAAGAGAAAGAATGAACGACAAAACATTCTTCACCAAGCTTCAAGATGCATCATGTAAGAAGGATTACTATACATGAAGGGTTTCTCTATCCCCATGCTTCGATGTGTCACTCACGATAAGGCCAAACAAGTCCTAAGAGAAGTTCATGAAGAGGCTTGTAGCGACCACACTGGGGGCAAATCTTAGCGAAGAAGATTCTTCGATATAGATATTTCTGGCCAATTGTCAATCAAGACACAGCTAATTATACCCAAAGGTGTGATAAGTGCTAGAACTTACTAAAATTCCAAGAGCCCGTCGATGAAAATTACTCAAATGGTCAGTCCTTAGCCATTGCAGTCTGGGGCATTGATATCATTGATGTTCTACTGATATCTAAAGGTGGGGCGAAGTGTTCCATTGTGGCGGTTGATTACTTTACCAAATGGGCTGAGGTAGAGCCATCAGCCACTATTACCATGAAGAAAGTAATCAACTTCGTAGTTTAGAATATTATCCGTCACTTTAGAGTTCCACAAGCAAACGTTACCGAAAATGGAACCCAATTTAACAACACAGATTCAAGAATTTCTACCATCGACATCGCATAGAAAAGAGATTTCAGCGGTAGTACACCCTCAAGCGAATGGATAGGTTGAGGTTATAAACAAAAATATCAAGTATATTCTTAAGAAGCGATTGGAAAGGGCCAAGGGCAAGTGCGTCAACGAACTTCCATTAATACTTTGGACTTATCGAACCACCCATAAGTCAACGACTGGTCATTCTCCATTATCCTTGGCAAACAGATCAAAGGCTATGATTTCAGTCGAACTGAAAGTACATTGATGCATTACAATCCTCAGACAAACGAGTAGCTCCTTCTGGAGTCCCTCGATATGATCGATGAGAAGTGGACCGAAGCTGAGTTGAGAGCAACTGCACACAGACACTAAGTCGCTCGATATTACAATACCAAATTCAAAAGTTGAACCTTTGAAATCGATGACTTCATCCTCAAGCTAATCTTCCTTGGCCCTAAGAACTTGGGCCCAAGTTGGAAAGGTTCGTATGTAATAGTGGAAAAGCTTGGAGATGACACTTTCAAGCTGGAAACTGTAGACGGGATCTCACTCCCAAGGGCGTGGAATAGGGAGCACCTACGACGCTATTTTACTTAGAAACAAGCTTGTAAATAATTGGCTAGAGTCGTGTAATAAGATAGATTCTGTCATTTTCCATCTTTTACGATATAAAACGGCTTTTCTTGCCCGAAATTTCACTTCATTACTTATGAGATATGACTTGAACGACTCGAATAAATCTGTATATGATTAATGCAGGTGTGCAGGTACCCGGAGATAGGTGCCAATCAAACTTCTATGGCCTGTGATCGGATCCGTGAAGTTCCTTTTGGTGTATAGAGATTGATGCTAAGCAACTCTTGCCTTCGGACTAGAGGCAGGAGTACAAACTCAACCAGACATAACATGACTGTCCACATGCTAACTCTCATCCCTGGACTGGGGGCAGGAGTTTAAAAGGAAACAGATGTGACTCGATCGTCCATCAACTAACTATTGTCCTCGGATTGGGGCCAGGAGTATAAACTAAAGGACATAACCCGACCGTCCGTCGACCAAATCTTGCCTTCGGATTGGAGGCAGGAGTATGAAATCAAGCTGGACATGACATGACTGTCTACATGCTAACTCTTGCCTTTGGATTGAGGGCAAGAGTATAAACTAAAATGGACGTGACTTGGCCATCTGTAGCCAACTCTTGTCCTCGAACAGAGGGTAGGAGTATAAACTAAACTGGACGTGACTTGGCCATTTGTTAGCCAACTCTTGTCCTCGAATAGAGGGCGGGAGTATAAACTAAACCGAACATGATATGACCATTCATACACTAACTCTTTCCTTGGGATTAGGGACGGGATTATATACCCAAGTGGATGTGGTAAGACCATCCAACTCTGAACCTCTTGCTCGAAGTAGGCAAAACGAAAGACCCATACCTGGAGTAAGGTGGGACTTAACTTACAAGCCTTCAATCGACACCGAGAGTTAGGCATTATTGGGTGTAAACATCCTGGATAAGGATGTGTTGACTACAACCCTAGGTGCCAGATTTAAACTAGCATCCGGAGTTTGGTGCAACCAAAAATTATTATCCTAGAAATGGATACTTAAGCCACTAATCCTATGTGACTAACCCTAACTAATGCTCAGTGTTTGGCATTTCAATGGTGGCCTTCCATTTGTTAGGACGGTGAAAGGCCGATAAACTATGAAACAGGCTAAGAACTTAGTCTATAAGCAATTGTTGAAGAAATAAACCTCAAGTACATTGAATGGAAAGTGTATTTCTTAAGTACTTCGGCAAATATAAATAAAGAGTTGATGATGCCAAATAAAGAACTTTTATTCTTCACATGAAGTTCAAAAGCTAAGTACATGTGTTATCAATACTGGAAACAAAAAGCAAAAGCGAGAGCCGAAGCCACTTTACACCGGCCAAACAAAACAAAAGCAGGGAACTAGAAAAGCCGAAGTACTACTATATAATCAGAAGGCACAAAGAAGACAAGCAATCACTTCTTGAGCCTCTTCTTTCTTTCTTTTCTCTCTTTCTTCTCTACCGAAGAAGGCGCACTAGACCCTTCCGACTATTTTCTTGTTCTTCCTCCACTTCCTTTGCCTTTGGTTAGAGTGCTATGCGACGATCCAATAAGCACGATTTGAGTGCTACTAGCCGAAGGAATATGGACCGAAGTGAAAATAGTTTGCCCGGGAAAGGTAATGAATAGAGGAGGAATAACTTCAAGTTTCTCCTGCTTGACCTATATGGCAACGAGGATATTTTTTTCATGTTCCTACTTGAGCTCGTGCATGGTAGGATCCGACAAGGGCTTGGAAACCCCAATAATGTAACACCCCGTAAAATGAACCATGATTAAATGGATTAAATTGAATTATATATGATAAGGTTGAATATGGGAATTTTTTGAAGGTTGGAATTTGACAACAAAGGTCATTCCATTGTGTTCGTGGAGAAATTCTGACCTATTTCCATATATAATATGCTGAAAATGGAGCTCAAATGAAGAAGTTATGAGCGTTTGAAGTTTTCAAAATTAAATTAATTTAGTTTGAATTCAAATTCAAATGAGAAATCAAATTTAGGGTTTAAATTTTAAAAATTAGCTTGGGGGCTAAGTAAACATTTAATTAATGTTTAATGTTAAAAAGTTAATTAGGGAATAAAATAATATGGCAACGGAAATAAATAAACGTCCCTTGAATAAAAGGAGCGATCGACCTGAATAGGTTGACCATAGCGGTCGATCGGTCGCCAAAGTGTGGTCGACCGCTTGGCAACAGAAGTTGCCAGTGGCGGCTAGGGTTTGAACCAATGTTTTATTCGGTTGTCCACTCCAGATTTACCCATTTTTTACTTACTTCCATCCTACGGTTTTGGTGCATTTCAACTCCTATAAATAGAACCCTATCCTCTCCGCTTTTATTTATATTATTTTGGGGTATACGACGAAACTTTGTGATTGCTATCTCTCTCTAATAAGATTCAGAAACTCCATAGAGAATTCAGGTAAGAATTTAACTTATTTCCTATCTGTTTCTTCATCCTTCAATCTATTCTTATCCCATTCTTCTCCAATTATTCTGAATCTAATGAATATATACCTCTTACCTATTATGTGTGTATGTATCAAAAGAGAGAGATTCTGGAAGAGATTGTGAGGCATGCAAATTCAAGGAATGTGAAGCTAAGGCTATTCAGTGAGTGGAAACCTTATTATTTCTTTTCAGCAATTATTTAGTGTATTTCTTTTTGGATTTGAATATGGCTTAGGGATTTTGGGATTCTAAAAATATTACATAAAATCCCCAAAAATTCTTTTTTAATTCGATATGTCAATTCTAGAATTAGATTCCCAGTTATTTACATTAATTTAATGGAATTTGTTTCATTATGCAATTTTTGATAATTTCATTATTTACATTAATTTAATGGAATTCTACTTCTCATTATTCTTTGGGTTAAATTATGATCCTTTTATAAAATAAGGGTTTTAGATTACCAATTCTTTTCTTAGTTTACAACACTTATTCTTATTTATTTCTTTATAAAAGAGGAGTTGAATAGAATATAGGGTTTAGATTGCAATTCTTATTGTTTAAGATATTCCATTGAATTGGTGTAATAAACCGAGTTTCTATTTTATTTACAAGTCCGTTATTGCAGTTTTGGTTATGAATATTTAGTGCCTATTTTAGACATTAAAATTCCATAAAATCTTGGGAAATTGAGGAAAAAGGACTTGTAATAATAATTGGTTAGGGAATTGACTTAGTTTAGAGTGTAAAATCTATGCATTTAGAACTTATTAGGCACGAATATTTATTTATCTCTATTTACATAATTAACATATAATTACTGCGTATATGACGTAGTTAATTAGGCATTTATTTCCCCCATAAGGAAGGTAATTGATTTTGAGGTGAAAATAAGAGGAAACTCTTATATAGCCTAGTTATTAATTTAAGGCGTAATAAGGAAGATTCCTTAAAAGGCCTTATTTATGAAACGGTAATACGAGTGTCTACATGTGTGTGTGTATAGAGAATAATTGATTTGTGGCTAAGTCATAGGGATGCGAGGTCAATAGAGTTACATGACGGAAGTCTGCCATTCACTTTAAGGCTACTGGCTTTTATTGATTTGAGATATCCTTATGATAAATATTTGTAATGACGCGAGGTTAGTTCCAAATTCTATAGGGTAAATTTTCCCAGCTAATTTGGCTACCAGTTCTTATGAATTGAGGACTAATGTGAGACGTCATTATGGGTATGGGCCATAGGACGAATGGCCTGCTACGGGGTTTGAGGTATTAAGTGGTTGGACCCCCTTTTTTCCCCAGATGAAGTATTAAATGGCCAAGGGGTTACATTCGGTGGTATCTCTACAGGGGTTTGCTTTTCGAAACAGTTCTTAATTGATGGGGTCTGCCTTATTTAAGGTTTTAAATGACCAGAGTCTACCTATTTTCCACTTGGAAGTATTAAGTAGCCTATAAGATTCCATATGATGTCAACCAGATAGTACCATTAAGGAGCACGCTTCTGGAAATAGGTTTTAAATGATGGGTTCTGCCTATTTTCCACTAGAAAGTATTAAGTGGCTTGGGTAACGTCTCTCAAATTATTAGCTATTTATAACGTATGATTGGAATATGGGGTTTTAGAAATCTACTTCTGGAGTGGAAGGTATTATGTGGTTGGACCCGCCTCCTTTCCTTATGAAGAAGTATTAAATGAATTTAATGGTTTTATGTTCATAGACATATTCTTATTTTGAAAAATACCGCCCAAGTATTGAAAAGGTAAGACTGGAGATTTTTATTCACTAGATACTTGTTGTTTCTACTCCCTCCTCATTACAACATAGGTTAAGGATGGAGTGATGGCAGTGATGATGCTTAGAGATGGAGAAGTTTGGATGGTGGTAGTATTTGTTATTATTACTTGCTTTTATGCATACCCATGTAATGGATATTATATTATGGTTTTTATGAAATTTTGTATTATGACATTTTTATAGTTTTGAAATAAATAGGTACACTTTACTATTATATTTTGTTCCATCCGCTGTGAGTTTTGAAATTTTAGTTATGGCTCTGCAATGTTATTTCTTTTTACTACCAACAGCTTTCCTTAGAATGGATCTAAGTTTCGATGGGCCTTTTCTAGGTCAAAATTTTGGCATGTTCCGAGGAGGGTCATTAATAACAGCATCTTCATTAATCTGAGTTTCCTGAGTCCCACCCGCTCCTTTATCCTACAAAGCATCGATCATCTGCTTTATAGCCGGGAGTATTATCAACCAGGATGGTTGGAATCGTTGTTGAGGTGGTAACAGTAACTGATTCTGTTATAGGTACTTGCAGTCCTTGTCGGGAAGCAGAGCAACATGAGGTTGACTTGAGGCTTGAGAAACAAACAAAGAAAGATTAATTATGTCAATCAGAAATACGTCAACTTTTTGGAATATAGGAAAAGTCAGTGAGATACCTTCTTCGCTTTGTAGTTCTGTGTGGGCTACAGTGCAGCTGGAGCACCCCTCAAGAATCAAAGAGAGGATGGTAGACCTGTAGATCTCAGGCCTCTCAGGATCATAGCCAGGTGTTGGAGCAGTTTAGGACCAAGCATTTGGCTAGCAGTAGCATCATATGGCGTTCCCAAGTCTTTATGCGCTGTTGGGGCAAGCTCCAGATGAAGGATAAGCTGACCAACTCCTAGAATCTTGGGCTCATCGCCTACCAAGACTTCCCTCTCCAACTACTCCAAATCTGCCTCCCCCCTTCAAGGAAAGTTTTATCTTCTTCAATGATTCGCTCCTAAGAAAGGGCGAGGATTCTGGGATAACTAGCTTTGAACCACTCTAGATTTCAAAATTTGAGCATATTGGCATTACACTGGTTCAGTAGCAGTTCAAACTTCTCCATCGCCCGCTCTTCTGCCTGCTATTCCGCGGCCTCAATTTCTCTTTTGATGAGTGCGTCAACATCTTTAACATGCTTGAGCACTTTGTGTCATTCCTCCCTAGTGTGGAGCAACTCTTCACAATAAGTCTAAGCTTATTGGAGCGCTTTGTCCTTTTCTTTTGTTTTATGCTTTAGTTTGGCTTTCAGTTCAACCACATTTCTGTTTGCGGTATCCCACTCCCTTACCATAGCATGGTTTCGGTAGAAAGCCTTCTCTATTTAATCTTGATGCTTAATTCGCTCCTCTTTAAGTGCCTTGGTGGCCTCCTCGACCTTCTTCTCCGCTTTGGCTTGGGATTTTCTCAATTTCTCGACCTCAGCATCGAGATTAGCAATGATTCTCTTGTTATTAACTTTGATGAGTCTTTGATTGTCGAACTCTAGCTGCCTGTCCCTAGAGACTTTGGAAATTTTTGCATCCAACTTTGACCATTTGTTATACTGATTGTGAACGTCGATCACACAATCGATGGTCATCTTTTTTACGTCAACAAAGATCCTTTTTAGAATAGGCATAAACATAAGGCCATAAAAGGAATTTTTTTGAAATTCTTCTTTCAGTTTGCCCATTCGGGCATTAGCCATAAGCTTTGTTTTGCCAAAGACCGATAAATGTATTTCCTTTTTTCCATGGAACTTGCAAGGGAAACAAGAACATGTTAGATCCAACAAGTGAGGGCATTGGTCAAGTGCGAGTGTTGTGAAGTGCATGTGCACATGAGTGTCCTCCCGATGGACCGTGAGTTGGAGTTTTACTCATGGGAGTAACCTCTCCCATACTGATAGGAATGAGGTCCTAATCAATGCAGATGGGGGAGTCAATGCCCTCAATACTAATATTACGAACATCGAAAGAACCAAACTGGGTAGAAACTGGCCCTAAGCTAGTGAACGTGCCTGTCAAAGGAAAAGATGGAGTTTTCTCTACATCTGTGACTAGTGGGGGCTAGGTAGAAGTCTGCACCTTGGAGATTTTCACGATTAACTCTTCTTCGGAGCAGGTGGTTGGTCATCCCTAGATTGTTTAGGCTGAGACTCATGACCCACATCGATGTTACTTTGGCCAGCCTATCCACTTTCACCAATAATTTGGCCTTCCTTGGTGTCTTCCGATGCTTATTCAATGTTTTCTTCGACTCTGGCCCCAGGACTTAGGACTGGGGGCAAATCTAGATCAGCCCTGCCTCCTTCGAGCGGGTTGTTTTCATCATTGTCGTTGTTGTCATCACTGGAGGCTGTTTAGACAATGCCGGTACTGCAACCCTCTTCTAACAAGCCACATGCGAGAAGATTTTCATTTAATATGAGAGTTCTGATATCTCTGTCTCCAACCGGAACTACCATAAGAGTTAACGGCATTTGAAAGTGTCGAGTTACTAGGTCTCAGTGGAACATCTAGATAGTAAAGCAAGGATTTGAGTTACGTCTGCGTACTATTAAACAAATTTATATAATGCACATGGAGAGGAACTTACGTTCGGACAACCATCTTCATGCAAACCTAGGCAGACAGCGGACATAGTACCACTTAATTTTGAAGTACCTCAACTTGTTACATGCCCTAGAAACCACTCTGCAAACCATGGTTGGTTCCAAGTAAATCAAAGATGGGCTTTCCTTTTGGATTTTGAAACTGTATATATATTGAATCTCCTTATCGTTGGGCGCTCGATGTAAGTGTTCGGTGAAGACCATATATGTGCCAAGGAGAAAGGCATAGTTATTCAGGTGCAACTGTGTTGAAGAAAGCTTCATAAAATTCAGAATTTGATAGACGAATTGATTGAATAGTGGGACGTAACCGGCTAAGCACATATATCTTTTGCAGGTAATATAACCCTTCGAGGGATCGTGAGCTCTTTGATTGCAAGATGAGACTAAGTTTTCATCGAATGGAATTCTGAGCTTGTTGCATATTCTCCAAAAAGACCCTTTGTTGATTTTAGAACTGAACAAAATCAACAAGGATTAAGCTCAAACCTGAACAATCCATAGACGGGATCAGTTTAAAATCATCAAGCTCAGAATGATAGATTACGAGATTACATTCCAAATCTATTATTGAAGATGTCGTTAGAGCGTCGCAGCAAATGACTATGGGCATAACATTTCATGGAATCGATTTAAAGGATATCGACCATTTGAAACATAGCGTGGAGTCCTTTATGGTAATTCCTACTTGTCTCGATTCAAACCACATCATGTTGGAAACGAGATGTACTTTGTGGGGCAAGTGTTATCCAACCTTTTGACCAAGGAATGTTTAGATAGACTGGATGGATCAAACTTAGAGTTATCATAGCTGGAAGCCCAGACAGATAACCCATAAGTCTAGAAACCAAGGAAAGACATGATCGCAAGGTCAAAGCCAAAACAACCCAAACCAAGACAAGCACAAATGCACCCAACTTAGTGGTCGATACCAACCCTAACCAATGGGTCAGTACTGAGTCCCACTTCCACCTCAAATAGACCCTATCTTATGCCCATGCCTTTACAAGATGCCTTAAGCTTATTTTCAAAGTCGTTTGCTGAATCAATGCAATTATCTATCGATCTCCACGAATACTTGAAACTTCAACTTTGCACTTTCAAAACTCCATCATTTGGACTTAGAAACAAGCTAATATTGGTGTAAACAACTATGGAATCACGAAGCTAACTACAAGGCGATCCGAGATGAAGAGTCGAAGATGGCCATTTTAGCAAACTTGGGAATTGGTACCGACCCTTAGCTATGGATGGGTACCGACTCCTATCAACTAATGATGTGGCACATATTTTCTTGAGAGGATTGGTCTAAACCGTGTACAATGGTTAGGAGATAATTTATGCGAGATATGAGGCTCCCTTCCTCTATAAATAGGAAGGTAAGGCTCATTTTTCGTGATCTTTGGGTTTTAGTTCGTCCTTACACTATATTCTTGTAATTCTAAAAATCTAAGTGTCGGAGTTGTCCGGCCTCTAAGAACTTCTGCCTCTAAGTCAGAAACAAATAATAAAAGATTAAAGTGGATGTAGGCCTTGCTTTTCCAAACCACTATAAATTGTTGTGTGTTCTTTTTTCCTCGTTACATAAACTCTTAGGTGTTTGTGTCATTTTTGGTTCAAACGTTTGGCATATGTTATTTTATTAAAAGCTTTACTAATTGCGTTCACTACATTCGACTCCAGTATTGTATTTTAATGGGAAACCTACTATATTTGTTATACGTATAAAGACATATGTATATTTAATGTTGTAATCCTTCAGCCATTCATTTGTTTAGTACCGAATTGATAGAGAGGGAGGAATCTAATTACATGCAACAACAAAATAGGAGTGCAATGCACATGAATATAAAAGGAATATGCATTAAAAAAAATTCCACACCTATTATCTTGAATATGTTGGTTAATATTTAGACAAATATAGCATCCTAGGAATTTTTTTGTCGGAATGTCTAAATAAACTGCAAAGGATATTATGTAAACCTAATGGTATGCATGAATGTATAACAACACACAAACGTGCCTTAAATTGAAAGCAAATTGTTATGTTTTGTTATTCTATACCTTTCTCCTTCATTATATTCGTTTTTGCATACTTCTTTATTAAAGTTTATCATAGCGTTTTATTCAGAAAAAGTCAGATGATTTTTTATTTCAGTCCCACTCCATATCTAATTTTTCTCTTTTCATTAGCATTCTTTATTTGAGTATTATCCATTTTCTTTCTATTTTGCTTATTTTTACTGTTTTAAATTTATTGCTCTTATGATATGTCTGGTCGAGCTAAGGAAATTTATGAAAGCTTACATGCATGCAAAAATCTATTAAGAAGCAGTATGTTCATATTCATATCCGTTGGTACATAAAAGAAGGAGAGTTGGATATAACAATGTTGAACTTAATGGAGACTGAAGATTGAAAGGAAATAGATGTATTTAACTCTAATTATTAATGATAGAGATATGCATAATACATAAAAATATAAGTATATTGTAAATCGAATTAATTTTTTTCATATATGATATTTTGAAGAATGGTAACATGTTAAACCACTTCTTAAAATAAATGGTTGAGTTAATATTGGGTGTAATATGCAACTGCATTCATAATGCAATTAATTATAATTATTTATAAGAATAAATGGTATATAGAAATTTAAATGTTTTATCTTTGGAAATAGAAGAAAATACACCATATAATTAACATGCTTATTTATATCTAAATTTGAATATGATTCAAAAATTTCAAATATAGTTATTAATTACAATCATAACAATTCTAATTAGTTAATAAGTGGTTTAATTAATATTTTTTGTTTAATTATTGTTAGTTATTATTAATGTTATCCTTGGTTTTACTCTTTCTCATTAATGTCCATTTAGTGAGTATTTTTCGAAATTTGAGTTTGCATTTAATTTTGAAATGCATCAAACACTCTAACATTTGAAAGGTGCCTCATTGTTAACTTTTATTCGATTTTTCAATCATAAGAATTATTGAAGTGGTAGCATTGTGAGGCTTCTAACTTTTATTCGATTTTTCAATCATAAGAATTTCTCAAAGCCCATGAACAAAAAGTCCCTACTCATAAATCCATGTAAATTAAGTCCTTGTTTTGTTAATTTTTACCAAACCGTCCCCTCTCAGAAAATCGGCCCAGCATTGAAATCAAGGGAAAAAATGGCATAAATTAGGCTAAATCTAAAAATAGGGACCTAATTTTCACAACTTTTTTGAGAGGGACTTTTCTTCCATCATCTTTCAATTCTGGGGAGTTGGCAGCCATTCCTTGTTTATTAAAATATACATTTTTGAAACATTGTTGATTCTAATTATTATAAGTATAGGCATTTTATGAATATGAGGGCCACCATGCATATTTATAGATGGCAATAAATGTGTGCATTTAATGTAGTGAATGGCTACATTATTAAAAATAGGAATGTGTAAATGAGTTATGAAAAATTTCATTGTTTTAAGTGATATTTTATGTTGTTGCAATCGTGTGTGTATATAAATACACATACATAAATATTCTTTCATTTCTACAGTACTATTTTTAGAGTAATAATGAAAAGATTTAGCACTGATGATTGAGATAATAAATTTTTACTGACATGTTTTTAAAACCAATAGCAAGAAAAGTAGTTGAAATGGAAATGTTAAATGTCAACTGAGACTTAACTATTATATTCATTAATTTTTCATAATTGAAATCTAAAAATTCATTTTATAATAATGATTTATAAAATTAGCACTTTCATATACCATATCTTAATTGAAAAGAGTCTTCAACCGGTAAATCAACATGGGTTTGAAATATTAATTTTTTGTATGCTTTGGAAATAATAATTTATTTAAAAAATATATTTTATAAAGTATGAAAGGTTATGAATCAAAACATTGAATGCGATGAGATATTTTAACTGTAGAATCATCATAATGATCTTTCAATTAACTTACACCACAAGTAATTTGTGGTAATTAAAATCATAGGGTGAAATGTATAAACATGCATTGGAAACATCACATTTTGTCTAGCTTTGTTTAATTTCTTTTTAAAACAAATTAGTTATCTTTATTTGTGTATTAAATACATATAACATTTCCAATTATGGATACTGATTAAAACATTCCATAATTATTGCTAGATATTACAAGACTAACCTAACATTTTCAAGCTTTATAAATTTGATTTTACTATCATAAAGATAATAGGTAATTTAATAACATGATTATACCTTTGATTTTAAAAATTATTTTAAGCAAGTTACTACATAATAGTTCAACCAATAAGATACTGAAATTTTGACCTTCTATCGGAAAAATAGGTGAATAAAGTAGAGAGAGATCAAAGGTGCACAGTCAATTTAGCTTTGGAAAACTGACGAGTAAATGAATTGAACTATTTGAAATCAATTGTTAGAAACCTTGTAATTGTGCTCAACAATCATAAAATATTGTGTCAAGATATCAAATTTGTGAAAATTAAACATAAGAGTAAAAATGTAGGAAATCATACCTTTTTGCCTCATACTAATTCATCTTGCAATTGTTGCTTTAATGTTTGAATCAAATGAGCTTTTATGACTAATTTAGGATCTGTTAAATTTAAGTTAATAGAGAGATTTATAGGTCTTTATATAGATATTTCTTTTTGGATGAAATGAACATTTTGTTACATGTTTAAATAGAAATCATGAATACTGAATAAACATAAATAAGCGATTAATATGGTATAAATTATAGTTGGAATGCCACTTATTGTGGGAAAAATATTGTCTATTATGAAGAAACTTTCATTAATTTATGTTGAAAATGACATTTTACATGACATTTATTGCAGAGGAATTGTTGATTAAAATACGATGGTTAAATGAATATGATTAGGATAATTATGAGTTGGCAATGGCTGAATAATGGATGTTTATTATAGCTGATGGAAAGAAAATAAAATAAGAATAAATACCATATAAGGGTGGGTTATTAGAGGGAACAGTTAAGGAGTTAACAATATTGTGAGGTTATTAATGAGGCAGTAAGGATGGGTTATCGATCTTTTATAGGAATGCAATGTTTATGGGGATGGTTTGTGTAAACTTAACTTTTAAACGATGTAAGAAGAATCATATTTAGAGCTCTTAGGTTGAGGCATGCAATGTAAGGGGGTATGTGAGCAGATGTCCATGGGATTTCATAGGCTTGCTGGACCCTATTACATTTAGTTAAGAATATTTTGTGCGCAAAAGTGTGTGCAATATAGATGCTATGTTAGTAGCATTGTTATATCATTGTATTTGTTTTGCATCTCAGATGCTTTGATATGGATTAGGAGATCTATGACACCATTGCTTATGAAATGTAGTATTATCCCTACACTCTTTTTTCATATTTAGTAGCATAGCTCGTTATAATATAAACTATTTTAATAAGAGAACCATTATTATGTATCATCCTGAGTTATTGGTATATGGATATAGTATGGCGATGTTTGATTAATATTACCATTGATCCTTGCTTAAGTTTATTAGATGTTTATAGGTTGCATGTATATTTTATTTGGATATAGTTCCCCTCACACCAAACTGTAAGTATGACTCGTGTTTTTTCTTTGTTTGTTTATGTCATAATAACTCTTAGGTACTCGATTGAGTAGTTAGGGAGTTGGGTGCTTTTGGGGACAGGCTTTCTGGACAACTGGAGCATCTTGGAGGTGTGAAGTCAACATATTAGAGATCTATACTTGTTGATGATGAAGTACATGGCAAGCATGCTATTTTGTATGCAAGACTTGTGATATCAGACATTGTATTCAGAACTCCATATTGAAAGGAGTTGATGTATTTTGACTTTGTGTATTGATATTTATTTATCGGTTGTTTTCGCTAGTGCAGTTTCTTATTTATTGTTTATCCTTTTCAGTGCATGTATAGTCAGTATATTATATGTTATCATTCCGCTATGGGATTATATTAATGTGCCTTGATATGATGTTTAGTTTTAAATTTTTTACCCCTATGGATTATCTTTTGTGGTATCCAGGGGTCAGACGTTGTAATTCAACGTTGATTCAGGGTATTACGAAGGGTGGGTCATTACAAAAAGAAATGAGAATTTTGAAAGAAGCACTTGAGGGTTTTCGTGGTGACCATTCCAATGGCATAAAATTTTTATAAAAAAGTAACAAGACAAATAACTATTGACCTCGAATGAATGAAGATACATTGAACTATGTCAAAAGATGCGACAAATGCCAAAGATTCTCAAGAATCCCATGCCTACCTCCAAGTTAATTGACCCCATCACAAGCCCATAGCCATTTGATATTTAGGGAATCGATTGAATAAGCTCTTTATCTATCTCTAAAGGAGGCACAAGTTTGCAATAGTGGCAAACAATTACTTTACCAAATGGTTAAGGCTAAAACTTTATCCAATATAACCGTGGGAAAGTCTTAAAGTTTTTAATCAAAAATATAGTCATCCTGTTTCGGCTTCCAAACAAGATAATTTCTAATAATGGGACCTAGTATGAAAGTAAAAAAATCATTTGCTTCTGTGAAACGAATGGAATTTAAAAAAATCTTTTGTGGCCCATCCAAAAGCTAATGGAGCAGCAGAAGCTACAAATAAAATCAATAAAAATATCTTGAAAAATCGATCGTATAAGGCGAATGGAATTAGGTAGAAGAACTTCCATTGGTTTTATGATCATATAGGATTTCTTTGAAAATATCTACGGGACATATCCTATATCCATTAACATATGAATTTGAGGCAATGCTACCAGTTGGAGTTGAAATCCCATCACATCGAAGAATCACTTGTGTCTATGAACCAAATCAAGAGATAGACAAGGAATTTTAGACTTAATTAATGAATTATAGAATCAAGAAGCATTAAGTATAGCAGAATATCATAGGAGGATTACCAATTATTACAACTAAGGGTAAAGAAAAGAGCATTCCAAAATGGCGAGCTGGTACTTGAAATAGTAATGGAAAATACAAAAAATCAGATAAACAGATGGTTAGGGTTATTCACGAAGTAATCCCACCACGAACCTATCAACTAAATTGGCCTGATTGAAACGTAGTGGCAAGAACTTGGAACGTTGGGAATTTAAGACCTTACTTTACAACTTTGGATGAATAAAGAGATAAAGGATTTTAGGGATCTACAATGATTCTTGACTTATTTCTTAACCAAATGAGGTAAAAGAAATTCATTCAGTAACACACACTTGATGTCTGGAAGAGGATAAAATTAAGCCTTTGGTCTCGCTTCTACTTTTGGCCAAAGTAGCCATCCAAAGAGTGATGGTTAAATTAAGCCTTTGATTCTGCTTCTACGCATTGCCAAAACATCCATCTAAGGAGTGATGGTCTTGCTAATCATTTGATCCCCCTTCTACACTTGGCCAATGCACTCATCCAATGAGTGATGGTCAAATTAAGCCTTTGGTCCCGCTACTACACCTGGCTAAAGCACCCATCCAAGGATTGATGGTCAAATCAAGCCTTCAATCCTGCTTCTACGCCTGACCAAAGCATAGATTCAAAGGGTGATGGTCAAATCAAGTCTTTGGTCTCGCTTCCAAACCTGGCCAAAGCATCTATCCAAGGAATTATGGTCAAACTAAGGCTTTGGTCCCGCTTCCATGCCTGGCCAAAGCACCATCCAAGAAGTGATAGTCAATTAAGTATTTGGTCCCGCTTCTAGACTTGCCCAAAACACCCATTTAAGGAGTGATGGTCAAACTAAGTATTTGATCCCATTTCTATGCCTGATCAAAACATCTATCCAAGGAGTGATGGTCAAACTAAGTATTTGGTCCTGCTTCTATGCTTGGTCAAAACATCCATCCAAGGGGTGATCTTTAACAAGGACTTCAGCTCTGCTGGTACACCCGATTGAAGAAAAAGAATGATGCTTGAAGCAAAATTTCACTTATGATAAAGCATAAGCAAACTTCTTTTAAATGGAGGAAGGGAGTGTTACACCCCGATAATTTCAAGAATTAGGCAGGAAAAGTTTAAACAGGAATGAAGCTATTAGGAGTACAAAGTCAACAAGCTATCGAGAATTAAATAACCAATAAATCTATCGAGTATCAAAATGGAAAGTGCTATTGAGTATCAAGATGGAACAAGCTATCAATTGTTAAAAAATGGGAAGGAACCATCACTTACTAAAGATATTAGAGAAGGTTCAAGATGTGATGAACTATCGTATGCTAGAAGGCAAAGTTATCAAGTACGATATTGGGGAGCTATCTAGTACTAATTCATGAAAGGCTATCACATGATCAAAGCTATCGAGTATTAATTCATAAAAGGCCATCGCATGCTAAAGAGCAAAGCTATCAAGTACTAATTCATGAAAGGATATCACATGCTAATGAGAAAAGCTATCGAGTACTAATTCGTGAAAGGCTATTGCATGCTAAAGGTATTAATGCTATAGAGGTTCAAGATACAAGAAGCCATCACATGATAACTTTAATGCTATCGAGTACCAAAAAAGCAATCTATCGCACATCAGCAATGATGCTATCAAGTGTTGAGAGGATAGGAGCTATGTAACAACCCCTATCTCTAGACACATCGATCCAAATCCCAAAAATGGCATTTGAACTTGCATCATGCCAAGAAGCACAAATTGTTAGGTTTTTAAGATTTGCATAAGATAGAGACATATATAGTTATACGATATTCTATAGTTTTAGATCTCACAGTGGAAGGAAATAAAATATAAATACTAAAAATAATCCCAAAACAACACAGTCTCAAAATAATCATAATACAGACAAAATAGAATCTTCAAATAATAACTAGTAAAAGTCGGTCTAACTAATAAAGTAAGGTACATATTAGGATGGCTATAAATAGATAAATCTCCGTGTGTCATGTCACCTCTTCCACGCACCTTTTCCAAATCATATCACCTACTGCACTGTCCTCCTATAGTTGATATAAAGAGGTAGAAATGGAGGTGATCATACAAGGTTTGGTGACAAAAGCATATCACTAATGGTATGGTGTTGGCAAGTAATTAAATTGTAGTTACAATCTAACCAACCTAGGTTGTTGATTTGTGCTCGTGTACTACATATAAAGGATTGGTCACTTTACACATCTTAAACTAATAATTATTAATGCGCCTACATCCAATAATGACTTACGAAGGTTTCTAACCGAAGGTCAAAATCTAGAAACTAAGTAACCTTAGTAATTTCCCTAGTATACAATCGGCAAACTCTATATTAAGCTAACATTCTCGATGGTAAACCACTTAAACCGCACGTACACACTGAGCAAACATTGCAATACCTAAGAACGCATATAGTATACAATCCAGACAATTTTATGGCCTACCAAAGCATCTGTGTAACCTTTTCAATGGTAAACATGTCAACACTCTATATCAATCAACTTGAATCTAAAGAAGTAGTTTAACAATATGACTCCCCTATAGGTTCAACCTCCTTGCTTGGTCATGTAACCCTACTATTGCGGATGTTTCTGTCACCTTTCCCACTGTCCAACACATTGAAACATGCAATCGAGTGTGCTATAGTTGTGATAAGAGCATCTGGTTGCGATATGAACACGCTTGTTGAGTGTCATGTTATACATAACATGAAGCATGAACCTAGGTGTGCCTCCAAGTGTGAAGCCAATCCCACTTGTTGCACATCTCTATCCAATTACATGAACTCCTGGAAAGCTCGATGTAACGATCCGTATTTTTTAGCTATTTTAAATTATTCAATTTAATATGATTATTGAATAAAAATGGTTAGAAATAAAAATTTATGTTTTATTTATGTAATTTATTGAATATGAACTTGAATAAATTTTTGGAATAACAATTTCGATAAGATTTAAGGAAATTATTTGTATTGAATGTGTTTATAATCAATAGCTAGAATTGAATAATAAATGTTGAATTAATTAGATGAAAATAAAATAATTGTTTGATAACTAAAATTCATCTGAAATCTAATATTGGAATTTATTGAAATTGGATTATTGTAATACTTTAAAATAAAGAAGTGGATCTTAGTGTAGTAGTTGTTTTGTTATTTGAATTCATTTTAAAAGTTAAATAACTTATATTTCAAGTATAATGATTTATTTGATAATTTAGTTGTTTAAATTTAATGTTGGAAATTATTTAAATAATTGGATCCTGAATTTAATATGAATGAAAATGATGTTATAAGTTGATTTAAATTTTATTTAAACAAGAATGAAAATTGTTAACTTTTATATTTGAATTTAAAAGTGAATAAATTTATTTTAGAAATTTCTCATTTTAATTAACGGGTAAAAATAGTCTTTTTGGGCACTGTCTTGGATTTCAATGAAACCAATTTCATCATATCCGTAATGGTGAGTTATTATAGGATTTCAAGTTTCGTAGCGATCAGACTTATCGTTTGGCCGTACGAGCTTGAAACATGTAGAAATTAATTAAAATAATTTAATTAAAATAAATTGATTTTGAAATGCTATATTCTAAATATGATGGAATTGGCTCCCAAAACTAGTTCCATTGTGTTCGGAACAGGGATATAACATATAGAACACCAGGTGACACGCTTCGTTTGGAGTTCGGAATTTTTGCGGATAGATCGGTTCGGAAATTTATATATTAGGTCGCGTCTATTTTCATTTCGTGTAACCCTAAAAAGAAATCATCGGTCGTTCTCATTCAAACGAATTAATGGTCGAAAATTCATCTTCTTCTCTCCTCATTTTCTTCCAATCCATTCATCGAAATCAAATGCCACCAAGAGGAAAAGTGTAGATCTCATCGAGATCTACATGTTGTGCGGTTGGATGGAGGTGAATCGCCTCGGATTCGCCAAGATCTGAGCATGAAGTCATGCTTTTATTTAGTTGTTGTGACAACCCGGGATTTTTGGCAGTATCATTTTAATAAATATTTAATGTGATTAATTAAAATATAACTTATCTTTTAAAACTATATATATTTGTGTATTGGGAAGAAATATTGATTTGAAATTTATAATAAAGAGTTTCAAATTATTTAAAAAAAATGGAACCTATCTTGTTTACCTAAATGAAGTATGCTCTGCCTACTGACATTTGATTTAAATATATAGTTATGAAGTAATCTAAATAATAAGGGTTGAAATAAAATGAATCTTATCAATATTGCATCTAAGTATAAAACAAATATATTGTTTAAAATATATATAGACTTAAGAAAATATGACTTTGACACAAGTATAAAAATAAATAATAAATAAGTAAATTGAATGTTAAATAGTTAAACTTTAAATAAATAATAAGCACTGATGTTAAATAAATATGTCAAATAAGTTTATAGTCATGTAAAATAGGAAATGAACATTTAAATCAAGTGTTGATAGTTTAAGTTAGAAATAAAAATAAAACAAATATACATAAGATAAATTATATAGTTTTGTAAAATATAAAGTGAATACACTAGAAATATATTCAAATATGTAGGCTTGACAAACAAGAAACCAGGATACTTTCAAGTACAAACAAACTAGATAAGTATGTAAACCTGGAAGACAACAAGAAACAAGATATATGTCTATAAGTTTGCAAAAGAAATATACATTTCAGTACCTTCGAAATTAAAAGATAAGTATGAACAAATAAAATATATAAGTTTGTGCAAACAAATAAACTAAGTATGAACTGGAAAACAAGTAAAGAAAGGTTATGCAGGCAAGTAAAAAGTAGGATAATAGACAAGGTAATAAACGAAACAAGAAAACATATAAAAACATAAAGTACTTAACATTAAATGCTTTCATCTCAGCTCAAAGTATTTGGTCAATTCGAAATCTTACAAAGTATTATCAGCCTAAAGAAAGAAGAAAAAATCTCTGATGTGCATTGTACAAACAAGCAAAATAATGTATATCACTTGTACAAACCAATAAAAATATACATTACCTTGTACAAATATCATCATCAACCTGCAACTTCATTTCTTCATATCAACTACTTCATTCCACTTCGTCCATCAAGCTGAGAGAAAGAAAAGGAAATCTGAAGAAAATAACATCTTTAAAACTTAAAACAAATACTTCAATCTAAACAACAAATCAATTCAAACCAGAAGATCAAGTAGATGTTTCCAGCTTGCAATTTTCACCAGCCTATCTCAGCATATATGGAACTCTGTTCTTCTTCTCTGGAAAATAAAGTGAGCAATCTTCACCTTCTTTGTTTTGAAATGCCTGTAAGTAGCCTAAATCCAATTAAGTATATCTTGATTGATGATTATCATGTCTGAATTTGAAGTTGCTTAGTACGTATATATATATATACATAAATTGTCCTCTGTATATACATATATGTTGATGTGTTGCCTGTATATGATGAAACCTCTGTTTTCTTGCTTCAAAGCATAAGGCTCGATCACAAAACCCAAATATTAAATCTCTTGATCATTGTTAATTTTGATCTCAAAACAAAACTTGTGTATTTAAGAATGAACTATAATTTAAAAATAGCTTTAAGAAAAAAAAGAATATACAGTTGGGGGAAAAATTATTTTTACAGGGAAGTTTCAATTTTTGCTAAATTTCGAATATAATGATTTGCAACTTAAATTATATAACGTGAATCCTTAGTCAAAAATAGGACTTTTAATGTAAGCATGATGATTTTTAAGTGTGTAATGTAAGAGCGGTATGCTCTTGAAGGGAAGTTGGGTTTCAACCAATTTTTGACCATCGACACGGTAGGTAGAGGCGAGGTTGTAGTCGAAGGTAGCTGGGAGGTTGCCAAGGGTAGGAAAAATACTTGGAGTATTTATCAATGGCCGTAGTGGCCAGAGTACGGCGAATTAGGGTTTTAGTGGAGTTTTGGGTCGAGGTGGTTCCTGAGATAACTACGTCGTCGACATAGCATTTTGGTCAATCGGACCAGGAGGAATGGGTATGTTATCGTTTGGCGAAGCTATGGAAGCAATCGCACGTTTTTTCGGTGGTCTGAGGTAACGGTGGGTGGTGGTTTTCTTTGATCGGGTTGGTTCCAGTATTTGGGATGACTGACTCGTTTTCGATTCGGGGTCATTCTCGGTGATTTGGGTGTTCGTGGCGATTCGAGGAATGATGGGTGATATGTTGACGTTGGCAAGGCTGGCCGGAGCTCCGGCGATGAGCTGTGCACGTATACGTGCATCTTTACATATCTGTGTTTTTGAATGTTTGGAGAAGATGAAGTCGATCTCGGGTTAGTGTCGTGATTGACTCGAAGTAGTTAGCTTGGCTCGAGTTGTTGCAATAATACAGTTTTAAAAACCTGTAACATTTTAAACTTTAAATCTGGGTTTTTAAACTGAAGGGTAGGGATTTAAGTAAGTTTAAAACCAAGTTAGAATCTGATTCAAATCCAGTTTGAATCTGAGTTTTAGAAAGAAATAATAAAGTTTTTAAAATTTAAATTTGTTTAACTACCTAAATATTGAAGTTATTCTTAATTACAAATAGTAATTAACCTTTAATTAATTAAGGGTAAGGTTAAGTAATAATGTAACGACCCGTACAATTGCTGAAAAAAATTATGATTATAATAAAAGACTATTCAAATTTATGGTTTTAGAAATTGTAAATTAAAGATATTGGATAATAGGATAATGAATTCAGAAATAGTTGAGATTGATTTTACTGAAATCAAATGGATTAAATCAATTATTGAATATAAATTAATTTAAATTTGAATTATATGGTTTAAATTAATTGTTATTTTGTATTTCAAATCTGTTTTTCTTTCTGGTTGTTTCTATTCTCCTACCTCGTTCCTTTTCGGGGACGAAAAGTTTTGAGTGGGGGAGAGTGTAACGACCCGTAAATTTTAACTATTTTAATAACGTAATTAGTTGAAATTTTGTAAAATTTTAAACGATAAAATTTTGAAATAAAAATTTAATATTTGGAATACGTCTAGTTATACATAGCAACTGGGAAATTTTCGTTCGAAAATATGAAAGTTTATTTCGCGCGTAAATTTACTTCAATTTAATCAGTTAAAAAGTGATGAAAATAAAATGTTTCCGGAACCTAAATATTTTTTCATTGAAAAATTCTAAACCATCTTCTGAGCAAGATGTCAGTTTGTCGTTTTTCCATATTCGGACATCTATTGCTCCGTCGATCTTATTTTCGGCAAAATAGCAGCATTTCGTACCGATATCGATTTTTGATCGGATGATCGTACCACTGATATCTTTATACCATTTTGATCGTCTCATCGTGCTGATCTCTAGGGTATATTCGATTGTCAAATTCGGAGTCCGGTGTACGTTACACTTTGCAAAACGTCTACCGTATCGGTTTCGAAATTTTGACTTTTAAACTTTTTGTGACCATTTATTTTCCACCGTTTAAAATGAATGGACACTCGCTTTTATCATATGCAAAAATCAACGTGACTCTTGCCATCCCCTATATTTAATATATTAAATTTTGGTTCGTTCAAGAATTTTCCGGTCACGTCCCTTTATTTCCTTCACATTATACCTGTTCTTTTCATCTTTTATTCACTTTTGCAAATCTATCTTCTCGTCCCTTCATTTCAAAAAGAAAAAGAGAATAACAATATATGTGTGTGTCTGAGGAGCACGTTCTTCCATCTACAACTTCTTCTTTTTCTTTGAACCCATTTATATTTACATTATTTTTCTTCGCCGACCTCACCTAGGCTTCGTTTCTACGCTCCGCCTAGACCACTTCCACCCTCACTTGTCCCATCACCGACCGCAGTCTCCTCCGCCTTGAAACCCCAGCCAAAGCATCACCCTGATCCACCTCCTCCTCCCTGTCGCCACCTCTTACCGAATATCCACCAAATCGGCCACCGAAACTTCCTTAGCCCTGCTCCTCCACGTATCAGACCCTTCCACACCCTCCATAACCTTTGGCAGCTACCACTTTCATCTCATGCCGCACCCTGGCCAGGTCCGACCACCATCTACTCACAATGGCCAAGCACGTGCAGCCAGAGCCCGTCCCACCTTTCTGCCGTTCGCCTTCTCTCTATGCTCACCTGCATCACCCCAGAGCAGCCATCACATAGACGAGCTTCTCCTCTTTCTCCTTTCAGTGCCTGCCTATTTTCATATACGTGAGTATATATATATTAAGGCTGGTGCTAATTTTAGATCTCTAGTTTATATATATCATATATAGATTCATGTTTACAATGTAATTTGCAACTGTTACGTGTATATATGTATCGAGTATATACAAATCTGTTAGGCTTTAAATGTATATTTATAATAGTGTATATATTAGTTTTTTTTGTAAGTATTGTTTATTGATATGCATGTAGTGTTATATTTAGAGTTTATGTATATAGCGTTTATGTATATAGTTAATATAGAATAGAATATATTATATTCAGGGTATTCGTACGCTAGTTCTAGTTAGACAAGCTTTGTAATCTTTTGCTTTATATCCTACTGTTCATTTATATTGTTTTAAAAGTAGGTCACATATATAATATTTTAAAATTTGCATACATGGGTTGGATTGACGTTTTTTTTATAAATATGTATATTACGAAGTATATATATATATTACAGAGTTCACCTTTGTGTATTAGAAGTCTGGTGTATATTTTATTTTAATGTTTTATACGTACGTATATATATATATAGTATAACAGTCTTATTTTATCATATTTGTTGTTTAAGTATGTGTTCCTATGATTTTGAATGGCATGTGTATATAAAAGTCTGCATACATAATCTGTAAATATATATTTTGATTTTTGAATAATATGTTTTAAAGTATCTATACTTGAGGTTAGTATGATATGTATAGGTTAGTCTGCATATATTCTTGTCTATCTTGTTCACCTGTTTTGTTGTTTTTACAGTTTGTATATACTTTAAATATATACCAGTTTTTGTTTACAGTTCAATAATTCGAAGTTAGTCTCTTCATAAATTATGTGCAGTCATTGTCTACAGAGAAATTTTGTTTAAAAACATAAGTATAAATGAGTTGGTTTATATATTTATAGGTTGGTTTGGACATTGAATTTATATGTCATGTCAGTATATGTATATAGGTTGTAATAATATTTATTTTAAATTTTTTTATGAACATATTGGTGCATATGAAGTCTATATGTTAAAATGGGTATATGAGTAGGTATTTCAAACTTTATTATATATATATGTATGTATGTATGCTAATCTTTAATATGTGTGTTTTAAATTTGAGGCAATGGATTTTGAAATACGTATATATTAAATTTTTATATGATTGAATTTAGATTATGATTTTTATATATGAATTCGCTTTTATAAATTATCTTCATCAATCCAGTTCTAATTTGATTCCATCGATCTCTGTTATCAGCTTTGTCCGTCATGACTGTTTCTCCATCGAATCGTATCCATCTAGCGTTGCTGTGGAATTCGTAACTCCTCTCTTTGTCAAATGTTCTAACCTCGAAAGGTGAGCAATCACTCACGATTAACGTTCTTTTATTTATTAAATTTGATTTCAATTGAACCGACAATTGAAATATGCTGCTGTTAGTTAATTACACTGTTATATATGCTATTACCTGTATCAGTTCACCTGTGACATCTGACACCATTATCTGTTAATTATTTATGCGATGATAATACAGTTTGGCTGAAACTGATTTATTGTTGATGTTTATATTGGACGTTAAATTATAAATAGTATGAAATTGAACTTGATATAGGATAATTAAATGTTAAATTTGATTAACTGACATTTGTGTAATATGACCCCTTTCACTGTTGAATTTATTAACACGTAGGATTTGTTTAATTACATTTTGAACCACTGAATGTATGTTGTTAAATTGATGATGTATGAAATTGTGAATAGATGACAAGTGAAAACCGTAATGTAATAATCTTTAATCTGCATGAAATGATAGTGTAGATTCTAGAAATAATTATATCAATTCGTACAAATAACAATGCGAATTAATACGGTTATTTCGGGATTATTTGAATTGATTATTGGATTGTTATTGTTTGTTGTTATTGCTTGTTTATTTACTTTGACACCATCCCAGTTATCACACTGCAAGTTCCCTTTACTTTGTTTTGATTTTGAATTGAATTGGAATCGGGTTGAAATGATAAATACCCAAATTGAACTTTGACCTTGGATAGGAAATTAAATAAAAACCCGATTGGTCAATAATTTGATTTGAAAATAAATTGAAGATTTTATTTGAATAAATAATATGGTTTTGAAACGAAGTTGGAAATTATAATTAAGTGAAATTATTAAGCTTTGAAATGATTTAATAATTAAGTTGGAAATTATAATTAAGTGAAATTATTAAGCTTTGAAATGATTTAATAATTAAGTTTGAAATTATAACTAAGTTTGAAATTATTTAATAATTTAGTTTTGAATTATTTAATAATTAAATAAGATTGAATTATTTAATAATTAAATAAAATTGAATTCTTTGATAAGAGAAATTGAACTTTTGAATAAGTGAATTTACTTTGTAAATAACTTGAAATTGAGTTTTCTTTATTAATCAAGTTTTGGAAAATTATTTAAGAAAATAAATAATTGATATTGAATTTTCTTTAACAAGAAATGAAAATGTGATATTTTTGGAATTAATGTAAGACTTGTAATTGAAAGAATTGATTTGACTAATTTAGTTTAATTCAAATTGTAAGTTTTGATTTAATGAAGTTGAACTTAAGAAATTGATTTAATGAATTGGAAATTTAGCAGAAATTGTTTTGAATGATAAAGTAACTTAACGAATATTGAATGAAATCGATAAATGAGTTTAAATTGATTTGAATGTTAAATTAAATTAATGTAAATGATTTCGAAATGAAACTTATATACGAACTTGAATCAATATTTGAAGTGCTTTAAATGGAAATTGAAATTGAATTATAAGATTTTGAAATTATGAATGTGGAAGTTTTGAAACGTAAATATTGGAAATTGATTTAGAAAGACAAATGAAATGTTGGTTTACGAATTGAAATTGAAATTGAAATTGATTTGGTTTTGAAATAAATAAACGACCAATCGGTGTAATAATTACGGAAGTTATTAAAGAGACCGGAATTCGGTTATGGATATACTCTCTATCTAAACCGAAAACCACTTTAATAACTATACGCGGAGTGATGATCCAGAATGAAGTGGTTGGAATGATGTACGTGATGACTGAAGAAAGAGAACGATAATGGATAGCCTTGACACTTGTGTCAAATTGGAAATGACTAAAACAGGAGCTGTGCCGGGCCAATGGAGGATTAGCTACCTCAAGTGGACACACTTCTTCGAACTACTTATACTTGTTATCGATTGGTGGACCCTTGATTTTGGGAGTGTTGTTTCACGGTGTTGCGGGCGCTGCGGCGTTGCGTTCTCACCAGTCCGGATCAGGCGAACGGTAGTATCACTACCTTGGGTATTGCCTCATGTGCCTTGTCATACTTGTATTCCATTTATTCGCGACCACTACGATTTTGATTTGTACCTTTAGTATATGGATTGCCCTCTGGTGACTTCCGGTTTTGGGGAAACTACGGTCTTGTATATGCTTTTGGGAATAAAAATGTGTTAAGGGTGGAATGGGCCATGAATTAACACTATTTTGATATCTTATATTACTGATAGACATTATCTACTTATCGTACACTACTACATAGTAGATAGTTTAACGGATCCTTAAAGGATGGTTATTCCAAACATCCTTTGAGTTACTTGTATTTCAATTGCTATTTCACTTGAGTTGGATTTATTAATATAAGAATGTTAATCCTGACTCGAGTGTTTTGTATTTTGCTTTACGCTTGGGTCAGACTGAGTGGTTCAGCTTTCGAGACTCACCTTTGGAGTTGGAGCTTCGCTTGGAGATCCAGCTATCTATCCAGCTTTCAGATATTCGATGATTCCAGTGATGTATTCTGCTTTGTATCTGATGTATCATATTACTCTTTCGTTGTATCTGGTTTAACTCTGATGTAACTTATACATTTATATAGTAGCTTCATGAACTACTATCTCTTTTATTTCCGCTGCATTTATTACTCTGTGTCTGTGATCTGTGATTATTTATTTACTGTATATGTTTAGTTTTGCCAATTTAAATTAACAACGCGGTATTTTGAGCAATTCAATTCCGGTATGAGTGTCTACCTATACACTTATAATGGATGCGAATGGTCCAAAATGGCGGGTCGTTACAAATAATGTGATAAATTACTTGTTAAGATAATTAATTAAAAGAGTAATAAATTAATGAAGTAATAAGAAGATCATTAATTAATGAAAGTAATTTAAGTAATTATTGAGAATGGTTGAAGATAATTAACCTATAATTAAGGTTTAATTACTTAATGTAATTAAACAGTAATTAATCAAGAATGATTAATAAAAAGGGATAATTAAAGGATAATTACTTATTGTAATTAAGGGATAATTAATCAAGGAAGATTAATTAAGATAAATAAATAAGAGATGATTAATTAATTTGTAATTAAATTAATGTTTAGAAAGGTGGATTAAGGTAATCCAAATGATTAAAGGTTAGTAATTAATTTAAGTAGAGATTAATTAAATTAATTAAGAGTGAATCAACTTGTTACAGATGGTTGAAGGATATTGGATTGATTTTATCTCTGATGGGTGAAATGAGATGTGTTGTGATACGAATGGGTTAAACTGTGATAGTGTAGGTTACCTATCTGAGTTAAATTGTTGTAAGATATCCTGAATATGAATTGTATTGTTTAAACTTAAACTTTTGGTTTAATAAATGACATGGGATTCGAAGAGACCGGAGTCGGGTATTAGTTAATACGCGAAACCACTTCGATTCTTTGTAGATTTATATGTGAAATCAATAGGCTGGTATGGAATGATTTAAGTGAATTGGACCATTTAATCTAAGTTTTGGGTGCTTAGAAATTGATATGTGAAATAAGTGATGTCTATAACAAATTGTGAATTTGTAAATTGATACGAGTTACCCCGGGTTTTATGTAGTTTTATGTTGTTGTATTCCATGTTAGATGGGTTTACTCACGCTGGTTTCCAGCCTGACCCGGGTGTTACTTTGATGTAATGCTGGGGTCAGACCGAGTATTACAGATTTCCAGGTTAGGACGTTCTGGAGCTCAGGAGACGAGCTGGATGGCAGGAACGTATGGAGTGTATTCCGCTGTGATAATTGAAGTTTGTCTGGGACATGTTGATTTTGTATGTCCAGTGTTTGTGTATATGTTGTAACTCTGATGTATTAAAGTGTACATTGACAAGTACAGATTTCTTTGTATAACTGTTATTATTTGATATTATATTTTGATCCGCTGCGAATGTGAGATTCTGTGTTTTGTTTTCTGTTTCTTCTTCTATCTCTTTCTTCTTTTCCTAACTATCTAGAATTTTCGAGATCGAAAATTTCGGGTCGTTGCAGTTGGTATCAGAGCCAGGTTTAGCGAGAACCTTGGCTCTGGTGGGGGATACTCATTAAGGATAGGGTCAATGGTACCGTAGAATGAGTTAAGTGTAATATATATGAGAGAACGTACTCGTTATTTTCCTATATAAAGATTTTAAATGGTTTTAAAGGTAAATGATTTTATATAAAGTTATATTTGATATATATAAAGCAATATTCCTTAACCAATAAATGTTAAGGTAACTGGTTGTTAAATTATTGGAACTAAATTAAGAAGTAATAGAAATATAACCAAACTGAAATTGAATAAAGATAAGTTTGAAATAGATTCAAATTAAAATGAAAATCTTGAATTTGGGAAAGAGTTTCAGAATAAGATAATAATGAATTGGTTTCCTAATATGATAATCTTGGTTATTATTATAACTGATTGTTGTGTTTAATAATAAATATGTATTAATGAGTAAGCAAAATGAAAAGTTTTAGGGAAGTAAAACATTTAGGCAAGTATGACTTATAAGTTGGAACTGAAGATGATATAAATTGTGAGGTTTTAAATCTGGGTCCAGAATTTGAAAATTGTTTCAAATTGATAAAGAAATAATAAATAATGTTATTTAATATATTTAAATGGAAGGGTCCTGTTTCAACAAAAGTTGTTGAAAATTTGTTTTGAACCAAAGGTGGTTTAAATTTAAAGATAATTTGGTGTGTAAAAGAAAATGTATATATGAGGAATATACATAATATCAATGATGGGTTGAAACAAACTCTAAATGTTGAGTTTTAAATTTGGAATGAGATGTGATACCCAAGGTGATAAGTTTTTGAACTTATAAGATTATTAAGGTGAAATTTAAAGTTGAAAAGGGAATTCAATTTGGGTAAGGTTGGCTGGATTAAGTAAATTGAATTTAACTTTGGGAAAGTTAAATAAGTTAACAAGCAACCTGAATTGGAAATTTCAAGATGAATTTGAGATTTAACTTGTGAAGTTAAATGGTTAATTTGAATTGGGAGTTTGTGTGATCTAAAAATGGGTTTGAGATCTAGAAATTGGAAATGGATGTATGATTTAAAATAAATTGGATGATGTCATCCTATTGTTATTAATAATATTTGAATTGTGAATTGGATTGTTTAAATAAATGAGGAATAAAGTGTGGTAATATATCCATTATTATGATAAAAGGGAAATTAAACTCTAATTTGGAATTTAGGATATGAATTACCTTAAAATGAAAATTTGAACTTGTAAATTAAAATTTAGTTGAACTCTTATTTGAACTTTGAAATAAGTTAAGTAAAGGTAATTTAAATGAAATTGGGACTCAGAATTAAATTGTTTAAAGATTGGGATTGTCGATTTTAAAATAAGTGTTAATTTGATTTAAGGGATTAAATCAACATTTGAAAATTTAACTCGAATTTATATAATTCAAAATTGAGATTTAAATTGAATTAGTTCAAACTAAATTTGATTTGAATTAATGGGAATTGTGATTGAAGATGGATAAGTATAAAATTCAAATGGGAATTAGGATTAATTCATAAGGAAATTGAAATTGAAGTGGATTCAATTTGGAGTTAGTCTAAATTATTTTAAATAATTTGAAATTTTAATTAAAGTGAATATGTTTAAAATCTAATGGAATTTGATTTGAATTTGGAAATAAATTTTGGATAATTCAACTTGAATTGAGACTGGATCAATTTAATGGGAAATTGATTAAAATGGAGATTGGGAAGTTGAACAGTTTCGCTCTGGACTATTTTCAAAATAAATTGTTTTAATATAAATCTATTTTTCCAAACTATTTACTACACAACTTTTCCTTTTAAACCTAAAACTATCTTAAGATTGTTTTACAATTACTTTTGGAACTATTTAACTATTTTACAACTGTTTTATAAACTAATTACTATTTTTCTACTACTTTATAACTGATTACTGTTTTACAACTAATTTACAATTACATAACTATTTTACAGCTTTTTACAGTTAATAATTATTTTTCAACTATTTATTTATTTTTAAAAATTTTCAAGCTATTTTCTAAATATAAACGGGTCGGGGTTCAAACTGTCATTGATTAAATACCCAACTGAGATGAGAATTGAAGTAATAATCCAAATGGGGATTAAAGAAATTGTGAATAAGCGAATGAAAATTTAAGTGAATGTGAATAGAAAGGGAATTGATTTAACTGATAATCAATGAAGATAAATACGTAGGATGTACGTATATTATTCTATTCGCATAGTGATTTGATCCAAATTCGAGCACAAAATTTCGAGATAATATTATCGATCCGAGATGGGATTTTTCGCTCGAATTTCGACGGCGAACCTGGATATGGAATTTTGATTGATTCTGGATATTCTCTATCATAGTTGTGACTATGCAAGGAGAATGACGGTTTCTGATCAAGAAACCAGATTTGAGTCCGCACTAGGAAGTCGGGTGGACAATACTAGTTCGCAAGTGGAATTGTGTGATTGAGTGAGCGATCAAATTGATATAGCGTACGGATGATATGTGTACATCGTACGGGTTTGAATAAATTGATATTGAAAATTTGTGGATAAAGAACTGTAAATGATTTTTGAAATTGAAAGTATATTTTGTGAAATATATGATGAAGTAAAGTGGAAATTGGATATTTCTATGGTAAAAATTTACTTTACGAAAGTAAGTAATATGGTGAACGACTTTACAAAAGAGTAATCAAAATTTGAATATTGATTTGGAATAAACAAAGTTACATATCTTTGTTATATATATGATAAAACTCCCCTTGTTGAATCTATTAGCAGAAGAAAAGGGTTTTGAATGTATTTGAAATATAAAAGTGAATTTATACAAGTACAAATTGATCTAAAGATTTTTCAAAACTTTTATATATATGTATATATAAAAAGGATTTGTGAAAATGATTTTGAGGAAAGGTTTTGGGAACCTATGGCATTTGGAATGGCTTTTGATTTTTGGGTAAAACCAATATTGGAATTTGGAAAAGCCTAATATGTGAATTATCGATTTTGGGAATCGATTTTGTAAAGGAGCTTTATATGAAATTCATACTCAATGTATGATTTGAAAATACTATATGTGTATAGTATAAAGTGTTTTGAAGTGGCTCTAGGGAAAAAGGCGCTTCCTTGAAATGAACTTCTCAGGAGTGCCACAGGGTGGCACTGCCTTGAGCCTCAAAGAGGGAGGTTCTAAAGTTGATCCTGTGAGAAGTCCGGACAAAACTAGTTCCTGAGGATTATTTGTGTAGCGAAAGTCGAGAGGCTGGTGCCTATAGAGGCATTTGGGTTATGTTGTGACGACAGTGTAACTCAATGTCACTGCGATCTACTGCAGACCATAGCGAAAGTCGTGTGAGCCGCTGAGAGCCAACAATCTATGTTTGATTTTATATCGGTAGACTGCGACACTATGGTAACATAGCGAAAGTCGTGTGAGCCGTTGAGAGCCAATAGTCTACGTTTGATTTTATATCAGTAGACTGCGACCTATGTTAGAGTGGAGAAGTTTCATTTTGACAGCAAAAATCGTGTGTGCCGCTGAGAGCCAACGATTACATGGACTTTTGCTGCGACGACAACGTAACCCTGGAATGTAACTGCGATCTGTTGTGGGTTCCATGGCGTAATCGAGGGGCGCGAAGACCTACAGTTACATGGACTTTTGCTGCGATGGCAACGTTAACCAGGATGTAACTGCGACCATGGATGGAGGTGATGATTTCTAGAGCATTCTCACCAAATATATTTCCTTTATTTTCAAAACTGTTTTCTATATTTTCAATAAAAGTATTTTCCAAAGTATTTTCACTAGGTGTTGGAAACGAGTTTACCAAGTACTTATAGATTTTCAGTCCTACGTCTGATCAACGTATGAACGAATTTCTGTAAGAACAAGGATGGACTTGTCAAAACATCAAGTTATAAAGGTATTTTTATAAAAATTGTTTTAGTAATATTATGTATAGATTTTTTTTTTAAAAAGCATTTTAACATGGTCAAAGAAAATTATCTGATTTTAAGCATTTTAATAATTCTGGCTTCGTTCCTTTTCGAGGACGAAAAGTTTTAAGGAGGGAGGAATGTGAAAACCCAGGATTTTTGGCAGTATCATTTTAATAAATATTTAATGTGATTAATTAAAATATAACTTATCTTTTAAAACTATATATATTTGTGTATTGGGAAGAAATATTGATTTGAGATTTATAACAAAGAGTTTCAAATTATTTAAAAAAAAATGAAACCTATCTTGTTTACCTAAATGAAGTAAGCTCTGCCTACTGACATTTGATTTAAATATATAGTTATGAAGTAATCTAAATAATAAGGGTTGAAATAAAATGAATCTTATCAATATTGCATCTTAGTATAAAACAAATATATTGTTTAAAATATATATAGACTTAAGAAAATATGACTTTGACACAAGTATAAAAATAAATAATAAATAAGTAAATTGAATGTTAAATAGTTAAACTTTAAATAAATAATAAGTATTGATGTTAAATAAAAATGTCAAATAAGTTTATAGTCATGTAAAATAGGAAATGAACATTTAAATCATGTGTTGATAGTTTAAGTTAGAAATAAAAATAAAACAAATATACATAAGATAAATTATATAGTTTTGTAAAATATAAAGTGAATACACTAGAAATATATTCAAATATGTAGGCTTGACAAATAAGAAACCAGGATACTTTCAAGTATAAACAAACTAGATAAGTATGTAGACCTGGAAGACAACGAGAAACAAGATATATGTCTATAAGTTTGCAAAAGAAATATACATTTCAGTACCTTCGAAATTAAAAGATAAGTATGAACAAATAAAATATATAAGTTTGTGCAAACAAATGAACTAAGTATGAACTGGAAAACAAGTAAAGAAAGGTTATGCAGGCAAGTAAAAAGTAGGATAATAGACAAGGTAATAAACGAAACAAGAAAACATATAAAAACATAAAGTACTTAGCATTAAATGCTTTCATCTCAGCTCAAAGTATTTGGTCAATTCGAAATCTTACAAAGTATTATCAGCCTAAAGAAAGAAGAAAAAATATCTGATGTGCACTGTACAAACAATAAAAATAATGTATATCACTTGTACAAACCAATAAAAATATACATTACCTTGTACAAATATCATCATCAACCTGCAACTTCATTTCTTCATATCAACTTCTTCATTCCACTTCGTCCATCAAGCTGAGAGAAAGAAAAGGAAATCTGAAGAAAATAACATCTTTAAAACTTAAAACAAATACTTCAATCTAAACAACAAATCAATTCAAACCAGAAGATCAAGTGAAGATTCCAGCTTGCAATTTTCACCAGCCTGTCTCAGCATATATGGAACTCTGTTCTTCTTCTCTGGAAAATAAAGTGAGCAAACTTCACCTTCTTTGTTTTGAAATGCCTGTGAGTAACCTAAATTCAATTAAGTATATCTTGATTGATGATTATCATGTCTGAATTTGAAGTTGCTTAGTACGTATATATATATATACATAAATTATCCTCTGTATATACATATATGTTGATGTGTTGCCTTTATATGATGAAACCTCTGTTTTCTTGCTTCAGAGCATAAGGGTCGATCACAAAACCCAAATATTAAATCTCTTGATCATTGTTAATCTTGATCTCAAAACAAAACTTGTGTATTTAAGAATGAACTATAATTTAAAAATAGCTTTAAGAAGAAAAAGAATATACAGTTGGGGGAAAAATGATTTTTACAGGGAAGTTTCATTTTTTGCTAAATTTCGAATATAATGATTTGCAACTTAAATTATATAACGTGAATCCTTAGTCAAAAATAGGATTTTTAATGTAAGCATGATGATTTTTAAGTGTGTAATGTAAGAGCGGTATGCTCTTGAAGGGAAGTTGGGTTTCAACCAATTTCTGACGATTGGCACGGTAGGTAGAGGCGAGGTTGTAGTCGAAGGTAGCTGGGAGGTTGCCAAGGGTAGGAAAAATACTTGGAGTATTTATCGATGGCCGTAGTGGCCAGAGTACGACGAATTAGGGTTTTAGTGGAGTTTTGGGTCGAGGTGGTTCCTGAGATAACTGCGTCGTCGACATAGCATTTTGGCGAAGCTCTGGAAGCAATCGCACGTTTTTCCGGTGGTCTGAGGTAACGGTGGGTGGTGGTTTTCTTTGATCGGGTTGGTTCCAGTATTTGGGATGAATGACTCGTTTTCGATTCGGGGTCATTCTCGGTGATTTGGGTGTTCGTGGCGATTCGAGGAATGATGGGTGGTCTGTTGACGTTGGCAAGGCTGGCCGGAGCTCCGGCGATGAGCTGTGCACGTATACGTGCATCTTTACATATCTGTGTTTTTGAATGTTTAGAGAAGATGAAGTCGATCTCGGGTTAGTGTCGTGATTGACTCGAAGTAGTTAGCTTGGCTCGAGTTGTTGCAATAATACAGTTTTAAAAACCTGTAACATTTTAAACTTTAAATCTAGGTTTTTAAACTGAAGGGTAAGGATTTAAGTAAGTTTAAAACCAAGTTAGAATCTGATTCAAATCCAGTTTGAATATGAGTTTTAGAAAGAAATAATAAAGTTTTTAAAATTTAAATTTGTTTAACTACCTAAATATTGAAGTTATTCTTAATTACAAATAGTAAAACCTTTAATTAATTAAGGGTAAGATTAATTAATAATGTGATAAATTACTTGTTAAGATAATTAATTAAAAGAGTAATAAATTAATGAAGTAATAAGAAGATCATTAATTAATTAATGAAAGTAATTTAAGTAATTATTGAGAATTGTCGAGGATAATTAATCTATAATTAAGGTTTAATTACTTAATGTAATTAAACAGTAATTTATCAAGAATGGTTAATAAAAAGGGATAACTAAAGGATAATTACTTATTGTGATTAAGGGATAATTAATCAAGGAAGATTAATTAAGATAAATAAATAAGAGATGATTAATTAATTTGTAATTAAATTAATGTTAAGAAAGGTGGATTAAGGTAATCCAAGTGATTAAAGGTTAGTAATTAATTTAAGTAGAGATTAATTAAATTAATTAAGAGTGAATCAACTTGTTACAGATGGTTGAAGGATATTGGATTGATTTTATCTCTGATGGGTGAAATGAGATGTGTTGTGATACGAATGGGTTAAACTGTGATAGTGTAGGTTACCTATCTGAGTTATATTGTTGTAAGATATCCTGAATATGAATTGTATTGTTTAAACTTAAACTTTTGGTTTAATAAATGACATGGGATTCGAAGAGACCGGAGTCGGGTATTAGTTAATACCCGGAACCACTTTGATTCTTTGTAGATTTATATGTGAAATCAATAGGCTGGTATGGAATGATTTAAGTGAATTGGACCATTTAATCTAAGTTTTGGGTACTTAGAAATTGATATGTGAAATAAGTGATGTCTATAACAAATTGTGAATTTGTAAATTGATACGAGTTACCCCAGGTTTTATGTAGTTTTATGCTGTTGTATTCCATGTTAGATGGGTTTACTCACGCTGGTTTCCAGCCTGACCCGGGTGTTACTTTGATGTAATGCTCGGGTCAGACCGAGTATTACAGATTTCCAGGTTAGGACGTTCTGGAGCTCAGGAGACGAGCTGGATGAGAGGAACGTTTAGAGTGTATTTCGCCGTGATATATTGTAGTTTGTTTGGGACATGTTGATTTTGTCTGTCCAGTGTTTGTGTATATGTTGTAACTCTGATGTATTAAAGTGTAAATTGACAAGTACAAATTTCTTTGTATAAATGTTATTATTTGATATTATATTTTGATCCACTGCGAATGTGAGATTCTGTGTTTTGTTTTCTGTTTCTTCTTCTATCTCTTTCTTCTTTTCCTAACTATCTGGAATTTTCGGGATCGAAAATTTCGGGTCGTTACAGTTGTCGTGGGCGAACGGAGCGGCGGAGGCTTTGGGGCTTGGCACGTTGATGGAGTAATGGATGGCCGACATTGTGGCGGTCTCCAATCGACGTCTGATGGTCGTATGTGGCGCGCGCGCGCACGTTCTGTCGCGATAGATGGGTTCGCAGGTACGTGTGCCTGGAGGAAGAACGTGCTGAGGGTAACATTTAAATTAAGTTAATTATTTTATTTTGTTAATTATGTTTTTAATTATATCGATATATTTTCGTAACTTTTGCATACGAGGTCCATTTCGAGCGAAATGAGTTGTAGTGGATTCGTATCAACGTCGTCTACGACATGGAATTAAAGTGAAATTTATTTGACTCTGGAAAATTTTTAGTTTCAAGTAAAGGTGAGTGTTTTAAACGCTCATGAAGTACTAAAATATTTCTGATGTTCGTTAAATTGATATTATGAAGTAATTTAATTTTTTTGACTGTTGTTTGGTAATTTAAACTGACATTATATTGACATATGAATTTAATTGTTAGGAATTTGTAATCGATAGTTAAATTTGAAATTGAAATTAAACTGCTAGTTAAATTCCCGATTATTAATAACTAGTTAACAGTTGTGATTTATTGGCTGTTTTGGATGTTGATTGTGATTGATGCCGTCGATTGATATTTTGGATGATTTGGATGTTTATATATTCTTGTTATCACCCTGTAAATTATCTTACAGTATATAAAACTGTTACTTGAATTATTTTGAATAAATTAAGAAATAGCTTGAAATGATATATACCTATGACATTTATTTTGGATTGAAATGATATATACCTATGACATTTATTTTGGATTGAAATGATATATATATATATATATATCCATTCCTAAAATTAAAATTGAACTAACTGATCACTTGGCCATAGGATAGAAAATTATATACGGAAACCAAATTGGTTAAATTAAACGATTTTAAATTCTTGAATTTGAATCTATTTAAATTATTTTGTTATAAAGAAATAAAAAAAATCGAATTTACAAAGATTGAATTAATTTCGAATTCGAGTTTTGAAATGTTGAAATTGAAATTTTTTTACAGAAATTGTTTAAAGAATTGAATTTGGAAGTTTGAAGTTATAATTGAAATATGATTTGAATTATGGAAATTGATTTGTTTTAAAGAGTTGAACTTTTATTCAAACTTTGAAATGTATCCAAGTAAAAGTAATTTAAATGGATATTTCCAATTTGGGCTCGGAATTGAACTATTTTAAAGATTTGAACCTTAAATTGAACATTGAAGTTTAACTGGATTTAAGTGATTTAAATCAGTAAATTGAAATCGGACTTGAAATTTATATAAAAGGAAATAGTTTAAAATATGAATTAAATTGAAATTTAAACCATTGATCGAATCGTTGAATCGAATTTGAAGTTAAAATTGAACGTTTTGAAATTGAAATTAATTCGAATTGAAATCGAAATTGAAGGTGATTTGAATTGAACTCGAAATTGGAGTTGATTTGAATTGATTTAAGATTTAAGATGATTTGAAATGGAAGATTTGAAATTGAATCGGTTTGATTTAAATTTGGACCCGAGTCCAGATTTATTAGAAATGGAAAGAAACAATTTTAAATTTGAAACTATTTTCACTATAAACTATTTTACTGTAAAACTGTTTTAAATTCATCTTTATAAAATTTCACATTATTTAAATTTTAAAATCATTTAATATATAACCTATTTTAACATCTGAACTATTTTAACTATCTTAATTTTTCAAACTATTTAACTTTTCAAACTATTTTAGCTATTCAAACTATTTTCAAAAATTCAAACTGTTCAAGTTGGGAATTGTTTATATTTAAATCGTGGATTTAAATGTGAATTTGGTTAAATTGAAGTTATAACCTAAGTTGAAATTCGAAACGAATTAGGAAATGAATAAAATGATTAATGAAACTGATTTCGAAATGAATAAAATGATTTTGAAGTGAAATTAATTTTGAAGTGGAAAATGATATTGGAATGAAATGTTTTTTAAGTGAAATTGACATACTTTAAGTAAATATGATTTTGAAATAAAATTGATTTCAAAGTGAATATGATAATTTTGAAATGAAATTGATTTTGAAGTGGATATGATATTTTGATATCAAGTATGAATCGTATTCGAAATGTAAAAGAACCAACCGGTGTGTAGAACGACGTTTGGTTGTTAAAGGGACAAGGCCCAATTTTTAGCATACTCTCTGTCAATGTTGGAACCACTTTAACAACTTTACACGGAGGAAACTCCAGAATGAAGTGCTTGGATTTGGTGTACGTTTAATGGATTTGAAGAAAGGGAACGATGACGGATTAGCCCCGACACTCGTATCAATTTGAAATAACTAAAACAGGACAGCTTGAACCAAGCCAAGTGGGCTAGCTACCCCCAGCGGACACCTATTCTTCAATATTTCTTGTGGACTCGGTCCATACTACTACCTTTGTTATTGATTTCGATTGGTGCACCTTGATTGGGATAATCTCCCTTTGACTCGATATGGGATGGGTGGACGTGGTAGTGGCTACGATGCGTTACCACCAGCCTGGCAACTCGAACTGGTAGTATCTTACCTTGGGCATTGCCTCACGTGCCTTGTCATACTTTATCCTTATATAATACCACTATGAGTTTGGTTTAGTGTTATCGTATCACGGCGCATCCCTATCTATCAAAACGATTTTGGAAATGAATAAAATGAATTTTTAATGAAATTGATTTCAAAATGAATAAAATGATTTTGAAGTGAAATTAATTTCGAAGTGGAAAATGATATTGGAATGAAAAGTTTTTCAAGTGAAATTGACATATTTTAAGTAAATATGATTTTCAAAAGAAATTGATTTCAAAGTGAATATGATAATTTTGAAATGAAATTGATTTTGACATGAATATGATATTTTGATATCAAGTATCAATCGTATTTGAAATGTAAAAGAACAACCAGTGTGTAAAACGACGTTTGGTTGTTAAAGAGACCGAGGCCGATTATTGGCATGCTCTCTGTCAATGTTGGAACCACTTTAACAACTGTGTACGTGGAGGAGACTCCAAAATGAAGTGGTTGGTTTAGTGTACGTTTGCTGGATTTGAAGAAAGAGAACGATGATGGATTGACCCCGACACTTGTGTTGAAATGACTAAAACGTGACGGCTTGAACCAGGCCAAGTGGGCTAGCTACCCCTAGCGGACACATGTTCTTCAATTTTTCTTATGGACCCTGTCTATATTATTACCTTTGTTGTTGATTTCGATTGGTGCACCTTGATTGGGATAACCTCCCTTTGACTCGATATTGGATGGGTGGACGTGGTGGGCGGTCGTGACTACGATGCCTCCACCAGCCTGGCGACTCGAACTGGTAGTATCCTACCTTGGGCATTACCTCACATGCCTTTTCATACTTTTATCCTTATATGAGACCACTACGAGTTTGGTTTAGTGTTGTCGTATCATAGCGCATCCCTATCCACCGACGTGCTACTGGTTGTGTTATATGCAAACTGTACGACAATGCTTAAAAACGCGTTAAGAGGGATTAATGTAAAGCCTTAGCGCTAGGAAAATATTTATTTTATTGATTAGAGATTACATATATAGTGTATTCTACTATATATAGATATTTTAACAGATCCTTAAGAGATGGAAAATCCCGTAACATCTCTTGAGTTATTGCACACACGTTATAAACTGGATAAGAGATGTGAAACCGCCTAAACATCTCTGACGCTATTACACTCCTGTTATATGCGATATTGATTTGACTCACATAAGGATATTTTAGTCGTGACTCGAGTGTTTTGTCTTTTCATTACGCTCGGGTCAACCCTGAGTTTTCAGCGTATTGAAGACCATATTTTCTGGATGACCTAGACGAAGATTTGGTATATTATACTAGTATTATTCCAGCATCATGTTGTTTTGTTGTATTATTCTATTATTCTATTGTATGCATAACTCTGATAAATGTTGTATAAATTATAATCAAATGTATAGTATAAACAGCTTCATGAACTGTTTATTTGATTATTATATTTTGTCATTCCGCTGCGAGATTCTGTGTTTGTTTTCTTCTTTTATCTTAATTAACCCCATTGATTATCTATGTTTCAGATTGTTTGAGTTGGACATGTGTGGATTATTGTCGATTTAAACCTTCCGAAATGTGGGTCGTCCTACTCGAGGTATGGAAACAAGTTTCCTTGATCCATCTTACTTGGCCTGCACAAGGTCTAGGTTCAATCTAGGCTTGCTTTAGCCATTTAAAAGTATGAGTGGTATATTTAGATGTCTAACACTAGTCCAGATGACTGGATTTTGATCCAAACATCTAATTATCTATACAAAATCTAGCTATACGTATCAATACAACTGATTTTGATTCCATATATCTAAATATAGGTTCAGACGTGTGAACCATATCGGATTTGAACTATTTTCTTTCTGTTTCATACCGTAAATAAATTCAGATGTCTAGTTCCTTATTCAAACATTTGACCTAGGTATATTTCATCGTTTTGATGTTTTAGTAGCATTTCTTATTTCCATAATTTAATATAGACTTTTATTATTATTTATTCAAGTTTTGGGTAGTTAATTAGACACAATTTCTGATTAAATTCATTTCTAACTTCATGTGGTTTAACCGTTTGATTATATAAAGATATTTACTCATTTGTCTATGTATATTCAAGCTTAGTCGAAAATGATATAATCAAGTCTAGGTGATTCAGGTAGTATATCCATATGTCTACTTTTATAAATTCAACTCTATCATATAACCCAGACCTACATGTTTAGAGGTGAATTCCACTAGTTTATCTACTCCTTATGTTTCACTAGCTATATTATTAAATTATCACCTTGGGTTTTTCACCATTTCTATCCATATAGATATTCAATGGAAATTATCAATTTAGATAGGTTTTCAAATGAAATTATCAATTCAAATCCAAAAGCCACATTTTTAATTTAGGTAGATGCATAAAAGAATTTAACTACTTGTTTTACATCATAAACACGTCGTAATAGATCTACTGGCCTAGTAATGTTGTTTGAAAAGGTTTCCCGTTTAATTTGAGTTGAATTAGCGCCCCATTCTTTTGTAGCTTGTTGTTGATTTTTCTTCTTATTGCTTTCAATTTAGATTCTCTATCCCTTGATCTTTTTCTCCCCCTCCCCTTTTAAGTTGATTTGTTTTTTTAATTTAGAAATTAGAGAAGAGATTTAGAAAAATGGTGTTTATATTAAGAAGTTTGGAGGAGGAGGAAGAAGAAAAGAACATAAAGAATTAAGGAGGCGGCAGCTAGGGTTTAGAATTAAGAGAGTTGACGATTAGTTCTATATTTATAGTTGAAATTAGGGTTATTGGGACTTAATCTCGAATTAATATTTAAGGAAATGCCAGTAGGTCCAGTTTTAGCCAATTCTGACCCATTTTACAAATTCAACAAGTTATGTTTGTTTTCCGATTGCAAACGGTATTTCGGACACAATGTCATAGGTTCCGTGGCCTAATACCTACTTCTATGAAAATTTACCATTTTGTCCTTTTATATTAAATTATGTTTTTACCATAATTAATGCTTAAACTTACCTATTAATATTTCCTGGGTGTTACATCTTCCCACCTTAAAAGGATTTCGTCCTCGAAATCTCCAAGGATAGAAAATACAGGTCACTTATAAAAACCAACATCTACAACCATCTACTTAACCATCGACCACTTGCAATCATTGTCCTTAGTTTCAAAATTTCTAATGTAGCATGTACATATAGGTATGTAATGCATAAGAATATATAAAAGGTAAAATTAGGCAGTTTACTAAACTAGTCGACCTCTTGAAATGCAAGTGGTTATACCATGTTTCAAAATTGTATGCAACATCCTATATATATATGCTTGCGATTCTATATGGATGAGCAACCATTCAATACATATGATAAATGAAAGAACCATTATGCAACTAAATCAACATAATAAATAGCCAGAGTGATGTACATTGTCGGCTAACATGAACATATTAACTCATATGTGCAATACTAAATAATAAAATACCTCCATTAGCAACCATCATACAAGAAATGTCCTAATGATACATTCATGTCCATTCCTAACATCCATACGCACCTACCTATGGAATATACCAAGATAAATATTATGCGTTCAAATAATTGTACTAACTTAAATGGAAACTTACTAGAAAAGTGCTCTGGATAGGTTGCTTGAATCATCTCCTTGGGCTCCCAAATACTCTCGCTTGGATTATCTCCGCACTGGGCTATAACCAATCTAATTACTTTATTATGGAGTAGCTTCGTCCCATGCTCAATAATGTGGGTAGATGCACAGCGAATAAGTGAATCCCTTTCCACTTCAACTTCCTCTAACCGACTCAGCTCTACTATAGTAAATGAATTATGTAAACATTTCAGCAAGTGTAACACATGGAAAGCATTATGAACCCCCCAATAGCCTTTTAGTAAGCACCACTCTATAAGCTAACTTCCCTACTCTTTCCAAAATCGAAAAAGGCCCTACAAACCATGGTGCTATCTTTTCCAAACTACCAAACCTCATAACATGCCTAAGTGGAGAGACCTTCACAAAGACTATGTCGCTCATTACGAACTCCAACTCCGTGCATCTTCTGTCAACATACGACTTTTATCTATCTTGCATGGTCTTCATCCTCCTACATGTCAAATCTACTTTCTTCGAAGTCTCCTTAATCATGTTTAGCCTAGGAATGGTATTATATGTAGCGTTTCACCAACAAGATAAAGATCTACATAGCCTCCCATACAATACCTCAAACGGTGCCATCCTAACAATTTCCCGATAGCTGTTATTATATGCATACTCAACTAATGGCATGTGATCCTTCCATGAACCACCCAAATCCAAGATACACATCAGCAGTAGATCCTCTAATACCATATTCATCCTCTCAGTCCGTCCATCTATCTGTGGGCGATAGGCGGTACTCTAATTTTTTTTAGGGCCCAAGGCCTCTTAAAAACTCCTCCAAAAGTTACTAGTGAAAGCATATCCCAACAATAATAATACTAGAAGGAACTCCATGCAAACTAACTATCTTCCTCATGTATATGGTTGCCGAAGATGCTACCATCCTTGTACTTCTAATTGGAATGAAATGAGCGCATTTGATGAGTTAGTCGACTATGACCCAAATACTCTTATTCCCCTTCTACTCTTAGGCAATAGAATCCATAAAGATGCACTCCCATTTCCACTATTGCAATGACCCATAATTTTCGATAATTAAAATATTAAATTAAATAAGTTTTGGAATTTGATGTTGTGGAAAATTTAAAATTTAAGATTTAATAATAAGAGAAATAATTAGAATAAAACATAATAATGTTAATTTAAGGTAATTGCTAACTATTTTAATGTAATTCCAAGTAATTGAAATGATTGTAAAGTTTTAATTGGTTATAGATTGTAAATAAGAAAATAAATTAAATATTATATTAAATGGTGAGATAGTATGTAATTAATTGAAATTGAATATAATCAGTGCTGTGTAAGTGGTTATAACATTGTTTGTAAATATTAAACTTATAAACATGGTTAAATTAAGCAATAGGTAACAATTGTTATTTATCACCTATTTATTTAATCTGTTGAAATAAATTGTAAATCAATTGCAATTAAATGTAATTAAATATTGCGTTAATATGAGTTAAGACGATAACTATAAATGTGAATGTATAAAATGTAAACCAATGTTAATTATATCCATAAGATGATAGTTGATTGAATAATCAGATGAAATCAAAATAAATGAATTTAATTGAATTTAAAATATAATTAATGAATTTATTGCAATTGAAATTTGAACGCTGTAATTAGCGCAATATTAATAATTAAATTTGACATGGAAAATTATTTAAAAAGATTATAAGTTTATATGTAATCAAGAACGATAGAAATTGTTAACTTTTAAATTTAAAATTTAAAAGGTGATTTATTAATTTAATAATAATTTATTTATTAACATGAAAAAGCCATTTTGGCCACTGTCTCGGATTTCGACGACACTAGTTTCATTGGATCTATAATAGTGAATTATTATAGAATTTCAAGTTTCGTAGCGATCGGACTTGTCGTTTGATCGTGCGGGATTAAAACGCGTAGAAATCAATTTATTGAATTCAATTTGAAATAAGCTGATTTTAAAAGCTAACTTCTTCATACAATGGAATTAGGACTTGAAACCCGTTCCATTGAATTTAAAAATATCAAAAACATTTATTTTGATATATAGGATGACCCATTCTCGTTTAGGAGACGGAACGGGCTTTTCGGGTCGTTATTGTCGTTTCAAACCAATTCGATATATTCCCTCATTCTTATCGAGCCTTGTCTATATAAATAGTTTTTCCTAATCCTAGCAGCCTTTTAATTCTTATTCCTATACTTACAAATCTATTTTTCTGTTCCTATCTCCTCTCTCCAATTGCAGAAACCAAATTCCAATTACAAACCCTAATTTCAAAATCAAAATCAAAATCAATTCCAAAACTCTCCAAACTATATTGAATTTTATATCGTTGGAAAGCTCTCAATGTGCGCAATTTGATGTACAATTCAATTTTCTATTTGCTGCATCATTTGACCAGAAATCGAGGAAGAACTTCGGCCGTCCATATTAGGGTTTCTCGATCCAACGGCGTATCGTCGTCTGATCGACGATCGGGAGGCACCGTTGTGTAAAGGGCGATTAGCAGCGCTCATCGTTCGAGTTAGTTAGTCGAAGCTGTCATCGTGGTCGCCAGATTTTGGAGATATATGGCGCGACGGCGGAGATGGCCAGGGGACGGCGGAAGGCGGCGTGAGCTCGGCAGGGGGTCGGCGTGGAGGGGCGAAGTCAATGGTGACCACGGATCTCGTTGTAGGTGGACGTGCCGGCGACGACAATTGGGTGAAGTAGTGGCAGCCAGTCTATGGTTCATGTATGAGAGATTTAGGAAGGGCTAGGGTGCGTACGCATGGATGAACGTGATTGGGCAACGTGTTTTCTTGTTTGATTATTTTATTTATTTCGTATTTTAAATCGTATAACTTCTAATGTTAATAACTTTTTCATACGAGCTCGGATTCACTCGCGGTTTTCTCAGTTGCGATCGTATCGAAATTCTAGACATTATGGAACTAGTTTGGCTACATTCTAAGACTTTTCAAATTTGGGCCTTTATTTGGATTTTAAATCGTCGAAAAATCAAATATGTGTGTTTTAACCCACTCATTCTAGTTAAATCTGAATTTTATTGAATATAATTGCCATTTTAATTTAATATTGTATTTAAATTGTTAATTGAATACCTGATAATGATAACCAGTTTGTTATTGTTTATTAGTTGATTTGAATGATGATTGTGATTGATGTTAAATTGTTGATATTGGATGACTGGATGTTACGTTATTTTATATATATTGATATCACACTGCAAGTTCCCTTAGTTTATTGCAAGTAAATCACTATGAGATGAAATGACACATACCCGAACGATTTGTAGATTAGGGAAAAATCGTTATGGGTTGAAATGATAAACTCGAGCGATTTTATGGATTTTGAATTTTATTCGGGATTGCAGGATGAAATGATATATATCCATAAATTTAATTTATTGCAGGTTGAAATGATATATGTGACGCCCCACCTCTATACTCACACTAGCCAAGGACACTACTGGGTAATGCCATCGACTAGCACGAAGAATAAGGCTGTTGAGGAGCGACCATTTGTGTAATTGCTTTGTGCGAGTACCGATATGTCAGATAATATCACTTACATTTCATTTCAAGAGGAAATCCGACATATCAAATACAAACTCAAAGCTACCACACAGTGGCTATGAGGGCCTCGGAAACAAATATAGAAATAAACATAACACAAATCAGTCACAGATATTCATATCACAAAGGCGGAATCAAATATGAATATAACACTTAAAAGTGTACATCAAAGTAGTGGTTAAACAAGATCCACTACATCACAAAAGAATAGATACAAGTGCTAGTCAAAAGAATAATTATACATCAAGGAGTCTATATCTCAAATGTATAATAACAAAAACTACTAATCTAAAGTAGTTTGCCAAAAATCAGATGATCATTCCTGATAAGAAGTCAAGCAGGAGCACTTGAAATACCTCGGCCTGACCCGAGTATTATTTAAGAAGAAAATAATAAATGGATCAGTCTAACTATAAATATTAGATAAAATGAGATATGATAAGAGATATGACAAAGACGTATGATAACAATAATACCATACTGCGACAAGTATACATCAAATAACACAAAAATCATACAATATCTCATTAATCTCAAAACACCAAAAAGAATCACATATTCTTTAAATTATTCACCAAACACAAATATTGATAAAGCTTATTGATGCAATCCACAAAAATTGGTGAAACACAAATTCTAGAAATCATCAATTAGAAATCCAGAAATCACAAAGGGGGGAAAGGCCTATCACAAACGGGAGCGTGAAAACTCACCAACATGTGTATCACAAACGGAATGCTATTCCATGGTCGCTAACCATCAATTTTGAGCCGAAGCTCCACAAACGGCCCGAAGACCATGGGTCGCTACCCCGCCAAATTTGAACCAAAGTTCCACAAACGGAGTTTTTAGTCCCCACACAAACAAATAGACATCGCACATCGCTAGTCTAAATCACAAAATGATCATCATCGATCAATAAAAAGTGTGAACCACACTAAGCTAGTAAATAAATGAGTTTAGCTTCATGTCCCATAACCACTAGCTTAACTTAAATATTTACGAACAGATTGTAGATTTCCACTCGAAAATTGTCACAAGAGAGTTCAATCGAACAAATCCAAGAATTATCCGATGAAGTAAACGCAAAAGTTTCATACCACTTGTTTTACTAAGCCGTTTAATTAGATTTCTCATACGAATGAGGTAAAGGTTTGTATATACTAATAGGTTGGAAAACGGTTGTAAACGAGCTTTGTATTAAAAATAGAGTTGAAATCATCTTCTTGAAAGAGTTTGAATAGTTACTAGTATAGAAACCTTTGTATGAAAGTGACAAATCACAAAAATGATTGTAAAAACAATCAATCACCAAAGATTCACATTCGAAGACGTGAATCAAAACCATAGAAATCGATATAAAATCCATCAAATGGATATTCCCAAAAGTCCAAGGAAAGAAGTCATCAAAGTCGATAATAAGTGATAACAACTATCCGGATCAACAAAAATCGATTAGAATAGGAAATCCACACAAAACTGCCTTAATAGGCAAAAATGAATGTTTCCAGACGTCTGGATTTGTTTTCTGGAAATAGTTCAGAAAAACACCCAGACGTTTGGAATATCAAAACAAACGTCTGGAATATCGAAACAGACGTCTGAGCCATGACCAGACGTCTGGTTTTGAATCCAGACATCTGGTTTCATTCTTTGGAAATTATCCAGAGAACCCCCAGACGTCTGAAACTTCAAGTCAGATGTCTGAGACTCATCTAGACGTCTGAGACTCATCTAGACGTCTAATCTTGAATTTCAGACGTCTGGAATTAGTCTCTTACTTTTTTTTAATATTTTGCGTGAATACATTTTTGCTCCTGGTCCAAACCAGACATCTGGACTTGGTCACCAGACGTCTGGTCACCTGGTCTGGGCAACATTTTACCTAGGCCAAAGTGGCCAAAACGTATCGGGAGCGATTGGACGAGCAACGACGACTAAGGATTTACGCCAAGCGACAACCCAGCCTTATAGGCTCTTCGATACACCCCAAAAAACATGTCCAAACATCCATAATAGGATTTTCATAAAATTGGACTTCACAAACCAAAAATGGGTATATTCACCAAATCAATTCAAATCAAAAGCAAATGAATATGCACAAATGTTAGAAATTTCATACCTAATAACAATGATAGCTATAGATGTAGATGTGAGTTAAAGAACTCACCTTTAAAACTCAAAACACAAGTGAGAAGCTTGAAAACAAAGGAAAGACCAATTCCTCTTCAGTATACCTCTAGAATCTTTAATCTAAGCTCAAAAGAAGAATATTTCCTAAGTTAGGTTATAGGAAATTCTGAAATTGAAGAGAGATAGAGATGGAGAAGATGAAGAGGATGCTTACCTAAGCCTCTCTTTGATTTTGGAGCTAGAACTTGAATTGCAAAGGAAGCTAGGGTTTAGAATTCTAACTTCCCATTCTTTCCCCCATTTTTCTCTTAAGCTTGAATCTACTAGGAAAGGAGAATGAATGAAGGAAGTTGAGTGGAGTTAGGGCATTCAGTTGGGTTAATGGGCTGAAACCCAAACCCAAAGCCCAAAATAGAAAAAGAGAAAAATTTACCCAACTCCAAACATATCGATGTTTATACTCAAAAAAGTTATAAATGCCATTTTGGACTCAATGGAAGTGGTCTCGGGTCCCAATTCGACTGTTTACAAAAAGTATCTTTTCGGACTTTAATCCGATTAACGGTGCTATATTTAAATAAAACATTTAAATATACAATCGTAAAATATGCAGGTTGTTACAGACTCCCCTCCTTAAAGAAATTGCGTCCTCGCAATACTTAAGAAAAAGAATTAAAAAGTAACAACCATACAAGGGCATAATGTAACGACCCCAGATTTTAATTTAATTTAAATTAATAATTTATTGAATTTTTGGATTAAATTGAGTAATTAAATAAATTTTTGGATAAATATTTGTTAATTTAATTAGAAAATTAGAGCGAGTTTCCCCGGATCCAAATTAAAATTTGTTAAATCATTTAGTTGTAAATATTACATATATAGGTGATTTGAATCTTAGATAGATGTTTTAAAATATAAATAATAATAAATAATTTTTAATTTATTATTGATGGTTTAATAAAAATTTAAACTAGAAATACAAGACAATAAATGTTAAGTTAAGCAAATAAATAAAATAGAATTTGGATTAGAATTTATCAATAATAATTGGGAAACACATGTTAATAAACTTTGTAAATTATAAGTTGATACATTAACAAATAAAATAAAATGTCATTTCTATTGTAAAGCATAAATGAAGTATAAAAATATATAACTATAATAAATAAAATAACAAATACAACTTGAACAAAAGTAAAATAAATAAATAAAGTTAAAATAAATGAGAAATAAATATAAATTCAATACAAGTAAACAAAGTATGTAGATTTAAAATAAAATATAAAACAAGGCCAACATAATAAGTGCAGCCACCCAAAATAAACTGTAAAGTAAAACAAGTACAAATATAATACATACATATCAGCCCAAATAAAAAGATACAAGATTAAGTAGAAACATAAGGTACCAAGGCATTTAATGTCAATATCTTTCCCCACCATAACAAAAATCCTCTCAGCCGAAATCAAAGAGAGAAAAAAAATGAATTTGTACAATGCTAAATAGTATAAGTGTTGATTGTACAAAACATTAAATGCAAGCATGGCCAAACTAGTAATCAAAGAAAAAAAAAGAAAAAAACTGATGTACATTTCATTCTTATACACCAAGCCTCTCCATCTCAGTTTTATTCATTCGAGCTGAGAAAATAAAAAGCAAACATCATTTTGAAAACTAAAATATGATCAACAATTTCAAACTTCAACTTTAAACAATACAAATTGATCAAAACAAGCCAGAGAGTAGGGAGGCAAGTTTTAGCTAGAAATTCAAAGCCTGGTTCAACAGAAAAGTTCTGTTCTTCTTCCTAAACATCAAGGTGAGCAACCTTTTGTTTTAACCTCGAATTTGTTATATGACTTGATGCTTGTGAGTAACAATTTTGTTAAAAACTACTTAAGTATAAGATGGTTACATGTTTACATCTGGCATAGTTATGTTTATGTGATTACCTGAGTGTATGTATGTGTGTACATGATTATATCTGTAGCTCCTCAGTCTGTTTTCAAATTTCCAGTTTTTATTTAAAAACCCATATCTCTCGATTTAGATTGTGATAGGGTGTAATGTTTAAACAAAACTTGTTTGTTTTATCATAGTGTAGTTTTTAAAAGTTTATTTAAGCTGAAATACAATTTAAATATCACTGGAATCTTATAAACAACAGGCAAACTTAAATAGTGATCAAATTCAAACCTTTTAAATTGTTGTTTCAGGATCACAGATTGAATCTCTACACTGTAACATGATTTTTAAAACAAACATCACCATTTTTAGGATAGTATTTAAGGTGCAGTTTGAGGTAGAACAAAAATGAGTTTTTCGTCGATTTTGGGTGATCAATTAGACTGGAATGTTTGGCAATTCCTGTGGTGATGGAGTAGTGAACGGAGAGGCCAGGAAAAATAGAGGAAGGCGCTGAAGTTCGCCGTGGGGGCAACGGCGATGGAATTCTGTATGTAAACCTAGTGTTTTCCATAATCACAAATTGATCTCGTTCGAATGATACAGAGCATCGAGTTCAACCGGTGCTTGGGAATGCGTAGAGGGGGAGTAGGCGAAGGCGTGGCCGGTGGCAGTGATGTTTCTGGTGGTCGGAAGTGGGAGTACGACGCGAGTTTCCAGGTTGGTGATGAGGGAGTTATGGTCCCAGTTTTTCGAATTCGTACTCGAATTCGAATTTGCGTCAGAATGAGTTGCTGGGGATCGAAGGTGGGTTCGTAAAGGAATTTTCGTCTTGCCTCGATGATTGGCAGGTGATCGGAGGCGAAGGCGGCACGGTGCACGTGCACGTGCATATGTGTGGAGGCTGTCGTATTTTCTTGAGAAGTACTCGAGACTTTTGCATGAGCGACTCGGGTTTATGGGTGTAAAACCTCGAAGCAGGAACGAAGGAGATTCGAGTAGAGTAATGGTGAGTGCTCGTATTGCTTCAGTTCGAACTGTCAAGTGGTGCGTGGGTATTGTTCTCGTGAGATACTCGGGTAAAACGCAAGGAAGACACGAAGCAGAGTCTAGTTTGGCTCGGGTATGACTCGAAGCAGGCCTGGGTTGTATCTTTCCAGATTTTAAAATTTGAACAAATTTAAATCATTTTAATTTGTAAACTTATTTTTCTTAAAATAATTATTGTTAAGTATAAATATCAATTTGTTTTGAAAGGTTTTGGAAATAATAATATTTCTAAAGTTAATTAAGAAATTTAAAATGGTTTAAACTTATATTAAAAGGGGGCTTATTTTAAATAAAACTCAATTAAGAAATTAAGAGTTGATTTAATATTTTAATTTGTTAACTTAAAAATTAAGTTAATTTATATTGGTTTAATAATTAACTAAAGATCAATCAATTATAAATTTAAAGCTAATTAATTTATAAGAAAGGATAATTAATCAAACGTTAATAAATTAAGGGTAAATCAATTAATGAATTAAAAGATAATTCAACAATTAAAGGAAAATTATTTAATGATTAAAAGATTGATTTATTAATGATTAAAGGTTAATTAATAGATGATAAAGGATAATTAATTAAAATGGGTTGTAATTAATTAACCAGGATTAGAAATTCATAAGAAATTTAGTTGAATTGAATTAATCAGACAAATTAACTGATTTTACTTATGGATAATTAGATTGATTGAATGATTGAATTGTTTGATATCCCTGATATATGATGCTTTGTGTTATACCCTGATTTTGTTGTGATCTGTAATTTATTATCTGTGATATATATCTGTGATCTGTACGATAAGCGTTATAGTTTATATCGCTTATCAACTATATTTCTGTATTTTGATCTGTGATGATTGATGTTGCACTATTGTGTGTAAAACCCTTGGACCACACTTATACACACACAAATATTGATTTCACGTGGAAATCGGTTAAGTCACAGATAATTTAAATTTGATGTTTTTGAAATTGAAATTTTAATTTCAATTGATTTTTGAAATTGGAATTTGGGTTTAAAGTGAAAAGCTTTTGAAATGGAATTTCAAAGATAAAAGTTATTTTGAATAACTTAATCGAGTTTTGAAAATTTAAATAATTGGTTTTAAATTTGAATTCAAGTTTGAAATTGAATCTTAAGATTTGAAACTAGGAATTAAAGATGTTATACCAATTATATATGGGTTAAACTATTTTAAAAGTATTGATTTGGGAATTTGAATTTAAATTCAAAAGTTTTAACTCGCGTAGATAAAATTGGATTTTTTCTGAAAATAAAAATTGTTTGTTTCAAATAATTAAAGCTTTCACGTAAGTAATGAACTTCCAATTTGGGTTGAGAAGTTTCAAGTTTGAAATTGAAATGAAATTCTTTTTGAAAGCTATAAATTGAATCTGTTTATTTTTAACAGATTTAAAATGATGATTTGTTTAAACCATTCGAAATGAAATTGTTTTGAAAGCTATAAGTTGAATCTTTAATTTAAAGATTTAACGAGTTAATCCAATTGAAACAGAAGTTGTTTTGAAATCTATGAATGTATCTTTGTGAATGGGGTTAACTTTGTGAAATAAATCTTTTTGTTTAAAGATTTGAATTGGTAATTTGTTTAACCATTCAAAAGAAAAGTTTGGGTAATAAGTTGTGACTTAATTGAAATCCCATATCCATATGTTTTAAATATTGCGCTCATTATTCGGGTTAGCCGGGAAAAGACATTTGTGTCATACAACCCATTCCGAATAATGATACGTCGTATATGGATAGCATTTGAAGACCGGTGTTGAAGACCGGATATTTACGAAAACGAAAGGACAACTCGTCGAATGTCTCTGCATCGACTGGCCCCGATATAGAGATTTTATCACCCTTTGTGATGGGAAGTCCGGACGGGATTGTGAATACCCGGAATTGCAAGGGCTTCGTAAGAAGTGCCTTCGGTTCTGTTCGAACCCGGAACAGACTTGTATGGATACATGTCTGACATTACACTTTGATATATAAAGCCGATTTCTTTCAAATACATTTCTGTTTGGTGGCGGAGAATTTATTCTCTTAGCTTAACACCCTTCTCTGAGACGTATGAGCTCAGAGGTTATGTAGTTAAAGTTATCAGTGATATATCCCAATTTGGTAATGTGGCATGCTGAGTGTTGCTGTGTGATGATCAGTGTTTGATCATTTGCGATATGATCATTTGTTTGATCTTATATCTTTGTGATCATAGGTTGATCATTTGTTTGACCCGAAGCATGGCTTTGTGAACAAAGCGTAGCTTTGTGGACGAGACTTCGTCGAGCCTCACACCCCGGAAATGGTCAAAACAGGAAGGATGCAGCAAGGTTCTAGGGAGTAGCGCCCCTTAGTGTATGTCATTTCTTTCTGGATAGAGGTGGTATCATGGTATGGAGCCCAGATACTTAACCTATGTGGTTGCTGCATTATTATTATGATTATGTAGTTTGTTGCGAATCGAGGATCCTTGGGAAGATCGGTTACGATCGGGGGATGGCATACGCGTGTCAGTAGTTACCTATTTTTGCAGAGGTAACCCGGCCTTGTGTTGGCAGAGATCCGGTTAGGTTCTCGGGACGTCATTCCAGAGGCGTTTCCATGTGGCAATGGGAAGTTCATTGGCCTGACCATTTGTTGGAAATCCAAACTCCAATACGAGACTTGTACGGTTTTAGTTGTAGAACCTGCCATTTACTTATGGTGGTCACCACTGTTTAGATGGTAGCTATAGTAGGCATAGTTCGGAATGTCTATGCTGGCTAAGATTTATATTCTACTTTCGAAATGTTTTCTACACTATGCACTAATAATAATATCCAAAGTGATTTGATTTTTGCGTAGTAAGCATCTTTGACTATCATAAGAAGAAATCTCCTCCAATTCTGCATTTGCATTGTGTGTGTGGTGGGAGGTCTTATGGTAGTTTCATTTTCAAAAAGCATTGCGAATTGACTTTAAAATTCTCTGCTATTTGTTTTAAAGATAAACTGTTTTTGTTGCTCACACCAGTCTTGCTATATTACATCATGATAGGGGGTTCTCGCTTCGCGGTTTGGTGGCGAACGGGAGACTCTTACCCCTACATGTCCCTGAGAGGGATGGGTTGGTTAGGCGAAGGCCGTGACAGTCGAGAGGCTGGCCGTAAAAGCAAGTTTGGGGTTCCAGTGTAAGCCACGGTGGGGCTGGGATGGTTGAAAAGCCTACCGGTTGTGACCGCTGTCTTTGGACTTTTACATTTGGTATCAAAGCTAAGGTTGAACTTTAGCTCAAGAGTATAACACGTTAAGTAGCTCATTAGAGATAGAGTGAAGTAAACTCTAGAATGAGTGTATCCCTAAGATATCCGCCTGAATGTCTCAGTAAATTCTCTTACTATCCACTGATAGTGAGTCTGAGTGCAAGAAGAAGACGAGATAGGGGACAAGGGAATACGACTATAAATGGTCAAGACCCTGTAACAGTGGAAATAACTTTCTTATCAATTTTCTTTGATTCGTTTTCAAATTCTTTGATTTTCTTCGTATCAACTATAAGAAAGAAGTTTCGGTGTGATGATGGCTCTACGGATCATTGTCGAAGATCTTTACTTTGTATCTTCATCGGTTTCTTATCAGCTTTTTGATTTAAACCTTATTGAATTTGAAATTGGAAATTTTAAATTGAATTAAATTGATTAATAGAATATGAAGGCTAAATTGAATTGAATCAATAAAACGATTTCGTTTGAAACCCAAATTTGAAATTTTATTCAAATTTCTTGTGAATACCAAGGTCCGAAGAGGGACAAATTGGTACGTGTTCTGAGATATTCCGACTTGAGTTTGGAATTCATATCGTTAGTTTGAGGAATTATAGGAGATCGAATCTATCTATCTCTGTGCTGTTTCGTGCCTGCGAATTTCGAGGACGAAATTCTTTTAAGGGGGAAGTTTGTAACGACCCCAGATTTTAATTTAATTTAAATTAATAATTTATTGAATTTTTGGATTAAATTGAGTAATTAAATAAATTTTTGGATAAATATTTGTTAATTTAATTAGAAAATTAGAGCGAGTTTCCCCGGATCCAAATTAAAATTTGTTAAATCATTTAGTTGTAAATATTACATATATAGGTGATTTGAATCTTAGATAGATGTTTTAAAATATAAATAATAATAAATAATTTTTAATTTATTATTAATGGTTTATTAAAAATTTAAACTAGAAATACAAGACAATAAATGTTAAGTTAAGCAAATAAATAAAATAGAATTTGGATTAGAATTTATCAATAATAATTGGTAAACACATGTTAATAAACTTTGTAAATTATAAGTTGATACATTAACAAATAAAATAAAATGTCATTTCTATTGTAAAGCATAAATGAAGTATAAAAATATATAACTATAATAAATAAAATAACAAATACAACTTGAACAAAAGTAAAATAAATAAATTAAGTTAAAATAAATGAGAAATAAATATAAATTCAATACAAGTAAACAAAGTATGTAGATTTAAAATAAAATATAAAACAAGGCCAACATAATAAGTGCAGCCACCCAAAATAAACTGCAAAGTAAAACAAGTAAAAATATAATACATACATATCAGCTCAAATAAAAAGAAACAAGATTAAGTAGAAACATAAGGTACCAAGGCATTTAATGTCAATTTCTTTCCCCACCATAACAAAAATCCTCTCAGCCGAAATCAAAGAGAGAGAGAAAATGAATTTGTACAATGCTAAATAGTATAAGTGTTGATTGTACAAAACATTAAATGCAAGCATGGCCAAACTAGTAATCAAAGAAAAAAAAAAGAAAAAAACCGCTGTACATTTCATTCTTATACACCAAGCCTCTCCATCTCAGTTTTATTCATTCGAGCTGAGAAAATAAAAAGCAAACATCATTTTGAAAACTAAAAGATGATCAACAATTTCAAACTTCAACTTTAAACAATACAAATTGATCAAAACAAGCCAGAGAGTAGGGAGGCAAGTTTTAGCTAGAAATTCAAAGCCTGGTTCAACAGAAAAGTTCTGTTCTTCTTCCTAAACATCAAGGTGAGCAACCTTTTGTTTTAACCTCGAATTTGTTATATGACTTGATGCTTGTGAGTAACAATTTTGTTAAAAACTACTTAAGTATAAGATGGTTACATGTTTACATCTGGCATAGTTATGTTTATGTGATTACCTGAGTGTATGTATGTGTGTACATGATTATATCTGTAGCTCCTTAGTCTGTTTTCAAATTTCCAGTTTTGATTTAAAAACCCATATCTCTCGATTTAGATTGTGATAGGGTGTAATGTTTAAACAAAACTTGTTTGTTTTATCATAGTGTAGTTTTTAAAAGTTTATTTAAGCTGAAATACAATTTAAATATCACTGGAATCTTATAAACAACAGGCAAACTTAAATAGTGATCAAATTCAAACCTTTTAAATTGTTGTTTTAGGATCACAGATTGAATCTCTACACTGTAACATGATTTTTAAAACAAACATCACCATTTTTAGGATAGTATTTAAGGTGCAGTTTGAGGTAGAACAAAAATGAGTTGTTCGTCGATTTTGGGTGATCAATTAGACTGGAATGTTTGGCAATTCCTGTGGTGATGGAGTAGTGAACGGAGAGGCCAGGAAAAATAGAGGAAGGCGCTGAAGTTCGCCGTGGGGGCAACGGCGATGGAATTCTGTATGTAAACCTAGTTTTTGCCATAATCACAAATTGATCTCGTTCGAATGATACAGAGCATCGAGTTCAACCGGTGCTTGGGAATGCGTAGAGGGGGAGTAGGCGAAGGCGTGGCCGGTGGCAGTGATGTTTCTGGTGGTCGGAAGTGGGAGTACGACGCGAGTTTCCAGGTTGGTGATGAGGGAGTTATGGTCCCAGTTTTTGGAATTCGTACTCGAATTCGAATTTGCGTCAGAATGAGTTGCTGGGGATCGAAGGTGGGTTCGTAAAGGAATTTTCGTCTTGCCTCGATGATTGGCAGGTGATCGGAGGCGAAGGCGGCACGGTGCACGTGCACGTGCATATGTGTGGAGGCTGTCGTATTTTCTTGGGAAGTACTCGAGACTTTTGCACGAGCGACTCAGGTTTATGGGTGTAAAACCTCGAAGCAGGAACGAAGGAGATTCGAGTAGAGTAATGGTGAGTGCTCGTATTGCTTTAGTTCGAACTGTCAAGTGGTGCGTGGGTATTGTTCTCGTGAGATACTCGGGTAAAACGCAAGGAAGACACGAAGCAGAGTCTAGTTTGGCTCGGGTATGACTCGAAGCAGGCCTGGGTTGTATCTTTCCAGATTTTAAAATTTGAACAAATTTAAATCATTTTAATTTGTAAACTTATTTTTCTTAAAATAATTATTGTTAAGTATAAATATCAATTTGTTTTGAAAGGTTTTGGAAATAATAATATTTCTAAAGTTAATTAAGAAATTTAAAATGGTTTAAACTTATATTAAAAGGGGGCTTATTTTAAATAAAACTCAATTAAGAAATTAAGAGTTGATTTAATATTTTAATTTGTTAACTTAAAAATTAAGTTAATTTATATTGGTTTAATAATTAACTAAAGATCAATCAATTATAAATTTAAAGCTAATTAATTTATAAGAAAGGATAATTAATCAAACGTTAATAAATTAAGGGTAAATCAATTAATGAATTAAAAGATAATTCAACAATTAAAGGAAAATTATTTAATGATTAAAAGATTGATTTATTAATGATTAAAGGTTAATTAATAGATGATAAAGGATAATTAATTAAAATGGGTTGTAATTAATTAACCAGGATTAGAAATTCATAAGAAATTTAGTTGAATTGAATTAATCAGACAAATTAACTGATTTTACTTATGGATAATTAGATTGATTGAATGATTGAATTGTTTGATATCCCTGATATATGATGCTTTGTGTTATACCCTGATTTTGTTGTGATCTGTAATTTATTATCTGTGATATATATCTGTGATCTGTACGATAAGCGTTATAGTTTATATAGCTTATCAACTATATTTCTGTATTTTGATCTGTGATGATTGATGTTGCACTATTGTGTGTAAAACCCTTGGACCACACTTATACACACACAAATATGGATTTCACGTGGAAATCGGTTAAGTCATAGATAATTTAAATTTGATGTTTTTTAAATTGAAATTTTAATTTCAATTGATTTTTGAAATTGGAATTTGGGTTTAAAGTGAAAAGCTTTTGAAATGGAATTTCAAAGATAAAAGTTATTTTGAATAACTTAATCGAGTTTTGAAAATTTAAATAATTGGTTTTAAATTTGAATTCAAGTTTGAAATTGAATCTTAAGATTTGAAACTAGGAATTAAAGATGTTATACCAATTATATATGGGTTAAACTATTTTAAAAGTATTGATTTGGGAATTTGAATTTAAATTCAAAAGTTTTAACTCGCGTAGATAAAATTGGATTTTTTCTGAAAATAAAAACTGTTTGTTTCAAATAATTAAAGATTTAACGTAAGTAATGAACTTCCAATTTGGGTTGAGAAGTTTCAAGTTTGAAATTGAAATGAAATTACTTTTGAAAGCTATAAATTGAATCTGTTTATTTTTAACAGATTTAAAATGATGATTTGTTTAAACCATTCGAAATGAAATTGTTTTGAAAGCTATAAGTTGAATCTTTAATTTAAAGATTTAACGAGTTAATCCAATTGAAACAGAAGTTGTTTTGAAATCTATGAATGTATCTTTGTGAATGGGGTTAACTTTGTGAAATAAATCTTTTTGTTTAAAGATTTGAATTGGTAATTTGTTTAACCATTCAAAAGAAAAGTTTGGGTAATAAGTTGTGACTTAATTGAAATCCCATATCCATATGTTTTAAATATTGCGCTCATTATTCGGGTTAGCCGGGAAAAGACATTTGTGTCATATAACCCATTCCGAATAATGATACGTCGTATATGGATAGCATTTGAAGACCGGTGTTGAAGACCGGATATTTACGAAAACGAAAGGACAACTCGTCGAATGTCTCTGCATCGACTGGCCCCGATATAGAGATTTTATCACCCTTTGTGATGGGAAGTCCGAACGGGATTGTGAATACCCGGAATTGCAAGGGCTTCGTAAGAAGTGCCTTCGGTTCTGTTCGAACCCGGAACAGACTTGTATGGATACATGTCTGACATTACACTTTGATATATAAAGCCGATTTCTTTCAAATACATTTTTGTTTGGTGGCGGAGAATTTATTCTCTTAGCTTAACACCCTTCTCTGAGACGTATGAGCTCAGAGGTTATGTAGTTGAAGTTATCAGCGATATATCCCAATTTGGTAATGTGGCATGCTGAGTGTTGCTGTATGATGATCAGTGTTTGATCATTTGCGATATGATCATTTGTTTGATCTTATATCTTTGTGATCATAGGTTGATCATTTGTTTGACCCGAAGCATGGCTTTGTGAACAAAGCGTAGCTTTGTGGACGAGACTTCGTCGAGCCTCACACCCCGGAAATGGTCAAAACAGGAAGGATGCAGCAAGGTTCTAGGGAGTAGCGCCCCTTAGTGTATGTCATTTCTTTCTGGATAGAGGTAGTATCATGGTATGGAGCCCAGATACTTAACCTATGTGGTTGCTGCATTATTATTATGATTATGTAGTTTGTTGCGAATCGAGGATCCTCGGGAAGATCGGTTACGATCGGGGGATGGCATACGCGTGTCAGTACACTACGCCATAAATGACCTTCTGCAACATTTTTGCAAGGTGTTGCCAGCTAAAATGTTGCGATAGCTATAGAATTTTGGTCCTACTGCAACGTTGTATTTTTGGTGTTACCTTAGCCATAGAAATGTGTTGCTCTAGCTAAACAAGTGTAACACGATGCAACATTTTTATATAGTGTTGCCATAGATGTTTTCAGATTAAAAAATTAAAAAAAAAATTACACCTCAGCGATCCACACCACCATTTAAAACAAAATCTCAACCGTCGATTCACACCATCGATCCACACCACCATTTAAAACAAAATCTCAACCGTCGATTCACACCATCGATCCACACCTTACCAATTTCCATTTCCCGCTTTACTTTTCACTCATCCGCTTTCGTTTCTCACCCCCAATTTTCCAATCCCTAATTTTTATTCCGCTCCTCCTTGTTTCTTCGATCTGGAGAATAACTGGCTTTGCTTTTATCCCTTGTCGGCCATATCAATTTCCGTTATTTTCTTTCGCCTCGCGTCAGTTTTCCTCACTACTTCCGGATTTGCGATTTTGTTCAGGTTTATGGCGATTCTGGTGATTCGAGGTAAGGTTGTGGGATTGCGATGGTTCAGGGAGTTGCTGATTTGGTCGCAATTTCGTGGTTGGGGCCTGATGTCAGAGTGGCAGGGGGTAGTCGAATTGGTTTCGGTGAAAACTAGGGCACGCGATTCTAATTGCTTTGATGCTCTGATTGATCGAATCTAGTGTGAGAAACGTTCCTGGTAGCTTGCTCCTTCGTTCTCCTTGATTGATTGCTCGAATTGCTTTGACTTCGTCGTCGGGTGCGATGTGATATTATTTGGTATGTTTTCTGCCTTCTGGTTTACTTGAATATTCTTGATTTTGGTTACACTCGCACGCTTTTGCCGATGATGAATTGGGATTTATTTATAGGCTTTATTTCCTATAATCTCGAGTTTAATCTTTCTGTTGGACTTTGAGAAATCTGGTATGTTGGATTGCAATGATGAATACAAACATATGTGTGTTGAGCTTTGTTGGTTTTGCTTGGTCTGGACTGAACTGGTACCATGCTAACCTTGTTCTTTAACATGAACTGATGCTCCAAGTCCTCTGTATATCATGTTACTACCTAGGTTTCTCTTGTACATGCCTGATGCATTCACTGTTTTTGCTTGATGGGCTGCCTATGTGTACTGCTGTGTTTCTTGCAATGGCTTGTCTATATTTTGCTGAACCTGGTTCTTGTTTGTTTTGTTGGTTGCTTGGCCCTGAGTTGAATCCAGTCGATGACTCGGGTTTGACCTTGTGCCGTGTCCGTTTTTTTGGCTTGTCTACATATCTGGCTGCACTTGAGTATGAACTTGCACTTGAGTAGTTGCACTTGAGTAGTTTCTTGTACCAAGCCTTATGATGCATGTATGTTCATCCATGTACATGCATTTCTTGGTCATGTTATGTTGCTTGCTGTGTTGAGTACTACTTTGTGCACTTGGCTTCTCCTTTGTGCATTTTTGCCTGAACTGTTGCTTGCTGTCTTCCATACTGCCTTGTATCCATGTGTTGCATTCATGTTTGGCTTATGCACTTATGAAAAGAAACAACCCAAATACCTGAGGCAAATAATATAACAAAAACATTTTCATTTTCTGTTCGAGTTAAATATTATTTTCCAGATTACTGCTTTTGAATTATATGTGACAGGTATTGAAGACTGGACAGCTGGATATAAGCTTGAAGACAGAGTCAAATCAAATGTGCATGAACCGGGTAGGTCGATCCCCGCCGGGACTGCGGTGCCCCGGACCCCCGCCGGCGCTGCGCCCGGACCCGCTTTTCGGCTCGCCTTCGGCTCGGCATATATTTGTCAGTGTCGGTGTCTGTATAAATTGAAACTGCATATGTAATGAGTGAACTGAGTGATGTAGCGAGGAATATCTGTATATGTGAATATCTGTATATGTGAATATCAGTGTTATATATCATTGAATTGTAAAATAGTGGAGTCTGGAATTTGTACTATTTCAAATGTTGAAATAAAATATTTATTTAAATAAATTACTGTTTAAATATCAAATTCTGTGCAATAGCATTTTATTAAATAAAATATTTATTTTTATTAAAAAATCAAATATGCTCTACATTGTGGGCCCCACAAATTCAAAAAGTTCATATCTATAGCAACATTTTGAAATGTTGCTACAGATACCTATGGGTGTTGCCATAGACCCAAATAGGGTTCTATTGCAACAATATTACTTATGTTGCCTTAGATAGTCAAAATGTTGCCTTTGAGGTCTAAGGCAACGGCAAAAATTGCATCACCCTAAAAGTGTTGCCATAGACCTATGGCAACATTTTTCGGGCCTGAGCCAACATTTTTTTGTGTTGCAGTAGGCCATTTATGGCGTAGTGGTAGTTACCTATTTTTGCAGAGGTAACCCGGCCTTGTGTTGGCAGAGATCCGGTTAGGTTCTCGGGACGTCATTCCAGAGGCGTTTCCATGTGGCAATGGGAAGTTCCTTGGCCTGACCATTTGTTGGAAATCCAAACTCCAATACGAGACCTGTACGGTTTTAGTTGTAGAACCTGCCATTTACTTATGGTGGTCACCACTGTTTAGATGGTAGCTATAGTAGGCATAGTTCGGAATGTCTATGCTGGCTAAGATTTATATTCTACTTTCGAAATGTTTTCTACACTATGCACTAATAATAATATCCAAAGTGATTTGATTTTTGCGTAGTAAGCATCTTTGACTATCATAAGAAGAAATCTCCTCCAATTCTGCGTTTGCATTGTGTGTGTGGTGGGAGGTCTTATGGTAGTTTCATTTTCAAAAAGCATTGCGAATTGACTTTAAAATTCTCTGCTATTTGTTTTAAAGATAAACTGTTTTTTTTGCTCACACCAGTCCCATGACTGATCCGGAGTTTATTGTTTCTTTCCTAAACTCTGGATGCTCAAAATTTTCTACACGAGCAGTCTAGAGTTGAGTTTTTCAGATAGACAGGTTCAGTAGATTTTCTGGAGCTAGTTCAGTCTTTGGATATGGACTGCACTTGCTTATTCTTTGTGCATCGTTATTGGGAGTTCGAGCTACCGCTGGAGTTCTCTCTTGAAGACTATCTTAGAGTTATTTGTTCCGCTGCTGATGTTAGTTATCTATTTTTCTTTTCCGCTGCTATTTGTTGTATCATCTCTGATGTATATTGATATTCATTGTATCACTCTGTTGTATCAGATATTGTATCAGATATTGTATCAGATATTGTATATCAATGTATTATTCTTTTTATTCCGCTGTGTTATTTACTTAATTGTTGTTATAGCTCCGGCAAATCGGATTTGAACGGTCGAATCTGCGGCATTCTAGTACAATGTGAAGTACGGATGTTGATTTTCGAGCGGGCAAAATCCGATACATTACACATAACAACACAAAAAGAAGAAATTTTAAAATAAGAAGTTTACCTTAATGAGCACGAGAGTATAAGTCCGGATGTGTTCGCTCGATGAATTCTCTGGATTCCCAAGAGCAATCCTTAGGATTTGAGGACCATTGAACTTTCACAAGAGGAACATATTTATTTCGAAGGCGTTTAACCTTCGAAGCAATGATATGAATAGGATGTTGCTCATAAGTCAAATTAGGCGAAACTTCTATTTCTTCAACAACACCGGGCTCAAGAATAGAATCGGAATCTTGAAGGCATTTCCGTAATTGAGAGACGTGGAATACGCCATGAATAGCCGAAAACTGAGCCGGTAATAAAAGGCGATAAGCCACGGAACCAATGCGTTCGGTGATGGGAAAGGGGCCAATATATCGAGGTGATAACTTTCCCGATCGACTGAAACGCACAACACCCTTCATAGGTGAAACACAATAAACACAAAATCTCCCACGGAAAATTCTAATCTCCTTCTTCGGTTATCGGCATAGGATTTTTGTCTACTTTGAGCTTCTTTCATCTTATGACGAATAAGGTCAATCTTTTATGTGGCATTCTGAATAAAATCTGGACCTAAAACCAGCCTCTCACCGGCTTCAAGCCAACACGAAGGAGATCGGCATGGCCTTCCGTAGAGCGCCTCAAAAGGAGCCATACAAGAGAAATATGATCTTCCCAACTTCCAACACAATCAAGAACACATGCAAGAAGAAGATCTTCAAGAGTTTGATTCACACGCTCGGTTTGTCCATCGGACTGAGGATGATAAGCGGTGCTAAAATTAAGCTTTGTTCCCAAAGCTTTTTGAAGACCTTTCCAAAATCCACTAGTAAATAATGGATCACGATCGCTAACAATAGAAGTAGGAACTCCATGCAATTTAACGATTTCCTTGACATAGAGTTTAGCCAAAATAGGTACGGTCCGATTGGACGGAACGGGAAGAAAATGGGCGGATTTTGTAAGTTTATCTACTATCACCCATAGGCTATCATGACCCGAACGAGAACGGGGAAGACCGTCAATGAAGTCCATGGAAATTTGATCCCACTTCCATATTGGAATTTCCAAAGGTTGCAATAACTCATCGGGCCTTTGATGTTCGGCCTTCACGAGTTGGCAAGTCATGCAACGCTTAATAAAGTTAGCAATATCAGATTTCATTCCATCCCAATATTAAAGTCGCTTCATATCCACGTACATTTTACTACTACCGGGATGAATGGTAAATTTAGATCGATGAGAATCTTCTAAAATGTCTTTACGAAGATCAATAATATTTGGCACAATTAGTCTACCAAATTTTCGAATACCGCCACGAACATCAATATAAAAGTCTTTCAAACCTTCAATATCAACTTTATCCCTACAACTTTGGCTAAGAAGAACCAATTCGGGATCATGCTTTTGAGCTTCAAGAATGCGGTCTAAAAGAGAAGGATGAGCCTCAAGGCTACACAAAAAAAGAGATGAACATGAGTTGGATTCACGATCTCAAATCTCACAAGTGGATAAAGTCATGAGATCATTCCACTCGGATATCATCATAGAAACAACCGCTTGTTGCTTACGACTAAGGGCATCGGCAACAAGATTTCCCTTTCCGGGAGTATAGAAAATATCAAGATCATAAGATGCAAGGAACTCGAGCCAACGTTGTTGACGCAAATTAAGTTCCTTTTGAGAAAATAAATACTTCAAGGATTTACGATCGGTGTAGAGAACAAATTTCTCTCCCAAAAGATAATGACGCCAAATTCTAAGGGCGAAAACAATAGTCGCGAGCTCTAAATCATGAGTGGCATATCTAGCCTCGGCGGGCTTTAATTGCCTAGAAGCATAAGCGATAACACGTTCCCTTTGCATGAGAATGGCTCCCAAACCAACACGACTAGCATCGGTGTAAACAATAAAGTCTTGGTTCCCATCGTGGATCACAAGAATAGGAGCATCGGAAAGGAGTTCTTTTAGTTTTTGAAAAGCAGCTTCACATTTGCCTGACCAAATGTATTTAACTCCGTTCTTTGTCAAATTAGTAAGAGGTACGGAAATTTTAGAAAAGTCTTTTATGAACCGACGGTAATAGCCCACCAATCCGAGAAAGCTATGAATTTCCGTCACACTCTCCGGTCTCTTCCAATTTTGAATCGCTTCAATCTTTGAAGGATCCATGGAAATTCCGGATTCAGAAATAATATGCCCCAAAAATTTCACACGAGATTGCCAAAAGTGGCATTTAGAAAATTTTGCTTTCAATTGGTTGCTCCTAAGAGTTTCCAACACAATCCGAAGATGATTTTCATGCTCTTCCTCGGTTTTAGAATAAACTAGAGTATCATCGATAAAGATGAGAACAAACCGATCGAGGAAGTCTTTGAAAACTCGATTCATATGGTGAGCAAAATAAGCTGGAGCATTGGTCAAACCAAATGGCATAACAAGCCATTCATAAGATCCATAACGAGTATGGAATGATGTCAAAGGAATGCTATCCTCTGCAATACGGAGCTGATGAAAACCGGTTGCTAAGTCTAACTGTGAAAAGACTTTAGCACCACTAAGTTGATCGAATAAATCATCAATCCGCGGTAAGGGATATTTATTCTTGATGGTGAGATCATTAAGTTTGTGGTAGTCAACGCAATGCCTGTGTACCATCAGATTTCTTCATAAAAATAGCCGAAGCTCCCTACGGAGAGGAACTAGATTGAATAAATTGCTTCACTTCCAATTCGGATAATTGTTTACACATCTCCTCATTTTCCTTATTGGACATACGATAAGGAGGACGAGTAATAGGTAGAGCTCCAGGGATTAGATTAATTCTGAACTCAATTGCTCGCTTAGGTGGTAATCCTAAAACGGGCTCAAATATGTCGGGAAATTCACAAACAATATGAATGAGGGAAATTACATCTTCCTCATCATCATTATCGTCATCATGAGGATTTAGAGAATACAAGGATGCTTTCGAATTGGAATCTGAATCTTTCAGAACAAGAGAAATCTGCTTAACAGATTGAGGATGTCGAAGATATATAGTCCGCTCAGGACATAGGATATGGGCTTCATAACGGTTAAGCCAATCCATTCCCAAAATCATTCTGAAGCCTAGGTAAACATAACATGCAAATCGGCTCGGAAAGAGTAATCACATAAAATAATCTCGACATCTTTACAAAGTAAACTGAGTGTTGCGGATCCACCAACTGGATTCGCAATCCTCAACGAAGTCATCAAGCCAATAACATTCAAAGACAAAGCATCAACAAGTTCTTTTGATATAAAAGAGTGAGATGCACCCGTATCAAAAGGAACTCGAATAGGAAAATCACGAAATATAATAATGCCATCAAGGATAGAATGAGAAATACCTTGACCACGAGAAGTGTTAGTAGGGGCTTGCACAGCGTTTAACTTGCCTTCCTTTTTGCTTTGAAGTTTGGACATGAAGATATAGTATGACCCGAACTTTTGCAATAGCGGCAAGTAATGGACTTCGGACACTTGTTTGCATAATGGTCCTTAGAACCACAATTGTAACATTCTCCATGACGAGAGGTAGAAGTATTTGCTACCGAAGTTGTTTGCTTCCCTTTATTGTTGGGATTAGGCTTGAATTTAAAAGGCCTCTTCTTATTGATGTTTTGTTTGACTTCAACATCACTTTCTTTATCGGCCTCTTCGAGTCGAAGAGCGATATCAACAAGCTGGTCGAAAGAAACTTCTATTTTCAGAAGTAATGGCTTTTTGAGGTTCTTGTTCAACCCATAGACAAATCTCTGATTTTTCTTCAATAGGGTATTAATATACTCGACCCCATATTTAGATAGAGATTCAAAAGAAGCGACGTAATCCACCACAGAAGATTCTCCTTGAACAAGGTCAATGAAGCGTCGAGCTAGAGATAATTTTTCAGCTTCCGGCACAAAATTTAACTCGAATCTTTCTCGGAATTGCTCCCAAGTAAGATCCGCTTCGATAATTTCGGAGATCAGAAGCTCATACCAGTCTAATGCTCTTTCTTGGAGCATGCTAGAAGCCACTTGGACTCGATGAAGATCAATAAGATTCATGCGGGAAAAGAAGCGATCGCATGTTGTAAGCCAAGCTTGGACTTCTATAACGCTTTCGGAACCTTTGAAAGGCTTTCCACCCAAGTTGGTGTAATCACTGCACAAGCATGCAAACCCAGATTTAGGGTGAGTGGGCTCTGGAATGGGTCCGATAGCTTGAGCATTTTTCACAAGATTTAGAAGTTGCTGAGCAGACATAAATACTCCATCTTGAGGAGTAGCACTGGGATGGCCTGGTCTAACCATCTCTCATCTTTAAGAAAGAAAGAAAAGAGGAAAAAGGTTATTCTCAAAATGAATATCAAACAAATTTGATTGATAAAAAAACAAGGCATCATAAAAAGAAATAGGATAGAACGGTATGAAAACTCGAATTAAATCCTATGGCACGATTCCTAAGAAAGACTTAGGACAATGATCCTAGCTAGATTATTCTATATTGTTCCGAAGTTAGGCTCTGATACCAAGCTGTGACACCCCACCTCTATACTCACTCTAGCCAAGGACACTACTGGGTAATGCCGTTGACTAGCATGAAGAATGAGGCTATTGAGGAGCGACCATTTATGTAATTGCTTTGTGCGAGTACCGATATGTCAGATAATATCACTTACATTTCATTTCAAGAGGAAATCTGACATATCAAATACAAACTCAAAGCTACCACACAGTGGCTATGAGGGCCTCGGAAACAAATATAGAAATAAACATAACACAAATCAGTCGTAGATATTCATATCACAAAGGAGGAATCAGATATGAATATAACACTTAAAAGTGTACATCAAAGTAGTGGTAAAACAAGATCCACTACATCACAAAAGAATAGATACAAGTGCTAGACAAAAGAATAATTATACATCAAGGAGTCTATATCTCAAATGTATAATAACAAAAACTACTAATATAAAGTAGTTAGCCAAAAATCAGATGATCATTCATGATAAGAAGTCAAGCAGGAGCACCTGAAATACCTCGGTCCGACCCGAGTATTATTTAAGAAGAAAATAATAAACGGATCAGTCTAGCTATAAATATCAGATAAAATGAGATAGGATAAGAGATATGACAAAGACGTATGATAACAATAATGCCATACTGCGACAAGTATACATCAAATAACACAAAAATCATACAATATCTCATTAATCTCAAAACACCAAAAAGAATCACATATTCTTTAAATTATTCACCAAACACAAATATTGATAAAGCTTATCGATGCAATCCACAAAAATTGGTGAAACACAAATTCGAGAAATCATCAATTAGAAATCCAGAAATCAGAAAGGGGGGAAAGGCCTATCACAAACGGGAGCATGAAAACTCACCAACACATGTATCACAAACAGAACTCTATTCCAAGGTCGTTAACCATCAATTTTGAGCCGAAGCTCCACAAACAGCCCAAAGACCACGGGTCGCTACCCCACCAAATTGGAAACGAAGTTCCACAAACGGGGTTTTTAGTCTCCACACAAACAAATAGACATCGTACATCGCTAGTCTAAATCACAAAATGATCATCATCGATCAATAAAAAGTGTGAACCACACTAAGCTAGTAAATAAATGAGTTTAGCTTCATGTCCCATAACCACTAGCTTAACTTAAATATTTACAAACAAATTGTAGATTTCCACTCGAAAATTGTCACCAGAGTTCAATCGAACAAGTCCAAGAATTAACCGACAAAGTAAACGCAAGCGTTTCATACCACTTGTTTTACTAAGCCGTTTATTTAGATTTCTCATACAAATGAGATAAAGGTTTGTATATACTAATAGGTTGGAAAACGGTTTTATAAATGAGCTTTGTATTAAAAATAGAGTTGAAATCATCTTTGTGAAAAGAGTTTGAATAGTTACTACTAGTATAAAAACCTTTGTATTTGAAAGTGACAAATCACAAAAATGATTGTAAAAACAATCAATCACCAAAGATTCACATTCGAAGACGTGAATCAAAACCATAGAAATCGATATCAAATCCATCAAATGGATATTCCCAAAAGTCCAAGGAAAGAAGTCATCAAAGTCGATAATAAGTGATAACAACTATCCGGATCAACAAAAATCGATTAGAATAGGAAATCCACACAAAACAGTCTTAATAGGCAAAAATGAATATTTCCAGACGTCTGGTTTGGAATCCAGACGTCTGGATTTGTTTTCTGGAAATATTTTAGAAAAACACCCAAACGTCTGGAATATCAAAACAGACGTCTGAGCCATGACCAGACATCTGGTTTTGAATCCAGACGTATGGTTTCGTTCTCTAGAAATTATCTAGAGAACCCCCAGACGTCTGAAACTTCAAGTCAGGCGTCTGAGACTCATCCAGACGTCTGATCTTGAATTTCAGACGTCTGGAATTAGTCTCTGACTTTTTTTTATATATTTTGCATGCATACATTTTTGCTCCAGGTCCAAACCAGACGTCTGGACTTGGTCACCTGGTCTGGGCAACATTTTACCTAGGCCAAAGTGGCCAAAACGTATCAGGAGCGATCGGACGAGCAACGGTGACTAAGGATTTACGCCAAGCGACAACCCGGCCTTATAGGCTCTTCGATACACCCCAAACAACATGTCCAAACATCCATAATAGGATTTTCATAAAATTGGACTTCACAAACCAAAAATTGGTATATTCACCAAATCAATTCAAATCAAAAGCAAATGAATATGCACAAATGTTAGGAATTTCATACCTAACAACAATGATATCTATAGACGTAGATGTGAGTTAAAGAACTCACCTTTAAAACTCAAAACACAAGTGAGAAGCTTGAAAACAAAGGAAAGACCAATTCCTCTTCAATATACCTCTAGAATCTTCAATCTAAGCTCAAAAGAAGGATATTTCCTAAGTTAGGTTATAGGAAATTCTGAAATTGAAGAGAGATGGAGATGGAGAAGATGAAGATGATGCTTACCTAAGCTTCTCTTTGATTTTGGAGCTAGAACTTGAATTTGCAAAGGAAGCTAGGGTTTGGAATTCTACTTTCCCAATCTTTCCCCCATTTTTCTCTTAAGCTTGAATGTATTAGGAAAGGAGAATGAATGAAGGAAGTTGAGTGGAGTTAGGGCATTCAGTTGGGTTAATGGGCTGAAACCCAAACCCAAAGCCCAAAATAGAAAAAGAGAAAAATTTACCCAACTCCAAACATATCTTTGATTTAAAGGTGAATATGGCTAAATGATGTTATAACTTATGTTGGAATTTGAAATGATATTTTCAAAGGAAATGACATATTTTGAGTAAATATGATGATTTTGAAATGAGGGTTTAACCTATTTTGTGAATATGATTTCGGAAGTGATAATGATTTCGAAAGTGAATATGATTTCGAAGTAATATGATTTAAATTAATAAGATATTTTTATATCAATTATAAATCGGTTTTGGAAATGTAAAAGAACCATCTGACGTGAAATAAGCGTTTGGTTGTTAAAGAGACTGGGATCGGATATTGTCATACTCTCTGCCAATATCGAAAACCACTTTAACAACTGTGCACGTGGTGGAGATTCCAGAATGAAGTAGGATGGTTTATCGAGAGATTCTGTATGAGGTATTAACGAGCCCTGACTCCCTCTAGTTAGCTTGATGTGACTAAAACAGGAGCCACGCCGGGCCAAGTGACGTCGCACCTCCGATCGGACATTCTTCTTTGATACCATATTGTGACTTTGTGATTGATTTGGTGGCCACCCCTCGATTTGATTTTGCGAGTGTGTTCCGAGGTGGGCGGTAGTAGCTGCTATGCGTTACCACTCGTCCGGATCCGCAAAACGGTAGTATCCTACCCTGAGCATTGCCTTGCGTGCCTTGTCACATGCCTTATCGCGCCCATTACGAGTTTGGTTTGTACCGTACCTATGGAGTGCTCACTGAGTAAACCACTGATTTGGTGGAGCTTACAGTATCTGTATAGACTACGGGAATATATAAAAATGTGTTAAGGGGTATATGGGTGACGCCTTAACGCTATTTTAATACTTTACTTTACTGCTAGACATATTATAATAGCGTATATTACTACATAGTAAATAGTTTAACAGATCCTTACGAGATGGTAATCCCGAACATCTCTTAAGTTATTGCATGCACGTTAGACACTAGATAGGGGATGTAAAATATTGTAAACATCTCTGAAGCCGTTACACTCATATTTATTTTATTCTAATTTAACTTACATAAGATCTTTTAGTTCTGACTTGAGTGTTTTGTCTTTTCATTACGCTCGGGTCAGTCTGAGCTTGTCAGTGTATTGAAGACCATTTTATCTCTGGAGGACAAAGACGGAGATTTGTATGCTATTTATTATATTTATACTACTGCATCATGTTGTTACGCTGCATTATTTATTTATTCCTGTTGTATATATACTCTTGTATATTGTAAAATTGTAATCAAATGCTATTAGTAAACAGCTTCATGAACTATTTATTTGATTATTATATTTTGTCATTCCGCTGCAAGATTCTGTGTTTTATTTTTCTTCCTTTTCTCTTATTTTCTTATTTACCCCAATAACAATCCTCCCTTTTGAATGGTTTGAGTCTGACATGTGTGGTTTATTGTCGATTTAAACTGTCCAAAAAGGCAAGTCGTTACATTTGGTAGCAGAGCCAGGTTTTGCGATAACCTTAGCATTATGGGGTCTGACTCATTAGAGATAGGGTAGTGATACCCTAGAATGAGTCTGTTTGAGTGTGTATATATATGAGAGAGCGTACTTGTTAGTGTTATAAAATGTTTTTATATTGTGTTAATTTGTTCTATTTAGTATTTATAAATTCCGATCGGTACATAGGACGCCATAGCATCGATAGGGGTTTCTAAATACTTAATAGGGCAGACCGACACAATATTGTTTTGAAATATAGGTAAATGAAATAATTTTGCTTAGTATTATATTTTGTATATAAAAGAATAATTTTTTATAAATAATAATGTTGGATGTGATATGTTGTTTGTTAGGTAGTGAAATTTCATAAATATTGAATTGTAAAATAAGATTTACAAATGAAGTAAATATGGATTGGAAATTTGAGAATATAAGCTCTGGGGTTTTGAAATTTGTTTTCAAAAGATTTGGGAATATAATATTAGTAGTATTTGGATGTATTTTAAATATAAATATTTTCAATGTGATCTGAAAGAAATGTTTTAAAACAATTTTTAAAGGAAATAAGTTCTGTACTCCCCTCTCTGTCGCTGGAAAATAATTTCGGTGATGAGTGCACACATCATCCACATTCATTTTCGAGTTTCAAAGTGGGAAGACCGCTATAGTAGTTTTACTGCACATTTGTTTTTATAAACAAATCGAAATTTTTATTCTTAAATATTATTTGATAAATATAAAGGATATGAGTATATATGTCATTTTCAAAATGATTGAAAAGGAACCCGGTATTCAGTTCTTAAGTTTCTATAAATTTGAAATCTTAATTATAATGAATGGAATCTTAAATATATTAATAATTGGAAACTACTGAAATTGAAAAAAAAATTAGATGTTAAGTTATTAATGAAATATATAAGAAGTTGGAAATTTGTAACTTGTAAATCAAAAGATATGAAAATTTAGAAGATGTAATCATTTGTTCAAGATAAACATGTGTAACATTCAATTAAATTCTTAAAATATATATATAACTTACCAGAAATGTTTAAAAAGTTGTAATGTTAAAAAGGAATATGTAATAGGATATTATACAAGTAAAACTTAAGTAATGAAAGTGTTCAAATGGAATTATTTCTATGCACAAGAATTTTGATGTAAAAAAAATGTTATAAGTATAAGTTAATGTTTTGAAATGCTAATAATTTGATTGAATAGTAAAAAGTGAATATTATCTAAGAAATGTTTATAAACTTAAAGAAATGATTGAAATGATTCTTTAATGAATATTAATATTAAATTTGAATCAAGCTATATAAACAATGAATGTGAATTAAAGAGCAGAAAACTTAAGTATGAATTTATTCACTAATACTAATATTAACTGGAAATCAAGTTTATAAGTAAATAATAACTGTTGATTAAGCATTTATCTTGCCAGCTAAACTCTTGAAAATGATTAGAAGTGCCATGTTGAGATTCTTTTGGTGTGGAACCATACATAAAAGGTAGCCCATGCCTTGCTCTTTCAATCTGATTGAGAAAGACAGAAATAAAGGAGGGTTAGGAGTCATTAACATCATCAACTGGAATGTAGCTGCTTTCAGTTCCCACTTCAATTCTATCATTTCTAGGAATGAAAGTGCATGGGTGAACTGGGTCTGGACCCATAGACTAGGCAGCAAGAATTTTTGGAGTGTGAAAGTACCTCAAAGCTGTAGTTGGACTTGGAGAAAGTTGCTGGTGTTGCGCTCCACCTTCCCGCCCATGATAGTTTACAAGATGGCTGCTTCTTCTTATGTTAAGCTCTGGTTTGATCCTTGGGTTGCCCCTGGTGTGATCCTTTCAAACCTATTGAACCACCTGCAAGTTTTGCAATCTGGAATCCATCATGCCTCTAAGGCAACTGATTTCATATTCCAAGACCACCTGCAACTGCCATTCTCCTCAAATCAACTTATTAGATCACTTTGGAATCACATTCAAGGTAGTAGTTATCCTGTAGTGGATGCTGAATATGTTTTGTGATCATCCAAGCCACATTCTGTCTCACATGTTTACAAACTCCTCTCTGATTCTGACAGTGTGCCCATCTGTAAGTGGAGGAAAATAATCTGGTCATCTGATTTTGTTTCTAAAGATAACAAGATGCTATGGAAGGTTGTTCATGATGCTTTGTTAACAAGAACTATTATCTTGAGTATGGGACTTAATCATAGAGAAATATGTTTCTTCTGTTCAAGCATTCCAGAGTCTACTCAACACATTTTCTTTGCCTGCAATGTGAACCTGATTTTATTCAGAAGAATGATGAGGGTTGCTCGTAGCGCTGTGTTGTCTTCACAATCATTAGTTGACTTGAACATGGTCTATAAATCTACTTGGTGGAGAACCATGAAAGCGAGACTAATGACAATTTGCCTTAAGAAGTACTTGGTCACTGTGTGGAGGGAACGTAATCATGTTTGCTTCAAAAAGAAGAGGAGGGATGGTGAAGTAATTTGGAAAGTTCTAAAGCATGAAATATTTGAAGCACAGATGAGGCTGGCCATGTTTCCGCCTGCTTTGAGTTCGGCTTGGAGTTAGCTTGTTGTTTGCTTCGGGTTCTTTTGTGTTTTCCTCCTTTGTTTGCTTTGTCTGACCTATGTGCCTTTTGTATCTCTCTTGTGTAACTTTGTGTTTTTTTTGGAGCTTGGAATTTGTTTTAAGCTTCATTATTTTATTGTTTATTGCAATAAAATCAGGTAGGGGTCGTGTTAACCCTGCTAGCCTTTGCTAAAAAAAATAACAACCGTTGATTAAATTTACAAAGAATTTGTATAATATTTTAAGAATGAATTTATTGATGTTCTAAATGATTGAATGGAAAACAACATATGTAAGTAAATAAATGTAAATTAATGAAAATAAGCATTGTATGAAAAAAAAATGATGAACAGTAAATGATGTGAAAGGAAATTTATAAGAATAAACTTAAATGATATTTGAAATTATTAGTTGTTTAACTTATGGGATGTTTAGAAAGGATACTATAAGGATGTACAGATAATCTATTAAGTTGTTACCAATGGCCGTTGAGCGTAGGATACACTTGATAGTTTATTTATCACCCTTATATGATTAAAAGTTTCCGAACCCGAACAAACCATTTGTTTTGGTTGCTATGGATGGATGGTTGATTACTTTGACTACATGTGATGATTGTATTGTTTTGTTTGCAAGTGACTATTGTTATGTTTTGTTTATTTGCTTGTTATTAATTGAAACAACTTAAATATTTCTCTTGTACATAATTCTCACTATTTTGGATTATATAAGTGAAATATGGGTTATGGAAGCAATAGCTACTGCTTTTGGCTTCATAAATAAAGCATTGTTTGCTCGACAAATAGGTACGTTTTCGGATTACGGTTTTATAGCGATATTATATTGTTTTCCTGTGGTTTGAGATATTTTATTTTTGAAATATGATATATGTATATGGTTATTTTTTATATTATTATTTCTCCCGACCTCTCCGTACAAAGGAGACTATACCGAAATTTTTCATGAATTTTAGACTTAGAAATTTTTTGTGAAAGTAAAGGTATTTTCAAACTTTTATTAACTTGCATATAAAGATTTAATTGTTTATAAATTGATATGTTTTATTTAAATACTTAATTATGTAAATAAATTGTTTATAAATTGAATACTTTGAATAAAATATACTAATCCTTTAAATTTCTTCATTGGCCTTTTCGAGGATAAAAAGTTTTAAGTGGGGGAGAGTGTAACGACCCGTGAATTTCGATAATTAAAAATATTAAATTAAATAAGTTTTGGAATTTGATGTTGTGGAAAATTTAAAATTTAATATTTAATAATGAGAGAAATAATTAGAACAAAACTTAATAATGTTAATTTAAGGTAATTGCTAACTATTTTAATATAATTCCAAGTAATTGAAATGATTGTAAAGTTATAATTGGCTATAGATTGTAAATAAGGAAATAAACTAAATGTTATATTAAATGGTGAGATAGTATGTAATTAATTGAAATTGAATATAATCAGCGCTGTGTAAGTGGTTATAACATTGTTTTTAAATAATAAACTTATAAATATGGTTAAATTAAGTAAAAGGTAACAATTGTTATTTATCAACTATTTATTCAATCTGTTGAAATAAATTGTAAATCAATTGCAATTAAATGTAATTAAATATTGCGTTAATATGAGCTAAGACGATAACTATAATTGTGAATGTAATAAAATGTAAACCAATGTTAATTATATCCATAAGATGATAGTTGATTGAATAATAAGATGAAAATCAAAATAAATGAATTTAATTGAATTTAAATTATAATTAATGAATTTATTGCAATTGAAATTTGAACGCTATAATTAGTGCAATATTAATAATTAAATTTGACATGGAAAATTGTTTAAAAAGATTATAAGTTTATATGTAATCAAGAAAGATAGAAATTGTTAACTTTTAAATTTAAAATTTAAAAGGTGATTTATTAATTTAGTAATAATTAATTTATTAACGTGAAAATAGCCATTTTGGCCACTATCTTGAATTCCGACGAAACTAGTTTCATCGGATCCGTAACAGTGAATTATTATAGAATTTCATGTTTCGTAGCGATCGAACTTGTCGTTTGATCATGCGGGCTCGAAACGCATAGAAATCAATTTATTGAATTCAATTTGAAATAAGCTGGTTTTAAAAGTTAACTTCTTCATACAATGGAATTAGGACTTGAAACCTGTTCCATTGAATTTAAAAATATCGAAAACATCTATTTTGATATATGGGATCACCCACTCTCGTTTCAGAGACGGAACGGGCTTTTCGGGTCGTTATTGTCATTTCGAACCAATTCAATATCTTCCCTCATTCTTATCAGGCCTTGACTATATAAATAGTTTTTCCTCACCCAAGCATCCTTTTATTTCTTATTCCTATGTACAATTCTGTATGTTCCTATCTCCTCTCTCCAATGGTAGAAACCAAATTCCAGTTACAAACCCTAATTTCAAAATCAAAATCAATTCCAAAATTTCAACCTCTCCAAATTATATCGAATTTTATATCGTTGGAAAGCTCTCGATGCGAAAAATATATTGTAGCAATTCGTTTTTTGATTTGGTGCATCATTTGACAAGAAATCGAGGAAGAACTTCGGCCATCCATATTAGCGTTTTTCGATCCAACGGTGGATCGTCATCCGATCGACGATCGGAGGCGTCGCTGCGTAAAGGGTGATTAGCAGCACTCATCAGTGGAGTTAGTTGGTCGAAGCTGTCATCGTGGTCGCCAAAATTTGGAGATATATAGCGCGGCGGTGGAGATGGCCAGGGGACTACGGAAGGTGGCGCGAGCTCGGCAGGGGGTCGGCGTGGAAGGGCGAAGTCAATGGTGGCCACAGATCTCGTTGCAGGTGGACGTGGCGGCGACGACAATTGAAGTAGCGGCGGCCTGTCTATTGTTCGTGTATGAGAGATCCAGGAAGGGCTAGGGTGCGTACGCATGGATGAACGTGATTGGGTAACGTGTTTTCTTGTTTTATTATTTTATTTATTTCGTATTTTAAATCGTGTAACTTCTAATGTTCATAACATTTTCGTATGAGCTCGGATTCATGCGTGGTTTTCTCCGTTTCGATCGTATCAAAATTCCGAACATTATGGAACTAGTTTGGCTGCATTCTGGGACTGTTCAAATTTGGGCCTTTATTTGGATTTTAAATCGTCGAAAAATCAAATGTGAGTGTTTTAACACACTCACAACTACTAAATTATCTTATGTTAGTTAAATTAAAATTAAGATGTGATTAGAAATTGATTGGTTGCTGTTTGGTATATTTAAACTGTCATTCCAGTTAAATCTGAATTTTATTGAATATAATTGCCATTTAATTTAATATTGAATTTAAATTTTTAATTGAATACCTAATAATGATAACTAGTTAATTGTTATTGTTTATTGGTTGATATGAATGATGATTGTAATGGATGTTAAATTGTTGATATTGGATGACTGGATGTTATGTTTATATATATATATATATATATATTGATATCACACTGCAAGTTCCCTTAGTTTATTGCTAGTAAATCCCTATGGGTTGAAATGATACATACCCGAACGATCTATAGATTAGGGAAAAATCGTTATGGGTTGAAATGATAAACTCAAGCGATTTTATGGATTTTGAATTTTATTCGGGATTGCGGGTTGAAATGATATATATCCGTAAATTTAATTTATTGCAGGTTGAAATGATATATATCCGTATCACTTGACCATAGGGTAGCAAATTATATACGGACACCGGATTGGTTAAATTAAATGATTTTAAATCCGTGATTTTTGGATCCAGTTAAATGATATTTTGAAATAAAATTTGATTTTATATGAACTGAATTATTTTCCAATTTAAGTTTTAAATGTTGAAATTGAAATTGATTTAAATGAATTGTTTAAAGAACTTAAATTGAAATTTTAAAGTGAAATTTAGAAATATAAATGAAATTATCAAAATTAAGTTATTGTAAATGTTGAATATTTAAATTTTGAAATCTATTGAATTTGAAGTGGTTTAGATTTATAGTTCAAACATGTACTTGAAATCGATATAAATCAAAATGGTTTTAATGGGAATTTGAATGGAAAGATTTAATTGAGTTTGTTGATTTGAAATCTGGATATGGTCCAGATTTGTTAAAATGGAAGAAACATTTGATTTGATATTATTTCCAAATTAATTATTTTTAATATGAACTATTTAAAGATATATTATTTTAAATTCAGATTTATTTAGATTTTAAAATTATTTACTATATAAACCATTTCAATAATCAAAACATTTTATATTAAACTATTAAAACTATATTTAATCTATTTTTAAACTATTTTAAACCATTTTAATATACTTAAACTATTTTAAACCATTTTAATATATTTTAAACTATTTTAATATATTTTAAACTATTTTAATATTTTTTAAACTATTGTAATCTATTTAATCTATTTTAAACTATTTTAATATATTTTAAACTATTTAAACCATTTAAACTATTTTAAAGTATTTTAACTCTTTTAAAAAACTATTTAAACTATTTATGACTATCTAAACTATTTCAAAAATTCAAACTGTGCAAGGCTGAATTGTTTATATTTAAATCTTTGATTTAAAGGCGAATATGGCTAAATGATGTTATAACTTAGGTTGGAATTTGAAATGATATTTTCAAAGGAAATGACATATTTTGAGTAAATATGATGTTTTGAAATGAGGGTTTAAGCAATTTTGTGAATATGATTTCAGAAGTGATAATGATTTCGAAAGTGAATATGATTTCGAAGTAATATGATTTAAGTGAATATGATATTTTGATATCAATTATAAATCGGTTTAGGAAATGTAAAAGAACCATCTGGTGTGAAATAAGCGTTTGGTTGTTAAAGAACCGGGATTGGATATTGTCATACTCTCTGCCAATACCGAAAACCACTTTAACAACTGTGCACGTGGTGGAGATTCCAGAATGAAGTAGGATGGTTTGGCGAACAATTCTGTATGAGGTATTAACGTAGCCCTGACTCCGTCAAGTCTGCTTGATGTTACTAAAACAGGAACCACGCTGTAATGGCTCGTTTTTCCGTGCCCTTTGAATCGAAAATAAACCACACATGTCCAACTCAGATTGCACGAATAAGCGGATCATTAAGGGTAGAAAGAAAATAAAGACAGAACATAATCTCACACGAATGAAATAACATATATTATTTCAATTATAACCTTTACAGCGGAAAATTTTAAAATACAATATCAAAGTCTAACCTAGATTCAGCCTGGACAGTTATAACACCTGCCCTTACAAATGCTGAAAAATAATAAAACAAATACAATAGATATAGCGGATAATAGAATATGTCCATACGATGATGAAGATCTCCAGCTCTCCTCTAGAAACTCCAACGTCTTCAACTCAACCTGAAACTACTCGGATCTGACTCGAGTATTAAAAATACCCGGATCAGGCTTGATAAACCTGAGTGAGATACTCGAAATTTAAAATGACTAAATTATCAAAACCTTTGAAAAGAAGGGTATCTTATAAGACCACGCCCACACATAAACACGGACGGGTTTTTACCTTATGATAACCAAAACACTTTTATACCGAAATTCACTTGATATTATTTTTAATGGCATTCTTTTGAAAACACTTTCAAATAAACTTATTCAAATAAGGTATCAATACCCGGACTAAGTCTAAGGTAATATCACGGACTGGGTCAACAGAATATACCGAACAGAATATATGATGCCAATAAGGGGGTAGCTGAAATGTTTGCAAGTTATTACAGCTATTTTGGGAATACAATCAAAACCGTAAATCTCGTATTGGGATTGGATTTCCAACATGATAGGGCACTAGTGGCCTTTTCTCCGATCCACGCATAACAAACATAGTTCCAATGGTGCCTTAATCGCTTTTCTCAAACTAGTCACTTGGAAACTATACTTGCTACACTACAACTGATAACCAGTAGTTCCCTGCTTTTCTCAACCTAACCACTTTATCTACATAGGGCAATAAATGCCTTGCGGGACGTATCCCCCAAAGGGCCAAACGTATTTGACACCACCATACACACTCACTTATGCCGAATTTGCGTCTGTTAGACCACATAGTATCCCATCATAACCGGGGTGTGAGGCTCGCGAGGCCACGCTCAATTTCTTCAAAGCCACGCTTTTCATACAAAACCACGCTTTGATCCTAACAGGTTCCACTTTGAATTCCACACTACCATTCCTTTGATCACTATTTGACTCCCACAAGCATACAACCTCTGAGCTCGTATGTCTCAAAGAAGGGTGTTAAGCTAAGGGAAGTTTCCTTCTCCGCCACCACAGATGTACATTTGTAAAAGACAAACGTCGTGTCTCAGAAATGCAATGTCGTACATTCGTCCATACAAGTTCGTTCTGGGACTGAACGAAACCGAAGGCACTTTCCTCGACCATTACTAGGTGATAAGCCCTTGCAACCCGAAAAAATCTCCACAACGGGGAGACCACTGCTATAAATTACTCTATAATGGGGGCCAACCAGAGTATGTTCAACAAGCAGTCTTCACGCTATGAAGATCCACGGTCTTCAATAATCATCATCTCCAACATGTCTTCACTTTCGAACGTATACATTGGTTCGAAGTGGTTTTCGGATAGGAATTACCCAAAATTTGACTCCGGTTCCTTCGAAGCCAATCATCGATTTAAAAAGATGTTAAGTTCATAAGTGGATATCAATCATCAACCAATTACTTCCTCTTTTATTTAAATCAAATATCTTTCTTAGATATAATCTTTTCAAGTTAGTTGTAACATCCCTTCAAAATGGAAATAATAGTCTCATATCGCAGAAAAAACACTATGAAGTGGGTACTTATATACCAAAACCTTCACCTTATAACAACGTCGAGACCTTTTGAGGAACAAAACCCCACAGTTTGGCTTGGCCCATGAGGCGGAGGTGATTAAGTTGGGGACAATATCTACGTTAAGTGAGGTGCGGGCTGTTACATTGGTATCAGAGCCATACCCAGCCGGAATTGTGGTATGTACGTGTTACAGCCACGACGCCTAGGTGGTGTTGTGTTCATGAGCCAACGAGGACGTTGGGCTCTAAAGGGGGGGAGGTTGTTACACCCCTTCAAAATGGAAATAATAGTCCCACATCGCGGAAAAAACACTATGAAGTGGGTACTTATATACCAAAGCCTTCATCTCATAACAACGTCTAGGCCTTTTGAGGAAAAAAACCCCACACTTTGGCTTGGCCCATGAGGCGGAGGTGACTAAGTTGGGGACAATATCTGCGTTAAGTGAGGTGCGGGCTGTTACATTTTCTTTTCAAGAGTATATGGAATCATTAAGCCTCATTTATCAAATCATTTGGTTTATTTAAACCTTTCTTAAATCTTGGAATAATTCCAAATCATTTTCTCTTTTACTTAGGAAAACTTTTCCAAATCATTCTTTTACTCTTAATTAATGATTTCCTATATTCAAATTATAACTTTTAACTTAGGGAAAATATTCCCAAATCATTCATTAAATCTTAATCAAAGATTTCTTTCTTAACTACAAATCATATTTTTGCAAATCGAAGATTTTCATAACAGGGCACTACTGCCATCTTAAATATGGTAAATTTCACCTCCAAGGACTAATGGCAAGTTTCACCTCCAGGGACTAATGGAAAGTAATCATACATCATGAAGATCTTTGTCTCCAATGATCTTTGTCTTTAATATGTTTTATTTCGAAAATTAGTTTGAAGAGATTTTCGAATAGGAATCACCCAAATCCGATCCCGGTTCTTCGGATAGGAATCACCGAAATCTGATCCCGGTTCCTTCGTATCAATCACCGAATAAAAAAATGTTAAGTGGTTAAATGACATTCAAATAATCTGTTTCTTTTCTTTTATTTTGAAAAATAATTAAATATGATCTTTTAGAGCATTTGGGCTTTCCTTTCGATCTGTTCCACCCCTCGCCTAAGAAAAGAAAGCATAGGCCAGGTAAGTTCAGGGCACTAGTTGCTCCATCCCTAACCTTAGTTAAACACCTTGTTTTATCTTCTTAGATCTCACAGGCAGGACAAATGTACTAGTCGTTTCCGCATACTCAGTTATGTTATTACATTCAATATTCTTCTCTTTTTGTTTAAGTGGTATAAGCAATTCGTCTTAACCATTTATTCAAACTCTTATTAAAACTTTCAAATCATCTTTAAATTACTTAATTATTCCTTTAAAATCATTCACAAAAGATTTAGGAAAGAATTATTAAGTTGAAACTCATATTCAAAAGGTTATAGAATTCGCAGCATAAAAGTGCTACGAAAAGTGCTATATAAGCTTATTTGATTTAAACAACTTTTCAATATTTGAAATTCATATTTTCCATTCCAAATCTATTTTAAACCTTTTTAATAGATTTATCAAATTTATTTCATATTTTTAATCATTTAAAAATATCATTTATAAAGAAATCCCGTTTTGGATTCTGAACTACAAAACCGCGATGTTTTTAGAAAATTGTTTTGGACATATTTCAAATTCTACTTGATGAAATCTTGATTTTCTTTCTTCGTTGGAAAACTATTATCATTTTGGACCAAAGAATTTTTATTTAGAAGAAATCCGACTTATAAATCATTCTCTACATTAGTTTGAAGTTACGGGTCGAAATTTACGAACTACCGCTACGCGACGAGCTCGATTTTGACCAATTTTGTGAATTGCTTCGGAACTTGTCAGAAACACTTCAAATTTGTTTTAAACCGGGTTTAAACTATTTTAACTTATTTAAAATAATATTAAGAGGCTAAACAATTTTCATACACACATTTATATGGATTTAATTCTTATTTAATTAACTATGCTTAATTACTAATCATTTCTCTTATCATTTATCAAACCAAGTTATCATCCATATCACATACATATAATCAACCATAATATCAAACATTTAATCATCCAACATATACTAAACTTTCAAATCATTATACTTGAAATAATTTATAGATTTATTAGTAAATATGAGTACTCACATTTAAGCAAAAGATTAACTTCCTACCAACATTCTTTTCGAAAAATTCGGTAGAGCTTCCGCAACACCTTGAATTTGCTCCTAGCTCCTTGGAATGAAATCAGTGGCACTTCCTTCTCTTTTTATTGCTTTGAAGCTTCACAACTTGCTTTCCTTCTTCCATAAGTTCGGCCTCCTCCTATTCTTCCTCTTCCTCCATCATTTCTTCACTTCTTAGATGCTAAACCATGTTCTAATGGTATTTTAAGGTCTTTGGCAAAGTTTGGTTGTGTTTGGAGTTGATTTGATATGGTTTTGAAAAGGTTAGTAAGAAAATGGAAGAAGAAGAAGAAGCCATTAAAGAGAGCTTCAAGGAGGAAGAAGAAGAAGGTAGAAAATATGTAAAGAAAGTGGAAGAATGGTGGTCTTATTTAAAGAAAAGTTTTTGGATTAAAATAATATTTTTTAAAAAGACCAAAATACCTTACTTACTTATAAAGTAATTGTTATCCCACCTTTTGGTCAAGGCCGGAATATCAACAAGTTGGCAAGAAATGATGGATATCAGGATTGGAGTTAGATTGGAAACAAGGCTGCAATGGATGACGTCAAAACCTGACCGGGCTCCGATCGGGACGGAATCGATTGGGGATGTTGATCAATGCTAGAGAAGGCTACATTTCAAATTTCAGGTTAATCCGAGTTCGTGTGATCAAGATATGATCGATGCAAATTGGAGGAAGTGGCCTTATCTTCGTATCCATCATCACGCCTCGGTTCGAATCCATGGACTTCACACCAACGTCTTCGTATCCATCGGCAGTAGCTATGTTCGAATCCATCGCCTCCGCATCAATCAGAATGGCAGAGACCTCACACACATCTGGTTCATATCCATCAAGTTGAGTTCCTTCGAATCCATGAAGCTACTCCACTTCGTATCCCTCGGGTGGAAGTCCTTCGAATCCATCTAGCGACCCTGCTTCGAATCCATCCGGCTGTAGTACTTCGAATCGACCCTGTGGAAACAACTTCGAATCGATCAATACTTTCTTTGATCGATTCGAACGAACATCCATCCGATCGATTCGAAGAAGCATGGCTTCGAATCCATTACCTCGAAACCAAGAGGAAGCGGCTAAAATCATGGAGTCGACCCAGTCAACTCGGCATAGAAGTCGAATCGATACGAAGGAGGCGCTCCACGTCATCACAGGAGCGCACGCTTGGATCGATTCGAAGCAATCGATTCGAACGTAATCGATTCGAACGGAGCACTGCAACCAGAAAAGCGACCTTGAATCGATCATAACTCGAGATCTACAAGTCCAAATGCTATGAAATTTTCACAGTAGCTTAAGCACATGTTGAAGAATGTTCACACCAAATTTCAACTCGATTGGACAATTTCTTGATCGATTCGAACGTTGCTTCGAATCGATCCCAAAGTGGGCCCGGATTTCCAGAAAGCGGGCATGTGGGCCCCCTCACGTACCAGAACTGGTCTCCCTTCAATTTAGGCAAAATATCAGCCTCCTACACCTATAAATAGAGCCCCTGGTCATTCAGAAAAGGGGTCGGACAATTTTGAGAGCTAAAGAGCGCCCGGACTCTGCCAGATTTACTCCAGATCACCATTGCTGCCTTAGATTCAGATTATAATCATAAAATCCGTTGTACTACGCGATAGGAAATTGTAATCTTCAAGCATCGATCAATAAAAGATAAAAACTTTGGAGTGGACGTAGGCCGGAGATAGCCGAACCACTATAAATCTCGTGTTTTTGTTTATTATTTCTGGATTGCTGTTTGTTGTTTGTTTAGATCTGAGATTTGTGTTTGAATATTGCTGATTTGTATTCATACACTGGTGCTTTCACAACATTCGGGGTTTGTGACCATTTTTGGCGCAAACACTTTGGTGCTTTCACTGAGAAGGACTAGCACCCACTACATCGGTTTGAAGTTTAGATTTGAAAGTTTGAAGGATTTAGATTGACTCGGCAATGACTCGACAAACAAGGTAAAGAGTTGAGAGAAGCCAACAGGGAGGAAGTCAAGAGGCATCCTCCGGAGCTGGAGAAGGACAAGCTTCGATTTACATTACCAAAGACGAAATGGAAGCTATGGCAAATTCATTGCATGAGAGGTTGTTGAAGAGTCAACAGGATATGATGCAGACTTTCTACGAGCAGATGAGAGCTGCAGGAACACAAAACCTTGGACCAACTATAGCAACTGCAAATGCGGAACAAGGAACTAGGGTTGCGGAACCCAATGCAGGACAAAATATAGAACCGGAGGGCAATCAACAAGGGCTTGGGGGCAGGCCCGCAGGATCCAATGCAGAAGGACCTTTGGAAGGGATTCAGCAGGCTAGAGCCAACGTTGCGGCTAATGAGCCACATGAAGAATATGTGCCGGAGATCCCTCGGGAGCATGGGGGCAACACCTAACAGGCAATGCTGGATTAATGGAAATCATTAGGAAGACTATGCGTGGAGGTTTGATCAATAGAGACTTGGAAGGAGTGAACAGGAGTCCGTTCGCTCGGGAAATCAGGATGGCTCAGAATCCACCTAAGTTCAAGTTACCTAGCGTGGAAGTATATAATGGAAAGGCTGACCCGACTGATCACTTGATGAGATACACTAGACACATGGAAGTGCTGGGGGGCATCGGAGGAAGTGATGGCCAGATGTTTCCCTTTATACTTGATAGACCTAGCGGCAATGTGGTTTAGGCAGCTGGAGGAAGGATCTATCAGGAATTGGAGGGAATTGGTGGACAGGTTTTTGGGACAGTTTCGGGTTCATATCAAAAGACCTAAGAACGTGATGACGTTAACATCGGTAAAGCAAAGAACGGATGAATCGCTTAGAGCATTTTTAACTCGATTTAATGCGGCGGTTTCTTCGGTGGATCGGCCGGATCCATCGATGGTTTTGATGGCGGCAGTGTCGGGAGTCAGAGAGGATTCAGATTTTAAGGTATCTTTAGTACGAGACCCACCACTGGATCTCGGGGAATTCTTTCACGAAGCTGAAAGATTTCTTCGGCAAGAAGACGCATGTATGGATTTAAAGCTAAAGGAGGTGAATGCGACCGGAGGTGGAGGACCATCCGACGGAAGCTCGGATAAAGATAAAGGAAAAAGGAAGCTGGACGAAAATTCTGAAAAAGCTAGGAAGCGATGGAAGGATCCAAAGTTTTCCACATACACAGAATTGAATGAGACGCTGGAGCGGATTTACTTGGAAACTCGGAATCGCCTTCCTTACCGAAGGCCGGCTAGAAGAGAACCATCTGAATGGGAAAGGGCATCAGGAAGGCACTGTGTCTTCCACGATCTGGACGGGCATGATACCAACAGCTGCAGGCATTTAAAGGACATAATTGAGGAGCATGTGAGGAATGGACAGTTGAGGCAGTATGTTGGAGTACGGAATGCAGCGGTGGAGCAGGAGCAACCACCGCCTACCTCGAGCCATGATGGTGCGAGGCCCAGGAATGATGGTCGATTGGTCATCCATTGACCAGGATAATATGAAATAAGTAACAAACCATTGGCGAGCAACTGAGTCATTTACACATGTATGGGGACGAAGATAGCCCCTAGGCATGCTCTGAATGATGATAAACCGCAAAGCCATGGTTTGCGAAATCTGTTTTTTGTTTTTGATTGGACACTTGGTTTTCTGATTCAGTTTTTGGAGTTTGGATTGAACTATTGATTTTGCTTGTTTTTCTGGTTTCGGCATTCATTCGGATGATTGTTCTCCGTTTTGGATGATGATTTCGATTTTTGATATGGATTTCCGGTTTTCCGATTTGATTTGGATTTTGGATTGGATTTCTGATTGGATTTTGATTGGATCCTTTTTGGTTTTTGATAAACGGTCGTCGGGTATGGATTACGCCTGGCAAGGGGTGAGTCTTTTTGCCCGAACGTGGTAGATTGGCTCATTCAGGTCGTCGAGTATGGACTATGCTCGGCAAGGGTCTGGAGTGACCAGAATTCGGCCTAGGACTTAGGCCCCCTATTATCGATTATTATTTCAGGTCGCTGAGTATGGACTATGCTCAACAAGGGTCCGGAGCGACCAGGATTCAGCTTAGGACATAAGCCACGGCATTACTAACGTCCAGGGACACTGGACCACGGTCGTCAGGTGTGGATTGCGCTTGGCAAGAACCCGGAGAGGTTAGCTCAATGTCTAGGGACATTGGACCACGGTCGTCAGGTGTGGATTGCGCTTGGCAAGAGCCCAGAGAGGTTACGGATTTGGATATCGACCCGGATAGGTCTTGGATTCGGTTGTTGGATAAGGATGGACTAATAACCCAGTCTTCGAGTTTGGGCATGGAATTGGCTATGAACTTTGGATATCGGATACGGAATTATTCAAAACACGCCTTATTATCATAAGGCATGTTTTGGGGGGCAAATGTTATCCCACCTTTTGGTCAAGGCCGGAATATCAACAAGTTGGCAAGAAATGATGGATATCAGGATTGGAGTTCGATTGGAAACAAGGCTGCAATGGATGACGTCAAAATCTGACCGGGCTCCGATCGGGACGGAATCGATTGGGGATGTTGATCAATGCTAGAGAAGGCTACATTTCAAATTTCAGGTTAATCCGAGTTCATGTGATCAAGATATGATCGATGCAAATTGGAGGAAGTGGCCTTATCTTCGTATCCATCATCACGCCTCGGTTCGAATCCATGGACTTCGCACCAACGTCTTCGTATCCATCGGCAGTAGCTATGTTCGAATCCATCGCCTCCGCATCAATCAGAATGGCAGAGACCTCACACACATCTGGTTCGTATCCATCAAGTTGAGTTCCTTCGAATCCATGAAGCTACTCCACTTCGTATCCCTCGGTTGGAAGTCCTTCGAATCCATCTAGCGACCCTGCTTCGAATCCATCCGGCTGTAGTACTTCGAATCGACCCTGTGGAAACAACTTCGAATCGATCAATACTTTCTTTGATCGATTCAAACGAACATCCATTCGATCGATTCGAAGAAGCATGGCTTCGAATCCATTACCTCGAAACCAAGAGGAAGCGGCTAAAATCATGGAGTCGACCCAGTCAACTCGGCATAGAAGTCGGATCGATACGAAGGAGGCGCTCCACGTCATCACAGGAGCGCACGCTTGGATCGATTCGAAGCAATCGATTCGAACGTAATCGATTCGAACGGAGCACTGCAACCAGAAAAGCGACCTTGAATCGATCATAACTCGAGATCTACAAGTCCAAATGCTATGAAATTTTCACAGTAGCTTGAGCACATGTTGAAGAATGTTCACACCAAATTTCAACTCGATTGGACAATTTCTTGATCGATTCGAACGTTGCTTCGAATCGATCCCAAAGTGGGCCCGGATTTCCAGAAAGCGGGCATGTGGGCCCCCTCACGTACCAGAACTGGTCTCCCTTCAATTTAGGCAAAATATCAGCCTCCTACACCTATAAATAGAGCCCCTGGTCATTCAGAAAAGGGGTCGGACAATTTTGAGAGCTAAAGAGCGCCTGGACTCTGCCAGATTTACTCCAGATCACCATTGCTGCCTTAGATTCAGATTATAATCATAAAATCCGTTGTACTACGCGATAGGAAATTGTAATCTTCAAGCATCGATCAATAAAAGATAAAAACTTTGGAGTGGACGTAGGCCGGAGATAGCCGAACCATAATAAATCTCGTGTTTTTGTTCATTATTTCTGGATTGCTGTTTGTTGTTTGTTTAGATCTGAGATTTGTGTTTGAATATTGCTGATTTGTATTCATACACTGGTGCTTTCACAACATTCGGCGTTTGTGACCATTTTTGGCGCAGACAGTAATCTTATTTTTTTCAACACTTAACATCACATTTCAAATCATTAATTTATGTCATTTTCACTTAAATATTAAGTAAAGAATATAATAATTATGTTTCTTTGATTTGATGTTTTACCTTTTGATTTGAAATGACATTTTTGTCTTTTTGTGCTTACTTTTTGTTAGTTATATTCTAGAATTTTCTAAGTATGTTTAGTAAAAGTAAACTTGATTAGTGAATTAATTAATGCTTACACTATTTGAATATATGTTCCTATATAACAAAATAAAGGTGCGACGACGTTGCGACAACTTTTAATTGACAAAACGTTGATTTTCGACAAAATGTTTTACGGTCACATTTTGACGTTTTGGTTAAACCATTTATTTATGTAAACCAAATTTAAAAATAAATTTGTATAATGCTATTTAAAAATATAAACACTCATAAATTAATTAAAATAATTTATTTAACCATTGAAACTTACTTTTCTAAAATTAGCATTTTGTCACTTTTGTCGATATAGGCAAATGTTACTATTTTTGTGTATACTTCTCTTTCCAAACCCTATCTAATTTTGTTTGAATCATATAACCTTACTTAATTCATATTTAAAATCACTTTAAATAGTACATTTTAAAGTGGTCAAATTCAGGGTCGTTACACACGCCGGGCCAAGTGAGGTCGCACCTCCGATCAGACATGCTTCTTTGATACCATATTATGACATTGCGATTGATTTGGTGGCCACCCCTCGATTTGATTTTGCGAGTGTGTTTCAAGGTGGGTGGTAGTAGCTGCTATGCGTTACCACCCATCCTGATCCGCAAAACGGTAGTATCCTACCCTGTGCATTGCCGTGCGTGCCTTGTCACATGCCTTATCATGCCCATTACGAGTTTGGTTTGTACCATACCTATGGAGTGCTCACCGAGTAAACCACCGGTTTGGTGGAGCTTACAGTATCTGTATAGACTACGGGAATATATAAAAATGTGTTAAAGGGGATATGGGTAATGCCTTAACGCTATTTTAATACTTTACTTTACTGATAGACATATTATAATAGCGTATATTACTACATAGTAAATAGTTTAACAGATCCTTAGGAGATGGTAATCTCGAACATCTCTTAAGTTATTGCATGCACGTTAGATACTGGATAAGAGATGTAAAATCCCGTAAACATCTCTGAAGCCGTTACACTCATATTTATTTTATTCTAATTTAACTTACATAAGATCTTTTAGTTCTGACTTGAGTGTTTTGTCTTTTCATTACGCTCGGGTCAGTCTGAGCTTTTCAATGTATTGAAGACCATTTTATCTCTGGAGGACAAAGACGGAGATTTGTATGCTATTTATTATATTTACACTACTACATCACGTTGTTTTGATGCATTATTTATTTATTCCTGTTATATATACTCTGGTATATTGTAAAAGTGTAATCAAATGCTATTTGTAAACAGCTTTATGAACTATTTATTTGATTATTATATTTTGTTATTCCGCTGCGAGATTCTGTGTTTTGTTTTTCTTCCTTTTCTCTTATTTTCTTATTTACCCCAATAACAATCCTCCCTTTTGAATGGTTTGAGTCTGACATGCGTGGTTTATTGTCGATTTAAATCATCCAAAAAGGCGAGTTGTTACAGCTATAGAATATCCAAAGGTTGCAATAATCCACCAGGCTTCTTATGCTCTGCCTTTACTCTCTGATAAGCTACAGACTTTGAAACAAACTCCGCTACATGCCTTTTCATATTTGGCTAGTAAAACACTTTCTTCATATCACAGTAAATTTTGACATCTTAGGGATGAATGATCATCCTAGAATGACAGGGCTCTCCTAGTACCATGTCCACCAACTCCTTAACAAGAGAAGTATGTGGCATACCTCTCTTTTTAGCCACCCTCTCAAATCAATGGAACAATGGTCCAAATGATTCGAATGCTCTCTTATGTTAAACTTCTCAAAAATACCCAATAACTCCATGTCCTGCTTCTGACTTGAACCAATACATTCAATGAGTGAAGACTGAACATCTAAAGCTGCTAATAGCCTAGGTGTAATGTCTGATAAAGGTCAAAAATCAAATGTAGAAATGCACTCTAACCGCTTTGATTCCAAAAATATAGAGCTTAGCATCGCATGCTTCTTACTTAAGGCATTGGATACAACATTACCATTGCTATAGTATATGAGATACTAAAATCATATGGTGCTAAGAACTCCATCCACCTCTATGGTCTCAAATTTTGGATCTTTTCAGAAGAAGAAATTCTTTAGAGACTTATGATCAGTGAATAACTCACATCGCTCCCCTAAAAGATAATACCTCTACAATTTGAGGGTAAAAACAATAGCTGTCGACTCAAGATCATGAGTAGAATGGTCTCTCTCGTGTACATTCAACTATCAACTAGCCTAACGAACAACTCTACCCTCCTGGATCAAAATAGTACCCAGTCCTATACCATAAGCATCGGTATATGTAATGTAACAACCCAAAATTTAAGCTATAATAATTAATTAACAAATGAATTAAATAATAAAATAAGTTTGTGAAATTGAACCACGGGAGTTGCACCATTGTGTCCGTGGTAATTATTTGGTTAATTTCTATATATAATTTGTCAAAATCCGAGTTAGTATGAAGAAGATACGCAAGAAAGAAGAAATCAACAAAATGAAAAAAAAAACAAAAGTTACAAGGCTTAGGTTGACCCATGTTTTGGGTTAGGTCGACCTATAGGTCGACCCCCATAGGGTCAGGTCGACCTTAGGATCGACCCACCATCATACATAGGTCGACCCGCCTCTTTTATTTGATGTAGAAACGTCCAGGTTCAAGCGATGACGTGTTTTGCAATTTTTCTCAAATCCTGTGTGTTCGTGCTTCCATCCGACGGTTCCCAACGAGCCTATGACATGGTTGCACCAGATTTAATCTTCAAATCCAATGGTCTACGATCCCTAAGCTACACTATAAATAGGATCCTAGGCCTAGCTATTTTTCTCATTCAGATTTTCTCCTATTTGGGTTCATTGCTAGAGGCTGGACCCTAAATAGAAATTTTTTCTAAGGAGGAAATCTTTTTGATAAAAATATTCTACGCTCTAGAAGTGCATCAAGGAAGACCAAGGACTAGAGCTAAGGACCACAGGTGAGTGTTTTATAATTATTTTAGATTTTTAAGTAATTTAAAATAATAGGGTTTTTAATAGTTGTAGTTTTTTCTACAATTTTGAGACAGTTTTTATATAAGTTTATTTACAGTCTATTTTTAAGCAAATTTCATAAGATCTTTTCAGTCTATTTTATTCAGCTACTTTTTAGTTATTTACCGTTATTTACAGTTATCTGCAGTTATTTGCATTTATTTACATATATTTTTAAGTTGGAGTTTAGCCTGTAAATGTTAGTTTCTTTTTATTCCTTTTTGACACAAATAAATATTAAAAAGAGAATAATTCACAAATATGGATTAAAATAGAAAAACACTAAATTTGTGATGCCCCACCTCTATACCCACGCTAACCAAGAACACTACGATGTAGTGCTGTCAATTAGCACGGAGAATAAGGCTGTTGAGGAGCGACCATCCGTGTAACTTCTTTGTGCGAGCACCGATATGTCAGATAGAATAGAATGCATATCTTTTAAAGAGGAAATCCAACATACCGATACAAACACAAAGCTATCACACGGTGGCTATATATAATCTTCGGAAACAAATATAGAAATAAACATAACACAAATCAGTCTCAGACAATTCATATCACAAAGGCGGAAATAGATATGAATATATAACACACATGAAAGTGTTCATCAGAGTAGTGGTCAAGTAAGATCCACGATAATACAAAAGAATAGCAACATGTGCTATACAAAAGAATAAATACACAATATAGAGTCTATATCTCAAATGCGTACAACCAAAAACTACTATTCTAAGTAGTGCCAAAAGTCAGAGTAGCAAATCCCGGGAGGAAGTCAAGCAGAAGCACCTGTAACATCTCGGTCTGACCCGAGTATTATTTAAGAAAATAATAAACGGATCAGTCTAACCATAAATATCAGATGACATGATATAAAATAATAGATATGGCATAAACATAGAATACCCATACTGACATACTACTATAAGTATGTAAATGATAATCAACAAAAGATTAATCAATATCACAAGAATCTTCTCAAAGATAAGGTAGGGTATCATACCCTAAACTTGTATTCATAACAAGTCAATAACACATGAATTCACCAATGCACAAAAACTGATATCATATCAATGAAAATCATGAAAATTGGTGAAGCACAAAATTCCAGAAATCATCATCAGAAATCCAGAAAACACATAAAAGGGGGGGGAGGCCTAACACATGAATGGGAGCATGAAGCTCAACTACGCGTAAACACATGACGAGAAGCTATCTCATGGAAGCTATCCATTAAATTTTCACACAGGAATGGCCCGAAGACCGTAGGGTGCTACCCTAGAAATGTGATGGCGAAACATCACATGATCGGGGTATAGTCTCCCACGTAGACAAAGAGACATCGCTCAATCGCTAGTCTAAATCACAAAAATGATCGTCATGATCATAAGGAAGTGTCAATCACACCAAGCTAGTAAATATATGAGTTTAGCTTCATGTCCCATAACCACTTGCTTAACTTAAATATTTACGAACAAGCTGTAAATCTTCACTAGGAAATTGTCACAAAAAGGGTTCAATCGAACAAGTCCAAGAGCTAACCGACGAAGTGAACGCAAGCGTTTCATACCACCCATTTTACTAAGTCGTTTAAGTCGATTTCTCATTCGAGTGAAGTAAAGGCTTGTATATACTAGTAGATTGAAAATCGGTTTGAGAAAACGAACTTTAGATATTTAAAATAGTGTTGAAATCGCTTTGATGAAAGAGTTTTGATATTTACTATTAGTATTGAAACCTTTATATTTTTAAAGTGACAAGTCATAAAACGTATCACAAAAATTCACATTCGGAGACGTGAATAAAATCCAAGGAAATCAGCTCAAAATGCATCAAAATGGAAGTTCTGATGAATGCTTTTCATATAAGATTGCCTACGCAGAGTAATACGGGGTTCGACCTGCCCGGTCAGGTCGCGGGGGTCCAGGGGGCAGCGCCCACGGCGGGGTGCGGGGCAGCGCCCCGTCACGGTACGACTTAGTGAAGACAAGCGACCTAAGTTTAAAAAGGCGGGCGACTTAACAAAGTGGCCGATAATAAATGATAACAACAAAAAGGGAATCAACCCGATTTGATTAGAGTTGGATATTCAAGCTAAAAAAAACAACTAGGCAAAACACAGCAGATTCAGACGTCTGAGATCAAGAATTCAGACGTCTGAATCTGGAAAATAAACTATTTTCCAGAACAGAATTCAGACGTCTGAATCCTAGACTTCAGACGTCTGAAATAGGCACTTTTTAGCCTATTTCTTTTCTGGTCCAAAACGAACCAATTCAGACGTCTGAAATTTTGATTCAGACGTCTGAATGCTGGGAGAAGAAAATTCCCAGTATTCCATTCAGACGTCTGAACCATACGTTCAGACGGCTGAAACTGTTATTCAGGGCATTCCCTGAACCTAGGCCAAAAAATGGCCAAACGACATCGATAACGATCGGTCGAGCAACAACGACTAAAGAATTGCACAAGGATAAGTGTTAGGAATTCATACCTAACAATCGAAGATAATTATTGACTTAGATGTGAGATAAAAATCTCACCTTTTAACCCAAACAAATGAAGAAGAAGCTTTGAAGCAATGGCAAGGGCAATTACTCTTCACTCTCAACACAAGAAGCTCCAACTAAGATCAAAACAAGCATTTCCCAAATTTAGGTTTAGGAAATAAACTGAAATTGGAAAGAGAATGTGTTGGAGAAGAAGGAGATGAAGCTTACCAATGGGTTCTCTTTGAATTTGGAGCTAGAACAAGAGTTTGCAAATGGAACTAGGGTTTTGTAATTTCTAATTCCTCTTCCTCTCCACCATTTTCAGTTTGCTTGAGGAAATGAAATGAAATGGGAGTGAATGGATGAAGAGTTAGAGAGGTAGGAGGTTAAGTGGGGTTATTGGGCTGAAACCCAACCCAAAGCCCTAAGTGAAAAGTGGCAAAATTCTCCTAACTCCAAACATATCGAAGCTTACACTCAAAAAGATCGCAAACGACATTTTGAACTCAATGGAGGTGGTCTCGAGTCCCAATTCGACTGTTTGCAAAAAGTAGCTTTTCGGACCAAAATCCGACGAATGACGAAATATTTAAATAAAATATTTAAATATAAAATCGACAAATATGCGGGTTGTTACAAAATTTATAGAAATTAGATGTAAAATAAGAAAAACTGTAATAAAAAGAAGATAGACTGAAATATGCAAATTTGAGACATTTGCAAGCATAATTATAATAAGTGATTATAACTAGAAAGAGAAAATAGAAGAATAACCGAAGAGGTGTATTTTATAACTTAGATCTTGATTAAGTTAATAAGCAATAGAACAGTTATATCACACAGGTTATAATTAGAAAAGAAAGAGATAACAGAAAAGGCTTATTTTAGAACTTAGATTAATTTAATAAACAAATATAGTAGAAATAACAAAAGAGGCTTATTTTAATACTTACACTAAGTTAATAAGCAAACATAGAAGAAAGGCCCGTACCAACAGCATTCCCTTTCAATCAGGAACTGATGGTTTTCCAATAGTTAGGTGAGGCTGGGACACTCTTATGCTAATTAGGGTAAATAAGCGGCCAATAGATAGAACCTCAAATCTGGGGATTTGGGCAATGGGCGCAACTAGAATTTGTTTGTTAGGACTAGTAACGGCGGCATTCCCTTTCAGTCTAGGTCTGAAGGTCTCACAACACTTAGGTGAGGCTGGGCAGCATTCCCTTTCAGGTCTAGATCTGATGGTCTCACGACAGATTAGGTGAGGCTGGGCACGCTTATGCTGATTAGGGTAAATAAGAGGTCACAAGAGGGGGCGGCAGTTAGCATGTACCGGCAATGACCGAGCATGCGGTATTGATTAGGGTAAATAATTCGCTACTGCATTCCAAGCGCTAAACATGTGTCTGTTGTGGGACCAACAGGATTGGACCAGCTCATAGTGGCACAACAGAGATAGAAGGCCGATCAAAGGGTAGAATTAGGACTTTAGCCTAATTAAACTAGGATTATCACATCATTTTAAGACAAGTGCAAATAATCCAAACAATCACAATCAAAGCAAATAGAATAAGAAACAGTATTTTATCCTAGTTTTATCTTTTCTGTATTTTCCTTTCATACTAGAACTGTTGCTTAGTCTATTATATTTATCTTGCTTAGAAATGCTAGTAATTACTTTCACTCACCAGACTTATTGTCTAACCCACTCCTCTATTTCTCTTTTTCCCTCCATAGGCCAGCAGAGGCAAGGACAGTAGATTTAGATTTTTTGAGATTCATTCTCGGAGTTCTTCATGTATTCTTCTTCTTTTCAATTTTCTTTTCATTTGGCTTTTGATGTACTGGTACTTATGAGAGGGATGATTATTTTTATTGTACTCTGATTTTATGAGACTGAGATGCATTTTTCATAAGACATGTTTATTTGGTATTTGAGACGTGATGTTTTTCAGACTTATTTATGAAGCTTTATTTTGAATAATAAGTTACCATTTAAATGTTTCCGCTGTTTTTACTTATTTGTCTTATGAATCTTAGTCTCTGTAATGTTTTAGCTATACCTATAACGCACCATATCCTTTAGTGTGCCCTTTTTGGGTATACTAAAGGGTGTGGGGTGTTTCAGTATATACAACAAATGCCTTCAAACCATCAAAGTCTACTAGAATAGTTGCACTACTAAATAACTCCTTTAGCTTAATAAAAGCATATTCTCATTTCGAGTTCCATGAGAAAAATAAATTCTTCTTAGCACCTACGGAAATTTTTGCAATGCCCTTAATAAACTTCCTATAATAGCTAGCAAAACAAAGAAAACTTCTCAGCTATATAGCTTTCCTCAATATGTGCTAATCCTGCACTACATCAACTTTACTAGGATTGACTGACAGTTCATGCTCAGAAACAAAATGTACTAAAAAGTAAACCTCCTTGTGCTCAAAGTGTTATTTGGAAAATTTTGCCTTCAGCTTATACCTATGGAGGGTGTTGGTCAATTCTCCTAAATGCAACTTGTTCTCCTCATCGATTTTCAAATAGACTATATCATACATAAATACCTTCATGAACTTATTCATCAATCCTCTAAAAATTCAACTCGTATGGTTGACAATATATAATGGTGCGTTGGTAATCCCTAACGGCATAACCAACCACTTATAGAGTCCGTTAGGTGTACGAAAAGCAGTTTTCTTTATACTATCCTCAGCCATAGCCTACTTATGGAATCCAATAGCTAAGTCAAGCAGAGAGATTACCTTTGCTCTAATAATTGATCAAAGAGATAGCTTGTACATGGCAGTAGATAACGATTCTTCTTTATTAGCTTGTTTAGCTCACGATAATCGACGCAAAGTCTTAAAGATCCATTTGGTTTGGTAGGTAAGACAACCGGTGCTCCCCATTCTTAAATACTTCTCTAAATAACGCTCTTCTCCAAAAATTCATTCACATGGTTATTATGCTTGCATCTTTCTTTAAGAGCCATATGCTTAAGGTTAAGGCAATAGGTCTAGCATATTTTCTAAATAAATTCAAAATTCGATCTCCTTATGAGGAGGAAGGTTAGAAATTTTTGTAAACGCATTTTGGAAGTCACGAACCATTGGTACATAAGCTAACTCATTATGAAATAGGTCTAGGGAATATAAGTAACTCAACATAATCGAACTTTTGGAATCTTAGCAAACCTCAAGGCTGAGCCTACTACAAGTACCTAACTGTAACATTCCCCCTTCTGACCGTCTCCAGTCGGTAATTAAACCAACTAAAAACGTTCAAAAAGACGAATTGTTATTTAGTTTATAAGGTTTAAACAGAATCAGCCACAGAAACACAGAATAATAACACTGAATTAAAACAAATGAGAATTTATTTCATTACTATAAATCTTTTTATATACATCAGAGTCTATACAATTTAATACTGATACAGCGGAATTTCTAAAAATACAATTTTCTGAAACTAAAAATGATTCTTTACTCTCTCTCTAATTCCGCTGCTCGAAAATCTTCAAGCTGTTAAAATACTCGGTCTGACCCGAGTATTATATTCAAAAGAAAATAATACACAGGTCAGTCTAATTCAAACCAGTTTATGAGTGCATAGAGGCAGTAATAATTTAAATAGACGACAGTCACAATAATTCCCGTCTATCCGACTCTTTAAACAAAGAAATCGGATAACGAAAATTTTAACACTAAACAGTGTTAAACAATAAATCAGCAGATTTAAATCATCAACAGAGATAAATAAACAATTTATCAAATCGACTAATCAATTTAAAATTTACAATGAGTGGCTGCAGTACATGCTAACGTGCACGGCCTCGCCACAAACAGATGTGTGGCTGCAGTACATGCTAACGTGCACGGCCTCGCCACAAACAGATGTGTGGCTGCAGTACACACATGTGCATTCGTACCCGTGTGCACTGCCCCGCCAACTCGTGTGCAAAACAAAATGCACAGCTAACAAATCAAAACAAGGTCAAGGCAATACAACAGAGGTGTAATCAGACTGAGCAAACAGAGGACAATGAATGCAGACTGGACAACATTGAATACCAAGGCAACATGAAACCCAAAACTATCGAGTTCAACTGAACCATAATAACATGAAGAACATCAATCCAACAGCAATACTGCACAATACCAAGCTACAAAATGCCAACAGTGATATGGATAGATGCAGACCACTAAATGATCAATAAGCAAATCAGGTGAAGAACAATGGGAACACAAATGCATTAAGTCCAGATACAACAAACTAAAGAAGCATGGGCAGTTCAAAATCATAGAGTATATGCAAAAGGCAATAAGTATACAAGTTAATCAAGTTTCCAGTCAATCAATGATGCAGACCAAAAGGCATGGAACTGAAGATTGCAACCTGAATAGAAAATGCACATGAATGTGATGGCAACAGTTCAAGGCAACGGTAACAACTGAGTGAAACTGGATAATGCAACCAACATTCGAAATATTTTTAAACAACAGCAGTTTCCAAAATTTAATTTATCTTAACCAAGAAAAAATTATCAAGTGCATCTGCATATTAAATATGCAACCAAAGGTTGCAGTGAAGACTACAAGAATGCTCAAGTTTATCTGCAATGGATCGACTAAGTGCAATAAATAAAATGTACTGTTTTTTTTTCCAAAATCATGCTTGCAGTTTTCAAATAAAATCATACGGCCGAGATAATAAAGTGATGGAATCAATGATCATATACATGATAGTCACTGCAACAAGACAGTGACACAGTGAAGACAGTGATACCAGCTAATGAATGCAAGATGCAACACAATGAAGACAACATAGTAGAAGACACAAAACTGAATACAATGCAGATTGCATCAGACCACAACATGATCAACTACAAGATCCAGTGAATCGAGTTCAAATATGCAACAATAAAAACTCAAGCTAGATGTCAACAAGCAACATATAGCAGTGCAAATGAAGAGACCACAAGTATGTGCAAAACTGCAGTGCAACAAGCCGAAGAGGTTGAAATGAGAACAACCAAACATGACAGGGATGTAGCATATACAATAAACCATGCAACTCAATAGAGCAACACTGGAATATGCAGTACAAAAATGCAAGTGACAGTGAATATGTACAAGTGCAGTGTTCAAGACAGAGCAAGCAAGTTTGGCATCAGGATAAAAAAAAATCAACAGAGATGATCAAGTGACCAAATTCAAAGCTAACACACATATATATACATGATGCAAATGCACAAGTACAGGGCGAGCAAAATCAAGAAAGAATTTTCAAAAATGACCGAAGCCAAATGTAACAGCAGTTTTGAAAATCAAGTCAAAGCCGAGTAAAACTGGAACGAAGTTCAACAGTGCAGAGATGACCAACGTTGAATTTAAAATTCACAGGAATGAAAACAGTGATGGCCGAGAAAAATCAAAAATCGTTTTTTTTTAGTCAAGACGAAAATATAATTCAAAGCCGTGATTCAAAATCGAGAACATGCCGATAATCTCAACCCCAAAATATACGCATATATCCAATTTGAAAATGTCAAAGAAAATCGCAAGCCTTAAACCCAGCACGAATTAGATGTGAGAAATAAAATTCCTCACCTTAGCTATCGGAGCAGATTGAAGCAGAGACGAACGCGAAGAGGAAGACGAAGCCCTAGCAAATCTCACAGGAACGAACGCGAGGAAGAACGAACGAGAGAATCGTGGCCGCCATTTATTTTCTTTTCTTCGATTTAGGTTTAGGGTTTGTGAATGAAATGAGAGGAGGGTTTCGTGTTTTATCAGAGATAAAGGGGAAAAATCGTGGGTTAGGGTATGGGCCGGTATGAGATAGGGTATGGGCTGGAGTATAATTTATTTATTTTTCTTCTTTTTTTCCAAAAGAATTTAACCGATTCAAAAATTCCAACAACAATTTTTTTTTATTAAACGAATTCCAATTCGAATCGAAATTCCTATAAGCAATTAGCTAGCAGAGAAATCGTTTAACAATGATATCAAATCGATGCAAAAATCCCAGTTATTATAGAAATTCAAATTGAATTCAATTTAATTTTATACGCGTTTATACGCCGTATGTTCACAAAACAATTTTGATAAATACGAAAATTGAAATCCGGTAATAATTCGATATTACGGACCCAATGGAACTGGTTTCGTCAAATTCCGAGACTGTGTCTCGGAAGACTATTTTTAAATTCAATTTAAACGATACAATTTCAAAACTAAACAAATCGCTTTCAAATTCAATTCTGAAGCTTCTATTACCTTCAGTATTATCAATATGAATTTTCTAAGCCTTTAAATTATTTTTAACCGGCTTAAAATTGAAGATTCAAATTTTATTCAACTTCAATAGATTAAATTCAAAAATTAAATCGCCAATTCATTCTGATAATTTGAAATTCAAGTCAAATCATCGTTCAAATATTTAAAATTAATTAAATATTTTCAATTTAAATTGTTCAAAATTCAGGGTCGTTACAAACTCCCCTCCTTAAAAACTTTTCGTCCACGAAAAGGAAAAGTTGTTAAAATTTCATCGATATTTATACCCTACTCAATTTTTCTAAGCTTGAAACTCAATACAAATAAATGAATATAGGATTCATTTCATTTGTTTAATCTCATTAGTTTTGTTTATCTTCTCGTTTGTTCATTGATTTCTATAATCATTGATTTCTAAAATCAAAATGCAAAAGTCTTTTACTAACATTTTTTATTTACAACTCAGATTCAAACTTAAAATTCTTCACGTTAGAGATTTATATAATATATCTCTTCCAAAGCTGTGGACTTTCAAAACATTTCAAAGATCTTCTTCCTTAGTTCATTAGGTAGGAATTTTGAAATTTCAATTTCAGATCATTGATTTGCTATTTACAGTTTGAAAATACTTGCTAACTCGAAATTTAACAAGTCCATCTTCGTTCTCACAGACATTAGACATACGCTGGCCAGGCGCAGGTCTAAAAATCTCCAAGTACTAAACATACTTGCTTCAATTCCCAGTGAAAATACTTTTTAAAAATTCTTTTAAAAAATGGATATGGAAAGCACGTTCCCCCATGGATTACAGTTCCACCCGGCGGTTACGCTACTATCCCAGTAGAGTCGCTTGTGGCTGTAGATTTCACATCTCTTAAATTTCGCCATGGTTGTCGCCATAGATTGCAGTACACACGACGGTTACGCTACTATCCCAGTAGAGTCGCTCGTGTCTGTAGGCATCACGCCCCTCAAATTTCGCCTGGCATTAGATTTGTAACGACCCACTATTTTAGACCATTCAAATCGACAATAATCCACACATGTCTGACTTGAATAATTCAAAATAACAGATTGTAAATAAATTTGGAGCAAATGAAATCAAATACACAGAATCACAGACACAGAACATATCAGAATAACTCGCAGCGGAAATTAAAAATACCATAGTAGTTCATGAAGCTACTATAACAAACTCTCAAAACAAAATACATAATATTTGTTTGAAAACATATACAATAGAAATCTCAAATAAATAGAAGTTTATGAATACCAGAACTGAAATAGAACAACTGAACTGAAAGGAACAGATAACTAGACAAGCAGAATCTCCAGCGATTCCTAGCTCCAGAAAGAAATCCAAAGCTAAGCTGTAAATACTCAGGCTGACCCGAGCGTAAAGTAAAATACAAAACACTCGAGTCAGGACAATATATACTTATATAATGTAAACCAACTCAAGTGAACTGTAGTAGAAATGCATAATAACTCAAAGGATGCTTGGGATCGCCCATCCTTTAAGGATCAGTTAAACTATAAATTAAATACATCCCGTGGTTAAAATTTCAAAATGGTATTTTATACTTCGAAATCAAATATCATTTCAAAATTCAATATCCTTCAAATATCCATTTCAAAATATCAAAATATCATATTTCAAAATAGTTTATATTTTGAAACAAATTAATTTATTTTAAATCATAAAAATGAAGTTATTATATTTAATAATTAAATTATTAAATTTCCAAAATTTTAATCTTTCAAAGTTCATTCGTTCACTTAAATTAATTAAAATAATGAAAATTCAACTTTCGCAGCATTTAAAAAATGCTACGGAAAGTCACATTTAAAACAGTTCAATTTAACAAAAGTCAGCAGTTAAAATGCTGTAATAGGGTTACATTAGTTTCAAATAAACTTAGTTAAATTCAACCATTATAACATTTACAAAAATGCTATAATAGCCTTTAATTAAATTTAGCCATTTTGTTCATTATTATCAACTACAGCATTTACAAATGTTGTATTATCATTTACATTAGAATTAATAGCATTTCAGAAATGCAGTTAATTAACTTCAAATATTCAGTATAATTTCACAAACAATTATATTTTTATATAAATCATTTTTAACTTAAAAATCATATAATTTCACTTTTAAAACAATCATTCAAATACCCTTATATTCATGATTTTATAAAGTTAAACCTCCATTCAAAAATCAAAATTTAATAATAATTCACTTATTAAATTCCAATATTAAATTATAAATTCATTAAATTAAATTAACTTAACACTTAAGTTTAAATTTTCAAATATAACTTAATTCCATTTTTTATTTACTTAACTTAAAATTCACTTTTAAGCCAAATTCACAAATTTCCAATTTTAGTTATATTTCAAAATTTCAACTTAAATATTCATTCATTTCACATTTTAACTTTATTCAAAATCATTAATATAATATAAAAATCATTTAAATTCACTTTAATCCAAATTATCATGAATTTATCACATTTCACATTTAATTTAAATTCCAATTATCACCAAATTAAAATTTCCCAAAATAACTTACATTTCAAATTTTCTAATTTTACCATTAATTTATTTCACTTATAAATTTTCAGAAAATCAATAATGCTTTACAAAAATCATTTTTATTTAGTTTAAATCAAAATATCATAATATTTACATTTTTAAAATATTTTAAAAAAAAAATTATAAGTCATATTTTAACTACGGGTCTGTATTTCATTTCTAGTCTAGGTAAAGTGATACGGGTAATATATCATTTCGACCTGTAATTTACAAAGAAAACCCGGGTTTGATCATTTCAAACCCGCAATCCCAAGGAAATGAAAAAATAATTGAAAATCATTCAGGCCTATCATTTCAGCCCATAATGATTTTCTCCTATTCTAAAGTCCGTTCGGGTATGTATCATTTCAACCCATAGTGATTTTAATCTAAAGGGAACTTGCAGTGTGATAAACTGATAAAAATAATAGAACAGCATAATATAACAGTAACATATAATATAATAGGTGTTTAAGCATGGGTGAACATCATAAAATCATAACATAGCAAGTGTAACATGATAATGCATTTTACAGATTCAAAAGGGGTCAATTCACTAGTTATATATGTACATATTGTCTGGTGAGAATAACTCACCTGTTAAGCTGGAGATTTGCCAACAAAGCTCACAACACAAAGATTACGAAGGCACGACAACTCTAATACAATTTGAGTGTGGAGAGAAAATCCAATGATATAGATCTTGTGTTACAACCCAAACAAAAATCAAAGCAAACCATAAATTTCAATACACTAGAAATGAAATAACTTTTAAATAAAAAGAGATACGAATGCCAAATCTTTTGCCTTGCTTTCTCTATTCTTTTGTCATGGCCTAGGGATGGTTTTGGCTCTGGTTTGAACAAGTTTGGCTCAGGTTTGGTCATGTGTATGCATGGCCTAGGTAGTAGAATATGAGGAGGAAGTTTATACAAAGGAATATGAAGAGTTTAAGGCAAAATAGGTGGGTTTTGTTCACAAAAATGGCTCGGCCATGGGATTGTGTGGTCAGGTCAGAGGGGTATGGATCAGGTCAGTGGAAGGAAAGGTGTGTGGTGGTTTGGCCAAAGGTGGTGGAGGCGGCCTAAGGTGGTGGTGGTGATGGAAAATGGAGTGGTGAAGCAATAGTGGTAAACAATCATGTTTTTATGGCTTGTTTTGCAATTTTTTGTGGAGTTTTGGCATCATGGTGGCTCGGCCTTGGTCAAGACCAGAGGAGTAGCTGGTGGTGATGGCAGGGAAGAGATGTAGGGGGTGGTGGCCGTGGATATGGAGTGGAGGCCATTCAAAGAAGCAAAGAAAACAAGGCAAAATACATGAAAAATGAGAAGAAAAGTGTAACAAGTAGCCATTACCCATAGATTTTTCTTGAAGCCATGAATGAATGAGAAGGTAAAATGTTTTTGGGTGAATGGAGGGTGAAAACTCACGGCTACAAACCAAAAATGCACAGCCAAGATAGTAATTGAGGAGTTATGGCAAATGAAAGGACAAAGGAGATGAAAGGACTTAAGGTAAATAAGCTTTTAAAACTCTTCATATTTCTTTTTCTTTATATTCAAATAAAACAAAAATAAAATCAGTAAATTGACTTTAAAATCGAAACAAAGTAATATAAAATAAAAATAATTAATTAATTTTAAAGAAAATGGAAAAAGAATATAAGAAATTGCTTAAAAATTGAAAACAGGGTCCAGAAATTACAAATAAATCACTATTGACTTTGGAAAATTAACAACTTCATTTTAAAAATATTTTAAAACAAAAATGTGAAGTAAAATAATTCATTTATATTTTCAAAATGAAATAAATAATTAAATTTAGAGAAATTAGAAAGAGAACTAAAGAAATTGCTTAAAAATTCAAAACAGGACTTAAAATTTACAAATAGAATATCACTAGTTTTAGAAAATTTCTATTTCACTTTAAAACAAATAAAAGGTCAAATAAATAAAATAAATGAGGAACAAAATAAAGTGGGAATGAGAATCAAATAAGATTTTAAGAAAAAAATAGAAAAATAAATAAAGAATTACTTTAATTAATTGAAACTGGAAATTAGAAATTGTAAGCAAAATACAACTGACACTGGAAAATGTCAATTATACTTTTTAAAAAATGTTTTAAAACCAAAATATATGCACAACATGTTATTTTACCCATATAAATATAAATTAGAACATTACATGACCAAATAAAATATTATTTATACAATTTAAAATAAACAATTTGTTAAATACAGCAAATTACACACAATATTGAAAAAGGCATAACTTTCACATTATAAATCAGATTTCAACGAAACGAAAAGCATTATTCTTAAAATTTTATTTACTTTCATAATAAAGGATAAAATTCAAATTTTCAAACTTTCAAATTTATAAATTAAAAGTCAAAGTTTGACCATATTGACCAAAATTCACTTTTCTGGAAAATATTCTTTTTAGTCATGTTTGGAATTCTAATTCACATCAAAATCAAAATTTATATTTAAAATAACAAAATTTATTCATTTTAATAAATAAAATAAAGTATTTAAATCAGGAAATTAATTAAAATAACCAAAATATACAATTAAAAAAATCACAAAATACAGGGTTGTTACACTCTCCCCCACTCAAATCTTTTCGTCCTCGAAAAGGAATGAGGTACGGAAAACACAGAAAAGATAAAATGGAATTGGATTAAGACAAGATGACAAGAAGATTAAAATTATACCTGATAATTGTTGTTATGGGTAAGTTTAATAAGGTGGAGAATAGGAATAGCTAGAAGGGAAAATAGGACGAAAGACAAGGATGAGCCATTAATTTAAAATTGTTGGTTGAAGAGGTAAACAATATTTAAAACACTTTAAAATCTTTTAGAAAGGAAATAACTGATCAAAATATCCTTTATAATATTTTATCAAAATACTTTTTAACTCGATGTCTTAACAAGTTTACTTTCGTTCCTGCAGACTCTGGCCATGCGTTGATCAGGCGCAAAGCTAGAATTCTCCAGGTACTTAGTAGACTTGTTTCAACACCCAGTGAAAATACTTGAAAAACCTTTAAAACAGATATGGAAAGTACAATTCAAACAAAAACAAACAAAACCTTTGTCTAACCATGGTTCGCAGATACACAATGGTTACGCCTGGATCCCCCAGGAAACAATCCATATCCGTAAGCTTTCTCAGCCCTGCGAGTTACGCCATGATGACTAGTAGAATGCAGGATACACAATGGTTACGCCTGGATCCCCCAAGAAACAATCCGTACCCCCAGGCAAGACTCAGCCAAGCATTTGCGCTACTATTCGCGACCTACACAGATTGCAGGATACACAATGGTTACGCCTGGATCCCCCAGGAAACAATCCGTACCCCCAGGCAAGACTCAGCCAGGCAGTTGCGCTATGCAGTCACGAGAGAACAATAAGACCATGGGTAACGCCATGGAATTCGAAGGACACTCGAGTATCATATCCGGAAAACCAAAAATCAGAGAGAATAATATCGATAGAATGAATCCAAGATGTGGCCACAAATCGGATATCAAGCAGAAGGCACTTTCCATATCTTTACTTCGAAAATATGTATCATATAGTACCTTTTCAAATCACTTTCAAATATCGTACTTATATAAAATCCATTATATATAAGATTTAATTTTCAAATCGAATACTTTCCAAAACCAATAGTATATCAAATCATACTTATATAGACTTCAATTATATAAGATTTCACTTTCAAATTGAGTACCTTTTCAAATCTATAGTTTTCGAATCAATTTCATACTCATACAAATCAATTTTATATAAGTTCGACAACTCCCAAATCAAGTGTTTAGTAACATAAGGTTCTCAAATTTCAATTTGTTTCAATATTAGTTCAATTTCAAAATCATATACAATTTCACCAAATTATTTCTTCTCAAATTAATTATCTTTTAGTTTCAAAGTTTCCAAAATAATAGATTTAGAAAATAAATCCAAATTTCCAAATCAATATAATTTAAGTCAACCAATTCATTTCCAAAATCAAATGTTTTCAAAATCATCTTATACTTACGTAAGGTCTATCTTACATAAGGATCAAATTTTCGAAATAATTTCGCTGTATGAAGAGCCATATGGGATTGAATATCTTTGCTTTTATGGGTTATATATCTTTGTAATTTAAATTGGAAATTTTCTTTTAGTAAGCAAAGATATTCTAACTCGACGGCTTTCAATTTCAGCGTCAAAATATATCAAAGATATTAGAATATAAGATGTACATATGTCATCATTTCGCAAAGTCACATTCGATCGCTCGCTCGATCACACAAGTTCGCTTTCGAACTAGTATTGTCCATTCACTTCCCTAATGCGGATTTCGATATGGTTTCTCGACTAGAAGCCATCAGTCTCCTTGCATAGCCATTTACTATGATAGAGAATTCTAGAATCGAGCCCAAAATCCATATCAAATATTTATCATCAAGAATCGAATGAAAAATCCTAACACGAAATGGTGTAATTCACCTCGAACTTGTGTACTCAAACTTGGAACAAATTAATTATGCGAATAAAACAACATACGTACAACTTATATATTTATTCCAACTTGTTACCTATATAGTTTCATAAAGATGTTACTAAGTTAAAACATTTAAACTAAATTTTATTCAAAATATTTTGAAGACCAAATTCTTTTCAAAACATTTCAAATCTAAATTTCATATTAGAAAAAAAATTAAATTGCCTTATTCATTTACTTAACAAAACAGTTTCAACTTATTTAAATCAGATTACTTCATACTTAAACATTCAAAACAAACTTATATACTTTATCAAAATACTTTTCAAATTTCTTAGCTTTGAAAAGTTAACCTTGATTTGGAAGTACTCGAACTTTGAAATAGTTGAAGAAATCATTTTCAAATTCAAGAGTTGGAAATTAGCAACAAATCAGTAAATCAATTTTAATAGATTGGGTTATATCAAATCCAAAACTCGAGGACTGAACACCGGTTCATTTCAAATCGTTTCAAATATATTTACATATATCTTTCGAATATCAAATCATACTTCGGAATTTGAAATCAAAAATGGTTTCACAAAATCACTCGCATAGCAAAGCTATTAAAGTGGCCTCTCCCTCACTCAGAAACTCGAAAATCAATGTCGATGATGCGTGCACTCATCACCGAAATTATTTTCCAGCGACACAAGTGAGTTCTGGACTTCCATTTACTTTGAAAACTTCTTTGAAATTCCTTCGAAATCATTAAAACCCATTAAAATCATTGAAACATTACTTATTCGGAAAAATAATTTCAAATCATATTATTTATTATTTCAAAATCCTAAAACCAGTTCCAAAATGCCGGAGTTCAATCACTTAAATTCAGATTCAAAACCTTCAGTTATAAATCATTTTATATGAAACCATTTCTTATAAAATTTTCACAATTTCAAATCCTTTCAAAACTTCAAATTCTCATTTTTTTAAAAGGTATATAATCCTTATCAAAAACATTTCACCTTTATATAAAAATATGGTCATCCTTATCAAAATAAAAACTACGATGAATACACAATTTTCAAAAGACAATCAACCAAAAACTTTCCAAGGGACGATTCAAGGATGGATTTCAAAGCAAAACAGAGATTCAAATTTAGAAGGACTCTAATCAAATAGAATTCTAATTCAAAGATAGGCTCAAACGAAGATAAGATAATTAAATTACCAAATAGAAGATGGATAAGCCTATATGAATCGCGGGCGACCTTAACCGGTCAACCGTGACTTCAGGAATATAATCGATGCGAAAATCTAAGGCAAATCGACCTTCGATTGCCAGAGATAGAATCTAAATATAGCAGAAGATAGAAAACATCGTAAACCGAGGATACAGAAATCTCCGGTGAATCAATGCCAATTATAATCATTCAAAGATTGGCGGAATCGCCACCCTATAAAGGTCATACAAAGTGGAGTGATGCAATGCTCCAAAATCAAAAGAATACAATTAGGGGAGATAGGAATGGATTTCAGAACAAGTGAGCATTCCAAAATTCGAAGGAATCTTATTCGATAAGAATCCAAACGAAGATTAGAGAAATATAACCTATATCGATACAGAAAAATTCCCATTCAAAATTTGGAAAGACTCGAATTCATAACATACGAAAACAGAAGCATAAATATCTTTAGTTGGACAACTTTAGCTAAGCAAAAGATACAACAGAGTTTACTCAAAGCATCCTAACAAACTACTGATTTTGCCATACCCAAAATAGATTCCTATCAACAAAGGATCTAGATCAATCAAGAGAGAAGTTCAAAATTTTAGAGGATCCTAATCAAAGAAATTACTAACAAGGTGGATACGAAAGGAATGAAGTTTAAGAAATATTTTACTTTTAAAGCAAGGAAATTTATATCAAAATAATCTTTGAAAATTCTTTAAAAATCATTTGAAAATCATTTTATACTTCGAAAATACGTTCTCTCACAAAGAAATGATTCTGAGATTGATTTCACTTATTCTAGGGTATTTCTACCCTATCTCTAATGAGTTTTTGCTCCGCAGGCTAAGGTTTGCCTAAAACCAAAGCTCTGATACCAACTGTAACGACCCACTATTTTAGACCATTCAAATCGACAATAATCCACACATGTCTGACTTGAATAATTCAAAATAACAGATTGTAAATAAATTTGGAGCAAATGAAATCAAATACACAGAATCACAGACACAGAACATATCAGAATAACTCGCAGCGGAAATTAAAAATACCATAGTAGTTCATGAAGCTACTATAACAAACTCTCAAAACAAAATACATAATATTTGTTTGAAAACATATACAATAGAAATCTCAAATAAATAGAAGTTTATGAATACCAGAACTGAAATAGAACAACTGAACTGAAAGGAACAGATAACTAGACAAGCAGAATCTCCAGCGATTCCTAGCTCCAGAAAGAAATCCAAAGCTAAGCTGTAAATACTCAGGCTGATCCGAGCGTAAAGTAAAATACAAAACACTCGAGTCAGGACAATATATACTTATATAATGTAAACCAACTCAAGTGAACTGTAGTAGAAATGCATAATAACTCAAAGGATGCTTGGGATCGCCCATCCTTTAAGGATCAGTTAAACTATAAATTAAATACATCCCGTGGTTAAAATTTCAAAATGGTATTTTATACTTCGAAATCAAATATCATTTCAAAATTCAATATCCTTCAAATATCCATTTCAAAATATCAAAATATCATATTTCAAAATAGTTTATATTTTGAAACAAATTACTTTATTTTAAATCATAAAAATGAAGTTATTATATTTAATAATTAAATTATTAAATTTCCAAAATTTTAATCTTTCAAAGTTCATTCGTTCACTTAAATTAATTAAAATAATGAAAATTCAACTTTCGCAGCATTTAAAAAATGCTACGGAAAGTCACATTTAAAACAGTTCAATTTAACAAAAGTCAGCATTTAAAATGCTGTAATAGGGTTACATTAGTTTCAAATAAACTTAGTTAAATTCAACCATTATAACATTTACAAAAATTCTATAATAGCCTTTAATTAAATTTAGCCATTTTGTTCATTATTATCAACTACAGCATTTACAAATGTTGTATTATCATTTACATTAGAATTAATAGCATTTCAGAAATGCAGTTAATTAACTTCAAATATTCAGTATAATTTCACAAACAATTATATTTTTATATAAATCATTTTTAACTTAAAAATCATATAATTTCACTTTTAAAACAATCATTCAAATACCCTTATATTCATGATTTTATAAAGTTAAACCTCCATTCAAAAATCAAAATTTAATAATAATTCACTTATTAAATTCCAATATTAAATTATAAATTCATTAAATTAAATTAACTTAACACTTAAGTTTAAATTTTCAAATATAACTTAATTCCATTTTTTATTTACTTAACTTAAAATTCACTTTTAAGCCAAATTCACAAATTTCCAATTTTAGTTATATTTCAAAATTTCAACTTAAATATTCATTCATTTCACATTTTAACTTTATTCAAAATCATTAATATAATATAAAAATCATTTAAATTCACTTTAATCCAAATTATCATGAATTTATCACATTTCACATTTAATTTAAATTCCAATTATCACCAAATTAAAATTTCCCAAAATAACTTACATTTCAAATTTTCTAATTTTACCATTAATTTATTTCACTTATAAATTTTCATAAAATCAATAATGCTTTACAAAAATCATTTTTATTTAGTTTAAATCAAAATATCGTAATATTTACATTTTTAAAATATTTTTAAAAAAAATTTATAAGTCATATTTTAACTACGGGTCTGTATTTCATTTCTAGTCTAGGTAAAGTGATACGGGTAATATATCATTTCGACCTGTAATTTACAAAGAAAACCCGGGTTTGATCATTTCAAACCCGCAATCCCAAGGAAATGAAAAAATAATTGAAAATCATTCAGGCCTATCATTTCAGCCCATAATGATTTTCTCCTATTCTAAAGTCCGTTCGGGTATGTATCATTTCAACCCATAGTGATTTTAATCTAAAGGGAACTTGCAGTGTGATAAACTGATAAAAATAATAGAACAGCATAATATAACAGTAACATATAATATAATAGGTGTTTAAGCATGGGTGAACATCATAAAATCATAACATAGCAAGTGTAACATGATAATGCATTTTACAGATTCAAAAGGGGTCAATTCACTAGTTATATATGTACATATTGTCTGGTGAGAATAACTCACCTGTTAAGCTGGAGATTTGCCAACAAAGCTCACAACACAAAGATTACGAAGGCACGACAACTCTAATACAATTTGAGTGTGGAGAGAAAATCCAATGATATAGATCTTGTGTTACAACCCAAACAAAAATCAAAGCAAACCATAAATTTCAATACACTAGAAATGAAATAACTTTTAAATAAAAAGAGATACGAATGCCAAATCTTTTGCCTTGCTTTCTCTATTCTTTTGTCATGGCCTAGGGATGGTTTTGGCTCTGGTTTGAACAAGTTTGGCTCAGGTTTGGTCATGTGTATGCATGGCCTAGGTAGTAGAATATGAGGAGGAAGTTTATACAAAGGAATATGAAGAGTTTAAGGCAAAATAGGTGGGTTTTGTTCACAAAAATGGCTCGGCCATGGGATTGTGTGGTCAGGTCAGAGGGGTATGGATCAGGTCAGTGGAAGGAAAGGTGTGTGGTGGTTTGGCCAAAGGTGGTGGAGGCGGCCTAAGGTGGTGGTGGTGATGGAAAATGGAGTGGTGAAGCAATAGTGGTAAACAATCATGTTTTTATGGCTTGTTTTGCAATTTTTTGTGGAGTTTTGGCATCATGGTGGCTCGGCCTTGGTCAAGACCAGAGGAGTAGCTGGTGGTGATGGCAGGGAAGAGATGTAGGGGGTGGTGGCCGTGGATATGGAGTGGAGGCCATTCAAAGAAGCAAAGAAAACAAGGCAAAATACATGAAAAATGAGAAGAAAAGTGTAACAAGTAGCCATTACCCATAGATTTTTCTTGAAGCCATGAATGAATGAGAAGGTAAAATGTTTTTGGGTGAATGGAGGGTGAAAACTCACGGCTACAAACCAAAAATGCACAGCCAAGATAGTAATTGAGGAGTTATGGCAAATGAAAGGACAAAGGAGATGAAAGGACTTAAGGTAAATAAGCTTTTAAAACTCTTCATATTTCTTTTTCTTTATATTCAAATAAAACAAAAATAAAATCAGTAAATTGACTTTAAAATCGAAACAAAGTAATATAAAATAAAAATAATTAATTAATTTTAAAGAAAATGGAAAAAGAATATAAGAAATTGCTTAAAAATTGAAAACAGGGTCCAGAAATTACAAATAAATCACTATTGACTTTGGAAAATTAACAACTTCATTTTAAAAATATTTTAAAACAAAAATGTGAAGTAAAATAATTCATTTATATTTTCAAAATGAAATAAATAATTAAATTTAGAGAAATTAGAAAAAGAACTAAAGAAATTGCTTAAAAATTCAAAACAGGACTTAAAATTTACAAATAGAATATCACTAGTTTTAGAAAATTTCTATTTCACTTTAAAACAAATAAAAGGTCAAATAAATAAAATAAATGAGGAACAAAATAAAGTGGGAATGAGAATCAAATAAGATTTTAAGAAAAAATAGAAAAATAAATAAAGAATTACTTTAATTAATTGAAACTGGAAATTAGAAATTGTAAGCAAAATACAACTGACACTGGAAAATGTCAATTATACTTTTTAAAAAATGTTTTAAAACCAAAATATATGCACAACATGTTATTTTACCCATATAAATATAAATTAGAACATTACATGACCAAATAAAATATTATTTATACAATTTAAAATAAACAATTTGTTAAATACAGCAAATTACACACAATATTGAAAAAGGCATAACTTTCACATTATAAATCAGATTTCAACGAAACGAAAAGCATTATTCTTAAAATTTTATTTACTTTCATAATAAAAGATAAAATTCAAATTTTCAAACTTTCAAATTTATAAATTAAAAGTCAAAGTTTGACCATATTGACCAAAATTCACTTTTCTGGAAAATATTCTTTTTAGTCATGTTTGGAATTCTAATTCACATCAAAATCAAAATTTATATTTAAAATAACAAAATTTATTCATTTTAATAAATAAAATAAAGTATTTAAATCAGGAAATTAATTAAAATAACCAAAATATACAATTAAAAAAATCACAAAATACAGGGTTGTTACAAGATTGCAGTTTACCCGGCGGTTACGCCACTATCCCAGTGGAATCGCTTGTAACTGTGGGCATCTCGCCCCTCAAATTACGCTAATCATCAATCAATCTAATCTCATCGCGATGATCTATCGCGAAGGATTTCCGATTCAAATAGTCACTCTAACTAAATGTAAATTCTACGTAGCTACGAATTTCAAATGGACACTCTTCACGAGTTCCAATACCTTCTCCAATAATAAATGGAAGGTACTTTTCCATATCCTCAGTTTAGAAAACATAATATCATATATGTAGTACTTTCATTTCACATTTCGTACATATAACATCTATGTAAACATACATAAGATTTCCATAACAATGTCTTTCTAAACTAACGGTTTCAAATTTACCGCATTCATATATATAAGTTCTAAAACTTACATATCCATATTCATAATAAAATAGAGGATTTCAAAATTTTCCTCTAAGTCGATTTGGAAATTTTAAGGTTATCTCAAACCTAATTCATATTCATAATTTCATTTATTATCGACTTTCACATTCGATTTGGATAACATGTTACATCGTCAATTCCCAACACAGAATTGATGTCTATCGATATATAACCTCTGAGCTCGTACGTCTCAGAGAAGGGTGTTAAGCTAAGAGAATAAATTCTCCGCCACCAACAGATATATATTTAATAGAGATCAATTGCTATGTCATCAATTCACAATGTTAGACATACAATCCAAATCATCATCTGAAATTCAAAGCTCAACTTATATTGTCTTTGATGTCGAAGTTAAACTCAATTTAACTTAACGATTCAATCTTTTTGAAAAATTTCAAATTGAACTAATTGTTCAAATTTCTCATTTAACTTTTCAACTTCGACTTCAAAAAATGAATTTCAAATCATTTATCCCTTACGGAATATATTCACAACATTTCATATTTGGAAAAACATTTCCATACTTATTTAAAAATAAGTAATTCACAAATCCATTTATTTTCAACATTTGAAAATATTCAATATACTTAAATCAAAATTAAGTATATTTTTCATCTTTAAGGAAATCATTCTCTTTCACATATTTATTTGAGTTAAAACGAATGTTACGTAAAACATCGTTACGACAACTCAAAATCACTAGTATAGGGATTCGAAATTTAGATAGATGTATAAATCCCAATACTATACAAAACATTTCCTTTCGGAAATCATTTACTATAACAATAGTGTTATAGTCCACCATTTCCTTTTATTCGAAAACGTCTATTTCAACAATGAATGTTGAAATCTATGGTTTCGATATTCAATGCCTTTGAAAACATCTTTTTAAAACAATTTACTTCGTTTTAAAATATCACATTCCTAAACATGTCCATTTTATTCAATAATATATTCACTGTCCAAAATCGTGAATATACTTCATTTAATAAGCTATACAGAATTTTACTTATCAAAATAAGTCAGTTTCGAATTTATAAACAACGTTTATAAATTCTATTCCTATTCATAAAGACTTCAATTCATAAAAATTGCTTTATTAATCCATTCCTTTATAACTCAATTTTATATCAGAATTTTAATTTACAAGTAAATTACTTATAAATTCTTTTATTTCGCAACTTCGAATCATTTTATAACTTCACATTATAAAACTTTTAATTCTGAAACTTTTCATCCACTTATGAAATCCATTAAATATTTCACTTTTAACACTTATACAATTCCAATATTTTATTAACACTTTTCAAATCTTCAATTTAAGCCGTTTATAATAATTCAAAATTTCCAATTTAAACTATTATATAAATTTATCAGTTTTCCATTTCCAAAATAATCTACTAGTTCTTTAGTAAACCATTCATCGACTTGGTTTTCAATCTAACCGCATTTGATTCATTCACATTGGATTTTACTAACATTCATTCATATCCAATTAGTTCACATTCACTAATTTATATTCAAGTTAGTTTGCTTCAATTCAAATCAAATTTGATTCTCTTTAAATTTACTTATCTTTCAATTTGAATTCAATTTACATAGCTTCCAATTTCCATTCATTCAATTTCATTAATACTTAATGAATTTCTATACAATCAACTAGCAAAACCAAATTTATTCAATTTAACCAAATTTATTTACTTTGCTTACATTTAATTTGGTTCAACACACTTAATTTCAATTGGTTTATATTCTAATTCTGATTGAATTCTTATACTCACCATATTCACTAATTCACTTTTACCATTAAAGTTGAATTTCCTTTCTATAACTCAATTTCATATTCATTAACTTCACTTTATTAATTCATTTTGATATCAAATTCAATTTGATTCAATATTACTTAAGCCATGTTTCATTTTATCTTCACTTAACTTAGATTTCATTTCTAAAATCATTTTATTTAACTTTTACTAAAGTCAAATTCATATCACTATTCAAAATTCAAATTTTGTTTTACTTAACAAAATTGTTTAAACATTTAACAACTGGTTTACTTAAACTTTCTCATTTTATAAGTTAAACAACTTATTAAATTTAAACTTTCAAATCCATATTGTATAATAACTTATCTTTCAAGTTTAACTTTCCATCTCAATAATTTATCAAATCAAGTTCAATTTATTTAACTTCCTTTAGTTAAATTTCAAATCATGTATTTATTAATACTAATTCAATTCAATTTAACTTTTCTTAAGTTAAAAATCTTTATTTTCGAAAACAATTTTATACTTCTTTGGATTTGAAAAACGTTCTCTTTTTAAAGTGTTTCTAGTAACTATTCATATTAAACATCATAAACTAAGCTTTGTGTAAACCAAAGCTCTGATACCACTCTGTAACATTCCCCCTTCTGACCGTCTCCAGTCGGTAATTAAACCAACTAAAAACGTTCAAAAAGACGAATTGTTATTTAGTTTATAAGGTTTAAACAGAATCAGCCACAGAAACACAAAATAATAACACTGAATTAAAACAAATGAGAATTTATTTCATTACTATAAATCTTTTTATATACATCAGAGTCTATACAATTTAATACTGATACAGCGGAATTTCTAAAAATACAATTTTCTGAAACTAAAAATGATTCTTTACTCTCTCTCTAATTCCGCTGCTCGAAAATCTTCAAGCTGTAAAAATACTCGGTCTGACCCGAGTATTATATTCAAAAGAAAATAATACACAGGTCAGTCTAATTCAAACCAGTTTATGAGTGCATAGAGGCAGTAATAATTTAAATAGACGACAGTCACAATAATTCCCGTCTATCCGACTCTTTAAACAAAGAAATCGGATAACGAAAATTTTAACACTAAACAGTGTTAAACAATAAATCAGCAGATTTAAATCATCAACAGAGATAAATAAACAATTTATCAAATCGACTAATCAATTTAAAATTTACAATGAGTGGCTGCAGTACATGCTAACGTGCACGGCCTCGCCACAAACAGATGCGTGGCTGCAGTACACGCTAACGTGCACGGCCTCGCCACAAACAGATGTGTGGCTGCAGTACACACATGTGCATTCGTACCCGTGTGCACTGCCCCGCCAACTCGTGTGCAAAACAAAATGCACAGCTAACAAATCAAGACAAGGTCAAGGCAATACAACAGAGGTGTAACCAGACTGAACAAACAGAGGACAATGAATGCAGACTGGACAACATTGAATACCAAGGCAACATGAAACCCAAAACTATCGAGTTCAACTGAACCATAATAACATGAAGAACATCAATCCAACAGCAATACTGCACAATACCAAGCTACAAAATGCCAACAGTGATATGGACAGATGCAGACCACTAAATGATCAATAAGCAAATCAGGTGAAGAACAATGGGAACACAAATGCATTAAGTCCAGATACAACAAACTAAAGAAGCATGGGCAATTCAAAATCATAGAGTATATGCAAAAGGCAATAAGTATACAAGTTAATCAAGTTTCCAGTCAATTAATGATGCAGACCAAAAGGCATGGAACTGAAGATTGCAACCTGAATAGAAAATGCACATGAATGTGATGGCAACAGTTCAAGGCAACGGTAACAACTGAGTGAAACTGGATAATGCAACCAACATTCGAAATATTTTTAAACAACAGCAGTTTCCAAAATTTAATTTATCTTAACCAAGAAAAAATTATCAAGTGCATCTGCATATTAAATATGCAACCAAAGGTTGCAGTGAAGACTACAAGAATGCTCAAGTTTATCTGCAATGGATCGACTAAGTGCAACAAATAAAATGTACTGTTTTTTTTTTCCAAAATCATGCTTGCAGTTTTCAAATAAAATCATACGGCCGAGATAATAAAGTGATGGAATCAATGATCATATACATGATAGTCACTGCAACAAGACAGTGACACAGTGAAGACAGTGATACAAGCTAATGAATGCAAGATGCAACACAATGAAGACAACATAGTAGAAGACACAAAACTGAATACAATGCAGATTGCATCAGACCACAACATGATCAACTACAAGATCCAGTGAATCGAGTTCAAATATGCAACAATAAAAACTCAAGCTAGATGTCAACAAGCAACATATAGCAGTGCAAATGAAGAGACCACAAGTATGTGCAAAACTGCAGTGCAACAAGCCGAAGAGGTTGAAATGAGAACAACCAAACATGACAGGGATGTAGCATATACAATAAACCATGCAACTCAATAGAGCAACACTGGAATATGCAGTACAAAAATGCAAGTGACAGTGAATATGTACAAGTGCAGTGTTCAAGACAGAGCAAGCAAGTTTGGCATCAGGATAAAAAAAAATCAGCAGAGATGATCAAGTGAGCAAATTCAAAGCTAACACACATATATATACATGATGCAAATGCACAAGTACATGGCGAGCAAAATCAAGAAAGAATTTTCAAAAATGACCGAAGCCAAATGTAACAGCAGTTTTGAAAATCAAGTCAAAGCCGAGTAAAACTGGAACGAAGTTCAACAGTGCAGAGATGACCAACGTTGAATTTAAAATTCACAGGAATGAAAACAGTGATGGCCGAGAAAAATCAAAAATCGTTTTTTTTTTAGTCAAGACGAAAATATAATTCAAAGCCGTGATTCAAAATCGAGAACATGCCGATAATCTCAGCCCCAAAATATACGCATATATCCAATTTGAAAATGTCAAAGAAAATCGCAAGCCTTAAACCCAGCACGAATTAGATGTGAGAAATAAAATTCCTCACCTTAGCTATCGGAGCAGATCGAAGCAGAGACGAACGCGAAGAGGAAGACGAAGCCCTAGCAAATCTCACAGGAACGAACGCGAGGAAGAACGAACGAGAGAATCGTGGCCGCCATTTATTTTCTTTTCTTCGATTTAGGTTTAGGGTTTGTGAATGAAATGAGAGGAGGGTTTCGTGTTTTATCAGAGATAAAGGGGAAAAATCGTGGGTTAGGGTATGGGCCGGTATGAGATAGGGTATGGGCTGGAGTATAATTTATTTATTTTTCTTCTTTTTTTCCAAAAGAATTTAACCGATTCAAAAATTCCAACAACAATTTTTTTTTATTAAACGAATTCCAATTCGAATCGAAATTCCTATAAGCAATTAGCTAGTAGAGAAATCGTTTAACAATGATATCAAATCGATGCAAAAATCCCGGTTATTACAGAAATTCAAATTGAATTCAATTTAATTTTATACGCGTTTATACGCCGTATGTTCACAAAACAATTTTGATAAATACGAAAATTGAAATCCGGTAATAATTCGATATTACGGACCCAATGGAACTGGTTTCGTCAAATTCCGAGACTGTGTCTCGGAAGACTATTTTTAAATTCAATTTAAACGATACAATTTCAAAACTAAATAAATCGCTTTCAAATTCAATTCTGAAGCTTCTATTACCTTCAGTATTATCAATATGAATTTTCTAAGCCTTTAAATTATTTTTAACCGGCTTAAAATTGAAGATTCAAATTTTATTCAACTTCAATAGATTAAATTCAAAAATTAAACCGCCAATTCATTCTGATAATTTGAAATTCAAGTCAAATCATCGTTCAAATATTTAAAATTAATTAAATATTTTCAATTTAAATTGTTCAAAATTCAGGGTCGTTACACTAACGAACCACCTTCCTATCACAATCCAGTACTAATCCATACATTATCATCAAGTCAATCCCTAGAATTAAACAAAACTAGGAGAATCTCAATAAAAAAGCATCATAACTGACTTCTATATCCAATATATATAATTTCAAACCCTTACAAATCATGAAATATACGAGTCGATCCCCAACCGGGTCTGACACTACTACAGGGTCTATAACTATACTATATTGTAAGTGCAATTCATCTACTAGCTTACTTGAAATAAATGATTGTGATGCTTCGGTGTGAAATAAAGTGTGAATAAATAATTCAGGAGAGTCAACACACTTTCTACGACAACCTTCGTTCCATTTTTCACTACTGGGGCTATGCTCGAGCTAGGAACAATGTCAAATGCATAAGCTGGAACCACTTGGGTGGAAGTTTTAGGTGTAGTCAGACACTCCTACTGTTCTCTCTGCTGGGGCCCCCTCCCATTGCTCTAGCCATAAGCTATGGCAGCTACAGCTCGCACCCACTCTAGCACGCCCTGCGAGGCCAGAGTGAGCTCAGCGATCAGCCCCTGACGTTAGGGGATCTTTCGCTTTTGCCAAATCTATAGAGATATTATGAGTCCTCCGTCTCAGATTCCCTCAGCCATCTGGTTCACCAGTACTACAAAAAAGTCCTACCTCATGTGCCCAAACTGGTTACAGCTATACATTTGATCTTAATAATACTTGTCTTGTAATCCCTAATCAGATGTCTCTTTCCATGGCACTTATTACACTTGAATATTGGTTTCTTTATACTACCTTGAGCCCATATTTTGCCTTTGTGATGATCCTGCTGCTTTGGCTTCCCATCTACCTTCTTATGTCCTTTCTTCTCAATTGTATTTTGCAATGCCATCTCAACTAAGCTCTCAAAAGTAGCCCCGGTAGGTACATAGATCAGAGTAATATACCTCAAAGATGGGTTTAACCCTTTAGCAAACTTCATCGCCTTTTTCACTATGGTATTGACAAGGTCTAGGCCATACATTGCTAGCCGATTGAACTCATTGATGTATTCTTCAACACTATGGTCTCATTGCTCCAAATGGATGAGCTTCTCTATCTCCACCCCCATTATGCCTTCAATACAAACTTAACCCCTAAACGCCTCTTAAAATAAATCCTAGCAATTCCAGTCTTAGCAATGACAATTTTCCATTAGTTTAAGGCCTCTCCTTGAAAGTGCCACAAAGTCAGTAGCCTCTTCACTGCATCCTCCACACCCATCATAGCAAAAATCCGATCATAATTCATCAACACGTCCGCGTCTCAACAAATGATTCAGTCCCAAATTAGTTCTTCCCACCTAAACTTTGGAAATCTTGACATAACTTAGGAAAGTCTAAAGTAGGTAGAGGAGCTAGGGCTGGCTCATGTGATGGTGCTGTGGGTTCTTCATTTGGGTTCAGCCCAGTTCGGCCTATTGTTTGTAGATACCGATGGAGCCATAGTGGAACGTTCATGCCTGGAACCTCGATTATTTCACCAGAACTATTTCCAATTTGAATGCTAATTCTCACTTGGTTGTAAATAGGAATTTTTAATAACTTTCCTCATATAGCATTAAGCATTACCGGAATATGAGGGTGTGTTGGTGTTATACTTATGTATATATAGTAGCTTTAAAAATATACAAGTACGTTCTGTCAATACACGCCTAATCCCTAAGGAATCCTAAACCTATGCTCTAATAGCATCAAGACAAGAAGCACAAATCATTAGGTTTTTAAGATTTGCATGATATGGAGACAGTTATAATTATAACATGTTTTATACTTTATGATCTCACAGTGGAAGGAAATAAAATATAAATACTAAAAATAGTCCAAAAACAACACATTCTCAAAATAACTATGGTACATGAGATAACCGACAAAATATAATCTTCAAATACCAACACAGTGTCTAGTAGATAAAGCAATGTGCATAGAAGAATGGCTATAAATAGATAAATCTCCACATGTCATGTCGCCTCTTCCATGCACCTTTTCAAATCAACTCACCTAATGTCCTATCCTCCTGTAGTAGATGTAAAGAGGGATAAATTGAGGGGATCAAATAAGGTCTGGTGAGTGAAGCATATCAATAGTGGTATGGTACTAGCAAGCAATTAAATTGTAGTTATAATCTAACCAGCCTAGGGTGTTGATTAGTGTTCGTGTACTACATACAAAGGATTGGTCACTTTACACATCATAGGGTAATAATTCTTAACGCGACTACATAAAATAATTATCTACGAAGGTTTTCACTCGAGGGTCGAACGTCCAGCAACTAAATAACTTTAGGAATGTCCTAAGCATATAGTTTTGATAATAAATCACCGAACTATGCATTGAGTTAACATTCTCAATGGTAAACCATTTAAACCACACACATACACTGAAAGAACATCGTAATGCCTAAGCACGTGTTGAGCATACAACCCTGACGATTTAGGACCTACCAAAGCATCCATGTAACCTTCTCAATGGTAAAAGTATCCTATGCACTATATCATTCAACCTGAAACTAAAAAAGTCGTTTAACAATACGACTCCCCTATAGGTTCACCCACCTTGCCTGATCATATAACCCTACTATTGCGGATGTCTCCATCACCTTCTTGCTGTCAAGCATGTTAAAACATGCGACCGAGAGTGCTACAGTAGTGACAAGAGCATCTAGTTGTGATATGATTGCATGCTTCATTGAGTGTCATATTTTTTAGAACCTTGACTTTTGATGTTTTGATTGTGACAACTATATAAGTAAATATTATATGAACTAACCATATTTGTAGGAGAAGATACTATTTTACTTGAGAAATAATCTAACAGATTGCAAACCAGATTCCAGATAGAAGCTTCAGTAATACATTTAGTCTACGGTCTGAGTCTAGTAGTTAATACATGTTAAAATCTCTCTGAAGTGTTATATGCATGCACGCACAATCTAAAGTACTTTTAGAAATTAGTTCATATGCTAAAGATTACATAACATAGTTCATATACAAAAAGTTTTCTAAAAAATCTTTGATATGTCAAAAAACAAGTCATTCAGCCAACTGAAACATATAGCTCAGTCGACTGAATGCTTGTGCACGTGCATAATTATACTTGAATATTCAAACGGTTGAACTATATGGTTCAGCCGGCAAAATTACATGACTTTTGCACCATTTTCTTTCTAATTTGATTTTCAATCGATTCAGCTGGCTGAATTATTCCAATCAGACGGCTGACTCTTTATAACGGTTATATTTTGAAAAGACACTTCATTTCAGTAAGTAGAAACAACTATTGATTCAAGAGTTGCTTCCAAACTCTTTCATGGTTACTTTCCACGAATGATTACAACTCTAAATCACTATATATAGCCATGAAATCAATTGTTTTAATCACTTAATTCTGATTTTATTTCTCATTCTTATTGTCTAAACAATCTTGCCATTTACATTCAATATTTTCGTTCTAATCACTTGTTCATTCAAGCAAACTTCATTAGTGATTAAATAAACTTCCTATTTTCATGAATTAAACTATATACCACAAAGGAGAAGATTATAGGAAAGGTGTACATTATTGACTTATCAGTGCTACTCAAGTGCATACTCAGTCAGAAGCAATTTTACTGTTTGTATTAGAAGTCTTGTTCGGTCGCTCAAGCGGTTGAAGTCCTATTCTTTTGCTTAGGTGGTAGAAGTCCTGTTCGGTTGCTTAGGTGGTGTAATACCTGTTCCTCCGGGGCAAGTGAGGGTTTATAGTTGAATTCCAGAAGGAGTCTGGGACTGGACGTAGAATGGGAAGTTCGAACCAGTATAAAAATCTCTAGTGTCATTTACTTTATTATTTTAATTTTATATTTATATTATGCACAAGTAAATAGTTTAGTTAATATTCCATATTGCATGATCCTTAGTCACCTTCATTTGGTATCAGAGCAAGGTCATCATATAACCATAACTCAGTTATTTGATATTCAGTTAATATGGAAAATAACACTAGCACAAGCTTTATTGAAGGTCAATCGACTACACGACCACCACTATTTAACGGTTTGAATTACAATTATTGGTCAACTCGCATGAGAATTTATATGCAAGCAAATGGATATGATACTTGGAATATCACTCAGAATGAATACACTATACCCACCACACCATATGCACAATGGTCAAACACACAGATGCTACCTCAAATGCAAAAGCCATAAATATGTTATTTTATGCTTTAGATAGGAATGAATTTAATAGAGTCAGCATGTGTACAACTTCTTATGAAATTTGGCGAACTCTGAAAGTTATACATGAAGGAATAAACAAAGTAAACAAAGCAAAATTTCTATGCTTAAAAATTAGTTCCAAAATTTCAGAATGAAACCATATGAGACTATAAATGAAATGATTATAGATTCCAAGTCATATATCATTCACTATTAGCACTAGGAGAAAAATATACTAATTTTGATATTGTTTCGAAAATCCTAAACTCTTTAATGGATGAATGGGAACGAATATCTTAGCTATTGAAGAAGCTAACGACATTTCTACCATCAAACCTGAAGAGTTAATAGGAAATCTCATGTCGTATGAAGTAAATTTGCAGGCAAAACGAGATCAAGCCCAAGTAGAAAGAATATAGCTTTCCAAGCTGAATAAGAAGATTTAGATTCAGATGACATGGCATTTATAGCAAAGAATTTCAAAATTTATTGAAATTTAGAAAGAACAAGAAATTCGAAAACAACAAGAGAAACAATACCAACAAACCACCAGCTTCAAATCTCGAATGTTATGAATGTCATAAGAAGGGTCACATAAAGAAGGACTATCCTTATCGAAAGAAAGATATGTACAAGAATAAGAAGGACAAGTATAAGAAGAAGCAAGCATTCTCTGTTACATGAGATGATTCAGAATCGTCTTCATCATCAGATAGTGACACCGATAGTGATTCTGAGCAAGCCAATGTCTGATTTGTGGCTTCAACTAACGATGTAAGTGATCTAACTTTTACGATTTAATAGATATAAACTTTGAATTATTGGATAAAGTAAAAGAAGTTAAAAGAAAGTATAAAGATGCTTTAGAAAAACTAAACAGAACTGAAATAGAAGTTGATATGCTCAGAGATGAAAAGAAAGTCTTAGAAGAAGAGGACGATGAAATTCAAGAACTTCACGTTGATGTGCCTTCGTAGCAAGCCCTTTTGACATTATCACATAACCAAATCAAACTTGGTCGACGTTTAGCTAACATAGAAAAGAACGTGTCTAAAATGAACAAAAATCTAAACTCGATCAAAGGCTTTTTTAAATAAAATTTGGGAAAAAGTCTCTTATTCCGGGTCTACTTCTACCGGTGTTGCTGAAAATCCAGCCTCATTCACTTGGTCAACTTCGAAAGAAGAAGAAGAAGAAGTACAAGATAATGAGGAATTCTAGATTTTTTTAATATTTCACTCATGAACAACTTGTCGTACCTACATGCTCATATTTGCTTGCTATCTATGATGTTTGTTGTTTATTTGCTTCTCCTAACCATATGCTTATATGACTATATTTCTCATATTAATTATTTGTTCCTTTTTGTCGATGATAAAGGAGGAGAATATGATTGATAGGGGGAGTATTCAGTTAGGGGGAGTAAATTTCTTTTATATATTTACAAGCTTACATAGTTGTCATCATAAAAAAGGAGGAGAATGTTTGAACCTTGAATTTTGATGTTTTGATTGTGACAACAATATAAGTAAATATTATATAAACTAACCATATTTGCAGGAGAAGATACTATTTTACTTGAGAAATAATCTAACAGATTACAGACCAGATTCCAGATAGAAGCTTCAGTAATACATTTAGTCTACGGTCTGAGTCTAGTAGTAAATACGTGTTAAAATCTCTCCGAAGTGGTATATGCATGCATACACAATCTAATGTATTTTCAAAAATTAGTTCATATGCTAAAGATTGCATAACATGTTCATATACAAAAAGTTTTCTGAAAAATCTCTGTTATGGAAAAAAACAAGTCATTTAGCCGACTGAAACATATAGCTCAATCGACTGAATGCCTGTGCACGTGCACAATTACACTTGAATATTCAGATGGCTGAATTGTATGATTCAGCCGACTGAAATACATGACTTTTGCACCGTTTTCTTTCTGATTCGATTTTCGATCGATTCAACCGGCTGAATCTTCATAACGGCTATATTTTGAAAAGACGCTTCATTTCAGCGAATAGAAACAACTCTTATTCAAGAGTTGCTTCCATATTCTTTCATGGTTACTTTTCACGAATGATTGCAACTCTTAATCACTATATATAGCCATGAAATCAATTGTTTTAATCACTTGATTCTGATTCTATTTCTAATTCTTATTGTCTAAACAATCTTGCCATTTACATTCAATATTTTCGTTCTAATCACTTGTTCATTCAAGCAAACTTCATTAGTGATTAAATAAACTTCCTATTTTCATGAATTACACTATATACCACAAAGGAGAAGATTATAGGAAGGGTGTACATTATTGACTTATCAGTGCTACTCAAGAGCATACTCAGTCAGAAGCAATTTTACTGTTTGTATTAGAAGTCCTGTTCGGTTGCTTAGGCGGTTGAAGTCCTATTCTGTTGCTTAGGCGGTAGAAATCCTGTTCGGTTGCTCAAGCGGTGTAATACCTGTTCCTCCGGGTTTAAGTGAGGGCTTATAGTTGAATTCCAGAAGGAGTCTGGGACTGGACGTAGAACAGGAAGTTCGAACTAGTATAAAAAACTCTGGTGTCATTTACTTTATTATTTTACTTTTATATTTATATTCCGCACAAGTAAATAGTTTACTTGATATTTCGTATTACACGATCCTTAGTCAGTTTCAACATTATACACACCATGAGGTGTGAACCTAAGTGAGCCTCGAAGTGTGAAACCAATCCCGCTTGTTGCACAACTCCATGCAGTTATGTGAACTCTTAGAAAGCTCGAGATATTGAGAACAAGTTTACCCAATTTGTCTTACTTGGCCTGCGCCAGGTCTAGGTTCAACTTGGGCTTGCTTCTGCTGTTCAAACATCTGAATGGTATATTCAAAAGTTTGACACTAGTCTAGACATTTAGATTTTGGTTCAAACGTCTGATTACCTGTACAAAATCCAGCTACAGGAATCCAGACATTTGACTTTATATTCATACATCTAACTTTGATATTTGACTTTAGACTATAGGTTCAGACATCTGAATCATGTCAGTTTTGAACTATTTACTTTCTTTTTCACACTGTAAAAGAATTCAGACGACCGGTTCCTTATGCAAATGTCTAACATCTATATATTTTGTCATTTTTGATGTTTTACTTACATTTCTTCTTTTTAGATTTTATAATAGACTTTGATTCCTATTTATTAAAGCTTTGGGCAGTTAAATATACACAATTTCTTGTTATAATCATTTCTAACTTCATGTGGTTTATCCGTTTGATTATCTATAGATATTTACTCGTTTATTTTTGTATATTCAAGCCTAATCGAAAATGATATAATCAAATCTAGGTGATTCAGGTAATATATTCATAGATGTACTTTTATTAATCCCATTCTATTACATAAACTAATGTTTAGTTGTGAATTCTACTAGTTTACCCTCCCCCATGTTTCACTTGTTATGTTATTAACTTATCACGTAGGGGTTTTCTACATTTCTATCTATATAGATTTGCAATGGAAATTATCAATTCCAATAGGTTTTAAATTGAAGTTATCAATTCAAATTCAAAAACCATATTTTTAACCTTTGTAGATTTATAAAAGAATTTAAATTCTTGTTTTACATCATAAACACATCATAATAGATCAACTCACCTAGGAATGCTTTTGAAAAGATTTCCCTTTTAATCCGAGTCAAATTAGCACTCCTTTTTCTAGCTTGTTGTTAATTTTATTTCCTTTTGCTTTCAATTTGGATTCTATATCCCTTGATTTATTTTCTCCTCCTCTCTCTTTCTAATTTGATTCGTTTTGATTTTGATTTATAAGTTAAAGAAGAGATTTAATAAAAATGGTGTTTAGATTAAGAAATTTGGAGAAGGACGAGGAAGAAAAGAACGTGAAGAATTAGAGAGGAAATGGATAGGGTTTAGAATGAAGAGATGTGATGGCCAGGTCAATAGTTGTAGCTGAAATTAGCATTATTAGGGCCTAATCCCAAAATTAATATTTAAGAAAATGCCACTAGGTCTAATTTCCACCAATTCTGACCTGTTTTATCAAATTCAACAATTTATTTATGTTTTTTGACTGTAAAATGCTTTCCCGAAAAAATGAAATATGTCTCGAGGTCTAACTCCAACTTTTGTGAAAATTTCTCAATTTCTCCTTTTATGTGAAATTACTTTTTTACCCTTATTAATGTTTTGGTTTACTATTAATATTTCCGAGGTGTTACAAGCTACCGCATGCTTTGATATGAAGCTATCAAGTGACAAGAATTGGAAAGCTACCTCATGTTTATGATAGTGCTATCGAGATCTAAAACTGCTGCTATCGCATGATTAAAAATCAAGCGTAAAATGTTTAGTTGGCCACGTGGTGGCTTTTGGTTGTGCCATGTCACGATGGAGGAAGCAAAATAAGCTATGCTACATCTCACTTCGATAAAAGTACTATGTTAACAAAACCTCAATAGTCCAAGTTTGCCTGGCGCTACATGTCCAAAATCCATGGATGCAATTTCTCTATAAATAGGCATGTATCCCTAACTAAGAGGGGGCAGATTCTGAATTATACTTCTTCCTTATTTTCACTTTTACCCAAGCATTATAATGAACATAACTTTAGGACTTTAATGACCACTTATGTCAAATCCAAATTGGGACTTTGCGATTAAGTACATGCATAGTTTCCAATTTGCATATTTGACCTTTTGATGACATAATAAGTTATAAACTTACCCAAGAGTCTAGTCTCTTGTCCAGGTACTACTAGCTATTTATGGAATAAAGATATACTTTAGGCCTAAAGTTTGGTTTAATAAGGACCATGTGTTGTTATTGAACAGCGACGCCATTGCCACGTGGATAATAAACGACAAGGGGTGGTTGCTGCACAGTGTCACTTTTGTTAGATGAAAAGTGTCGTATAAGGTAATCTTTTCAGTGGAATAGTGATGAGTCATTGCTTCTTTCTATAGGGATGGGCAGGCGCTTTTGTAGAGCTTTGATGAGTCAGGACAAAACTGGGGAGCCGATGTGGGCAGACTTTTAGTTTGGCATTAGGAAGGTAAAGATTGAGGAGATCAGAGCATAGGGTGAGAGAGGCTTTCGTTATGCGGGCCGGTACTTTGGTAGGGCTACTCCCCTAGTGAGAGTGCTTCCTAGCTGGGTTGTTGTTTGAAAACACGAACAGCTTGGGCGTTGTGGTCTTTTGTGAGCCGCAAGGGTACAAGGCCTTTCAAAGTGATGTTGGCAATTTGAGATGGGGTAAGAGCATTATACTGTTATAAAATCCCCCACTCTGAGACTCGAAAATAGATGTCGATGCTACTGCAATCATCACTGGAATCATTTTCCAACGACAAAGTAAGTTCAGTATTATTTTGCACAATGTAAGTAAACAGACAACTAAATAGCTTTTTCATTACATCAATTCGAATTATGTAATTCATCACATCATCTTAACCTAAATCGTTGCCCACGCAATGGTAAATATAAATAAAACACATAGATAAAGTAGTGTTGTGTTCGACATATGAAGATGCAGAGACAACACGTAACCAGTTATAGATCCTAGTTTAACATAATGGAATTTCAAAATAATTTTTATTATAAGCAGCAAGCCTCCTGCTTCGTTTTCAAAATCTGTATATGTTGTTAAAAAAATTCTGTCTAATCCATAAACCTAGCCCACTCGAACGAGTACCCGTGAGCTTATGGAAAATAATAAAAATACGGGTAAGACTGGTATGAGTAAGACCTTTACCCTGGTCATCCATAGTGAGACTACGCCGTTAACGCAGAATGGGTTTTCACTTCATTTCATCATCATATCATAGTATATCACATCATGTATACAAATATAACACAAAACGCAACCGTGTGCATATCCAATCGAGAAGTGTAGCTTACACTTATCATCCAGTTATGAACCATGTCATACGTCAATTTAAGTTAAGTATACCCTATTCTTATAATCAGTCATGAACCATGTCATACAATCATTCATCATCCATTCAATCATCACCTAATCTCCTATTTTAGGCTTTCATTGTTAAGTTATCATTAACTTATTTAGTGTTTACCTCCCAAGGTCTATCTATCACTAATTCATCTTTTCTCAAACAACGTCACCTGATAAAATGGCCATTCAATCAACCAATGGGAGCCACCCCCGAATCTCCTAAGAGGTTGAATGTAAGCATGCTGAAAACATTCTATTAAGCATCCTTACTAAGCGTCATTAGCCCCTCTTAGTTCTTGAATCGCTATCATTCGCGTTGTCGATTTATTCATTTTAGTTGTAACACCATCCTGACATTTTGGCACCCTACATTAACTCCCCTTCAGAGTTTATAAATATTTTAGGATTGAACCATATCGTGGAACCTTGCCATATACCATTGAACTTTAGACTAATAGTCAAGGAACTTTGCCATCCAATAACTCTATGAGATGGTATACCTTTACAATAATAGTTCAACCCATTTCATTCATTCATTTATAGCGTACCCTACACTTTCTTTAGATAAAACATTTTTATATTTCATTTAAATGATATCCTATCATTTATTAGCTTCTTTAAGCTTTCTTCCATTTCAAAATAAGTTAATACCATTTTAACTTATAACAATCTTTCCTTTATTCCATCTCTATCAAATAGTTTAATAACATTTGGAAACTGTCTTCCAAAGTGGCCTAAGTATTTTTTCATTTTACTTATAAAATATATCATCCCGTGCTTTCGTGAGTTATGATTACTCATCACGATTCAAATATCCCATAGCTTTCAAACGTCTTAGCCTAGCTATCGTGGAATGAGTATCCTATAGCCATCGCCGACTGATTATCCTAGGCTATCATATAGTGATATTATTTAGCTATCGTGAGTAATCTTATCAAAAGCATTCGCGAGTAGATAACTTCCCAAGCTAAGTTGTATTGAATCTCTGAAGAGCGATCATGGGTAATCTCCCTCATAACCATCATGGGTTAACTCACCTAGAGTCATCGCGTGTTTTACCATCTGAGAACGTTGCATGCAATTTCCACCAAATCCATCGCGTGCTTACTCCTCTAAGACCATCACACGCTAACTCCATTCAAGCTTTGGCGTGCTATCCTATTTAAAGCCATCATGCATCATTTCCATTGATAGTCATCGTGCCTTGATCCTCACAAAGCTATCGTAGGTTATTGCTATTAAAAGCCTCACATGCAGTCCCAATTGAAGCCTTTGTGACTTACCTCTCCAATGTCACCGCGGGTTAAAGGTCTTAGTGTCATCGTGTTATTCCCTACTTAGTTTACATGAGAAAGGTACAAATAGGGCTTTCGTGTGTTAAATGACACATTAATAATTATGTTCAAAACTAATTATTTCCTTACTGAGTAATCACATTACACCATATCCCATTTGGTGTTAAATTCTCATTAGTCAACTTATTTTTTAATTTTATTTTCAGAATTTATTAACTACCTAATTAATTAATTAACTTTCTCTTAATTAATTTATTCTTTCTTTTACCAAATAATTTTATAAAATAGAAAATTAATGGGAAAAATCTCAAAAATTCAATAAAAACCAATTTTATTGTATTTTAACCTTTTCTAGAATTTCAGATCAAAATAATAAATTTTATTATTTTTAATAATTAATTTACCCAAAATTTACTATTTTCTCAACTTAGAAAATTACTATAAATTCAAATTAAATTCTGAAAATTATGAAATTTATAACCCATCTTTAATTCATCATTATAACCAATAGATTTCAATTTTGAATCATTTAGCTTAAGTTAATTCATGTGACCTTAAAACATGAATAAATTTACTTCATTGTAGCTTCTAATCACAACCATATAATGTTTAATCATCCAAACGTGTTTAACATCACCAAAACATTCATTTAAGAATCAAATCCAAACCCCATAGGTTAGAGTAGGTTTTAGAGAAAGATTTTATTCATCTTGATTTAAGAAACCTTGTTTTAATCTTCCTTTTCCTTAAATTTGAAAGCTTTAATCTTCTACCTTTGAAATCTTCTTCTTCTTTCTTGCAAGTGGTGGTCAGCCTTAGTTTTGTGATTTAGGATGTTATTTTCGAAATGAGGATAGTTGAAAGGAATGAACAAGGGGTTAGGGCTAAATAAAGTAGGCTAGTGCTCTTGGCCTAGGCTAATATCCCATTCTAGCCTAGTCACACTGTTGCATTTTCCTTAGTACAAACCTTCTCATCCAAAATTTAAATTTATTATCATTAACAAAGCCAACCTTAATTGCTTTAAGTACCCTTGGTCCATTCAATTAAATTTATAAAGTGTCCCTCACTAAATTAATCAAATCTCCCTTAGTCAATTCTTGCAATTAAATTATCTTATTCATTTCTTTAATGATATCTTATTATTAATTTAATTTAATTTCTAATGATATGGACCCTCCAAAATATGGGGTGTTACTGTCTCCCATCCTTACAAAATTTTCATCCCTGAAATTTCGATAAGGAAAAACAAAATTTTACATTAATATCATAAAAGTGCAAAGTCATCATCATATAAGTACACACAAGTACAAAAGATTAGACTAGTACCCTACTAATGCAAACCATCAATCATCAATAAAACGTATCAGTGCAACCACCAATACATCATCATATTATATATGAACATACTAGCACCTAACTAGTCCATACAATAAGCAAACAAAGCACACTGCTATAAATACATGAATGTCTAAAACAACTCGGGATATGTGTTCCTAATCTTATCCTCTACCTCCAAAGTACACTCTTATTTGTCGTCACTCCACTGGACGCGAACAAGCCTGATATCCGGAACTCCTGCACGTCACGTCCAACTATCCCCTTAGACCTTCGCATATAAGTCAAATTCGGCTCTACAAATAAATCTTCAATCGCTCTTGGTTCCAGCACCGAACTCGGTCATACACATACTTCCTTAAATGTGATATATAAAAAACGTTATGCACACCCGCTAAACTACTTGGTAACTCGACTTGATATACGAGTTAACCAACCTGATCGATCATTGAAAATGGTCCTACATATCTAAGTGCCAACTTCCATGCCTTCCCAATACATATAACTCCACGCATCGGAAAAACCTTCACAAATACACGATCGTTTACTGCGAACTCTAGATCTTTTCTTCGCTTGTCGGCATAACTCTTCTGCCTCAATTGCGCTGCCTTCATCCTGGTGCAAATCAATTCTACCTTCTCGGTAGCTTCTCTTACCAAATCAGGTCCTAACACGAGCCTACCTCCCATGTCTATCCAACGTACTAGCGACTTACATGGTCTACCATTCAACGCCTTAAATGGTGCCATACCAATATTCGATTGGTCAGCATTATTGTAGGAAAACTCTACCAGATGTAGATGATCTTCCTAAGACACATCGAAATCCAAAACTCATGCTCCCAGAAAATCCTCGAGCACACGGTTCACCCTCTCGGTTTGACCATCTGTCAGTAGGTGGTAAACCATATTCAATCTCAACTCTATACCCAATGCACTCTGCAAACTTCTCTAGAATTCACTAGTAAACAATAGGTATCTATCACTAACGATATTACTTGGTATCCCATATAGTCTCACCATATTCTTTATATATAGCTTTGTTAAGCTAGTTTTCTTCCTTGTCATCCTTACAAGAACAAATTGGGCACTCTTAGTCAGTCTATCGACTATCATCCAAATGCTACCATTTCCTATTCTCGACCTAGGAAATCCATCAAAAAAATCCATAGACCTAGAATCCCACCTCCAAGTTGGTACTTCCAAAGGTTAAAGTAAACTGCTTGGCTTCTAATGCTCAGCTTTCACTTGCTGATAGGTGAAGCACTCCTTCACACATTCTCCTACTTCTCTTTTCATCCTTTCCCAAAAAGAAGACTCTTCATATCATGCTACATCCTTTTTCCTCTTAGATGAATAGTAAACTTCAATCAAAGACTTTCTTTCAAGACTTCCTTCCGAAGATTTGTATATCCGGAATGCTAAGTTTCCCTTTCTCTTTAAGCTATTGCTTCGAGTATATCTCGAATCCTTTTAAATTCTCAACATCTGCCCCCATCTTTAATCTCTTAGTTCATTCTACAATTAGTGGGTCCTCCTGCTTTGTCGTAATATTATCCATAAGTGCTGGATGTACCTCCAAACTTTCTGACATACCTGAATCTCTACTCGATCCAGTGTTTAGTCTATAATGCACTCCTACGTCTTCCATTCTTCAATCATGGCTAACGCTCCATTCTGATGCTTCCTGCTCAAAGCATGAATAATCTTGTTTCCTTTTCCTGGCATATATTCTACCTTTAAATAATATGCCGCCAAAAATTCTAGCCATCTCTAGCGCCTCATATTAAATTCCTTTTGAGGGAATGGATAATTGAGGGATTTATAGTCCATATACAACCCGAATCATTCCCTTAACAAGTAATGTCTCCAAATCTTCAACCTAAACATTACCCCTGCCAACTCTAAGTCATGAGTCGGATATCTAACTCATATAGCCTCAACTACCTTGATGCATAAGCTATCACTCACCCTCTTTACATCAGCATCGCCCCAAACCTATTCTACAAGGATTGGTATACACTGCTAGATCCTAGTTTCCTTCATGCACAATCAACATAGGAGCGTTCGTAGAAAACTTCTTCAACTCCTGTAATGACCCTTCACACTTATTAGTCCATACAAAATTCTTGTTCTTCCTAGTCAACTTAGTAAATGAGGCTGCTATACGCGAGAAATACTGAATGAACCTGTGGTAATAGCCAGTCAATACCGAGAAACTTCTCTTCTCTGTGACTATATCTGGCCTCTTCCAACCATTAATAGTTTCTACCTTTGATGGATCCACTACAAATTCATTCTCTGAAACAAAATGCCCAAGAAACTTCACTTCCCATTTCCAAATATTGCACTTTGAAAATTTTTCCTTCAACTTGTGTTGTCTCAGCATCTCTAACACCAATCTAAGATGGACTTCATTGTCTATCTCATCGTTAGAGTACACCAAGATATCATTAGTTAAGACAAACAAAAATCTATCCAACTGATCGTGAAAGATTCGGTTCATAAGATCTACAAAGAACGCATTGGCGTTGGTCGGTCCAAATTGCATCACTAACAATTCATATGAACTGTACCTCATTCGAAATGCAGTCAATAGAACACTATCTTCTGCTACTCTTAGTTGATGAAAACCCATTGTCAAGTCTAGCTGTGAGAACACCCGAGCTTCACTCAACGGATCTAACAAGTCGTCAATCCTGGATAAAGGACAACGATTCTTTATTGTGAATTCATTCAGGTTCCGATAATCAATACACATCAGTAAAATCCATCCAACATCTTTACGAATATCGCGGTCGCTCCCCATGGTGAACTACTTGTCCTAATGAAACTTTTATCCTAGAGTTCCAATATCTTCTTCTTCAATTCCTCCATCTCCTTAGGCGGCATTCTGCTAGGCGGTCTACCAATAGGCTGCGTCCCCGGCATCAGATCTATCTAGAATTTGATTGCCCTTGTTGGTGGTAATCCTATTACAAGTTCAAAAACATCTGCAAATTCCCAAGCTACTCATACTATACTTATATCATCTTCTTTGACTTCTATAGCACATAACATCAAGTCCGACTTCTACTTTATTACATCCAAAGCTATCAGGTTTCTTTCTCCCACCATTGGATTCCGAATGGCGATAATCCTATTCGCATAATAAATCCTAGTATCTTAACCAATCCATACCCAAAATCACCCCCTACCCTACGAAGTCAAACACATATGGGTCGCAAACAAATAGATGTCCATATAAGTTGAACTCAAGGTCAGTGCACCTTAACTCAAAAGTGGCACACATGCCGATTAGATTAATCACACATAGGGGCATAATCAAATATGAATTTTCTAATTCTAACCTATCAACCAAATCTCTCGAAATAAAAGAGTGAGTAGCACTGGTATCAAATAGAAATATAACAAATATTATGGAAATCAAAATCGTACCCCTAAGCATACCCATTCCTTTCCCATTAGCAATCGGTCCAAATGAAGGTCCTTCTAAAGGGTAAACCTTTGCCTGCTTAATTTTTAGGCAATCCCTCTTCTTATGGCCTAGCCTATTATAGATAAAACACTTGGCCCTATCTTTGTTCTCCAGTTGGGTGCACTTAGTGGAGCGTGCCCCTTTTGGCCGTAGTTAAAACAAGTGAAATCGACTACATTCAACTTCTGAGTCCTTTCTTCAAAAATCTTTCATCCCTTCTGATTCATTTTGCCCTTCAAAAGTCCACACCACTAATGTAGAAAAGGTTTTCCCCTTACTTTCTCATCATAGCATAATACATTAAATCATGTGAATAAATATTACATGAAATGCAACCATGTGCATATCCATTCGAAAAGTGTACCCTACTTATCATCTAGTTCTTCACTATGTCATAAATCAATTCAAGTTAAGTATACCCTATACTTATCATCAGTCATGAACCATGTCATAGAATCATTCATCAACCATTCATTCATCACATAATCTCATGTTTTAGGCTTTCATCATTAAGTTATCATTAACTTATTTAGTGATTACCTTCCTAGGCATATCTATCACTAATTCATCTTTTCTCGAACAACGTTACCTGATGAAATGGCCACTCATTCCATAATGGGAGCCACCCTGACTCTCCTAAGAGGTTGAATGTAAGCACACTGAATATGTTTTAGTAGGCATCTTTACTAAGAATCATTAGCCCCTCTTAGTCCCTGAATTGCTATTATTCACATTGTCGACTTATTCATTTTAGTTGTAACACTACCCGGCTATGACACACTTCCTTAACTCCACTTCAGAGTTTATAAATATTTTATAATTGAACACTATTGTGGCACTCTACAATATGCCATTGGATTATGGACTAATATTCACGCCACCCTGCCATCCAATAACTCAATGAGCTGGTATATCTTTACGATCACAGTTTAACCCATTTCATTCATTCATTAATAGTGTACCATACACTTCCTTTGGATGAAATATTTATATCTTTTATTTAAACGATACCCTATCATTTATTAGCTTCTCTAATCTTTCTTCCATTCAAAATAAGTTAACACCATTTGAACTTATAAAAATCTTTCCTTTATTTCATCCCTATGAAATAGTACAATAACACTTGGAAACTATCTTCCAAAGTGCCCTAAGCATTTTCTCATTCTACTTAGAAAATATAACATCCCATGTTTTCGTGAGTTATGATGAGTCATCACAAGTTAGCTGTCTCACGACTTTTGAATGTTTTAGCCTAGCTATTGTGGAATAACTATCCTATAGCCATCGTGGGTTAATTATCCTAGGCCATCACATGATGATATTATTTAGTTATCATGAGTAACCTTCTCAAAATCATTCATAGGTAGATAGCTTCGCAAGCTAACTCGTATTGAATCTATAAAGAGTGACCGTAGGTAATCTCCTCATAATCATCTTGGGTTAACTCACCTAGAGTCATCGTGTGTTATATAGTCATAGCATGTTTTACCATCTAAGGTTGTCGCGTGCTATTTCCACCAAAGCCATCACATACTAACTCCACCATAGCCATTACATGCTAACTCCGTTCAGGCTTTCATATGATATCCTATTTAAAGCCATCATGCATCATTACCATCAATAGCCACTGTGCCTTAATCCTCACAAAGCAATCACGGGTTATTGCCCTCAAAACCCTCGCATGCAATCCCAATTGAAGCCTTTGTGACTTACGTCCCCAATATCATCATGGATTAATGGCCTTAATGTCATCATTAGTACATTTTCTACTTAGTTTACATGAGAAAGGTATAAATAGATCTTTTATGTGTTAAATGGCACACTCGTAATTATGTTGAAAACTGATTTCTTTCCTTACCGTTGACATCAAAAATGACCGCCAATACCCAAATAATATGAAAGCACCACAAATCCAATAACTAATTTCAAACAGAATGAAGTAGAGAACAAATTATAAAGAATAGAAAATTAAAACAATAAGAAATGAACACAAGAGGTTTTATAGTAGTTCGGCTAACTCTGGCCTACGTCCACTCCAAAGATTTTACTTTTATTTATACTGCTGATTTCAATTACAATGATTTGAATCCGATTAATAAAAATGGTAGAGTGTAGCCAAGAGAGAAGAAGATCCCTCAGCCAATGATCATGTATTTATAGAAGAAGACGTGCAAATATCTAGCTAAAAATCCACCAGAGGCCAAGACCAAGACGAACCCCTTTAGAAAAAATAGGGCCCATCCGGGCCTTTCTAAGGGATCAACACCGACTTCTATAGGGAGATCGGTAGTGATCCCCAATACTTGAGTATTAGGGTCGGCGACCCCTATGGTGGGTCCTCCTCCAGGTTAGCTCCAAGTTTCCTAAGTTGTTCTGTGATGTTGCCTAGGTGAAAATTGGATATATCGATCGATTTCCGTTGAGTTGAGTTATTGAGTTAAGAGTCCATAGCTATAGTGATTTGATCTGATCCCTTGCCTAGGAGATGAGATATGTATTGATTCCATGTCTAGGGGGAGCACCAATCCATACTTGGCCAATTTCGAGATGCCATTCGCCTGAATCCGCTTGACTATCATCCATAGCCTTGCTTATAAATGATTTCTGATCCTGATAATAATATCTTCAGGCTTCCTGCCTTGATGATCACGAAATTCATTTTTGCCAAATCCATGGTATTATGGCCTTGCCAAAAGGCAGATTAACATTTGCCCTCCAATATATGCCTTGCGACAGGAAGGTGTGTTTTGAATTGCCATAAATCCAAAGTTCAAAATCCACCGAAAATCGAATATTCAAATCCAAAATCCATTCCTTTGCCAAACTGAATCACCATGAGCCGTCCCGTGTTCACCCGAGAGTTAGTATTTATATGTCGAATCCTCAATCTCTCTGGATTGTTGAATCTAGGACTGTTCTGATTCGATAGTCAATTTCAAATCCATTCCAAATCCTTAGCATCTATTCCAAGCCGTTAACCGAATCCACGATCTCACCGGATCGTTGTCTCAAATCCTCGATCTCTCTGGATCGTTATCCAAATCCGTGACCTCTTTGGGTGAATATCCAAATCCATCATTGTTTGAAATCCTGGAAATCAGTAAGCCAATCCGCAATCTCTTCGGATCGTCAACCAAGTTCATAGTCTCTTCGGACCGATCAATGGTCTCTCCAGACCCTTGCTAAGTCTAATCGAAACTTAACAACGAGTAGGTCGATCCTGTCGCTCTCCAACAAAACGACCTACCCCTTGCACTCCGGCCCTTTTAGGGCATATAGAGATGTCTTTATCCTCCTGGACTGATCATAGCCTCTCCCAGCTCTTGTTGGTCCTTATCCTGTCACTTACCAGTGAAGGGGGACAACGAAAAATAAGCCGATCCTATCGCTCTCTGGTGAAGCGGCATTACTTCCTACACTCCAATTCTGTTTCCCTGAACATAACGCGATGTCCCGACCTTCCTAGGCCGATCATGATTTCTCCGACCCCTTGCTGGACCCCATCCAGTCACTCTCTGGAGAAATGGGGAACATCGATAAGTAAGTCGATCCTGTTGCTCTCCGGCAAAGCGACTAACTTCTTGCACTTCAGTCCCCGAATCTCCGGTCAGGGACATAACGCGATCAATTCCGTATTGACTTCCTTTCTCTGGTCTCGACTCTCTGGTCGAGGGATTAATCCATGACTTATGAACCCATTTATTAAGTTATTAAATTTAAGTTCTTACAACCAGGAAACAAGAAAAACCAAATATTGCCTCTCTAGGCACGACGGTTTATCATCATCTCAGAGCATGCCTAGGGACCAACCTCGATCCCATACATGTGTAAGTGACTTAGCCATTTTATTGTGGAGTTTATTATTTATTTAGTTCATGCCATCCTGATCAAGAGATGACGATATGTGACTTCGATTCAAGGCCATTTCCATTGGACGCGGATGGTGGCCACCCTTGTTCCACTGCCGCAGCCCGAGTCCTCACATACTATGGCAGTATTCCATCCATAAAGTGTTCCTCAACCATATCTCATAAGTGCCTGCATTCATCCATGGTATGCTCATCCAGTTCGTGGAATAGACAATACTTTCCAGACCTACATTCCCGCTCCATAGGATCCCACCTTTGTCGTTTTCGATAGGGGAGTTTCCCCTTTGTGTCCAGATAAATCCTTTTCAAGCTTTCCGTCAAATCCGAATAAATGGAGAAATTCGATTCCCATTCTTTCCTTTGCCTTTTTGATTCATCATAACCATCATCCAGCTTCCCTTTTCCTTTATCTTTCTTAGACCCTTCTCCAGATGGTCCTTTACCTCACACAGCATTTACTTCCAGCTTATCGATTTGCATGCCCTCCTGCCATAGGAATCTCTCAGTTTCGTGGAAAAATTCTCCGAGATCCATTGGTTGATCCCACTTCAATGGGATCTTAAAATCTGTATTGTCGGCAATCCTGGATAACACCGCCATTAAGACCATCGATGGATTCGACTGATCCACAAAAGCAACTGCCGCAATAAACCATGTCAAGAAACTCCTCAGGGACTCTCCTATCCTTTTCTTTAGTGTTGCCAATGTTATTGCACTCTTGGGTCTCAAAATGTGGACCCTAAATTTCCTTATGAACCGATCTACCATCTCGTTCCATGTTCCGATTAAACCATTTTCTAGTTGCCAAAACCAAAGTAGCTAACTCCATTAAGTAAAGTGGAAAACACCTTGCTATGACTTCCTCTGATGCCCCCACACTTCCATATGCTGGATATACCTCATCAAGTGTACTATAGGGTCTGACTATCCGTCGTACACCTCTAGTGTTGGTAATATGAACTCTGGTGGGTTCCTAGCTTGCCTAATGTTCGGAGTGAACAAACTCCGTTTGACATCTTCCAAACTCCCGTTGGGCAATCCACCTCTCATTATTCGTCATATCAGCTCAACCATCCTTTTATTTGCATCCATTGGTGGCCTCCTATCCATATTACCAGCCTGCCCCTAACTCCACTAGGGTATTTCAAAACGTACTCATCTAGACATGCATCCGCATTCCGATCTGCATCAAACTACACAGCACTGACTATTGTCCTATTGACATCTGATCCATCCTGACCCAAGGGTGTGGCCCCCAAGCCTAGAGGATTGGAGCCAATCCCACTTGCTTGCCCGGGGTTCGCCCCCAGTTGCTATGTTTCGTTCTCCTGCCTATTAGCTCCATTTCCATACTCTTGATTCCAATTTTCTACAACTCCTGCTACTCCAACTCCTTGATCTAGATTTCCAGTAGCTCTTGCTCCAGCCTATCTAATTTACCTGAGGAAATTCTACATCATCTCATCTTCTCTCTTCATTATCTGCTCCTGCATCGCCTCCATCATAGTCTCCATCTCGTTCCTACTGATGTAGACGCAGGGTTGATTAGCTCCAGCTCCTTTGGATACCTCATGACTCCCTCCATTATGACTCTTATCTGCCAATGGTCTCCTTGCTGATTACCTAACCATTGCTTCCTAGATCCAAGTATCCAAGCTTCCAAATCCAAGATCCTAGCTTCCAAATCCATGGGTGCAAGTTTTCTCAGTGAAAGTGCCAAAATGTTGACTTCAAAAATGGCTGCCAACACCCAAATAATATGAAAGCATCACAAATCCAATAACCAATTCCAAACAGAATGAAGTAGATAACAAATTATGAAGAATAGAAAATTAAAACAATAAGAAATGAACACAAGAGGTTTTTATAGTGGTTTGGCTGACTCCAGTCTACATCCACTCCAAAGATTTCCCTTTTATTTATACTACTGATTACACTTATAATGATTTGAACCCGAGTAATAAAAATGCCAGTGTAGCTAAGAGAGAAGAAGATCCCTCTCCCTCAACCAATGATACTATATTTATAGGAGAAGATGTGTAAATATTCAGCTGAATATCTGTGTGCAGAGGCCCAAGACTAAAACGAACCCTCTTAGAAAAATAGGGCCCATTCGGGCCTTTCTGGGGGGTCGGCGATGAACCCTATAGGAGGATTGGCACCGATACCCAATGCTTGAGTATTGGGTTCAGCGACCTCTATGGTTGGTCCCCTTCCAGGCTAGCTCTGTGTTTGCTGAGTTGTTCTGGAATGTTGCCTAGGTGAAAATTGAAGATATTGATCAATTTCCATTAAGACGAGCTGTCGAATTAAGTGTCCATAGCCATAGTGATCCGATCTAATCCCCTGCCTAGGGGAAGGAATAGGTACCGATCCCCTGCCTAAGGGAAGCACCGATCCATGCTTAGCCATTTTCAAGATGACATTCGTCTGATCTGATTGACTATCATTCATAGCCTTGCTTATAACTAATTTTCGGTCCTAATAATCATCTATTTGGGCTTCCTGTCTTGATGATTACAAAATCTATTTTGCCAAATCCAAGGAATCCTGGCCTTGCAAAAAGGCGGGATAACACTTACTAAGTAATCACTTTACACCCAATCCCATTTAGTGTCGAATTCTCATAGGTAAACTTCTTAGTTTTTATTTTTTTTAGAATTTTTTAACTACTTAATTAATTAATTAACTTTTCTTTAATTAACTAATTCTTTCCTTCATTAAATAATTCATACAGAATAAAAAATTAATAGAAAAATCCCAAAAATTCATCAAAAATTAATTTTATCATATATTACCTTTTCCTAAAATTTCAAGTCAAAATAGTTAATTTATTATTTTTAACAATTAATTTTCCCAAAATTTACTATTTTCTCAACTTAGAAAATTCCCAAAAATTCGATTAAATTCCAAAATTCTAAAATTTAAAACCTATTTTAATTCATCATTATAGCTGCATATTTCAATTTCGAATCATTTAGCTTAGGTAATTCATGTTTTATCCTAAAACATGAATAAATTTACTTCATTTCAATTTCTAATAACAACCACATAATGTTCAATCATCCTAATATGTTTAACATCACCAAAACATTCATATAAGAATCAAATCCGAAATCAATAGGTTAAGATATTTTAGAGAAAGGTTTTATTCATCTTGAATTAAGAAACCTTATTTTATTCTTCCTTTCCTTAAATTTGAAAGCTTTAACCTTCTAGCTTTGGAATCTTCTTCTTCTTTCTTGCAAGTAGTGGCCGGCTTTGGTTTTGTGATTTAGGATGTTATTGTCGAAAATGAGGATAGTAGAAAGGAATGAAGGAGGGGCTAGGGCTGAAGAAAGTGGGATAGTGCTTTTGGCTTAGGCTAATATCCCATTCTAGCCTAGTCATACTAGTACATTTCCCTTACCACAAACCTTCCCTTCTAAGATTATAATTTGTTTTCTTTAACAAGGCTAAACTTAATTACTTTAATTGCCCTTGATCCATTCAACTAACTTTTTAAAGTGTTCCACACTAATTAATCAAATGTCCCCTAGGTATTTCTCGACCTTCCAAAATATGGGGTGTTACAACTGCATTGGCCGACCTATTATCTCCTTGGATCAAACTCGAGCAATATTTTCCCCTAAATCCGCTTCTGCATACAGAGGTGGACTTGTCATCTTATTCATTTAATGCTAGCAACATGTGTTAATTTTTTACTAACTATGGTGATTTCGGTTTGATATGGCTTAGAGACGATTCAGTGGTGTGACGATTGATTTGATAGGGTAATCAATTAACCAAGACGGTCAAGATTGCTTCTTGCCCATCCAATCTAACGAATCAGATCCAAAATCCAAACTATATAAATCACAATCATCTCCTAACTTTTTTATTTATAGGAATTTGTGCTTTCTCCATTAATGAGTTCTCGAGTTCTTTCAAGCTTATTTATGAAATCTTTATCGGTCTTTTTCAATCCTTTCTTTAATACAATCGATAAGCACTTCATTTCCATTTTTTTATTGTTTATTCTATTTTTTATTTTTAGATGATTTTGATTTTTTGAAAAATGATTATGTTTCTTCCCTATTTTTCTTTGGCTGTTTTTTTAGAAACGCCATAGTTGAGTGACGTCTCTGAAAATGGCATTGATATGTCGATAGTCATAAGTTGACAATGATCGGTTAACATTGGAATGCCTTCTATTTACCTAAAATATATAAGTGGACATGTTAGAATTATTGAACCAACCATTCCCCTTGGTTAGGAAGAAGGAATTTATTTAGTTAAATTGCCAACCTTGACCCGTATATAATATTAAGTTAAGTGTTGGCAATGCAAGCCACACGGCCTACCTAGAAAGGTAATAAGCTTAGGTGACACTTAGTGTGGCTGTCGACCTTGTGCTCACGATGCACCTCCATGAGGTGCATCAGAGTTTGGGTAAGCCATGTATATATTAGCGGGAAGCTTGTTTCCAAATCTAGTGTACCCTTATGCCTTTGCGGGGTGATCCAATGACTAGTTTGTTTGAAAATTACGGATGACTAGAGAAAAGAAGTCAATTGATTGGGCCTCCTCCAACGGGCCCAACTTTTTGGTTGACCAATCTAAAGTCAGGGAGGATAGGGATGGTTTGTCTACAACTTTGGCTCAACATGGGGACTTGGAATCATGCCTCTATACCCATTGCACACAAATATGCCTACTTAACCCTTGATCGGCTATTTCACCTGGCCTCTTCCTTATGTATAAAGTGGGGTGACACTTCCACTCCATTCCTATTTCATTCTCTTTATAAACGACCACCAAATAGCTTCAGCTTAGCTATCTCCCAATAGCTATAGTCTTTTGGCAGGGTTGTTCGTTGTTTATCATTACCTAGGGATACCGAAGCCTAGCCCCATTACAATAGTAAACACTTAATAGTGCTTAAAAAACGTTATCATGAGCATTGATAGCGTGTAACACCCCTAATTTTGATTAACATTATATAAGACATTTAATTAGACAAATAAAATAAAATTATGTAAGACGATAAGAAGAGCGAGATTTGATAATTAAGTGGGTCGTGCCTTAATTAATGAGTTAATAGGATTGATTATAATTAAACAAAAAGGGGATTTATGAGAAGGGAAAGATATGAATACACTCTCATTTCCTAACATAAAACCTTCAGTCTCCTCTCTTTTATTTCATTTACATTCATACAAACATAAAAATACTCAAATTCGTCCATTATTAAGAGATTCAAGAGAAGAAAAAGCTAGAAAATTAAGGTTCAGCTTGGGGAAATCAAATCTAAACTCAAATCTTTATCAAATCAAGGTGAATAAGGATAACCCATCCCAAGTTTGCTTATTTATGTTTGGCTCTATAATTAAAACCAAATCTTATATTTGTTATTATGTCATGATGTGAATGATTGATGATTATATGCTTATGGATTATCGATTGAAGTTATTTATGAATTTAACTAATAGATTTAAGTGTAAAAACCTATCATGTGACATCCAAATGACTTGAAATTTTGATATGATGTTAGAAACATTATTTTAGAAGTGGCACTTTAATTCATAATTTTCCAAGCAAGTATGAATATTTTATGAATTTCTGAAGTAAGGAAAATGATTTATTTTAGGTTTTAATTATTAAAAAATAATTAAATAGGGTTTTTGGTCTTGAAATTTTTATATGTTTAAGAATATGTTGAATCTTATTTATTGTGATTTTGGGGATTTTTCCTAAGTGTTTACGAATTATTATGAATTTATTAGGCTAAAAAATCTTAATAATTATATTAAAATATTAATACAAAGTATATGGTTTCCAAATTATTTTAAGAATGTGAAATGTGATCTACATCAATTTTCTAAAAAGGTTTTGGTAAAGAAGGTTATTATCCAATAAGAATTTAACAAAGAATAGGAGTGGGTAAAAAGAATTACTTTATAAAGAAAATTTATAGTTTTTATAATAATTACGGGAATTTCCATTGCCATTATCATTGATGCCATAATCCATCTATGCCGCACCTATATTTTTCGATGTCATCCTATGGCGATGCATATGATATCAACCCAGGTTGGTATGCAGCGAATCAACGTTGGTTGAAGTGGGAAATATAGCTTCAATGTCGACACTGATGCTTACGACATTAGCTATCCCGCATATTTCAATGCCGCATATCAATGCCACATATTAATATCGCTTATTAATGCCACTTATCAATGTCAACATTGATGTTGTTGCCAGTTTGAATATCAACTCCTTTTGAATTTGATGTTGCATGTTTTCTATGCCACTAGTTAATCTTTTCAACATTGACTATACTATCACTACAATGCCACTTTTATTACTTTCGACATTTGTTTTATGCGGCAACAATGCCACTAGTTTCTATGCTGCAGTGTTTTGGCCATAGGCCGCTATAGGCTATTTTTGACATTAATTTTACACAACAATGATGCCTTCTAGCCTTAATTTCGACATTCCCATATTACAAAGTTTTAAAAGTTTTGTACTATGCAAACCCATAATTATACTGCTTATACTTGGTGATCTATATGGATTTATGAGATGCGATGTCAATGGTTTTGGCCTTATAGCCTTATGCTTATAAATCAGATGCTTAACATGGTTTTGATATAGAAGGGGTGCGATAATCCCATAGCGACTATATCAATGCTGCACTTTATCAATATAATGGTTTTATTATATATGGCTTTATAGCCTATGGTTTTGAGGTTCGATAACCTCTAAATAACTTCAAAATTCATCAATGCTCTTTTATAAAAGCATATATATATTCGCATAATATTTTGGATAAAGTAAAGGGTTATAGTTTCCTTGTTTTAAGTATGATTTCAAAGGTTAAATCATTTATAAAGAAATTAGTTTCAAGGAAATAAAAAAGGCATTTAGCCTAGAGTTTTATTAGAAAGATTATTCTTATCACCTTTAGATAAATTATGATAGGATGAATTGACTCGGAGATTAGAAAACCAGATGGGACTGGTGTAGGGTCGCTCCTTATACTTCAGCTGTTAGCCCCCAGCTAATATTATATCTTAATTCCAATGCATAGGGCTTAGTCAAGGATAAGACTAAAAGTAGGTTTATGCACAGAAAGGACTATAAAAGTTGAGATAGGTTATTGGTTGGCCTGCAAAACCATTAGGATCAGAGTGACCCTAGGAATATAAGTTTCAAACAGACCGTCCAATTTCCTTATAATAGTAAGTTTGAGAATTTTGGTATATCTGGTAGGCCCGAGTCAGCCATGTAGGTATGTAGTCACCCTGGGAAAACTATAATGTTAGTACAAATAGTCAATTTGTTTAGATAGATTAGTCATGATTACTCAGGTTGCATGCATGCATGTGATTGTTTATATTGTTTAGTTTAACCATTGTGGTTGCAGGTGCTTGGTTTATAAAAGACATATTTTTAGAGGATACTAGTTAGGGGAAAACCCATTTTGCTCAACGACGTGGTCTCACAAGATATTTATTACTGAGATGGCATATTATTATTCACACAAGACTTTGTGTCTGACCTGAAGTTTTTGTTTTCCCTTTTAACTCTTGGGTACTCAATTGAGTAGTTCAAGAGTAAGGTTCACATGTTATTTAGGTTGAACGAATAAAGATTTCGAAGATGTGTAGGAGGCAAAGCTAGCTATGTAGGAGTCTATCTAATAATTATCCACTGTGTTGTTATGACTTTTGTCTGCATGTATGTAATGGCAGAAATTGTATCCGTCTAGTAGGTTACTCTAATCAACCAAGGGGGCATCTTCATATGTCGCTCTTGGAGTATTTAGTATTAATTATATTTTATCTGAACCCGGGTAATCTTTGAGATTATGTAATGAATATGATATTTTAATTATGAAATGAGAAAGTTTATTCATGAAATGTGTTTGAATTTTTTTTCATATTCTTATGCTTTTGATGTTAATGATACTATTAACTGATCTCATTTTGTAACTAGAGAATAATACTATGGATGACTGCAGCATCAATAGTGCTTATTTTCAGGCCTTAGAACGGGGGACGTTACAACTTGGTATTAGAGCAAAGGTTTAAGTAAACTAAAAGAATTTTGAACTTTGAAGGAGTTTTTGAAAACATAATCCTAATGAATAAAAGAATGAGATTAGGGTATGAGATAACGCTATAGTAATGTACTTATTTTCTATATGTAAGTATATATCTTATCTCTATTCTTCCACCTCTCTTAGTCCGTTCTTCTGAATCTTACTAAGGTTCGAATGCAGATTTAAGGAAAGTAAGATATGAAGGCAGGAAACATAAAAGTGAATCTCGATGGAGGAAGCACCATAACCATTGGAAATGTCAGGCCCAATACTAGAAGGAATTCGGTACGACAAATAGCTGCTAATGTGGGTGTTGGAACACGACCATTGGATATGAGGGCTATGTATCAATTCTTTGTTAACATGATGCAAGTAGGAGTTGCAGTTGGATTATTTGGTGGTAATGTTGTAGGAGAAAATCCTAAAGTTCCAATTGTCAACAATTATGCTGTTTTGAGTAGGGATTATGCGAGACTTTCAGGAAAGCCATTCATTGAAACTGAAGATGCTATCGAAGTAGAGAATTGGCTGATTCATTGTAAAAGGATTTTCCTTGATTTAAGTTTGGATGACGAGCAGAAGAGGAGACCGACATCAGGCATTGCAAGGAGCTGCATTGTACTTGTGGAACAGTGTAACTGTACGAGTACCAGAAGAGAACTTGACTTGGACTAAGTTCAGGAGAAGGTTTGAAGAGAGATTCATGTCTGAAATAGCCAAGTCAACTCTACTTAGAAAGTTTGCTAAGTTGGAGCAAGGAGATATGACAGTCTTGAGTATGCGACTAGATTTTAGGAGCTGTCCAAATATGGATATGCAATTGTGGATACTGTGATTAAGAGGGACGAGAATTTCATCAGATGATTGAAACTAGAGCTTGCCAGAGCAATACGACCACATCTTAGAGACCCTTGTGATGTAGTAGTGGAGATGGCATTGAGAAATGAAGAGTGCTTGCACTATTTAATAATAAAAAGCCAGTGGAGACTCAGGGTGGTTAAGGTCAGAAAAGGAAGTTCTTTAAGAGGAAGGGAGCTCAGAAGGGTGGAGCTACCAAGCAAGGAAAAGCTAATGTTGTTTGCTATAAGTGTGACAAGAAAGGGCACTTTGCCAACGGGTGTTGTTTTAGTGATGGAAAGAAGATCATTCGAAGGAAGAACATCAAGTGTTTCAATTATGATCAGATTGGGCATTACAAGAATCGGTGCAAAGAACCAACTGAGGTTGAGAAAGGAATTTTTGCTTTGGAACCGTCTGCCTCGAAACCAACAGCAGAGGAAAAAGGAAAGTCTGTGATGGGAGGTAGATTCATGGCATATATGTTAGAGTATTGTTTAATACTAGTGAATCACATTATTTCATCTCATATTGTTTTGTAGATAAGCTTAGTTTTGGGCCATCATATCTTTTTACTTCCTTAAAGGTTGTGAATCCGATAGGAGGGTATGCAACTCTTGGGATGAGATGTGACCATTTAGAGTTTGAGTTGTTAGATCATATATTTTCTTGCAATTTTCATGTGTTTGATTTTATGGGCTTTGAATTATATTGGATACGTATTGGTTAAGAAAATATGATGCTAGGATATTTTTCCAAGATAGGGAAATATCATTAAGACACTCTAATAGTAGTGATTGAGTTATATACTCAGTAGAGAACTCGAATTTTGATGTTTGTGCTTAATTGGGTGCAATGGAGGAGAAAGTAGAGTTGAATCGAGTTTTTGTTGTTAGAGAGTTTGCAGATGTTTTTGAGCCTGTTATAGGACTACCGTTGAAACGAGCCATTAAGTTTCAAATAGATCTTATATTTGGAGCTGAACCCGTTTATGTAGACCGCCTAGTAGAATGACACCTATTGAAATGAAGGAGTTTAAGTTGCAGCTGGTGGACTTAGAGGGAAAGAGTTTTATTAGACCAAGCAGTTTGTCTTAGGGAGCGGCCGCGGTGTTCGTGAAGAAACTGGATAGATCATTGAGATTATGTATCGATTATCGTAAGTTGAATGAAAAAACGATAAAGAATCGATATTATTTGCCAAGAATAGATTATTTATTTAATGACTTAAGTGGAGCCAAAGTATTTTCCTAATTGGATCTGGGAATAGGGTTCCATCAATTGAGAGTGGAAGAGGATAGTATTCCTTTGACGGTATTTGAACAAGATATTGTATGAGTGGTTTGTAATGCCATTCGAATTGATAAATGCGCCTGCCTTCATTGTGGACTTCACGAATCAGATCTTCCAAGAGCACTTGGATAGGTTCATTTTAATGTTTATAGATGACATCCTGATATATTCAAGGAAGGAGCAAGATCATGAGGCTCACCTTAGAATAATGCTTGAGAAATAGAGGCAACGTCAATTAAAAACGAAGTTTTTGAAATGTTATTTTTAGAAGAAGGAAGCGAAGTTCCTTGGTCATGTAGTCTTAGAAAAAGGGTTGTCAGTAGATCGAGCTAAGATTGTGGCTACTAATAATTAGAAGAGACCCAAGACGGTGACCGAGATAAAGAGTTTTCTTGGGTTGCTGGCTATTACCGATGATTCATTAAGGATTTCTCTCGTATAACAGCAACGATGACTAAACTAACAAGGAAGGACGCAAAGTATGTTTGGACCAATAAACATGAGGAGGCATTCTTGAAGCTAAAACATTTATTGACCAATGCGTCCATGTTAGTTGTACTAGATGCTATTTAAGATTTGGTGGTGTATACAGATGCATGTGGAACATGATTAGAAGCTGTGTTGATGCAAAGAGGTAAAGTGATTTCCTATGCTTCTCAACATCTCAGACCACATGAAGTTAGGTATCCTTCTTATAATTTGGAGTTGGCAGCTATAATCTTTGCTTTGAAGGTGTTAAGATACTATCTGTTGGGAGAAAGGTTCAAGTTGGATACAGACCATAAGCCATTGCGGTGTTTATTTTCTCAAAACGAGTTGAATATGAGACAGTAGAGATGGCTGGAGTTTTTAGCAGCTTATAAATTTGGTACTGAGTATACATCAAGGAAAGGAAATAAAGTTGCTGATGCACTTAGCAGAAAATATCAGAATGTGGTGTTAGCTATGTTGGTAGAATGAAAAGATTCGGAGGCATTGACTACTTGTAGTGTGTAGTTAAGATCGACGGCTAGTTCGAGTCAAAATACCGCAATGTTATGTTGCTTAGAAGTTCGACCAGTATTGATAGAGAAGATTGCTTCTATATAGAGAGATGATTCATGGCTAGCTGAATGGATTAGAAGCTTAGAAGGTGGAACAGAGATTGATGATTTAAAGGATTTTAGTCTTAGCCGAAATGGTTGGTTTAGAAAGAAGGGATGATTGTGTGTTCCAAATGTTGGTGACCTAATAAGAGAAGTTCATAGAAAGTGTAATCGATCAAAGTTTATTATTCATCCTGGAAGAACTAAGATGTATTAGGATATGAAAAGAAGTTTCTTCTTGGAAGGTATGAAAAGGGATATAGGCTTACGTGTAAAGCAATGTTTGAATTACCAACAAGTGAAAGCCGAACATCAGAAGCCAAGTGGATTGCTTCAGCCTTTAGATATACTGATTTGGAAATAAGATTCTATATTCATGGATTTCATTGACGGATTGCCGATGTCAAATAGGGGAAATGAAAGTATTTGGGTTATAGTGGATAAATTAATTAAGAGTGCACATTTCATTCCTATTAAGTTAACAAGGATGGCACCTGTTTTGGCCAAGTTATTTATGAAGAATATTGTCAGACTGCATGGGATTCCTAGTAGTATAGTCAGTGATAGAGATTATTTATTCACTAGTAAACTCTGGAAGAGTCTACAAGAGGTTTTGGGCACTAAGCTCAAGATGAGTACCGCTTACCATCCACAGACAGATGGACAAATTAAAAGAGTTAACAAAATCTTGGAAGGTTTGTTAAGAGCTTGTGTGTTAGATTTTGGAGGATCGTGGGAAGACCATCTACACTTAGTCAATTTTTCCTATAACAACAGTTATCAGACTAGTATAGGGATGACACCATTTGAAGCTTTGTATGGAAGGCCATGCAAATCACCCGTATGTTGGTTAGAGATCGAAGATAGACTAGTTCTTGGTCTAGATATGGTGAGTGAAGCCATAGAAAAGATTGAGTTGATTCAAGCGTGGATGAAGGAGGCTCAGTCTAGGCAGATGAGTTACGCAGATAAGAGGCACAAAGATCTAGATTTCTCAGTTGGAGATCATGTTTTTGTTAAAGTATCATAGATGAAGGGTGTGGTACAATTTGGAAAGACAGGGAGATTGGCATCGAGATATGTATGTTTATTTCCTATTATAGAGAGGATCGGAAAACTCGCTTATAAGGTAGAGTTACCGAGCAGTTTGGTAGGAGTCCACAATATTTTTCATGTTTCTCATCTTAGGAAGTGTGCTCGAGATCCAAAGACCACTATCACATCGACTGCATTGGAAGATTTAGTAGTGGAATCGGACATGACTATTGTTAGGCAACCGGTTCGTATTGTGGTTAAGGATGAGAAGAAGCTAAGGAACAAGATAGTCAGATTAATAAAGGTCTAGTGGAGTGACAACGAGAAAGACTATACTTGGGAGACAGAGGACATGATTAAAGAAACTTATCCTGATTTGTTTTGATAGTATGTTTTATGTGTATGATTATGTTAGATGTTATGTACCTTATCGTAATTTCGAGGATGAAATTCTTAAAAGAGGGGAGTCTGTAACATCCCTTTTTGGCTAACATTATTTAGGAAATTTAATTAGATAAATTAAATAAAATAACGTAAGAGGATAAGAAGATTGAGATTTGATAATTAAGTGGGTCGTGCTTTAACTAATGAGTTGATAGGATTGATAATAACTTAAACAAGAAGGAGGATTTATGAGAAGGGAAAAATAGGAATACACTCTCGTTTCCTAACATAAACCCTTTCACTCTCCTCTCCTTCGTATTCATTTACATTTTACAAACATAAACACACTCAAGGCCGACCATTATTAAGAGATTCAAGGGACAAAAAGCTAGGAAATCACGGTTTAGCTTAGGGAAATAAAATCTAAACTCAAACCTCATCCTTCCTTATCAAATCAAGGTACATAATGAAAACCCATCTAAAGTTTGCTTATTTATGTTTGGTTTTATGGTTAAACCTGAATCTTATATGTGTTATTATGCCATGATGTGAATGATTGATGATTATATGCTCACAGATGATTCATTGAATTTATTTATAAAAATAGTTAATAGGTTTAAGTGTGAAAACCTATCATATGACATCCAAATGACTTGAAATTTTAATATGATATTACACACATTATTTTAGAAATGGGTTTCTAATTTCATAATTTTTCAAGCAAGTATGGATATTTTATGAATTTCCTAAGCAGGGAAAATGATTTACATCGGGTTTTAATTATTAAAAATAATAATTAAATAGTGTTTTCCCAAAAAATTTATATGTTAAAGAATATGGTAAATCTAATTTATAATGATTTTATGGGATTTTTTCCAGGTGTTTATGAATTACTATGAATTTATTAGGCTAGTAAAGCTTAATAATTATATTAAAATATTAATACAAAGTATATGGTTTGCAAATTATTTTGAGAATATGAAATGTGATCTACAAAAGTTTCCTAAAAAGGTTTTGGTAAAGAAGGCTATATCAAATAAGAATTTGATAAAGAATAGGAGTTAGTAAAAAATTACTTTATATAGAAAATTTACAGTTTTTATAATAATTACGAGAATTGCCATTGCCGTTATCATTGATGTCGCAATCCATCTATGTTACACCTATGTATTTCGACGTCATCTAATGGCGATGCATATGATATCAACCCAAGTTGGTATGCAATGAATATACGTTGGTTGAAGCAGGAAATATAGGTTCAATGTCGACATTGATGCTTGCGACGGTGGCTATCCTGCATGTTTCAATGCCGCATATTAATGCCACTTATTAACATCGGCATTGATGATGCCTCCAATTTTCAATATCAACTCCTTATGATTTTGATGTCGCATGTTTTCTATGCCCATATATTATCTTTTCAACATTGACTATACTATGGCTGCAATGCCGTTATTATTACTTTTGACATTGGTTTTATACGGCAACGATGCCGCTAGTTTCTATGCCGCAGTATTTTGACCATAGTGCCGCTATAGGCTATTTTCGGCATTGATTTTACATGACAATGATGTCGCCTAGCCTTAATTTCGCCATTCCCATATTACCAAATTTTAGAAGTTCTATACTATGCAAAACCATAATTATGCTGCTTACATTCGGCGATCTATATGTATTTATGAGATGCGATATAAATGGTTTTGGCCTTATGGCCTTATGCTTATAAATCAAATGCTTTAACATAGTTTTGATGTAGAAGAGGTGCGATAATCCCATAACGACTTTATTAATGTTGCACTTTATCAATTTAATGGTTTATTATATATGGCTTTATAGCCTATGGTTTTGAGGTGCGATAACCTCTAAATGACTTCGCAATTCATCAATGCTATTTTATAAAAGCGTGTATATATATATATATATATATATATATATTGACATAATATTTTGGATAAAGTAAAGGGCTATAGTTTCCTTTTTTTAAGTATGATTTCAAAGGTTAAATCATTTATAAAGAAATTGGCTTTAAGAAAATAAAAAGGGTATTTAGCCTAGAATTTTACTAGAATGATTATTCTTATCACCTTTAGATAAATTGTGATGGGATGAATTGACTCAGAGATTACGAAACCAAATGGGATCGGTGTAGGTTCATGCCCTATACTTTAGCTGTTAGCCTCTAGCTGGTACTAGTCCACAATTTCGATGCGTAGGGCTTTGTCAAGGGTAAGACTAAAAGTAGGTTTACACATAGGAAGGAATACACAAAGTTGAGATAGGTTATTGGTTTACCTGCAAAACCATTAGGATCAGAGTGACCCTAGGAATAGTAAGTTTCGGAAAGACCGTTCGGTTTCCTTCAAACAGTAAGTTGGAGAATTTTGGTATATCTGGTATGTTTGAGTCAGTCATGTAGGTTTGTAGTCACCTAGGGAAAACTATAATGTTGGGATAGCTAGTCTATTTATTTAGACAGATTGGTCATGATTACCCAGGTTGCATGCATGCATATGATTGTTTATATTATTTAGCTTAACCATTATGGTTGCAAGTACTTGGTTAATAAAGGATATATTATTACAAGATACTAGTGAGGTTAAAACCCGTTCCGCTCAGCGGCGTGGTCTCACTAGATATCTATACTGAGATGACATATTATTATTCACACCAGACTTTTTATCTTACCCGAATTTTTTGTTTTTCCCTTTAACTCTCGGATACTCAATTGATTAGTTTGAGAGTAAGGTTTATAAGTTATTTAGGTTGAACGAATAAAGCTTTCAGAGATGTGAAGGAGGTAGAGCATGCTATGTAGGTCTATCTATTTAATTATCCACTGTGTTGTGATGACTTTTGTCTATATGTATGCAATGGTAGAAATTGTATCTGTCTAGTAGTTAACTCTGATCAACCAAGGGGGCATCTTCATATGTCGCTCTTAGAGTATTTTGTAATAATTATATTTTATCTGAACCCGAGTAACATTTGGGATTATATAATGAATATGGAGTTTTAATTATGAAAAGAGAAAGTTTATTAATGAAATGTGTTTGAAATTTTTTTATATTCCTGTTCTTTTGATGTTAATGATACTATTTAATGATCTCATTTTATCCTCGGAGAATAATACTATTGATGGCTGCAGCATCAGTAGCGCTTATTTTCGGGCCTCAAAACGAGGGACGTTACATAGCGTTTAAAGAATGTTGTATAAGGACACACTATAACTGACCTAATACATATTATAGCATTTTTAAAACGGTATTAGATGCTATGATATAATGACGATTTTAAAACGCTATGATATGCTAGTATATGATAGCATAATCCTTAACTATAATATGCTTATATATAATTGCATTTTAGAAACACTATCATATGTCACTCTATGATATCGTTTTACAAATGCTACCATAAGCATTTTACAGCATTTAGAAAATATTGTGTATATCTTTGTATCATTTAGAACAATTTATTTACATTTTTCAGCAATTAAGTAAAAATATATTTAAATACACATATGACAATCAACACATCATATATTAAATACAACAAAGTTTACATAATGCTTCATACGCAAAATAATTCTAATGACAAAAGGTCATGTATATTCTTCACATAACATAACACATCTATCATCTACAAAAAATAAATACATCAATTTCAAATAATAAGTTAATGATTGTAGCTTCTACAAAAAAAGATACATAACTCTACACCAGTATATCAGTTTTATTTCAGCCATTTAAGCTTCTTTGCTTCTACTCCTAGAGGTTAAATTGTGAAATTCCAAGTTCATAAAAGTATAATCACTGGAAATGATGTCAAAAAAAGGGAAGATGAAAAAACATGATGTACAATTAAAAAACTTATCGAATTTACAAGTCCAAAGGACATTTCTTGGATGGATTTCAGTAGAGCTAATGCATCTTCAACACCTGCTACCACTAAAACAGGAATATCTTCAACCGATTGTAAGTGTTGATGAAGTAGGATTATGTAATCTAATGTTAGAATAGAACTTTTACTGTAATATTTTGTTTCTTTGTAAGGAGTTTCTTTTATGCTTAAAGTTAATTCTTAATCCATATAGCAAAATGGTATATTTTTATGTATATATACCTCTTGCTCCAGTCTATGTTTTATCTCAATTAAAATATTTTTAGTAACAGTTGAAACATTCTTCACAATTTTTAGTTAATAACTATTTTTTTGTTATACATGCATCAATATCCTAAAATTTACTATTTTTATTGGATTTGCATTGCCGTTTAAATCCAAGGTTAAATAATAACCTATGTGATTGAATAAGATAGTTTAAGCTCCATTGCATGCCAAATATAAGGAAGATACATTTTTCCTATGAATATAGAATTGCTCTTAGACCATCCATCTGAATTCAATGTTCTTGACTATAATAAACGTAGAATTCAAAATACAAAATGATAAATAAGCATATATAATAACAAGATTTTTTATATTATATTTTATGTTTGGAGTGTATGATAGGATTGCTTTTTAATTTACTATATCGATCAATATATTACTCAACTTAATTTAATGTCCACGCATGGACATACTAAAAATTTTAAATTGTCATGTTTGAAAAGAAATATAACTTTCTTGATGTATGGTTAAATGTACAGTATCATGTGTGAAATTGTTCGTCCACTAGATGACCAATCTTTAGAGTGCCTAAAAACACGGTATGATGAATAAATAACTGATTTTGCATGTGACGACCCGCCATTTCGATACTCAACAATCCAATGACAAATTATCAATAGGGTTTTATTCTAAAGAAATAAGATACAGAAGTAACTATTACACAGAATCTCACAACGGAATATAAAATATAACAATTAAATAAACTGTTCATGAAGCTGTTTTACAATCTACATTTGATTTAATTTTACAATATAATCAAAGTTATACATTACATAATAAAATAATGCAGTGGAATAATACTAGTAAATACGGTCTACCAAACTCCATATTCATCTTCAAGAAACAAACGTCTTCGAAACACTGAAATACTCAGGCTGATCCAAGCATAAAGGAAAACAATACACTCGAGTCAGAATTAAAAATCTCATGTAAGTTAAATCAAATCATGTATGCAATGGAAAAATAACTTAAGAGATGTTACGGGATTTTCCATCACCTAAGGATGCGTTATACTATATATGGTAGTAGATACGATACATATGTAATGTCTATTAGTGATGTAAATATTAAAATAGCATTAAGGCTTTACATTAATCCTCCTTAACACATTTTTAAGCATGTAGTCTATGCAGGTCCCATAACACAAACAGTAACGTCGGTAGCTAGTGAGTTCCCATAGGTAAAATACTAAAAAAAAGTGGTAGTGTTCTCGCATAGGGATAATCATATGATGAGGCACGTGAGGCAATGCCCAAGGTAAGATTCTACTAGTTTACCTATCCCAGCTAGTCGTAACGACTAACGGCTGACCGCGTACATCAATCCAAGATCAAGGGTGCACCTATCAAGTTCAAAATCAAGATAGTAATACAAGGGAAAGATGTCTACTAAAGGTAGCTAGCCTATTGGCCTATTCAAAGGGCTCCTATTTTAGTCACTTCAAATTGACACAAGTATCGGGGTCATCCATTATCGTTCTCTTACTTCATTCTATCAAATGTTCGCCAATTCCAACAATAAATCTCTATATCCCAATATTTTCCACATATTAATATAAGATGTCCAAAGGGTTTTTATCGCACTATTCAATGTTCAAATGATCCATATGACAATTTATATAATTACAATAATCTAACAAGGTTGTGCAAGTATAAATCAGAATCAATGGTCAAACATATCACAATATCATCAATTATTAACAACTTATTAGCCTACATATGCAATAAAAAATTAAATCCACTTAATAAAACATATACCACAACAATCATTAATTTTCACATATCAAGGTGTTCAACTAGCAATGGTATTCAAATTTCAATATTAATTTAAACATAGAATAAAATTTTGTCACATAACGAAGTTGGTTTAACTTGCAATAGATTTTAGTATCTCGTGAGTTTAAACACTCACCTTCATACATGAATCTGAAACTGCTCGACAAACATAGCTATGCAACTCCGAATCTCACCACACTCGTACGCTTCGAACCTCATATCAAACATGTTTCGGACACGAACCATGATATAGACACAAGGCGGTGAATAATGGTGAGTAGCATGTAAGTGGAGTCTCGGGTTTGTTGGGTGGCATTCGATAGTGTGTGTGGCGGTAGTAAGGTGGAGATCTGGGCGGTGGTGGAACTGGTGTGTTGGTGACTAGACCTATTGGTGGAGCTAAGATGCAGATCATACGTTTACAAACACACAGAGGTGACCAATGAGCTAGCAAGGTATATTCACATGATAGGGTTGGGGAGCTAAGGTGAAGAGGAGGGTTGTAGTAAGTGAGGTGCGGGTTTGGTTCGAGGGTGAGCGAAGTGTGGCTGACGATCTGGGTAGACGGATGTGTTGTAGGCGGCAGGTCAGGCAGATGGGGATGTGGAAGGTATAGGCCAGTGAGAGAAAGATGGGGCAGAAGTAATTGGCAGCAGGCGAAAGCATTTTGCTGAAATTGGAGGCATGCGTGGGTTTAATATATGGGATAGTGAAGTAAATAATGAAATTGAACTAGTGACCGTGAATGAGTGATAAAGGGGGGGAGAGAGAGAATATGTAAGCCCCAAAATATGGATCATGCATAGGAGAACAAGTCCTAACAATCCCATACGTACAAAAATATCTGTGCATATTACTTAATTTCAAGGGGTCAGATTTAACACAGAAGGACCCAAATAATAATTAATATAAAATAGGAGGGTGCAAGTGCAACACATTCAATATCTAAAAGTGCATGGACATGCATTCCTCTTGAGCGTAGCCATAGCAACGAAATTTTACTTGCAGAGGTAAATGTGTATTTAATATTATTATGTTCTCATATATTAAACATACTTTGAATTAATAAACGTAAGAGCAAATTTATTTTTTCGAGAACTTGAACTGGTAAGCTACTTTGGAAGGTGCGTTGTGCTTATATAAAAAAATAGGAATAAGACGGCTAGAATTTTAATTAAAGCATGAATTAGTAAGTTAATATCTAATATTTCTTATATGCATGTGCATGAAGAAAATAATGTTTGCATATCCTACCCAATTTATGTCCACATTTAGACCCTTACATTTGTCACCTGACGTCCAAATACAAAAATTGTAATGACCTATATTTTTAACTATTTAAAAATATCAAATTTAATGAAATTTTGGACAAAATTGTTAGAAATAATTTTCTTTTATGATTTATTAATGTAAATTTTTATTAAAATATAAGTTATGATTTTAAATAAAATTCATAAATGACAAATTTCAATATGATAAAAGATGGTAACACATATTAATTATAATTTAATGATATTGGTCTGTAAATAATTAATAACAGGAATTGGAATAATAAATGTTAATTTTAATAAAGTATAGAATGAATGTTTTATTAAAGACGAAAACATAAGTTTATTTATTTAGAATGTATCTTGATAAGTATAATTTCAAATAATAAAAACATTTATTTAGTAAGTAATATATAACCCCTGTTGTATGCAATAATGTTATAAGTATGTCTGTATTACTATAAAGAAGAAAACATTTGTTTATTTTCGTCTGTTTTGGAATCTAATATTGAAATTAATTACAATTAAATTTATTGGAATCTTTCAATCAAACAGAAAGAGAAGTGAATTGTAATTAATGGGTGTAACAAAAGAAATATATGTTTTAATTAAAATAAAATTGAAGTTTGGATTGATATAAAGAACATTTTAAATCAAAATAAAGGACTGTTTTGAGAAAAATAAAATGAACGGTTTCATTTTGAAATTAACTATAATTGTATCAAAAAACGAGAAAAAATTTAATTTTGAAATAATGTTTTTCGGCCGTTTCATAACAACCAGTGTAATGACCCACAAATTTGTCACATTAATTATAAATTTTTAAATAGCTATTTAAAATAAAATTTTGATGGCAAAGGAAAATTTGAGCAAAATTGTGTTTTGGGGTTTTTTATAGTTCCATTGGGTTTAGAAATATCGAAAACATATATTTCAATTTATAGGATGACAAATTTTCGTTCGGGGATGAAAATGGGTCTTCGGGCCTTTATGATCGCTTTGGCCCAATAGATTTTTCTTCTGCCTATAGATATACGGTTTTGGTGAAACCCTAGCAGCCACCATCTAATTCTATTCCATTTATCTCAGATCAAACCTCTTTCTCTCTGATGGAGATTAGTACTAATTCCTAATTACCGATTACAAATCAATTGAAAAATCAAACTTTACAAACCTTATCAAATTTTATATCGTTGCAAAGCTCTTGACAAGGCGAAGAGACGTATGAAATTCATTTTTGCATCTAAGGCACTTGTTGACCAGAATTGGGTGATTTATTCTCAGCCATCAAAACTAAGGTTTCTCGATAAATGGTGAAACTTCAACCAGGGGACGATTGGAGGTTACTGGTGTGTAGAAGGGACTTAATGGAGCAGATCCATAAGGTCAGATCATGTCGTAGATGCTCGAAACTGCCAGAGTCTAGCCTCAAAACTCCAGCGTCCAATGACGAACACAGGCGGTGGGAAGCCACCTGAGGCGGCGGCGTGACCAAGGGTGGTGCGTCTCCGTGTGGGAAGCTCAGCTAGGTGATTGGATCAGAGTGCGGTGGCCTAGAATGGCACCACTAGGCAGGTGAAGTCACCAGCTGCGGGTGGTGCGGGTTAAGTTTTGTGTGGTTAGGGTTTGGCAAGTTGAGGGAAATTACAAATTTGCACCTGTGTTTTAACCAATTTCCATTTTAATTATACAAACTCTAATCGTCATAACTTTTACATACGAACCCCAATTTACACGTTGTTTCTTCCATTGGACTTGTACCAGAATTTTGGATAACATGAAATTGGTTTGGATGAGTTTGGAGATTGTTTAGGGAAGTGCTTTTGTTTGGATTTTAATGTGCTAAAATTAAAGGTAAGTGTTAAAACTCACGAAACACTAAAATTTCTATTGCAAGTTAAACCAATTCATGATGTGATAAATTTTATTGATTTGCTGTTTGGAAATTCTAATTGACATTGAAATTGAATACCCTTGCTAGTGAACACCCCAATATGTGATAATTGATACTGTTGTGATATATGTTCAATTGGTCGATTTGGATGTTGATTGCATGTGTATGCCTATAGTTGTTAATGCATGATATTGGTGTTATATGGATAATATTATTGATTGTGGTATATCCCTATTAACACGCTATATATTATTATAATTGTATAAATTATCATATGGATAATTTGAGCATTGAATACCCGAACTAAGAAATAGGTTGAAATGATATATACCTATGGCATTTAATATGGGTTGAAATGATATATACCCATGTAATTGAAATTTAAAATAAAATTATCACTTAGCCCTAGGGTAGAAAATTAAATAATGAACACCGAAATTTGGTTAAATGAAATGGTTTTAAAATTTAAAATTAAAATTTGTTCAAATGAAATTGTTTTAAAGAATTTGATTTGAATTAATTAATTTTAAATCTTAAAGTTTGAAATTGATCAGTTTAAATTTATTGATGTTGAATTATTTTAAAGGTTTAAATTTTCAAATTTGAATTTAAGATTTAAAATCGTCTCAAATTAAAGTCTGTTTTAAATTGGAATTTGAATTTAAGATTTGAAATCATTTTAAATTAAAGATAATTTAAATTAAAATTTGAAATTTGAATTTGTCTTAAATTGAAATGTGAAATTGTTGAAAGTTGAAATTTGAACTTGAGTTTAAATTTGTTTTAAAAGAAAACAACTATTTTAAATTCAAACTATTCTATTTTATATTCAAAACTATTTTATTTTAAATTCAAAACTATTTTATGTTAAATTCAAAACCATCTTAAATTCAAAAATAATTTATTTTAAAGTTAAAACTATTTTAAATTCAAAAGTATATTAATTTAAATTCAAAATTATTTTATTTTAAACTCAAAACTATTTTAAATTCGGAACTGTTTTAAAATTTAATTTGTAAAATTTAAGTAATGATATTTTGATATGAGAATACAATAGGTTTTATTGAAATTTAAAATGACCAAAGAACATGTAAAATGAACGATTGGTTATTAAAAAGACCGGGGCTGGATATTAGCATACTCTTTGTTAATATTAGAACTATTTTAATAACTGTGTACGCAGAGGATGTTCCAGAATGAAGTAATTGAATTGGGGAATGTTTACTGGATTTAAGTAAGAGAACGATAATGATGGCCCTAACATTAGTGTCAATTTGAAATGACTAAAACAAGAGCCCTATGAACCGGCTAAGGGGTTAGCTACCTTTAGCAGACATCCTTCCCTCGTACTACTATCTTGATTTTGGACTCGATTGGTGCACCTTTGATTTTGGAGGGATGGACGTGGTTGGCCATTAGGGGTTATGACCAGCCGGGATGGGTAAACTGGTAGAATCCTACCTTGGGCATTGCCTCACGTGCCTCGGTATGCGATTATCCTTATACTAGACCACTACGATTTTTTTAATGGTGTTCTATCAAGGCGCCTCCCTAGCTACCGACGTTACTAGTTGCATTACAAGGCAAGCTGTAGAACAATGCTTCAAAATGTGTGAAGGAGGGATTAATATAAAGCCTTAGTGCTAAGAAAAATATTTACTTTACCAATAGACACTACATATATAACGTATCTTACTACATATAGATAGTTTAATGGATCTTTAGGAGATGAAAAATCCTGTAACATCTCTTAAGTTATTTGTACCTATATTTCTCAAGATATTGAGTTAACTTACATAAGAATTTTTAGTTCTGACTCAAGTGTATTGTTTTCCTTTAGGCTCGGGTTAGACTGAGTATTTCATTGATCAAAGACGTTGTTCTTGAAGATGAAGATGGAGTTTCGATAACCGAATTTACTAGTATTATTCCGCTGCATTATTTTGGTATGTCGGTTAAATATATAACTCTTATAATATTGTAAAATGAAATCAAATGTATATTGTAAAAAAAGCTTCATGATCTATTTATTCAATTATTATATTTTGTCATTCTGTTGTGAGATTCTATGTATTTTTGTTCTTCTATGTCTTATTTCCTTAAACCAAAACCCCATTGATAATCTGTCTTTTGGACTGTTTGAGTTAGACATGTGTGGTTTATTATTGACTTAAATCATTCAAAATGGTGGGTCGTCACAGTTGGTATCAGAGCTTGAATTAAGCGAACACCTAAGCTTGTTGGAGATAAACTCATTAGAGATAGGATTAGTAATACCCTAGAATTAGTTTGAGGATGTATATATACACACACACATGAGAGTGCGCATTTTTAGTGTTATAAAAATATTTTATATTATATTAATTTGTTCTGTGAGTGATTTATAAATTCTAATCGATACATGGGACGCCATGGTATCGATGAGGATTTCTAAATACTTACATAGGGCAAACCGACATAGTATTGGTTTTGAAATTAGGTAAATGAAATTTTCTTTACCCTAGGATTATATTTTATACATAAAAGAATAATTTTTCATAAATTAATATAGTTATTTATGATGTGTTTGTTTGTTAGAAAATCATAATATTTAATTATTAGAATTGCGTTTAACTTGTTTATAAGTAATTTATCTTTGTACAACATGGGAAGGGTAGATTGTAATTTAAGGAAACATTAAAAACGAACACCTAGTGAATTAAATTTCACAATTTGAGTATAAGGCGTTTGGTGATAATGTTGGGTTAAAATTTAATTTTAATTTAATTTGTTTAGTATAATCTTAAAGAAATGTAAGGTACTCTTAAGATAAACACTAGTGTAATAGTTGTATATAAGAAAGTGACTTATATAAATATGGTTTATAACTGTAGTCTATAAATAAAAAGGATTTAAACTGAAAATTTAAGAAATTAATTCCCAATGTTTTAGAAATTGGTTTTCTATAATTTTGGAAAATAATAGTAGTGTTATTTAAAAGTATATATTTGAGGAATTGGTTTATGAAAGTGATATCATAGTACTTAGTAGTGTTTACGAAGTTTTCGATACTGTTTCGGAAATGATTTCTGGTTAAGTCTGAAAGGCATGAGATAGAAATTACTGAACTCACTTCTGTCATCGAAAAATAATTCTTGTGATGACTGTAGCATCATCGGCATTTATTTTCGAGTTTCAAGGTGGGGAATGCTACTATAGTATCTATGCTACAATTGGTTGGGTAAAGCAGATTTTTGATTTAAATTTCATAATTATGATTTGATATATAAGGATTATAAGTATATATTATTCGAAATGAGTCTCGGTATGTCGATCTTATGTTTTTGGGTTTAGATATATTATGGACGCATGTATCATATGCATTTTGGTAGTTCGGTTGTGCATCTTGTTGATTAGTAGTTTTCAATTATTAAAATAAAATGGAATTTTTGACAATTTTGGACAGTCGAAAACTTCTGAATTAATATGGGTATTAAAAATAAGTAATTTTGAAAAATTATAAAAGTTGAATTTTTATAACCTTAATTTGAGAAGACAATAAGTAAAACAAGTTAAAAAAATTTGTTAAACATCTTTGTTAAGTGGAACATTCGATGATATTGGGCTAACTAATACACGTCTTTACCTTAGGGTTGTCTAAGAAAAGTAGACTCTAGTCATGAGTTTGGATACCAGAGTCCGACTCTTCCTAGCTACTTGCCTAACCCGACGGATGAAGAAGTCTAGAAGGTTGACTCAATAATAAGATCCAAATTACCTTGGACCTTCATCGAAATCTTATATAAGTTAAATAGGTTTTAAATTTGTTTAATATCTATGTTAAGCAAATGAATATGTAACCGCGATAGCCATGTTATTAAAGAACATTATAAATAACGTTGTCTAATAATACGGAGAATACGGCTTGTTAAGAGCGACCAAATGTGAGTATGACTTTAAACTAACAATGACACGTCATACTTAACTTTTTACTGAATCTTTGGGATATAATTTGACGTGTACAGTCTTGTTCAAAGTGATAAACAAATTTATTTCTTAGAATCAGAACAGTATATCTATAAAATTGCAATCACAGATCACAACGGAATAATAAATCTCATATACACCCAAACTACGAGTCTACAAAATAAAATACTAAACTCACATAATATATAAGTGTTACAAATCACTATCTCAATATACATTTCATATAAATACACAAAAATCGTACAAGATATAAGCTTGTGGTAAAAATATTATCTCTTTGCTAGCACAACCATCCGAAGGTCAACCTGTCCTGTAACTTGAGAAGTCTCGGCCTGACCCAAGCATTAAAATAACACCTGAGTTAGACTATCTCTAAATATCCAATGCGGTGAGAACAAGATATAACACAAGAATAAGTAATAGATAAATAAATCCAGATGTACAAGAATTAACAGGTCATGGGAATAATTTAATGTGGTATCAACTTAAGGCATAGAGATATATTTAGATTACAAACATTGATTATTCATTAAATGCAGAATTACAGAACAAAGCACAGTATTTCTAAGCACACAGAACCAATTTCATACCGATCACTTATCTGTTCGTACATACCAATCATACAGATTGTACTTATACCATACAAACAATATGGTATCACTCGAACCGATCTGATACCAAGGATCGTACTCATACCGTAACACAAAACCTTGACCGATCACAAGGATCAGGGAAATCACAAAACTCGACCGATCAAAATGATCGGGACAGTCATAACTCGAAAACTTTAGTTTATTATCTATTTAAGTTTGGAAAGAAATTCAGGAGTATACCTCTTAAGGATTTATTGGTCCTACCGAACCGGTAAAGGAATATACTCTAAAGTGTCAAACACTATCGCTTTCGGTAATCACTTGAGCTTAACCAAAACATCCCATACCGCATGGTGAAATTCCAGTATTTACCAGCAGCTAGTAAATTTTACTTGTTACGGATACCACTGAAAAACCTGAACTATATTCTCTTAAGGATCTATCAGCCCCATGCCAAACACCAGAAGAGAATACAACTCTAAAGTGTTAAATACTTTCCCAAAGGCAATCACAAGAATTTAACCAAGGTATCTCATACTACCCAATAAAACTCAAGTATTCACAAATGGTTTAGTAAATTCCACTCAAATATTATATTCGATGAGTTATACCATATTCGACGAAGTGTTACTTAAGAGCATTTAAAGCAATCAATAACACTAAGTCAATAATTTGTATTCCCCATATATTAGAATTAAGGTTCTCAAAACATTTTGTTTCACAATTTTCTCCAAATCCAAAAGTCACATAAAATGCCAAAATAGTGTTTAAATAGCCAAAGATTAAGTTTAACGAAATCCAATATGAATTTATAGTTTAAAAACAAATAACGTCATTTTACTATGTAAGAAATATGTGATGACCGCCCCCATACCACCCACACCAAATGACCTAAAAGAGCGCTGTAAACGTGTTTGGCTAATATGGAACGATCATCAAGGTTGAAATTTAAAGAAGAAAACCTGTTGCATATCTCACAACACATGGATAAAATATATATATAGAATATATACAATAGAAATATAGTGAGCCATAACAAATGAAAGATAACATGTAACATCCCCCATTTGGAGGCCCAAAACTAATGGCTACGGATGCTGCAGTCATTCATAGTTATTAATTCTTGATGACCAAATGTGGTAATGTTAGATACATTGGTATAATAGAAACAAATGCATATGAAAAATTATAAACGTAACTTAAAACAAAGTTCTCATTCCACTTCAAATCATATTTCAAATTCATTACAATATCCAAATGCGTGAACCACTTTCAAAGAAAATAAAATTATTACAAAATACGCCAAGAGCACATTTGAAGATGCCCCCTTGGTTGATCAGAATCTAAGTATAGGCAATTTTAACAACTTTGCCATTACATCAAAACACAGCAGAATCAAACAGAAAGAACTCCTAATAGCTAGCTTGCCTCCTGCACATCCCTGGAAGCTTATTCGTGTAAAGGAGAACCTGAAAACCTTAACTCTCAAACTACTCAAAATTAATTGAGCACCCGAGAGTTTAAGAGGAAAACATACTTCGAGTCAGACAAAAAGCCTGATGTGAATAATAACATGTCGTCTCGAACCATATAGATATCTAGTGACACCACACCGCATAGCAGAACGAGTTTTCCCCTCATTAGTATCTTAACCATAATTTATAACAACCATATACAGTGCATCTGCATCCACAATGGTTAAAACATAACATTTTAAAATATATCATGATGATATGCAAACATGCAATATATTCTGGATTTCCCATCCCTATTCTTTTAACTATCTGTCTCAGTTATAGTTTCTAGGGTCACTATTAACCTATTGTTTTCATGGGCTGCTAATAACCTGTTTAAAGCTTACGGACTATCTGCCCGGTTTCATAGTTTTCATGAGTTCACTATGAACCTATTGGTATCTACCAATAACTTCATCCGATTATAGTTTTCATGGGATCACTATTAACCTATTGAGATCTCCAATAACTTCACTCATATCATAGTTTTCACGGGTTTACTATAAACCTATTGATCTCCGTTAATAACTTAATCTGGATATAGTTTTCATAGGATCACTAAGAACCTATTGGCCCCTGCCAATAACACTTTGCAAACATAGTTTTCATGGGTTTACTATGAACGTGTATAAACTGACAACTCTTTGATCGGTCTTTGGGCATCCAACATTTTGGTCTACCTGACCTTTTGGATGCAACTCTTCTCATACAACAATTAATCTTAATTTATATTCACTACTGGGTCAACCTTGCTAGTTATTCTGCCCTTAATACCCTAAAATGCAGTTATGGTTTTATTATAAAGTGAATATGTTTACCGAATAAACACACATGATAACTGATCATAACATAATAATATAAACATTTATGGTTTAGCCTCCTTGTAATCATATCCCAAATAAAACATGGTTAATACGTTTAACCAAATATCTTACAAGGAAAGCTTCTTTAAAAACTCCAAAGTTAAATGCCATTTCAAAAACTCCTTCATACTGCCATGGGTTTATCTTAAAAATTGAGATTGGGTTCCTTGTTTTGAAATCTAAGGCTTTCGAAACCTTAGACTCTCTCTTTTGAAACCATTGAAACATACCTTTCGAAAGTATTCAAACCTCCTTTCCAAAACACTTAAATATATGCCTTCCGAAACACTCGAAACATCTCTTTCGAAAGCATCAAAACCTTCCTTTCGAAACCATTAAAACATCCCTTTCGATAGTATTAAAGCACATCTTTCAAAACCACTTAGTTCAAATAGGAATTTATAGAAGCATAGCTTCGAAACTATTTGAAAGTATCTCTTTCAAAACCTTAAACATCTCTTCTAGGTCAAAGTGAACATAAGCAAAAGTAACCCTTTCGAAAACATTAACCTTCAAGTAAAAGAATTTTGGGAACTGATGGCTTTGAAACCACCCTTTCAAAAACAATAATCTTTAGGTAAAAGAATTGAGAAAAGGATAGCTTCGAAACGACCTTTCGAAGCCACTGCCTTCGAAACCTTTAATATAAATGATTACTGGGACCCTTTCAAAAGCATTAGGAAGAGGCTTTACTATTAATAGAAAAAAAGCTTCCCTTTCGAACTCATTGTTATAAGGCTATAAAGAAAAGCGCTCATTAACCCATTCGAAAGGTATGTAGACGATAGCAAGGTTTCGCTTGGTTCAAAAGCAACTACCCTTTCAAAAGCTCCTTTTTAAAACTTAATACACGGCAACACAATCGAAAGCTACTTTTAAAACAAAGGAAGGCGGCAATCCATTTGAAAGTTATTTACTTCAACCTTTCGAAAGCTTCCTAGAAAACAAAGTAAGTGGCATCTCATTCGAATGCAAAACAAAGGCAAGTGGGTTGATTCGAAAGCTATTAAAAATGGCTTCAGCCCCTTCGAAAGAAAGCTTTCGATACCATCCCTTTTCGCATTTCTCCAATACACTACATACCAACTATTTGATATCATGTGTATCGGTTTTGAATGAGTTCGAAAGGCAATCTGGGATGATTTCGAAAGCAAGCAAATGGAAGTGGTAAGTTTGTAATTCAAAGCAAATATGATTTCTATACCTTTAAAAGAAATTCCTTTATACCTAACTCTCCTTATTTGCTAAAATATGATAGGTTGCCAAATCCTTTAAAAAAATCTTTTTCTAAAAGGCTGCCTAATTCATCCATTAGTAATTAAAAATATTATAGCAAAGAATCCCTTCCCCTTTATAAAACAATTAAGACATTTAAGTCCTCCAACTTAATTAATTTAATTTCCATAGAAAATCACTTAGGAAAATTCCCCAAAAATCATCTTAATTCACTATTAATATATTTTCTAACATATATAAATTTCGGGCCCAAATACTTTATATAATTGTCGAAAAAAAAATTAAACCCAAATTATCTATTTCTTCCATTCAAAATTCATAATAAATTATTCGTAGCTTGGGTAATTACGATAATTTAAACCCATCACCAAAATAATGTTTTACATAACATATTAAATCCTCATGGCATTCGAAGCCCATTTTATATTAATTTAACCTTAAAATCGAATAAAACCTTTTACAAACATACTTGTTTAAATCAATCATGGCATATAGTCTTAGCATATCGTCATTCAAATCATCCTAATAGTTTTAAACTTTAAACCTAAAATCAAAATTTTCATTAAGACATAAATGAGAGGGTTTTTATTATTATTCACCTTGTTTTGGATAAGGAACTTGAGATTTGATCTTGGTTAATTCTTCCTTGCTTGAATCCTTAGCTTTTAGTTGATTTGATCCTCTTTTCCCCTAGGGTTGTGACTATCCTAGAAGCTCTTTTGTTTATGTTTTTATTTTGTGAAAACGTGAATGAGAGTGTGGTAAGGGTTTAGGGGTTATGCGATTATGGCAACTGGCTATTTCCCATAATACCCTTGCCTTATTCTCTTGAGTAGTTAACTTATAAAGCCATTATATAAACCCATTCCTACGATTTCATTTAGTTAAGGCACAACATCTATTTTAATTTTCAAATCTCAATCCCCTTATCATTCTAGTCTTTACATTATTCTATTTAATTTATCTAATTAAATCTTCTGAATAATGTTATTTAAAATTAGGGGTGTTACAGGCTTTCCTCCTTAAGGAATTTCATCCTCGAAATTTAGTATGGACTAAATACTAAACATAGCAATCCTCTGTAACATCCCCTAACTACCATACTAGCCTACCTGACTAGCAACAGTATATATAAAGCAAATATATAACATACCCTTACAACAGATCAGGGTAAGTATCTCTAATCCTGTCTTCTGTCTCCCAAGTACAGTCCTTCTCGTTCTCTCCCCACTGAACCTTCACTAACTTGACTATCTTATTTCTTGACCTCTTCTCATCTCTCCCTACAACCCGAACCGATTGTCTAACAAAATTTAAATTCGGTTCTACTATTAAATCTTCCAACGCAGTCGGAGGAATAGTAGTCTCTGGATCATGCACATACTTGCGAAGATGAGACATATGAAACACATTATGGACACCTACCAAACTGCTCGGAAACTATACTCTATATGCAAGCTTTCCGATCCTCTCTATGATTGGGAACGGTCCAACATATCTCAGTGCCAGTTTCCTTGACTCCTCGAATTGTACTACACTCTTCATCGGTGATACTTTAATGAAAACTCTATCTCCAACTGAGTACTCTAGATCTTTACGCCTCTTATCTACATAAATCTTTTGTCTAGACTAAGCTTCCCTCATCCTACCTCTGATCAACTCAATCTGCTATGTTGCCTCTCTTACCAGACCTAGTCCTAAGACTAATTTGCCTCCAATTTCTAACCAACATGCTGGAGACTTTCATGGCCTTCCATACAAAGCTTCGAAAGGCGCCATTCGTATAATAGTCTGATAACTATTATTATAGGAAAAGCTAACCAAGTGTAGGTGATCTTCCCAAGATCCATCAAAGTCTAACACCTTAGCTTTCAATAAATCCTCGAGGACCTTATTGACTCTCTCTATCTGCCCATTCGTCTCAGGGTGATACGTAGTACTCATCTTGAGCTTGGTACCTAAAACATCATGTAGATTCTTCCAGAACTTTCTAGTAAACAAAGTATCTCTATCACTCACTATACTACTAGGAATTCCATGCAGTCTAACTATGTTCCTCATAAACAATTTAGTTAAAACATGTGCCATCCTGGTTGACTTAACTGGAATGGAATGGGCACTCTTGGTCATCCTGTCCACTATGACCCATATACTTTCATTTCCTCGATTCGACCTTGGTAACCCATCTATAAAATCCATGGATATCGAATCCCATTTCCAAACTGCTATCTCCAAAGGTTGAAGCAATCCACTTAGCTTCTGATGTTCGGCCTTCACTTGTTGACAGTTCACACACTGCCTTACCCATAAGCCAACATCCTTTTTCATATCTTCCCAGTAGAAACTCCTCATCATATCTTGATACATCTTGGTTCCCCCAGGATGAATCGTAAATTTGGATTAATGACATTCCCTAAAAACTTCTTTCCTTAAGTCCTCAATATTTGGAACACACAATCGTCCCTTCTTTCTTAATCATCCCCTCTGGTCAAGATTAAAATCTTTTAGATCATTAGTCCCTGATCCAGCCTCCAGATTTTTAATCTCCTTAGCTATATAACTATGGATTCCCTTTCTGCTTAGAAGCAATCCTTTCGATCAGTATTGGTCGAACTTCCAAGCAAGATACCATGGCAGTGCTCTGACTAGAACTAACAACCGATCTAAACTGCATGCTCCAAGTAGTCAAATCCTCAGATCTTTCCATTCCGCCAACATGGCTAACACCATATTCTGAAGTTTTTTACTAAGATCATCTGCTAGCTTATTTCCATTTCCAGGTGTATACTCTATACCAAAATCATAAGCCACTAAAAACTCCAGCCATCTTTGCTGTCTCATATTCAACTCCTTCTGAGAGAACAAATACCTTAAAGACTTATGATCTCTGTATAACTCAAATCTCACCCCTAAGAGATAATGCCTCCATATTTTCAATGCAAAGATCACTGCTGCCAGCTCTAAATCATGAGTAGGATTTCTCACTTCATGCGGTCTAAGCTATCGTGAAGCGTAGGCAATGACTTTACGAATCTACATCAACACAACCCCTAATCTGGTTCGACATGCATCGATATACACTACTAACCCTTGGTTTCCGTCTGGAACCACTAACACAGGCGCGTTGGTCAACAAATGCTTTAACTTAAGGTATGCTTCCTCACATTTGTCAGACCAAATAAACTGCACTTCCTTCCTAGTTAGCTTAGCCAAAGGCGCTGCTATCTTGAGAAATCCTTAATGAATCTCCGGTAATAGCCCGCGAGTCCAAGAAAACTTCTAATCTCAGTCACCGTCTCAGGCCTCTTCAAGTTATTAATAGCTTCGATCTTATCCGGATCAACTGACAAACCCTTCCCTGAAACCATGTAACTAAGAAACTTAACATGTTTCTTCCAGAAATGACACTTGGAAAACTTCGCCTTCAGCTGATGCTACCTCAACGTCTTAAGCACTATTTTAAGATGAGCTTCATGCTCTCTCACATCCTTGGAGTATATTAGGATATCATCTATGAATACCAATACGAACCTATCCAAGTGCTCTCGGAAAATCAGGTTCATCAAATCCATGAAGAAAGCTGGTGCACTCATTAACCCGAATAGCATTACTAACCATACCTAGTCCAAAATGCCATCAACAGAATACTGTCCTCTGCCACTCTTAATTAATGGAAACCTACAGCCAGATCCAATTAGGAAAATACTCTAGCTCCACACAACTGATCGAATAAATCATCGATTCTCGGCAAAGGATACTTATTCTTGACCGCCTTCTCGTTCAACTTATGATAGTTGATACACATCCTTAACGACCGTCCGGTTTCTTCACAAACACCGTCGCCGCTCCCCAAGGCGAACAGCTTGGTCGAATGTAATTTTTCGCGTCTAAATCCACTAGCTGCACCTTTAATTCCTTCATCTTGGGCGGTGTCATCCTGTTAGGTGGTCTACTTACAGGTTCTGCTCTTGGCACAAGATCTATCCGAAATTCAACAGCTCATTTCGGTGGTAATCCTGTTATTGGCTCAAAAACCTCTGCAAACTCTCTTACTACTCGAACCTGACTCAACTCGTCTTCTACCTCCATAGCACTCAACAAAGCACAAGCACTTCGATTTGAATTCTCCACTGGGAATATATTTCGGCTATGACTATTATGGTGTCTTAGCGATATTTCCCTATCTTGGCAAAATATCCTAGCATCATATTTATCTAACCAATCCATACCCAAAATGATTTCGAAGTCTATGAAATCAAAAACATACAAACTGCATGCAAACTTATGACCTAACAAATCAAGTTCCAATTGGTCACATCTCATCCCCAAAGTTGCAAATCCTCATATTGGATTCGCAACCCTTAAGGAAGTAACAAGGTACGAGGGTTCCAAACATAAAATATCTACCAAACACTGAGATATAAATGAATGCGATTCATCGGTATCGAATAGTACCCTAATTGGTATACTTTAAATCAAAGCCTACCTTCCATCACAGTCTTTTCTTTCTCAACAGCAGTTGGCCTAGTAGACGATGGTCCAACAGCAAAGACCTTTCCATTGTCTACCATGATAGGTTTTGGACACTGATCCTTGTAATGCCCAACCTGGTCATAGTTAAAGCACTTCAATCCTTTCTTGTCTGCAGCCTTGTTCCCTTTTCCAGTTCGACATTCATGAGCATAATGTCCCTTCTTATCAAACTTAAAATAAACTAGATTAGCCTTCGCCTTCTTGGCAGCTTCTCCCTTCTAAGTTCCTTTCTTCTTAAAGAATTTCCTCTTCTTGCCCTAAAAACCTTGGGTTTCAACATGCTTCTCCTTCCCATGAGTAGAAAGCATCTCTTCATTTCGGATTGCCATCTCCACAACAACGGTACTTGGATCACGGAGATGTGGCAGTGTCGCCTTAGCAATCTCGGGTCCCAGCCCTCAAATAAACTTCTCGTTCCTTTTAATGAAAGTGTCAATGGTAGCATATCCATATCTGGATAATTCATCAAACTTCGTAGCATACTCAATCACCGACAATTCATCCTACACTAAATCCATGAACTTTCTCAACAATACTGACTTAGCAATTTCAAAAAAAACTTTCTTCGAATCTCCTTCGAAATTATGCCCAAGTCAACTCTTCCTCGGGAACTCCTACGGTAACACTATTCCACCAATAAAGAGCTGCTCCCTGCAACTGCCTAGAGGCAAGTCCCCTCTTCTGCTCACCGTTTAATCCCAAGTCGGCGAAGATCCTTTCACAATGCAAAAGCCAATTTTCTACTTCTATAGCATCCTCTGTTTCCAAAAACGGCTTTCCAGTAAGAGTGGTATAGTCCATGCTCAGCCTAGCATAGTTGTTGCTGACTGGGGCTACGGGATTAACTCCTCCAACATTCCCAACATTACCTCCAGCAATTCCTGTAGCTCTTCCAACTTGCATCAGATTGACAAAGCATTGATATATCATCCCCATATCTACCGGTGGATTTGTAACACCTACGTTGGCATTTACATTTGGATTAGCATTTGCCTGTCGACCCTGGTTTCTCATATTGGGTCGAGCATTTCCATTGGTGCTGATGCTTCCTCTACCAAGATTTCCTCTTCTATTTCCTGCCTCCACATCTTCCTTTCTCATAAATCTGCATACGAGCTTTAGTAAGGTATGGAAGAACGGTCTAAGAGAGAGGGGAGTATGTACTTATAGATATATATACATAACAAATACAGGTACGTTACTATAGCGTTAACCCAAATCCCGATCTTATTTTCTGATTCCTTGGATTATGTTTTGAAAAATCTTTTAGGTTTAAATTTCTTTATAAGTTTGCATAAACCTGGCTCTGTACCAACTTGTAAGGTCCCCCATTTGGAGGCCCGAAACTAACGGCCACAGATGCTGAAGTCATCCATAGTTATTAATCCTCGGTTACCAAATGCGGTAATGTTTGATACATTGATATAATAGAAACACAAGGATATGAAAATTTTTAAACTCAACTTAAAACAAAGTTCTTATTCCACTTCAAATCATATTTCAAATTCATTACATAACCCCAATGCGTGAACCACGTTCAGAGAAAATAAAATTATTAGAAAATACGCTAAGAGCGACATATGAAAATGCCCCTTGGTTGATCAGAGTCTAAATATAAGCAATTTAACAACTTGGACATTACATCAAAACACAGCGGAATCAAACAAAAAGAACTCCTAATAGCTCGCTTGCCTCCTGCACGTCTCCGGAAGCTTATTCTTCTAAAGGAGAACCTGAAAATCTTAACTCTCAAATTACTCAAAATTAATTGAGCACCTGAGAGTTTAAGGGGAAAACATACTTCGAGTCAGGCAAGAAGCCTGATGTGAATAATAACCTACCATCTCGAACCATATAGATATCTAGTGAGACCATGCCGCATAATAGAACGGGTTTTCCCCTCACTATTATCTTAACCAAAATTTATAACAACCATACACTGTGCACCTACATCCACAATGGTTAAAACATAACATTTAAAAATATATCATGATGATATGCAAACATGCAATATATTCTGGATTTCCCATCCCCATTCATTTGACTGTCTGTCTCAGTTATAGTTATTATGGTCACTATTAACCTATTAATTTTCATGGGCCGATTAATAACCTGTTTAAAGATTACAAACTATCTGCCAGGTTTCATAGTTTTCATGGGTTCGCTATGAACCTATTGGTATCTACCAATAACTTCATCCAATTATAGTTTTCAAAGGTTCACTATTAACCTATTAGGATCTCCAATAACTTCACTCATATCATAGTTTTTATGGTTAACTATGAACCTATTAATCTCTTTCAATAACTTAATCCGGATATAGTTTTCAAGGGATCACTAAGAACATATTGGCCCCTGCCAATAACACTTTTCAAACATAATTTTCATGGGTTGATTACGAACTTGTCTAAACTGACAACTCTTTGATCAGTCTTTGGGCACCCTACATTCTGGTCTACCTAACCTCCTTGATGCAACTCTTCTCATACAGGAGTTAATCTTAATTTATATTCACTACTGGGTCAAACTAGCTGGTTATTCTGCTCTTTCCAAAATGAAGTTATGGGTTTATTATAAAGTGAATATGTTTACAGATGAACCACAGATGATAACTAATCATAACATAATAATATAAACATTTATAGTTTAACCTCCTTGTAATCATTTCCCAAATCAAACATGGTTAATACGTTTAACCTAATATCTTTAACAAGGAAAGCTTCTTCAAAACCGCCAAAGTTAAATTCCATTTCAAAAACTCTTTCATATTGCCATGGGTTTATCTTAACAATGGAGATTGGGTTCCTTGTTTTAAAAACTAAGGCTTTCGAAACCTTAGTCTCTCTCTTTCGAAACCATTGAAACATACCTTTCGAAAGTATTCGAACCTCCTTTCCAAAACACTTAAATATATGCCTTCTAAAACACTTGAAACATCTCTTTCGAAAGCATCAAAACCTTCCTTTCGAAACCACTAAAACATTCATTTTGATAGTATTAAAGCACATCTTTCAAAACCACTTAGTTCAAATAGGAATTTATAGAAGCATTGCTTTGAAACCATTTGAAAGTATCTCTTTCAAAACCTTAAACTTCCCTTCTGACACAAAGTGAACATAAGCGAAAGTAACCCTTTCGAAAACATTAATATTCAAGTAAAAGGATTTGGGGAACTGATGGCTTCGAAACCACCCTTTAGAAAACAATAATCTTTAGGTAAAAGAATTGGGAAAAGGATAGCTTCAAAGTGACCTTTCGAAGCCATTGCCTTCAAAACCTTTAATATAAATGACTATTGGGACCCTTTCAAAAGCATTAGGAAGTGGCTTTAATATTAATAAAATAAAAGCTTCCCTTTCGAACTCATTGTTATAAGGCTATAAAGAAAAGCGACCTTTAACCCATTCGAAAGGTATGTAGACGACAGCAAGGTTTCGACTAGGTTCAAAAGCAACTACCCTTTCAAAAGCTCCTTTTTAAAACTTAATACGCGGCAACACAATCGAAAGCTACTTTTAAAACAAAGGAAGGCAGCAATCCATTTGAAAGTTATTTACTTCAACCCTTTCGAAAGCTTCCTAGAAAACAAAGTAAGTGGCCTCTCTTTCGAAAGCAAAACAAAGGCAAGTGGGTTGATTCGAAAGCTATTAAAAATGGCTTCAGCCCCTTCGAAAGCAAGCTTTCGATACCATCCCCTTTCGCATTTCTCCAATACACTACATACCAACTATTTGATATAATGTGTATCGGTTCTGAATGAGTTCGAAAGGCAACCTGGGATGATTTCAGAAGCAAGCAAATGGAAGTGGTAAGTTTGTAATTCAAAGCAAATCTGATTTCTATACCTTTAAAAGAAATTCCTTTATACCTAACTCTCCTTATTTGTCAAAAAATGATAGGTTGTCAAATCCTTTACAAAAAATCTTTTTCTAAAAGGCTGCCGAATTCATCCATTAGTAATTAAAAATATTGTAGCAAAGAAGCCCTTCCCCTTTACAAAACAATTAAGACATTTAAGTCCTCCAACTTAATTAATTTAATTTCCATAGAAAATCACTTAGGAAAAATCCCCGAAAATCATCTTAATTCACTTTTAATATGTTTTCTAACATATATAAATTTCAGACCCAAATACTTTATATAATTATCAAAATAAATTTTTAAACCCAAATTATCTATTTCTTCCATTCAAAATTCATAATAAATTATCCATAGCTTGGGTAATTACGATAATTTAAACTCCAAAATAATGTTTTACAAAACATATTAAATCCTAAGGGCATAAGAAACCCATTTTATATGATTTTAACCTTAAAATCGAATCAAAACTTCTACAAACATACTTGTTTAAATCAATCATGGCATATAATCAATGCATATCATCATTCAAACGGTTTTAAACTTTAAATCCAAAATCAAAATGTTCATTAAGATATAGATGAAATAGTTTTGATTATTATTCACCTTGTTTTGGATAAGGAACTGGAGATTTGATATTGCTTAATTCTTCCTTGCTTGAATCCTTAGCTTTTGGTTGATTTTGATCCTCTTTTCGCCTAGGTTTGTGGCCGGCCTTGAAGCTCTTTTGTTTATGTTTTTATTTTGTGAAAACATGAATGAGGGTGTGGTAATGGTTTAGGGTTTATGGGATTGTGGTACACGACTATTTCTCATAATACCCTTGCCTCATTCTCTTGAGTAGTTAACTTATAAAGCCATTTTATAAACTCATTCCTATGATTTCATTAGTTAAGGCATGGCTTCTATTTTGATTTTCAAATCTCAATCCCCTTATCTTTCTAGTGTTTACATTATTATATTTAATTTATCTAATTAAATCTCAATCTCATGAATAATCTCGATCCTACTCCTTATCTGTGCCCACGACCGAAGAGCCAAAACTTCATCATGCTATAACTTTCAAATCGCAGAAGTAATCGGCGAGCCATAACTTCCAGCATGATCCATAACCATCCCAGAGTCTTCCCTCTAGAACTTATCAACTTTGGAGCCTATAATGTGCATCGGTGCCGATTCAATTGGATCGGATCGATACCGATCCGAATACTTAGCCAATTTTCGCTCCCTCTCACTTCCAGCCTCTAGTGCATTTCCTCTAGATGCCATAAACCCCTTGCTTTCCCTCTTAGCCTCTTGGTCCTTCCATCTATGCTTCATAGCTGATCCAACATAGATGATCCATAAAATCTTCAATACTTGGCATATACTCCAATCCAACTTCATAGAGCATCACTGGAACCCATGCTCTACCGTCCCCTGGATCTCAGGTTGATTGGTGCACAAAATTCAGATCGGTGCCGATCCAATTCGATCGAATCGGTATCGATCCAAATATGTTGCTCCAATCGTCGTGAAATTTTCAAGGCGTCTTCCTTGCATTCTCCAGAGCCTATCCTCCAAGTTTCATGCGATCCCAACGAACTTTGCTCCCGATATACTTCGATCGCCAATTTAAGTCTTAAACATGCACAACACTAACAAACGAATCAAGTATAGCAAGGAATTTCAAACACAACAATGAATCAAACATGGAAAATCATTTATTTACATTCAATCATAAGCATTCAAGTCATCCAATTCAACCAATAATCATAAACAAGCATAGATCCAATCTAAATCATAGAATTACATAGCTATATATGCACAAGTGACACTAGCCAACGATCTAATCCATATTACATGTTTAATTAGGTTGATCTAGGGTTTCTAAATATGAAATTACCTATGTCTAATCAATTTATAGTTTAATTTGACAATCCTAACTTATAATCACCTAATTACAACATATAATCCATCAGAGACTAGTGAGAGATTATAACCACTCACCAAACCAATCAAACCTATGAAAATGAGAGGAGATCCGATCCGGACAATAGAAAATTAGATATGGATATGATCCAATTGACGAGATCAAGCCCCTCGATGAAGATCTAGCCTCTAATTTGAGATTAGAGATGATTTGGGATGAAATCTATGCAAAGAATGGAGAATTAGAGAGGAGGTAGGTTTTGAGGCTGATATGGAATGAGAGACAAAGGTTTCAAATGATCTCTCTCACCTCATCTTTATAGCCAAACCTGATTAGACTAATGGGCTTGCTAATTGGCCGATTAATCCCCTTTCTAATTCTGACCAGTAGTTTACAAAACTTAAAACTGCTATAACTTCCTAACCACTTATCGATTTTCCTATATGACAACTCTATTAAATGGGAAACCACTATCCTGAAGCAATGAACCGGGTTAGAACGTCTAATTCGGTTCCTATCAAAAGTTATGGCCGAAATAAAATCTCCAAGGGCAAAATGGTCACATAGAAATTCAGGAAAAATCATGGAAGTGTAAAACATCCCTAAGAATCATATCCAAAAATATTAGAATGATACGACCTCAAATGAATTAAATAGAATTATTTACAATCCTTTAATACGTGAAATACGGGTCGTTACATTCTTTCCCGCTTTAGAAATTTCGCCCTCGAAATAACTAAACAAACATAAGCAACTAAGATTATCCCGCGTGCCTACCATCCATTAACAACCATCTAACAATCCAACTAAGTAGCCAGATCAACAATAGCAAGCAAAGCCTATCCTAGCATGCAGAATTCTAATAGTATAAGGTACAATGGTGCAAGTAGATACGACCTATGGGTCTTACCGCTCAAAGAGTTCTAGATAGGCCATCCACATACAATCTTCAGTCTCCGATGTACAATCGCTATCATCCTCTGTAACGACCCGTATAAATTCGATGTTTAAAACGAATTAAATTAATAATATTTTTAATCTAAAATTAGAAAGAAGTAAAAATCTTATTTATTTATATAAAAGAGAATGTTGAAATTAGATGTATTAAGGGTAATTAAAACTTTACAAATTGAATTATATATTGCAATTAATTGTAATAGTGGAAATTGTGCATTTGGATAAAAGGTTAGAAATAAGTAAATAAAGGCAAGTATTGAATTCATCAATGAAGATAAAAAATTTATTTAGCTCAATCTTTTTTTTACTATTATAAGGTGTTGATTAATTGAACGGTGAAAATTTGAAATATATATTCAAATTGTATGTTAGATAATAAGTTGCAATAATTAAGGTTAGTAATCAATGGAAAACGGAATAATTAAGAAGGGTAAGTAATTATGATATGAATTGATATAAACGTTACTTTACCGTTTATTAATAAAGTAACGGCAGTGAAAAGAAAGTAAGTGAAGATTATGCATTAATGAATGAATATAGAAATATATTGCAATAAAATAGGAATAAGCGAGAATCAATTGATGCATAATAGGGAAATCTAATAAATGGGATTAATTGAATAACGATCTTCAATTAATGAATGAATAGAAGTTTTAAAGGGCATAATTGTTTTGTTAAATTAATCTGGTAACAAATTTTAATGAATATAGATTTTATGTTTTGTGATGTAATTTAGTAATAATTGGAGATCAATGTAAATTTTATCCATGAATGGTCAATTTAATTTAACAACAAGTTTTTAAAATATATAAACATTTTATTTAGGTTTCAATTTGATAATTTTTGAAGTTTAATTGGAAACAATTGCAATAGATTTAAATTTAATGTTACCTTAAATAAATTAAGGTCATAGATGGGAATAACGAAAATGAATTTTTCATTAAATGATGGTTAGTGTATATAAAGAATGGAAATAAAGTTTCATTAATACATTGGAATTAAATTCACTATAAAAGGTTAATTGAAATCAAATGAGTTAAAAATGGGAATCAAGCTTTATTTTATAATTGGATTTAAGATATGATAATTTGGATTTATTGCAATTAATTAAAAATAAATGTAAATTTTACGTTAAATTTAAAATTTGAGTTGAAATGGGAAATATTTATACAATTAATTTATATCCAATGATAAACCTTTATATTGGAAATTTATCAATGGGATAAATATAGGTTAATTTAATAAAAAAAGGGATTTTGGAAATTTACCTATAATTTGAATTTTATGAAATATAATATTTATATTGATTTAATCTTTAATGAAATTGACAAAGAGGATTGTTAGATCATTTTAAATGTTGGTGAGATTGTAAGTAACAAAAATTGCAAATGTTGAAACTGAAATATATTTTTTTTTGATTTATTAACTAATTTTAAATTTATTTAATTAATATAAAAATAGCCTTTTTGGCCACAGACTCGGATTTCGACAAAATCAGTTTCATCCGATCCGTGTCAGTGAATTATTGTAGAGTTTCAAGTTTCATAGCGATCGGAGTTGCCGTTTGATCGAACGAACAGGAAACGCTCTTGAAATCGATTTAATTGAAATCAAATTTTAAAATCAATTTGAAAATTTTGTTTTCAGCATAACTTTTTCATACGATGGAATTTGGACGTGAAACTTTTTCCATCGCGTTCAGAATGTTTTAAATTACCTGTTTTGATACATGGGTTTACCCAATTTCGTTCCGGGGTCAAAACGGGCTTTTTGGGCCATAGTTTGTTCCGCACGTTCGTCTATCCCGTCTGTCTACTCTACCTCTAACCCCTCTATATAAACACGGTTATAAACCCTAGCCTCCATCTTTTATCGTTTGTCTGTACGTTCATTTTTCTTCAACTCTTTCTTTTCCTCAATGGATGCAAATGTCAGATCCAACTCAATTCAAAAATCAAATAAAAATTCAAACATCTCAGAAAAATTGCAAAAAAATATATGTTGTAGTTTTCATCGATACGAATCTACTGGTGGCCTCTGTTTTTGCAATTGATGTTCGAGTCAACCGGAAATCACGGTCAAAGCAAGAAATTTCGAAACCCATATGTGGATTTAGGCGTTTTTGATTCGGGCAGAAATCGTGCAATCCATTTCTGGGTTTTGGAGAGGTCGGCACTTGGAGTTGATTGGTGGTGGTCGGAGGTTGCAAAGTGGACGGAGGTGGCGGAAATTCTCATTTTAGGGTTCCGGTAAGAGGCGGCGGCGGCGTTGACTGGGGGTGCCGCACCCACCTCGACGTGGAGAGGAGGACGAGGCGAACCACCTGGGGGTGGCGGCGTGGCAAACGGCGGCGGCTAGGGGTCGGATTTCGTGGTCAAAGTTGAACGTGGGTATGTGTTGGTCTGCTCGTTCGAGAGAGGTGCGTGCGTTCACTGTTCACGCGTGGGTTAATTTGCTGCTGACGTGGCAAAATGGGGGGTGAGTTTGTTCTTATTTTTGTTTAAACTTATGTTGTTTTCAATTCGTTTTATTTCGATAACTCCCACATACGTGATCCGATTTACGCGATTTTTTTTTGTTAGGATCGTAATTTAATTTCGGACCTGATGACGCTAGTTTGGACGAATTCTGAGACGGTCAAATTTTTGGGTTTAAATTGAATTTAAATTCAATTTAAATTCAAAAGGTGAGTGTTTTTACCCACTCACAACTTCTAAGATTTCTTATGTTTGTTAAATTAAAGTTTGATGTGATTTAAAATTTATCTATGATTGTTTGGGCATATATTTAATCATCATCTCAGTTAGATAGCATTTAGTTAAATTTAATTGTTATTTAATTTTATTATTGCATATAATTTGCCAGTTAAATTTATTTATTATTGCATATAAACTGTCAGTTGAATAGTTATTAATTTTTATTGAATATAAACTATTCATTGATGCCTGTTATATTTTATATGCTTCATATTGATGTTTTGTTTAAATTGGATGATGATTGTAATAAATGGTTGTTTATTGATATTTGGATGAATGGATGCTATATTTTATATTGTATAAACTGCAAGTTATTATGCATTTTCATTTCATTCGGGATTGCGGTTTGAAATGATATATAACCGTAAACTTTTATTGTTAAATTACGGATTGAAATGAAATATTCGTATCACTTGACCATAGGATAGAAACTTTTATACAGGCACCGTGGTCTATATATAAAATATTTTAAAGTGATTTTTCTATGATTTGGAAAGAAATATACGGTTTAATAAATATTAAATTTTGATATTATATAAATATTATTTTATATATAGTTAAATTCTAAAATTTAAGCTATGTGTAACTTGATGATGTTTTAAGTTTGATTTACGAATATTTCAAGTTTGAGCTTTATTTAAGTGATCTTGAATTTATTAAATAAATATTTCTAAACAAAATAATTGTAAATTGAATTAAGATTTTCAGATTTGGTTGGGAATTTTGGAATATTTAAGTCTTGAAATATATCAAAATTGAAATGTTTATTGAAATTAAGGTATTATTGTTTTCAAAGTATTGGTTTTCAAAATTTTTATAACTTTGAAAGTAATATGGTTTGAAAATGAATTCTTTTGAAATAGAAATTATTTAAGAATTATCTTTGAATATATTGATTTGAAACCGATTGAAATTTTGAGATTTAGAATATGACTGCCTTATGTGAGCTGGGTTTAATATGGTTTTAAAGAATATTTCGAGTTTTATAAATAAAAGTAAGATTAGCGATTGGAAATTTGGTTTTATTTAAATGAGACAATTGAATTGTTTTGAAAATGGAAATGATATATTATTGAATTGGGTTTGAAATAGTAGTAATATTTTGGTTTAAAGTATATACTATTTTGAAGAAAAGGATATGTTTTGAAAGGGCAATGATTGTGTTTAAAAGTATATGTATATTTTAAATGACCACGGTGTTATAATAACGATTGGTTGTTAAAGAGACCGGGATCGGATATGGACATACTCTCTGTCGATACCGAAAACCACTTTGACAACCGTGTACGCGGTGGAGATTCCAGAATGAAGTAGGATGGTGGCGACGTTCTTAAGGTATGTTACGTGGACCCAACTCCCGTGAGTTGGCATAAGGTGGCTAAAACAGGAGCGATCTCGGACCAGTGAGGTAGCACCTCTTCTCGGACGCATTTCTTCGATATTATACTCTTACTTGTGATTTGACTAGATGGCCATCCTCCGATTTGGGAATGTTGTTCGAGGTGGAACGGTAGTGGCTGCTATGCGTATCCATCAGTCCGTGTGCGTAATTGGTATATCTACCCTGGCATTGCCTAGTTGTGCCGTGTCACCTACCATATCGAGCTTTACTACGATTATGATTTTAAGATCCGACCGCGTTAAGGTTCTCCATCCCCTTAACGCTATTTTCCGATATGATTATACTTTACTGATTAGACACTACTGTATATAGCGAATATTACTACATAGTAGATAGTTTAACAGATCCTTAAGAGATGTGAATCCCGAACATTTCTTAAGTTATTGCACCCACGTTAGACACTGGATAGGAGATGTCAAACCCCGTAAACATCTCTGACGCCGTTTACACTCATATTTATTTCATTGATTTAACTTACATAAGATCTTTTAGTTCTGACTCGAGTGTTTTGTCTTTTCAATTCGCTCGGGTCAGCCTGAGCATTTCAGGATTTGAAGGCCTATTTCTGAAGGACGAAGACGAAGATTTTATTATTACTATTTGTTATATATTCTACTACACCATTGTATTCTGCTGCATAATTATCATTCTCTGGTATGTGTAACTCTGATATGTATTGTATAAGTATAATCAAATGTTTGGTAAAACAGCTTCATGAACTGTTATTTGATTATTATATTTTATCGTTCCGCTGCAAGATTCTATTTTGTTTTATTTCTTTCTTGTCTTTTCTTATTTACCCCATAACAATCCGTCCTTTCGTATGGTTTAAATCGGCATGTGTGTCGGTCTAAAGCGTGTGAAAAGGCGGGATGTTACAGCTGGTATCAGAGCTTTGGTTTAGCGATAAACCTTGACTTTGTGGGGTTTGACTCTTTACTAATAGGGTAGTAATACCCTATGGGAGTCGCTGAGTGTATATATATGAGAGAGCGTATTTGTTAGTGTTATAAAAAGGTTTTAATACTGTGTTAATCGGTTCCATTTTGTATTTATAAATTCCGGTTGGTGCATGGGACGCTATGACATCAATAGGGATTTCTAAACACTTAATAGGACAGACCGACATAATATTTGTTCTAATATAGGTGAATGAAATAACTTTGCCTATTATATTTTCTATATATATAAATATTTTATAAAGATATATATTTGGTTGCTATAGATTGGGTGTTAGGTAATGAAAATATAAATAATAGTTGAAACTAAGTTGAAAATAAAATAAATGAAAATTGGAAATTTAGAACTTAAGTTCCGGGTTTTTGGAAATTTCTTTCAAATAATTTTGGAATATAATAATAATATTATTTAGAAGTATTTTCTGATATAAATATTTCAATAGAATTTGAAAGAAATGTTTTAAATGAAATTCCGCAAAGAAATAAGTTGTACTCCCCTCTTTGTCGCTGGAAAATAATTTCGGTGATGGCGGCCGCATCATCGACATTCATTTTCGAGTTTCAAAGTGGGAAGGCCACTGTAGTAGTTTTTACTACAAGATTATTTTATTTTAAATTGTTTTAAATATAATTGGATATATAAATTATAAGTATATATATTATCTATTATTTTAAAATGATTTTTGAATAAAACCCAGTATTTAATTCTTAAGTTTCCATTAATAAATAGTCCTAATTACTGAAGTGAATTGGAACGTAGGTAATGAATAAAATTGAAACCTCTAAAGGAAATAAGAGATTTAAATGCTAGGCTATAAATGGTATTAAATGAAAGTTGAAATTGTAACCTATGAAATAAAGGAAATAATTATTGAACATTAAAATAATTAAAGGAAATGAGAAAACTTGTAAAACTTTCAATTTCATTCTTTAAAAGCATAAATATAACTTACCAAAAAATTTATAAAAGTTGAAAATGTTTAATAAGAAAATGTATAGTAAATTGTACAAGTAAACTTATGTAATGAAATATTTATTAAATTTCTTTTATTAATAAGAATTAAAGTATAACTGTTATGCCAAGTAACTAAAATTGAACATGAATATTTTTAAGAAATGAATAAATGAAATTAATAAGTATTGATGTTCTAGTTGTTATGGATTTTAGTATTATAAAAAAAAAACTTAAGTAATAAGTGAAGTTACCTCAGAATAAAATAAGAATAAAAGATGAATACTGGAAAATGACTGTAAACTTAAGTTAATAAATTTACCTACTAAGGAATTTGATTTAATGTATAAAAATAATGAATAAAGAGAAAATCAAACAACAATATATGGAATGAAATTAATAATAATGAACTTGATCTATTGTTGAATTTGTTGTTTGTTTGGCTTATGGTTGTTTGGGCAAGGATACTTTAATATTGTTTGGATGTAGGAATAATCTAATTAGTCTCACCTAAGACTGTTGAGTAAAAAGGTACACTTAGTAGTTTATTTTCATTCCGTACAATTTGAAGTTTTGAACCCGAACAACTATTTATTGTGTTTGATATGAATGAATGATTGATGTGTGTTGACTTATGTGATGGTTGTTTGCTTGTTGCAAGTGATGGTTGCTATGTTGATTGTTGTTATTGATTTAAACAACTCCAAATATTCCACTTTATATAAATTGTTAACCCTTTAGATTTTATAAGTGAAGTGCAGGTTATGGAAGCAATTGCTACTGCTTTTGGTTTCATAATTAAGCGTTGTTTGCCCGACAAATAGGTACGTTCTCGGATTACGGTTTTATAGCGCCATATATATATATTTTTCCCGTGTTGGGATATACTATTTTGGATATTATATGTGATATTTTGTTATATTTAATATTATATTTTCTCCGGAGCCTCTCCATACAAAGGAGACTCTGCCAAAATTTTCCGTAAATTCTGGACTTAGAAAATTTGAAATGTTTTACAAACTTTAATAATTTAAGTATCAAAGGATATAAAGATTTTTTTTAATGGGTATATTTTAAAGTAATAAAATTTTGTAAATTATTGTTTATAAGTTAATATTTTGAATAAGATGTATTGTTATTAAATTCTTTCTTCTCCTTTCTTTTCCTTTTCGGGGACGAAAAGTTTTGAGTGGGGGAGAGTGTAACGACCCGTATAAATTCGATGTTTAAAATGAATTAAATTAATAATATTTTTAATTTAAAATTAGAAAGAAGTAAAAATCTTATTTATTTATATAAAAGAGAATGTTGAAATTAGATGTATTAAGGGTAATTAAAACTTTACAAATTGAATTATATATTGCAATTAATTGTAATAGTGGAAATTGTGCATTTGGATAAAAGGTTAGAAATAATAAATAAAGGCAAGTATTGAATTCATCAATGAAGATAAAAAATTTATTTAGCTCAATCTTTTTTTTTACTATTATAAGGTGTTGATTAATTGAACGGTGAAAATTTGAAATATATATTCAAATTGTATGTTAGATAATAAGTTGCAATAATTAAGGTTAGTAATCAATGGAAAACGGAATAATTAAGAAGGGTAAGTAATTATGATATGAATTGATATAAACGTTACTTTACCGTTTATTAATAAAGTAACGGCAATGAAAAGAAAGTAAGTGAAGATTATGCATTAATGAATGAATATAGAAATATATTGCAATAAAATAGGAATAAGCGAGAATCAATTGATGCATAATAGGGAAATCTAATAAATGGGATTAATTGAATAACGATCTTCAATTAATGAATGAATAGAAGTTTTAAAGGGCATAATTGTTTTGTTAAATTAATCTGGTAACAAATTTTAATGAATATAGATTTTATGTTTTGTGATGTAATTTAGTAATAATTGGAGATCAATGTAAATTTTATCCGTGAATGGTCAATTTAATTTAACAACAAGTTTTTAAAATATATAAACATTTTATTTAGGTTTCAATTTGATAATTTTTGAAGTTTAATTGGAAACCAATGCAATAGATTTAAATTTAATGTTACCTTAAATAAATTAAGGTCATAGATGGGAATAACGAAAATGAATTTTTCATTAAATGATGGTTAGTGTATATAAAGAATGGAAATAAAGTTTCATTAATACATTGGAATTAAATTCACTATAAAAGGTTAATTGAAATCAAATGAGTTAAAAATGGGAATCAAGCTTTATTTTATAATTGGATTTAAGATATGATAATTTGGATTTATTGCAATTAATTAAAAATAAATGTAAATTTTACGTTAAATTTAAAATTTGAGTTGAAATGGGAAATATTTATACAATTAATTTATATCCAATGATAAACCTTTATATTGGAAATTTATGAATGGGATAAATATAGGTTAATTTAATAAAAAAAGGGATTTTGGAAATTTACCTATAATTTGAATTTTATGAAATATAATATTTATATTGATTTAATCTTTAATGAAATTGACAAAGAGGATTGTTAGATCATTTTAAATGTTGGTGAGATTGTAAGTAACAAAAATTGCAAATGTTGAAACTGAAATATTTTTTTTTAATTTATTCACTAATTTTAAATTTATTTAATTAATATAAAAATAGCCTTTTTGGCCACAGACTCGGATTTCGACGAAATTAGTTTCATCCGATCCGTGTCAGTGAATTATTGTAGAGTTTCAAGTTTCATAGCGATCGGAGTTGCCGTTTGATCGAACGAACAGGAAACGCTCTTGAAATCGATTTAATTGAAATCAAATTTTAAAATCAATTTGAAAATTTTGTTTTCAGCATAACTTCTTCATACGATGGAATTTGGACGTGAAACTTTTTCCATCGCGTTCAGAATGTTTTAAATTACCTGTTTTGATACATGGGTTTACCCAATTTCGTTCCGGGGTCAAAACGGGCTTTTTGGGCCATAGTTTGTTCCGCACGTTCGTCTATCCCGTCTGTCTACTCTACCTCTAACCCCTCTATATAAACACGGTTATAAACCCTAGCCTCCATCTTTTATCGTTTGTCTGTACGTTCATTTTTCTTCAACTCTTTCTTTTCCTCAATGGATGCAAATGTCAGATCCAACTCAATTCAAAAATCAAATAAAAATTCAAACATCTCAGAAAAATTGCAAAAAAATATATGTTGTAGTTTTCATCGATACGAATCTACTGGTGGCCTCTGTTTTTGCAATTGATGTTCGAGTCAACCGGAAATCACGGTCAAAGCCAGAAATTTTGAAACCCATATGTGGATTTAGGCGTTTTTGATTCGGGCAGAAATCGTGCAATCCATTTCTGGATTTTGGAGAGGTCGGCACTTGGAGTTGATTGGTGGTGGTCGGTGGTTGCAAAGTGGACGGAGGTGGCGGAAATTCTCATTTTAGGGTTCCGGTTGGAGGCGGCGGCGGCGTTGACTAGGGGTGCCGCACCCACCTCGACGTGGAGAGGAGGACGAGGCGAACCACCTGGGGGTGGCGGCGTGGCAAACGGCGGCGGCTAGGGGTCGGATTTCATGGTCAAAGTTGAACGTGGGTATGTGTTGGTCTGCTCGTTCGAGAGAGGTGCGTGCGTTCACTGTTCACGCGTGGGTTAATTTGCTGCTGACGTGGCAAAATGGGGGGTGAGTTTGTTCTTATTTTTGTTTAAACTTATGTTGTTTTCAATTCGTTTTATTTCGATAACTCCCACATACGTGATCCGATTTACGCGATTTTTTTTTGTTAGGATCGTAATTTAATTCCGGACCTGATGACGCTAGTTTGGACGAATTCTGAGACGGTCAAATTTTTGGGTTTAAATTGAATTTAAATTCAATTTAAATTCAAAAGGTGAGTGTTTTTACCCACTCACAACTTCTAAGATTTCTTATGTTTGTTAAATTAAAGTTTGATGTGATTTAAAATTTATCTATGATTGTTTGGGCATATATTAAATCATCATCTCAGTTAGATAGCATTTAGTTAAATTTAATTGTTATTTAATTTTATTATTGCATATAATTTGCCAGTTAAATTTATTTATTATTGCATATAAACTGTCAGTTGAATAGTTATTAATTTTTATTGAATATAAACTATTCATTGATGCCTGTTATATTTTATATGCTTCATATTGATGTTTTGTTTAAATTGGATGATGATTGTAATAAATGGTTGTTTATTGATATTTGGATGAATGGATGCTATATTTTATATTGTATAAACTGCAAGTTATTATGCATTTTCATTTCATTCGGGATTGCGGTTTGAAATGATATATAACCGTAAACTTTTATTGTTAAATTACGGATTGAAATGAAATATTCGTATCACTTGACCATAGGATAGAAACTTTTATACAGGCACCGTGGTCTATATATAAAATATTTTAAAGTGATTTTTCTATGATTTGGAAAGAAATATACGGTTTAATAAATATTAAATTTTGATATTATATAAATATTATTTTATATATAGTTAAATTCTAAAATTTAAGCTATGTGTAACTTGATGATGTTTTAAGTTTGATTTACGAATATTTCAAGTTTGAGCTTTATTTAAGTGATCTTGAATTTATTAAATAAATATTTCTAAACAAAATAATTGTAAATTGAATTAAGATTTTCAGATTTGGTTGGGAATTTTGGAATATTTAAGTCTTGAAATATATCAAAATTGAAATGTTTATTGAAATTAAGGTATTATTGTTTTCAAAGTATTGGTTTTCAAAAATTTTATAACTTTGAAAGTAATATGGTTTGAAAATGAATTTTTTTGAAATAGAAATTATTTAAGAATTATCTTTGAATATATTGATTTGAAACCGATTGAAATTTTGAGATTTAGAATATGACTGCCTTATGTGAGCTGGGTTTAATATGGTTTTAAAGAATATTTCGAGTTTTATAAATAAAAGTAAGATTAGCGAATGGAAATTTGGTTTTATTTAAATGAGACAATTGAATTGTTTTGAAAATGGAAATGATATATTATTGAATTGGGTTTGAAATAGTAGTAATATTTTGGTTTAAAGTATATACTATTTTGAAGAAAAGGATATGTTTTGAAAGGGCAATGATTGTGTTTAAAAGTATATGTATATTTTAAATGACCACGGTGTTATAATAACAATTGGTTGTTAAAGAGACCGGGATCGGATATGGACATACTCTCTGTCGATACCGAAAACCACTTTGACAACCGTGTACGCGGTGGAGATTCCAGAATGAAGTAGGATGGTGGCGACGTTCTTAAGGTATGTTGCGTGGACCCAACTTCCGTGAGTTGGCATAAGGTGGCTAAAACAGGAGCGATCTCGGACCAGTGAGGTAGCACCTCTTCTCGGACGCATTTCTTCGATATTATACTCTTACTTGTGATTTGACTAGATGGCCATCCTTCGATTTGGGAATGTTGTTCGAGGTGGAACGGTAGTGGCTGCTATGCGTATCCATCAGTCCGTGTGCGTAATTGGTATATCTACCCTGGCATTGCCTAGTTGTGCCGTGTCACCTACCATATCGAGCTTTACTACGATTATGATTTTAAGATCCGACCGCGTTAAGGTTCTCCATCCCTTTAACGCTATTTTCCGATATGATTATACTTTACTGATTAGACACTACTGTATATAGCGAATATTACTACATAGTAGATAGTTTAACGGATCCTTAAGAGATGTGAATCCCGAACATTTCTTAAGTTATTGCACCCACGTTAGACACTGGATAGGAGATGTCAAACCCCGTAAACATCTCTGACACCGTTTACACTCATATTTATTTCATTGATTTAACTTACATAAGATCTTTTAGTTCTGACTCGAGTGTTTTGTCTTTTCAATTCGCTCGGGTCAGCCTGAGCATTTCAGGATTTGAAGGCCTATTTCTGAAGGACGAAGACGAAGATTTTATTATTACTATTTGTTATATATTCTACTACACCATTGTATTCTGCTGCATAATTATCATTCTCTGGTATGTGTAACTCTGATATGTATTGTATAAGTATAATCAAATGTTTGGTAAAACAGCTTCATGAACTGTTATTTGATTATTATATTTTATCGTTCCGCTGCAAGATTCTATTTTATTTTATTTCTTTCTTGTCTTTTCTTATTTACCCCATAACAATCCGTCCTTTCGTATGGTTTAAATCGGCATGTGTGTCAGTCTAAAGCGTGCGAAAAGGCGGGATGTTACATCCTCACTCCATTGTGCCTTAACTAACCTAACTACCTTCTTCCTAAGCTGTTTCGTCTCATTTCCAATGACTCTAAGTGGCTTACGAGGTCTTGAAACTTTTGGCTCAACCTCTATTTCTTCCAACTGATCTCGTGCTACCACAATACCCGAGTCATGCACAAATTTCCGTAGATACGAAATATGAAAAACATTGTGCAGACCCGCCATCTTCGGAGGTAGATCTACCCTATAAGCTAATTTCCCAATTCTCTCGATAATTGGAAAAAGTCCAACAAATCTAACTTTCCCTTCCTACCAAATCGAACAACATTCTTCAGAGGAGAAATCTTAACAAATACCATGTCACCAACTGAGAATTACAATCTCTTCTTCTCTTGTCCGCATAGCTCTTCTGACGATCTTGAGTAGTCTTCATTCGTTGCCAAATGATCTCTACCTTCTCGGAAGTCTCTCTAATCATCTATGGTCCAAGTATCAACTTCTCACCTACTTCCCACCAACATGAAGGCGAATTACAAGGTCATCCATATAATGCTTCATATGGTGCCGTGCCAATACTTGACTAATAAATATTGTTATAGGAAAACTCCACTGGATGCAAGTGATCATCCCAAGACCCTCCTAAATCCATAATGCTTGCTCGAAGAAGATCTTCCAAAATTCGATTCACTCTCTCGGTCTGGCCATCCATTTATGGGTGATAAGTTGTACTCAAGTGCAGCTAAGTTCCCAAAATCTCTTGTGATCTCTTTCAGAATTCACTAGTAAACAATGGATCTCTATCGCTTATAATACTCTTTGGCACACCATGGAATCGAACAATCCACTTAACATATAATTCTGCCAACTTGGATTCCGTATTGGTAGATTTGACAAGTATGAATCTTGCACTCTTGGTTAGTTGATCTACCACTACCCAAATACTATCATATCCTGCTCTAGTCTGTGGCAACCCATCTATAAAATCCGTAGATATCTATTCCCATTTCAATTTAGGAATATCTAGTGGTTGTAGCAATCCACTAGGCTTCTTCTACTCAGCCTTCACTAACTAGCAATTCAAACACTTTAAGATGAAACTTCCAACATCCTTCTTCATTCCTTCCCAGTAGTAAGTCCTTTTCATATCCCTATACATTTTGTTACCATCGGGATGAATGGTAAATCTGGAATGATGGCATTCCCTTAGTACTTCATCTCGTAATCCACCAATATCTGGAACAACCAGTCTTTTATCCTTACGAAGCCAACCATCTCGGTCAATCTCGTACTATCTCAAATCTTCAAATTCAACTCCCATTTCAATCTTTTCCATGATCTCTAATAGCTTAGCGTCTTGCTTCTGACTAGCACCAATCCTTTCTATAAGATTAGGTCCGAACGATAGACTTGCTAACATCTCAGGCTCGAGCTCACAACATGGTCTGAAATCAAATCCAGCTATATACTCCATATGTTTCCATTCCAAAAACATAGCTCCCAATTCAGCATGTCTTCTGCTCAATACATCTGCCACTACATTACCTTTCCCTGGAGTATAGGAAATATCAAAGTCTTAAGAAGCTAGGAACTCCAACCATCGTTTGTGCCAAAGGTTAAGATCATTTTGAGAGAAAAGATACTTCAAGGATTTATGGTCTGTGAATAGCTCAAATCTTTCTCCCAACAAATAGTGCCTCAAAATCTCCAAAGCAAATACAATCACCGCTAGCTCCAAGTCATGAGTTGGATAATTCCTTTCATGCGGCTTCAACTGTCGACTAGCATAAGCAACAACTCTCCCTTTATGAACATTAACATAGCTCCAAGACTAGTACCACAAGCATCAGTGTATACTGTCATCTCTTCATGCCCACCCGGAATAACCAATACAGGTGCACTCATCAACCTTTCCTTGAAAGTTACAAATGCATGCTCACATCTTGCATCCCAAGTGAAAGTCTGGTTCATTTTAGTCAAGTTGGTCAATGGTGGTGCAATTTTTGAGAAGTCATGTAACACCCCACATCTCTTAGTATACCCAAAAGGACACACCAAAAGGCATGATGCGTTATAGGTATAACTAAAACTAGCAGAGACTAAGATTCACAAGACAAAAATTAAAAAATAATAAAAACAATAAAAATAATAAAAATAAACAATTATAATGTTTTGCTAAAAATCAAATTCCATAATATAAGATGGTAAAAATAAGTCACCAAATACCCAATACATCATATGACAAAATACCCATACAAGTCTTGTGAAATCAAAAACCCAAAGTCTCAAATAATATCAGAGTATAATACATCCCTCTCAAAATACCAGCTCAACAAATGAACTAAAAACTGGAACTGAAGGAAAGAAATACATGATAGAATCTCCAACAAGTCTCTAAGAAGCTGTGGTCTACTTTCCTTGCACCTGATTGCCTATGGGGGGGAAAATGGGAAAATAGAGGAGTGGGTCAGACTAAAAGTCCAGTGAATGATAGTAATGACTAGAATCTTAGGGCAAAGTAAAAGTAAAAGACCTTACAGTTCTAGTATATAAAAGGAAATAAAGGAAATATGAAGAAGGAATAAGCTAGAAATAAATACGATTTAACTAAATTAACACAATTGATTAACTTTGATTGTTTGCACTTGTCTTTGGTAGGTGCTTTGATTTGGCTAAATTCCTAATCCTATAATTAGTGTGATAACCCGGATTTTCGAACATCTGTTAATTGATAATTAACTGATTTTAACTATTAAAACACTGGTTTATAAGTTGAACAAATAATATTCTGATAATTAAAATGTCTGGATGTATATATATGGATTTGAGCTATAATAAATGTTGAATTTTAAATATCTAGAAATGATAAATTTTATAGTAAATTAATAAATATATAAATAGACATGTGCAAACTTTATAATGTTGAAATTTTAAGTGTGTTCATATACAAGTATATAAGGGTAAATATATATATTTATTTGTTTTTGTGAATAGAAAGCATTGGTTTGAATTCAATGTATTTAATTTTCAAAGGGTATTTAAAAAAAAATTAATTATATTTTCAAAACACTAAAGATTAATAAGTTTAAAATAAGATAAAAGGTTTAGTACACTCTCTTTATATATAGATTTAATAAAAAGGAATTATTAACAAAGGGTTTATTTTGCTTTCTTTTTAATTATACATGAACTAAGCATAGTTTGTAAATGTATAAAGGTTTAAAACATACATGTATAAACATGTTACATAAATTTAAGTAATTAATAAAACATAGGAAAATATATAATATTGGTTTATGACATTTGTAGCTTTGTATAAACATGCAAATAACAAGTGTCTTACTTCATTTTCATTTTCTTTTAAATTGAAATAAATAAAATGTTATAAGGAGAAATCTGTATACAGTTCAACACTTTTCCATTTTTATTTTCTTAACTCCATCCTTTTTCCTTTCATCTTCTAAAATAAAAACCAAAAGAAAATCAAACTGTTTCAAGTCTTCAACCTGAAGTAAGATTCAAATTCAACTCAAAACAAAAGTGGATTCAAATCAACAAATCAAGTTCCAATTCAAAATCAACCATCTTTCTGTTTCAAAATCAAATCTGAAACCATTTTGCAAGTACTAGACCAAAGCCTGTAAACAAGTTCAAGAATGCATGCAAGTGAATCTAAAGTAAGCCAAAGCAAGCAACTCAATTTCTAAACAAAAGCATTTCAGCATTCAAGTGCAAAATTTATAAAAGCCAGTTTTCAAAGCTGTTTTTCTGTTCTAGGCATACAGGTGAGCAAACTTTCTTATTAAAAGCTTAAGTAAATAAAAATCTATTGCATGTGAATTCCTGGGATGAATTATGATTTGCAAGTATATACATAAGTGTGATATCTGTATATATAGATGTGTTAGAAGTGTGCATGTTTGATATAACTATGTTCACCTCTGTTTTAAGTTACAGAGTTTAAATTTATAAAAAAAAACCAAATCTCCTCATCTATTCTTTGATAGGTTTTAGTTTTCAAACAGTTTTTGTTTGTTTAAAACTAAACTAAGATTTAAAAATATATTTAAGAATGATAGTTTTGAATATCATCTGGAAAATGTAAAAGACAGTGAAACCTGGGAAACTTGTTAAAATCAATCATCATGATTTGCTGATTCAGGTATATAGTCTGAATCGACATTGGAAATCATGATTTTTAAAAGAAGAATTACGATTTCTAGTAGTGTATCAAGTGAGGAAATCGGGGTTGAACGTGAATTGGTTTTCAAGGTTTTTCTGGTGATCGGCGGAGAAGTAGGTCTCGTGATCGTAGCTGGAAGTAGCTGGGGGGTCGTCAATCATAGGAAAAATGCTAGGAGGATTTTTAATATGGCGGTGGTGGTGTAACGACGTCGAACTAGGGTTAAAGTTCAAAATTTGTCAAGTTCGGAAATCATATTGCTGCTTCGTCTCTAAAGCTTCGAGTTTCATCGGAACTGAGGGAAAGGTGGCGTGGATGGTCGGCGGAGGTGTGGCCGGAGTTTCATGGTCGCTGGTGAACGGAAGCTCCGGGACGAGGAAGTTTTAGGTGGTCGGTTTTGTTCCAGATTTGATCAGGAGACTCGTTTTTGATTTTGGGTTCGAGTTGGGCTTTGGGTGGTCGGAATCAAAGTAGTGGGTCATCGTTGACTCATCAGCGGTGGCAGAAATGACCAGAGCTCTGGCGAGCTGGTGTGCACGTACACAAGATTGGTAGTGTGTCAGTGTTTGGGAAGAGGTTGGCTCGAAGGGAAACTCGAGGGAAGGATATTTTTGCTCGGGTTCGTTTCGAGTAGAAACGTGAAGGTTTAAACATGTCTACAGGCTAAAAGTTTTAAACCTAGCTAAATGTTGGAAAGAAAGAAAAGGAGAAGTCTCGGGTCTGGCTCGTGATTTTATCGGATTGAACCCGAGGAAATGACCTAGCAGTTTTATTTTTAAGCAAGTCTTAATTTTTAAATAAGTCTAGTTTAAACTTTTTCTTAAATAAATTCTTTTATATAGATAACAAATGTTTCCTTTAATATTTGATTTAAGAAGTTATAAAATTTGTTTAACTTGGATTTGTTAAGTTAAATTTTAAGTTATTTTAAACTTAATTTAAATGTAATTAAGTGTTAATTAAAAGAATAGAATGTTTTAAATTTTTGTGTAAATCATAATTAAGTCATTAACAAAGATAAATGATTTATCTTTAGATTAATTAAGACTTTGGGAAATTAAAAATTAATTTAATTAATAAAGTAATTAAAGAGTAAATAATTAATTTAATTAATTAACTTATTGTTAAGGATAATTAATGTAACTGAGGAATAATTACTTTGTGTAATAAATAATTAAAGGATAATTATAGATTACAAATTAATTAATTGGAGATTTAATAATTAAATTGTGATTAAGCATTATTTAATTAAGTAATTAGAGGTTAATCAATTTGTAATTAAGAATTAATTAATTTGTAATTAAAGTTTATTAATTAATAATTAAGGGGTAATAAATTTGGTAATTAATTTTGTAAGGTAATCAAGGAATGATGAATTAATTAATTGGGTTGTAATTAATTAATGTTAAGTAAGCAGGATTTAAAAGTAACTAAGTAATTAATTTAATTTATTTGAAGATTAAGTTAAATTAATTAGGAATTGTACATCTAATTAATCTTGCTTATGGGTGATTGAATCATATTTTATGCCTTGGATTATTTGATGTCTGATATGTGATTATGATGCTCTGGGATATGAGATGCTTTGGATGAATTGTGAGAATGTAAGTTATCTATCTGTGATAGATTTGTTATGAGAATATGAGATCCTGGATTTAAATTAAATTGTTTAACTGAAAAATCTTGGTTTAAAGAATGACATTTGATTCGAAGAGACCGGGGTCGGGTATCAGAAAATACCCGAAACCACTTCGATTTGTAATCTACAATAATTCTTTATAGATTTGATATATGAAATCAATAGGCCGGTTTGGAATAATATGGACCATTTAAACTAAGTTGAATACTTAGATATTGTTTTAATAAGTGTTGACTATATAAATGTTACTTATAGTAAAGCACGAGTTACCCCGGGTTTAAATAAGTTCTATGGATTTAAATTTCATGTTAGATGAGTTTACTCACGCTGGTTTCCAGCCTGACCCGGGTGTTACTTTGATGTAATGCTCGGGTCAGACCGAGTATTACAGATTTCAGGTAAGGACGTTTTGGAGCTCAGGAGGCGAGCTGGATGGCAGGAACGTATGGAGTATATTCCGCTGTGATATATTATAGTTGTCTGAGACATGTTAATTCTAACTGTCTAGTACATTTGTGAATGTTGTAACTCTGATGTATTAAAATGTGATTAACAAATACAGTTTTCCTTGTATAACTGATATTATTATTTGTTATTATATTTAATCCGCTGCGAATGTGAGATGTTGTGTTCTCTGTTCTTCTTTCTTCTTTCTGTTTCTTCCTTCTATCTCTTTCTTTTTCTTCTAACTATCTGGAATTTTCGGGTTCGAAAATTCCGGGTCGTTACATTTGGTATCAGAGCAAAGGTTAAGCGAGAACCTTGGCTCTGTTAGGGTTTACTCATTAAGGATAGGGTCAATTGTACCCTAGAATGAGTTGAGTGTATATATATATGAGAGCGTACTTGTTATTTTCTTATATAAAGATTTTAAAATGGTTCTAAAAATTAAATGATATTTATATAAGTTATCTTTTGATATATATAGAAATAATTTTTCTAATTATTAAATATATTAAAGAAATTGGTTGTTGAATTAATTGGAATAAAATAAAATAATGAGAATTAAGGGGTAATAGTAATAAAACCAAATTGGAATTGAATGAAGATAAGTTTGAAATGGATCCAAACTGAAATTAAAAATCCAATTGGAATTGAAGATAATTTTAAATTGTGAAGTTAGAATCTTAAGATTTAAAAACATTTGAAGTTTGTTTCCGAACCGTTAAAGGGAATAGTAAATAATATTATTCATAATATTTCTGTAAGTAATCTTACTTTGAAATAAGAAGTTGTCTGAAACTTTGTTTGGAATTAAAAACCAAAGGTGTTAAAACATAAGGTATAACTTTAATATTAATATATATATATAAGAGTAAAAGTTGAATTCTTCTAATTAAGTCTAATTTATAGGTTAGAAAGTCCCTATAGAATTCTGTCTTTGAGAAAGATGTCTAAGAGTGAAGAATGGAAGGATAGACGCAGGGAGCAAAGAGCAGCTGCACGTAGAGATCGTGAAGAAGAAATTCAAGAGTATGAAAAACAGGTTAAGGGAAAGGCTGAACCAGGACCGTATGATAATGTCACTTGCTACAGATGTTTCAATAAGGGGCATTATGCAGCCAAGTGCAGTAAAACAAGGGAGGAATTGAAGGGTACATTCCATCGGTTTCGCTCTGAGGTCTCGTGCTTTAAGTGTCATAAGAAAGGACATTTCCTAAATCATTGTCCTGAAGTGAGGAAGGCGAAGCGAAAACCAGTTGAACCGGTCAATGAGTCGACTGTTTGCTATCATTGCAAGAAAACGGGACACATTGCTAGGAATTGTTCCGAAAGGCAGAAGAGGAGTAAAGTTGTGGAACGTACTGTTGGAGGCGTGAAGGTTTTCCAGATGGATGACCGGGTAGAAACATTTTGTGGAAAATGTTACAAATGGGGACACCCTGTTGAGAAGTGTATGTTTGGGCTTTGCCCTTTGAAAGGAAGTCCATAAAAGAATTCTGGAAAGAATATTAGGGCTTTGTTCTTCCAAACTTCTAGAGAATAGTAAGGCATCTAGATTTATGACTTTTGTAAGACACTTATTTTGGATAGATGTATGTAATGTATGAACTAATAGTATAAAGCAAATTAATGTATGGAATATTTTGTGGTAGCATAATCTAATATGGAATTTTCTTTATCTATTAAGAATTGAACTCAGAATAATATTGATTAAAGATTGGGATTTTTGATTTTAAAATAAAGATTAATTTGATTTAAAAGATTAAATCAACATTTAAAATGTTTAACTCGAATTTATATAATTCAAGATGGTTTTAAGTTGAGATTTGAATAGAATTAGTTCAAATTAAATTTGATTTAAATTTAATTAGAATTGTGATTAAAGATGGATAAGCATAAGTTTAAATGGAAAATTTGAATTGAATTAATTTGAAATAAAAATTGAAGATTGAATGAGTTCAAAAATCAAATGGGAATTGGAATTAATTCAAACTGGGATTGAAATGAATTAAAATTGGTTCAATTTGAAATTTATGTAAATCAATTGAAATTATGATTAAAGTTAAATAAGTTTAAAAATCAAATGGAATTTGATTTGAAGTTGGAAAGGAATTAAGGTTAACTCAACTTGAATTGGGATTAAATCAATTTCAATGGAAATTGAAGTTATTTAAATTGTAATTGAGTTAATTTAAATGGAGGTGGAAATTTAAATTGAATTGATGAGAATTGAACAGTTTGGCTCTGGATTATTTTCAAAATGAATTGTTTTAATACAAATATATTTTTCCAAACTATTTACTATACAATTTTTCTTCTTAAACCCCAAACTATTTTATACTTGTTTTACAATTATTTTAGAACTATTTAACTATTTTGAAATTGTCTTATAAACTAATTACTATTTTTCAGTTAGTATATCTAATCACTATTTTAAAAACTATTTTGCAATTATCTAACTATTTTATACCTACTTAACTATTTTACAAACTAATAACTATTTCTCAACTACTTATCTATTTTAAACTTTTTCCAAGCTATTTTTAAATTTAAATTGGTCAGAGTTCAAACTGTTTATAATTGAAGTAATAACTCAAATGGGAAATGGAAGCAATTGAGAATAAGAGAATAGAATTAAAGGAATGTGAATAGAAAAGAGAATTGATTTGGCTAATAACCAATAAAGATAAATACGTAGGATATACGTATATTATTCTATTCGCATAGTGATTTGATCCAGATTCGAACACAGAATTTCGAGATAGTATTATCGATCCGAGTTGGGATTTTTCGCTTGATTTTCGACGGCGAACCTGGATATGGGTTTTTGATTGGTTCTGGATATTCTCTATCATAGTTGTGACTATGCAAGGAGAATGACGGTTTCTGATCAAGAAACCAGATCTGAGTCCGCACTAGGAAGTCGGGTGGACGATACTAGTTCGGAAGTGAAATTGTGTGATCGATTGAGCGATCAGATTGATATAGCGTACGGATGATATGTGTACATCGTACGGGTTTGAATGAAATTGATATTGAAAATTTGTGGATAAAAACTGTAAAATAGTTTTTGAAATGAAAAGTGATATAGTTAATAACTTTATGAAAGATTTATCAAATTTGAATATTTGATTTGGCAATAAATAAAGTTATATTTTGTAATATGATAAACTTCCCTTATTGAATCTAGCCAGAATAAAAAGGGATTTTGGAAGTATTTGAAGTATAAAAGAGGTTTTATACAAGTTGAGGTGATCCAAAGATTTTCAAAGTTATATATATCTATATCTATATATATATAAAGGATCTTATGAGAATGATTTTGAAAAAGATTTTGGAAACCTATGAATTTGGAAAAGGCTTTTGATTTTTGGGAAAATCAATTTTGGATTTTGGAAAGCCTAGTTTGAGAATTATCGATTTTGGTAATCGATTTTGTGTAAAGGAGATTTTGATAAATCATAAAGGGTATGATTTGAAGATACTATAAGTATATAGTATAAAATGTTTTGAGTATAGCTCTGGGGAAAAAGGCGCTCCCTTGAAATGAACTTCTCAGGAGTACCACTGGGTGGTACTGCCTTGAGCCCCAAGGGGGGGTTTCTAAAGTTGATCCTGTGAGGAGTCCGGAATAAACTAGTTCCTGAGGATTATTTTTGTAGCGAAAGTCGAGGGGCTGGTGCCCACAGAGGCATTTGGGTTATGCTGTGACGATAGTTTAACTCGATGTCACTGCGATCTACTGCAGACCATAGCGAAAGTCATGTGTGCCGCTGAGAGCCAACTGTCTACGTTTGATTTTATATCGGTAGACTGTGACACTATGGTAACATAGCGAAAGTCGTTTGTGCCGCTGAGAGCCAACAGTCTGCGTTTGATTTTATATCGGTAGACTGCGACCTATGTGGGAGAAGTTTCATTTTGACAGTGAAATCGTGTGTGCCGCTGAGAGCCAACAGTTACATAGACTTTTGCTGTGATGGCAACGTAACCCTGGATGTAACTGCGATCTGTTGTGGGTTCCTTGGTGTAATCAGTTACATGGACTTTTGCTGCGATGGCAACGTAACCCGTGATGTAACTGTGACCATGGATGGGAGTGATGATTTCCAGAGCACTCTTACCAACGATGTTTCCTCTATTTTCAAAAATATTTTCTATATTTTCAAATAAAATTATTTTCCAAGTATTTTCACTCGATGTTGAAATGAGTCTGCTAAGTACTTATAGATCTTCAGTCTTATGCCTGATCAACGTATGACCGAATTTCGGTGAGCACAAGGATGGACTGTTGAGACATCAAGTTATAAAATGTATTTTTATATATAAACTATTTTGATAATACCATGTAGATTTTAAAAGTGTTTTAAAATAATCAAAAAAAAAAGAATGATTTATCTGATTTTAAGTATTGAATAAACTCTAGCTTCGTTCCTTTTCGAGGACGAAAAGATTCTAAGGGGGGAGGAATGCGATAACCCGGATTTTCGAACATCTGTTAATTGATAATTAACTGATTTTAACTATTAAAACACTGGTTTATAAGTTGAACAAATAATATTCTGATAATTAAAATGTCTGGATGTATATATATGGATTTGAGCTATAATAAATGTTGAATTTTAAATATCTGGAAATGATAAATTTTATAGTAAATTAATAAATATATAAATAGACATGTGCAAACTTTATAATGTTGAAATTTTAAGTGTGTTCATATACAAGTATATAAGGGTAAATATATATATTTATTTGTTTTTGTGAATAGAAAGCATTGGTTTGAATTCAATGTATTTAATTTTCAAAGGGTATTTAAAAAAAATTAATTATATTTTCAAAACACTAAAGATTAATAAGTTTAAAATAAGATAAAAGGTTTAGTACACTCTCTTTATATATAGATTTAATAAAAAGGAATTATTAACAAAGGGTTTATTTTGCTTTCTTTTTAATTATACATGAACTAAGCATAGTTTGTAAATGTATAAAGGTTTAAAACATACATGTATAAACATGTTACATAAATTTAAGTAATTAATAAAACATAGGAAAATATATAATATTGGTTTATGACATTTGTAGCTTTGTATAAACATGCAAATAACAAGTGTCTTACTTCATTTTCATTTTCTTTTAAATTGAAATAAATAAAATGTTATAAGGAGAAATCTGTATACAGTTCAACACTTTTCCATTTTTATTTTCTTAACTCCATCCTTTTTCCTTTCATCTTCTAAAATAAAAACCAAAAGAAAATCAAACTGTTTCAAGTCTTCAACCTGAAGTAAGATTCAAATTCAACTCAAAACAAAAGTGGATTCAAATCAACAAATCAAGTTCCAATTCAAAATCAACCATCTTTCTGTTTCAAAATCAAATCTGAAACCATTTTGCAAGTACTAGACCAAAGCCTGTAAACAAGTTCAAGAATGCATGCAAGTGAATCTAAAGTAAGCCAAAGCAAGCAACTCAATTTCTAAACAAAAGCATTTCAGCATTCAAGTGCAAAATTTATAAAAGCCAGTTTTCAAAGCTGTTTTTCTGTTCTAGGCATACAGGTGAGCAAACTTTCTTATTAAAAGCTTAAGTAAATAAAAATCTATTGCATGTGAATTCCTGGGATGAATTATGATTTGCAAGTATATACATAAGTGTGATATCTGTATATATAGATGTGTTAGAAGTGTGCATGTTTGATATAACTATGTTCACCTCTGTTTTAAGTTACAGAGTTTAAATTTATAAAAAAAAACCAAATCTCCTCATCTATTCTTTGATAGGTTTTAGTTTTCAAACAGTTTTTGTTTGTTTAAAACTAAACTAAGATTTAAAAATATATTTAAGAATGATAGTTTTGAATATCATCTGGAAAATGTAAAAGACAGTGAAACCTGGGAAACTTGTTAAAATCAATCATCATGATTTGCTGATTCAGGTATATAGTCTGAATCGACATTGGAAATCATGATTTTTAAAAGAAGAATTACGATTTCTAGTAGTGTATCAAGTGAGGAAATCGGGGTTGAACGTGAATTGGTTTTCAAGGTTTTTCTGGTGATCGGCGGAGAAGTAGGTCTCGTGATCGTAGCTGGAAGTAGCTGGGGGGTCGTCAATCATAGGAAAAATGCTAGGAGGATTTTTAATATGGCGGTGGTGGTGTAACGACGTCGAACTAGGGTTAAAGTTCAAAATTTGTCAAGTTCGGAAATCATATTGCTGCTTCGTCTCTAAAGCTTCGAGTTTCATCGGAACTGAGGGAAAGGTGGCGTGGATGGTCGGCGGAGGTGTGGCCGGAGTTTCATGGTCGCTGGTGAACGGAAGCTCCGGGACGAGGAAGTTTTAGGTGGTCGGTTTTGTTCCAGATTTGATCAGGAGACTCGTTTTTGATTTTGGGTTCGAGTTGGGCTTTGGGTGGTTGGAATCAAAGTAGTGGGTCATCGTTGACTCATCGGCGGTGGCAGAAATGACCAGAGCTCTGGCGAGCTGGTGTGCACGTACACAAGATTGGTAGTGTGTCAGTGTTTGGGAAGAGGTTGGCTCGAAGGGAAACTCGAGGGAAGGATATTTTTGCTCGGGTTCGTTTCGAGTAGAAACGTGAAGGTTTAAACATGTCTACAGGCTAAAAGTTTTAAACCTAGCTAAATGTTGGAAAGAAAGAAAAGGAGAAGTCTCGGGTCTGGCTCGTGATTTTATCGGATTGAACCCGAGGAAATGACCTAGCAGTTTTATTTTTAAGCAAGTCTTAATTTTTAAATAAGTCTAGTTTAAACTTTTTCTTAAATAAATTCTTTTATATAGATAACAAATGTTTCCTTTAATATTTGATTTAAGAAGTTATAAAATTTGTTTAACTTGGATTTGTTAAGTTAAATTTTAAGTTATTTTAAACTTAATTTAAATGTAATTAAGTGTTAATTAAAAGAATAGAATGTTTTAAATTTTTGTGTAAATCATAATTAAGTCATTAACAAAGATAAATGATTTATCTTTAGATTAATTAAGACTTTGGGAAATTAAAAATTAATTTAATTAATAAAGTAATTAAAGAGTAAATAATTAATTTAATTAATTAACTTATTGTTAAGGATAATTAATGTAACTGAGGAATAATTACTTTGTGTAATAAATAATTAAAGGATAATTATAGATTACAAATTAATTAATTGGAGATTTAATAATTAAATTGTGATTAAGCATTATTTAATTAAGTAATTAGAGGTTAATCAATTTGTAATTAAGAATTAATTAATTTGTAATTAAAGTTTATTAATTAATAATTAAGGGGTAATAAATTTGGTAATTAATTTTGTAAGGTAATCAAGGAATGATGAATTAATTAATTGGGTTGTAATTAATTAATGTTAAGTAAGCATGATTTAAAAGTAACTAAGTAATTAATTTAATTTATTTGAAGATTAAGTTAAATTAATTAGGAATTGTACATCTAATTAATCTTGCTTATGGGTGATTGAATCATATTTTATGCCTTGGATTATTTGATGTCTGATATGTGATTATGATGCTCTGGGATATGAGATGCTTTGGATGAATTGTGAGAATGTAAGTTATCTATCTGTGATAGATTTGTTATGAGAATATGAGATCCTGGATTTAAATTAAATTGTTTAACTGAAAAATCTTGGTTTAAAGAATGACATTTGATTCGAAGAGACCGGGGTCGGGTATCAGAAAATACCCGAAACCACTTCGATTTGTAATCTACAATAATTCTTTATAGATTTGATATATGAAATCAATAGGCCGGTTTGGAATAATATGGACCATTTAAACTAAGTTGAATACTTAGATATTGTTTTAATAAGTGTTGACTATATAAATGTTACTTATAGTAAAGCACGAGTTACCCCGGGTTTAAATAAGTTCTATGGATTTAAATTTCATGTAAGATGAGTTTACTCACGCTGGTTTCCAGCCTGACCCGGGTGTTACTTTGATGTAATGCTCGGGTCAGACCGAGTATTACAGATTTCAGGTAAGGACGTTTTGGAGCTCAGGAGGCGAGCTGGATGGCAGGAACGTATGGAGTATATTCCGCTGTGATATATTATAGTTGTCTGAGACATGTTAATTCTAACTGTCTAGTACATTTGTGAATGTTGTAACTCTGATGTATTAAAATGTGATTAACAAATACAGTTTTCCTTGTATAACTGATATTATTATTTGTTATTATATTTAATCCGCTGCGAATGTGAGATGTTGTGTTCTCTGTTCTTCTTTCTTCTTTCTGTTTCTTCCTTCTATCTCTTTCTTTTTCTTCTAACTATCTGGAATTTTCGGGTTCGAAAATTCCGGGTCGTTACAATTAGGCTGAAATCCTAATTCTACCCTTTGATCGGCCTGCTACTCCATAAATCTTAATGCGGACTAGACGATATAGCTCCCTACACAGAAGACATTGGTGTCTATGGATGACACACATACTAAGCTCTTGGAACTCAATAGCGACTTATCTCCCCTAATCGATGTCGCACGCTCGGTCACCGCCGGTTCACACTATTTATTGCTTCTTCTTTTGACCTTTTATTTACCCTAGACAACATAAGCGTTCCCTCATCTCACTTCAGGTTATTGTGAGATGTCATGTCCATAGAAAATGAGGGATGTTGTTGGTACTGGTCCCTGTCAAACAAAATCTAGTTGCATCCCTTATCCAAATTCCAATGATTTAGTCTATTAATTATTGACCTCTTATCTACCCTAAACAGCATAAGCGTGCCCTAAGGGAAATGCTGCCGGTACGGATCTTTTCTTTTAACTATTGACCACTTATCTACCTTAAACAGCATAAGGGAAATGCTACCGGTACAGATCTTTTCTTTTAACTATTGACCACTTATCTAAACTAAACAGCATAAGGGAAATGCCGCCGGTACAGATCTTTTCTTTTAACTATTGACCACTTATCTACCCTAAATAGCATAAGGGAAATGCTGTCGGTACGAATCTTTCCTTTTAATCTTTGCTTATTAACTTAGATAAATTATTTAAATAAGCCTCTATTATTATCTTTGCTTATTAATTTATCCTAAGTCTCAAAATAAGCCTCATTCTGTTCTGTTTCTTATTATAACCTACGTTATAATCATGCTTTTTACTTAACCCTAGGTCTAAGTGTAAAAATAAGCTTTTTTCATCTTTTACTCTTTTTAATTATAATTCTAAGCTATAACTAGGCCAATTATCTTTAATTAGTCCAATTCTAACATCAATATCATAATTAGGCTCAATTTCAGTCTTAATTCCATTTTTATTACAGTCTTTACAATTTACATCTTATCATCCGTTATTTCAGTATTCTTATAATTTTAATCCATATTCGCGTTTAATCTATTCTAACCCATACGCGAAGAAGAAGGAGAATTAAAAGAAAACTGAAAATAGAAGAAAATCCAAAGCGTAGGAAAAAGATGTAAATAACAGTAAATAAATTAAAATATTGTAAATAAATGGTAAAACTATAATTAACAGAAATAAACTAAAATTAACTGAAAAGAATAGCTAAAAGAAATAGAATGAAAATAATTCTAAAAACCGTAAATAAACTACTAAAAATGTTATTCCAAAAATCGTAGTAAAACTACAACTATTGGAAACCTTATTATTTTAAATTACTTAAAGAAATCTAAAATGATTAAAATCACTCACCTATGGTCCTAAACTCTTCCCTTTAGGTCTTCCCAGATCCACTTGAGGGTATTACAATATTTTTATTAATAAGATTCTATCCTTGGAAAATTATTCCTTTTAGGGTCCTTCCTGAAAAGGTGAACCCAAGCAGAGAAAATCTATAATGAGAAAAAGTGATAGGCATAGGGTCTTATTTATAAGGGTAGAAGTGGATCTCAGACCATTGGATTTGGAGATTGAATAGGATGCAACCACATCATAGGCTGAATAGGAGCCATCGGATGGAAGCACGGAGGGGTCAGATGAGCCAAAGGAACGAAAATGATGTGTTAAAATCGCCTGTACTCAAAGAATGTAATTCTTCGTTTAATAACGTAGGCGGGTCGACCTAAGGGTCGACTGCTCTTCTAGCTAGGTCGACCGGCCGGTCGACCTAGGCAAGGGGTTGGTCGACCTCCCTATGTATTATTTTTTTGATTTCTTGATTCATTCATAACTTGTTCATATTGGCTCGGATTCAGACATTCTATATATGGAAATTGACCAGAAAATTACCACAGACACAATGGCGCAACTCCCATGGCTCAATTATGATAATTTCACAAAGTTATTTTATCATTTAACTAATTAACGAATTAATTATTATAGCTTTAAATTTCCGGGTTGTTACATTCTCCCCTCCCTAAGGGATTTCGTCCCCGAAATCTCTAAGGATAAAAGAATGAACTAAGTGTTTTCGTCCAATATCTACAACCAACTACTCAATCATTAACCATTCATCCATTGTCCTTAAGTTTATCTAATGCAATTTATGATACTTATGCAATTAGTGTAGTGTTAATGTCCCTAGCTAATGCAAAGATTAGGCGGTCCACTGATTAAGTTGACCTCCTTTTATGCAATCATGTACGTGCTATGTATTCAAATGAATGCAAAAATTCCTAATGATAGCTGATAGTTCTATGTGTGTGCTTTAATCATCATCCAAATGCAACAACCATGAGATAGACATCCATTTATAGCAACCATGAAAAATAAAAAATGCAAATGCGCACACATCCATATGCATATGCTCTAGTGTCCTAGTTAGGCCAACCCCTAAGAGATAATAGTGCCTAGTGTAAGTATATGTGTCCATTAGCATCCAGTAGCAAACACTTGCAACCACTAGCATCCATCATACATAACATGTTCTAATAACATGTTTACATCAAATCCTATCATCCATAGGTTAAATCCTAAGTTCCACCCTCCCAAAAGGTAATAAAGGAAAGAACCTATTCAAAACTAAAGATGGAAATAAGAAATTCTAAAACTTATTATCGAAAAGATGAGGATATGAGATATGAATTTTCTCCTAATCAAACTAATCTTCTCTGAAGTCTTTCTAACCATGTCAGGACCAAGTAGCAATTTCTCTATAGACTCTAAGCAACACGAAGGCAACTAGTGCGGTCTTCCATAAAGGGCTTCAAAAGGTGCCACTCCAATGATAGCTTGAAAACTACTATCATATGGGAATTCCACTAAAGGAAGATGATTTTCCCAAGTTTCTTCAAAATCAAAAATACGCGTCCTCAACCATGTGTGCGTTACCATCTTACTAATTCTTCTTTACTATTCTTCTTTAGTCTGCTCATATGAATCAACATTCCTAGGTTCCCACTAGTGCCCTATACACTTTACGGGAACTTCCACTATTACTTCTAAAAGTAATCCCTATTGTCTCCTTTATAGCCTTACACTTTGTACCTAGGAAATGATTCCTATCTACTTCACATTTAGGAGTTTGGTATAGTATTCATCACTTTATTTTAAAAAAACCGAGGTTTCTAAATTTTTAAAACATCAAATCTCAAAATCTTTGTCTTTAAAAGTGTTATCTATAAGTTCCTATTAAATTCAAAAATACTTGGTTACTTAACATTGTTCCCCAAACCTAGAGGGGAAAACTTTCAAAAATTTAAGTCTAAAACTTATTCCTCCTTTTCTTTTAAAGACTTTTACAGCTTTCTATAAAAATTTGGATTTTAAAATTCTACTTTTATTAAGTTTTTCATTTCCAAAAACTTATTTACTTTTTTCACCAAACCATTATCCTTTAAAATATCTTTAAAATGTCCTTATGTGTCTTTTTTTTAAACATTTTCATATTACACCTAACAGTTTTATACCTTAATGTATTGGAACTACTTTCTCTTATGAGAAACTATTAATGGTAAAACCTTCTATGAATCCTTTAAAAGAGGATTTTATGTTTATGTGAAATTACAAGGAACTTATTTTATATTTTTTGAAACAGGCTATACAAAATATGGTGATTCCCATACCTTGTACATCTCTTTCACGTATTCCTTATAACTTACACAAAACAGTGTTATTGGTTTCATAGAAAATTATACCATTATTCTTTTAATTCCAATAGATTAAAGTATGTTTAAATTATATTTTCTTACGATGGACATCTTTTAATATCTAACTTACAATTTTCTTTTCAGAAAAACTCTTCTTCAAAACTGTTTTAATATATCCATAACCAAAAACATTTTCTTATACTTATTTAAGTAAAATAAGTTTATTCACAAATCACTTTTATTCTTACTCTTAGAAACTATCTTTAAAAAAATACATTTTTATTTGCGTTTAAAACAGATGTTGCGTAAAACACTGTTACTACAACCCAAAAATACTAGTGTATAAATTCAATTAAAAATAAATACTAATAAACCTCACATATTATGAAAAAACATTTCTTTTGGGAGTCACCTACTATAACGGTAGCGTTATAGTCTATGCTCCCTTTTATTTTCACGAAAACACCTATTACAATAATAAATGTTGTAATCTACGTTTCGATACTTAATACATTTTAGGTTTTTATATTTAAAATTTTTGTTTACTTACAAAGAAACTAGCGAGCTATAATTATCCAAAAAGAATCTTACTTTTAACAAAATTTGTATCATATAAAAACCAATTTAAATTTCATACCATTTTTCAAAAACCAAATATTTATTTCCTAAAAGAAAATATTAACAATGAAAATTTTCAATTCTAACAATTGTATTCTATTGAGCTAAACATAAGGTGGATTTTCTTCTCACTACCCTAGGAGTACCCTTCCTAAATTTTGGTAATCCTATTTCCTTACTAAAGTCTTTTAGTACTACCGTTAAATCCACTTATCTAAAACAATTGTAGTTTCTACAATTATCTACACATGGGCTTTCTTCTCTTCTTATCAACTGAATCTATTGTACATCTCCAATCTTTGCCTACCTCTCTTGGGTTTTCCATAATCTGAACCTAAATGTACAAAACCATTTCTCAAACTCCTACAATGTGTAGATCTTCTCTATGCCCCGAGAAACGCACTTCCTTATGCCAAAAGTCTCACTACAAGAATTTTGCCTTCCACCGATGAACGTGGAGCGTATGAAGAACCTCCTCAAGATTAATAGCATGATTTTCCATACTCTTGGAAAACACCAAAATTTCATTCGCTAATACCACCCCGAACTTATTTAGGACATCTCTAAAAACATGGCTCATCAAATCTACGAAATAAGCTAGGGCATTGGTTAGCCCAAAAGGCATAACCAACCACTCAAAGAATCCGTCGGGTGTCCTAAATGTGGTCTTCTCAATGTTGTTATCAGCGACCCTAAGCTGATGAAATCCAGTGCCTAAATCAGGCTGACAGAATACTGAAGAGCCAACTAATAAGTCGAAAAGATCATATATCCTAGGAAATGGATAATGGTTTTTTTGTGAGCTTATTTAATACTCTATAGTCTATGCAACGTCGAAGGGAACCATCTGCCTTAGTAGCAAAGACGACTGGCGCTCCCCACTCCGATATGCTCCTTATTATGAAACCCTTCTCCAAAAGCTCACCGATCTGCTTGCTCAACTCCTTCCTCTCCCTAGGTGCCATGTGCCTCACAGGCAATGCTACGGGCTTAGCATTCTCAGTCAAATAAATCCTAACGTCAATCTCTCTCTTAGTGGGTAGTCCTCTAACCTCCTCAAAGACGTATGGAAAACCTCTGACGATAGAAACTGAACTTAACTCTGATGATGACGAATCGAGGGAATAAAGGAAGCTCAACATAACTGACCCTTGCGGGTCGTAAGAAACCTCGAGAGTCCTACCATTGCATGTCTCTAGTCTAATGAATCTCCTTTCACTATTTAATATAGCTCCATATGTGGATAGCCAATCCATCCCCAAGATCATCCCATACCCCGAGAATCCCAATACATAGGCATTGCAGTCAAATTCTACGCCTAGGATATAAATTTTCAAACCCCTACAAACCATAGATAAGTGTGCCGATCCTCCTATGGGGTTGGAAACAACAATGGGGTCTACTACTAATGATATGTCTAAGTGCAAACAATCTACCAAAGAACTCGTAATGAAAGGGTGTGATGCTCCAAAATCGAAAAGAGTCCGAATGAGAAAATCAGAAAGAGAGATTAATCCTTCTAAAGAGATTTTCCTACCTCTATCTGAATCACAGCCAGAAAGTGCTGCATCCAAAGCTTGTACCTGCGCCGCAGGTGCGCTTGCTCTCTGCCCCGTCCTCTAAGGACAAGCTCTACTAAGATGACCGGGCTGCCCATAGTTGAAACACCTTTTATTCTTACAGTCCTTTGCGTAATGCCCAACCTGTCCATAGTTATTACATTTCCCGCTTTTCTTGAGGTCCTCCAAATCTAACATCCTAAACCTTTGCTCCATAACCTCCAACCTAGCTCGTGCCTCCTCGAAATCCTTTATGCCAGAAATCGTTCTTCCTCCTAGACTAGCGAAGTTCTTGCATATCTTAGAAAGATTGGCTGTTGTAGATGGATTAAAGTGACCTCCACATACCGGTGCTGTATTGGGCACTTGCCCTTGCACCTCTGGTACCATAGCTCTACGGAACCAGTTAGCCATATTATGCAAAGAAAAGGAAACTTAGGCTCGAAAGAAGGTTGAACTGAACTTTTGAGGGGATTTTTATAAAAACACTTTTATACTTGAAAAACTACTTCTATAATAAGAGTTTCTTTCTGAAAAACACTTCTAATTTGAAGACATGCTACTTAAAAATAGGTTGCTTTTGGAAAATTACTTTATTTTTAAAACAAGTTTTTAGGAATCATGTAACCTTAGGCTCTAGTACCAAGTGTAATACCCCACACCTCTTAGTATACCGAAAAGGACACACTAAAAGGCATGGTGCGTTGTAGGTATAACCAAAACTAGCAGAGACTAAGATTCACAAGACAAAAATTAAATAATAATAAAAATAAAGTAGCGGAAACAATTATAGTGTTTTGCTAAAAATAAAATTCCACAATATAAGATGATAAAAATAAGTCACCAAATACCCAATACATCATATGAAAAAATACACATACAAGCCTCGTGAAATCAAAAACCCAAACTCTTAAATAATATCAGAGTACAATACATCCCGCTCAAAATACCAGCTCAACAAAAGAACTAAAAACTAGAACTGAAGGAAAGAAATAAATGATAGAATCTTCAACAAGTCTCCAAGAAGCTGCGGTCTACTTTCCTTGCACCTGATTTCCTATGGGGAGGAAAAAAGGGGAAAATAGAGGAGTGGGGCAGACTAAAAGTCTGGTGAATGATAGTAATTACTAGAATCTTTAAGCAAAGTAAAAGTAATAGACCTTACAACACTTCTAGTATATAAAAGGAAACAAAGGAAATATGATGAAGGAATAAGATGGAAATAAATACGATTTAACTAAATTAACACAATTGATTAACTTTGATTATTTGCACTTGTCTTTGATGGCAGCTTTGATTAGGCTGAATTCCTAATCCTATAATTAGACTAAAATCCTAATTCTACCCTTTGATCGACCTGCTACTCCATAGACCTTACTGCGGACTAGACGGTATAGCTCCATACACAGAAGGCATGGGTGTCTATGAAAGACACACATACTAAGCGCTTGGAACTCAATAGCGACTTATCTCCTCTAATCGATGCCGCACGCTCGGTCACCGCCAGTTCGCACTATCTATTGCTCCCTCTTTTGACCTTTTATTTACTCTAGACAACATAAGCGTGCTCTCGTCTCACTTCAGGCTATTATGAGACACCGTGTCCATAGAAAATAGGGGATGTTGTTGGTACTGGTCCCTGTCAAATAAAATCTAATTGCGTCCCTTGTCCAAATCCCCAAGATTTAGTCTTCTAATTATTGACCTCTTATCTACCCTAAACAACATAAGCGTGTCCCAAGGGAAATGCTGCCGGTACGGATCATTTCTTTTAACTATTACTTAGATAAATTATTTAAATAAGCCTATACTATTATCTTTACTATCTTTGCTTATTAATTTATCCTAAGTCTCAAAATAAGCCTCATTCTGTTCTGTTTCTTATTATAACCTACGTTATAATCATGCTTATTACTTAACCCAAGGTCTAACTGTAAAAATAAGCTTCTTTCATCTTTTACTCTTTTTAGTTATAATTCTAAGTTATAACTAGGCCAATTATCTTTAATTAGTCCAAGTCTAACATCAATATCATAATTAGGCTCAATTTCAGTCTTAATTCCATTTTTATTATAGTCTTTACAATTTACATCTTATCTTCCGTTATTTCAGTATTCTTATAATTTTAATCCATATTCACGTCTAATCTATTCTAATCCATACACGAAGAAGAAGGAGAAATAAAAGAAAAGTGAAAATAGAATAAAATCCAATGTGTAGGAAAAAGATGTAAATAACGCATAAATAACAATAAATAAATTAAAATACTGTAAATAAACTGTAAGAAATGGAAAAGCTATAATTAACAGAAATAAACTAATATTAACTGATAAGAATAGCTAAAAGAAAAAGATTGAAAATAATTCTAAAAACCGTAAATAAACTGCTAAAAAGGTTATTCCAAAAATCGTAGTAAAACTACAACTATTGGAAACCCTATTATTTTAAATCACTTAAAGAAATCTAAAATAATTACAATCACTCACCTGTGGTCCTAAGCTCTTCCCTTTAGGTCTTCCCGGATCCACTTGAGGGTATTAAAATATTTTTATTAAAAGGATTCTCTCCTTGGAAAATTATTCCTTTTAGGGTCCTTCCTGAAAAGGTGAACCCAAGCGGAGAAAATCTAGAATGAGAAAAAGTGTTAGGCCTAGGGTCTTATTTATAGGGGTAGAAGTGGATCTCAGACCGTTGGATTTGGAGATTGAATAGGATGCAACCACGTCATAGGCTGAATAGGAGCCATCAGATGGAAGCACGGAGGGACCGGATGAGCCAAAGGAACGAAAATGACGTATTAAAATCGCCTGTAATCGAAGAATGTAATTCTTCGTTTAATAACGTAGGCGGGTCGACCGCCCTTTTAGCTAGGTTAACCGGCCGGTCGACCTAGGCAAGGGGTTAGTCGACCTCCCTATGTATTTTTTTTCCAATTCCTTGATTCATTCGTAACTTGTTCATATTGGCTCGGATTCTGACGTTCTATATATGGAAATTGACCAGAAAATTACCACGAACACAATGGTGCAACTCCCGTGGCTCAATTCTGAAAATTTCACAAAGTTATTTTATCATTTAATTATTTAACGAATTAATTATTATAGCTTTAAATTTCTGGGTTGTTACAAGTCCTTTATGTAGCACCTATAATATCTTGCCAATTCAAGGAAACTTCTCATATCTGTATCATTCTTGGATTGATTTCAATCCTAGGTCGCTACCACTTTTGCGAGATCCACTGCAACTCCTTGTCCTGACACGACGTGTTCCAAGAATCTCACTTCTTCCTTCCAGAAGTGACACCTGGAGAACTTAGCTCTGAACTTGTGCCTTCTTAAAATCTCAAGAAAAATCCTTAAGTGCTTCTTGTGCTCTACCTCGGTTCTGGAGTAAATTAGAATGTCATCCACAAACACATGTACGAACTTGTACAACCGATCTTTGAAGACTCTATTCATAAGATCCACAAAGTATGCCGGAGCGTTGGTTAATCCAAAAAGCATCACCAACCACTCGTAGAAACCCGATGGTGTCCAAAATGCAATAATTGGCACACTTTCTTTAGCCACTCTTAACTGGTGAAATCCCATTGCCAAATGCATCTGAGAAAACACCTTTGCACAGTGCAGTTGATCATATCCGTGGAAGCGGATATTTATTTTTCTTCGTAACCTTGTTCACCTCGTGATAATCCACACATAGCCTCAGAGAACCATCCGCCTCGTTGCGAATACAACAGGTGCACCCCATCCGGATATGCTTCTCCGAATGAATCCTTTCTTCAGCAGATCATCCACTTGCACCTCTAAACTTTCTACTCTTCGGGTGCCATAAGGCTCAAAGGCATAACTATGGGTCTTGCTTCATCCACTAAGTCGATCTGAAACTCGATCTCCTTATGCGGCGACAATCCTATCACTTCCTCGAAAACATCAGAATACACTCTAGCGATAGGCACAAATGAAAATCCCTGCTATGGAATCTCAAGCGAATAAAGAAAGCTGACCAATACCCCATCCTTTGGTAAGTAGCGTATCTCTATCGTTTTCCCTTCTGCATTCTTAATTGTCACCTCAAGCTTCTCGCAATCCACTACAGCCACGTATCTCTTAAGCCAGTGCAATCCCAAAATAATTTTGAACCCAGCAAAATTAAGAACAAAGAAATAACAAACAAAAGAACATCCTTGACTCGATAACACTAAACCACAAAAAATCATACAAAGACTAGTAGATCCTCCAACTGGGTTCGTCTTAAAGGTCGGTCTACTATCTCGGGTCCTAAACCTAGTCTGCATACTAGCTCACAATAGGTAAAAGAATGCGAAGCTCCAGTATAAAAAAGAACTCTAACAGAATCATCTCGGATGGAAAGCATACCTTGCACCAGACTCCCTTCCCCTTATCCCCAACAGTAGGAGCACAAGATGAAGTCGGGACAGCATCCAAAGCATATGCCTTCAAACCTGCTTAACCTTAGGCGGTTCTGGACAATTCCTCTTCATATGCCCAGGCTTATCACAGTTGAAGCACTTTTTAACAGCCTTGCATTCCTTAATATAGTGGCCCTTCTCCTTGCAACCATGGCAAACAATTTCACTCCTATTCTTATTCTGACCTCCTTTTCCTTGTTGTTATTGCTTCCTTATTCCATCCCACTTCTTCTTACCTCCACCGCCTTGCTGTGGTTTTGTTCCTCCTTCTCAGCAACAACCATAATAGCAGTCTTATCTTTTGGGTACAAACTCTCATGTCTAAGGGCTTTCTCAACAAGCTTCTCAAAGGACACCTCAATGTGGTCCACTAGCTTCTCTACCAAGTGGTCATCCAATCCAGTAACAAACTTCTCATTCTTCTTCAAAGGTGTATCAATAAAATACATCCCATACCTCGACAAAGCATCAAACTCCACCACATACTCAGAAACAGACATCTCTCCTTGCTTCAAGTCAGCAAACTTCTTGAAGAGCACTGATTTCTGAGCCGTTGGAATAAACTTCTCTTCAAATCTAGCATTGAACTTATCCCAAGAAATATGATCATCCAGAGTAGTAATGGTAATAGCATTCCACCAATTCATTTCTCGGCCCTGTAGTTGTCTTGAAGCAAGCTTCCTTTTCATAACATCCTCCTCCTCCATATCCTTGAAAATGCACTCACAAGTATCCATTCAATCTTGCTTTTCAATACCCGATTCTGTCCCCAAGAATGGCTTTCCTTCCAGAGTAGAACAATCCTTACAAAGCTTGGCGAAGTCGACTCTAGGTACTTACACAGGAGCACCACCATCTAAAGCCACACCAGGAGCAGTTTGGTCTCTTCTCATCAGTGAAGCCATCGTTGCATTGAACATGGCTTGAAAATCGGGTGTAGAAGTCCCGATCCCGCTCCCTCTTCCATTCCTGAAGCAGAGTGATTCCTAACAGCATTTCTTATGTTCTGATTTATCCTTATCTGTAATAAGGATGATTAGCCTCTTTCCAAGAAAAGCTGTAACGGTACCTAAGTGCATACTATATAATAATATTATATAACATAATATCTTCATTGACAAGTACGCTCCCTCCTTTAGTGTATACTCTCGAATTGCTTCGGTTAACTCGTAACCAAAGCTCTGATACCAAATGTGACAACTGTCCCATACCACCCGCACCAAATGACCTAAAAGAGCGTTGTAAACGTGTCAAGATGATATGGAACGATCATCAAGGTTGAAATTTAAAGTAGAAAACCTGTTGCATATCTTACCGCGCATGGATAAAATATAATATAGAAAATAGACAACAGAAATATAGTGAGCCGTAATAAATGAAAGATAACATCTCTACCAGAACATCATCAGTTATGGTACAAATGTCATAATATCTCAGTACAACATTTCCTCACTACATCCCTCAGATATATAACAACAAACAGTGGAAACTAGAAATATAGAGTAATATGCCGTAGCTCTTCCAAGCTCGTCTTCGTACAGCAACTGCGAATGCAAACCTGTAATCTAGTCTACTCATTTAAAAGTACCCAAGATGATAAGAGGAAACATAAAACCTTGGGTCAAACAACAGTCTGGTGTGAGCGGTGAATGACTATCAAAAGCTATACTAGAAAATATGGTACTAGACAGGTACACAAAACCATACCTGACCTGTCCCTACAACCAAAGAGTTAGCACGTAATAATAAGATATAATATGCCACTCAAAATAAACGACAATAGGATACTATAACAGAACTGGATAGAAGAATCTAAGCAGCCTCCTCTATTGGCCCTATTCCCAATCCCTTCTCCATCATTCCTATAGATGATAGCCTACCCAAAAGAAGACATAGCAATCATAGCAAACATAAAATCCAAAACCTAGCTATCATCTTCTAAAGCCTTGAACATATGATAACTTGTATGGCTTCGTCTCGCTTTGCCAGAGACTAATGGAAATCGCGGTTCTCGATTGTGTTCCCCCATACTTTCAGGTCCGAAATCCCACACGGTTGTCTCTTACAGTACCTCTGTACCATCTAACACTAGACCCTCTAAGAGCAGTCCAGGATACTTGACTAGCGTTATGAGCCCTTGGGTGCCCCCGCACATAGTACCCCTGCTTAAACACAACCATAACACTATGAGTTATCAACGATTCCTTGTACTCCCAAACCTTCCGATCTTTCACAATTCCAATCCATTTTCAGGCATGAGTCCTACCCCTCAATCCAGTCCATTATACCATAGCCTCGTTCCATCTCGAGCTTCTATTAACTCTTTCGATCCTACTTCTTATCGGAGCGCCCAATCGAAGAGCCCAAACTTCACCATGCTATAACTTTCAAACCGTAGAAGCAATCAGCGAGCCACAACTTCCTGCATGATCCATAACCATCCCAGAGTCTTCCCTCTAGATCTTATCAACTTTGGAGCCCATGATTAGGATCGGTGCCGATTCAATTGGATCGGATCGGTACCGATCCGAATACTTAGCCAATTTTGGCTCCCTCTCACTTCGAGCCTCTAGTGCATTTCATATAAATGCCATAGACCCCTTGCTTTCCCTCTTAGCCTCTTGGTCCTTCCATCTATGCCTCATAGCCAATCCAACATAGATGATCCATAAAATCTTTAATACTTGGCCAATCCTCCGATCCAACTTCATAGAGCATCACTGGAACCCGTGCTCTACCGTCCCTCTGGATCTCACATTAATTGGTGCACAAAATTGGGAATGGTGTGATCCAATTGGATCGGATCAGTACCGATCCAAATACTTTGCTCCAATCATCATGAAATTTTCAAGGTATCTTCCTTGCGTTCTCCGGAGCCTATCCTTCAAGTTTAATGCGATCCCGACGAACTTTGCTCCTAATATGCTCTGATCACCAATCTAAGTCCTAAACATGCACAACACTAGCAAACGAATCAAGCATAGCAAGAAATTTCAAACACAACAATGAATCAAACATGGCAAATCATTCATTTACGTTCAATCATAGACATTCAAGTCATCCAATTCAATCAATGATCATAAACAAGTATAGCTCCAAACTAAATCATAGAATTACTTAACCATATATGAACAAATGACAATAGCTGTAACAACCGGGATTTTCGTAATTTCAATTATCGTCAAGATGACGATTTAATTCTGTTGATAATTGTTATTGGAATTCAAATCGAATTTGAAATGTGAAAATTGTTTGATTGCAATTGAGTTATATTCAGGTTAAAATTCTTTAATAAAAGTGTTGACCGGGCTTTACAATGTGAAGCTTGGCCCATGTTTCTTGGCTTTGCCGAGATGATATCAGGGGCAAACCCGATCCCCTCTCTGGGATTCTTCCATTTTCAAAAACCCTAGACGAAAGAAAAAGAATGGTGGCCGCTTCTTTACTCGTTCCTTTTTGCAATTGAAAATTTAGGGCTTCGGCTTCTCTGGGCTTTGCTCGACTTCGATCCTCTGATAATCTGCGACTTTGTTCAACTTCGATCTTCTGATGAATTGTGGCTTTGTTCGACTTCGATTGTTTCTTCGTTCTGAAAATTAGGGCATGCTCAAATTGCTTCATTCGTCTCCCAAAAGGATTTGGGCTCCTGGCGATTTCGTTCGTTCGCCTCCGAGATGCCACGACGTCAACTCCGCCAAGTCGCTCGCGGCAGTCTCTTCGAACAAGGTGAGTGAGTAACTCTCATTCACATCTAATTTAATCTAGTTATGTGTGAATCTTGTTGTTTGTTTTCTCGGCTATCACTGCTGTGAACTCGAGTGATTTCTTATCACTCACATTTAGTTCAATTTTAATGCTTTCTGCTTTCTTCGTTTGGTATAATTTATTGATTGTCACGGCTTGATTTGCAGTCGATTTCGTGTTTTCTAATTTCGTTGAAATGTGATGATACTTCTTGGCTTTACGTTGGCTTTAGTTGCTATAGCTATGTGTCGGATAGTGTTTGACGTAGACTATCGACACTACTCATCTCTGATTTGATTATAGTTACCGGTCGCCATTCTCTGACTTTATCTAATCATATGGTCTGTTCACTTGATTTTAGTTTGCTTGAACTTGGTGTCACTTTTTGTTTCTCTGCTATTTGATTAGTTGGAGTTATCGGTGCTGTTTCTGTTATATGAGAATTGAACTCCTATATAGTCGTTCGCATATGATCATTTGACTTCATCAAATTTATTACCTCGGTCGTATGATTTGTTTTAAATACTGGGGATGATTTCTGACTTTTTATTAAAATCCATAAACTTGACTCTGAAAATAATTTAGAGGAGAGTTTAACTTGACAGTGATTTTGGTGATTCGAATTTGGCCACCCTCTGGTCACTTGACTTTGTGAATTTCTAATACTGGACTAAACCATTTCCAGTACCTTGCTTGATTTGCCTAATTGTGTTATGTACCCTGCTGCATATCTCCGTTGTACATTTGCATATGCATTCTGGTATATGCACTTGAATCAGTTCCATATTACCTATTCAGTGTAGTTGCAGTTGCACTTCTTAGCTTCACTGTGTACATACTTCATACATGACATGTTGCTCATGTACCTTGTGCATTCTGACTTGTATACTCTTGAGTATGTTGCCTGCCTTCACCTGTGGACTTTCTTGATCTTGTGCATGTTCATAAGTCTGGTCCATCTGGATTTGAGTTTATTCACTTCGACCATTTGCCTGTAGTCTTTATATATGTGCACGTTGTTTTGAGCATTCATGTAACTGGGATTTGATATGCATATATTCGTCTGTCAGATCTGATGCAGGATGTTTTGTAGTTTTTGGTCTTGGTTTTACTTCTGGTTGTCCAGATGCACTGTTGCTTTATATTTGGAGCTTGCTGTCTATGTTCATTTGAATTGGTTTCACTGTTGCCTCTGATCTTGTTTGGTATTGATTTAGGCTGTTCCCTGGAATTCGAGGGTGATTGCACTCATGTGCTCGTCACTGGTTGATGTGCATATGTTTGTTCCCGACCCGTAGTAATGTAATCTTCATATCTTTTTGGAGTTTGCTCTGTTATGTTGTACAGTTTCATGTGGGTTGTTATTACACTTGTGTTGAACCCGATTTCGGGGTTTGACCTTGTGATCATTTGTGACTTTCACTAAGCTTTTGCATATTTCATCACTGTAGTGGCGAGGCAGTACACGCATGCGTGTACTGCAGCCCTATCAGATTTGACAGTTTTAAATTGATGTTTCGATTTGTTGAATTGTTTCGTTGGTGAATTTCAATGTTTTGGAGTTATATTCTGATTTGGATTGCTGATTTGTTGTTTAACACTATTTAGTGTTATATATGCCGTTATCCAATTCTCGTATCGAGAGTTGGATATACGAGATTTCTTTGACTGTCGTCTATTTGACTATCTGATTATTATTGCTGCTATGCACTAATAACTGAGTTTGAATTAGACTGACCCGTGTATTATTTTCTTTTGAACGTAATACTCGGGTCAGACCCGAGTTATTTCAGGTAGTAGATTTCCTTCTTTGAGTTGCTGTTCGGGATTTGAAGACTTTTCATATCTTCTGAAGTTGTCAGTGTCATTTTGTAGTAGTCGTGTCATTGTATAGAACGATATGTATTCAGGTATATTAGTCGATAATGTACTTGTATATATAACTTCTAGAGTCGACAGTTGTAGTTGTATCATATGTATTGTGTCAACTATGTATTAACTGACATCAGTTATATATATATGAGACTTTTGTTTTTATCTGTGTTCCGCATTTATATTATCTGTGTTATTGTTATATCTAATGTCCTAAACTATTATGAACCATCGTAGTTCGTTTTATACTAGTATTGGGAGTGTCGATGGGAGTAAATAAACAATAGATGAAAAATAAAAAAAGTATATACCACTCCTATCGAGATAACCAATAATAGTGTAAGGCCAATTACGGATGGTCGCTCCTATCCAGCCTTATTCTTCATAATAATAGACAGTATTTCTTTTAATACTCTTTGTTATTATGAGCATAGAGGTGGGGCGTCACAATAGCCAACAATCTAATCCATATTACAGGTTCAATTAGGTTGATCTAGGGTTTCTAAATCTGAAATTACCTATGTCTAATCAATTTATAGTTTAATTTGACAGTCCTAACTTATAATCACCTAATTACAACATATAATCCATCATAGACTAGTGAGAGATCATAACCACTCACCAAACCAATCAAACCTATGAAAATGAGAGGAGATCCAATCTGGACAGTAGCAAATTGAATGTAGATGTGATCCAATCGACGAGATCGAGCCCTTTGATGAAGATCTAGCCTCTAATTTGATATTAGAGACAATTTGGGATAAAATCTATGCAAAGAATGGAGAATTAGAGAGAGGTAGGTTTTGAGGCTGATATGAAATGAGAGACAAAGGTTTCAAATGGTCTCTCACACCTCATATTTATAGCCAAACCTTATTAGACTAATGGGCTTGCTAATTACCCCATTAATCCCCTGTCTAATTCTGGCCAGTAGTTTACAAAAATTAAAAGTGCTATAACTTCCTAATTACTTATCCGATTTTCCTCTATGACCACTCTACGGAATGGGAAACCACCATCCCGAAGCAGTGAACCATGTTAGAACATCAAATTCAGCTCCTATCAAAAGTTATGGCCAAAATAAGATCTCCAAGGGCAAAATGGTCACATAGAAATTCGGGAAAAATTATGGATGTGTAAAACATCCCTAAGAATCATATCTAAAAATATTAGAATGATACAACCTCAAATGAATTAAATAGAATTATTTTACGATCCTTTTGTTAACCCGCCTTTTGGTAAGGCAGTATACAGGTGGATTTAACCCAATAGACTTCACGATTATCGAGGGTGTAATATTATAGACTTGGTTTAGATGGATGGATGGATAATCAATCACAGATATGAAGCTAGAATTAAGCATAGTCGATGGATGAACGATGTAGGACACTTGGAATATGGATTTTGGTAAGGATGGAAGTTGATTGGGGTCGGGTCAGCATTTTCTTTGGGTTGGCACAGGCATGGCTTCGGGTCGGCATGCTAATTCACTTCGGGTCGGCATATTACTTCGGTTCGGCATGTTACTTCGGGTCGGCAGTGGAATAGCTTCAGGTCGGCATAAGGGGTTACTTCGGGTCGGCTAAGGAGTTACTCCGGGTTAGCATTGAGAAGGGTTTGGTTGCATCGAGTCGGCAAGGATTTGGTTGCTTTGGGTTGGCAAGGGAGGTAATTTGGGTCGGCATTGAGAAGGGGTTGGATTGGGTCGGCCTAGGCTAAAGGTTGTGTTACTTCAGGTCGGCTACAAGCTTACTTCGGGTCGGCATGAAGTTTACGTCGGGTCGGCATATCACTTGCTTTGGGTCAGCATATAATCTGCTCCGGGTCGGCATAGGATGGACGAGTTGGGCTCGACGATCATTATGGTGGGCCCATGTAGTTGAGAAGGCCATGTAACCGAGATTTCACCTATAAATACAGCAGGTTTGGCTTCGAAAAAAGGGGATTCATTCTGCTTTTGTTCATCTTCTACCTAAAGGCTACTCTGCCATTTTCATTCTGGAATTCTGGATTGTAACTGTAATCAAATTTCAGTATAATTAAAAGGATTGTTCTGAAGTGGACGTAGGCCGAAGTTAGCCGAACCACTATAAATCTTGTCTTTTTTACTTGCTTTCATTTGAATTTTGAATATTTTTCATATTATACTCTCTACATATATTCTATCCGTGATCCGTGACTGGATATTGGTGCTTTCACTTATAATTGGGTGTTGGTGGCCAATTTTGACCCCAACATTTTGGTGCTTTCACTAAGAAAGCTGGCACTCAAGGATTTGGAAGTTAGGATCTTGGATTTCAAAGCTTGGGAACTTGAATTTCAGAAGCAATGGTTAGGCAATCAACTAGAAGACAAAGAGCTGGGACAAGATGGATGCTATGCAGGAAAGAATGCTAAAGAGACAGGAGGAAATCCAGGATCAGAACCAGAAAAAAGAAGCAAGCAAGATGATGGATGGAATTTTGGCATGGATCAGAGCTTGGATGCGCTTTTGGAAGAGGATAATCTTGGATTCCCTCGCAGACTCGGGGGGCAGGATGGAAATGACAATCGGAGATCACTAATGGATGCTGGAACAGCTGGAAATTGGATCCAGGACTTGTAGCATAAATTAGCAGGCTTAAATATGGATTGGATCAACCGGGGGAAAACCCCAACCAAGGAGAATGGATTAGCACAACTCCCTATGGAATTAGGGGCATGGATTTGGATGGCTTTGCTTGAAAATGGATAGCGGTGATGGAACAAGAGCAGTCATCATCTACCATAAATCGAAGCTAGCCAAGCTTAAGGGCACACGTTGTCGTCTCTTGATGGCATGAACTAAATAGATAATAATAAATTCTACAATAAAAATGCTAAGTCACTTACACATGTACGGGATCGAGGACGGCCCCTAGGAATGCTCTGAGATGGCGATAATCCACCATAACTAATGAATCTTAAAACACTTGGATCCGCACTACTGCGATAAATAACACAGTTCGCGGTTATGGCCCTAACCGGAGAGATGGGGCAATGACCGCAGGGTGCGAATCCCTTCATCGGAGAGCGACAGGATGGATTCATACACGAATTAAGTCCTTGACCGGAGAGTCGAGGCCGGAGAAGGATATTCATGGATTAAGTCCTCGGTTGGGGATCGAGGCCGGAGTGGGATACCCCACGGATTAAGTTCTCAAATGGGGAACGAGGCCGGAGTAGGATACCTCACGGATTAAGTCCTCGACCGAAGAGTCGAGGCCGGAGAAGGATATTCACGGATTAAGTCCTCGGCTGGGGATCGAGGCTGGAGTAGGATACCCTACGGATTAAGTCCTCGACCAGAGAGTCGAGGCCAGAGAAGGGTAACCATGGATAAGCCCTTGACCAGAGAGTCGAGGCTGTAGTAGGATAAAATGACCCGAAGAGGTCTATGGATTTTGATTTGGACCCGGAGAGGTCCCGGATTTGGATATGCACCCATAGAGGTCTCGGATATGGATTTGGACCCGGAGAGGTCCCAGATTCAGATTAAATGACCCGAAGAGGTCTATGTATTTAGAAATGGACCTAGAGAGGTCCCCAACTTAGATAAAATGATCCAGAGAGATCGTGGATTCGGTTAATGGATTTGGGATGGATTCGGAATTGGATATCGACTCGTAATAGTTATGGATTTCACTAATGATCCAAAGAGATCAAGGAATTGAATTGGCAATGGATTGGACTCTAGGTCGGATGATATGAAGATCAATGGATTATGGACTTCGGATTTTGGACTTACGACAATTCAAAACACGCCTTCCTATCGCAAGGCATGTTTTGGGGTGCAACGTGTTAACCCGTCTTTTGGCAAGGTAGTATACAGGCGGATTTAACCCAATAGACTTCACGATTATTGAGGCTGGAATATCATAGACTTGGTTCAAATGGATGGATGGATAATCAATTACAGATATGAAGCCAGGATTAAGCATAGTTGATGGATGAACAATGAATGGCACTTGGAATATGGATTTTGGCAAGGATGGAAGTTGCTTCTGGTCGTGTCGGCATAGGCATGGGTTCGGGTCGACATGCTAATTCACTTCTGGTCGGTATATTACTTCGGTTCGGCATGTTACTTCGGGCAGGCAATGGAATAGCTTCGTGTCGGCATAAGGGGTTACTTCGGGTCGGCTAAGGAGTTACTCCGGGTCGGCATTGAGAATGGTTTGGCTGCATCGGGTCGGCAAGGATTTGGTTGCTTCGGGTCGGCAAGGGAGGTACGTCAGGTCGACATTAAGAAGGGGTTGGATCGGGTCGCCTAGGCTAAAGGTTGTGTTACTTCGGTTCGGCTACAAGCTTACTTTGGGTTGGCGTGAAGTTTACTTCGGATCGACATATCACTTGTTTCGGGTTAACATACGATCTGCTCCGGGTCGGAATAGGATGGACGAGTTTTGCTCAACGATCGTTATGGTGGGCCCATGTAGGTGAGAAGGCCCTGTAGCCGAGATTTCACCTATAAATACAGTAGGCTTGGCTTCGAAAAAAGGGGATTCATTCTGCTTCTCTTCATCTTCTACCTAGAGGCTACTCTGCCATTTTCATTCTGGAATTCTGGATTGTAACTGTAATCAAATTTCAGTATAATAAAAAGTATTATTCTGGAGTGGACGTAGGCCAGAGTTAGTCGAACCACTATAAATCTTGTCTTTTTTACTTGCTTTCATTTGAATTTGGAATATTCTTCATACTATACTCTCTACATATATTCTATCTGTGATTCGTGACTAGATATTGGTGCTTTCACTTATAATTGGGTATTGGTGGCCAATTTTGACCCCAACTCCTTTGATACGTAAAATACGGGTAGTTACAAAATAGTTTCTAAAATACTATATATACATACATACTTCTAAACTTCCTATTTAAAATCCATAAACTCATTTATTTTTAACTATATATATATAATATCCTTAGATAAATTAACCCAATATTCCACTTTTAATATCAAAATACTTCCATATATATATATATGTATAGTTGTTTCAAATTCCAAATCATTTTCCAAAGGATATATATCTAAGTAATCATTTATTTTATCAAATTATAACACTCATATTCCAAAACTCGTAATGGTATTCCAACATTTATTTAAAACAACATAAGTTAATATTTCAAAACCATATTTTGAAATCCATAAACACTTCTACTAACTTTATTTTAATGTATATAATTAATTATTAAAACCATTTATAAAAAAGGAATTGCATTGATATAAAATTTTAGGTTGAACCCGATATTAATATAAACTCTCTTTTGCAATTTCTTTTATTTAAAACATATATACATATATATTGAATATATATACACATATATTTATAACAAACTAAAACCTTCTAATCGCAATAGTTCAAAGTCCATACAACTCCAAAAAATTCATATTCATCACAAAACCACAGCAATAAATTGATCCACAAAGTTCAAACTCTATATCATCTCAAGTCATGAATTAGAGAAATTGAAACCTAAGAAAATAGAATAATTCAACTAGACAAAAACTAATAAAATCAGCACACAAACTCACAAAGAAAAGCACAAGGAAATCAACCAAAATGAGGCATGCATAAGACAAAGTAAAATTGACTTGGGCTTATGCCCAGGTCCTGACTGGTCGACCGGTCACTTAGTACCGGTCGACCGGTGGATAGCCTAGAGCGTGTGCTCTAGGCACCTCTTGTAATGACCCGCCTTTTCGAATCCCAAAAGTTGACACTAATACATCCACGATATTCGCGTGCCGAACAACTAAGTGCCGGAAAGACAGATTGTTAGGGGAAAGAAAGGAGATAGAAGATAAGAAGAAACTAAACAATCACAGAATCTCAAAATGCAACGGAAAACATATATTAATCAATATAATACTTTACAAAAATGATACATCAAAGTCATACTAATACAATTCTACCCTTGGACAGTTATAACAGTTTGTCCCTACCTAACTGATACAAGATACATATAATACAGCGGAAACAAGATAATAACTAGCTATCGGTGAAGCCTCCTACTCCAAGCTCCTCCAAAATGCATCCATGGGAAAACCTGAACTACTTGGCTGCCCATAAAAATTTGAGCACCCAAGAGTTTTAGGAAAAGAAAATAAAAATCCGGGTCAGACATGGGTCTGGTGTGAGTAAACTCAAACAACTGAATTATTATGTTTAAAACCCATTTAAAATCAAAAGTATCTCGTAAGACCACGCCGCACATAAACACGGACAGGTTTTTATCTTACGATAACCAAAACACTTTCTATATGAAAATCCAGTGATATTATAATAATGTCTAAGCATTCAAAGTAAATATACGAAAATAATCGAAATTGTTACCATTATTAAATTCCAGCATACCAGGCTCTATAATCAAAACTGTAAGGCATGTATTGCAGAATGGATTTCCATTAATGGTAAGGTAAGGGACTACCTTTCGATGATACACCTCTAGAAAATGTACCTGGAGCCAAGAACCTCTTGACCCCTACCAACACAGAACTGGCCTGCCCCTTTAACACGACAAGCCGGATTACCTTACCCCTTTTCTACACCGAGGCTTTATACTACCATGGTGTTTGTGCGCAAACCAACTCTAATAAGGAACGATCTAGAATGGGATGACAACTCCTAACTGTAGCTAACCACGTAGCTCTACCGCATGCCCTATTTTTTCAATTTTCGATTTGTGAGGCTTGTGAGGTCACGACTTTACTTTTTGATTAGCAAATGCACTTGGAATGCTAACGCTGCCCTCCAGGAATCAATGTGTAACAACCCGGGTTTTTCCTACACGAAAAACCGGACCATTTGGGTAAAAAGAAGAGGTAGAAGAAGAAATAAAAGAAAAACAACATCAGAATCTAACCATCGCAGCGGAATAAAATAAAATATATATCAACAGATCTTTACACAAATCAAACTATATCTGTATATATATACATCATCCAAATACATCATCAGAGTACATCACATCAATATCATACAACTGAATACACAGCGGAAAGATAATAGCAAGTACGAGAGTACGTATCGTCATCCAGCTCGTCTCCTGAGCTCTACATCATCATATCCTGTAACCTATAATACTCGGTCTGACCCGAGCATCATATAAAACAATACCCGAGTCAGTCTGGAAAACCAGCATGAGAAAATCACACTCAAATTGATTATTAAAGTTTCAAAATCCTTTGAAAACAAAAGCATCTCGTAAGACCACGCCACAAATAAACATGTCGGGTTTTTACCTTACGATAGCTAAAACACTTTATATCAAAATCCTCTGATATTATAATAGTGTCTACACAAAGTAAAATATAATCTAGCTGAAATGCTTGCATCTCACATTTCAACAATAGTTGGGCACAATCAAAACCGTACAAGGCACGTAGGAAGAATGGATTTCCAACGAATGACTAGGCACTGGGGTACCACCTATCACAGTACGTGGCCTAGATCACCGTACCGAGGAGTACGCCCGCTCCCCTGCAACACAAGGCCGGAACCATCCCTTACTGGATGATCCCGAATAAAATCACCCCACGGTTGGGATCAGCAACCGCACCACTAAGCCGAAATAAAAAGGGACATCTAGACAGGGATGACCTTACCCTCCAGTGGGAGCTACCCACGAAGCCTTGCTGCATAACCCCTGATTTTCAGTCATTCCCGGTTGATGAGGTTCGAGGCTAAACGATACCTTTTAGAGAACATATCCCTTAGAATGCCCATCGTCCGCTGACGATGTTTCGCAAGCATTCGTCCATACAAGTCCGTCCTGGGTTTGAACGGAACCGAAGGCACTACTCCTACTACATCCATTTTGGAAATATCCTCAGGATTAGTAGCGACTAGCCCTTGCACTTCACTGCTCCATCTTCGACTCCGAAATCGTTACACGAAACGTACAAACCGGATCGAAGTGGTATTCGAGTCTCCAGACCTAGAATCCCGGTATACGGAAACCCGATCCCGGTCTCTTCGAAACGATCAACGCATTTGGCCAATATTGATAGTCGGTTATTTAACTATCAATTAACATCCACAAGCAACCATCACACAATTAAATAATTTCCCACATTATTTATTTGTCCAAATATCTTTCCAAGATATATTTCCGAATTTTCAAAACTCATTTGAAAACAATTTCAAAACAGTTTCCGCTTACGGAATACATTTCCAAATATTTATTTCCTCTGAACATCAAGTACAAAACACTTAGATTTTAAAATAATCTTAAAACACTTTACTATAAATATACTTAATAATATTGAAATTTAAAAACTACTTTAATACCTTAACAAAATATATACTTAAGAAATATTTAAAATGAAACCACTTTACAAATATAAACTAAATTTCTCTTTTTAAAATATAATACCAAATCACTTTTATATAATTATTACAATAATAGATCTTTGAAAATACTACTTTAGGCTTTAACATTTAGAAATAATAGATTCTCTAAAATATGCTTTTTAAACCATATTAAAACTTTTAACTTATATTTAAAATTGCTTTGGAAAAACATACTTGGCTATCCAGATAAATACACTTCTCTTCACATCTTTTAATAATAAATCAACATTTATTTTTAAATCAATTCATATTCCTTTTATAAATTCCCACCTTGAATTTATATTCAAATATCCACTATATTTTATTTTACTTTATAAACCCAGTTTATATTTCCAAAATCTCACTTCTCTTTTAAAATTCATATTTTAAACAACTAAATCAATTTCCAATTGATTTTCCAATTTACTTTACTTTACTTTGAAATAAATTTCCTTTACTACTTCATTTATTTCAAAATACATTAACTTTTAGATTTATTCCTTTATTTGAGTTAAAACCCTTTTTAACTGAAAATACCAATTTTAAACAACTAAAATTCCTTCTTTAGCCTTTAATTAAATTTAATCCTTACATTCAAAATAAATCCTTTATTCTTTAAATTTAATATCACTTTAGTTTAAAGTTAATATTTCCCTTGTTATTTCGAAATTCCCTTATTCCAATTCACTTAAATTATTTACTTAAATTTTACTCTTTTATTTCTTTCAAAATCTAATTCAATATATTTTGATAACTCCTTTTATTGAAATATTCAATCCAACCATATCATCCAATATTTCAATCATCAATAATATCATCACAGGATATCAATATTCATAGAACAGAATATCAAATAATCTAAATAATTTTGAGGAATCCAGTTGGATCCCTCCAACCTGTTTCCCTGCATCCACAAACGTTAGCACAATACCAATTCCACTTCGAGGTGGAATATCGCGGTATATGGGTTTTATAAAATATCATCCGCTATTATGCGGCGCATAGGGTCTCATCTGCTATATAAATGCGGGAATATCAACAACTCAAATATATACATATGCCAATATGTATATATTTATATATACTACTATATATATAGTATAGCACATCAATCAATGCAATCATCCAATCAATTATTTAAATTTAACCATTTAAATTTAAAATAAAAATTCAGCTGAGTGAGATTAACTCACCTTTGACTTTTATTTGCAATCCACCCAAACCAGTTTGTTTTCTTCCCAGATTTCAACCCTCAAAGACGACTGGCCCAGACTCCTCTTCCAAGCTCAAACGCGACAGCATGCCTTCGCCATCCATCACCGACTCATCCACTCGCCACCGCACCACACTTCCAATTCCATTCGATCTCGAGAATCGTCGCAGACAAATCGCGAACCCAATATCACGGTTTCAGCTTGATACCCACAAAAATTTGCGTTGTCCATCCCCTCGCGAGCAGCCCAGCCCTCAACGCACGCGAACCAAAACTTCCATACACCCCTCCACCGCCCAACTGGGTTCGTGACCGAGCTTCCAGCAGCTCGAACGAGCACACGACACCTCGCCTCCATCGAGTCGCCACGACCTGCTGCTTCCTCACGATAACCCAAAATCGCGAAATCCCTTGACGAAGAAGAGGTAAGTTGTTTGCGATTTAGGGGCGAATCTGAATAGGCTGCGATTTGAACGGGATCGAATCTTGTCAGATTCAATTTGAATTAATTTGAGAATAGAGGGAGGTAAAGGGGAAAACAAACGAAGGCAGCCTATTTTTCTTTTCGAACGAGATAGCTTCAATTGAATGGAACAACAGAGGGGGAGACGCGTGTTTATTAGGTAGGACATGTGTTATACCAAGAGAAACATGTGTTGAACTGCCTTGCGGGTCTGCATAGGCTTGCTACAGGTGTTGAGAAATGAAAGCAAAAAGCACTGATGGGAGATATATTGACCAGTTATAATATTAAATTTCCGATAAAATTTCAGCGCGTTTACATTCCGTACGATCACACGACAACTCCAAATACTACGAAAATTGAAATCCAATAATAATACAATATTACGGATCCAATGGAACTGGTTTCACTGAATTCCGAGACTGTGCCTCGGACGGCTATTTTTAAATATCGATTCAAACGATATAATTTCAAAACTGAATAAAACAGTTTGAAATTACATTCTGAAGCTTCTATTACCTTTAGTATTATCATTACGAATTTTACGAGCTTTCAAAATATTTTTAATTAACTTAGAATGCCAGATTTACTATTTTATCCAACTTCAAATAAATTTAATTTGATTATTAAATTACTCGATAAACAATGATATTTGAAATTTAAGTTTATAATTAACCTCTGAATATTTAAAATTAATTAAATATTCCAATTTCAAATGCTCAAAAATTCTGGGTCGTCACATTCCTCCCCCCTTAAAAGAATTTCGTCCCCGAAATTACTAGTTAGGAAGAATGATTCAATCCCCGTTAACTATTTCCTCAATTCCAAATAGTTTCAAACAATTTTAACAATAACCAAACTATTTTTTTTTTATTAATGATACACTAATCATCTTTTAATTTTCCAAACTTATCCATAAGTTCAACCCATACCACCTACTCATCCAGATTCAAATTTAAATTTGAATTCAAAATTTGAATTATCAAAATTTTTCAAAATTTTTCTAACTCCCTAAATTTCCGAAAAATTTCGCCAGCGTCTCCTTTGCGCGGCTAGCTCGGTACTACTACAAAATGGCTCTACGGCCTCCCAATCTCAAAAAGAAAACAAAAGGCCAAGTGGCTGGATCCAAAACCCAATCAAATTTCATATAGAAATTCAAATACATACCTTTTTGTCGGGCCATTAAATTTTATCTTCTAAAATCAAAAATCCCAATTTATCCATTGCTTTTATACACCTGTATATCCTACTAAGCAATAATATCCAATCACAATTCCAAAGTCATTTTATCGACTTCTTTACAAATTTCCAATATTTGTTTTACTTAAGCCCGTACGATGCACATATATCATCCGTACGCAATATCACATTCGATCGCTCAATCGATCACACAATCTCACTTCCGAACTAGTATCGTCCACCCGACTTCCTAGTGCGGACTCAGATCTGGTTTCTTGATTAGAAACCGTCATTCTCCTTGCATAGCCACAAACTATGATAGAGAATATCCAGAATCAATCAACAATCCATATCCAGGTTCGCCGTTGAAAATCGAGTGAAAAATCCTGATTCGGATTGATAAAACTATCTCGAAATTCTGTGTTCGACATCTGGACCAAATAGCTTATGCGGATAAAATAATATACGTACATCTTACGTATAAATTCCAATTGATTATCAGTTATATCAATTCTCCTTTATTCACATTTCTTTTTGATTGTTATCCCTTTATTCACAACTATCACATTTCACAACTTCAGTTTTAGTCTTCATTCAACTATTCACTTAGTATATAGATTTTTATTTTTCCATTCCAAAATTTACTAAGTATATTTCCAATACCAATTTTCTTAAGAATTTCATTCTTCAATTCTTAAGTCCAATATAAATCTTTCTTATATTTATTTACTACTTCACCACTGAAGTGTATATATTCAAATTGAACTCCCATTTCATATGAATTCCAACTTACTTCAATTTACTACTTCATTTCCAATTTTTTTCTTAAATTCAATTCATCCCCAACTTCCAAAAATCGAATTTTATTTAGCTCGAAAACAATCCAAGTTAATTCATTCAGTAACTATTTCTCAACTTATTTTAAATCACTCTTCTGTTTGAGTTCAGTTTCCATTCAACCTTTACTTAAGTCAATAACTTAAGTTTATTTTCCATTTAACCAACCCTTTAAAGTTTTATTTCCATCTTTCATTTGATTCTTATTTAATCAAATTTCATCCATTTATTTATTAATTCTAATTGGTTCATTCACTCAATCATTATGAATTTTATTTTCCATACTCAATTCATCTGGAATTATTTTATTAATAACCAGGTCATTTCCAATTTATTTTCACTTATTTGGATTCATTTGCAATTTAAACCATCACTATGTTAATCCAATTTCATTAACTAATTTATTATCTCATTAGTTCCTTCGCTGGTTAAAATTAAATACTTGCTTTTTAATTCCAAATATTACTTCACTTAATTTTCTTAAGTTCAATATATTTTATAATTCAAGTTTGGATTTATTTAAAAATTAAGATTGCTCATCTTAGTCGTTTCCATTTGATAATTACAATTTCAAATTATAACTCTTAATGGTTCAAAGAAATGAATTCCCATTTATAACTTACAATTTTATTTTTATTCATAAGTTTTAACTTACTTACTTAAGACCTGGGACTATTCATTTAAGTCCATTTTCATCTTTACAATCAAATCTCAAATTATTACACTTAAGAACTTAAGAATATGAATTTCTTTACACAATTATCAGCATTTTACATTACCTTTATATCCAATTCCAATTCGACTTCAACTTACTTACATTTAATTCAATTCCAATTCTCAATTTTATTTAACTCATCTTAAGTTAAATTCAAATATATTTTATTCACCTTCAAGTTCTCTAACTCTTTTATCTACCAGCTTATATTACTCATTGAGTTAATTTCATCTCATAATTATAATCCCAGAATTTAACTTTCATTCCTTTCTTATTTCAATCAACTTCATTCTATACTTTATATTGTTGATTCATTTAAATTTCCACATTTAAATTTTAAATAGAATTTCCAGAAACCAATTGCCCGGTTTTATTTCAAAACCATTTTAAATCCATAAATAACTCATACATATCTGGTATATCACCTCAAATCCAAATTTCCAAAACAATCTGCTTTTACCAAACAAATTTTCCCTTTGAATTTCAAAACCAACCCAGTTCACAATCACTTCCAATTTAAAACAGTTTGGTAGCAATTTCTCTTTGGAAACTCGAAAATAGACATCGATGATGCTGCAGTCATCACCGAAATTATTTTCCAGCGACCAAAAGAGAATTTAATGCTTTTATCACTCTAAACATTTCAAACATTTTAAATCCCAAATCCCACCAGATTTCAATTCAATTTCAAAAATATTCATGAAATAATATCACTATTATTTCCCCAAAACCTTTAAAAAAACTATTTTTTTTTTAAATCCAAAGGAATTTAAACCTTTCCCAAAACTTCAAATTCAAAATCCATCCAATTTTTATATCCAAACATTACTCTGGAATTCTATCACATTTTATTTCAAGTTATAAGTCACTTTTACCATTTACATTTACAAATTTCATTTGTTTATGAATTAATCTCATTTGATTATAAATCACATTTGTAATTCACATTTGTATATAAAGTTTATCTCAATTTATAAATTTCATTTAGTCTATATTTCAAATTCCATTTTGATATATAAATTTATTCTTCAACTTAGGTTATAAGTTTCAATTCCTACTCAATAATGAGACTAACTCATTATTGTCATTTTCTAACAACCAAGCATCCAAATATATAACTATAATAATTTCAAATAATTATTTCTTTTATATACAAAATAATTTGGGCAAAATTATTTCATTCACCCTATTTAAAACAATATTGTGTCGAACTGTTCTATTCAAGTGTTTAGAAACCCCTTCGATACAGTTGTCCAGACTGTGCCGATGAAGGTTCATATGCCACTCAATAAATCAACCAACACAATATAAAACCATTTTATATTCACTAACAAATACGCGCTCATATCTATTAGTACTCTCAAAATTCCCACCAGAGCCAAGGTTATCGCTAGCCTAAGCTCTGATACCACTGTAACAACCCGGGTTTTTCCTACACGAAAAACCGGACCATTTGGGTAAAAAGAAGAGGTAGAAGAAGAAAATAAAAGAAAAACAACATCAGAATCTAACCATCGCAGCGGAATAAAATAAAATATATATCAACAGATCTTTACACAAATCAAACTATATCTGTATATATATATACATCATCCAAATACATCATCAGAGTACATCACATCAATATCATACAACTGAATACACAGCGGAAAGATAATAGCAAGTACGAGAGTACGTATCGTCATCCAGCTCGTCTCCTGAGCTCTACATCATCATATCCTGTAACCTATAATACTCGGTCTGACCCGAGCATCATATAAAACAATACCCGAGTCAGTCTGGAAAACCAGCGTGAGAAAATCACACTCAAATTGATTATTAAAGTTTCAAAATCCTTTGAAAACAAAAGCATCTCGTAAGACCACGCCACAAATAAACATGTCGGGTTTTTACCTTACGATAGCTAAAACACTTTATATCAAAATCCTCTGATATTATAATAGTGTCTACACAAAGTAAAATATAATCTAGCTGAAATGCTTGCATCTCACATTTCAACAATAGTTGGGCACAATCAAAACCGTACAAGGCACGTAGGAAGAATGGATTTCCAACGAATGACTAGGCACTGGGGTACCACCTATCACAGTACGTGGCCTAGATCACCGTACCGAGGAGTACGCCCGCTCCCCTGCAACACAAGGCCGGAACCATCCCTTACTGGATGATCCCGAATAAAATCACCCCACGGTTGGGATCAGCAACCGCACCACTAAGCCGAAATAAAAAGGGACATCTAGACAGGGATGACCTTACCCTCCAGTGGGAGCTACCCACGAAGCCTTGCTGCATAACCCCTGATTTTCAGTCATTCCCGGTTGATGAGGTTCGAGGCTAAACGATACCTTTTAGAGAACATATCCCTTAGAATGCCCATCGTCCGCTGACGATGTTTCGCAAGAATTCGTCCATACAAGTCCGTCCTGGGTTTGAACGGAACCGAAGGCACTACTCCTACTACATCCATTTTGGAAATATCCTCAGGATTAGTAGCGACTAGCCCTTGCACTTCACTGCTCCATCTTCGACTCCGAAATCGTTACACGAAACGTACAAACCGGATCGAAGTGGTATTCGAGTCTCCAGACCTAGAATCCCGGTATACGGAAACCCGATCCCGGTCTCTTCGAAACGATCAGCGCATTTGGCCAATATTGATAGTCGGTTATTTAACTATCAATTAACATCCACAAGCAACCATCACACAATTAAATAATTTCCCACATTATTTATTTGTCCAAATATCTTTCCAAGATATATTTCCGAATTTTCAAAACTCATTTGAAAACAATTTCAAAACAGTTTCCGCTTACGGAATACATTTCCAAATATTTATTTCCTCTGAACATCAAGTACAAAACACTTAGATTTTAAAATAATCTTAAAACACTTTACTATAAATATACTTAATAATATTGAAATTTAAAAACTACTTTAATACCTTAACAAAATATATACTTAAGAAATATTTAAAATGAAACCACTTTACAAATATAAACTAAATTTCTCTTTTTAAAATATAATACCAAATCACTTTTATATAATTATTACAATAATAGATCTTTGAAAATACTACTTTAGGCTTTAACATTTAGAAATAATAGATTCTCTAAAATATGCTTTTTAAACCATATTAAAACTTTTAACTTATATTTAAAATTGCTTTGGAAAAACATACTTGGCTATCCAGATAAATACACTTCTCTTCACATCTTTTAATAATAAATCAACATTTATTTTTAAATCAATTCATATTCCTTTTATAAATTCCCACCTTGAATTTATATTCAAATATCCACTATATTTTATTTTACTTTATAAACCCAGTTTATATTTCCAAAATCTCACTTCTCTTTTAAAATTCATATTTTGAACAACTAAATCAATTTCCAATTGATTTTCCAATTTACTTTACTTTACTTTGAAATAAATTTCCTTTACTACTTCATTTATTTCAAAATACATTAACTTTTAGATTTATTCCTTTATTTGAGTTAAAACCCTTTTTAACTGAAAATACCAATTTTAAACAACTAAAATTCCTTCTTTAGCCTTTAATTAAATTTAATCCTTACATTCAAAATAAATCCTTTATTCTTTAAATTTAATATCACTTTAGTTTAAAGTTAATATTTCCCTTGTTATTTCGAAATTCCCTTATTCCAATTCACTTAAATTATTTACTTAAATTTTACACTTTTATTTCTTTCAAAATCTAATTCAATATATTTTGATAACTCCTTTTATTGAAATATTCAATCCAACCATATCATCCAATATTTCAATCATCAATAATATCATCACAGGATATCAATATTCATAGAACAAAATATCAAATAATCTAAATAATTTTGAGGAATCCAGTTGGATCCCTTCAACCTGTTTCCCTGCATCCACAAACGTTAGCACAATACCAATTCCACTTCGAGGTGGAATATCGCGGTATATGGGTTTTATAAAATATCATCCGCTATTATGCGGCGCATAGGGTCTCATCCGCTATATAAATGCGGGAATATCAACAACTCAAATATATACATATGCCAATATGTATATATTTATATATACTACTATATATATAGTATAGCACATCAATCAATGCAATCATCCAATCAATTATTTAAATTTAACCATTTAAATTTAAAATAAAAATTCAGCTGAGTGAGATTAACTCACCTTTGACTTTTATTTGCAATCCACCCAAACCAGTTTGTTTTCTTCCCAGATTTCAACCCTCGAAGACGACTGGCCCAGACTCCTCTTCCAAGCTCAAACGCGACAGCATGCCTTCGCCATCCATCACCGACTCATCCACTCGCCACCGCACCACACTTCCAATTCCATTCGATCTCGAGAATCGTCGCAGACAAATCGCGAACCCAATATCACGGTTTCAGCTTGATACCCACAAAAATTTGCGTTGTCCATCCCCTCGCGAGCAGCCCAGCCCTCAACGCACGCGAACCAAAACTTCCATACACCCCTCCACCGCCCAACTGGGTTCGTGACCGAGCTTCCAGCAGCTCGAACGAGCACACGACACCTCGCCTCCATCGAGTCGCCACGACCTGCTGCTTCCTCACGATAACCCAAAATCGCGAAATCCCTTGACGAAGAAGAGGTAAGTTGTTTGCGATTTAGGGGCGAATCTGAATAGGCTGCGATTTGAACGGGATCGAATCTTGTCAGATTCAATTTGAATTAATTTGAGAATAGAGGGAGGTAAAGGGGAAAACGAACGAAGGCAGCCTATTTTTCTTTTCGAACGAGATAGCTTCAATTGAATGGAACAACAGAGGGGGAGACGCGTGTTTATTAGGTAGGACACGTGTTATACCAAGAGAAACATGTGTTGAACTGCCTTGCGGGTCTGCATAAGCTTGCTACAGGTGTTGAGAAATGAAAGCAAAAAGCACTGATGGGAGATATATTGACCAGTTATAATATTAAATTTCCGATAAAATTTCAGCGCATTTACATTCCGTACGATCACACGACAACTCCAAATACTACGAAAATTGAAATCCAATAATAATACAATATTACGGATCCAATGGAACTGGTTTCACTGAATTCCGAGACTGTGCCTCGGACGGCTATTTTTAAATATCGATTCAAACGATATAATTTCAAAACTGAATAAAACAGTTTGAAATTACATTCTGAAGCTTCTATTACCTTTAGTATTATCATTACGAATTTTACGAGCTTTCAAAATATTTTTAATTAACTTAGAATGCTAGATTTACTATTTTATCCAACTTCAAATAAATTTAATTTGATTATTAAATTACTCGATAAACAATGATATTTGAAATTTAAGTTTATAATTAACCTCTGAATATTTAAAATTAATTAAATATTCCAATTTCAAATGCTCAAAAATTCTGGGTCGTCACACAATGCAATGCTAGCATTCATCCATACAAGTTTGTTTTGGAACTGAGCGAAACCGAAGGCACTACTTCTATTACGTCCTTTCCGAGGAATCTCTTCCAGGATTAATAGCAGATAGCCCTTGCACTTTAAAGCTCTATCTTCAATTCCATATTCTTCAAGATGTCTTCAAGTCAAAATACTTGAGTTGGATCGAAGTTGTTTTCGGGTAACATATTCGATCCCGGTCTCTTCGAAACAACTTCCGATAGTTTTCGGTAAACTCAACCCCGGTTCTTTAGGAAATAAATAGACAAAGATAAGAACGGAGATTACCTCCTAACCTTTAGTGGACAGATTTCCTTATCATTTATCCTAGAAGAACGAAAAGAATTTATACATGTAGTATAGCACCACCGACGGTAACTGTACCATATAATTTTCATGTTTCTCCTATATATTTCCAAAGTTACGTTTTGGTCCAGGTTTGATAGTCGGTTATTTAACTATCAAATAAACAAACATTCAAACATGGATTTAATTCCATATGGGATGTACCAACCCTTTATTAATAAATCTTTCATTAAGTAAAACGCTTTGAAAAACTTAATCAAAAGATCTTTTTAAAACACTATTCCCAAAACCTTTTCATTCCTTTTATACTTGGAAAACAATTTTACTTATCTCAAAATATAAGTATTTACCAAAAACATTTGGAAAATTCTCTCTTCTCAAATTCCATATTAAATGGCCAAGAAATTCCCTTTTCAAAACATCACTTACTATAAAACCCATTCACTTTATAAAACCCATTCACTTATTCCTTATAAAAATTCTTTTTATAAGTTCACTTCATATTTCAAACCTCCTTATAAATTTTCAAACTGGATTTAAACTTCTTTTTAAAATCTCTAAAATGATTTATAAACCTCTTTCCATGTATAAAACTCTTTATAAAATTTCCTTTATAAAATATCTTTGACATTACAAAATATCATTTACAAAATCTCAATTTTAAATCACTTTAAATAAACCCTTTTATTTAGTAAAACCCTTTTTATAAAAAAGTTATTATTTATAAATACTTTTATAAATAATAATATAACTTGAAAATCATTTATAAACTTTAAAACCCCAAATTGATTAAAGAATTGAATTTAATTCAATATCATACTTTATAAATTCAAAAAGTGGCTTAGTAAACCTAATGGTACTAATTAAGGTACCATTTATTTTCAGTTTCACTTTCAAGTCATTCAACAATTTATTTACATAAGTCAACATATATGTAAATACCCAAATCAGGAAATAACATGTCAATACAAACTAACTGGCATATACATTTCCAAATAACATAATAGTAGGATGGTGATTTGTCCTGCTAAATAAATGTCCAAACAATTAAATAATTAACTTGTAGCAGAATGGAGATTTATTTTGCTAACCTATATGTCCATACAATCAAACAACCAATCTATAGAAAAACGGGGATTTATTTTGCTAATATATGTCCATAACAATCAAATCAACTACATTATAGTAGAACGGGGATTTATTCTGCTATTAGATGTCCACACAAACACAACCATTGACATTGTCATTTATTCACAGTTGTTTTTTTCTACTTAATGGTATCGACATTTGAATTCCTTGTGTTCAAACCATATTTGAAAAAGAAGTACCTTAAAAACAATTTGATTCATGGAAACAAAGGATTTAAAACTTAAATATTCTTTTTAAAATAATTATTTACAAGTTAAACCCTTATTTAAATCATAATTAATCTTAATTAAATCTAAACTTAATTTAATTATAAATCAAGAAATAATTAAACCTTTAACAAATAATTAAACAATAATTAATAAGTAATTAAACTCTAATTAATCCTTTATTAATTATTAAATAATAAGTTAAACCTTCATTAATAATAAATATTAATTAATCTCAATTAGTTAATTAAATAACTTTAATTAAAACCAAAATAATAAATTAAACATTTATTATATTTAATTATCCTTAATTAATTTAAAATTAATTAAATAATTAAACTCTAGTTAAATACAATTAAAATAATTAAACTTGATTAAATAAAAATAATTATCTTTTATCTTAATTAATCCTTGAGTAATATTTCCTGAATAATTAATAACTAACTTAATTGATACTGATTAACTACTAATTACTTAACTTAATTACTTAATTAAATAATATAATTATTCTTAATTAATTAATTAGTTATCCAAAACATACTCAATTAATTAATAATTAACTTTTATGTTTACTAATTAAGTTTGAAAATAATTTTAGAACACCTTAAAACTTGAAAATCGTTAAATTTTCCGAACTGCATCCAGAGCGACTATCACTGTGGATGCAGTAACTTAGAAGTTGTTTTCTTTTTTTCTAAGTTATTCTAAAACTTTAACTTTTCACTTATGCTTACATTTAAAACATGATCAAGAAAGTTTTAAAAAAAGAACTTTACTAAAGTTAGAAACTAAAATAAGTAACAAAATGTTTACTAAATTAAACAAGTAAACGATTTCTTTTTTCAAAAGTGGTCCTTTCCAACATTTCAAGTTCTAACTTCCAAACTATTTAACCACAATCCAAGCATATACATACATACCAAATCATAATATCCCAATAACACAATAAAGGTCACAACTTAATATCCAAACACATCACTTTAACAACCAAATCCAAGTCTAATGCTAAATCACAAGTTAGCACACACATAAACATACAAACCATACCATAGTCCAACAAATAAACACATTGATATAACCAAATAACCAACATATATTTAAAAGTAAAATCTTTCCAAAAAGTTAGAAGTTTACTCACAAAAATATTTGAAAACTTGAAATGCTTTAGAATTTGGAAAGCTTGGAAAACCACAAAAATCACTCAAAAATATGTCATCTTCTCCTTGATTTTTGGACATGTTCGTCTTAGATTTTGAATATGAGGTCAAAAGACAAGTTTTAGGAAATTCTTTTCTCTACAATTTCAAAAAAAGGAATCATTCAATTAGGATTATTTTGAGGGAGAAATGGTCAAAAGAAGAAGTGCTATTTTTGGGCTTGAAAATTTGTGTCCGAAAATGAGTCACAAAGAGATGCAATTTTGACACAAAAATGTTCAAAATTTGAAAAAGTGATTGGAATGAATGCTGTAGCCACTGGAATTCTATATAGTTTGAATAAAAGAAAATCTTGATTTAGAATAGTATGGAGGAAGTTATGGTCGAATGAAGTGGGAAGAAAAATGGAGAAGAAAGAGTTTTAAAACAAGGTTCGAAAACATGTAAAACAAAATAAATTTTTGAATTTAAATTTTATAATTTTAAAATAGAAAACCATTAACAAGGTTTCATGAAGCTTTTAGGAAGATGAGTGAATAGGAAATTTTCAAAGAGAAGAGAAAATGAAAAAATGAGAATGAAAATTAGGAAAATGAGTATATATATTATGTTAGCATGTTAAAATACCAAACTACCCCTCGTACTTTGCCCTCCTCTCTCCTTATGCCACCTCACCACCTCCTTTCACCTAACATGCCATTTTAGCCCACACCTAGCCACCCTCACATCAAATCAAAGCCAACATGCATTAACCACTTTAGTCCTTTATGTTGGAAAAGGAATCTTATATTATACTATATATATATAACTTCTTAATATAAAAATCTTATCTTATATTATATTATATATATATATATTATTAAGTGTTTATGTATATTCAAATGAATTCAACCATGTCTAAAAGGCTTTGTAAATATATGTATATATGTGTTAAAAAGTGTTACAACAATTCCGACAACTTTAAGCCGACGAAAAGTATATATATTCCGGTCACACTCTCTGTTTTTCTTCGAACTAAATATTTTTGTAACCAAATTTTGAAAACCATTTCACCGCCATTACTTATTATTTGAAAGAGTTTTATTTTCATTAGAAAATCTTTATATTGAATATTTAAAATTAATTAGATATTCTCAAATCAAAGTAGTGAAATTTTGGGTTGTTACACCTCTCCTTCCACCGACGACAACTCCTAGCTCCAACGCGACTCCAACGCTTCCCGGCAACAGTGCGTCACTTATATTTTCCATATATTTTCATACAAAAACTACTAGCATCATATAGAAGCAACTCAAAGCAATCAAAGGTGAATTCATTCATGAATACCAAGCATCTCAAATGGGTTTTAAACTATAATTTACATTCATTGCAATTTCAGCATAAAACCATTAAAGTCTAAGATTAGCAAACATCAAACATCTGAAACTGAACATAGAGATAGGTTTTGTGAGTTAAACTCACCTTAATAACACGAATTACTATAGATTAGAGGTAGACTAGAGCTTGTGATTCATATATTTCAGCCTTAACAATGCAAGCAAAGTGAAAATAGACAACATGGATTCATTACCCAAATTACTGACAGAAATTGATCTTAGACAGGAATAGAGTTAAGATTGTATTACCTGAGATGATTCCTTAGTTAGTTTCAGCAATTAACTTACTAATTTAGGAGGAAATTGGAATTTTAGGCCTAGGGTTTCAAAGAGGATAGAGGAGTATAACGCCCCACTCTGAGACCCACTGTAACAAAGAGTATTACGGGAGTAATACTGTCTGTTAAAGCGGAGAATAGAGTATAGTGGAAGCGACCATTTGTAATCAAGCTATAACTATCTACTGAATACGTCGAAAGGATGGTATCTATATATATTTTTTTCAAGTGGTTCGACATATTCAATAAATATTTATAACGAAATTACAATGGCTAAAGACCTATCAGGAAAAGCATAATAACATAATAAAATAGCATCACAGAACAGTATCACATAACAGCACAGAGTCTCAGAACAATACATCGTCAATATAGATCCAAATACTATAAGTGGGTACAAAGCCACTGCCCACACATGTGAGTCAAAAATATGTACATATCAAAGTCTGAATAATAACAGAGTAGCGGAATAGTGGAAAAATAAAAGCGCTATCTATCAGCATAGAAGATAATGTCCAAGCGGAAGCACAGAAGCTAAGTCCAGAGACTTAACCTGAAACAACTCGGTATGACCCGAGCGAAAAACAATCGGGTCAGGCTAGCTAAACAATCAGTAATAACTGAGATATATAATAATGCGGTACATAAATGAAACAGTACTTTTTCTAAGAGAAGAGTATTTTGGACCACATGAATATAATGACGGTTCCTAATCATCAATCAACAGTAAAAATCTCCAAAGAGAATATCAGCACCAAAGTGTTGAATAAATAAAATCGCCTCATATCATCGGCGTAGCCAAAGCTATATAAAGTTGCCCATAGGCAATAATCCCAAGAGTGACCAGAGTCTGTAATCAATGCCCAAGCAAAGATCGATGCTCCAAAGAGCAATGGGGATATACTGAAAAGTCAATGAAATCAAACACTGAAAAGCAGTGTCCAAAGACACTGTGAATCCACAAGGTAATCGCACTTACATCGTATGGTTCCATAGAACCAACACCGAATGGCGGTACTCGAATGGATATAAAAATCATCAGATAATACAAATATAGCACGTGCACCGACCGGAGTCGTTATTGCCAAGTACTGTAGAGTTGTGATCGATCACTCGCACAGATGCGGAACGCGCGAGACGGCGAGATCCTTCCCAGAAGGATAAAGGCCCAGAGGCACATGCTAAAAAAGAAACTGCTCCATAGAACAGGTGTCCAGAGACGGTTGCCCAGAGGCGTGGTGACCCAGAGGTCCAGTACTGGCTGCCCAAAGGCTAATGTGTCACAAACTTCTTGGGAGGAACCCGTAAAGTGTTAACGATGAGTCACATACCCCACGTTCGCACTAAACGGTTCACTAACCAATAGCAAGCTCACACTCCAAACAATAAAAAGTCCACCTCGTATCATCGGTAAACTAGACCCAATGGTCAAAACGATCAATCGAATAGGTCGGGGATTAACCGGAAAGAAAATACACACGGTTCCATAGGCCGGAGATTTTCTAACCGTTTAAGCACCTTTCCACTTCGCTCGACGTGCTAAAAAGTGAGTGTGAGATTTTTATTATAGAAAATAATGGTTCGAAAAGGATTTATAATTGATTTTGAGAATACTTTAAAACGGCTTTTGAAAACTCTCCTATTATGGAGTAAATAGTGTTTGCACAAAAAATGGACAAACACCTCAAAGTTGTATGATTTAGTAGATCTTATGTTATCCTTAGTGATTTTGGAGGTTTATGCCAATATATGAAAAACAGGGGCTAAACTGTAAAAAGACACGCAAATTTATAGTGGTTCAGCCAGAATGTGCCTACGTCCACTTTATATGTTATTTCTCTTCTTTTGTTGTGATTACAAGTACAAAGCTTTGATACAAGTAAAAGAAAGTTGTTTGAAAGTTCCTTCCGTGCTTGAGCTCTCAAACTTGTCCCCATTGTTGTACCCCTGCCCCTCTATATATAGAGTGAGGTTGGGAGCAGGGGTCTTGGACGTATATAGCTGCTGGTGGGCCTGGGCTGATGCAATCTGGCCTGGCACACCTTGGTTCGGCATCCCATGGTTCGGTGGTGGGAGTGCGATGGGTTGGACCGGCAATGCTTGGTCCGGTGGTTGGTTTGGTGAGGCCGGATGAAGGTTGGTCCGGTGGTTGGTTGGGTGAAGCCGGATGAAGGTTGGTCCGGTATTGGTTGTGTGAAGCCGGATGAAGGTTGGTCCGGTATTGGTTGTGTGAAGCCGGATGAAGGTTGGTCCGGTATTGGTTGTGTGAAGCCGGATGAAGGTTGGTCTGGTATTGGGATGGAGTGGATATGAATGCTATTCGGTTAGGTGTTGCTAATTTGCCCAACATTTGCCCCCCAAAGTGGGGTACGTGTGTTGCATGTACTGCGCTTTGTTTCCCCTTTTTTTTTTCTTTTTTTTTTGGGTATGGCTCCAGTTGGTTCCAGGTGTTGATTCGGTTGTTCCGGCTATACCGTGCACTTCTATAAATAGAGGCTATACCTGCTTTGTTGTCCCTTACCGAATCAGAGAGAGCCGAGTGAGTTTGAGCGCCGAATCAAACAAGCACCGATCCAGACAAGGACCGAATCAAACTTCGCACCGAACCAGACAAGGACCGAATCAAACAAGCACCGATCCAGACAAAGACCGGACCAAACAAGCACCGATCCAGAAGGACCGAACCAAACAAGCACCGAACCAGGTACGTTTTCCTTCGCCGAACGGAGGCGACGAGGTTGGGTGTTGAGCGCCGAATGAGATACGTGGTGTACCACCGAATGACCTCCGAAGCTTTCAACACCGAATGAAATTTAAACTTTTAGTGCCGAATGGACTTTGAATCTTGAACAACATCCTATGCTTATATATACTCGCTCGGTTATATTTCTGTATTTCTTGTTCTAACAATCATATCTTTCGCTTTCGTGCGCGCAGATAATGTCCCGAAGAGTCGAAACTCGATCAGATAAGAGGAGATCCGGGGGTGAAGGAGAGTCCTCGGCCGTGCCCCCAGCTCAATCAGGATCGGAGCGTCATGGGCCCGCCCCGAGGTCATTAGTGGATGGATATGGTCCCCAGGAGTTGTTGGATTCCCCGCCTGACTGCTTTCCTAGCCTTCTCAAAGAGGAGCAACTCGATGTTATATCTCGTTCCTTTGGGATTGATAGAGCCTTCATGCTGCTGCCGGGTCCAGGAGTCATGCCATACAGTCCTCCCGAAGGATACTTTGCTTATAGCAGATACCATTGCATGTGTGGTGCTATCCCGCCTCTCAATGCTTGGATAGTCAGCTTCCTCACGTACCTGAAGGTGGCCCCATTTCAGCTTCAGCCCAACTCTTATGCCATATTGGTGAGCCTTTTCGTTATTTTTCGAAGGAAGTATGGTCGCGCTCCCTCCAACCGGGAGATCCGGTACTTGTACAATTTAAGGGGCTACAAGAAAGGGTCCCCATATATTAGCTTGGAATCTGCTGTGACCTTCAAGCCGGTCCTGGACCTTTACTCCAAATTCAGCATGTTCAAGAAAGAGTGGTTCTTTGTCAGGGACGACTCCGTCTCCATCCGGCGCTTTACCTCTGGATGTAAGTTGATGCTTTTACTTATAATTTCTATCCTGATTGCGATGCTTCTTCTCATACTTTCTCATTTTTGCTAGCGACAGGTGGCTTTCCGGTTGTGGAGACTGACCGCCTGGTTCAGACGGCGGCGGAGATAGAAGGCATTCTTGGGAAATACAGATCATCTGCCTACTTGATTAGAAATGCGATCCTTCTGGAATATAACTTGATCCTTCCGCAGCAGTCTGTAGTTAAGTTGAGGGAGACGGCGGAAGAGAGGGCGGCTGCTCAGGCCAAGGGAGGCGTTGCGGCAGAGGGTGGAAAGAGAAAACCATTCACGAAACCTCCAGCCATTGGAGGTAAGAAACTTAAGAGGTCAGACGGTCCTTCTCCCAGCAATTGTCCACTTACTCAGGGGGAGATAGATGCGGAGGAAGAAAGAGGTGAGGCGGAGGGCGGAAGTGACGTTGAGCGTCTTGGTGATGATGGTGGCGATGGACAGGGTGGTGATGGTTCCAGGGCTCTATCTTCTGGGCAAGTAGGCGAAATGCAAGAGTGGACGGATGATGCTCTTTGCCAAGCTTTTGAGGGGTTGGATGATGATCCGACCTTGGTAGAGAAGACCGGGAAGGCGGACAAAGCCGGGACTGGTGCAAGTGAGTCTTCTCCGGCTATTCCGGCCAAGGTGGCTTTGACGACTCAAGGTGAACTCTTGACCCCTGCATGCTTCACTAATGATAGGGACTTAGGAATATTTTATGACCCGCTCCCGTCCTGGAATGAAATCCAGGACTTATTGCAGTATCCCACTCCTCCCCAGGGTTTGTACAACCACAGCTGTGTTTCTTTTTCTTTTCTAACTTGTAATCTACCGCGTTTCTTGAATCATATAGTAATGTAAGATCGTGACACTTGTTCTTTATATCAGGAGCAGGCAAGACGTCCAAAGCTTCAGACCTTCGACACAGGCTCGAGCAATATAAACTTTCCAAAATTTCTGCTAAGCCGAAGCCCTCAACCCAACGCTCCGGGGATGTAGTCGGATACCGTCCTCTTCTTGGGGTCATCGAAGAGGGTATTCAGCAGAGGAAGAGGAGTCGTCCTTTATCCGAAACTTCGCTCGGTACTCAGCCTCCGGCTCAGCCTATTCATGATATTACTGAGGAGGGCAGCGAGTTTGTACCTTCTCCACACCCGTCCGGAAACCCTTCTGTTGTTCATATCGACCGTCCCGACCTGGCCCGTAATCCATTCGCAGGTCATCCTGATCTAGATCCGGGTTCTCATGATATTACTTTCGACGAAGTCACTGGTGAACACCTTCTCCCCCGTAACCCCATGGTACGAGTACTTGATGAAGCCAAGTCCTTAGATCTCGATCTACTCACTACTCGCATAGTCACTATGGGAGACGAGGCCAAAGCTAATATAGATCGGGTGGCAGAGGAGACCAAGAAGCTGATGGGGCATCATGCTCGGCTGGTTAAGGCCGGAGAGGAGATTGGGAGCGCCAATATTCGACTTCGATTGGTGGTTTCGGATCAGGCCAAGCAGCTTGCGGATCAGGCCATCCAGATTTCTCAACATGAGGCTGCTACTGGGTGTTTAAGGAAAACCATGGAAGAGGCCAGTCGGGCCGAATTGCGGAAAATGGAAGCTGCTTGCAAAGAGCGGATTGACATGGCTATTGCCACGGTGGATGAGGTTCGGAGAGCGGATCTCGAGCAGGTGGAGGAATTGTCCGAGAAGCTTGAGGCTGCAGAGCTTGCCCAAGCTAAGTTGAGGGAAGAGATGGAGGTGATGCGGAGGTCCCTTCAGGCTGATTGCTCGAGATACAGACTGGAGAGAGATGCTGCCGTCGAAAGGTTGTCGGCCTCCGATGCCCGGATGAGGGAGTTTGAGGAGAACGAGGGAATGATGGATGACATGCTCCAGGACATGTATTTCCGGACTTGGAAGCAGGGCAATCTTTCTTGGATGGATGATTATCCCAGGGTCATGGCCAAGACCTATCTTCGGGCTTTGGAGGAGGCTAAGGCTAACGCAGATAAAGAGGGTGGAACGGTCTTCAGTATGGATGTGGTCACTGCCCAGTTCACCAAGGAGGAGAAAGTGGCGGTAAAGGAGGGTATGCGGCTGCTTGCTGCTGAAGAGGCAGGTGTGCAGGTTGAGGATGATGACCAGGACGGTCAAGAAGCGGGTACTGGTAAGTCTTCCTTTCTAGTCTTTCCGTTAACTTGGTTACTCATCACTAATGAATCCTTCTTATGACCGGACAGGCGGGCAAAAGAACAAGGACAAGACTTCGATGCAACCGGCTCCCTGATTGGACCTGGAAAATTCTTTTTGTAGGCTTGGCATTGTTATATCTGTTAGTCTTAAGACAGTAGAGTAACTTCTAAGTTGTAATTCTTGCTACTTGGTGTAACATTATTCTTGACGTGTAATTTTTTAGCTTAAGCTGATTCTGTCGTTTCTTGAATATTTGTTGCCATTTCGACATATCGTATGAGAAATGTAGCTATGTATATTCTTGTAATTAAATTGTGTTTGATGTTAGATTCTGGTTTTAAATCATAATCTCATAACTTGCAATGTTAGCGTGTGGTGTGAAAAAATTAAATTATAGTCATGCATTTGTACATAAAGGAAGAAAATACCGCCTTTTATGTTCTGTTTGTAAATGGCAGTTTCGAATATCTTGTATGGCCAAGCATGGAAAGCAGTTGACTGCCCTGCCATCTGATTGTGAATCTCTGCATCCATTGGCGGGTATCTCTTGCCCTGCTTCCTGTTCTTTATGGCTTGTTATAGAGGATATGAGGAAAGTTTTTTAAGTAAAATTGAGATATGTGAAATAGTAAAACTTCCAGTCACGGAAGGCCTTCGATGTGCTTAAGTTCGTGGCAAACGGGTTTTGTAGTCACTTTCCCTAGCTGTGGGTCTTGGAGACATTTGTCACCCATCTTACGCCTCCGCGGGGAGTTAATTCTTTTTTACCATAGCCGCACTTAAGACACACCGGAGCCGAGATCGCGCACAGTAACTACCCGGGCCATTATGGCCCGTACTCATGGGTATTATTCGACTTACTGTGGCCGGCTAGCGTGGGTGCCGATCGTCAACTGTGAACTGCCCCTGGCTGGCCACACCTTATGTTGGGGCTTATAATCGGTTCACAGTCGCCGGCGAGCCTAACGCCGTAATGAGCTGCCTCGGCTATAGTCGGCCTTCTCGGTGGCTTATAATCGGCTCATTACAGTTGGCTTTAAGGGCCGTCGCGAGCAATGAGTTAACCCGCAGCAGAGGGATGCTGGAGCAAAAGTGTCTCATTGGCGAGGGCATAGATTCGCGTAGTACCTGTTGGGGCTTGTCCACGTGAAGTTGCATTGTGGAGTGCTTTGAATAGAAATGCTATATGCTCAGGATTTTGTTCAACAGAAAAGGATAAAGTTAACAAGCAGCCAAGATACAAAGGAACAAGTTAAAAAAGAGACAAGGCTTTTTTAAAGTGGTTCGGCACGAAAAAATGCCTACGTCCACTGATTCTCTTTGTTAATTCACTTCATATGGGCAATACAAGTCAAGAAAAGTATCGACGGAGGTGTTGGATGTTCCATGCCCTCTGGAACACCTCTCCGTCCACTGTTGACAAAATATAGGCTCCGTTGTGGAGATCTTTATGAATTACATATGGTCCATCCCAGATTGGGTCTAGTGCTCCGGGGCGAGGGAAGATTCGCTTGAGGACAAGATCCCCTTCTCGTAAGGTACGATGCTTGACTTTGGAGTTGTATTGTGCTGCCACCTTTTGCTTGTGGGCTGCTGTTTTTAGGACTGCATCATTCCTTCTCTCCTCGACTAGATCCAAAGACATGTTGAGGAGCTCTTCGTTCTCTTCTGGGTTATAGTGGATCCTACGGTGGGAAGGCACAATGGTTTCAACTGGGAGCATAGCCTCCGATCCGTATGCCAAAGAGAAAGGAGTGTGCCCTGTTGATGTTCTGAAAGATGTGCGGTAGGCCCATAGTGCCGTAGGGAGTTCATCCACCCAAGCGCCCTTTGACTTTTCGAGCTTCTTTTTGATCAGAGTTTTCAGAATTTTGTTGACTGCTTCGACTTGTCCGTTTGCTTGGGGATATGCTACGGATGAGAAGCTTTTGTGAATTCCGTGTTCTTGGCACCAGTTGGCGAATTCCTCGCTGTCAAACTGGAGTCCATTGTCTGATATGATTTTTAGTGGGACTCCGTACCTGCACAGAACATTTTTGATTAAGAAGTTGATAACTTTCGCCGAAGATACTTTATTTAGAGGTTCTGCTTCCACCCATTTGGTGAAATAGTCGACTGCTACTATAGCATATTTGGCGCCGCCTCGACCCATCGGCAGTTCACCGATTAAGTCAATTCCCCATACTGCAAAGGGCCAAGGGCTGGTCATCTGAGTAATTTCGGTTGTTGGTAGCCGAGGGATCTTAGCAAATTTTTGGCATCTGTCACACTTCTTGACGAAATCTAAGGCGTCCTTGCTTAAGGTGGGCCAGAAATATCCGTATCGGAGTATCTTTTTTGCTAACGTTTGCCCTCCGGTGTGATCTCCGCAGCTTCCTTGATGAATGTTGGATAAGATTTCCTTGGCTCCCCTTCCGTCGACACACCTTAACAATGGGTTAGAGAACCCGCGCCGATAGAGGATGTCTCCTTGTATTGTGTAGCGGGACGCTTTCCTCAAGATTTTCTTGACTTCGTTACGCCCGTCGGGTAGTGTGCCATTCTGTAGGTAGTCTCGGATGGGAGTCATCCAAGTTGCCTCTTCGGTTGCAGCTATCAGATTCACTTGCTCAAAACTTGGGATTGTTTGCTTTGAGATAGTTACTGCTCCGAAGACGGCGACGTCTCTCATACTTGCTTGCTTTGCCAATTCGTCGGCCTCTTGGTTCTCTTCCCGAGGGATGTGTTTGACTAAGTAGTGGTCCAATCGGCTGAGAAGTAACTTGGTCTTCTTTAGATATGCTATGAGTCGCTCTTCTCGAGCTTGGAATTCCCCTAGTATTTGATTAACAATAAGCTGAGAATCGCTGTGAAGACACAAAGAATCGGCTCCGATCTCGATAGCAATTTCCAATCCGGCTATTACTGCTTCATATTCCGCATCGTTGTTGGTGGCAGCGAACTCCAACCTTATAGCATAGTGCAGTTTATTTCCCCTGGGAGTGATTATTACCACACCTGCCCCCGAGCCTTGTTCGTTAGATGCACCGTCCACAAAGAGATTCCACTTGATATTTTCTGTTATTTCCAGTTGCTCCTTATCCTCGTTGGTAGTGAATTCTGCAATGAAATCAGCCATGGATTGTCCCTTGATGGCGGTGCGAGGGTGATAGGTGATATCATATTGACTCAGCTCAATACACCATTTAAGTAGTCGCCCGGAAGTGTCGGGACGATGGAGGACCTGCCTCAGCGGTTGATCGGTCAGAACTTTGATGGAATGGGATTGGAAGTAGTGACGTAGCTTTCGTGAAGTGATTAGTAAACAGTACGCTAACTTTTCAAGCTTAGGATATCTGACTTCTGCCCCAGTAAACCTTTTACTAACGAAGTAAACTGGTCGTTGCGTGCGGTTATCTTCCCTTACCAAGGCAGCGCTTAGAGCGTGAGATGACACAGCAAGGTATAGGTATAATTCTTCGCCTTCGCTTGGGGTCGAGAGTACCGGTGGTTTCTGGAGGTGTTCGATTAGGTTAAGGAAAGCGGTCAAGCATTCGTCTGTCCATTCGAACTTTCCTTTATCTTTCTTTAGAGCTTCGAAAAAGGGGACGCACTTGTCCGTTGCTTTGGAGATGAATCGGCTTAGGGCAGCCACTTTTCCATTTAGGCTTTGCATTTCCTTTCGGGTGGAAGGTATCTTGATGTCCCTTAATGCTCGGACTTGTTCAGGGTTTGCTTCTATCCCTCGGGCATGGACGATGAATCCTAAGAATTTTCCCGATGACACTCCGAAGGAGCACTTTAGTGGATTCAACTTCATTCCATACTGTCGAAGTACCTGGAACATTTCGCCTAGGTGGCTTACGTGATCTTTGGCTTTCCGTGATTTTACCAGCATGTCGTCTACATATACTTCCATTGTTCGTCCTATTAGCCCTGCGAACATCTTGTTGACGAGGCGCTGGTAGGTGACCCCTGCATTTTTAAGTCCGAAGGGCATTACTTTGTAGCAGTACAAACCCCGGTCGGTGATGAAACTAGTGTGGTCTTGGTCGGGAGCATGCATAGGAATTTGATTATATCCTAAGTATGCATCCATAAAAGACAGGAGTTCGTGCCCGGCTGTGCTGTCTACAAGTTGATCGATTCTGGGAAGTGGGAAGCAATCCTTTGGGCAGGCGTCGTTTAGGTTGGAGAAGTCAATGCAGGTCCGCCATTTCCCATTAGCCTTCTTTACTAGTACCGGGTTGGCGATCCATTCTGGGTAAATAGCTTCTCGTATGAAGTCATTGGCGAGTAGATTCTTTACTTCTTCATTGAGGGCTGCTGATCGCTCTGCCCCCATACTTCTCTTTTTTTGTTTTACAGGCGCCTTGGTAGGATCAATTTTTAATACGTGGCATGCTATGTTGGGGGAGATTCCGGTCATGTCAGCGTGTGACCAAGCGAACACATCCAAGTTGTGGCGGAGAAAATCAATGAGTTGTTCCTTCAATTCAGCTTTCAGCTGCGACCCAATTTTCAGTAGCCTACTTGAGTCGTACTTGTCTACAGATATAAACTCCATAGCCTCTGCAGGCTCGGCGGTGGCCTCCTCCTCTTTGTCCCTAGGGTCTAATTCATTGAAAGGGTCGCTGGTGTATCGAAGAGGAGGGGCTCTCTTTAGTTGCTATGCTTCAAGGCTTTTTGTGCAGAGGGCAATCTCTACACCTTTCCCTTTATCTCTCCTGTGGTTGTTGCGAAGTTCGGTTACATAGCAGTCTCGTGCAATATCTTGGTCTCCTTCCACTTCCCCTACCCCATTGTCTGTTGGAAATTTCATTTTCAGGCACCACGGGGCTAGGACAATCTGGAAGTCAGATAGGGCTGGTCTTCCTAGGAAGGCGTTGTAGGCCGAATGGTTTTCTATCAGCACAAACGTCTGTTTCCTTACAACGGAGCGGGGATGGCTTCCAATTTCAACGAAGAGGTCCAGCTGCCCGATGGGCATTTTCGCATCTCCAGTGAAACCGTGTAGCGGTTTATTGCAGGGGGATACATCCTTCATTGACAGCCTCATTTTGTCAAATGCGTGTTTGAACAGGATATTTACAGAGCTTCCAGTGTCTACCAGGATTCGGTAAACTTCGGCGGGACCGAGTCGGGCAGAGATAACCATGGGGTCCATGTGAGGGTACTGTCTTCCTTCTAGGTCGCGTTTACTGAATGTGATGTTATCACCTTCTTTCCGCTTTGGGTGACGCTCTTCTATAACCGTATTGACACAGTCTCTATTGTCTCTGAGCGACTTCCCATATCTTTCCATCTCTTTCCAACTTCTGTCTGCGATGTGTGGACCTCCTGAGATGGTATGGACCACTATCTTCTCTTGACTAGAGCTGCTAGCGTTGCGGTCGCCTCTGCCGGTCCCTGGTGAGGGTAGCCTTGGGCTTTCATTGGCAGGAGCTGGAGTCCTGTCTTGACTTTTTACATAGCGCTCCAGTTTCTTTCTTCTGATGTGTTCCTCAATCAGATCTCGGAGATGATGGCATTCGTTGGTATCATGTCCGTGGGATTCGTGGAAGCGGCAGAATTTTCCAGATTTTTGTGCGCTATCTGATTCCTTCTTGTATGGTGGGCGTTTGTATCTAACTTCGCCTTGGGTGGCAAGGAAGATGTTTTCGACGGTCTCGTTCAAAGGGGTGTAAGAGTCGAATCTTGGTCCTGGCCGATATAGGCGTTTTTCTACTTTCTTGCCCCCAGCATTGTCTCTGGAATCATTTCTTCGAACGTCCCTTGCCACAGCAGGGGCGTTGCCATGGGTCATCTTACTTTGCTGTCCTGACTGCCCCTCAATGGCAGCATCCTCAAGCCTCATATATTTCCCGGCTTCATGGAAGAAATCGGGTAAAGTAGCTGGTTTTTCTTTTGTCAATCTCCTAGCAAATTTAGTGTCCGGATGCACCCCACTGCAGAGGGCCATTAGGATAAGCTTCTCATCGGCATCTTGAACTGCGGCTGCTGCGGCGTTGAATCTGGTTAGGTATTGCTGCAGCTTTTCTCCAGGTTTTTGTTTGACGCTGGATAAGGAATAAGCGTCCTTAGGTTGCTCCACATGAATGCGGAACTGACTGATGAATTTTTCCTTCAACATTTCCCATGAGCTGATGGATCCTTGGGGTAGATGACAGAACCAGGAGGTAGCAAGATCTGCTAAGAAGAGCGGGAAGCATTTGCACAGCACTCCCTCTGTTGCTCCACTCATGAGCATATGCTGCGTGTACCTCTGTAAGTGTACAACGGGATCGGAGGTTCCTTTGTAGGGTTCCATTGTTGGCATCTTCCATTCTCGGGGGGTGATAGCAATTTCGATATTGCGGGCGAAAGGGCTGGTTACCCTAGCGCCTATCCCTCGATCTCTTTGCTCCCGTTGGACACACTCTCTGAATAAGCGTGCCATCCTTTCATCAGAATTTGGAGCGGACAGAAATGAGTTTGGTTCCGTTCTGTGGGGTTGATTCCGACCAGACAACCTGTAGGGATGGTATCGTCTATCATTCCTCATATTTTCCAGTGGCTGCCTTTGATCTTCTGGGAGCATGCTTGGGTCAGCTACAGTTGGCCCTTGCCTTGATCTTCCCCTGTTGGGTTCTGATCTAAGCATTTCCTCGGGTCCAACTTCGGGCTGAACTCTAGCTCGGCCCCGTTCACTGGTGTTTCTGTGGTTAGGCAGCATGACAGGCTCAGCCGCAGTTGACCTCCGCCCGGTACCTTCCCCGTTGGGTTCGGCACCAAACGTTTCCTCAGGCCTAACTTCGGGCTGAGCTCGGTCTCGGCTCCTACCACGGCTATTCCTGCCGTTAGCTCCTTCGAAGAAGGAAGATCTTTGCTGTCTCTGAGATCCTCCAGACTGGGACTCGCCCCATGATTCAGTGTTGCGGTTGGATTCTTCAGCGTCCCTCAAGCGTGACATGAGATGGTCCACCAAGGCTTCCTGCTGGGACGTGAAGCGGTTAGTTACTTCAACAACAACTCTGTCCAAATCTGCCCTAGTAATTGCTGCAGGCTGTTCTGTGGCAGGAGTGGCTGGGTTAGCCTGTCCTTCATTTGTTGCCGTTGCTGGAGGAGGACGATTTACTTGATTCGTGGCAGCTGGATCAGGAAGGCTGCTGGATGCGATGTTTTTTCCTTTGTTAACATCTTTTCTCTGTTTGGGAGGCATGTTTTCCAAGTGGCGGACGACGCTGTTAGGAAAACTTGTTAAGCGGATGAAGCTGAAGCTTCGAGCTTCTAGCTCTCAGTGAAAGCACCAAAAATGTTTGCACAAAAAATGGACAAACACCTCAAAGTTGTATGATTTAGTAGATCTTATGTTATCCTTAGTGATTTTGGAGGTTTATGCCAATATATGAAAAACAGGGGCTAAACTGTAAAAAGACACGCAAATTTATAGTGGTTCAGCCAGAATGTGCCTACGTCCACTTTATATGTTATTTCTCTTCTTTTGTTGTGATTACAAGTACAAAGCTTTGATACAAGTAAAAGAAAGTTGTTTGAAAGTTCCTTCCGTGCTTGAGCTCTCAAACTTGTCCCCATTGTTGTACCCCTGCCCCTCTATATATAGAGTGAGGTTGGGAGCAGGGGTCTTGGACGTATATAGCTGCTGGTGGGCCTGGGCTGATGCAATCTGGCCTGGCACACCTTGGTTCGGCATCCCATGGTTCGGTGGTGGGAGTGCGATGGGTTGGACCGGCAATGCTTGGTCCGGTGGTTGGTTTGGTGAGGCCGGATGAAGGTTGGTCCGGTGGTTGGTTGGGTGAAGCCGGATGAAGGTTGGTCCGGTATTGGTTGTGTGAAGCCGGATGAAGGTTGGTCCGGTATTGGGATGGAGTGGATATGAATGCTATTCGGTTAGGTGTTGCTAATTTGCCCAACAAATAGTTTACTAATTAAAAATTATATTATATAATAATTTCGAAAGCCATTTGGGAGTGAAAAATCCTTTGAAAATAATTCATAAAACCCGTGTACGAAATCTAGAGACAAATCTCAAAGAAATCGATAAATCATATAATCACTGAAAACCAATATTCGTGTTGGAAAATATTCCGATTGGTTGTGAACCAAAGTTCGACAATTTCTGATTCGCAATTGAAACCCAAAGGTTCATTGCAAAAACAATCAATTTGAAGCGGTTGCACCAAAATGGTGCAACCGGTGGTTCGAAACCCGGCTGCACCCAATGGATGCAGCCCATTCCATAGGAACCGGCTGCACCTCATGGTGCAGCCCGTTTCTGTGAACCAGGCTGCACCATGCGGTGCAGCTGGTTTAGTCAAGCCACAGCCCGCCTGGGCTGGGGAAGTAATAGTAATCTCAGCCCGCCTGGGCTGGGGAAATAGGGACAAGCCCCAGCCCAGCTGGGCTGGGAGATGGGGACAAGCCCAGCCCGCTTGGGCTGGGGAAATAGGGACAAGCCCCAGCCCAGCTGGGCTGGGAGATGGGGACAAGCCTAGCCCGCCTAGGCTGGGGAGTTGGGGACAAGCCCCAGCCCGCCTGGGCTGGGGAGATGGGGACAAGCCCAGCCCGCCTAGGCTGGGGAGTTGGGGACAAGCCCCAGCCCGCCTGGGCTGGGGAGATGGGGACAAGCCCAGCCCGCTTGGGCTGGGGAGTTGGGGGCAAGCCCCAGCCCGCTTGGACTGGGGAGATGGGGACAAGCCCCAGCCCGCCTGGGCTGGGGAGATGGGGACAAGCCCAGCCCGCCTGGGCTGGGGAGTTGGGGACAAGCCCCAGCCCGCCTGGGCTGGGGAGATGGGGACAAGCCCAGCTCGCCTGGGCTGGGGAGTTGGGGGCAAGCCCCAGCCCGCCTGGGCTGGGGAGTTGGGGGCAAGCCCCAGCCCGCCTGGGCTGGGGAGTTGGGGGCAAGCCCAGCCCGCCTGGGCTGGGGAGTTGGGGGCAAGCCCCAGCCCGCCTGGGCTGGGGAGATGGGGACAAGCCCAGCCCGCCTGGGCTGGGGAGTTGAGTTCAAGCCCCAGCTCGCCTGGGCTGGGGAGATTAACAAGCCCCAGCCCATGCGGGCTGGAGTGCGTGCGCGCCAGCCCACTATGGGCTGGCCTGCTACCGGCTAGCCCAACCGGGCTAGCCTGCTGCGCCTGGGCAGCAGTCTGGGTGCAACCCAAGCCTGCCCTGGGGCACTCAGACCACTGTTTCAGCCTGTTTCCAGGCTGAAACATTCCAGCCAGCTGAAAATGCTGATTTAGGTGATTTTGGGGTGTTTTTTTCAAGTTTTTGACATCAAATTTCACCAATATCAATCACTAACTACCCTATTATGATTACTACACTATATTAAAGGGAACAAAGGGCCAAAGCTTAGCATTACCTTAGGAAGCAATATCACAAGCACCTTATGTGCAACCCCAAAATGAAAGCAAAGATGATCAAAGAGCTATGATTCACATGTTACATAATAAAACATGTGTTACTAACCGATTACCGAAATCAAAAGATGATTAAACACATATTAGAAGAAGTTTTTAGCAATATACCTCTCACAAAAGCAACAAAGACTACTATAGCATCAACCCAATTTAGCAAAAGATGATTAGGAGGCTATAAGATCAAAAAAACACATAAAACATGTGTTACCAATTAAATTTCAGAAATTAAAAAGATATAAAAACGGATTTGAGGTGGGTATTTGCATTACCTTTTCATAGAATGACTTGCATAAGCTAAAACTAGAAGGAGATGAAGATAGAGGCCATTTTTGTTAAGAAGCTTTAGGAAATGATTAGGGTTTTGATTAGGGATGAATGAATGAGGTTATGAGAGTTTGAGATAATTTATAGAGGAGGTTTAGGGTGGGTTATTGGGCTAGGTTTAGTAACCCAATAAGAAGAGAGTTATTTACATGTTTCCAACAATTAGTCTAAGTGTTCATATATGTTTCTAAAACTCATTTTTTTCTTACCCAAACCCGTTTTAAAATTTCTCTTAAAATATTTAACTTTCCAAAAATAACATTTTATCCTCATTTTAAATTCCATATTTCCCATTTAATTAAAATAGCCTTTTTCAAATAAATTTTTGTTATTCCAAATCCTTTTATGCTTCATTAAAATAAATAAAAATCCTATCTTTTATTTATTAATTGGTGATGCAAATCCCGGGTTGTTACAGACTCCCTCCCTTAAGAAAATTGCGTCCCCGCAATTCCTTAAGATAGATGTCATCTATAACGTCCAATCCACAAAAGAATTCATAGAGATAAAAAAGAGAATTCTCACCTGCAGAAGAAGATGGGAGAAAGCCAGGATAAGAGCGTTCGATAGATTCTCTGGTCTCCCAAGTGCAGTCCTTAGGATTCGGTGACCATTGAATCTTCACGAGTGGAACCTCTTTGTTGCGAAAGCGTCTAACCTCCGAATCAAGCACACGAAGAGGTTGCTGCTCCAAAGATAAATCAGGTAAGATCTTTAAATCCGGCACAGCATGCGGCTCAATGATCGAATCAGGATCGCGAACACACATGCGAAGATGGGAAACATGAAACACGTCGTGTATTCCAGAGAAGTGAGCAGGTAGAGCCACACGATAAGCAACGGGGCCGATGCGTTCCGTAATAGGAAATGGTCCAACATAGCGAGGAGCCAACTTCCCTGTAGAGCTAAAACGCACAACCCCTTTCATGGGAGATATCCGAATAAAGACATGATCACCAATGGAGAACTCAAGAGGCTTCCTACGGTTGTCCGCGTAGGATTTCTGACGGTTCTGTGCCTCTTTCATTCTCTGACGAATAAGAATAATTTTCTCAGAAGATTCCCGAACTGAATCTGGACCAAGAAGGAGCATCTCGCCAGATTCTAACCAACACGCAGGAGAACGACATGGCCTTCCATAGAGAGCCTCGAAAGGTGCCATGCCGATACTAGAATGGAAGCTGTTGTTGTAGGAGAACTCTACAAGCGGTAAGTGATCCTCCCAACTACCTCCGAAATCCAGAATACAACAGCGCAAAAGATCCTCTAAAACACGATTCACCCTCTCCGTCTGACCGTCGGTCTGAGGATGATAAGCAGTCGAGAGATTCAGCTTTGAGCCCAAAGCTGACTGTAGGCACTTCCAGAAGTGACTAGTAAAGATAGTGTCTCGATCACAGACGATAGAGCTAGGAATGCCATGAAGTCGAACGACTTCCTTCACATATAGCTTGGCAAGCTGAGGAGCAGTCCGAGTGGACTTAATAGGAATGAAATGAGCTGATTTGGTCAAGCGATCGACGAAATTTCATCTAGATTGGATTCGGTTTTGCAAATTTAGATGTGAAATGGTAGGATTCTCGGTAAGGATTGGCGGGGTCCGGCTTGCACTTCCTGGGGTTTTCAAGTATATTTTTAGAAGTATACTTCTTTTAAGGGGGATGCATCCTCCTAGTCATTTGTTAGAAAATTTTCCTTTCCTTATTTGATTCAAACCTTCGAATTGTTTTTCTGTAATTGCAGCGGGAAGAGTCAACCACTCTTCATGATGTTTAATTATAGGTTTTGTCCATTTTATCAAGTTTGGACTGTTATTGTTTTATCCATTCTGTCTAGTTTGGATTTTGTTCAAACTATTTCCATTCTTTCAAGTATAGATGTTTATAATAACTATAGCCGTCATCTATGTTTTGATTTGTTTCCTATTGATCTTTTCCATTCTTATGTTTAGTTTTTGCTTATGTGGGAGAAAACCCATTCTGCATTAGTGGCGTGGTCCCACATATTATTGTTAAATACACTCCCTTTTGTTTCACAGTTTTACTCGTACCAGACATATTTTCTAAGTCGAGTTGTTTTTTCCCTAAACTCTCGGGTACTCAATTATATTTGAGTAGTCCGAGAATATCGGGTTTCTCTTTGGAGCTCTTTGAAGACAGTGATTGAGCGGGCGGCTCCTTAGTTATCAAGTTATTTATTTTCACTGTATGATTATGTATGTGTGTTTTGTATCTAAAAATGAAAAATCGGAATGTATTGCTATTAATATGTTAGATGTAGTACTTTTGTATAACTTTGATATCTCCATGTAAGGAGTAACCTTTTGCACTATATCATTTTGTATTATATAACCATTCCGTTGTGAGGTTTTTCTATTTTGTTCTTTTTGTTATTTATTTTACCCTAAGACAACTTTTCTTTCGGATGCTTGAGCAAGGGCACACAAATACCGAGGATGTATTAAGTGCCGTTTCTAGGGGTCAGAAAGTTGGGTCGTCACAGTTGGTATCAGAGCTTAGGTTTAGCGAACTCCTAATCCTTAGTGGGTTAAACTCTCTAAGGATAGGAGTAGTAATGTCCAAGGATAATTCTGAGATTATAAATATATATATTGAGTGCGTATTTGTTAGTGTTATAAAAATATTCTATATTGTGTTGTTTGATTCGTTGAGTGGTATATGAATTCTGCTGGATGCGTCTAATCGGCGTTATCGATAGGGATTCTTAAACACTTGAATAGACCTTCGATACAGTATTGTTTTAAAATGGAAAATGAAATAATTTTACATAGGAATATATTTTATATATGTAAAAGAATGATTTTCAAAATTAATATAGTGGTATTGATGAGTTGATTATTAGGAGATGATAATATTTTATTAATATCATTTAGGATTTGTTTAGTTATGCTCAGCCAGTTTGAGCATTAACTATTGTTGAATAAGTTAATAAGAAAATTTCCTTAGTACGGTATAGGTTAGGTAAATAGGAATTAGGGAACCTTGAGAATGTACCCCTTGTGAATTAAGTTTCATAGTTTGACTATAAGGTGTTCGGTGAAAGGGTTAAGTTAAAAGTCATCTTTTAATAATGTTAAGCTGGAAGTAAACTTTTAATAAAAAGTTGTTTAATATAAACTAAATAAGGATAAATATTTGAGAAAATTTAATTATAGTAAAGGAGAATTATTTAAATATGAGTTCACTCACATTCAAATTTACTATATCATATCTGTGATGCTATAAACTATTGTTGATTGCTTAGATGTTAGTTAAATTGTTTGATTGGTTGTTTTGTTGAAATCCCCATTTTTAAAAATGGACGACATATTAGTTCAATCGTAGTAAACCCATATTGATTATATATACATATATCCTTTGTAACCATTGTTTTGTAGGGAACACTTGTAGAGAGACCCTAAGGGGTTTCTCGTCAATATTTAGTTATTTACATCCTTGCATCACTTATATTGTCGTTTGGTTGAAATTGATCACAATATTCTATTTAAATTACTTTAGTGTCGTTATAGCAATTTTTTTCGCTATATCTTCACTTATTGAATATCATCTCTCCAAAACTTTCGTATGAATTGTCTTGAGCTTGCATTTTCACAAAATAGATGTTTTATGATTCATTAATCATAATGATAATTTAAATTAATTAATCATTTTAACTAATGATTTTGAAATTAATTAACCAATTTAATTAATGATGTTTAAAATTAATTAATCAATTTAAATAATGATATTTGAATTTAGCAAATCATTTTAATTCATGATATTTGATTTTAATTAATCATCCTAATTTCCGATACTTTAATGTAATTAATCATTTTAATTAATGTTGTTTTGAAGTTAAGTAATCTATTTGATTAATTAGATTTAAAATTAATCAAGTCATTTTAATTAATGATATTGAACTTTAATTAATCATTTCAATTAATGATTGTTTAAATTTAACTAATTGGTTTAATTAATAGTTTTTGAAATTTAGTTAATCATCTTAATTAATGATGCTTGAATTTAATTAAATCATTTGAATTAATGATATTTGAAATATAATTAATCATTATATCTAATGATTATTTGAATTTAATTAATTATTTTCATTAATAGTGTTTAAATTCTATTAATGATCTTAGTTAATGATGTTTGAGCTTAATTATTCATTTTAATTAATGATTATTCAGATTTAATAGATCTTTTAATAAATAATATTCTAAGTCAATTAATTAATTTAATAAATGAGTTTAAAGTCAAATAATTGATTTACTGTTTTAAAGTTAATTTACCGATTTAATGAAGGGGCATTTCACTAGAAGGACAAACTTTGCAGTCCAATTAGTTTCGAGGACACACATGCACAGAAATTAATTTCAAGGCCAATGTCAGCAGAATAATTACTTTTAAGGACAAAGTCAGCAGTCCAATTACTTTCAAGGACATAATTTAATAGGTTTTTAGGCCTTAGAAACTAATTATTTTTCATTTTGTCCTTAAAAGTAATTATTTCAGTTGTGTGTCCTAGAAACTAATTGCACTTGCTAAAGAGGCCCTTGTGGCTAATTTCCACTTTAATGAAAGTGTTTTGAGAATAATTAACTATTTTATATAATGATAATTGATTTGTTTATTAAAAGAAAATTGTAAATGTGATTAATTATCTTTCGGAATAATTAATATTGTTTTATATTTAGAAAAGAGTATTATAAATCATCCCCTATGATGATTAACATTGTTTTAAATTTATAAAAGGTGTTTAAATTGTTTTATTGTCTTTTGGAATAATAAATATTGTTTCAAATTTATAAATTATGATTTTTAAATGAGAAATTGTTTAGGGATTTCAGTAAACGGTGTTTAAAATGACATTTGTTTTTTGACACTTTTTTTAATACATTTAGTATTATAAATTTGTCTTTCAAAATAACTTTTGAAAGAGTTGTTGGAAAATTTAAATCCCGAAATTTTTTGAAATGATTTCAAAAGATTTTGAGAAAAGCAATAGTGGTATTATTTGGAAATATTTCTAAAATATAAATATTTTGGAAAAGAAATTTTAAATGGAATGCATTTTCTTTAGGATAATTCGAGGAAAAACATTTCGGTTAGTTTTGTGGTAATCTGAATAATCCTTTAAGTGACGATCGGATGTTTGCTTAGGCGAATGTTATGGAGTACTTAGTAAATTATTCTCTTTATCATTGTGCGATCGACATAAGTCCAAATCCAAATGAACCCAAAGTGAATTTTAGTAAATAAAATTGTTTGAAGTTATTTCATAAAGAAATATATGTAATATGTTTAATTAGTGTTTAAATTCCCTTAAAGGGAATTGATTTCCAAATATATTTTTGATAAAAGATTGTTTTGGATAAATGAATTTTTACCCTTAGAGAAGATAAGAAATAATTTAACACTGATTTAATTGGGTTAGATTGGATAGGAAGGTTTTGATAACATTGTTTTATCAAAACCATAGATATTATTTAAGTATCTAAGCAGTGTAAAATAATTGGTGTTATTGGGCCAGTCCATACACATCATCCATTATAACACTTAAAGGTAAAATGGGTAGGAATGTTTTAATATACATTGTTTTATTCAAACCATAGCTTTTTTTAAAAACATGTAAGCAATGTATACTATTTGTTGTTTTGGATCAACCCATAAACATCATCCATTTTAACATTCTAAGTTAAAGAGGTTGAATGGTTGACTCCGTTTTAAAGACTTAAATTTTAATTAGATCTTCACCTAAATTGTGAAAATTAAAATTAAAATTTTATTTGCATGTACTCTTAGGATATAGAAGAGTATTATATAAGCAAATAAGGTGGAATAAGTTATTATTTGGTGTTTTATAAAGAAATGAATTTATAAAATATTTTTAAACTTAGGTGAAAATTTATGAAATAATTCATAAACAATTTGGGTATTGAAAATAATAAATGCAAATTTAAGTGATTTAGAAATATTAGTATAATTAAGAAACCAATAATTTTAGAAATTGACTTTCAATTTTGTCTGAAGGAGCATAGGTAATCCTCTAAGCAATAACCAAAGGCTGATGAGCAAAATGGTATGCTTAGGAAATTATTTATATTCTTAGGCAATTAAGAAAGTTTTGAACCTAAGTTAAGATTTATTTGTTAGTCATTTGACATTTAAATAATGCTGAGTGTTAGATGTTCCTTTATGGAATTTGATTGGTTTGATTTAATTGAATTTGATCGATTGATTGTGTGATCTTATATACCATAGTTTATAAAGTTAAAATTTATAAACCAAGGTTTTTGAATTGTTGTTTATTAGGACTTAAATCCCGCAGCTTTTGGAAACGTGATTTCAGAAAATTTTGGGAAAGAAATAAATAGATTGTTCGCTCTAGTTATTGTTTTAGGAGGAACCGGAATACCACCGGAAGCTCTATATTGTTTTGATTCTAGAGTTTAACATGTTTTGTTGGGAGGACTCTGTTATCCCGCCTTTTGGCAAGGCCGTGACACCAAGGACTTGACTAGAGACCGGTGACAGATCGTCTCGGAAATCAGTTAACACACAAGGATCGCTATGGATATCGATGAAATTTGTCCGAGTCCAGATCGGGCTGCAATCGATAAGGCGCGTCAAACAGAGTAGTAGAAACCAACGTTCCAAGTTTCAGGACGATCCGAGTTCGTATGCTCGAGATATCGCCAAAAGGAAATGGATGAAATAGGCTAGGCTCGAATCCATGAGGAAAGGTTGGTTCGAATTGATCAGAAGAGCATTGCGTCGAATCCATCATGTTCGACTCCATCTACTTCGTATCCATAAGAGCTGCAGGTCTTCGACTCCAACGAAACAGATTCCTTCGAAATCACAGAGGCAAATCACTTCGAATCCATCCGGTGTCGCTGGTTCGAATCCATCCTTAAAAGGTAACTTCGTATCGATCGCCTATTGTTTTCCAACAATCGATACGAACGAAGCACACTGGAACCATCCTATGCCTGGCATTCGAATCCATACGGTTTGAACGACTTCGAATCGATCAACAAGTATGTACCATTATCGATTCAAACGCACCTTGCCTCGAATCCATTCCCACCTTCGAATCCAAACATCTCGAATCCACCACAGCTAAAACCAAGGGTTCGACCCAGTAAAAATCGGAGAAAAAAGAGGAATTGACCCGAAGCACGCGCACCACGTTAGCGCCTTAACGTACAGAAGCCTGGATTCGACCGTATCGATTCGAACCAGTTCGATTCGAACGAATCCATAGGACGAAGGACACGAAAATCTTCAACTTGAATCGATCATAACTCGAGTTCTACAAGTCCAAATGCCATGAAATTTTCACAGAAGCTTAAACACATGATGAAGAATGTTCACACCAAATTTCAGCTCGATTGGATGATTTCTTGATCGATTCGAACCAAGGGTCGAATCGATCCCAAAGTGGGCCCGGATCTCCAGATTTCGACCATGTGGGCCCCCTGACGTACCAGAATTGGTCTCCCCTCATTTTAGGCGAAATATCAGCCTCCTACACCTATAAATAGAGCCCCTGGTCATTCGGAAAAGGGGTCGGATAATTCTAAGTACTGAAGAGCGCCCAGATTCTGCCAGATTTACTCCAGAACACCGCCGCTGCTTTAGATTGAGACTTAGCATATAAATTCAGTTGTATTACAGTATAAAGAATTGTAATCTTCAAGTATCGAGCAATAAAATCATCAAACTTCATAGTGGACGTAGGCAAAAACGCCGAACCACTCTAAATCGCTTGTCTTTGCAATTTACTTTCTGTTATTTGGAGTTTTTGTTAGATAACCCACAGTTTTAATTTTCATTCTTCACTTTTATCTCTTCAAAAACTTCCGAAGAGTGTTGTGCCCATTTTTGGTACAAACACTATGGTGCTTTCACTGAGAAAAAACCAGCTTTTTTCTCCTGCTCCTTGGATCTACCATCGATACCGGATTGCACAAATCCAAGAGGAAGATCCAGATCTCTAATTCATCATCCTTCCATTCTATTCAGATTTGCATAAAGTCTAGGAAAAGGATTCATCATTCAAAATGGTTAGCACAAGAACCACTTCTACAGCTGCTGGACAAGAAGGTAAGGATGGACAGAATCCTGCTCAACAGCAGCCATCCAACCAAGACAACACTGCCCATTCAGATCCGTCTGGGGCAGTCACTAGACAAGAATTCCAGGTGTTGCTTCAAGAATTGACTCAGAGTCGGCAACAATTGGCCGAACAGTTGCGTGCTAATATTGAATTGACAAACCAACTGAACCGCCAGGGCCGTAGGAGGTCCAGAAGGGATGATGTTTCCCGCTCATCCATTGAAAGTTCTGCCTCAACTGACTATCATCATAGATCTACCCGTCCCCGATTGGACGGAAGTCATGCTCAAGCTGCTGGATATCAACCCGCCCTGACTGTCGGACAGTTGAGGGTAGGATCGTCAACCAGCTTCCAGGCTGGGCCATCAGCACGAGGTGGTCGTACTCCACAATACTAATGACTGTCGTCATTTGCAGGATCTCATAGAAAAGTTGATCAGGGAGAGAAAGTTAGATCAATTCGTGCGGGCACCGCAGTCTGGTGGTGCGGGCCCATCAAACCCAAACCGTGCGCAAGACCAAGAAAGACAAGAGGAACCCGCTCGTACAGGCGGGAGGCTAGTTATCAATACCATAAGTGGTGGTCCTCATCCAGCGGACAGGAGCTGGAGGGAAATGGAGTCGTATGCTAGCTCTATCAGGCATGCGAGCTTCGAATGATGCAGTAATTGTGAGGATGGAACCCCGGCTAAGCAACAAAAGACGATGTCTGACGATATCATATTTAGAAGCAGAGATGCTGACAAAATTGAAGCCCCAACAATTGACCCACTGGTCATATCTGCCCAGGTTGGTCCTGCTTGGATGAAGAGGATCCTGGTTGACAGTGGGAGTTCTGTAAACATTCTATTCAAACGCGCTTACGATTTAATGAAGATGGAAGCAAAAGACTTGAAACCCTGCCAATCTCGAGTTCACGGCTTCAATGGGAGTGCAACAATACCCACTGGGATAGTGGAACTACCAGTAGAACTAGGGATTGGGGAACGCAGGAGAGTCCGACTGCTGCAATTCATTGTTCTTGACATCGCTTCACCGTACAATGCATTCCTGGGTCGACCAGCCCTTGCTGAATTCAGGGCAGCCATTGCCCTATGGTGTTTGACTTTAAAATTCCCAACTGACCATGGTATAGGAATCGTTCAAGGAGATCAGGCAGCAGGAAGAGCCTGTTATGTTGCTGAGTTGCGTGAAGCACAGAAGAAGGAGAAAGGAAAGGGCGTAGAGGAATCTCTCTGCGTCCGTTTTACTGATAATTGACAACTAGCGCCCGGGCCCCGGCCCGGGCACCACTACCAATTCCTTAAAGATCTTGACCCTAGAGATAACGAAGATAAAGATGAAGTCAAAGAGAATCACGCGTCTCCAGCCGAACTGACTGTGGACGTCCCAGTCAGTGAGGATGACGACTCAAAAGTACTAAAAGTTGGATCTCAACTGGGAAAACAGATACAACAGGAATTGGTTGAATTTCTTCAAGCGAATCTCGATGTCTTTGCCTGGACGCACTCTGACATGTGCGGAATCTCACCGAACATTGCAAGTCACTCCTTGAATATTGATCCGCGACATGTTCCGGTCAAGCAAAAGAGGCGTGGTATGGATCCAGAGAGATCTGCCGCCCTTAAAGAAGAAATTGACAAGTTGCAATCAAATGGTTTCATCCGAGATGCTCTATACCCGGAGTGGGTGTCAAATCCGGTAATGGTTCGAAAGCCGAATGGGAAATGGAGAACTTGTGTCGACTACTCCGACTTAAACAAAGCTTGTCCAAAAGATAGTTTTCCACTTCCTCGAATTGACCAGCTCGTAGACTCAACTGCAGGCCATGAATTGTTATCCTTTATGGATGCTTATTCCGGTTATAATCAAATACCTATGCATCTACTCGATCAAGAACATACCAGTTTCGTAACCGATCTGGGACTCTACTGTTACAGAGTCATGCCTTTTGGTTTAAAGAATGCCGGAGCAACTTACCAACGCTTGGTTAATCGAATGTTCGCTGACCAGATCGGGAAGACCATGGAAGTTTATGTGGACGACATGTTAGTTAAGTCCCGATTTTCCACAGATCACGTCCGGGATTTAGATTCAATGTTCCGCATCCTACGTGAATATAGAATGAAGCTTAACCCGTTGAAGTGCCACTTTGGCGTTGCATCCGGGAAGTTCCTCGGTTTCATCGTCAACGCTCGTGGGATAGAAGCAAATCCCGAAAAGATCTGGGCAATAAGGAATTTGCAAACTCCAAGGACCATAAAGCAAGTCCAGAGTCTCAACGGGAAGGTAGCAGCGCTAAGCAGGTTCATTTCAAAATCCACTGATAAATGCATTCCTTTCTTTGATCTAATCCGGAAGGGAAAACGAAACTTTGAATGGACCATGGAATGTGAAGGCGCATTCCGATCGCTGGTTCAGCATCTCTCTACACCACCGATCTTGTCGAAACCAATTGATCACGAGCAATTATACCTTTATCTGGCGGTATCAGAGCATGCGATCAGTGCTGCTCTGGTCCGAGAAGAGGATCGAGTGCAGAAACCGGTCTATTATGTTAGTAAACGGTTGACCGGAGCTGAAAGAAATTACCCCAGGTTGGAGAAACTGGCTTATTGCTTGGTCATTGCCTCAAGAAAGCTTCGTCCTTATTTCCAAGCTCATCCGCTTACTGTGTATACCGATCAGCCGTTACGACAGGTCCTCACGCAGCCTGAGACGTCTGGAAGGTTACTCAAGTGGAATATCGAACTGAGTCAATTTGACATTACTTATGCTCCGCGGAGAGCCATTCAAGGGCAAGTCCTGACTGACTTCATAGTTGAATTTACTGTTCCAGACGACTTACCCGAAACCAGCGAATCTCCTGAATATGTCTGGAAACTTTATACAGACGGTGCATCAAACGATCGGTGTTCGGGCGCTGGTGTTGTACTAGAAACCCCCGAAGGTCGATCCATATGCTATGCTTTGAATTTGATTTTCACGCAACCAACAATGAAGCCGAATATGAAGCTCGATTGACTGGGTTAAAGCTTGCCAGAGATCTGAGAATTATCGCTATAAAAATTTATTGTGATTCACAGTTGGTTATGTGCCAGGTACGGGGAGAATACCAAGCGAGAGATCGGAGGTTAGCTGCTTACTTGGTTCGAGTTCTAGAAATACTGGATCAATTTGATTATTACGCCATTTACTATATACCTCGAGATCGCAATCAAAAGGCCGACTCCTTGGCAAAGCTGGACAGCACAGGTGAAGCACAGCAAATGGGACTTGTCCCTATCGAAACTTTGTCCTTCCCAAGCATCGATCAAATAAAAACGAATGATGTGTTGGAAACCTCTCCCAGCAGGGAATCATGGATGACTCCGTATCAAAATTATATTGAGAATGGGATATTTCCTGAGCACCGAAATGAGAAAAGGCAAGTTCTACGAAAAGCTTCGCGGTTCATCATTCAGGACGGGATCATGTATAGAAAAGGTTATTCTGTTCCACTCCTCCGGTGTATCGCTCACGACGAAGTCAAACGAGTGTTACATGACGTGCACGAAGGAGAATGTGGCGATCACACCGGTGGACAAGCGCTTGCTAAGAAAATACTCCGATATGGATATTACTGGCCGATAGTGAACCGAGATGCAGCCAATTATGCCAGAAAGTGCGACAAGTGCCAGAAACACGCTCGAATTCCAAGAGCCCCACCTACCGAGATAACTCAAATGGTCAGTCCCTGGCCGTTCGCTATGTGGGGTATCGATATCATCGGCGCTTTACCTCTGGCAAGAGGTGGTGCGAAGTACGCCATCGTCGCAGTTGACTACTTCACGAAATGGGCCGAGGCCGAAGCTCTCGCAACGATTACGTCGAAGAAAGTAATAAACTTTGTAGTTCGCAATATCATTTGTCGATTTGGACTCCCGCATACCATCATCACCAATAATGGGACCCAATTCGAAAGTTCGGAGTTCAAGAATTTCTGTCAACGATTTCATATTCATAAAAAGTTCTCTGCAGTCGCACATCCACAAGCAAACGGTCAGGTCGAAGCTGTTAACAAAGTTATCAAATCCATCTTAAAGAAACGACTGGAAAAGGCTGGGGGCAAATGGGTCGATGAACTTCCTATGGCATTATGGGCTTATCGAACAACTCACAAGACCGCAACTGGACACACCCCATTTTCCTTATCCTATGGCTCGGAGGCCGTTATTCCAGTTGAGACAGAAGTATTTTCTCACCGCGTAACTTATTACGATCCAAAAACAAATGCTATATTACTCGCTGAATCTTTGGATCTGTTGGACGAGAAACGGGAAGAAGCTGATTTAAGAGCGGCCGCATACCGAAGTTGAGTCGCCCGGTTATATAACACCAAAGTTCGACCCCGAACCTTTGAACTCGGTGATCTTGTCCTCAAGAGAATCTACCCGGTTCCTTCACACATGAAACCAAACTGGGAAGGACCGTACGTGATTGCACAAAGACTTGGGGATGGCACATTCAAACTATCAACCGTGGACGGTCTGGTTTTACCAAGGGCCTGGAACAGCGAGACTCTCCGTCGCTACTACATATGACAGGCTTTATTTATTTCATTATGTTTTTTATTCAGCAATTTACTTTTGCATTTCGAAATTAGAGTTTGTAATAAGGCAACTGATTTGCCATATTTTCTTATTTCAGCAATAAAATGCCATCTCTTCGAGCCAGAGCTGTGATTCATTAAACACAATGTACAACATCACGATGCACGAAGAGCTAAATTCCATCATACAGTGGAATTTATTCAAGTAGGGAGTGGCTGTGAAGCAATCAACCACTCACTAAATGAAACCCGAGCTCGGGGGCAAGCCATCACATCAGGCCAAGAAATGGGTTGATACACGACAACCCTTCACTTAACTCCGTACTCCCAGAGCGCGAGGCGGAGTATAAACATTTTCACTTAACTCCGTACTCCCAGAGTGCGAGGCGGAGTATAAACATTTAAATTAACTCCGTACTACCAGAGTGCGAGGCAGAGTATAAACATTTAACTTGACTCCGTACTCCCAGAGTGCGAGGCGGAGTATAAACATTTTCCTAAATCCCAGAGTACTCCGAGAGCGCGAGCTGGGTACAAGCTTTAACTTGACTCCGTACTCCCAGAGTGCGAGGCGGAGTATAAACATTTTCCTAAATCCCAGAGTACTCCGAGAGCGCGAGCTGGGTACAAGCTTTTACTTAACTCCGTACTCCCAGAGTGCGAGGCGGAGTATAAACGTTTTCCTAAAACCCCAGAGTACTCCGAGAGCGCGAGCTGGGTATAAATATCGACAAACTCCAGACTCCGAGAGCGCGAGCTGGAGTATAAACATTACTCAACTCCGTACTCCCAAAGTGCGAGGCGGAGTATAAACATACGTCAACTCCACACTTATCCCCAATACTGGGGGTAGAACCATAACACATAACAAGTTGAAGACAAAAGGGAATACATTCTCATTTCCACTATCAACAAAAAGAATCTGATTACAAAATGGTTCAAAAAATTGCTACTAGTGGGAGCCGAATCCACATCTATACACGGCTATAGAAAAATCAACAAAATGCTACCCTACGCAACAGAGATTTAAAGAAAGAGTTCAATCTTTCTTCTTCCTTATCTTCTTCTTCGGGGTAGCTCCACCAGATCCGCTGCCTGATTTTCTCCTCGACCGCTTACTCTTTTCAGGCTTGCCCTCCGGCAGCGATATAATGTCAACGTCTTCCTCAGAACTGGAGGCGACGGAAATTCTTCTAGGAGGTCGAGCTGGAGGCATAGGAGTAGTAGCAGGAGGAGGGACAGGAGCAGTTTCAATCACTACAGTACCGCCCGGTGAAATCACCATTAACGGGGCAGGCCCGGGCAGATTCATACCAGCATTCCCTGCTGCCATCTCGGCGTCAATCTCAGCAATAATGTTGTCCTCACAGGATACTTGGGCCACATCGTATGTGCCAATAGCTGGCATAGATGAACTAACGGCCGGAGTAGCCCCGCTCACAGCATCGGACGGGTTGACGGAGGGATCGATGGGCTCATTAAGAAGCTCCTCAATCATTTGAGCGCTGAAAGAAAACATATTTGCATCTCCCTCTTCGCCGATCAAGGTAGAAGTCGTGATGGCTTCAGTAAAAACAACCCCTTGTGTTTGATGTGGAACTGATAGAGCAAGAGGCGCAGAAACAACGACTTCAGTCACTGAAATGCGACAAAACGAAGATTGTTAGCCAAGTGTGTTGCTTAAGGTTCTTCACAACTAAACTACGAGAAGCGTTCAAATACCTTCCTTAGTCTGAACCGAAACGTGGGCAGAATCATCGGCGGAAGATAATAACGGTTGGTCAGGATTATATGCAGGAACAGACTGGGGATCTACCGCACCAGTGGTTTCGGGCAATGTTGGAATTACAGCTCCAACACTTGCCTCATGATGCGCGATCCCCGAGCCTTCGCCTGTCTCTAGAGATTGAACTCCAAGCTTTTCTTTCGCCATAGAGATTACCGCCTCATGAAGGATCTTCCTCTCATCCTCGGTGAGCAAACGCATCTCCAGCTCAAAGTCGTCAAGTGTTTCATCTGGATGCGCTGCTCTCTTCTCATCCACCAGCCGGGTCCAGGCATTGTATAAGATCATAGAGTCGTCTCCCAGCCACGCTAAATTTCTATGTTCCAGCACATTAGCGTTGTACGTGACTAAGAGATCATCAAACTCAGCATCTAGCCTAGACCTCTCCTCCAAGATCTTTTCTTGAATTTCTGCTTCCGCAGACTTAGCCTTGACCGCCACCGCAGCAAGTTCGGCCCTGAGAGATACTGCTTGGTCGCAAGCCTCTTGAGCAGTGGCATTTTGCATCGTCCTTCTCCTTCACCATTTCAGTAAATTTGGCCTTGAGCTCGTTCAGCTCTTTAACGGCTAAGTCTCGCTCAGCTGCAATGGTGGTGTTGCGATGGCCCATCTCTTCTACCGTGGCGCAATGTTCCTGTTGCATCCTCGCCAACTTGGCCACGACATCCTCATGTTTCTGAAGTGTTTCAAGTTCTGACTTCCGGGACGTCTCCACTTCGGATTGAAGAACCTGAATGATGCGTTTCTGTTTAACAATGTCAGCATCACGTTCAGCAATGATCTTCGCCCGGTCAAAAGCTACTCTAGAAGCCTTCACGGCTGCCTTGTACCACTCCTTATACTGAGCATAGAAGTCGCGGATATAACTATGAGCAGTGGTCTCAGCGTCCGAAGGAATTCTTTTAAAGTTAGGAGGGAAGACATAGCCATCCATGCAAATTTCAGGGTAGTCATTTTTCATTTGGGCGAGTTTAGCAGCTCCCTCGCTTGTCAACTCAGCCGGAGCTTGTTCTATTATAGCGGCTGCTGTCGGTTCCATTCTTGGCCGCTGAGAAACAGGCCGAGAAGATTGAGAAGGCAGCTGCTGCTGATGAGAAGGCCCTGGGAGGTCTACTGGGGCCCTGGGAGGCGGAGGAGAGCGAGATCGGGGTCGGTACTGGTATCCCCGGTCTCTGTCAGAATAATCATAGCCAGAACGGCCACGCGAGTAATCTTTGTCTCTATCATAACGTTCTTGACTTGAATAGCCTCACCCATGATCTCTATCTGTCTCTCTTCTGCGGGAATCGTAAAATGGAGAAGATTGGCGCACATTCCGGAGCCTATCCAGAGTGGAGCCTCGTCCTGACATCTCACCTGCGACAAGAAAGAATTACGGATTAAGATCCCATAAAGCAATGTTTATTATGCAAAAGTCATGAAGTGCTGTGGAAGTGTGTGTAAATGTGTAAACCCCCAAACCGACCGGAAGTGTTGACCGCACTTAAAGGAAAGGGCTCGTTCATGTTTAGGACATCTTGAAATTCCTCCAACCCAGGATTATGAGAAATCGATATATAATCTGGGATGGGAATATCGTCAAGCCCTTTGAAAATGTCTCTCGAATGAGAAGGGGCGGCCTCAGAAATCATAACTTCGGAATTGGGAGGAGACACATCCACAGATTTCCACCCCTTAGACTTAAGTTTTTTGGAAACGGCGGCCTTGCCTTTCCGTCTTCCTCCCGACTCCTCCAAGTTTCCCGAGAGGTCAGCCATTGGCTCTGAATCCGTATGGGTTCTTTCTTCGTCACTCGCCTCGATTATTCTGATTCCGAGTGACTTCTTCACCTTTCTCTTCTTGGTTTTCTTCTTATCTTCCTTCCTGGAGGCGGGCTTTGCCAATCCCTCGATGACTATACTTTGATTGATGTCGATCAAACCAAGAATTCTTAAATTATAATCGTTTAGCACCGAGTCAATATGTCTCAACTCGCTTGGAACTTCTTGAAGACTTCGGACGATACCCTTGAAACGCCCTCCATCGGGTCTGGAGATAATGGCTGTAAAGGGAATGAAGTGTCAATGTTAATACCAAAGAGCTATTGGTCAAGAAAACAGATTAAGGCGCTTATGTCTAGACAACCATCGCCTAGCGAAACCCGGAGGGCACCGAACATAGAACCACTCGTTCTTGAAATAACTCAGTCGAGTCCAAGCTCCAACTACAACTTGGCAATTCCTAACTGCCTCCAGAAATGTAAAAGACGGGCTATCACCCCTACTCTTGAAGTTAAATATGTGTCTGATCTTGGTGGGCCTTGGCGGGCGAAAGAGACAGTCCATAAATATGACAAAGGCACTGTTCAGCAATGCGTGCCCGTTGGGATGAAGTTGCGAAGGAGCAATTCCTAGGTAGGATAGCATCCCTCTGATATATTGGTTGAAAGGAGGGAGAGTTCCGGCCGCGCAAGCATGGCGATAGAATGCTGTATATCCTACAGGCGGATTGTGCGGTCTATCAGTGGCACTGGGCAATAATACGTCACCTAGAGATATGTTATGCTTTAAGCATATTCGTCCCAATAAGGATTCGGAGATGTTAGATTGAACCGAATCAACAGGGTCCTCAATAAATATAGCCTCTGGCAATTCATCTGGAGCTGGATCGATTACATCGGCAGGAATATCAGGAATCTCAAGCACTGGAGGAGTCGAGCTTTGTACCTCTTGTTGTTGGGAGCTCGAAGATTCCATAATTAGCTAACTCATCAGAAAGCAACGTTAAGTTCATAAACAGCCCGTGCATGCCCCAGTGTAGTGTGTATGAACGTGCCGTGCAGTGCAAGTGCTGTGCATTACTTAAGCAAATTTAACAGATTGAAGCAAGATGTTCGTACAACATAACTTGGGAATTTGAGAATGAAAATGACCGTCATCGCTGACCGTCACTTCCACACCATCCAAACGCTACGAACCAACTTCAAGTATAAATCAGTTGTATTATTGGTTAAGTCATAGTTCCATCGACGAGCTTCAAAGGAAATTCAAGTTCAAGTCTTTCAATCAAGTTCGATTATGCAAGGCCGAAGCTCGTCGGAGTCAAGTATGCTAAAATTCATTAAGTTCATCAGAGAATAACTTGAAACTGGTCGTAGTTCATATGATGGAGCAAGTCAAAAAGTAATGGTCTCATAAGACGAAGACGTTCGAATCCATCAGCACGAATCGATGAAGTTCGGTTCCAGGTGCTTCGAATCCATATGGTTCGACTCGATGCAACATTGGGATAGAGGAACACTTCGAATCCATGATCTATACATGACTTCAAATCGATCAAAACTGAGATCCTTCGACTCGATCGGAGTATCGCTACCTCGAATCGATTGCCACGAGCCTTCCTTTTCTCTTAAAACCATTGATTCGAAGCTATGCATTCAAAATCGATTCGAATGACTCGTGCCTAGATCGATGCGAAACAACGGAAGACGACACTCCGACCGATATCACTCGAAAGGTTTCATTCCTCGATTCCATCGAGTCGAACCACTTCGTTCAGATCTCGTCACTTCTCAGAATTTTCTAAAGGCGAAGATAGTTCTATTTTCCTCATCTCGAATCGATTCCTTGAATACCTGATTTGATTGCGAGTGGAAGCGTGGACGTGTTCGATCGATTCGTGGTAAGCACGTCAGTTATAGCTCTGGGAAGTCGATTCGAAGAAACAGCTGAAGCAATGGTAAATAGTAAAAAGTGAGAAGTGAATAGTACCCCGGTATATATAGGAGAAGTAAGACGATTCGCCTCCCGGTACAACTGACCGGCTTTAACAGGTAAGGGCATCGACTCGATTCGTTACGGCGACTTCGAATCAATTATAACCCACCACTTCGAATCCATCTCCTGCGAATCTTCTTGCACGATCGAATCCATCTCAACAACATCGACTCGAAGCACGAACCCCACGAACCATCGTTTCGAAAGGACATCGATTCGAGCATTCACGACTTCGACTCCGCCAACTCAGAGAACTTCGAATCCACACAGTATCGATTCGAAGAACCATCGATTCGAAGCAGTCGACAGAAGATGAACCTGGGTCACTATGCCAAATCGATTCGAAGTGTCTACTTCGAAACCATCAACTCGAAGCGGATCCAGAAACATTGCTTCGCATCCATCAAATACCATCGATCAAATGGACGAATTGTTTCAATATGAAAAATTGCTTGTCCACTCTTTATACCGATTCAGGAGAGGATCAATACAAGAGGATGATCATAGGCAATCATAAAAGCGATGTTTTAACCCGAGTCTCAAACCGGTCCAGGAGAGGACCGATGCAGATTTCGATAGCAAACCGAACTGACAACGACTTGCGATCACGCAACGTTAACCAAAGTCAAGATAATACACGTATGCACGTATTTCTGACTAATGTTTGGTCTTTATCATTTACAGGGATCAAATGTTCATCTCGTCATGAATCAAAAACCTAACAGCCAGTCACAATTATAAGACGGTCAATTACTGCGATACAGAATGCGACTTTCGGTAAGGCATGTCGTAGCTGTCCAGTGAGAGATTGCAACTCTTCAAAGCACGTCATGTTTACACAAGACGTACTTTGGGGGGCAAATGTTATCCCGCCTTTTGGCAAGGCCGTGACACCAAGGACTTGACTAGAGACCGGTGACAGATCGTCTCGGAAATCAGTTAACACACAAGGATCGCTATGGATATCGATGAAATTTGTCCGAGTCCAGATCGGGCTGCAATCGATAAGGCGCGTCAAACAGAGTAGTAGAAACCAACGTTCCAAGTTTCAGGACGATCCGAGTTCGTATGCTCGAGATATCGCCAAAAGGAAATGGATGAAATAGGCTAGGCTCGAATCCATGAGGAAAGGTTGGTTCGAATCGATCAGAAGAGCATTGCGTCAAATCCATCATGTTCGACTCCATCTACTTCGTATCCATAAGAGCTGCAGGTCTTCGACTCCAACGAAACAGATTCCTTCGAAATCACAGAGGCAAATCACTTCGAATCCATTCGGTGTCGCTGGTTCGAACCCATCCTTAAAAGGTAACTTCGTATCGATCGCCTATTGTTTTCAAACAATCGATACGAACGAAGCACACTGGAACCATCCTATGCCTGGCATTCGAATCCATACGGTTTGAATGACTTCGAATCGATCAACAAGTATGTACCATTATCGATTCGAACGCACCTTGCCTCGAATCCATTCCCACCTTCGAATCCAAACATCTCGAATCCACCACAGCTAAAACCAAGGGTTCGACCCAGTAAAACTCGGAGAAAAAAGAGGAATTGACCCGAAGCATGCGCACCACGTCAGCGCCTTAACGTACAGAAGCCTGGATTCGACCGTATCGATTCGAACCAGTTCGATTCGAACGAATCCATGGGACGAAGGACACGAAAATCTTCAACTTGAATCGATCATAACTCGAGTTCTACAAGTCCAAATGCCATGAAATTTTCACAGAAGCTTAAACACATGATGAAGAATGTTCACACCAAATTTCAGCTCGATTGGATGATTTCTTGATCGATTCGAACCAAGGGTCGAATCGATCCCAAAGTGGGCCCGGATCTCCAGATTTCGGCCATGTGGGGCCCCTAACGTACCAGAATTGGTCTCCCCTCATTTTAGGCGAAATATCAGCCTCCTACACCTATAAATAGAGCCCCTGGTCATTCAGAAAAGGGGTCGGATAATTCTAAGTACTGAAGAGCGCCCAGATTCTGCCAGATTTACTCCAGAACACTGTCGCTGCTTTAGATTGAGACTTAGCATATAAATTCAGTTGTATTACAGTATAAAGAATTGTAATCTTCAAGTATCGAGAAATAAAATCATCAAACTTCATAGTGGACGTAGGCAAAAACACCGAACCACTCTAAATCGCTTGTCTTTGCAATTTACTTTCTGTTATTTGGAGTTTTTGTTAGATAACCCACAGTTTTAATTTTCATTCTTCACTTTTATCTCTTCAAAAACTTCCGAAGAGTGTTGTGCCCATTTTTGGTACAAACAGACTCCCTCCTTGATATTTTTGATTTCGTTTTTGATTAACTTCCCTTTTCGAGGAATTCGAAAATAAATTTTGAAAATATTTTGAATATAAAACCCGGGCATTTAGTTCTAAATTTTGGAAGCATTTTGAAAAATATTGGATGCATAGAATTTATTATAGAATATTCTCTTTATTTTGTTTCATATGTTTGTTACATTACTTTTGATTGCATCATGTTACCCGATTGCATATGTTTGTTATAGTGTTATATTGCATTTGTTTATGATAGAAATAATATAACTAAGGAAGGTAAATCAGATTTACTTAAACCACGTAAGTAAATTTATTTTTCTTAGGTTGGTAATTACTTCTTCCACTTCGTAATAATTTCGGGAACGAAATTCTTTTAACGGGTGAGAGTGTAATGACCCGTAAATTAATCACTTTACATTTGAATATTTAAACCATTTTTAAATATTTAAATAATGTATTTTGAAAATCAATAAACATCTTTCAAATAATAAATAATAATGTTAAAATCATTTTCAAAACATGTATAACAAATTAATTAGTTCAAATAAAAATAGAAAATGTGATCAGAAAACATTTTCCAAAATTTCGACTTTTCGGTATCCGAAAGTCGTCGAAAACGTTGTGCACATTTTTTGTAACTCATATACACATGCACACACATGTACATATGTCATGTGATAAGTTAATTATAGTGTTAAAGTTAATAACCATGCTTAGTTTAAAATAAAACATGATTTGACTAAATCTGCATATAAAAACCTAAATAAACCTAAGGAAGTACACAACCATCACCTTAAGTGCCTATGTAAGTACACAAAAACATGATAAGGGGGGACCTAGGGAGGTACCGTGTACAAGGAGGGCTGGAGGAGGTATGGAGCTCTATGATACATGCACACTTTATATTATTTTATTCCTAAGTCAACTTACTAAAATACCCTTCTCATTTGCTTATAAATACATGTGTCCTCTCACTATTCTTCACTTTACATCTTCACTTCCATATTCATTTCCGTTCTCTTCATGTATTCATAAATTTCCATGGCTTCCATTTGTAAGTTCATGGCTTAAAACTATAGTTTTTCCACTTCCATCAACTTAAAACTAGCTTATACTTTCTCTACATCACTCTACTTACCAAAACAACACCTTAACTCCCAATTTCAACCATGGTCGAGCCCATGATAGCCCATGGTAGAACCCAAACAGCCCATTTAAGGTCCAAAAGTCCAACCTTGAGTGGAGTGAAGTACAGTTCGTGGATTGGCAAGTTGTTGTAGGAGTTCGGCTTAGTTCGGTTGCATTTTTGTGAGTAAAGCTTCCACCTTCAAATCAAATGTTTTCAAACTATATTTGTGTTCATGTTATAGCTATTGAATTCTTGTTGTATTAGTGAAATAATAGTTTGGTTGTTGGATTAGTTTGTTGCTTGAAAGTTAGTCGCTTTGAATAGTTAGTAAGCGAATCATAAGACATATGAAATTTTAGTAGTTAAATTTTTGCCTTTGTTAATAAATGCTTAGTATATATTTTATTATTGTAAATCACCATGTATATATGCTCATACCATTGCTAAGTGACGTGTAGTTGTATTGCAAAATGACATAAACTTGAATTCCGAACTACCCGTATAGCGATAGTCTCTATATCGGCACTTTCGAATAATCATCTTTTATCGAAACCGTTCGATTTCATTATTGTGCTTGGAATTATTTTACCAGTTAAGCAAGTTTTGATTAATGATGTTTCCAAAAATAATTAATTATTTTAATAATGATTATTTAATTTAATTAATTAATTATTTAATTAATAAGGATTAGAGTTAACTAATTAATTTATTAACGATGTGTTTAAAATTAACTAATCACTTGGTTAATGGTGTTTTGAAATTAATTAATCATTTTATCTAATGATATTTAAGGTTAATTAATCTTTTATTAAAGATGGATTAAAGTTAAATAATCAATTTACTAATGATGTTTTTAAATTAATTAATCTTTTTAATTAATGATTTTTAGAGGTTAATAAATCTATTTAACTTTAATTAATCTTTCCTTTAAAGATTTTTCAAATTAATGAATCATTTTAAATAATGAGATTTAATTATTTATAAAGCAATTTAATTCATTATATTTAAATATTACCAATTATTTGAATTAATTATGTTTAAAGGTAATTTACTTTAAAGGTTATTGAATTTAATTAATTAACTTAGTTAACAAAGTTTTAAGGTTAATTAATCAATGTACTAAGGATGTTTTAAGTTGTTAAATCATTTTTATAATGATGTTTTAAAGTTTGTAAATTCTTTTAACAAAGTTTTTGATAGCTAATACTTGTAATGTGAAGCCAAGTCTGAATTTGGGTTTTTAAAAGAAAAGGTTTGATTTGGTTATGGAAATGAATTAATTTCCGTAAAGCGATTCACTTATATGGAAACGATTTATTTGTATAATTAGCACTAAACATCGAAGAAGTAGACTTCTTGCTATTTCAAAAGTTAAGAATAATCGTGAATGACTTTGAGGCAACACTACCGTGACTTGTCTTGTATTATTGTTAACCAAGAAATAGTACAAGTTTGAATTCGATGTGTAGTGATAAATATAGAAGACTTAATTTCCATATACGGTTGTTTTATATCCTTAATAGTTGTTTCCTAACTATCAGTTACCTCAAGTTCTTTATTGTCGTCATTCTAAGGCAATTTTTTGCTCCGTAGAGCTTTGTTATCCTTTGTTGGAACTGACTAAATCAAAGCGTGTGTTTTTGGAGGCCAAGTTATGTTGGGTTGCTCCTATTAGGGTATTTTCACATTTTATCTAGATTTGATTCGGTTTTGCTCATTCAGATATGAAATGCTCGGATTCTCGTTAAGGATTGGCGGGGTCCGGCTTGGAGTTCCCGGGGTTTTCAAGTATATTTTAGTGGTATACTTCTTTTAAGGGGGATGCACCCTCCTAGTAATTTGTTGGAAAATTTTCCTTTCCTTATTTGATTCAAACCTTCGAATTGTTTTTCTGTAATTGCAACGGGAAGAGTCAACCACTCTTCACGATGTTTAATCATAGGTTTTGTCCATTCTATCAAGTTTGAACTATTATCTTGTTTTATCCATTCATTCCAGTTTGGACTTTGTTCAGACTGTTTCCATTCTTTCAACTCTGGATGTTTATACTAATTATGCCCATCATCTATGTTTGGATTTGTTTCAAGTTGTTCTTTTCCATTCTTATGTTTGGTTGTTGTTTATGTGGGAGAAAACCCGTTCCGCGTTAGCGGCGTTGTCCCACATATTATTGTTAAATACACTCCATTTTATTTTAGAGTTTTACTCATACCAGACATATTGTATGACCTGAGTTGTTTATTCTTCCTAAACTCTCGGGTAATTAATTATATTTGTGTAGTCCAAGAATATAAGGTTTCTCTTTAGAGCTCTTTGAAGACGTTGATCGAGCAGGCGGCTCCTTACTTATCTAGTTATTTATTTTCGCTGTATGATTATGTATGTGTGTTTTGTATCTAAAAATGAAAAGTCAAAATGTATTGCTATTAATCTATTAGACGTAGTACTTTTGTATAACTTCGATAACTCCATGTAAGGAGTAACCTTTTATACTATATCATTTTGTATTATATATAACCTTTCCATTGTGAGGTTTTTCTATTTTGTTTTTTCTGTTATTTATTTTACCCCAAGACAACTTATCTTCTGAATGCTTGGGTAATGGCACACGAATACCGAGGATGTATTAAGTGTCATTTCCAAAGGGTTAGAAAGGTGGGTCGTCACAAATGAGCTCAAAGGTTGTACATTTGTGTAAATCAATAGCGTGTGATGGAATTGGCAATGTAGCATTCAAAGTGGAATGTGCTATGTGAAAGGTAATCGCTACCTTAAGCCTCAACAACCGGTAATGGTTTAAACAGGGCATGCCGTAAGGCTATGTGGTTCACAACCATTAGGGTATGGTCATCACCTTTCAAGATTACTCTCTATATGTCGAGTATGTTGGTTATGCTGCTATGGGATCCTGGATAGGTTGGTTACGACTGGGGTGATGTCATATTCAGTTCTATCCACCACCAGGTGGGTCTGTGGGTAGGCCAGTCTTGCCAGGTGCAGAGGTTTTGAAGACGTTGATCCTCGGTACATCCCTCTATAGGTGTACTATACGAAAGATAGTCCCTTACCTTCGATTGTATGGAATCCATTCTCCAAATGAGCCTTGTAAGATTTTAATTATAGAGCCTAACATATTCTGGAATTTAATAATGGTAATAATTTCGGCTAAGATTCATAAGTTTACCTGCAATTTTTTTCAAAAGAATGTCATTAAAAATAATATCCCCATATTTTGCATAGAAAATATTTTGGTTATCATAAGGTAAAAACCCTCTCCATGTTTATGTGTGGCATAGTCTTATAAGATACCATTTTTTTCAAAAATGCGTATTTTGAGTTTCTCATACCAGTCCCATGACTGACCTAGAGTTTATTTTTATTTTTCCTTAAACTTTGGGTGCCCTAATTTTCCCGGACAGCCAAGTAGTTCAGGTTTAACTTGTAGTAATTGGATGGAGCTTGGAGCTGAAAATTTTCTATAGATAGTTACCCATTTCCATCCCCACCACATTTATATTTTGTTGTTTTCAGCATTTGTAAGGACGAGCATTTATAACTATCCAGGCTGAGCTTAAGATAGACTCTGATAAATGTATTTAAATTTCCACTGTAAAGATTATACATTGAAATAATATATGTCATTCCATTCATGTAAGATTCTATTCTGTCTTTATTTTCTTTCTTACCATTAAAGAACCGCCTCTTTGGCACTTGGATCTGCAGCATGTGAATACAGAGGATGTATTAGTGTCGATTTCCGAAGGTCGAAGAAATGGGTCTTTACATTTGGTATTAAATCTTAGGTTAAGCGGACAACTAGGCTTTGGTAGGGGTAAAGTCTCATCAGAGATAGGGTTAGTAATGCCCTAGGATGAGTAACTCATTAAACATAGGGTTCGTAACACCCTAGAATGAGTTTGAGAGTATTATATATAAGCGCATATTTGTTAATGATATATACAAATGATTTTGGTTTTGAAAATTTGTAAATGAAATAATTTTACGTAGGATTATATTTTGAATATAAAGAATATTTTTTAATATAGTTATTTGATTAAGGAAATGATAATACTCAGTTATTATCATTGATTGATTGGTTATTTAATTTAAAAGTTTAAGTACGAACACCTCGTGAATTGGGTTTCACAATTTGACTATGGGGTATTTGATAAATAATAATCTTTTTTTAAGATTATTTTTTATTTAAGATAAATAAATCTTATGAATATGTTTTATATAAGTGATTTTATAAACTGGATTTATAAAACATGCTTTATAAAGTAATTTTTGAGAATTTAAATTCCAGTATTTTTGAAAGGAATTTCAAATGATTTTTAGAAAAGGAATAATAATAGTATTATTTCTAAAATGGGATTTTGAAAACGAAAAATAATCTTATGATTAATTTATTCGAGTGGCTCGAAAGTAACTAAAAATGGGCAGGAAATGTGTTTGGATGGTAAACGCTTCTCTTAAATATTCCCCTTCTTATTAAGGAAATATGTGATACTATTGGTGTTACCCAATTCCTTGGTATCATTTTTGAGTTACTCGATCTATAATTTTCTAAAGTTAAAAAGGATAATGTGAATCATTAATTGATAAATTAATTGATGGTTGTCAATTTTTATCAAAGTGTATTATCTTAATTGATAAACATGGGTATGCTTTGATCTTTAAAAGAAATGGTTAAAGTTATTAATGAATGGTTTTGGGTTTGTAGTAAACGATGTTTTAGCAACATTTGTTTTTAACTTTAATTGGCACTTTAGAAGAAATCTTATGGGTATATTCAGACCTTTAATAATGAGATTTTATAAATAAATGAGATTTATAAAAGAGTAGAGTTATAAATGGAATTATTTTTATAAAAAGATATTTTATAAAATAGGAAGAAGATTATAAAAATGGTTTTATAAAATATAAAAAGGTTATCTTTATAAGTGAGGATGGCTTTTATAATGGGAGGTACCTTTTGTTTCAAAGTAAAATAATCTCTTAAAGGAATGTTTCGAAAGTGATATTAGAAAATAGAGTTTACTAGTTTTAAAAGGGATTTAAAATGTGTTAAGTGATAGGAAGACATGGATTTCAACATTTATTGTTGTAATAAATGTTTTCGGGAAAGTGAGAAAGGCATGGACTATAACACTATTGTTATAGTAACTGATTCTCGAAAGGAAGTGTTTTATATAGTATATGGGATTTATATAAATATAAATAGTCGAATCCATATACTAGTGTTTTGGGTTGTCACAATGATGTTTTGTGCAACATTTATTTTGACCCAATAAAGCATGTTTTGAAAAATATGAAGCCTTTCTCAAAGATTTTTACGGATTTAAGTATATATAGGTATTTTCAAAGTGTTAAAATTGAAATGGTTTCCTTGGAAAGAAGACATAAATTTTTAGTATGTATAAAGAAGCATCTTTATAAAAAATGTTTAAATAAAAGATTTATGAAATATTATTATAAAATTTTTGAAAAAGGAATTTGATATAACTAAGTACGTATGAGGTACGTAAATCATTTCATCACACGATTCTGATCTAAGATTCGAGTGCGAAACTTTGAGGTATGTACACCAGTCCGAAAAAGAATTTCTTACTCGATTCTTATCGACGAACATTGATGAGGGTTTGTGGTTGGATACTTGAGTTTTTTTTATCAAAGTTGAGCCTATGCAAGAAAAACTAAAATTTCGGTCGGAAAACCTGATCGGGGTCCGCACTAGAGGATCGGGGGATCAATACTAGTTCGGAATTAAAGTTGTGGATTCGAACAAAAGATCGAATCGGATGTTATGGATGATTTATGTATATCATATAGAATTGATTCTATAAAATAATGTTTTGGCTAAGAATTATCGAGTTTTTGTTTTGTTGTAATTTCGGGGATGAAATTCTTGTAAAGGGGAAGTATTTAATGACCCGCAATTTGATCGCTTTAATTAAAGATATTTAAATTATTTAAATATTCAAATGTAAATTATTTTTCAAAAAATAACCAAGTTTTAAGTGATAAATAATAATAATGAACTTATTTTGGAAAAATGTTCACAAAAATCTTTCCTTTTGAAATATATTGATAAAATGGCCGAAAACTATTTTATCAATAAACAGCTCTAAAATCATAAAACATCACGCACGGAGACGGATACATACACTTATTTTTATAATTAGATGGGAGTATGAAATAAAATCAATTATTTTATTTTTGAAAATAAAAAATGTATATGACATCATTAACGATGCCCTTATATTTAATAATTGATTTATTAAATTAAATTGAGAGTTAATGATTTAATAGTTATTTTAATTATTTAATAATGGTTTTAAAATGTTTATAATTCATTTTACTTGATTATAAAGTAATAATGAATGATTTGTAATGGTTTTATAAAGTTATAAAAGTAATTTGAAATTATAAAAAAATCGATATCGGTTTATCAGTATAATAACACATTTTGTAAACAACGGTTTAATATTAATTTATATGGTTTATAATTCAAATGTGGTCATTTTAATTCATTTATAATGATAAGAAATTAGTTTTCAATTTTTTTTATAAATATATATTTGTATATTAGCTAAGAAGTGAAAATTTGACTAGGAATCGAAATTACCAATCGTAACGGTTTGACGTATATAAGTTGTACAACATCGTTTAAATGACTTGTACACATTTGTGAAATGCACATACACAGCCTAACATGCACATGATCATATACACACACATACAAATATACATGTACACACACACACACACATATATATATATATATACACACACACACACACATATACATATGATAATATGTAATATATTTTAGAAAACTTAAGCTTTTGCAAAGTCAGTGCACATGCATAAGGACATGCACATAGGCACACTCACATTGGTGTTGGGGGTGGGGGTCATTTTGGCTGAAATGGTGAGGTAAGGGAGGTGGTGGTAGTAATGATGGTGGATGATGTAAATAGGAGATAAATATCTACCTCCCAATTTGCCTATAAATACCCACTCATTTTGCCTCTTATTTTCATTCCTCCATAACTTATCCAATCCAAAACCTAATGGAAAAATTAATTTTTTCAAACCATGTAAAATTCCAGTGGCTACAACTTTCTTGTTTACCACTTCTTTCCAATTTGAGTTTAGCTATGCTAAAATCTCCATTCTTTCCAGTGCATTTTCGGGCCCAGAATTTTAGGTCCGAGAATACCTCTTGTTCTTTTGATCATATCTCCCTTAAAACTAATCAAAATCAAGTGTTTCTTTTCTTCAAATTATAGAGAAAATAATTTGCAAGAACTTTTCTTCTGACCACCTTTCAAAATTCGTTGAGCAACATGTCCAAAAATCAGTTAGAAGTCGACCCATTCTCGGATTTTATTTTTATGAATCTGAGAAGACCTCTTCTTCTTTAAACCATTTTCCTTCAAAAGTACTCTAAATTGAGTTATTATTTCTTTTAAATTCAAGAGAAAAGAATTTGCAAGAATTTTCCAGTTGATAACCTTTTCAAATTTTGAGAGTAAGAGGGTCAAAAACCAGAGAGAAAATGATCTATTTTTTCGAGTCTAGTTTTGAGAATTCAAGGTCAAAGCTCCACCACTTCTCTTCCATACTTTCGGCCACCTTCCATCTCAAGCTCAAGGCTGAGTTTCCACCTCTTTCAAGCATAGGCCTTGCCTTCCCTATGATTCTAGGCTAGGATAGGTAAGCTCCAAAGCGATCGTAGCAATGCTATAATAATTTTGAAACTAGTTCGATTCAAATCAAAGGTGAGAAACCCTATTTATAATATGATATATTGGATGATATATATTTTTTTGTATGCTTGATTGTGATGATTGTTTATCAAGTTTGTACGTTGATTATATGTTGTTTGATTGTATTAACAAGTCACGTTTAATACACGTCGAAAATCACAAAGAAAATCACTTTCCTTTAATAAATTAAACGGTGTATATGAGATTGTTAAACCTCTTGAAAATGGTTTAAAATGGTTTATAAATGTTTTATAAACACTAAAATCCAATTTGGTAAAGTTTAGACAAGTTATGAAAATTGAGTCAAAAATAGGTGCGTCGCGTAACGGTAGTTCGCGACTTCGCACTACAAAAAGTTAAATTCATTTAAACGATAGATTCGGAGTCGGAATTATTTGTAATAAGAATTTTCCGAATCCTTATAATCAAAATTTTCAAATGAAGAAAGAAAATTGAAATTTCGTTTAATAGATTTTGCAATATGAGCAACACAAGTTTTCAAAAGAGTCGCGGTTTGGCAGATCGGAAACCAAAGCGACAAATTCTTTATAAATGATATTTTTAATTCTTTAAAATATGTAATAAATTATATAAATCTTTTAAAATACTTTAAAAGAGATTTGAGTTATAAAAATGGATTTCTAAATGATCAGAAAGATGTTTTGATCAACTAAGCTTTGAAAACACTATTCGCAGCACTTTTTGTAGCACTTTTAATAACTTTTGCAAACAATGGTTTTAACTTAAGTTTTCTTTCCCCAATCTTTTGTGAACCTTTTTAAATAATAATTAAGTAATCTAAGGATGATTAAGAGGTTTACAAATGAGTATGCGGAAACGACTAGTGCATTTGTTCCATTTATGAGTGTCATAGAAAATCCGACCGAGGAATAGAACAGATCGAAGGGAAAGCCATGATGCTCTAAAATAATTAAAAGTTAATTAAGTATGTTAAAAGATTTAGAGTTGATCAAATAACTTGACCACCTTATGGGTGATAGAGAGGCAGTCTCTAGGCTTAGGTTTGGTAAACCAGTTGCCTGCCCTACCTAGCTACCCGGACTAGCCCGACGGAGGAGATAATATATTTGATTTACTCAGATCAAAAATTTCCCAAAGTACAAAAGATATAATTTTCCAAATTTAAATAACTTGGATTGCATAGAAATGATCTTCTTATACTTGGTATTAAATACTGAAGAGGGAATCCGTACTATCTGTCAGAATTTAAAAGGTAATCTCACCATTATTCGACGGATAGTAAAGGTTGAATACAGAAATTGATATTAAGTAGAATTATTATAATTTCCATGATCCTATTTACTCAATAAGGTTTTCTAAAATGATTTATGAAAATGGTTTGGTAATTCCAAAGTTAAAGAGAGGTTTAATGATTTTGTATATACTGGAAAGAATGTTTTAAAGATATATATCTCTAGAAGATATTTTGATAAAAAGAAATTAGTTAATCAAAGATTAATTCCCTATTTACCAAACATCCTTTTTATCGATGATTGATCGAAGGAACCAGGTTCGGATTTGAGTGAACCTTGTTCGAAAACCACTTCGAACCAATTTATGAGTTCGAAAGTGAAGACATGTTAAAGACAATAAAGTTGAAGGCGGGGATCTTCATAACAGAAGGATTGCTTGTTAATAATTTTAGAGTAGCTCCCGAGATAAATAAATAGCAATGGTCCCTTCTTTGTAGGATCTTCGAAGTAAGGAGTTCTCCATACTAATCATAGGGGTAATTCCCGACAGGATGTGGTAGGAGAATACCTTCAGTTTACCATGTTCCTGGATAACTTGTATGGATGAATATCTAAAATTGCATTTCTAAAATGCACATACATTGATTTGTACAAATGTGCATCTGTTTGGTGGTGGAGAAGGCAACTTCTCTTAGCTTAATACCCTTCTTTGAGATGTACGAGCTCAGAGGTTATACATTTATGGAAATCAATAGTGTGTGATGGAATTGGCAATGTGGCTCAAAGTGGAATGTGCTATGTGAAAGGTAATCGCTACCTCAGACCTCATCAACGGGTAATGGCTTAAACAAAGCATGCCGTAAGGCTGTGTGATTCGCAACCATTAGGGTATGGTCATTACCTTTCTAGATTACTCTATGTATTTCAAGTATGTTGGTTATGTTGCTACGGGATCCCGGATAGGTCGATTACGACCAGGGTAATGTCATATTCAGTTCTATCCACCAACAGGTGGGTTTGTGGGTAGGCCGATCTTGCCAAGTGCAGAGGTTTCGAAGATGTTGATCCTTGGTACATCCCTCTGAGGTGTACTATACGGAAGGTAGTCCCTTACCTATTATTGTATGGAATCCATTCTCCGAACGAGCCTTGTAATATTTTGATTGCAGAGCCTAACATATTCCGGAATTTAATAGTGATAACAATTTCGGCTAAGATTCATAAGTTTACTTGCAAATGTTTTCCAAAGAATGTCATTAAAAATAATATCCCCATATTTTGCATAGCAAATGTTTTGGTTATCATAAGGTAAAAACTTGTTTTGTTGTTTTGTGCAGCGTGGTCTTATGAGATACCATTTATTTTCAAAAACGCGTATTTTGAGTTTCTCACACCAGTCCCATGACTGACCCAGAGTTTATTTTCTTTTTCCCTTAAACTCTAGGTGCCCTAATTTCCTAGGCAGCTAAGTAGTTCAGGTTTGACTTTGAGTAATTGGATGGATCTTAGAGCCGAAGATTTCCTGTAGATAGTTTCCCATTTCCATCCCCACCACATTTGTGTTTTGTTGTTTTTAGCATTTGTTAGGACAGACATTTATAACTGTCCAGGCTGAGTTTAGGATAGACTCTGATAAATGTATTTAATTTCCGTTGTAAAGATTATACATTGAAATAATATATGTCATTCCCTATTGTGTCAGATTTTGTTCTGTCTTTATTTTTTTCTTACCTTTAAAGAACTGCCTCTCTGCCACTTGGATTTGCGACACATGAATACCGAGAATGTATTAGTATCGATTTTCGAAGATTGAAACGGGTTTTTACATTTATAAAAGAGTTTTATAAATTACCTTGGAGATTTATAGAGAGTTTAATAAATGGGTATGGAATTTAAGTAAAGTATATTTCATAAATGAAATAGATTTATTCAAAGGTTTTATAAAAGAATTTGAGATTTGGATTTTCCTTAACCGACCTTCTCAATTATGGTGGTGTGGAACTTTCGTTCCATGCTTAACAACAAAGGAATGGTGCCTTGGGTTATTCTTATCTCTAATTCAAGTAACATTTTTTTGATCCCTTTGATATGATTTCAAAATAAGAAATCTTTCACAAATGTTTTGTGAATATACTTATGCCAGTGAGATAAGTATATGGATATTTTTGATAAATATTTTGAAAGAGATTTAATAAATGAAAGATTTATTTTGAGGCGTAGTGGTTGCTATGGGTATTTAAATCTATGAATTGTTGTTGTTTATTTTATTTAATAGCTAAATATCCGACTATCAAACTTGGCCAGTTTTAAACTATCGCTGTCAGTTCGGGGAGATTGAGATCGAATATATTATCCGAAAACCACTTCGAACTGGCATAAGTGTTCGAATGGTAGACATCATGAAGATGATTGAAGATGGAGTTCTTTAAAGTGCAATGGCTACTTGCTACTGACCCTGAGGGTGATTCCAAAATGGATGTAGCAGTGGTAGTGCCTTCAGTTTTGTTCAGACTCAGAATAAACTTGTATGGCTGGATGCTGGCATTGCATTTTTCTTGAAGGACAGTGTTAGCATTCCAAAATGGTCTGCTAAGAGAAATAATAAAAGTGTTGCCTCAGGCATCACAACCCAGGAAATGGCTAAAATAGGGTAGATGTAGCAGGGCTATGTGGGTCGCTCCTATTAGGATGTGTCATCACCTTTCAAGATTATCATATTATGGAGTTGGTTGGGCATGAGAGCTCTCTATAAAGGTTGAGAACAACCGGGGTGATGACATATTCGGTACTATTTAACTTCAGGGGTAAGCTGGTTCTGTGTTGACAGGGGTGGACCAAGTTCAGGATCTGACCCCAGATACATTTTATCTAAAGGTGTACGGAAGGTAGTCCTTTACCTTGCCATTGTTGGAAACCATTCTCCAATAAGTGCCTTCGGACTTGATTGTATACCTATTATGCTGAAATTTAATAATGTAACAATTTTCGCTATGATTCCATATTTATTTTAAACCCTGGACATTATTATAATATCACTTAATTTCATAAGAGAATGTTTTGGTTATGGTAAGGTAAAAACCTATCCGTGTTTATGTGCGTTTTGTTTTACGAGATACCTTCGATTTTTAAAGGAGTTTTCAAAAGTAAAAATTTAGTTGTTTGAGTTTTCTTACATCAGACCCATGTCTGACCCAGAGTTTTATTTTCTTTCCCTAAAACTCTTGGGTGCTCAAATTTGTATGAGTAGCCAAGTAGTTCAAGTTTCCACGGATGCATTTTGGAGGAGCTTGGAGCAAGTGGCTTCATCGATAACTAGTTATTTATCTTGTTTTCACTGTTTCATTTGTATTTTGTATCAATTAAGTTAGGACAGGCAACTATAATTGTTCCAGTATAGAATTTGTACTATTATGACTTTGATGTATCATTTTGGAAATGACAGTGTAAATTTTTAAGTTAATTAATATATATTATTCCGTTACATTGTGAGATTCTGTGTTGTTTAGTTTCTTCTTATCTTCTTTCTTATTTTCTTTCCCCAATGGTCCATCTTTCCAGTACTTGGTTGCTAGGAATGTGAATATCATGAATGTATTAGTGTCGACTTCTGAGGGTCGAAAAGGCGGGTTGTTACACATGGGATGATCGGTAATTTATATGTATGATTTATGGTATATCATAAATATTTTTCAGTGAAAATGTTAATAAAAATCAAAACTAGATATAGTTAAACCATAGATTTTAGAATATTTGTGTTATTTTATTGACATCAATCAACTATCAAATTTAAGTATACAACATTTGTGTGATTTATCTATAAAGCAATGTCAATCTCCGGTCTAGTTCTTGTTTATTGCAATAGAGATCATATGTATATCCCTTATTGAGCTTGATTTAGAATGTATTTGATTTTTGTCGATAAAGTGGAGAAATTTACTTCTTAAACCAAGTAAGTTCGAAGTAAAAAAGTGTTCGGTGAAGGAAAAAACCTGCATTTGATTATTTTAAATAAAAAATTAACAAAATAAATAGTTTGAAAGTCAACTCTCATAATAATTCGAAAATTCATAATAACCACAGTTGCCAAAAAACCACCGATTTATATCAATCAAACAATTAGTCATACTATCATTGGTTGAGCATCATTCCAATAGCTAATGACTTTACCATCACCCTACAAAAAATTAAATTAGAAATCATAATAATATCCTAAGTTGAGAATAATCCAAAATGAGATGTTCCAGTATACAAATGAAAAAAGCTGATTCATATGTCATGTAACCTTTTTTTTTCATTCTCTAACCACCATTGGTAGCTTTTCCTTAGTTTAAGATAATGACTATTTTGACTTTTAAACATTTCAGTCTATTTGATAGGCATATATTTACATATAGTTACTTATGTGTCATATAGGAGTAATGTGTTTATCACTAAAGATCATCGAGAAGAGACCATGTCCAACAAAAGGTATAGATAGAAAATTCCAAAAAGTTGTGATTAAGGAAGTGAATATTGAATTATGTCAAGTTACTTAATTTAATTAACATCACCATTACATATTGAAGAGTGCTTAAGGTGTCAAATCAAAAGCTTTTAACACCTCGCACTAGCATTTTGGAAACATTTCTATATGTATCGGTACTTCGAACATTAATTCTTACCTTGAAATTCATTTTCTCAATATGATCACCTCTAAAAAGTATGTCCCTTTAGCAAATAAATATTTTTTCCTCTAGCTTTTTACATATAGCATGAATATATGGTTCGACGGTTAACGTGGAAAAAACAACCTTATTGGATGGTGAATTTTTTCTATTGAAAAGCATATCAATTAACTTTAAGAAGATAGCCAATGTATTGGGTAATATAAAGATGAAAACGAGTACAGGAAAATATGGTTGTCTAGTCAAGAAAAATTACAAAAAAAACTTAGCAATACAGGGTCATCATTTGGACAAATATGAAAATACATATACATCCACATACACAAAGATATATACATATACACACACATATGTATATATGCATTACAATGTCATGGAAGACTGTTAACACCAAATGTAATATTTCCATAAAATTTTAACAATTGCTAGTAAGTGTTATGATCTTTCGAAATATTAACTCCTAATGAATTTTTATAAGTGATGGATATTTGAAAGTATTAAACATGCAGCTAAATCGGAAAAAGCTCCAAATTAGTAAATAACTAATAATTAGGCAAGTGATAAAAGAAATAGTGCTTGTTATCTCTTTCTTCTCGAAATACCAAGAGATATTTACTCATGCCACTGGAAGAAATTTCCATTGAATTAGTTAGACAATATCATTTTAAGAAGTTGAAAATCATTTACTCTGTGTATAACATGGAAGGAAATAATAGTAAGCTTGATTTTTGAAAATAAGATATAAGTACCATATATCATGTAAGAAGGATTTGCAGAAGCACCTTTTGATGCGAGTCCAAATAGTTTTTGTGCAAAAGGAAGCTCAAATGTGGCTTGGTTTAAAATATAAACCATGTAGTCATTATCAACTTGTAAATTAATGCAGTTAGTTATCATATAAAGAACGTTCATATTCATCTTTATAAAAGCAGTTTTTCCATAAAACATAGTTATTAAGTACAAACATATATACATACACACACATACTCTATACACACACTCTATAACAACCCGTCTTTTCGATCCTCAGAAGTCGATATTAGTACATCCACGGTATTCACGTGTCGAACATCCAAATGCCAGAATGAAAGATTGTTGGGAAAAAAAGAAAAGACATAGCAGAATCTCATAACGTGACAAGTAATCTAAAATATATCAATGAACTTTACAAAAATAAAACTGAACTTTAATGTATATACATAAAATAAGATTAACTAACTTATAAACAGCTTGACCGTTATAATAACATGTCCTTGCAATTTGGTGATAAATACAAAATGAAACAAATAGCGGAAGATAACAGAAAATACAGAAGTACATCTTAAAGGCATCCTTCTTATCTCCTAAAAGCTCCACGGTGTTCAACTAAATCTGGAAAATATGCTTAGGCTGACCCGAACATTATAAGAAAACAATGTCCGGGTCAGTCTGGTAAGACTAGCATGGGAAACACAATCAAATGGATTCTTAATGTCTAAGGGGGAAAATAAATATATAAAATATCAAAATGCTTGCATCTCACATTTCAACATAGTTGGGCACAACTAAGTCCGTAAAGGCACTTATGGGAGAATGGATTCCACATAATGACAAGGCACTAGGGTACCACCCACCACAGTACACCTTTAGAAAATGTATCGAGGGCTTTGCCTAGACCCCCTACCAACACAGGACTGACCTACTCCTTACAGGATAGTATTGAATATGTCATCACCCCAGTTGCATTGCAACCTTTTCCTTAAGAGCTCGTATGCACAACCAAATCCATAAATGTGTGTGTGTGTGTGCGTGTCTAGAAGGGTGATGACATACCCTAATAGGTGCGACCCGCATAGCCCGACTACATCTCCCCTGATTTTAGTCATTCTCTGATGTGAGGTTTGAGGCTACGTTTTACCATTTCATATAGCAATCCCGCTTGGAATGCTAACACTGCCCTCTAAGCAGCATTATAGTGCCAACATTCGTCCATACAAGTTTTTCATAATATGAACAAACCGAAGATACTACTTCTACTACATCCATTTCGGAATCACCCTCAGAATTAGTAGCAAGCATACCTTGCACTTCAAGAGCTCTGTCTTCGATTTCATCATCTTCAAGATGCTTCCAATGCTTCCAATCCGAACGCTTGAGTTTGTTCGGAATGGGTTTCAAATAATTTATACTTATCTAATCCCGATCTCTTCGAACCAACATTCGACACTTTCTGGTAAACTCAATTCCGGTTCTTCCGAAAATAAACAAAAAATGCATACGAGTGGAGATCACCTCCTAACTGTTTTAAATGGATGGATTTCCATATCATTTGTCTTAGGAGAACAAAATGAGATTTATATACACAGTATAGCATCATCGAAGATGACTGTGCCATATAACTCACGCGTTTCTACTAGATATTTCCAGAGTTATATTTTGGTCAAGATTTGACAGTTGGTTATTTAATTAGCAAATAAACAAATCAAACATAGATTTAATTCCATGTGGGATCCACTAAGCCTTTATAAATAAATCTTTCAATTATTAAAATTTCTTTCAATTATTTGATTCAAAATACTTTCGCAAAAGATATATTCCCAAACCTCTTATACTCTTTTCAACACTTGGAAAAACATTCATGTACTTATCTTAGCGGTATAAGTATATTACAAAACTTAAGGAAGATTTCCTCTTTTCCCAAATTCATATTTAAATGGGCTAACAAAAGTTCATTTAAAACATTATTTACTATAAACCACACCACTACCCTTTTGTATTAAGTATGGAAAGAATGTGTCCATGCCGCCATACTTAAGAAGGATAAATAGTCAAAACAAATCTCATTCCTTTATAAAATTCCCTTTTTATAAACCCATTTCATAATATACTTTTATAAATTTCCAAATTAATTTATAAAACTTCCTTATAAAGCTCTAAAATGACTTACAAACTCCTTTACAAAATATCATTTGTAAATCTTCTTTAATAAATCCTTTTTACTAAGAATAATCCCTTTTATAAAACAATTTTTCCTTTATAAACATCCTTATTAAACTAATTGATTTCCTTTAAACGTCATAATTAAATAATTAATTAACTCCAAACCATCATTTTAAAAATAAGTAGTTAACTTTAATCATCGTTAACCAAACAATTAATTAACTTTAAAACATCCTTAATAATATAATAAATCAACTTACTTTGAAACATTTCCAATAAAATAGTTAATTAATTAACTTTAAAACATTTTTTATAATTATAAACACTTAACCTCAAATTGTTAATAAAATTGAAGTTAATTTGAAACCAAAACTTACAAATTCGGAAAGAGGCTTAGTGATCACAATGATATTAAATCAAGTTACCATTTAATTAAACTAGTGCGAACCCGTGCTTCGCACACGGATGTTGAAAAAATATTGTTGTTGCATAGGTCATTTCCAAATGTATAAGAAATTTAATACGGTGGTAATGAAAAAACATTGTTGAACAATAGTGTTACATCATGAATAACAATTTGGTAGGATAAAGAATACATAGATATATTTGGTTATGATAATCACAATTAAAATCGAACAAAACAGTTACAGTGAATATGTTAAAGTTCACAGACTATTTAGAGGATAATGTGTTAAAAATTTATCCGCTAATGCATAGATATATTCACTGTGGCATATAACGCCAATGTTGGTGCTTTTGCAATTACACAGCTGCTTCAGTGTGCATAGATATAGTTGAAGTATTCACTGTGAACTGCAGACACAAAGACACAGTGCAGTTCGATTCAATTAAATAAGAGTAACAAAAGTTTTTTGCAATGGGGAGAAATATAGTAATAGGATGAAATTTGTAAACAGTCAGGAAAAGTATTTGTCAACAGCTGAAAAAAGGGAGCAAAAGAAAAAAGAAAAAAGCAACAGATGTAGTACATGGGAAAAGTAGTAAAACAGAAGATTCAATTGAAATAGCAATGATGATGCAAAAGAAAATAACATGGGTTCCAATATAAATTACTATTGTTCACCGAATCTGATCTATGTCGATGCAGGGTACAAAACACGGCATACAGCTGGTCGCAGTAACCAATATTTGAAAATATCCAAAACATACAGAAGAGAACAATTGTGAGAAGTCCATTCATTTTTTAGCCTCAGAAATAACTGCTAGCAACGCGTGTATGATATTGGCTTGAGCGCAAATAGGTGATGTTTTCTTGGCCTTAATAGATGCATTACATCAGTCAATTATTTTAACCATTGAAGGTATTTGTACCTACAGCCAAAAAAGGCAAAAGTGTCATTGATGCAGTATTATCACTAAATTCTCTCACTGCTCGTCTGACCTATTAACTATATCTAATAATCAAACTATGACTACATAATCATCTATACAAAGAAACATTCATCAATTGTTTTCTAGAAGTTTTCCGACGGTGATGGTGCAAGTGATTTTAGAATTTACTGCAAAAAATAAAAAATAAACTCTTTTAGGTGGTTATCAACATTATTCTCACTACAACACATGTTTTGACCCAGCACTTAAACTGTGCATCTACCTTAAGCCCGAATACAACAACTTATATGCTTATTGTATTATTGATCATCGTAATTGTAAACGAAATTGAGTAAACTTAGCCAAATTATGTCATCAAACCTGGAAGCAATGTATTAAATGCTGAGCTGCACGGTTGAATCAAGCATTAATTATGTGAAGTCATTATTTAATCATCTCAAGCTATCAAAAATCAAAATTCATTTTTCAATTATATTTTCATAATGCGATTAAATAACTATCGTTAACATCAAACAAAATTATTACTACAGCTAAATTAGTATTGCATCACATAAATGCAGTTAAAATATTCAAAAACAATAATTACTTAATTCCAAAAATACTGCAAAATAATAACCGCTTTTGCTTAATGCATTTAAATTTTAACTACAGTAAGCTCGAATAAATCATCGTGTATAACCAAAATTATTACTGCATCACATAAATATAGCTGAAATATTCAATTTCTACCATGCATAATTCAAAATTGTCATTAAATTATAACTGCATTTTATTAATGTAGTTAAATTTTAATTGTATTAAGATTGAATAAATTCACGAAATGTAGCCAAATTTATTACTCCATCACATAAATGTGGTTAAAAATCTTCAAATATAGTTAAATTTACCCAAAACTTGCTGGTAAATTATAATTGCATTTTCTTAATTTCATTAATTTATAACTGTTTTAAAATTGAATAAAGTTATCAAATATAGTCAAAATCATCAATAGTAAATGCAATAAAAAAATGCTAACGTAGTTAAATTAATTCAAAAAATGCCTATAAATTATTACACCATTTTTTGATGGGGTTAAATTATAACTGCACTAAGTTTGAATACTATCAAACACAATCAAGATTATTACTTTATTACATAATGTAGTTACAATATTCAAAGGCAACCATAATTGTATAATTCAAAAAAAATATTCCTTTCAAATATGTTAAAAGATAATAAATACATTATAATAATCTTGGTAAAACTACTATGTAATGTTTATGATCATCATAATAATGCTGTTACAGAAACGCGGCACACAGCCATGACACAAAATACTTGTGCAATTAAAGCTGCTATATAAAATTATGAATTTAAAAAATTTATTTTTAGCTATCAACAATGGATATCATTGGAAAGCAAATTAAATTTGAGATTTAATAGTGAAAACGATTCTTAAATCCAATCAATGTAGAAAAAGTTATCACATTTTAAAGTTTGGAATATAAAGAAATTAAAAATGCGACTGTTCAGTTGCCAAATTTCAAGGGGGCCTGTGTGAGCTTGAAATTCAACTCACTAATAATAATATCAAGATAAGAGTCACAAGTCCCTGTTTTTGATGTTGTTATACAAAAAGTCCCTGCATAAATGAATTTGTAAATTTGGTCCCTATTTTTCAAAAATAAAAAAACGCAAAGCGTCTTGCACTTTTCTGACAGAAAATGCAAGATAACTTGCACTTTTCTAATTTTGAAATATTTTTTGAAATTTTCGAAATTTTCTAAATTTTCTAAAATTTGAAAATTTTGAAACATGCAAGTTAACTTGCACTTTCTATCAGGAAAGCGCAAGGTAGTTTGCGCTTTCTAATTTTGAAATTTTTTTGAAAATTTTAAAAAATTTGAAATTTTTGAAAAGCGCAAGGTAACTTGCGCTTTCTATCAGGAAAACGCAAGTTAGTTTGCGCTTTCTGATTTTGAAAATTTTGAAATTTTAAAAAGCACAAGCTAACTTGCGTTTTCTTATTAGAAAAAACAGGGACTAAATTTACATACTTATTTCTACAGGGACTTTTCTTATAACACCATCAAAAATAGGGACCTTTCGTGCAAAGCCCCTAATAATATAGTATAGATTTGACTTTTCAAGTCACATAACTGGTATTTACATAAGCCAACATATATGTAAATAGGATCAATTAGTAATCACTAACTAATCCATCACTTATCCAACATTAATTAACTGGCATACAATTCAGTGTCCAAATCAATTCAATAGCAGAACAGGGATTTACTTTGCTAAATAGATGTCAACAATATTCTATCCATTTAAACTATAACAGAACGGCGTTTTATTCTGCTATAAAGATGTCCAAATAATCTATTCAATTAAGTCATAGTAGAACGGGGATTTATTCCTCTTAACAGATGTCAAAGTTTAGTATAACTTATTCATATTTGTTTGGCTACTTAATGGCACAGATAAAGAGAATCCCTTAATTTAAAATCATCTACTTATAAAAAAAAGCTACCCTTAATCTGGTAGAGTTTAAAATAAATCTTTATTTAATAATAATTAAATCTTAATTTAATTACCAATTAAACCTTGATTTAATCTTAATTAAAATTGAATTAAATCTTAATTAATTAATTAATTAATAATTAAACCCTACCTTATTAGCAATTTAATTAATAATTAAATTCTAACTAATTAAATAATTTAAATCTTAATTAAATAAAAATTTATACTTAATTAATTCTTTACTTAATTAATAATTAATTGAAAACCCTCTTAATTAATTAATTAAAATCATTATACTTAATTACTACTTAAGTATTAATTACCTTTACTTAATTACGAATTATCTTAACTTAATTAATTAATTATATAATCATTTAAAACTCAAACTTAATTAAAATAATAATTACCTTTTATACTTAAATTATGATTGAAAAAGGTTTTCAAAAATATGTAAGATAAAAATACTTTTATTTTAGAAAAAATGTTCGATTTCCTAAACTTCATCCATAACGACTATTGCTACGGATATCATAACTTTTTAAACTAGTTTTTCTAGTCTAATACTCTTTAAAACTTTTGCTTTTGACTTACTTTATAAAACATAGTATGAATTTTTTGAAAACTAGAAATAAAGTTTGAAACTTTATAACTTTTCTAGTAAATTATAAAAGTGAACATGATTTTAAAACCAAGGGACCTCTAAGTCACTTATACAAGTACAAATGCTAACTTCCTTTAGCATATACAACCCATACATGAACATAATCATATATTTACATGCCATAACAAATAACAAGCAGATCATAACTTCTAACCAATCTCTACATTAGACTTCATTTTGAAGTCTAAATTCAACATCTCATACAAGCACATATATACCAAACCACATCATCATTATAATCCATCAAAAAACCAATTATTTGCAACAATAATTAACAACAAAATAAAGGTTAAAACTTCCCCTAAAAGAAGTGAGTTTTACTCACCAAAAGTTCACAAAACAAACTAAATCACCTAGACCAGTCTTGGATCTTGGATTCTTTTAAGTAAAAATTTGATTTTTGGTCTTGTGAAGAGCTTTTGGACTCAACCTATGGGGTATATGGGCTCAACCTTGGGCGTTTAAGGGTGGTGTGGACTTGTTTTTGAAGGAAGAGTGGTGTAGGAAGAAATGAAAAGACTTTCAAATGATTTTAAGGAGTTTAAAAGTAGAAAAAGGCATGGTTTCTAATTTTTTAAAATAAAGGATGCCATTAAAATGCTTTAGGAGCTTAAGAAAAAGGAAGATAAAGTTTGAAAAAATAAGAAATGAAAGACAAAATATTGAATTTTTTTACATAAATTGAAATTACCAAATTAGCCTTTAAGTACATACCCTCCACAAATATTATGCCACATCATCACTCCTTCCTCCCTCCCCTTACTTGTAGCTCATGCTACAATCATGGTCCTCCCTTTCATTACATCCACCGATCCATCAAAGTACCACACATTTTAGAACATATTGGATAATAGGATGATCTTGTACCATGATGTTATATGTTAATATGACATTACATTCTTTTATTTTATTTTTATTTAAATTTTGGTTATATGTCACATCTCATTTTATATTTACTTACGTAAATATAATTTACCATTTACTCTCATTAACCTTTTATATATTATTTGTATATGTGTATAAATATATACTAAAGTGTTTACAACATTTCCAACAACTTTTCGGTGATGAAAATTTGAAAAACAATTTTTGGTCACATTTTTAGTTGTTCATTGAACTATCTATTTTAGTAAACCAATTTCAAAAAAGAATTTTCTATCATTAGGTATAAATTAAAATAGAGTATTTTAATTATTAAAACCATTAATTGAATATATAAAATTAATTAAATATTCATAAACCAAAGCGATAAAATTCCAGACCATTACACACACGTGTGTTTATATATATATATATATATATATATATATATATATATATCTGTGTGTGTGTGTGGGCGCGCGCGTGCGCATGTACATATGTAATATAAGTGATAAAAAGGAATAACAATTGTTATCTCTTTCTTCTCAAAATATTATGTGCTTGTACATGTGAATTTTACTTATCTCACTATGTGAAAATGTCAATGAAATAATTAGACAATGCCAATTTAAGAAGTTGAAAATCCATTACTCTATGCATAGCTTAAAAATATAGCAAAAGTGAGTTTTGAAAGTAAGATAGAAATTATTCTATGTTATATGTAAATAAATATTTGCAAGAGCTTGAAATACTGGTAGCACCTTCAAGCACTTTTTGATACGAGTCAAAACTGATTTGATGTGCAAGAAGAATCTCAAATTTGGCTCGACTTTAGTAACATTTTAATTACTACTAGTTTATAAATTAATGCATCTAATTATCCTCGAATGATGTTCTAATACATTTTTATAGAAGTATTTATATGTGTTTATATTGCCAATAATGAATTTGAGCGAGTTTCCATTATTTTGTTAACAGTTGATCAACCAAATTGGTTTGTCTTATAGTATATATCAATGATTACACATTGTAATTTATATTTGGAATATCTCAATATGAAAAAATTAAAGTGGAAATTAGGGACAAATCCCTCTTTTTTACATTTTTTTACACCCTTTCCTTTTAGGAATTATTTTTTAAATCCCTCTTCTTTGAATTTCTTTCTTTTTTACTTCTCTCATTTCCAAATTTAAAAGTGGCCGCTTCAACGTGTATTACGGCAGTTATGAGTTATGAATGTATACGCTAAGAGTGCATGTTAAGGTTAATAAAGTTACCCAAATATTCACGTGAATTTCACTTGTTTTTTTGAAAATAGGGATGTAATTTATAAAAGAAAATTGAAGGAGACCTAAGACTAATTTTTTATAATCATAAGGATGTATGCCAAAATTTTCCTAAATTAAATATACGCAAAATAAAATTTATATTTTTATGCACATCGATAATATAATTATCAAACAGTTTAAACATATAAATTGATGAAACTAAACATGATATAAACTACACCAAACATCCATGTATTCCCATTATTGATGAAAAAACTATATTTTTCTACAAAATGATCCAACCATTTTTTGTTTGTAAAACTATATAAAATGGTATTATTAACAACCATGAAAGATATTTGAACAACAAATATTATCTAACCATATGTTCATCTATCTTTTCATTCATCATTGACATTTGGGTTTCATGACTAATCGATAGGCTACGTTGATGATTACAACTTATGCATAATAAACATGTAGTAAGTTGTTGATACACAACTTAATGCCAAATTAAATTTCAAAAATGAAGAAAAAAGATCTAATAAGTAATACCTCATTAGTTGCTCTTTTGATAAACGGTCACCTTCCCTAGTAGTTTTCCACGAATCCACCATTTACACCAAAAATTTATAAATACGATAGGAATAAATGTTACAAAAAAATGTATCCAAAATCGAGTTGATATAAAATGGATTTTATTTTATAATATTTATTAGTCTTTGTTTACTTATAAGAGCATATTTGACAATTTATTTTATGTAATCACAACTGCATGCAAGTAATCATTTAAATGATAGCATTAGAAAATTCATTATAAGAAGCTTGTAAATGTGGATCATAAGTAGAAATTTAAGAAGTAATAAATTGTTGTTTAAAAATTATGAACACATTTCAAGAATCATTTTGACCAAGTATATGACTAAAATACCCTTATGGTTTCATAAGGGCTCCTTGTTTTATTTTTATAGACATACCCAGCTATCTAGTCAATTATGTGTTCAATACTTATAAGTAATTGTTAATTTTTATGAAGATAGAACATGATTATTTTGCGGAAGAAAGAGGAAGATAATATAATATGAGAAATAGATGTATTATTTATTCCTTCATCATTACTCTATATATATTATACATATAAGGATCGTAAAACCATTAGATCCTAAATCAATGCATATTCAAATTCAAGTATTAATTTTGTAACTAAACCTTTCCATGTTAATGAAACGTGGAAAAGGAAATAACTAATTACAAAATTAATTATTACCCTTATGATAATCAATGCACAGTCAATGCCTAATACCCCCCCTGAAGATGGAGTGTGAATATTATGAAGTCGCAACTTATTATGCAATATGATAAATTAGTTTTTTCTCAAAGCTTTCGTAAAAATATTAACAACCTGTAAATGGGTTGGCACATATAAAGGATTAACCAATCCCGCTAGTAGCTTTTCACACACAATATGATAATCTATCTCAATATGCTTTGTATATTCATGAAGCACTGGATGAGCTGCAATATGTAGCGCCACTTGATTATCACAAAATAATGTTATAGCAAAGGTTTGTGAAAATCTTAAATCTTTTAGAATATAAAGCAACCATGTTAGCTCCTAACAAGTGTTTGTTATGGCTCTATATTCAGCTTCTACGGACGATCTCGATACAATTGATTGCTTAGATTTCCATGAAACAAGAGAATCCCCACGAAAAATACAAAATCCTATAATCGATCTTCTTGTGAAGCTGCAACTACCCTAGTTAGAATCACAATATGCTTTAAGATCAAGTTTTTTCAGAAGGAAAAAACAAACCTAGCCTAGATGTACCCTTAATATGTCTAAGAACCCTTAGAGTGGTATCCCAATGTAGTTTTCTAGGTTTATGCATGTATTGGCTTAAAGTGTGAACTATGTAGACTATCTCTGGTTTTGTGATGTAAGATAAATTAATCTTACCACCAATCTTCTATATTTGGTTGCATCGCTTAATATTGAGCTATCTGTGGGAATGAGTTTAAATTTTGTTTCATTAGAAAATTGGCCGTCCATGCACCAGTGAGACCAAAATCTTCCAATATATCAAAAACGTATTTTCATTGAGTCGTGTAAATTCCTTTTCTAGATCTTGAAAATTCAATACCTAGGAAATATTTTAATTCACCAAGAACTTTCATACAAAATTACTTAAGAAGAAATATTTGAAGATCTCATTTATTGAAGGTTATTGTCTGTTAGAAGAATATCATCAACATAAATGAGAATGATGGTAAAAGAAGAATTTTAACTTTGGTGAAAAGAGAATAATCAACCTCTGATTAGGAATAAACATCTTTTTGTATAGTTTCTAAAAAGATAGGAAACCAATTTCATGATGCCAGTTTGAGAATATAAAGAGACTTATTGAGTCGATATACAATATTCTCCCCTTGTTTATAGACTAGGTGGAGGATTCATATAGTCAACTTTATGTAAATCTCCATGAAGAAAAGCCTTTTGTACATCAAGTTGTTGAACAAACCAATTACGAGAAGCAGCTATAGTAAGAAGGCATCGTAAAGTAGTAAGCTTGGTCGTGGGAGAGAACATCTCATGATAGCCGACACCTTCGACTTGAGCATAACCCTTAGCAACAAGACAAGCTTTGTATTGTGCAATAGAACCATCAATTCGACACTTTATGTTGTAGACCCATTTATAACCAATAGGTCTATGCCTAGGGGAAGAGGCACCATACTAAATTACCGTATGTGTTATTCGTCTCTAATGCTTCTAATTTAGTTTTCATCTCCTTTTACCAATGTGGACCATGAACGGCCTGGAAATAGGATTGAGGTTCTTTATGATCTATTGTGTTTGATAAAAAGGAACAACATGCATATGAAAAATGAGAATATGAATGAAACTAAGAGAGAGAGGATAAAGAGTGTACCTTTTGTTAAACTTGCCAATGGACTAGGATGATAAACTTAAGTAGACATAATGTGGTCTGTATGCCATGTTGTAGGTTGTTTGGTTCTTGTGGAGTGGCGTAGTAAGGTGTTAGATGTTTCTTGGGAGTCTTATGAGGATGTTTCAAAAATAGAGATGTATGGTCCTACTGTGTTGGTTGTTTCTGGAGGATCTGATAATGATGTGTTGGAATAGGGATGTTTGATTCTGTAGCAGGGACGATAGGAATATTATGGAATGAAGGATTGAGTGATGCAAGTTCATTTGATTCGCGTGAGTCATAATGGTTTGTAGTTTGTTTTATGGTGTTCAAGGTAGGTTGATCGACAACTATTGTATGTTCATTTAAGATATCTAGAAATTCGTGTGCAAATTTTGAAGAAATGAATAATCATTCAACTTTGGACTTATAAATAAAGAAAATTGAAAAGTGAATTCATGAAAACAGACATCCCAACTACAATGAAATATTTTGTTTCTAGATTAGAGAGCTTATACCCCTTTTTACAGTTTGGGTACCTTAAAAAATACATTTTGTAGCTCGAGAATCAAATTTATTCGAAAGATGAACATTTGTGGCATAAGACAAAAAAACCAAAAACTCTCAAGCGATCAAGGGATGGAGACGATGGTAAAGTATTTCAAAAGGTGACTTATTGGATAATAATGGTGACGGAAGACGACTTATGTGAAAAAGAAGAGCATGAGCAATAGTAATGATATGTCGATGCTTGCATTCAACAACCCCATTTGATTATGGAGTGTAAATGCAAGTTTGTTGGTATTCAATTCCATGAGATTGAAAGTACTCTTTCGTTGCAAAAAATTCCAAACCATTGTCAATACAAATAGCTTTAACAGATGCATGAAATTGAGTTTTTACAAATGTAATAAAGGATTAAAGGATTTTCTGAGTTTCTGATTTATGTTGCATAAGATAAACCCATATGCATCTGCCAAAATCATCAACAACTACAAGAAAAAAACGTACACAAAAATGTGTTTCAATTTTTTTAATACCTTACGTATCTCAATGTAGCAATTCAAAATAATACTTTGTTGTTATTGAACTTGAAGTAAAAGGTAATCTAGTTTGTTTGGCCATAGGACAAATTGTACAATCATTATCAAATGGAATATTTTCTAAGAATATCAAAGGAGAAATTAATTTCATACGATTTAAAGATGGATGCCCAAGACGCATGTGCCATAAATTTTGGGATTGAGAGATCTGATGGGATATTGGTGTTTATTGTATGGGGGACGGGTGATATAGACCACCTTGTTGTTGTTTTTCTAGACAAGTCATCCTTCTCGAAGCCAAGTCCTGTAAGGCACACCAGTAAGGGAAAAATAGCACTACAATTTAAGGCTATGGTAATTTTGCTAGCAAACAACAAGTTTAGACAAAATGAAGGAATACATATAATATCTTTGAGAGTGATACTAGAATTAAAATTGAAATTTTCAATTGGAGTAATAGAAGCTGATGAACCTATAGGTAAGTTGACACTTAGTATAGAGGATGATTTTGATGTAGACAATAAATTAGAATCAAAACTGATGTGATGTGTTGCACCACTATATGAAATCCAAGGCTTATCAAAAACTGAATTAGTTAAGACGTTAGAAAATAAAGATGACCCTATGGCGTTTACAAAAACACCATTTTTACCTCGATGGCCTTAAGGATGAAGATAATGTGAATAAGATGGATCCATTATAATTGAGCAATCAGAGGTGATAAATTTTGTTGTTGAGATAAATTTTATGTTATTTGAATCAAATGATATTCTGCTCTGATACCATGTTAATATTTTTAAAGATTGAACATGGTAATTTTGGGGAAGGTAGAAGAAGATAATATAATATTAGAAATAGTTTCCTTATTCATCCTTTCATCATTACTCTAATACATATATAAATAATTAATTACAAAATTAATCCTTATCCTTATGACAATTAATGCACAATCAATGCCTATCTTAATAGTAACTACAGTTAAAGTTCAAAACTAACTTATTTTAAATTTACATTTAAACAACAGTACTTAGAATTTACCTTTTAAACCTACTTACAAGTTACTATTCAAAATCTTTATTAAAGTTGGGTCAAAATAAATTGTAGTCAAATGGGTCATAAGGCTTCTTTCTTATCCATATTTAAAAAGAAATATAAACAATAAAGATATTTCATTATAATTAAAGTTGGGTCAAAATAAATCGTTTTCAAATGGGCCATAAGACTTCTTTCCTATCCATAATTTACAAAGAAATATAAATAATAAATGATATTTCATTATAATTAAGATTTATAACTCAATAAATACATGCATCAATCTCCTTACATATTGAATTTTGTACCTGTACAATGCAAGAACTTTCCTACTACATATATGTATATTACATACATACATACATACATATATATATATATATATAAAGTTTTATGTATAAATAAAATAGGTCAGATTTAATGGAGGAGACAAAGATGGGCTATGATCTAGTACCACGGAGGACATCAAGCGGTCGGAATTTTCCTTGCCAGCATAAAACGTAATAGTTATTATCTCTATTAGCACTCCATTAATATTCAACATTTATTATCTCCATCGCTTCCTTCTCCACAATTTCATGGTCTTTTCAGCAAACGCATGTGAGAGCAATTGCAATTCCATTAAAGATGCATTTATTTATTCTTCCTACTATATGCTAATATTCTTTTATCTTTATTCCTCATATCGAAGGTATTTCTCCCTTTTTATGTATATCGTTCATTTCTCTTTTCTTATTTTATATAGACATATATATTCACTTTGATTTTCTGATGTTCTTCTATTTTTTTTGGAATGATGACGCATAAATGATTTTCTTTCTCACGTTCGAGTTATATTACTTTCTATGATATGCAAATTTCTATATGTGCATTATCATTACATTAATCGATTTGCAACAGTGATAAATTTGAAATAGAGACATTATTATCATATTTTTATCTACTAACCAAGTGCCATTTGTATCTACTAATGAAATTATTATCGCATTTAGGCATTGGAGTTAATTAGCGATTGTGTATATCAATTGAGCTTATTTGTTTTTAATTTTTTTATAGTTAGTATGATAAAGTTGATATTGTGTTCATGGTTTATTTATACCTGTTACTTTATTTGTTTGATGTTCATAAGTTTGTTTACTCTATTTTTTTTTCTTCATTCACCACTTATCACTTATGCGCATAAAGTGTTTGAGACTATAATCTTAATTATTTGATGTTTTACAAAGAAGGTGGATAAATTTGAAATGAGTTTAATGGCTTACATTGTGGATGGACATTATCATAATTTGGTTGGATTTAGTTTGTTTTTTTGCTGCTATGGTGTTCTAAAATTTATTGCCCTTGATTCTGAATAGTATCATTTAGGCTGATGGTTTAGGATGGATGTATAGGTATATAGTAGTTGTTGCATTATTGAAGTGGATATATTAGCATATAAACAAGAGATGCTTTGGTTAGGTCGATGATGTCATGCGTATTGGTATTTGGTAATCAAGATTTATCTATCTGGGTCTGCAAAATTTAATGTTATATCATTTGTTTGAAAATGCTTTATTGTTGAAGATGAAAGTTATAGTCTTCCACTTTAAAGAGTTCAAACTATGTGTGTTTGCATATGATTTGATACCTTATGTTTTCATATGATGAATATGGATTGCATTTTGTTGTCTGCTATGTTGTTCACTACTTTCTTATTATAAGTAGCATGAAAAGAGTATTTTTCCCTAAGTGTGAAGTTTATATGTCATAACCTACATAATTTACTCATGCTAATTTTCCAAATATTTCCTCCCGTTTATACTAGTGAACCACGTTTTACAACTCCCTTTTTTTATATTCACTATATATATATAGTGTTTAAAAAAAATCACCAAATTCCATCTTATTAGGTTAAAAAAAATACAAAAAATGACATAAAACTTCTCTGACCAAAAAAAGACCAATTCTATTTAAACGTTTGATATGGCTAAGTAGCCCCATCCTAAACTTAAGAAAAATACGATAAAAAATTGTTCTCATTTGATTTTCCTCTAGTAAGTTCATATTACCTTTTCCTTTTTCCGTTGCTCATAGGCAATAAGCCCTAGCAATCTAAATTCAAGTAAAATCTCAAAACTTTTGCTTGAATTATGGATCGTGATGATGGTAACACAAAAGTAATGGAATCAAAAGCGATAAAACTTGAAATTTATCTTGTTCTAGAATATATTTTTTAAAGTACACAGTTCATAGAAGTTCGACCGATTGATTAATTGAAAAATCTCGTAGTTGTCGTGTGTGATTTATATACAAGCCATGTAGTAGAGGTGCATGATTAACTTGGGTACCACGCATAGTAATTACGTGGCAGGTTACAAACCCATGTGCTAAGCCTACGAGGTTGATGTTTTACTAAAATGACTTTTTACTGTATTTCAAAAAACGCTTTAGTTAGTTATGATCTATCACCTAATTGATTGTGTTTTTTAGCTAACTTAAACGAGCAAAACTATATTTGATGTACAAAAGCTTTTACATTAAAAATAATTATCATCTTAGTAATATAGTTTTATAAATTACATATAAAATAAAATTGTTTGGAACTTCCTATCGAGTTCATTCCACTTGACAACTTCCTCCGCTGCTCCAACTTTTAACAACTTCTCTTAGTATTTCTCCAATCACCATCGTCTTTTATTGACGGTGCTACGATGTACACTCACTTTTCTACATCTCTCACCCACCAATATTTTGTAAAATGCTTCTCTCACCTTTATACACTGACATCCCATTTTCTCAATTTTAAACAGGAATTCATTCCTTTACCTTCATTAAAAATATAACTGTAACCAACGATTGTGAACTCAAATCTCATCGCTTTAATCCTTTTTTCTAAAAAAATTCTATTAGTTCAAAATTTGATAAAAAACTGTAATTAATTTGATAATTTTAGAACATTGATATACTAGGATGTTGGAGAATTTCATTTGAAATCACATCCAATCGATAATAATTGAAGATATGGCAAGAACAACCTGCACAGATGCAATTTATCTAAGTTGATAAATAAATTCGGAGTGTGATTCTCTATAAAGTATTAAAAATTTAAATCTTTTGCATTAGCATCAATGGTGGATGTTGAAAGTGTTTGTTTAATATCTTTTAGTATCTTTTAAGTGACATTTATATCTCAATGGTAGTTCTAAACCCCTTACCGCATCTATTAGTGGTTTCTCAAATCTGGTACCGCCAATTCAACAATAACTTTAAAGATGATGGTATCTCCCTTTTATTCAGTTCTCTATCTTCTAGTACGTGTATCATTTCTTTGTAAGATCATTTATGAAAAAATGGTGTATTTTGTTTTAGGTATCATTTGTTTAAAATACTGAACGTTGAATACTGAATGCTGAATTCTGAATACTGAATGCTGATTGCTGAATGCTTATAACCGAATACTTAAAATATTATTTGTTTATATTTTGATTAGAAATTTATTTTATGAATATAAATTACTACTTTGACAGCATTGTCCATCAAAGTTAAAATTAATTATTCTTCAGTGCAACTGTCTTACAAAATAAACCTAATCATCTTATTTTATGTTTTATATTAATATACAAATAAAAAATCAACAAACCCTCACGCGAGCAAGTATTACAAAATCTACAAAACCCGTCGAAAATAGAAAATTAAACGACGTAAATATATTTTATAAGAGTTTGGTCGAGAAGAAAATATTTTATTATAATAAATAGAAGTTTGTTTGTGTATGGATTATCAATTAATGTTTTCAGCGTTCTTAACATATATATGTTCAATGTGTTGAAATAAGTTATTACAAACATATCAGATGATTTGGTCCAACTTTTCGTAATTATGTAATATGTTGATTTTCTGTGTATGTATTGCAGATTTTGTTCATGTTTTCATTTACTTTAAATAAATCAGTATTGTTCAGCTTGTCGATTTTTTTTTATTTACAATTTTTTTCAACTGCATTACATATTTCAATTTATTTACTTTTTCATTCCATTCTTATTATCCAATTTATAAAATATTGTATTTTAACTTCAAATTGTATGCAAATGTCGTGGTAGGTTGACATCAAATTTTTTTCGGTCGTCACTAGTTTTCAGTATGTTCGTTTATAGTAATTGAAAACTACATTATATACAATTAAAAACAAAACAAAACCATAAAAATCACCAATTGAAAACAAAATATACATTATGTTTGAACTTTTCTAATTGTTTGATATAATTAAAAAAAAATTAAACAATTACATATTATATTGCATATGAGTATAATTGGAAAATGTAGAGCAATAAACGATCAACAATTACAATAAGGATTAAAATTTTAAATTTTGCTTATTCAATTAAGTGGATAGAAGAGTTTAATGAAAATACTTATTCGAAAACAAACAAGCTAACAACCACTTATCACTTATTTAATGAAACGTTTAGTCCATTTTTTTAAAACAAACGCAACCTTAGTGTTTTTTATTTTTCTATTGTTGTTGACTTCAATTTAAAATGGTGAATTTCAAGTATTTTATGCTTCCTCAAATCTATGTTCTACTCGAAAGTTATTTTGTTGAGAATGAGCCACATAATTTGGGAGATCTGGATCCCAGTGCTAATGAGTTTTATATGAGCTAATGAGTTTTATATGAGTCGCTGTCCATGTTGGCTTGGTTCTAACCCTTCATTCATATTCTCATGCATATAGCGTGTTTGAAACAATCATCGAACTACTATTTTCAATTTTACCATTCTTTCGTACTTTCATAGTTTTACAATGTACTCCTAATTATCCACAATAAACTGTTTCTATCGAGATATGAGAATTTAGTGCCGAACCATTTAAATTATAAATTTTGCTGCCCTCCATAATCTTATATGTGCATCTATTCTCACCCGATGTTTGTTTTTCTCACCCTGCTAGAATTGAAGTTTTTGATTTGACTATATTGCCCTTGTCTTTTTGAGCGGAAGCAGTGGATTTCAAAGAGCGGTTTATATTAACAATGTCGCATCAAAGCATGGCTATATAGAGTACCACGCTTAAGCGAAACGTGGTTCATTAGATAACCATGCTCAGGTCGAGCGTTGTTCTGTATGTATCCACGTTTTGATCAAGCGTCGTTCTTCAAGTAATCACGCTCAGGTCGAGCATGGTTAGTTTGAAAAGTAAGGACGTTTTGAGATAAACGGGGATTTAAAAACAATTAGTTATGTGTCTACTTTTCGTTTAAAATTGCAGGGTTTGTAAGGCAAAAACTGGTATCAGAATAGAGATGTGATATTCTTCTCAAAACACGAGTCATTGAGTCAATCCAATTTTTTTTCCTCCTGCTTTGACCTTTTAAATCCCATAAACAATTCAATACTTAGGAAAACAGGGCGCAACCTTGTTCTCTTAGGTAGCAAGCACAATGTCTAAAGTTGACCGTGTTTATATAACTTAGTTAACAAAGACATGAATTTCTCAAAACGACTACTGTAAAATAATAATGCAAACAGTTCAACATCTACAAATGAATACAGTACCGAGCTTAAAACAATATCAAAATCTGTTGACTTACAGACGTCCACTCCACTCCATGAGCTCAGTTGGAATGCTACAAACATATGCAAGTCGTTACAAAATATTTCTGTACTGAAGTCATCTATGTTTTAAGATTTAAATAGAAGATTCTTTATAGAAATAGCTGCATCCTGTATTCCTTAATGTTGTTCATATGATATTGTGAAGCCTCATGCATTTCTTCAAAAATTGAACATGAATGAAAATATAAAATTACATAGATGTGCTGAAATATGAAATGCAGACGGCTGCTTAAGGGATCACTAAATTGGACTTGGTCAGCTTCAGCAATTGCATTTTATGTTTCCACAATAGAGCAACTTCTTTGCGTAAAGCATGACTTTTACCAAAACGCTTCACAATTCATCACAAAACTATGCTGTTTCAAACGGTTCGATAACAATGTTAATAATGATTATTTTCAAGATTCAGTGCATGATCATGAATTATGGAAATGCTAGGATGACTAATAAGTAAATAAACAAGTATTCTGCAATTGTAATACCATCTTGAATCTCTATAATACTAACATAAGTAGAAGGAAATTTTCAGTTGTAGTACTGTACCGCTCTAACATCAGCATCATTTCCAAAAAAAGCATGCAAGAGGGGGGCTGCATGATTCACTGCGCTAACCAACAAGGCTAATTCCAAGATGGTTGTAATCGTAGTTCTAAAACATGTACATAACTGAGTAACGGTGCTAATAATAATTTACACAGTTTTCGTGTCCCACGTCAGAACAGGGTAAACAAGTTACTTTGCCCAGTTTGTAAGGTGTAAGGGAAATAGTCCGACGTAATTTTCCCCCAAAAAACTATACTTGCCTTGCTAATACATCTTTTTCATACCTCATTCTTTTATCTCTTTTCTAACAAAAATACACATTCACCTTTCACTAACTCACCACCTTTCAAAATACCCTTTCTGGCTAAGAAAAACACACCTAAGTCGAAAGCATGTGCTACCTGGCTATAAGAACACCTCATAAAAGACATGAAAACCCAGAAACCCCTTACAACGATTATCAAAAATACTTAGGAGCAAATATAAGGATTCAAAACAACATTATACAAACTACCAAAATAAAATGTTCAAATACAATAATATTTGCTAAATATAAGGATTCAAAACAACGATATACATGTATTCAGCACATCCATAAAGAACCCAGTTTAATTCAAAAAAGAACAGCTTGCTATTGGTGTACTATATGTAGTATGGTAACCATATAACTCAATAGACGTTACCACTGATTATAATGGCAGTTATTGGCATAAGTTTATATGCTATTCACCTAGGAAGAAAAAGACACTGCTGCGGGGTTTGGATTTGCCTGATCAGCTTCTGATTCCAGCTTCTTTATTTTTGCCACAATATCAGCTATTTCTGCCTTTAACCGAATTATTTTTTCCTCGTCATTTTCCACTTCTTCCTCCCTAGATACATTTTCTACCACAGGCTGTTTTTCATTGTTTGCTTCTGAATCGTTTTCATTGTTTGCTTCCTCGTTTTCATCTGAACCTTTTTCATTGTTTGCTTGTGAATCTTTTTCAACGATTGCTTCTGAATCCTTTTCATTTGAATCTTTTTCACTCTTTGCTTTTGAATATTCCAAATATGGTGGATCATAACATGCTACCGGATCATTATAAATTTCATAAAGATACCTCATTTTCCTTTTCTTAGTTTTATTACATTGATGTTCGTCTGCTTTCCACTTCATTCCGTCTCCAATTTCTTCCCATCTCCTCCACCATTGAAAGTACTCTAAAGTGACACACGGCATGAAATAGCATGAAGGAATATAATACTGCACATTCTTCAAACTAATATCATAAGTTTCCCAAGCATCCTCCCATCTTAAATTCTCTCGAGGAACAAAGCACGGTATGTCTTGACTTAAACCAAATTGCCTTGCAACCCTATGAGGTTGATATTGTTCAATACAATCTAAACCTACTAGCTCCGAAACAATCAAGCATTGTGCAAATGATATCAGCTCTTCGTCTCGAGTTTCTCCACTACACAACCATTCACCCTCATTTACATAAAACAAAGGTTTGCGCCAGTTTCTCAAATCTTTAACGTAAGGCCTCCAAGTAAATTCATTAGGCGACTGTAGAGTTTGCATTACACTTGACATGGCACTTTTATTCAGTTTCGGTGCCCATCTAGCAATTCTAGGGATGTTGAAACTAGTAGCAATTTTCACACTTGGGCTCAAATGCGAAAACCTTTCCCACACCCAAAATTGAAGTATATTCATAGGTGCCCGTATAACTAGAGGAGTGGTCCTAGATGTTTCACTAGATATATGGTTTTTTAATACCTTTAAACCTTTGTAAATGCTAGCAAGAACAGCAGGAGCAAGAGCAACCTTAATCCCTTTAGCCAATCGAACCGCTACTTGTAACACATCACTTTTAATGTTCCACAAACTGTGACAACCACAAGGTCAAAAAGACGGCATGTTCCATTTCATTATCTCCATTGTTAAATAAATCCATATAGTGATTAATCCAATTACTTGGTCTCCGTCCGCGTTTCCCCATTTTGATTTTGGATAGTTCTTGGATCAATATGGACTCTACATGTCCAAGCTCACCATCTAATTTACCATTAATCTTAACGGATTCGCCAAGAACCGGAAGCTCTCCGAGAATCATGACATCTTCTAGTGTAATAGTCGCCTCACCCCATGGAAACACAAATGTGTTGGTTTTATGACACCAAAACCTACAAGCACCCAAAATAACATTTGATTCTGGCACGAATTTGTACTTGGATGACATAATAGCATCAAAGATACCAATTCGTTGCCAATGATGGCCATATTTGGGTTTAAGCTTGTTGATCCATGTATCCCAATGTAACGGAGGATCAGGCCACCAACTGAAATTGCTTTGACATTTGAGTTTTTTCGTTTTTGTTGACAATGTATAATTGGAATAGGGGAAAGCATCTGTGGAGTCACCTGAAGTGGGGTTTAGGAACAAATTTTTACCTTTGATTGCAGTTTGAGATCCACTAGAAAACACCAAAGTTGCGTCTCTTTCTTCAACTAGAGATTCTGCAGCATTGTATTGCACCTCCATCATTACTGCTTTGATTTTCTTGCAAAAGTTGGTTTGAAAATTGGTATACGAAGATACAATATTTGACCTAATGTATGCAAAATGATGTATGAAGATTAATATATATATACACAAATCAGTGTATGTAAGGATGTTAGAATATTATGGAAACTATAAGAATTATGGTACCCAATTGGTGTATTCAAAATGTTTTAATGAATATTATTTATTCTAATTATATATTAATGTTCTTGACATATAAAAAATGTTTAGTTCATGTACCTTGTGTAAATGTGATATTATGAATAATAAAATTTAATGACATTCATTAATATGAAGGGTAATAGATGTTAACATAATTGATTAACATTGAATACATTCATCATATAGTTGTAAATTAAGTAACATGCCTGTAACAAATCCAAGTTCTAAATATTGATATGTGGCATATTAAATTTTTTAGCATCTTATAGAAATAAGATACCAATATACACAAACAAATCTACTTAAAGAAATTTAATATTGCAAACAACAGTAGATTTACAGCTGACTAAATTTTTTCTAATTTGTATTATAGTTATGATGAAGTAATGTTTTCTCCATACAAGTAATGAATATTGATATATTTGATCATTATATATATTAAGTTCATGTATTTTTTGATACATATAAAGTGGTTTATAAACATTACACTGGGTAGAGAATGATGATGATAAACATTACAATCTAGGCATAGCAAACAATGTTCCAAAAATGCATTAAAAATTCATTTACATATACATTTTGGCACACCTTCCAAATGTAAGTCACATATAACACACAAAAAAAATTATATAAAAAATTGTGATGCATAAAATATCAATGATAACATGACTTCTACAGTTCAAACATGATAAATCAAATATCACCAGCCAAGAGCACAATAAATCAGTCAAAACTAATATTCAAACAACACAAATCAAACATATAAAACATTAAATATCCATTAATCTCAGTATCATTTATATCAAGGCTCAAGGATTTGTTTGAAGAACGGCCTTTTCCATACCAAAAAACCATTATTTTTGCATTTATTGCAACATATGGCTTGACTTTTCCATTCCACAAGTTGTTTCTAACATGGTGTGCATGTGTTTGTTAGTGAAAATTTTTATAAAATTTTGTGTGAGTTAATTTTGTTTTAAAATAAGAAGAGAAAGAGAAGAGGAAGTGGAATTAGAAATAGTCGTACATCTTAGAATTATAAGAACCATATTTGTTTAAATATAAGTTTCTCAAGAAAAGGTTGGACCCTTTAGAGATTCAAATATTTTTTTTCGGTTTTCAATATGCATGTCAAATATGAGAATAATGGAGGGACGACGGAGAGGATGAAAGAAAGACGGATGGAAGGACAAAGTGGATAGAGGGACGACGGAAGAATAAAAAACGTTGTTTTATATTTTGTATGTTAACTTCGTTTTCTAAATTAGTCGTTTTCGACAATATACATGCGTCATGTGCATTTTTATATGGACGAAAACTCAACTAAAAAAAAAAAAAAACACTACCTGAACATTTTAGAATACATGATGGTAAAAAGCAACATTAAGTTCCACGCACCAAAACAATACTTACTCATTAGAGCAACCCCAAAAGGGTGGAAAAAGTAAGTATTTGTACTCCTTGCTACTCCAATGGAGGTAGCATAGGGTAAAATATCTCCATTTTTTTCCACTGAGAGCCAGGGCATGCCATGGTGGATATTGTTTGATTATTCCTGATAAGTCCTAGAAAGTTTGTTTGCTGCCAATTAACAAGAAAAAAACGGAACGGAGGTGGTCGATGTTTAATTTGATACTCTTCTTCTCTATGGTTGGAGTATTAATGAGTATGCAAGATGGAGTTAATGCTAAAATGATATCTTCACATTGATGTTGCTCTTAGTAGGATAAATATCATATAAAAAATGTGATGCACGAAGACCCATATATTAATAAAGACTCACTAAGTCATTTACAGGTTATTCAATGATACGACAATCACACAACAAATTATATATATAATTCATGACTAGTAGCACCTCCTAATTTCCTATACATGTACTTTGAGTTTCATCACCATACTTTACTACTAACCCTTTATCGTTCTTTTGTATTGTACTATCCATATTAGAAAATGTAAATAAGTTGGTGTTATCAATAAAACTTAAATATATAGTAAACATTGAATTGCATGTAACCATAGTAGAACCATAAGTTAATTACCTCAATAGCAAAATGGTTGGCATTTGACCCAATAAGAAGAGGAGCAGCAATAGATTGAACCAAAGTACCAAATATTAAAAGCCTGAACATAAGAAAACAGCAAAATAAAACAAATGAGCATGAAGGGAAAAACTGCTTAAAACTAAAATACAAGGTTCAAAATTCCGTTTTCCGCTTCCGTTTCGGCCATTAGTAATTTTAAAATTTTCGATTCCGTTCCGGGAATTCCGGAAGTTCCGTTTTAATTTCGTTTTTCTTGTTAAATCTTGTGACACTATATGAAGGTGAATTAAAGGGGATGGATGTAGTTTGGTGTCGAAGAAGACGGGTTGCGAAACGGAGTCCGGAGGAGCAAACTGGAGTGGTTTTACTGTGCTGGCTACCTATAGCCAGACGTCTGCAGGCATGGGCCAGACGTCTGATCATACAGGGTTCAGTTTCCCGATTGTTAGGTCAGACGTCTGGAGCCCTGTTCCAGACGTCTGAGCCGGCGAGTTGCAGTTTTCTGGGCTGGGTTTTGTGTTGTTTCGTTCAAGGGCAAGTTCGTCTTTTGCCAGGGTTTTCTCCACCAGTATATATATGCTCTCTTCATCAGAAAGAGAGTTATGCAAGCAATTAACTAATCAAGGGTTTAGTCCTCCATTAATTAGGGTTTTAAGGCAAAACTCTATTTCTTCAATTTTAATCTCCACAAACATTGATTCTCAAAAGAATAGATCATTGTAATCAATCTCTTGTACTCTTCTTATTTTGTGATAATAAAAGATATCTCTCAAAGTGGATGTACACTAACGCGACGTTAGTGGAACCACTATAAATCGGTGTGTGATTTATTGTTTTCGTTATTGCTTCTTATCATATATTGCTTGTGGTGTTATTGTGATCGTGCTTTGGTTTTGGATATATTGAATTCGAAGAGTGGTGACAAGGTTGTTTTGCACTATCTATCACAATCTAGCTTTTCCGCTGCGTTTGGGGATTTTAATTTGAGTGTTCTCGATTGAAATCCGCCACAACATTTGGTATCAGAGCTTTGGAGTTGGTGGATGGTTGTTGAAATGCCGGAAACAGATAACTCTGGAAATTCAATGGTTAGTCCAAGTGGTATAGCGCCATATGTACATGGGTCGTATGTGGCGTCGGGATCGCAATTGGTTATCGACAAGTTGAATGGCGATAATGATTTTGAAAAATGGTCACGGAAGATGAAAGCGGTTCTAAGGAGGAATCGGGTACATCGAGTGGTGTTTGATACATATTTGTTACCGGCGGACATCTCGGATGTCGAGAGAGAGGAAATGGAAGAGTGGGCATTTACTACACTTCAACTTGCTATGGGAGAGAATGTGATCTCCGAAATTAGTGGTTAGACCACCGCTAAGGGAATTTGGGACAAGTTGGAAGAATTGTATATGAAGAAGTCTCTAACTAATCGTTTGATCTTGTTGCGAACGTTTTTCACCTATAAGATGAAAGAAGGAACTTCGCTAAAGGCACATTTGAATGTGTTTGATGATTTGCTAATGAAGATGATGGCAGTAGATTTGAAGCTTGAGGAAGAGCAAAAGGCGATGATATTGTTATGTTCGTTGCCGGACCGTTATACGGGTTTCTCAAATAGTTTGATCTATAGCCGGGATACATTGACGTTAGATGATGTCAAGACGGGTCTTCTTAGTGAGGAATTGAGAGATCAAATGAAGGAGTTGAGTGTTGGTGGTAGTAGTGCCGGTAATGGTCAAGGTTTGTTTGTGGAGAAGGAAAGATATGTGAAGAAGGACAACCGGGGGCGTTCAAAATCAAGGAATCCCGGTTGGAAGGAAAGGCAAGTGCTATATTTGTAAGAAACACGGTCATTGGAGAAATGAATGTCCGGACAAGGAGAAGGGTAAAAGGGAAGTAGCATCTTCATCTGTAGCGGTGGAGAGAGGTGTTGGTGAGGAAGACATAGATGTGTTGACGGCGGTAGCATCAGATGTTTCCGGTAGTGGGTGGGTGCTCGACTCGAGGGCGTCGTATCATATGACGCCTAATAGGAATTGTTTTTCTTCTCTTGTTGCTAAAGAGGGAAATTCAATTATTATGGGAAATGGTGTTATGTGTAGGTCTCAAGGCGTTGGTTCTGTGCAAATTCGAATGTTTGACGGAGTGATTCGTACTCTCACTAATGTACGCTATGTTCCGGGACTTCGGAAGTCTCTTATCTCTTTGGGGCAATTGGATTCTCTTGGATGTAAGATCACTATTGAGAGTGATTGTTTACGGGTTTCGAAAGGGGCACTTGTGGTCATGAAAGGTGCTAGGGCTCATGGTGTTTATTTGCTTCGTGGAGAGACCGTAGAAGGTGAAACTTGTGTAGGTGTTGATAGTTCTCGTGGCTTGGATGCGACAAGGTTGTGGCATTTGAGGTTGGGTCATAGCTCGGAGAGGAGTTTGGAGATTCTTCGGAAGAGGGAGATGATCAATGGAGAGAGTTTCAACAAATTGGAGTTTTGCAAAGAGTGTGTCTTAGAGAAGCAAACAAAGGTATCATTCGGTGAAGGAAAACATGATTCAAGAAATGTTCTTGAGTATGTGCACACGGATGTATGGGGACCGTCACCGGTAGCTTCTTTGGGAGGAGCAAGGTATTATATTTCCTTTATAGATGATTTTTTTCATAAAGTTTGGGTGTATGTAATGCAGGCCAAGTCGGAGGCATTTGCAAAGTTCAAAGCATGGAAGGCTCTTGTTGAGAATGAGAGTGGTAAGTCTTTGATGGTTCTTAGGTCTGACAATGGCGGGGAGTATGTTTCCGGAGAATTCTTAGAGTTTTGCAAGCATCATGGGATTCGGAGACATTTTACTACACCGGGAGATCCGCAATCAAATGGAGTTGCGGAGAGGATGAATCGTACTCTACTAGAGAAAGCTCGATGCTTGAGATTGACATCGGGTTTATCTAAGGGATTTTGGGCCGAAGCTTTGTCAACCGCGGTGCATATCATTAATCGAATTCCGTGCTCGGCTATTGATAACAAAATTCCGGAGGAAGTGTGGAAGGGAAAGAGTATTGACTTGAGCTATCTTCGTGTCTTTGGAAGTCCGGTTTATGTGCATGATCCGGGTAATGATAAGCTTGAACCAAGAGCTGTCAAGGGGGTCTTGCTTGGCTATACGGATGGAGTGAAAGGCTATCGGATTTGGAATCCGGAAACGAAGAAGGTGACAAACTCTCGTCATGTTACTTTTGATGAGTCGGCATTGTTCAAGGACAATGAGAGCTCATCGGATATTCCGGTCTTGGTTCATGATGAATCAAAGGAGAAGGAAATTATTCCACCATTTCGTCCCAGTGGTAGAGGAGGTAGAGTAGTTGAAGATGCTTATGAGAAAAATGCGGTTGATGTTACATCACAAAATCCACGTGGTGCCTCTAGTGGTGTTGATGATGTACACAAGCCTGGAGAAGTTTCGGTTCAAGGTGGAGCCGAAAGGAGTTTGGGTGAAAATATTGCTACTCGGGTTGGGCGTCGTCCCATAAGACCACCCGAAAGATATAGTGATTGGAACTATCTTAGCTTTTGTGATAAGTTGGACTATGCGCTTCATGTAGTCCAAGATGAGCCAATGGACCTTGATGACGTCATGAATTCGAGTGATAGCTCGAAGTGGATTTGCGCCATGGAGGAAGAGATGCAATCATTGATGAAGAATCGAACTTGGAGTTTGGTTCCGCTTCCTAATGGAAACCGTGCTATAGGGTGCAAATGGATTTACAAGGTGAAGGACGATGGGAGATACAAGGCTAGGCTAGTGGCTAAGGGGTTTGCACAGAGAAAGGGTATGGAGTATGATGAGATATTCGCACCGGTCGTGCGCCATACTTCCATACGGATATTACTTGCCATAGTTGTTATTCACGACTTGGAGTTGGAGCAACTTGATGTGAAGACCGCCTTCTTGCATGGCGACTTGGATGAAGACATTTGTATGGAGCAACCGCAAGGTTTTGTTGTAAATGATAAGTCAAATATGGTGTGCAAGTTGAAGAAACCACTATATGGGTTGAAGCAATCACCTAGACAATGGTACAAGAGATTTGATCATTTTATGCTTGAAAACGGTTTCAATAGAAGCATCAAGGATGCTTGTGTGTATTTCAAGAAGTTGGGAATGATTGTTGGGTGTATTTACTCTTGTATGTGGACGACATGCTCATTGCCTCGAAGGACAAGAATGAAATCAACAAGTTGGAATTGCAATTAAAGTCGGAATTTGAAATGAAGGACCTTGGAGAAGCAAAGAGGATATTGGGCATGGAAATAGAAAGGGATCGAAAGCATTTTGAGTTGAAATTGACTCAAAAGGAGTACATTAAGAAAGTGCTTTGCCGGTTTAGCATGGAGAATGCAAAGGCGACAAATACACCTTTACCTTTGCATTGTGAAGCTTTCGAGTAAAGGGTCACCTATCTTGGAGAAAGATAAGGCTTATATGGCAAAGGTGCCATATGCAAGTGCGGTTGGAAGTTTGATGTATGCTATGGTGTGTACAAGGCCCGATATAGCAAATGCCATCGGGGTGGTTAGTCATTTTATATCTAATCCGGGAAAATCGCATTGCGAAGCTGTGAAACTTATATTGAGATACCTTAGGGGTACGTCATCTCATGGTCTTGTTTTTGGTGGTAGTGGGAAAATGAATTGCAACTTGGTTGGTTATTGTGATTCGGACTACGCCAGTGATAGAGATAGGAGAAAGTCAACTTCCGGTTATGTCTTCACACTTGGTGGTACAGCCATAAGTTGGAGATCTAGATTGCAGACCATAGTAGCTTTATCCACTACGGAGGCAGAGTTGATAGCCACGATAGAGGCGGCGAAGGAAGCACTCTATTTGAAGCGATTGTTGTGTGACTTGGGTATTGAAAACGATAGCATCGATGTTCAATGCGATAGCCAAAGTGCTATTCACTTGGCGGAGAATTTGGCGTTTAGCTCACGGACGAAGCATATAGAAGTGAGGGAGTCATTCTTGGTAGCCATGGATGAGGATAAGCAAGTATATCTTCGAAAGGTGCACACAAAGGAAAACGCGGCGGATATGTTCGCTTAGGCATTGCCGGTTGGGAAGTTCGAGCATTGCTCGGACTTAATTCGCTTGGAGAAGTGCTAGGTGCCATGGGGTGGCACGGTTGAGAGAGATACTTGGTTGTAGATGAGGAAGAGTATTGGTACGGGATTGTGGTTCTATCTTCTTGGTGTAGTGCTAGTTTACACTCCTAGTGCTCTTGTCTTTGGTGAGACGGTGTTTGAATGTTTTCAACATTTCGTTGGCGGGTGGGGGCTTTGTGCCTGAACTCGTTGATGGAGTGCAATGGGGGGCGGCTTTGCCTGAACCCGTTGGGGAAACATTCATGTTTGATTGAAGGTAGAAGTGTTGGTAGTTGGAGCTATCGATTGTTGATGGTATGGTACCATTGGTGTTGGAGATGGATATAGTGTCAAGGTGAAGTGTTAAATTTTGTGACACTATATGAAGGTGAATTGAAGGGGATGGATGTAGTTTGGTGTCGGAGAAGACGGGTTGCGAAACGGAGTCCGGAGGAGCAAACTGGAGTGGTTTCACTATGCTGGCTACCTGTAGCCAGACGTCTGCATGCATGGGCCAGACGTCTGGTCATACAGGGTTCAGTTTCCTAATTGTTAGGTCAGACGCCTAGAGCCCTGTTCCAAACGTCTGAGCCGGCGAGTTGCAGTTTTCTGGGCTGGGTTTTGTGTTGTTTCGTTCAGGGGCAAGTTCGTCTTTTGCCAGGGTTTTCTCCACCAGTATATATATGCTCTCTTCATCAGAAAGAGAGTTATGCAAGCAATTAACTAATCAAGGGTTTAGTCCTCCATTAATTAGGGTTTTAAGGAAAAACTCTATTTCTTCAATTCTAATATCCACAAACATTGATTCTCAAAAGAATAGATCATTGTAATCAATCTCTTGTACTCTTCTTATTTGGTGATAATAAAAGATATCTCTTAAAGTGGATGTACACTAACGCAACGTTAGTGGAACCACTATAAATCGGTGTGTGATTTATTGTTTTCATTATTGCTTCTTATCATATATTGCTTGTGGTGTTATTGTGATCGTGCTTTGGTTTTGGATATATTGAATTCGAAGAGTGGTGACAAGGTTGTTTTGCACTATCTATCATGATCTAGCTTTTCCGCTGCGTTTGGGGATTTTAATTTGAGTGGTCTCGATTGAAATCCACCACAACATTTCTAATTTCAGTAATTTTTGCTTTAATTTGCTATATACGCTAATAAATATCCAATACTGTCATAAATTTATAGTATATTTTTTACGTTACATATAAAATACACACTTTAATTAAAAATTCATTGTGTAAGATTCTGTATTTTTCATTTGAGATTTTAAAACTTTGATCAATTTTGAATTTTTATTATGATTCGATGTAAATTAACAAAAATATAACAATTTTTTTGTGAAATTATATGATTTCTTCTCCATTTATTTATTATCCCAATTAATTTGTTTTCATTTTTTAATTATTATAAATTTATTGTATTTTTTTAATTTTTAATAAGTTTTTTTCAATATTTGAAAAGCAAATCCGGAATTTAGATCGGAATTGGAATTTTGATCGGATTCCGTTCCGGTTATGAGAGGAACCAGAACGGAATCACCGAAATAACCGAAATTCCGCCGGAATTTCGAACCATGCTAAAATAGTAATCATGTGAATTGTGAGATAAGGAATGTCAGTAAATAACATTGATGCTTATGCCTGTAAATGATCGGATACTGATTTGAATAGTTTCATATCCGTATTCGAAGTCATTTTTGGATATCTGTATCCGCAAATGTGGATGGATGTTAGATACTTATTAATATTCTTGGACCAGTTCACAACTAATAAATTTAAACAAATCAATATAAAATTTTGATTCATTATAAATACATTTACGTGGTAAAAATATAAAAAATAATAAATATGCTAAGAAAAATAATTTTAAGCAGCAAATATTGATTTTTATATACATATTAAATTTTTTATCTATATAAAATAGCAAATAACAATCATATTATGTACTAACATACACACAAAAAATACATATAATCTTGATAAAAACTAGACGGATAATTATCGGATGCGGATATGGTCATATTCGCATCCATATTCAATTTTTTGGATATTAGATAATTTTTCACATTTCGGATACGAATACCGATGGATTTCAAATTTTTCGAGTACTCGTTAATAGCCTTATTGATGCATAGTAAAAATGCTGGCATTTACAACCAATCACTGTTTCTTCCAGAGTCCTAAGTGAAAGTCAAAACAACGAACATAAAAACATAATGCAGTTTGTTTAGTATACAACGAAAAATTAAAATACAGTGATGTTAAAAGAACAAAAAACTGGGATGATATTATAATTTAATTACCTTAAAGATTTTACAGACCCAACAACATTCAGTAAATGGATACAGAAGGAAGCAGAAATGATCAGCAACCCCTACCTATGTAGTAATTACAATAATTAGACAGGATATGAGGATACTAAGATAATAATCTATAAGTTTGGCAGAATAAAACATGGAGTTGAAAAGCACAAGCAAATGAACTTAAATAGTCATAAATCTCTTCAATCAAACCCATACCACAAAAATAACAATCACAGAATAATCTCTCATCAACTCTAGTGTTTATCCATGCATTTAGATTGCATTTTACCGATTATTATAATAAATTAAAATAAAGTTAGAAGCTGGTTTAAGCAGTCCTAATATGAGCAAATCAATAATTCAATATAGTTAATTGTGTTTAACACAGAAAAAACATGAAACTAAAGTCTGGGGCATGTTGGATAATTGTGTCGATGATTCGAGAATGATGAAGATGACAACTGCTGTACTTCTGACTTCAAGGATCTACTGCGTAGATTCTTTTAGACAATAGTTCAACCCAACAGGTACAAACGGGTTATCGAACTATCGACTTCAGGATTCAATGAAGCCTTGAAACAACGTAATCGGATTCAAAACTTGTACGATTTTGATCCGACCAAGAACACTCAAATCTGATCTCTGTTGGTGCAATTTAGTAGAGAATAAAATGAAGAAGAAGAAGAGAACAGATCTGCAACGTTTCTGCGTTTGTAACACCTTACAGGCGTTGCAAAATGTGGTGGAAATGGCTGTGTTTTGAAACACTTTCTGGGCGTCGCAGATCTGGAGGAAGAAGAAGAAGGAGAAAAGAGATTGTTATATATTCTGTGGTTCCTGGGCGTCACTATTTATAGTAGAGGAGGAAGTGTACATTCGTCAAGCGTTGCATCCTTTCAGACAGTCCGAAACCGTTACAAATGGTCGCGCCTTTTCGTAACAGTTTGAAGTTGTTACTAAACGGTCGTGTCCCTTCATTCAAATGACCCGCCAAATCTGTCCATTCAAATTCTGGATCCGGCCCGTTAACAAACATTAATTCGTCATTTTAGATCCGAACCCGGCCCGGTCGGTCGAACGGCGGTGACGGCGGCGCGCGCGCGTGTGGTGGTGATGCATAACTTCCCTCCTCACATCAAAGCAAAGCTTTGGGTGCCCAAAGGGCCCAACCTTTCTTAGAGAAAACCATATATAAATCAATATATTCTCTTAAATTCCTAGATGTAGGACTATTCATCCTTCTCTCTTCTTCCATCTTCTTTCAACTTCTTCCCTCTTCAAAAACAAACCTAAACCCAAAACTAATTTTGAAAATTTCCAACAATTTCCCCCCATTTTCAAAATAAGTAAAATAAATAAAAATAGACAGCTGCATCACTAGAGTGACTACCTACATACCCAAGTGGGATCAAGCCAATGTAGTTCCAATATCAAGTTTTGCATCATCGTGGAAACTAATACATAAATGATAGGTATCTTTTGGATTTGAACCTTCACTTAGCGTAAACCATTCAAAGTTCTATCGAGGTCTATGGTGAACGTATCTTGAACCAAGTACCCTTAGTGATAGTACCAGAACAGTCACACATACTGATTTCCGTATATAGAGTGTTTTGTATGCTTAGCACATTAATGGCCATATGCTTAAATATTTGGTTCATGAGTCTACATCAGAAAGCGGTCTTACTTTCTTAAGAAACAGCCTGACTTCTATACTCATATAGGTAAGTCTCTTAAGGTGTTTCTGCGATACACCCTTTTTAAGGTAACTAGACTTATGAAGGACATATTATCCATCCTCTGCTCTTGCAGAATCCAACACTAAATATTATGGGATTATTGATTTAGTGTTCCATAATCATTCTCTTAACTTGTTGGTACCCATTGAACTTTGTCCATCCCTTTCAAAACATAAGTTGGGTTTCTGTTAAAGATGATCAACCTTCATTCACAGATCTTAGTCTTATTTCCTTTGATTTTATAGAAACCATTGCTTTTGGAAGACTCTTTGTGAGTGGGTCAACCAAGTTTTTCTTTGTTTCTATGTAATCAACAGTTATTACTCCACATTTGAGTACTGTCTTATCATTTGATGTCTTAGACTCACATGTCTAGACTTCCCTTTATATCTCTTATTAGAGACACTGTATATTGTAGCTTGATTATCACAGTTAATCAAGACTGCTGGAGATGGCTTCTTCCATAATGGGATTTCTATTAATAAATTCCTAAGCCATTCCGCTTCCTTACAAGCATCTGCTAATGCAATCAACTCTTAAGGAATTGTTGAGTCAGATATACAGGTCTATTTCTTGGAAACCCAAGACACAGCAGCACCTCCTAACGTAAAGATCTATCCAGTCGTAGACTTGGATTTGGATTCTACATTGTTCCATGTTGCATCACTATATCCTTCTATTACAACAGGATATCCTTTATAAGATAAACCATAGGTAATAGTTCCTTTCAAATAAGCTAAAACTCTGGAAATAGCTTTCCAATTTTCGAAACCTGGATTACTCGTAAATCGACATAACATGCTTATAGCATGTGCTATGTCTGGTCTAGTGCAATGCATAGCATACATAAGACTCCCAGTAATACTGGAATACTCAAGTTGAGAAATGGTACGTCCAGTATTCTGATGCAGCAGCGGATAACAAAAATGTATAATCGGTGAAAATAGCAATCGATGGATTGAGAAATACCAAAGGCCCAAATCCGTTGATCCAAAGATACCGGATTTTAGCTATCTTCGTCACGTTGATCGCGCACGATACCGTGAAAGAAGATCTACAATTCTTCAGACGTTGATCAAGCGCACTTGATACCGTGAATTGGCTTCTACAATCGTTGATCCGAGCGCACTCGAATGCCGAAAGAGGAGATAGGAGATTACACTCAACTACCAATTTAAGAAGTAGCACAAAGCACACAAACAAGTTTTATTTAAAATCAACTAAAGTTACAAATGACCCAACCCCCATATTTATAGGGTTTACAACTCGACACTACCAACGACCTATCATAAGTTGCGACCTACGACCTAACTAAGGTCGTCTGCGACCTAAGGAAACAACACAGCAACACAGCACGAAATATAGCACATTACAACACATGATATCACATATTTACAACACATAGACCGGCCTCGACCTAAAATACAACTCACGCGACCTACGACTTAAAGAAAAATACAAACACATTACAACATAGTATCAACGACATACGACCAAGTACATAACGACTTAACAATGTTACGCGAGTTACGACCTAGATAACAAACGACTTATCTCTTCACAGCAACAGGAATATTCATGCGAATTAATGTACTTCAACATCTCTGGGAAGCGACCTAAGGTAATTATTTCATGCGACCTAACATCAAAGCGACCTAAGAGTTTAGGTCGTGGCTTGATAGGTTGAAGTTTCGTTAAGTCGCAGTTGGATAACCGACCTAAGGAACTGTGCGCTGGAGTGTTTAACCCGTTAACTCGCTCGAGTGTCTTCATGCTTAGCCCGTTAACTCGCGAGCGACCTTTGTTATGTCGCGAGTCTCCACTAGGTCGCAACCGACCTAAAACACGTTGCTTGTTAGCTCGCAAGTAATCTTCGCTAGGTCACGAATCTCTACTAGGTCGTAACCGACCTAAAACCTCTTCAATTTGTATTGCACTAGTGCGACTTAAAGAATCAGAATGACTTGAATCGGGCTGGCCTGCATCATCCTCCCCCGGTTGGGAAAAATTCATCCTCGAATTTAAAAATTCTTCGACTTCGACATTCTCGTCCTTGTGGAAAAGAACCAAGTGTTTGATATTGTCAACATTAGCAATAGGAAGATGATCCGGCAAACTCAACTTACAATCATTCTCACAAATTTCCTTCTCAATTTCCAAACGACCCATTCCACCGGCATCCAGCTTGTTGTACGTACCAACAAGAGATCGTCCAACCTTCAAGTAGATAGATTCGTTGCCACTTTGCATCTTCATTAAATCCAATACAGGGTCCATACTTACGTCCACCCATGATCTAGTATGTATAGGTAATGACATACATAATCATGACTTCGTCGCGGTCTCTTTTGAAATTTGATAACTCTGACTCTTCTGAACAAACATTTTAACCCCTTTTCTTATTGACAGTCCCAAACAAAACGTTGTAACCAACTGCATGGTATGATCACGGCCCTCGTGTCTTTCTACATGCACGTCTTTGATAACTTTTATTTGCCAACTGCGATCAGGAGTATACAACTGCCTTCCTTTGAATAGTAACCCATCAGCCAATCTTCTCAACTCTACCTGCTCCGTCGGACACATATGATTACATGGCATATACAGTACAATAGCACTTGACACTTGATTAACATGATGTATCAGTGGCAGTACTTATTTGGACAGTTCTGCAGGAACTACATCTTCACATTCATTCACCATTGGCTTAACCTCTTCGATAATTTCAACAATTTTACTGGGTGCAATTTCATTCAACAGGAATACTTCTGCACTACCCTCCACTTCTTTAACAAACTCTCTTGTAGATTGTAGACTAGTCGAATCCACTTCCTTCATCAACAATTTACCCTCTTCATCTCCTGACTTGCTTTCTTCACCATCATCCAACTTTGCTGATTGTGAATTTTCAACCTCATGTTCAATAGATTTCGTTGGTTGAAACTCATCAACTTCATCTTTATCAAACTTTGATGATTGACAACAATCGACTTCATCTTCCACATCAACAAGTTCCTTTAAAGACAACAAAGTCTTTAGCTCCTCGATTTTCCTCCAATTTGTTTTCACTCTGTTGATGCTTCTTAGGAACCAAAACGATTCGTGTATCCTCGAACATAAAACTGTAGCTGTTTGTGCGTCCATCATGTTGCACAACTCTATCGTATTGCCATGGCCTTCCCAACAACAGATGGCATACATCCATGTCAACCACATCACACCAAATTTCGTCTTTGTATTTCTTCCCAATGGAAAAATTAACACAAGCTCTTCGATTAACCTTCACCTCCCCTCCTTTCCTCAACCAAGCTAATTTGTAGGGAGTTGGATGCTTCTCTGTTTTCAATGACAACTTCTTTACAGCTTCTGAAGAAATGATATTATCACAGCTTCCTGCATCAATCACAAATTTACAAACCTTCCCCAGAATAGTGCATGTTGACTGGAAAATATTGCTCCTCAACCAACTAGAATCATCTTCTTGCTTTGGTGTTAAACAAGATCTCCTCAACAACAAACTACAACCCTCATCTCCTGTCAACAATTCTTCTTCTCCAACTGGTAGTGAATTGACACACTCTACCTCGGCATCTTCATTCTCAATCTCCGCAATCATTGCTCACTTCTTTGGTCTTGGACATTCATTGCTTTTATGGCCCAACTCTTGACAATTAAAACATTTGAGATTCATATTGACCTTTGCTTTGCTGGCTTCATTCACAATCGACTTACTGACGATTTTGGAAACATCCATACTGCTACTAACATCCTTGTTCTGGTTGTTGGAATTCGTAAACACACCACCACCTCTCCTCCCTTGTTTCTCCCAAGCAATTGCTTTCTGATGTGCTTCGGCGACAGATCATGGATCAAACATATTCACCATGTCTTGAATCTGCGTTCGCAACCTGCCAACATACCTAGCTGTTAGTTGTTCCTCTGTTTCCATAATATCATTCCTCGCAATCAATTGGTAAAAATCATCTGCATACTCATTCACTGATCTCGCCCCTTGTCTTAGGTTCTGCAAACGTTGATACATAAGAGATTGATAATTGTGCGGCAAGAAAGTAGCTTTCATTAAATTCTTCATCTTATCCCAAGTAACAATCTTTGACTTTCCCATTCTCTCCCATGTAAGTTTAGTCTGCTGCCACCACGCCATAGCTCTCCCTCTTAATCTCGTAGCAACCAACTTCACTCTTCGATCCGCGGGAACTTCTTTGAAGTCAAAAATTTCCTCAACATTTGAAACCCAATCCAAAAATTCCTCCGTTACCATTCCACCCTTGAATTCTGGAATTTCAGTTTTCATCCCCGACTCCCATCGGCGATCATCTTCTACAACCCGATATGCATTTCGTACTTGGTCTCGATCTCGTGAATGAACACTACATCTACCACCATCTTCATTAAAAACAGATGTACTTCGATAACGATCTCAACCACCCACATCTCTGTGATCACGCATTTCCCTTCGACTTTGTCTTTCATCATCACGGTATGGTTCATGTTCAAACTCACATGGAGTTCTTCTCTCTTCATCTCTATACTCATGATGTTCTCTTCTCATTAAAACTGAAGATTCTCTCCTTTCTCGATAAGATTGTGACGACACCCTCCTCGCTTCCGTAACCGATGGCGAAACTCTGTTTCCTCCATGGTTCGAGATTGGCGATCTCCTCCTTTGACTTTGATTTATGTCATTCATCAGTTTCTCTAACTTCCCAATGCCTTCATCAAACTTTTCATTGATGCGTTGTTCCATTTGCTCGGCTTCTTCTCTTCTATACAACGCTTCAACATTTTGATGGCGATTAGCTCTCCTCGGTGGCATTGTCAAACTTCAACTCTCGGCCTTGATTTAGAAATGAACAAACTATGCACGGCTCAAACACTTCACGCCCTTCAACTAGCTCGGCCTAACTTGATTGGCTCGGCTTGATCTTTTCAATAGTAATTGGCTCCAAGACTCGGCTTAGCTATGATTGGCTAAACCTGGCTCTGATACCAAATGATGCAGCAGCGGATAACAAAAATGTATAATCGGTGAAAATGGCAATCGGTGGATTGAGAAATACCAAAGGCCCAAATCCGTTGATCCAAAGATACCGGATTTTAGCTATCTTCGTCACGTTGATCGCGCACGTTACCGTGAAAGAAGATCTACAATTCTTCAGACGTTGATCAAGCGCACTTGATACCGTGAATTGGCTTCTACAATCGTTGATCCGAGCGCACTCGAATGCCGAAAGAGGAGATAGGAGATTACACTCAACTACCAATTTAAGAAGTGGCACAGAGCACACAAACAAGTTTTATTTAAAATCAACTAAAGTTACAAATGACCCAACCCCCATATTTATAGGGTTTACAACTCGTCACTACCACCGACCTATCATAAGTTGCGACCTACGACCTAACTAAGGTCGTCTGCGACCTAAGGAAACAACACAGCAACACAGCACGAAATATAGCACATTACAACACATGATATCACATATTTACAACACATAGACCGGCCTCGACCTAAAATACAACTCACGCGACCTACGACTTAAAGAAAAATACAAACACATTACAACATAGTATCAACGACATACGACCTAGTACATAACGACTTAACAACGTTACGCGAGTTACGACCTAGATAACAAACGACTTATCTCTTCACAGCAACAGGAATCTTCATGCGACTTAATGTACTTCAACATCTCTGGGAAGCGACCTAAGGTAATTGTTTCATGCCACCTAACATCAAAGCGACCTAAGAGTTTAGGTCGTGGCTTGATAGGTTGAAGTTTCGTTAAGTCGCAGTTGGATAACCGACCTAAGGAACTGTGCGCTGGAGTGTTTAACCCGTTAACTCGCTCGAGTGTCTT